>LR990956.1:906560-2266989 GCA_905163465.1 Craniophora ligustri
TTTGATGGAAATCGGTCCAAATAACCCACTTATTACAATTGTTTATTTAATTTACATAATGACAATATTCTTATTTTCCAGGGCTGTCATATACTTCCTCCTATTTGGCTTCAACTCAAGTCCGTTCCTGGAGCTAAACAACAGTGACCCGCCGCTACACTGCTGCTCGCACGACGCCGTGCAGATCCGCACAGAAGTGGAGGTTCTGAGACAAGATTTCAATGTCAGGATAAAGAAGATCATCTTCAATTCTGTCGTAGGAGCTTACTACTCAAGTTTTATTCCGTGTTGTTTTGCACAGGTGAGGAAACATCATTATATTAATGTTACCAATCATGAAGTGGCTTCTCATAAACTTTTGCTATAGCTATTGATAAATTGCAAAATTAGTTTTCCAGATAAATTGATCATTTATGAACTAGTTGCTCAATTATGAGGTTTACTAATGCCTTTTATAAATTGAAGTTTGTGTTTCTCCGAATTTCATTGAAACTGGATGCTCTAAAAGTTGTCTCTTTTAGTTTACTACCATAATGACGTCAATAAAGAAAAATTAAGGCAAGTGTTTTGAAAATTTAAAGAATAATATGGATAGATAGAATAGGATGATATTTAGAATCTATTTACTTATTTTACGAATAAAAACCAAGTATAATTATAACAAAACTAATTATTTTTATCAAAATCAAAAGGTTTAATTTATATGAACTTTTAGGTTTGCCAGGTTCTTCAACATGAGATCAAATTTTTGGGGTTTAGTCTTAACGTTTAATGCTTCAATTAAACGTTAAGACTATTTGCACGGTCCCCAAAAATTTGATCTCATGTTGAAGAACCTGGCAAGAAGCTCCATAGACACTCTTTAAAAATAAAACATAGTAAGTATTGTATGTATACAACCTTAGCTTAAGTTATCTAATGTATTTGCGGTTTTGGTGAGGAAATAAATGAGTTTAATATTATTATTTTATTATTATTATTGTACATGTTATTAATGTAGTATATGTTATGTTGCCAGCCGTACCTGTACTACGAGGTGTACGCGGCGTCCCAGCAGACGGCGTTCGTGTGGGCGGGGCTGTTCGCGCGCTACTCGCAGCAGCTGGTGGGCGCGCCCTACTGCGACGTGCCGCACCGCGCCGCGCTGCACCTCGGCCGCTGGCGCCCGGACACCGCCGCTACAGGTAGCCTATACTATATACTACTACTGCGACGTGCCGCACCGCGCCGCGCTGCACCTCGGCCGCTGGCGCCCGGACACCGCCGCTACAGGTAGCCTATACTATATACTACTACTGCGACGTGCCGCACCGCGCCGCGCTGCACCTCGGCCGCTGGCGCCCGGACACCGCCGCTACAGGTAGCCTATACTATATACTACTACTGCGACGTGCCGCACCGCGCCGCGCTGCACCTCGGCCGCTGGCGCCCGGACACCGCCGCTACAGGTAGCCTATACTATATACTACTACTGCGACGTGCCGCACCGCGCCGCGCTGCACCTCGGCCGCTGGCGCCCGGACACCGCCGCTACAGGTAGCCTATACTATATACTACTACTGCGACGTGCCGCACCGCGCCGCGCTGCACCTCGGCCGCTGGCGCCCGGACACCGCCGCTACAGGTAGCCTATACTATATACTACTACTGCGACGTGCCGCACCGCGCCGCGCTGCACCTCGGCCGCTGGCGCCCGGACACCGCCGCTACAGGTAGCCTATACTATATACTACTACTGCGACGTGCCGCACCGCGCCGCGCTGCACCTCGGCCGCTGGCGCCCGGACACCGCCGCTACAGGTAGCCTATACTATATACTACTACTGCGACGTGCCGCACCGCGCCGCGCTGCACCTCGGCCGCTGGCGCCCGGACACCGCCGCTACAGGTAGCCTATACTATATACTACTACTGCGACGTGCCGCACCGCGCCGCGCTGCACCTCGGCCGCTGGCGCCCGGACACCGCCGCTACAGGTAGCCTATACTATATACTACTACTGCGACGTGCCGCACCGCGCCGCGCTGCACCTCGGCCGCTGGCGCCCGGACACCGCCGCTACAGGTAGCCTATACTATATACTACTACTGCGACGTGCCGCACCGCGCCGCGCTGCACCTCGGCCGCTGGCGCCCGGACACCGCCGCTACAGGTAGCCTATACTATATACTACTACTGCGACGTGCCGCACCGCGCCGCGCTGCACCTCGGCCGCTGGCGCCCGGACACCGCCGCTACAGGTAGCCTATACTATATACTACTACTGCGACGTGCCGCACCGCGCCGCGCTGCACCTCGGCCGCTGGCGCCCGGACACCGCCGCTACAGGTAGCCTATACTATATACTACTACTGCGACGTGCCGCACCGCGCCGCGCTGCACCTCGGCCGCTGGCGCCCGGACACCGCCGCTACAGGTAGCCTATACTATATACTACTACTGCGACGTGCCGCACCGCGCCGCGCTGCACCTCGGCCGCTGGCGCCCGGACACCGCCGCTACAGGTAGCCTATACTATATACTACTACTGCGACGTGCCGCACCGCGCCGCGCTGCACCTCGGCCGCTGGCGCCCGGACACCGCCGCTACAGGTAGCCTATACTATATACTACTACTGCGACGTGCCGCACCGCGCCGCGCTGCACCTCGGCCGCTGGCGCCCGGACACCGCCGCTACAGGTAGCCTATACTATATACTACTACTGCGACGTGCCGCACCGCGCCGCGCTGCACCTCGGCCGCTGGCGCCCGGACACCGCCGCTACAGGTAGCCTATACTATATACTACTACTGCGACGTGCCGCACCGCGCCGCGCTGCACCTCGGCCGCTGGCGCCCGGACACCGCCGCTACAGGTAGCCTATACTATATACTACTACTGCGACGTGCCGCACCGCGCCGCGCTGCACCTCGGCCGCTGGCGCCCGGACACCGCCGCTACAGGTAGCCTATACTATATACTACTACTGCGACGTGCCGCACCGCGCCGCGCTGCACCTCGGCCGCTGGCGCCCGGACACCGCCGCTACAGGTAGCCTATACTATATACTACTACTGCGACGTGCCGCACCGCGCCGCGCTGCACCTCGGCCGCTGGCGCCCGGACACCGCCGCTACAGGTAGCCTATACTATATACTACTACTGCGACGTGCCGCACCGCGCCGCGCTGCACCTCGGCCGCTGGCGCCCGGACACCGCCGCTACAGGTAGCCTATACTATATACTACTACTGCGACGTGCCGCACCGCGCCGCGCTGCACCTCGGCCGCTGGCGCCCGGACACCGCCGCTACAGGTAGCCTATACTATATACTACTACTGCGACGTGCCGCACCGCGCCGCGCTGCACCTCGGCCGCTGGCGCCCGGACACCGCCGCTACAGGTAGCCTATACTATATACTACTACTGCGACGTGCCGCACCGCGCCGCGCTGCACCTCGGCCGCTGGCGCCCGGACACCGCCGCTACAGGTAGCCTATACTATATACTACTACTGCGACGTGCCGCACCGCGCCGCGCTGCACCTCGGCCGCTGGCGCCCGGACACCGCCGCTACAGGTAGCCTATACTATATACTACTACTGCGACGTGCCGCACCGCGCCGCGCTGCACCTCGGCCGCTGGCGCCCGGACACCGCCGCTACAGGTAGCCTATACTATATACTACTACTGCGACGTGCCGCACCGCGCCGCGCTGCACCTCGGCCGCTGGCGCCCGGACACCGCCGCTACAGGTAGCCTATACTATATACTACTACTGCGACGTGCCGCACCGCGCCGCGCTGCACCTCGGCCGCTGGCGCCCGGACACCGCCGCTACAGGTAGCCTATACTATATACTACTACTGCGACGTGCCGCACCGCGCCGCGCTGCACCTCGGCCGCTGGCGCCCGGACACCGCCGCTACAGGTAGCCTATACTATATACTACTACTGCGACGTGCCGCACCGCGCCGCGCTGCACCTCGGCCGCTGGCGCCCGGACACCGCCGCTACAGGTAGCCTATACTATATACTACTACTGCGACGTGCCGCACCGCGCCGCGCTGCACCTCGGCCGCTGGCGCCCGGACACCGCCGCTACAGGTAGCCTATACTATATACTACTACTGCGACGTGCCGCACCGCGCCGCGCTGCACCTCGGCCGCTGGCGCCCGGACACCGCCGCTACAGGTAGCCTATACTATATACTACTACTGCGACGTGCCGCACCGCGCCGCGCTGCACCTCGGCCGCTGGCGCCCGGACACCGCCGCTACAGGTAGCCTATACTATATACTACTACTGCGACGTGCCGCACCGCGCCGCGCTGCACCTCGGCCGCTGGCGCCCGGACACCGCCGCTACAGGTAGCCTATACTATATACTACTACTGCGACGTGCCGCACCGCGCCGCGCTGCACCTCGGCCGCTGGCGCCCGGACACCGCCGCTACAGGTAGCCTATACTATATACTACTGAAGTATGCGAACATTTACATGTGTATTCTGTACTGTATGTCTTAGTTTGTAAGTGAGCAGTATTCAATAAACGTTGGTACTAAGCACACGTGTGTTTGATTAACGACCTCAAGTACAATACTTCATGGCGACCCTGCCAGCGACATGCGCGTTCTAAGAACTGTGTCGCAAAGTGTGAACTCAGCAAATTCCGGTGTGCCTCGGTGCTCAGAAATATAACAATGTTTGAAATGGATTATATTCCACGCTTGACTGTCGTTGTGCTGTGTCTAAGTCCGTGTTTATTGCCTATATTATTTTTCGTAATAAATTATAACTATGGGAAAGCCATATTCGAAAACCGAAGACAAGGAGGTAATTATAGCTCAAAATGCATCAGGAGGAAGTAACAACGCAAGTGAATCCGAGCAGGAATACCACGTCAAAGTCAACAATATCCTCATCACCGTATTCCTGGTGTTGGTGGCGATTGTACTGTTTGTAATAATATACATGAAAATTAAGGAAAGACACAAGAAGTGGATTGGAGATCGAGTAAATTCTGAGTTCGTGAGAAGGATGAGGCATCGGTTATCGGGAAGACCAGAGCAAGTACGTAGAGAAGAAGATGTTTAAGCGTGTAACCCATTTTCTGGCAATGCCCCTCCCACCCTGCGTGTATGAGGACTCCGACTACAAGGCGAGCCAATGAATCAGTGTCAAAGTGCATCAAACAGTGGTATTTATAATTACTACTACTTTTTATTTTTTCTCTGTTCTTAGATAAAGGACGAAAGTTTTAGTTTTAAATAATATAGTTTGATACCTCTTTAGTACTTATAATTGTTAGAAATAAATGTGAGCCGAACAAACAGTTCGTAGAAGTCCGGCCCAGACGCAAGTCAGCAATTTCTTATCGGCACTCTCGTATGCGAGTGCCTCAAGTTATAATAATTTAAACTGTAGTGAATGAAATATGATTTCGTACCATAGTAATGTATGTAATTATGTTGTTACGTTAAGTCTATTATGGCTGATAAATTAATTGAATTATATGAAAGATTGACAGAAATACGGAAATATCTTGTAAAGAAAGGCCAAAGCAGATATAAAGGGTTTGTTTCGTCAAATAAATTGGAAGAAGCTGAGTCGCTGTTAAGCAAAAGTAAGTCCTTATTTTTTACTTTAAGTCAAGGTCAGAGCAAAGAGGAAATTAGATTAGTATCTGATACGTATACAAAAATTTGTAGTTTATTTACTGAAATATCTCAGTTGTGTACTTTGCCTAGTTTAGAATTAAGATCAGAAAAAATGGATTTTGATATGAAATCTGCATGTGGCTTAATACCTATTTTAGATAATAAAGAAGATACTACGAAACGGTTGATTGATGCGGTAGAAATGTATGCTGATATGCTAAACGATGTAGGCCAACAGTTATTAATCAAGTTTGTACTTAAGGGACGACTATCGGAAAACGCTAAATTACGTGTAGCTAGTACTTATACAACAGTTAGTGATATGATTAAAGATTTTAGGGACAAACTTTTAACAAAAAAATCATTTACGGCTATACAGAATCAAATTCAATCCTTGAACCAAGGTTTTAGGTCTATTGATGACTATGGATCACAATTGGAAAAATTACTTACAGAATTGAATATTTCGCAGGCTGAGGGCAACGCAACCGCATGCGCGGTCCTCAAACCAATTAATGAAAAAATGGTAATAAAAAAATTTACAGATGGACTTAAGAGTGAAAAGTTGAGCACGATAATAGCCGCCCGCAACTACACATCACTAAAGGATGCGATCCAAGCGGCCAAGGACGAGTCCATACCATCATCGTCTACTTCGAAACCAGCAGAGGTAATGAGGATGACCCCCTCATTCAGAGGTAGGTACAACAATGGGTTTAATAAGTTTCGTGGACAAAATAGGGGTCGTGCATTTCAAATGTACAACAACAGTAATAGGAATATGTCTCAGAATTATAGATACCATAATTATTCAAATAGATACCAGAATTATTCTAGACCTTTTCAGTACGCACCTCGCGGTAGAGGTCAGTACAACAGATTTGGTTCTAATTATAATGGACGTCATAATCAAGGATTTTACAATAAAAACCTTTTTTCAATGCAGAATGAAAACAAGCTAGTTGATGCTGCCAATTCTACTGATAAACCGCAACATAAATCAAATGACTTAGAAAGTAATGATTTTTTTCGTTCTTAATAATTTTGTTTATGCTTGCAAGGGTAAATGTAAGTTTATTAATTTTTATATTAACGGTAAGAAACTTATACTATTAATGGACACTGGTGCGTCTATTTCGGTTATTAAGGAAGAAGAACTTCCAAGGTCAGCACAAGTTTTTTATGATAACTTGGTGGTTAATGGTATAGGAGGTAAAATTTATTCTTCGGGCTATGTAGTATTAGATTTATATAATTCTAATAATAATAAGTTTCAAAATAAGTTTCATATTTTTAAGAATTTACCCATCGCTGTTGACGGGATATTAGGATTAGATTTTATGAGTAATTATAAAGCTAACATTGATTTAGACAAAAATTTGCTAACGCTGCAAATAGAAGGACAGTGTTGTATTTTACCTATTTATGACAATCCTGATTATAGTAACTCGATATTAATTCCGCCTCGTAGTGAATCAATCCATTACGTTTATTTGGACGCAGAAGTAGAAGGTGATTGTTTTGTTAGTGCGAAAGAGTTGGAAAGAGATGTTTTCTTAGCTGGTACGATCGTTCGACCCAAAGGTAGGAAAGTTCCCGTAAAAATTCTAAATACTAGAGACGAAGAAGTTAAATTAAATAATTTCTCATTTAACGTTGAACTTTTAAAAGATTACAATATTTTCAAGTTTAGCCAGTGTGTAAGTAGTTCGCAGAGAGCTGATACCTTATTACCATCATTAGAGCTAAAACATTTGAACACAGAAGAAAAAGAGTCTATTGAAAGAATTTGCACTAAATATTCGGATGTTTTCTTTTTACCCGGTGATAAGTTAGAAACCACAAATATATGTGAGCAATCTATAACATTGAAAAATAACATTAATCCTATCTATACAAAACCTTACAGGTTACCACAAGCATTAAAGTCAGAAGTAAATAAACAGATAACAAAAATGCTAAAAGATGATATTATAGAAGAATCTTCAAGTGAGTGGTCTAGTCCAATAATATTAGTTCCAAAAAAATCTCAGGATTCACAAAAATGGCGTTTAGTAATTGACTTTAGAAAACTAAATGAAAATATTGTAGATGATAAATTCCCATTGCCTAACATTACTGACATTCTAGATTCCTTATCAGGCTCAATCTATTTTACCCATTTAGACCTCCAACAAGGTTATTATCAAGTAAAATTGTCACCTGAGAGCCGAAAATATACTGCATTTTCTACTAGTACAGGACATTATCAATTAAAACGTTTACCAATGGGTCTCAAAACTTCTTGTAGTACTTTCAGTAGGGTCATGTCAATCGCGATGTCAGGTCTTACTTTCGAAAAGTGTTTTATCTACCTAGATGACCTTGTAATTTTTGGAAGATCCTTATCAATCCATAACCAAAATCTTATTGATGTTTTTGAAAGACTGAGAAAGGTAAATTTAAAATTGAACCCAGCTAAATGTCAATTCCTTAAAAAAGAAATATTATATCTTGGTCATTTAGTTACTGCCGATGGTGTTGCACCTGACCCTGAAAAAACTAGAATTTTAGAAAAATTTCCAGTCCCTCAGAATGCAGATGAAGTTAGAAGGTTTGTTGCCTTTTGCAACTACTATAGAAAATTTGTGCCCTATTTTGCAACAATTACTATGCCATTAAATAATTTACTAAAAAAAGATACACCCTTTGTATGGAACTCTGAATGTCAGAACGCATTTAATTTCCTAAAAAATTCATTAATGACACCCCCGATACTAGAATATCCTAATTTTTCCGAAACAAATGAATTTATTTTACAAACAGACGCTTCTGATTTAGCCGTAGGAGCCGTATTGTGTAATAAGAATATGAAACCCGTTTCTTATGCTAGCAGACCATTAAATAAAGCCGAAAAAAATTACCCTGTGATACAAAAGGAATTAACAGCCATTGTTTGGGCAGTAAAATATTTCAGGCCGTATTTGTTCGGCAGAACGTTCACTATCATGACAGACCACAAACCCCTAGTATATCTCTTTGGAATGAAAGACCCGTCTAGTAGGCTAATTAAATTTAGATTAATTCTAGAAGAATACGATTTTAAGATAGTGTATATCAAAGGTAAAGATAATGTGGTAGCGGATGCATTATCAAGAGTGTGCATAACATCGAATGAATTGAAAAGTATGAAAGAACACGTTTTAGCTGTGACAACTAGGAGGCAAAAGAGATTGATGGAAAAGAGTGGAGAGAGAGAGAGAGAACAAACGGTACTTAATAAAGACATAGAAGAGTGGCCTGATCAACCACGAGTCGTGGAATTATTAAGACAACCGTCTGATTCTATTGAAATAAAATTAGTGGAAGAAGAGACTATAAATAAATTTAAAAAATTAAATATTATAAGAGAAGTAAAAGATTGTTTTGTTTATATACCAAGCAAAATGTTGTTATGTATTAACCTTGGCTTTAGATTGCACTTCTCGCGAGCCGAATTTGCAACTAAGTTAAAGGAGTTTTGTGAAAGAATAAGAGTAAAAGAACTATGCATAGTAAAAGATACTAAAAACAATGAATTTATAAAAGGTTTATGTACTGAAATTAAATCCTTAAAAGAGTGGACCGGTCCCCGTATATGTGTTTTGAAAGGAGTTGAAAGGATTTATGACGATAAAATAAAACAATTCATTATGAATGACTATCATTTATTGCCAACTAGTGGACATGTAGGCGTAAATAAAATGACAAATAACATTAAGAGAAAATACTATTGGCCAGGCCTAGATAAGGATGTTCGTAAGTTTATTAGCACATGTGAAATGTGTCAAAAGATGAAACAATGTAAGTACACTAAGCAACCAATGACTATAACTACCACAGCGTCAACCGCGTTTGAGAAACTTTTTCTAGACTTAGTTGGTCCATTGGACAAGGATGAATGTGGAAATAGTTATATTCTAACTATCCAATGTGAATTAACTAAATATATAGAAGCATACCCGTTACCCAATAAGGAAGCAGTTACTGTAGCAAGAGCTTTTGTACATAATTTTATTTTACGTTTCGGTATCCCTAAGTCTATAGCTACTGATAGAGGAACTGAGTTCATTTCTCAAATCATGACGCAAGTTTGCAGATTGTTAGAGATAGAAAAATTGGCATCAACCGCATACCACCATCAATCAATCGGTTCTCTCGAAATAGCTCATAAGCATTTAGGTGCATTTTTAAGGACTTATTGTTCTAATACATGTTATTCATGGTCATACTGGATACCTTTTTGGTGTTTTAGTTACAATACAAGTGTTAATACGCAGACTAAGTACTCACCATTTGAACTTGTGTTTGGCAGACAATGTCGTTTACCTAATAGTTTAAGGGATGACATAGAACCACTTTATAATACTGACAATTATTGTTTAGATTTAAAATATAAACTGCAAGTAGCTTTAAGTGATGCAAAGAAAAATTTGATGATTTGTAAAGAAAAAAGGAAAGAGAAATATGACAACTTATGTAACCCTGTATTTTATAATAAGAATGATCTTATTTTGGTAAAAAATGAATGTGCTCGAAAATTAGACTGTGTTTATGATGGTCCTTTTAAAGTAATAGAAGATTTAGGCATAAATGTTAAAATCTCTAGAAATAACAAGACAGATGTAGTGCATAAAGATAGAACAAAAAAATTTTGTAATTAGAATAAGGTTTAAACATTTTTTTTTTTCTCTTTTTTTTTCTTTCACCCCCGGAGGTGAAGTATGCGAACATTTACATGTGTATTCTGTACTGTATGTCTTAGTTTGTAAGTGAGCAGTATTCAATAAACGTTGGTACTAAGCACACGTGTGTTTGATTAACGACCTCAAGTACAATACTTCAAAGACCAAGTTGCCTATCAGCAAGTAACTGGAGCCGGTATAATTAATCTGCAGCCTAAATGCATCATTAAAGGCAAAGACTTTGCGTTATACTCACGATCTCATTCAGGAAATACCATAAGATCCGAAATTTATGTAGAACAGCCGCAGATTACAGAGCTCAATCATTTTATCAACATATCGCTATCACATTACTCGGAACCTGTGAATCCGTTAAATAGCACCATAGAGGACTTGGGAAAACAAGTAAAACAACTGAAAGCAGATATGGCTAATACATCTGAGTCTGACTATGAAAGTATTAAATTTGTCAACTCACGATATTCATCAGTACGCCATTTGCTATGGCTTGTTAATCATAGCCATTATAGCAGCAGCAGTATTCCTATGGAGGAGAAGAATTTCCAACAGAGGCTCCTCACAGATGGCAGAACCTTCAGTGAAGTTTTCGCGCACCCAGAACATGGCTGAACTACAACCTAATGATACCTTTCCAAGTGAAGTGAACATAGTGAAATTTACGCGAAAGCAAAGTACGACTGACCGTCAGCCTAGTGACCAGAATGTGACGGCTAGCTCTTACAGTTTAAATAGTTTACACGAAAAGGCTACTTCCCCTATCCCGCAAAAACGGAATAACTTTGAGGAAAATAGTTAATTTATCATTGTTTTTATCTATTTTATATAATGTAATCTTTTCGCCCGGGAGCATGTACGGTGAACCTTACAATAATTATAATTTGTTAAATCAGCACTTTACGCTGCTTACAGTAATCAACGCATTTTACATAAAATCAGTGCGTAATACGACCGCCAGCAATATAGTCGCGCGTGCTCCCTCGCTCCTTTGTATCAAACAGTTGTAACAGTAATAATATATGGTTTTAGCAGTTATTATCGTCTTATCATTTTATCAACTATCATAGAACTTTCTACAGCGAGAATGTGTTAGCAGTGATGCTGTCAGATCATATTCAGTCTGTTAGGAATGTGTTTTAAGATTGTTTGTTTTGATGTGTATATAGTGCCAAAAGGCTAGCTAATCGAGTAGGGTGTTGTGTGTAGTGGTACCTGCGGGAAGGGCTTGTTGTCGACGCGGTAGCCGCCCTCGTCCCAGTCCAGCAGGCGCACGAGCGTGCCGGCGGTGGGCGCGCCGACGCGGCCGGTGGAGCGTGTTGTGTAGTGTGTAGTGGTACCTGCGGGAAGGGCTTGTTGTCGACGCGGTAGCCGCCCTCGTCCCAGTCCAGCAGGCGCACGAGCGTGCCGGCGGTGGGCGCGCCGACGCGGCCGGTGGAGCGTGTTGTGTAGTGTGTAGTGGTACCTGCGGGAAGGGCTTGTTGTCGACGCGGTAGCCGCCCTCGTCCCAGTCCAGCAGGCGCACGAGCGTGCCGGCGGTGGGCGCGCCGACGCGGCCGGTGGAGCGTGTTTTGTAGTGTGTAGTGGTACCTGCGGGAAGGGCTTGTTGTCGACGCGGTAGCCGCCCTCGTCCCAGTCCAGCAGGCGCACGAGCGTGCCGGCGGTGGGCGCGCCGACGCGGCCGGTGGAGCGTGTTGTGTAGTGTGTAGTGGTACCTGCGGGAAGGGCTTGTTGTCGACGCGGTAGCCGCCCTCGTCCCAGTCCAGCAGGCGCACGAGCGTGCCGGCGGTGGGCGCGCCGACGCGGCCGGTGGAGCGTGTTGTGTAGTGTGTAGTGGTACCTGCGGGAAGGGCTTGTTGTCGACGCGGTAGCCGCCCTCGTCCCAGTCCAGCAGGCGCACGAGCGTGCCGGCGGTGGGCGCGCCGACGCGGCCGGTGGAGCGTGTTGTGTAGTGTGTAGTGGTACCTGCGGGAAGGGCTTGTTGTCGACGCGGTAGCCGCCCTCGTCCCAGTCCAGCAGGCGCACGAGCGTGCCGGCGGTGGGCGCGCCGACGCGGCCGGTGGAGCGTGTTGTGTAGTGTGTAGTGGTACCTGCGGGAAGGGCTTGTTGTCGACGCGGTAGCCGCCCTCGTCCCAGTCCAGCAGGCGCACGAGCGTGCCGGCGGTGGGCGCGCCGACGCGGCCGGTGGAGCGTGTTGTGTAGTGTGTAGTGGTACCTGCGGGAAGGGCTTGTTGTCGACGCGGTAGCCGCCCTCGTCCCAGTCCAGCAGGCGCACGAGCGTGCCGGCGGTGGGCGCGCCGACGCGGCCGGTGGAGCGTGTTGTGTAGTGTGTAGTGGTACCTGCGGGAAGGGCTTGTTGTCGACGCGGTAGCCGCCCTCGTCCCAGTCCAGCAGGCGCACGAGCGTGCCGGCGGTGGGCGCGCCGACGCGGCCGGTGGAGCGTGTTGTGTAGTGTGTAGTGGTACCTGCGGGAAGGGCTTGTTGTCGACGCGGTAGCCGCCCTCGTCCCAGTCCAGCAGGCGCACGAGCGTGCCGGCGGTGGGCGCGCCGACGCGGCCGGTGGAGCGTGTTGTGTAGTGTGTAGTGGTACCTGCGGGAAGGGCTTGTTGTCGACGCGGTAGCCGCCCTCGTCCCAGTCCAGCAGGCGCACGAGCGTGCCGGCGGTGGGCGCGCCGACGCGGCCGGTGGAGCGTGTTGTGTAGTGTGTAGTGGTACCTGCGGGAAGGGCTTGTTGTCGACGCGGTAGCCGCCCTCGTCCCAGTCCAGCAGGCGCACGAGCGTGCCGGCGGTGGGCGCGCCGACGCGGCCGGTGGAGCGTGTTGTGTAGTGTGTAGTGGTACCTGCGGGAAGGGCTTGTTGTCGACGCGGTAGCCGCCCTCGTCCCAGTCCAGCAGGCGCACGAGCGTGCCGGCGGTGGGCGCGCCGACGCGGCCGGTGGAGCGTGTTGTGTAGTGTGTAGTGGTACCTGCGGGAAGGGCTTGTTGTCGACGCGGTAGCCGCCCTCGTCCCAGTCCAGCAGGCGCACGAGCGTGCCGGCGGTGGGCGCGCCGACGCGGCCGGTGGAGCGTGTTGTGTAGTGTGTAGTGGTACCTGCGGGAAGGGCTTGTTGTCGACGCGGTAGCCGCCCTCGTCCCAGTCCAGCAGGCGCACGAGCGTGCCGGCGGTGGGCGCGCCGACGCGGCCGGTGGAGCGTGTTGTGTAGTGTGTAGTGGTACCTGCGGGAAGGGCTTGTTGTCGACGCGGTAGCCGCCCTCGTCCCAGTCCAGCAGGCGCACGAGCGTGCCGGCGGTGGGCGCGCCGACGCGGCCTGTGGAGCGTGTTGTGTAGTGTGTAGTGGTACCTGCGGGAAGGGCTTGTTGTCGACGCGGTAGCCGCCCTCGTCCCAGTCCAGCAGGCGCACGAGCGTGCCGGCGGTGGGCGCGCCGACGCGGCCTGTGGAGCGTGTTGTGTAGTGTGTAGTGGTACCTGCGGGAAGGGCTTGTTGTCGACGCGGTAGCCGCCCTCGTCCCAGTCCAGCAGGCGCACGAGCGTGCCGGCGGTGGGCGCGCCGACGCGGCCGGTGGAGCGTGTTGTGTAGTGTGTAGTGGTACCTGCGGGAAGGGCTTGTTGTCGACGCGGTAGCCGCCCTCGTCCCAGTCCAGCAGGCGCACGAGCGTGCCGGCGGTGGGCGCGCCGACGCGGCCGGTGGAGCGTGTTGTGTAGTGTGTAGTGGTACCTGCGGGAAGGGCTTGTTGTCGACGCGGTAGCCGCCCTCGTCCCAGTCCAGCAGGCGCACGAGCGTGCCGGCGGTGGGCGCGCCGACGCGGCCGGTGGAGCGTGTTGTGTAGTGTGTAGTGGTACCTGCGGGAAGGGCTTGTTGTCGACGCGGTAGCCGCCCTCGTCCCAGTCCAGCAGGCGCACGAGCGTGCCGGCGGTGGGCGCGCCGACGCGGCCGGTGGAGCGTGTTGTGTAGTGTGTAGTGGTACCTGCGGGAAGGGCTTGTTGTCGACGCGGTAGCCGCCCTCGTCCCAGTCCAGCAGGCGCACGAGCGTGCCGGCGGTGGGCGCGCCGACGCGGCCGGTGGAGCGTGTTGTGTAGTGTGTAGTGGTACCTGCGGGAAGGGCTTGTTGTCGACGCGGTAGCCGCCCTCGTCCCAGTCCAGCAGGCGCACGAGCGTGCCGGCGGTGGGCGCGCCGACGCGGCCGGTGGAGCGTGTTGTGTAGTGTGTAGTGGTACCTGCGGGAAGGGCTTGTTGTCGACGCGGTAGCCGCCCTCGTCCCAGTCCAGCAGGCGCACGAGCGTGCCGGCGGTGGGCGCGCCGACGCGGCCGGTGGAGCGGTCGTGCGGGTCCATGACGGTGGCGCACGACGTGGTCTCCGTCAGCCCGTAGCCCGCCACCACGTCGCAGCACAGGCAGATGCGCACCTGGGAACGGATCACTCGATTTAGTCTCACACGATCAAAATAAGTCAGCGAAAATTGTCCTACTTAACAAATCAACAGGAAGCCACGTGTTGCCGCGCGGCCGTGACGACGTGATAATGATTTCGTGCTTAGACTAATGGCAATAGACTTCGACCTATTTTACATAAGTTCTGAATCTAAGTCTTCGTTCGGTGGGCATTGCGAGTAGACGATTTTTCTAATGAATCAATAAAAACGTGCCAAATAATTATCGACCTAATACGTAAGAAATACAGTCGGAATAACGCGGTTTTGTGCTCGTCGTGTACGTCACTCTGTTCTTCAAGTCAAGTTAGTGTCGTCCTGTTCTACACACGAACATTACCGAAACACTCCGAAGCAATCGGCTTATCGGTTCACTCTAATATAAGGGAGCATACATACTCGCCAAATTATGAGTGTACAGCGTTCACCTACTGGGCCTTCTAATCGAAGTGAGTCACAACCTGATCTATCTAAAATCACTGCTGGAAATATGGAGCAGCAACAAGTAACATTCCGAAAAAGGAAGCAAACGGAACAAGACACTACAGTTCTTGAGGAATTCTCCAAATTTCGTAACGAAATTACTCAAACTTTAAATAAATTCCTAGAAAGCCAAAATATGATGATGAAAAAAATCTCAGAGGATGTAACAGTAATTAAAGATGAAATAAAAAACCTCAAGATTACTCGCAATCTCTTACGTCAGAACAAATAACAATAAAAACTGATCTTACGAAAGTTAAAGAGAAAAATACAAATTTATCAAAACAAGTAACCCAGTTAGAAAATACCGTTAAGACTATTATTACGCATAGAACTTCGACGAACCCTCAACAAATAACTGAAAGTCTAAGTTGCGAAGAAGTATTTCGAGAATTGCAGGAGAGATCTCAAAGAATGAATAATATCATTATTGTTGGAGTAACTGAACCTAAGGGTAATAATTCAAAAGAACGCATCGAAATTGATCGTACAGAGACCTTACAGTGTTTTAAAAATATAATGCCTGGATGCCCGGAGCCAACAAAAATTATAAGACTTGGTAAGTATAAGCCAAATTATAACAGACCTATTAAAGCCTGCTTCTCCTCACCAGAAATAGTTAAGGACATACTACGCCTCCAAACTAAAACAAATTCTACAAACATAAAATTCTACTCTGACCAAACGCCGTTGCAGCAGAAATATTTCAAGAATTTAAAAGAAGAATTGCAACGCCGGACACTTGATGGTGAGAACAATCTTACTATTAAATACATTAATAATATTCCAAAAATTATCCAGCAACAACAACCAAAAAACTAAACAGTCACCATATTGATAAAATACATAACAGTACTACAACAACATACCAAGTCATACATAACTACTCAGATCTCATCACTGACAGAAAAGCTTTGAAGTTTTTTTATGCTAATGTACGAAGCCTTGTGAAGTCTGGAAAGCTCGATGAATTAAAGTGCATCTTGTCAGCGATCGAGACAATTCATATAATTGCTCTCACAGAAACCTGGATAAAATCGGAAGCTGAGGCTCAAACTTTAAAATTACCAAATTATAAACATTATTATAATTACCGATCACAAAGCCGAGGCGGCGGTGTTTCTATCTACGTTCATGATAACTTAAATCATGAATTTCTAGAAGAAAAGTGTATCGACGACAACCACTTTATCTGGATTCACCTTAAAAAGTTTTCCCGCGATATTGGCGTAATATACAAGCCAGAAAGGACAAATAACAAGAATTTTCTCGAAACATTATCACTGGATCTACAAAACCGAAAAAGAACTCTACTAATGGGTGACTTTAACTACAATCTCCTGAAAAAAAAACGATGCTACAAGTCAATATAAAGATACGCTTAAAGTATACGGTTTTAGCCTGCTTAATAAAATTAATATAAAGCATTGCACACGGGAAACACCGACAGCTAAAACGATACTAGAACATGTGATACCTAACCTAAAAGAACATCAATACCATTTTGCCATCATCGAATCAGCGATGTCAGATCACAAGCAGATTTACTTAGAAATGAAAGGCCTTAAACCGAAACCCCTCAGGAAAATAAAATACACATCTTTAAATTATAATAACCTGTACACAATTCTAAAAGAATCAAGCATCAATCATCATTATCATTATCAGCCTATAGCCGTCCACTGCTGAACGTAGGCCTCCCCCAAAGAGCGCCAACTATCCCGGTTTTGGGCAGCTCGCATCCATCCGCTACCAGCCACCTTCTTCAAATCGTCGGTCCATCGTGTCGCAGGTCGTCCTACACTACGTTTGCCCAGTCGCGGTCTCCACTCTAACACTTGTCTGCTCCATCGGCTGTCCGTCCGTCTGCAGACATGGCCGGCCCACTTCCACTTCAGCGTGCATATTCTACGAGCAATGTCGGAGACTTTAGTTCTTTGGCAAATGACTTCGTTGCGAATTCTATCCACCAAAGAAACCCCAAGCATTGCTCTCTCCATTGCACGCTGAGCAACCTGGAATTTGTGGACCAGTCCTTTGGTCAGTGTCCACGTTTCGGCTCCGTAGGTCATCACGGGTAGGACGCACTGGTTAAAGACCCTGGTCTTCAAAGATTGTGGGATCGACGATTTAAAGATATCACGTAGCCTCCCGAATGCCGCCCAGCCCAAGCGTATTCTTCTGGCCGCCTCCTTCTCGAAGTTGTGCCGCCCCAGTTGAATAGTTTGGCCTAGATATATGTACTCCTGCACAACCTCGAGGTAAGCGCCATTCACGTATACAGGTCTCTGGATGACATGCTCATTATACATGACTTTGGTTTTATCCAAGTTCATCCCGAGACCCACCCGCCTTGAAGAATCGCCAAGGCTGTTTAGCATCACCTCCAGCTCCTGCAGAGATTCTGCCATAATGACAATGTCGTCCGCAAAACGGAGGTGCGAAATGTACTGGCCGTTAATATTTATGCCGCGTCCGTTCCAGACAAGCGTCTTGAAAACGTCCTCCAACGCGTTTGTAAACAGTTTCGGAGAGATAACGTCTCCCTGTCTTACCCCGCGACGCAGTTGATCAATGACAATACAGAATACGAAAAACTAAACGAAGAAATCAAGAGAGGTATTGATTTAAACAAAGTAATTAAACACAAGATATTAAACCACCCGACAAAAAACTGGATAGATAAATCAGTTATAAACAAAATCACGAAAAGAAATGAAGTGTGGAAGAAATATAAAAATAACCCCAACAATGTAGAAACAAAGGAAAACTTAAAGAAAGAAAGAAGCAATGCCTTTGTCTATATACGAAATAAGAAACGACTGTTTTACCTAAATTTATTTAAACAAGTTGAAAAAAATCCCTCAAAAATGTGGCGTCTAATAAATAATTTAACTAACAATAAAGACAAAAAAAGCTCTGCCCCATCTAAACTACAGTTAGAATCAGGACTAATCATTACTGACATAAAAAAGGTTTGTGAGCAGTTTAATGATTACTTTGCTAATATTGGTATCAATCTGGCTGAAAAATTACCCACACAAAACCATAACATATATTCACAAACAAACACTCAAAAATGCACACATCCTTACGCAATTATCATTAGCTACAGAAGACGAAGTAGATAAACTCGTATGTAATCTTAACTCAAACACAAGTACCGGTATAGACGCTATTAGCGCAAAAACCGTTAAAATTATTAGTAACTTAATTGTAACACCCCTAACTAAATGCATTATTAAAAGTATACAAGATGGTCAGTTTGCTGACTCACTTAAAATTGCGAAAATCACTCCTATATTTAAATCAGGCTCTAAACTGGACCCGGGTAACTACAGGCCTATCTCAGTCCTACCAGTATTGTCAAAAGTCTTTGAAAAGGTTCTTCATAATCGTCTGAGCGCACATATGTCTAGAATTAATTACTTATACGAAAAACAATATGGTTTCCGTAAAAAATCTAACACATTATCTGCAGCTGTTGACCTAATTCCGAAATCAAGACGAATATTGACAAAAAACACACAGTTCTTGGTGTTTTTATTGACTTCAAAAAAGCATTTGATACCGTCAGCCATGATTTACTTTTAAATAAACTAGAAATGGAACTAGGTATTACTGGCAATGCTCTCAAAGTGTTTAATTCTTATCTTACAAATCGGTTTCAAGTGGTAAGGATCGACGAAACCACTAGTAATTTAAAACCTGTAAAATGCGGAGAAACCACAAGGTTCCATTTTAGGACCACTACTATTTTTAATATATATATATAAATAATATAAAAGGAATCGGACTAAAGGGCAATATAACATTATATGCTGATGATACTTGTCTGTTTTACCATGGTCACTCAATAAATACTATAAATTCAGAAGCCCAGAATGATCTAGCGGTGCTACAAAACTGGTTTGCGTGTAATCTCTTAACTATCAATACGTCGAAAACAAATTACGTTGTCTTCTCAGCAAAGAACAAAAAAATACCAAATCACCCTCCGCTCACCATTAATGGCCAGAAGATAAATAAAGTCACATCAGAAAAGTACCTAGGGTTAGTCCTTGATAGTCACCTAACTTGGAAACCGCAAATCGAAAAAATATGCTCGAATATAAATTCACTAACAGGGTCTTTACGAAGGATAATTAACTGTATTCCACGCACAGTTAAATACACTATTTATAACTCACTAGTGAAACCACATCTAGACTACCTGATTGAGTTATGGGGATCTGCATATAAAACTAACTTACAGCCACTACAAACAGCACAAAATAGAATAATTAAGACACTATTTCACTACGACTACATAACGCCTACTGACCAAATTTACAGCGAAACTAAATTAATGAACATAACACAAACATACTACTATAATACATGCATACTTATTCACAAAATTCTACATAAGAAAATCCACACTCAAATTAAACTTACTAAAATATGCCAGACACAGAAACGCACACTAAGACGAGATCGTAAAAACAATATCCTTTTGCAAAAACATATAACTAATTATGGTAAAAAAAGTATTATTTATGAAGGGGCACAACTTTTTAATAAATTGCCGTGTAACTTAAAAGAAATCAAATCATTATCAAAATTTTTTTTTTTCTGAAAACACACATTTTATGAGAACTTGTAGTAAAACCGCATTAATTATTATTTTAATAATGTATAAATACTTAATTTCAATCATTTAAAATACTAAACATATTATACTAAAATTACAACATTAAATGTATCAATCTGAATTTTAAAATGTAATATAAAAATAACCAGTGTAAATGCCACCTTACAGCGCATGACAAGGAACAGCAACATCACGCGGTGACGTAGTAAAGTAAACCGCTCGGATCTTGTTATTGTTGCTTGATGGGCTAACAGTTTTGTCAGACTGTCGCTTCCATATTTGATCTGTCTACCTGCTTGTCTCTTTGTCTTGTCCGAACAAATATTTTTGTTATGAATATTCTATGTGTTTGTCGTAAGTGATTCTATGTAATCTTTGAGAAATAAATGATCTTAAACCGTAACATACTGATGAAATACAGAAGCACATCATTACTCCTGGAAATTGCTGCTATACAAAATACCAATTAGTATTTCTACCGACCTGCGTGTGAGTGTCTGGCGACAGTGGAGCGCCGCCGCTGATCATCATGCGCACTTTACCACCCAACAGCTGCCGGATCCGAGAGAACATCTGAAAACAACAAATAACACATAAAAGCTGAACGTCAGTGAACGTCGACAGTGATTACAATTTTCACTTTCGCTAACATACATAGATAAACCTGAAAGGGTTTATAGAGGGTCTGCAACGCGCCAGCTACTCCCCGATATTGCAAACGTACCATAGGATCGTTCGTCACCGTTGTGACGTAAACAAAATGTGAGTGTATACTTACAAGTTGGTTGAGTATGGGCGTGTCGTATCCGCGCCTCATCCACGTCTCCTTGTACGTGTAGGCCCACTTGAAGAACGCGGCCGCGAACTCGCCGCTGCGGGACACCTTGTCCGTGATGCCTTTGCTGATGCGGTCCATTATCAGCTGTGAAATGTATAATACACGTGTTTTTAACAGGGAATATATTACAACTTATGTCTTATTTGTTGTTGTTGTCTATATTCGGTGTTGAAGTGGCCCGAAAATTCCTCGGTCAGTGAAAGATTCATTTTATAAATTATTAAGGTGCATGAAAATAACGAATTCGATAGTCAAAAATTTTTTACAAATTACTTTTACTTCAATAAGTGCGGAGGATCGACACGCTTCTAAGATAAGCTGTTGATATTTTTTATTGGATGGTATTTAAAAGTACTTCAATTTATTCCCATTTCATTTACTTAATTTTGCCTGTGTTCCACCAAATATACTGAAAGTGCACCAAAATATGTTCATTAAAAGTATTGTTATTACTTATATACACTTTCTTGGTATTCAGATTTGGTTCCGTTGTGTTCACAGTTCTAACCTAACCGACATCTGTATTTTGCTGCTCAATCAGTAATTTTGTCGCTCAATCAGTATTTTTGATGCGCGGTTTATTATGAAATATAAATAAAAAAAGGTAGACGAGTAGCTACAGAGTGAGTGCTAGACTCAGCTAGGCAATTTCGATATAATTTATGATAATTATTGAGCGGTATGATATGTGTATGGTATGTTATAACCCAGGATAAAATAACTTGAATTAGATTAGTTTAGGCCATTGCCAAACACATGAACTACAAAAACGCTACATGAGAGACATGGAGTACTTATAATTTGCAAGGAATCTATAAATGGATCGATCAAATTAATCTTGATATGTTTATGTATGCTATAAGTGGTGTAGTTTGAACGACGCTGTGTGATCGTAACTTCGTAAGCCAGGGACTTTTGTTTTTAATGGGCTGCAAGGTTTAAGAATTGAAATTGTTACAATAAAGATAGTTTACGCTGCAATTGGACCGACGGCGACGGGAATATAAATAAAATATTAAATAAATATGGATGCAAGTAGGTACTTACCGCCGCCGGCGACTGCTCTGCGTTATTTTGTTTATAGACGATCACTGACTTGAATTATTTGTGTATAACATTATCACGACACTGCAGTGTTATTTAGAGTTATTTTCACATGTGATTAACAGTCCTTTTTGTATGAATTTTAATAGATTTAAGTTTTACGCGCGCACGTTCATGGCGGCCGGCCTCTTGTTAGTTTAGTTTTCTTTCTGTCAGTGTTGCCAGCGCCGCGGACGTTAGGAAAAGGAAGTGAGCAGGAAACATGGGAATGTTGCAAGCGTAAACAATAAGATTGGTATGTCATTGTGTGTACTTACAGGTACAGTAGTGATGCAGGTAGGTTGCAGTATGGTGGCGTCTCCTTTAGTGCCCTTCATGATTTTGCTGGACGTGTCCAACATTGTGAGCGGGGTTGAGTAGCCAATTGGCACACCTGCAAAAAATATTATAAGTGATATTTCAGTGGGTCCGTGAACTTTGTTTTTGTTTCTCTGGAGTTTTGGTGTGACCATTGTTCAGAAATCACAACATCTCTGTTAAAGTTGTCATATATAATATTGATAGCCTATGTAGGAAAGAAGACTATTTTAAAATTTGACACACACTTTTAAATTCACTTTCACTTTAAAATCGTGTGTTGAGGAGTTCAGATGGTAGTTTCATACAGGAATAGAAGTAGTCTGTAAAATAGCAGATGACTAATAGAAAATAAATAAACATGACTATGTCATGAGCGTACAACCCCCAGGTTTTAGTAGAAAAATATGTTATTTATTACTGTATAAGATGTTATTTATATGTTTTACACCTGACATATTTTAAAAACCTAAAGTGTCTAAATAATATGTCTCTAGCCATGAAGCATTATATATATTTTATTTTTCTTTCACAAACACACAAAAAACAGACCGTGTATGTGTACTGAAAATAAAAGCGTCTACGTATAAATCAAGTGGCTACCTCCAATCATGCAGAGGTTCTCGGCGAGCAGCTCGAAGACGTGCGCGAGCGGCAGGAAGCCCATGAGCACGTCGCCGTCGTAGATGGGCATCGCGTCGGCGAAGGCCTTGAGCGTGGCGAGCATGTTGCGGTGCGACAGCAGCACGCCCTTCGGCACGCCCGTGGAGCCCGACGTGTACATGATGATGGCGATGTCGGACGGCGCCGGCGGCACCGGCTCTGCGCGACAGATGCAAACAACATTACATATGGCATATCATTATTGCCTCGTTGGTCTTGTGGTCGTACAGTGCGACTGTCGAGCAAGAGGTCTTGAATTCGATTCCCAGGTCGAGCAATTATGAAATTCTCAGTAGCAGCTCGGAGTTCGGTTTATGGCAATAAGCTCGTCGCAAACTTACGAATTAGTGCACCTCTGCTTAACCTGATGTGTGATGGTATGTTTTATTCCTGTTAATAGTTGGCTTTAGAGTACCTTAACGGTTTAGTAAACAACATTCGTCATTTTGTGAGACCTAAACTGGACCTCATGACGACGTTCTCTTAATTGGACCATTTTCAAGCCATTAAATATAACTACTTCAGGCAAGGTTTGACCCTACACCTTTCAGTTCAGTAAACTCCCTAAATCTCAATATGCATAGACATTTTACCATAGAAAAAGTAACAAAATCAGTCCAGACTCACCAATTTTGGAGGTAGCGCCTCGTGTCACCACTTCCTTGTATCCGATAATCTTGATCCCGGGCTTGTAGCCATCCCTGTCGATGGTCTTGAGCTGGTCCTCCATGTAGATGATGGTGTCCACCTTGGGTGTCTTGGCGAGGATCTTCTTGAACTTGGGCAGCAGGTCGTACGTGGTGATGACGGTGGAGACATCTGTCTCGTTGATGCCGTGCGCTATCGCCTCGTCGCCGAGTGTTGCGTAAATTGTTACAACTGGAAATATAGAAGAGTATGAGTAAGTTGCTTTCCAAAAATATACTTCAAAAAACTATTTAATTTTGTTATCATCTTTTCTATGAAGATAAAGAATTACATGGATTGTTTTTATTTCTAGGTTTTATTCTAAGCATTTATTATGCATAAGGGTGTATGTATATATCTAGTCATCGACGCGCAAACAACACCTCTGGAGTTGCGAAGTTCATAAGCTACATCGTCATCATCAACCCATTATTGTCCCACTGCTGGGCACGGGTCTCCTCTCATTTTGAAAGGGATTAGGCTATAGTCCACCACGCTAGCCTATAGCGGGTTGGCAAACTTAACATGCCATCGAGAAAATCTCTCAAGCATGCAGTTTCCTCACGATGTTTTCCTTCACCGTTTGAGCATGTGGCAAATACGCACATAACTTCCGAAAAGTCAGTGGTGCGCGCTCGGGTTTGAACTCGAGACCTTTGACATGACAGTCCACTGGTCACACCACTAGGCTACCACAGCTCTCATAAGCTACGGTAGCCGCTTATATTCAGGCGGGTCATCAGATGGCTTGCACACCCTTGTGATATAATAAAGAAATATGGACTGATGGAGCTTTAGGAGTATGCTGACCAGGTATGCTCTGCTTGAAGCAGCCGTGCGCGGCGAGCATCCACTCGGCGCGCGTCTCGGCGAACATGACGACGTTGTGCCGCGGGCGGCAGCCCAGCTCGCGCAGGCCGGCGCCGAACTGCCGCGCCTCGCGCTCCACGTCCGTGTACGTGCGCCACACGTAGTCGCCCATGTTGAACTAGGTACCAAACAAATAGCTTTTTAAACAACTGGTCCACAAATGAAACATATTAGCCGCTAGGAGCGGTCGACAACTTTTTAGATTGGTCTTTAATATGTTGGTACCTAGTGTAAGTGAGAATTAGTGGTTGTACTACACACAGGCGAACTTGGCGGTTAGGCTTCTTTTCATACAAACTAAACGCAAATTTCCGTGTGATTTTAGACGATATTGTGATCCCAAAATATTGAGTAAGTATTTGTAGTGCCTACAGCCTGTTAATTGATTCAGATCTGGACGATTGTACATACATACACTCACGCTTTTTTACAGAAGGCCACGCGCTACGCTATTGTAATCACTTTATAAGCTACAGTACCTACAAAATTATAATAAAATTTAAAGTTCAAATAAAAAAACATTAAACGGTGTTGTGATGTATAAACAATATCTCCATGACAGTTTTATTATGTAATAGATTTATTACTTATAATATAAAATAACAAGTTTCGCTGTCTCGAGTATCGCTAATTATAGGCGAAGATCACAGTATAACAACTACAAGTCTACATAGTATAAGTTTTTTATGTCTAATGGTTGAAGCTTGGGGAAAAGCACGTGTTTATGCCTGTGCCAGTAATTTTATAAAAGAAAATTGCACCATGATTGAGCTATAGCCATTTGTCCATATCAAGTACGCTCTCACGCATTCAATGACGAAGCTATGTATTTTTTTTCTAATATAATACAACATTCAATACATTGCTCTATTGAAAATCAAATTATACCAATTACAAAGAAGAGTGTGGCGAATGAGGAAGAATAATTTCTGCATAAATTCGCTATTTTTCGGCATGACTAATTATCGATCGTTTGTTAATGCGTAGTTCATCACACTACAAAATAAAATCGCTCGGAATTTGGTGAGGGACCATGAGTGTATTTGTGCACATCCATATTGAGAAACTTGTATTTTTTTTGGGAGCAATCGCAGGTGCTACCTAAGGGCTAGCTATGGAGATAACTATTTACCACAGAAACCTTTAAAAGTACTGCGTTAATTGGGTTGTTCAAAGGGATCGTCCGGTAAGAGTTAGCCGTCGACTGTAAGTTGCTGTTGGCAACGTGTCGCCTATGTGTATGAGCTCTTAAGGCAATTATGACACGGCACTGCGCCCTGCCGCGCAGATGCTGATAAGACATAGGTTTACCCGCACTGCTCGACCGCGCGGCCGGGCGGTGTACGTATGGTAGGCATCAACGGATTCATTAGAGGCCGCTTTACCGCCTACAGCCGTCTGTTAATCGTCTAAATTTTCGGTGTGTGTACCTTCTTGAAGACCCTGCCGTTGGGCTGCGGCTCGTCCTCCTCGCTGAGCACGGTGCGGGTGCCGAGGCAGGGCCGCTGCGCCCAGCGCGCCGCCGCCGCGCGCAGCATGCTCTCCATGGACGTGACGCCGTCGCGCACCAGCCGCAGGTGCAGGTCGCACGGCGACGACACCGACTGCGCCGTCACGCTGTTCTGTGTCGTCTGGACTATACGAGCCTGTCCAACAAACAAATACAACATTATAGAGAGGAACGGAGTGTCGTAAAGAGGTATCGGATACAGCTGGTACAATTACACTGCTCTGATCAATATTCTAAAATTTAAAAGCTTCTGAAGAGTCCACTAACTGTGTGGACTAGTTGGTACCGGGGTTTCCTTAGTTCCAACCTCCCCGGATATAAGGCGCTTCTTACGCCGAAAGATTTTCAGATGATTATAGTCTGAAGGGATTGTCTAGTAATGGTGATGTGGAATATATGCGATCTGGATATGTCTTTTTAAAGACAGTGACGGAGAATTTCATTGAACGAATTTCAATGAAACGGGGCTTTCTTTGAGTAAACTAAGAACAGTCCAACTCGAAGCTTTAAATTGATCAACAAGCATAAAATTTACTCCATTTCTTTGGGGCACACCGTTTTTGTGTACCTGAGTAATAATTCAGGTACACAAAAACAAAATATTCACTTATACCTAACGGAATTCATTATAATCAACATATTGATTGTTATTACAATTCTGTAGCGGACCATCGTCGCGTTGGACGTGGGCGTCAGAGAATTTTAAAACAGGTCAACTCAAACCAAAATAACAACTACATCGGTTGTTCAAGACTATCAGCGGTTTATGTAATGCCTACATAAATACAGGTAATATGGAGTACGAACATTGTTTGAAAAATATATCACAAATACATCTGGTCAGTGACTCTGCTATTAATCAAATCAGTATCCAGCGACTCCGAAACCTGATCTGAATTTTGGCAAAGAATCAGGTTTTCTTAGAGCGAATTAATTCGTGTCAGAATTTAATCAAAAGTTTTTTCTCAAGCGCTGAATAATAAAACGTCACCGAGCCCATAATATCAGATGTTGTTGACACTGCTTGGGTTATTCAATTATGTATACAATTTGACTAAAATCTTGAGACTTAGGAGAATATAAGGTCTCTGAACTTCCACTGTAGGTATACCTACAGATTGATTTTATTTACTGGGTTTAAGAAATAACGACAAATACTCAAAAGAACTGACCAGTGGACTGATATGTCAGAGGTCTCGAGTTCAAAACCCAAGGCACCATTGCCTTTTCGGAAGTTATGTGCGTATTTTTCACACGCTCAAACGGCGAAGGAAAACATCGTAAGGGACTGCATGCTTGAGAGATTTTCCCAATGGTATGTAATGTCTGCCAACCCGCAGTAGGCTAGCGTGGTGGATTAATCCCTCTCAAATGAGAGGAGACCCGTGCCCAGCAGTGGGACAATAATGGGTTGATGATGACTCAAAAGAATAATATATGAATGTATTTCTTACCTTAATTCGTCTGGATAAGGCTCGTTTCCTCCATGGCCTCTGCAGGATGAGGTGGACGGGGAAGGTGATTATGTCGAAGACCAGCGCGACCGCGCGGATGGTCTTGAGTACTGCCGACACCCACCATGACTCCGGCCTGCGAGCAAAGTAGATATTAATTAAATAAGTTTTTTAGCAATGTTAATTATTACTATACATATGTATGTTTCTTTTATATAAGGCAATTTATTTCTAATAGACTGCTACAGTAGATGTTTTGGCTATTTGAGATAAGATTTCAAGATGAAGCGCAGTGGCATTAAGGGTGCCTTTCTTTGTAAGGGCTAGGCTGGCTCCCGATAGGGCAAGCCCGCCGGGGTTGTGGTGCATGCTTTCGCGAATCCCATGGCCCCGGCAATAGGGCTAGTGGCGTTGACGGGTGCGGTCCGTAAAGGTTTTTTCCGTACTTAAAAAAAAACAAGGCTTTCAATAGGGCCAATTATTTGTGTGACGAGCATATACATTTGTACATAAGTCACGACTGTTTCAATTTAAAAACGATGTAGTTTAGCAACAATCTAGAATTCGTAAAAAACCTCGTTATAGCTCGAAACTACATGGCGCTGTGTAAATATATCCGGCTCGAAACTATCAAAACAAAACATATCAGCACGAGGCCGAGTATTAAAGATCATGTGATTATACTGAACTCAAAGGTCAAGTTCTTTATAAACAACGAAAAAAAAAACATCGTAATTTTGGTCACAAAACTACATGATCGTATATATCGTAAATTATAATTACTTGCGTCTCATTAAATGACAAAATGGCCTGGTGGTCCGGCCTCCGTTACCCTATACGTGAATGACTCACCAGTCACCATCAACATGTGTTTATTTATAGTTTTGCGGCAAAAAAGATTTATCTGCTCATACCAAAAGGGCTCAAGGCGTTCATGTCTGCGGCCGTAATCAATCCAATATAGTTTCAAGTCAAGTATCTTTAAAATAAAAGGTCTGGTAACAGCCGTTATTACGCTAAATGGAGGGTAAATAAATCGATTAATTGATTGAAAATAATTGTGTGAACTTGGTACATAGGCACCTTCTAGATTTTGTTTCCAATAAGTAGCAATTTGACAAAAAAAGTACATACAATAATAATATATCTAAGACATTGAAACAAGGTAGCAGAGGTTCTCGTTTTGAGCTCAGACTCTTCATTAAAGTTTAATTTAAAGACTGAAATAGTTGCCAGTTAATCCCTCCACTTTAAGTTCACTAACAAGTATCTTGCAGTAAAGAATCTGACGAAACTGGAAAGTAAGTACACCCCTTAACTTAGTTGCAGTTACAGAAAATTGTGTTATCATCCTGGCGCACTTGCCTTGAACTAAATTAAACCTCGACGAAAGTATTTTGTTAGTTACTATTTTGTAACTTAAATTGAATACAATTGAACCTAAGTGTTACGTGCATACCTAAAAGTTCAGAGAATATTTTTAATTAGTACGTACATAATTGTACTAACTAAAAAAAACAAGTGCAGGTACTTTAGTTTACTTTATTTACTCAAATAGTCAAATACTCAAATAGTATTTTGCTTTTCAGAGGTAAGTAATAGAACAAAATTGCCATTTGAAAGTGCTTAATAAAAGACATAGTTTCAGCGCAATTAATAACCATTTCAACTTCGTACAATTATGAACCATACTCTCTTATATTTAAGTTATTTTATTATAGTGACTGTAGATCGATTTTAGGTCAATCGCGTTAAAAAGCCAGCATGCCACATGTGCGCGGTACAAGCAATGCTTTTAATAGCGATTGTCCAGACATCCTTTTAAACCTACTTAAACAGTTAAAGGATTGTCCTTTAAGAAGTTACGAGCTCGGTATAATATAAAAGCAATTCCATCCCATATAAATACATATAGGTTACAATCACCGAAAAAACGATGTAACGCATTGATTTAATATATTTCTTTTTATTAAATCAATGGTACTACGTGATATACGTACCGGCACAAGTCATGAGCACAATCTTCGCTTGCGCATTCCATAAATTTTCGGTCTCTTTGGCGGAATGACGATGGCGAGGGGCGCCGAGGCTGCACACGATAGTTCCTGACCGGTAAACCGATACTGAACAAATTTGTCCGAAAGCGTACTTGCGTAAAATGACTATTACTACTAAAAGCTGTGGTCACGACTCGTGCCGACAATTATACTTGTCTACGAAGACGTAAACGTGGGTGTAGGCAGAAGACCCTGTCATACCACTAGTACTTCTTTCACATTCATAAATTTCAGTGTAATCCTAGGACATCTACCATAATATACTTGACCCTGATACATTAGACACCAACATCTTATTAATATTGCCTTACATAACTAATTAGTGTGAAGGCTACAGAATCAAAGAAAATGTCTAGGAACGTGTAGACCGTAGGCGTACTTTAATATTTTTCTATCAGGACCCTTCTAGAAATATCTGCTATCTGCGTAGGTTTATACTATGGAGTTCATATTTGTTGGCGATAAATGAATAAAAATATTAGTCTGAAGGAAATAAATAGTAGGTACTTGGAACAATGTTACCATGAAGTTTTCTGATTCATAGAATGAATGTTTAATAAGTACAATATAATGTAATAGCATTTTAAAACTTAGTTATTGGCTGGCCAGCTTTATCTGCATAACTGAAATTCAGCTGCACTTAAAATAATAAAAGTTGCAGATTTATTGTAAAACTTTAATTGTTTTCCAAGAACGAAAAGTGTTTCAGACAGTTTAATCTTATTGTAGCTATGTCACCACAGTTGTCAATGTTTTACTGTTCCACAAGGTCATTGTCAATGAGCAGATGCATTCAGCTAGCGCCAGAGGCTGGACAGGCGACCGGGCGACCGTGACCCACGACACGCATGCGCGAACCAGCCCCAGATTGCATCCCTCCGGATAACAAGCTATGTACTGACCTACCTCACAGAATATATAAATGCCTGTTGCAAGCCTCTCATTACTTTCTGGAAACTTCCGAGCGTGAACGAGCATTGGAGGTTCGAGTTCAGTAATTGGAATTTGCGAAATTGTACCGTGTACGATAGACAACTTAAGCCGGTTGACTGAAAACCGGGATTTGAAGGAAATACTCCCTTAATGCCTAACGTGCACCTAAGATATTTATTTAATTCTCATGGTATTCAAAAATACATCATTGTAATATTAACAATGTAATTTAAAGAAGAAAAAAAAACTTTCAGTCTTCAAACACTTATTGTTTATGAAATGATAACCTGCATAGGGATAATTCTGTGGTTGCCAAAACACATTAAATTACTTCAATCGTTGGGTAAATTATTTGATTACCACTCCTTAAATTGCGGTAACTTATCAATACTTGATAACCGACTCATGAATGTGACCAGTTAGGTTAAATATACTCCGATTAATGACTACCTGTGCCTGCTAAAGAACTCACAGGGAGCAAAAACTTACGCCCAAACACGACTACATTATCACTGTTTTAAAACTAAAGCTAACAAAAAACTGGGTCATTAAAAAAACAAGTTAATAAGAAGGTTCTAGAAATTCTGACATGACTTTGTAAAGCCTGTAAGTAGATTTATTTATTATGTACATAAAATCCTTTGTGAAACATTAATTTACGACGGAATAAAACAAAATTAGTTTTAACTCTTAGTAAATTATACAATGTTGAATGTACCAAGATTCTTAGATCACATGTCGGATCTTATGATATAAAATAAGATGAAAGGGACGCAGTATAATGACAAAGCGTCACAAAGGAGGTTGTATACGAGTAGTGATCTTATTAGATCCTGTAGAGCCTTCTCTCAATATCTGTTACGTCTGTAGGGGATGTGAACGAGACTGGTTTCAACAGAGAATCGATACTTCATTCAGTGAATCGGTAGTGAGCGGTATAATTTGAATATTATGTTTGTTTACGAACATAAAACAAGCACACTAATTTAAATTTCATATCGTCAGATGAGTTGATTTAGTAAATTTATTACGGTATTCATTTCACGTAAAATGTTTTTGTTATCTAGTTGAGGTTAGTTACATAATAATTGGGTTTATTTGGTTTTATGTACATGTTTTTATATACAATAACAAAACTAAAATGGGCAACCCCCAAGTATGGGATTCGATCCTCGTATCTAATAAATATTTATATGACCTATAGGGCTGGTCTACATGTGAGATTATGTTTCTTAACCAACGGCGTAGGAGAAAATAATGTGGTTCATTTCGGTGAGAAAATAAAAATTGTATCGTTGCCTTTAACGAGGCATATGTATCAGTTAGGTATTACGTATGACGTAAAACATAACCCATGAACGTTTGAGTAGGCTGCCCATACATACATACACTCACGCCTTTTTCCCATGGGGGTAGGCAGAAACTACAGAAAAGTGCCAGCTGCCCAGTGCCCATATAAACATTTCTGATTAAAATAGCTCAACATAAAACTCTCCTTAAGGAATCATTCACACACAAACACACACCTACACGTCGGTCAAACGAACACAGCTAAATAAATAGGTAGTCATAATATGTGACGTATGTAAACAGTGGTTATGTATTAAATGGTAAGGACAACACTGGTGTCACCTTGCCGTAACTATAAATAACGCTAATGTAGGAAATATACGTCTCCACGGCAACCTCCCTCCATCCCCCCTTTAAGTCGTTATCGTAAAACCTTGGCAGACCTGGAAATGACAACAAACTGCAACATCTTCACATTTACATCGTAATTTGAATTTAGAATACACCGGTTCATACTTTAATATTAATTAAAGAAGTTAAAACCTAAATGAATAGAATTAAAATTACACTCAATGCGTTTTTAATTCTGTTTTTACCTATTGGTAGGTACTGTTATTCTAATATTATAAAGAGGAAATTTATTTTTATTCGTTTGTTTGTAATAATTAGGCTCCGAAACGACTATGCCGATCTGAATAACTCTTTTATAAATAGAAGGCTACGTTATCCGTAATGAACATAGTATGCTATATAAAAAACACATATATTATTGAAATAAAACTACTTTTTACGGATTTTATCGCGGTATATTGATATTATTTTAACCCGACGTTTCGGATCCTTTAAAATCTTAGGGTTAAAATAAAACCGTAGTAAAAAGTAGTTTTATTTCAAAGTCTAATATTCGCGTAAGTGTAAGAAATCAATAAGATACATTATTTTTAGAATCTTTATCAGACTAGGATGTTGTACTAATACGGAAGAGAAGTTTTAGAACCAATTTCGCAACTGTCAATGAATTCGCGTATCATCAGATTCCATTTGCAATAAATCGTGGGAAGATGACTTGGCTAATTAACCTTTATCTTATACAATGTACACGTTTATTGATGTAGCGGTTATCATTCCAAGAAACTCACATGATTCCGCAATCAGTTTTCTTAGAATAAAACATTACTAACAAACTGCAACTTGTAAGAGTTAACCAGTTGAATATTGATTTACACCTACAGTTTATCAACATGTTTTGATATAAGCACAAACCGAAATTCCGAACAACTAAAGATAATTTCATACAAAAACCTTTCTTGACCTAAGATAACGCAAAACCTAATGCTTATATCCGCTTGAAACTATTAGATTGAGAGATTATAGCATATTTGTAAGATTGTTAAAAAAAAGAAATAAATATGTTTATAAAAAAAAAGTCTTTTAGATATCTGGGTAAAAAATAATCTTATATATGAAGACAAGACGGCAAGATAGTCGCAGCAACTCATTAGTTATAAAGGTCCCCCAGTCTGGGGAAGTTGTCATTTCGCAACATACGCACACGCGTGCAAAAAGATCGTATTTACAGTCGCAGTCGGTAAGCGCAAAATGTCATATTTGTCAATCACGCAACGATGCACGATGCTTGGAATGAATGGAAACTAGTAACTTAGTAAGGAAACCCATTCCTTTTCGATTTGAGACTACTTTTGCCCGCGACTTCGTCTGCACAGAATTAGTAATTTTGTCCAATATGTTTTTTAAATAAATCTGCTTCATTATCAACCCATTATAATCCCACGGCTGGGCACAGGTCTCCTCTCATTTGAGAGGGATTAGGCTATAGTCCACTCTCTCAAGCTAGCAGGTTTCCTCACGATGTATTCCTTCACCGTACTAACCGTACATAACTTCCGAAAAGTCAGTGGTCTTGGGTTTGAACTCGAGACCTCTGACATCTCACTGAGATGTCTTACCCTCCTCTTTCAAGGAATGATTTGCCGAATAAAAACTATCCTGTTTTTCCTCGGGACATAATCTATCTCTAGACCAAATTTCATCTAAATCGGTTAGCGGTTAAAGCGTGAAAAGGTTACACGCAGACAAATAGAAAGACAGACAGACGTACTTCCGCATTTATAATATTAGAATAAGACTTTTTATTTTTTTATATTTTTTTTACACCTGTGTCCCGCATTCACCTGGAATTTTAACAGCCTAAAAGACACTCTTCACCAGGAAGGCTTAACAAACGCTAGTACGATAACTTGTATCGGTTACATCTTCGGCTTGGCAACCTTATCAGCATCAATCGAGATGTGTTCTATAGATATCTACTTATAACCCTATTATACGATGATATCGATATTTTAATAGTATCTTAAGATTCGGATAGTAAAAAATCGGTATTATCTTAGACTAGAAATCATATCAATTTATATCTTTTAGCTTAATCGAGTAATCGATATAATTACTAAGATGGAAATACACTGCTGCTATGCAAAAAGTCTAAATTTAATAGACGCATGTAAGTGACCGTTGAGGTCTCTAAAATATGGTTTGAACTACACGGAGTTTGACGCTCTAGTAAGTGCTGTTAGCTTAAAACTGACTCACTCCGTCTTTTCCTCAAAAGGCCATATCAGTCACCTCCAAACATTTTTACGCTTGCACTTTCCGCCATATATTTTATGTAGACAGGTTTCTAGAATAAAAAAAGGACTACTACTTTTGAACGTCAATTTTAAATGTTTTTAAAGCCATTTCTGTATTATCCATTATAGTTACATAAAGTATGAGCTGTGGTAGCCTGGTGGTGTGACCAGTGGACTGAGATGTCAAGGGTCTTGAGTTCAAACCCAAATCAGGCACTACTAACTTTTCAGAAGTTGTGCGTATTTATCATAAACTCAAACGGCGAAGGATAACATCGTAAGGAAACCTGCAGGCTTGAGAGATTTTCTCGATGGCATGTGAAGTCTGCCATCCCGCAGTAGACTATAGCGTAGTGGACTAGAGCCTAATGCCTATTAAATATGAAGAGACCCGTGCCCAGCAGTGGGACAATAATGGGTTGATGTCAACAGATGTCAGTAAGGAGTCCAGCATGGTGTCAGTTCTCACACACCATGTCGCATCGCATTTGCAACTATGCAACGGGCAGCTCCGTTATGAATGAATCAGTGGCTTGCAATGTTCGATTGCTCAACTATATACAATTATAATAAGGTTGTACGGTTATTGTGTTACGTCTTTGTTAGTATGCAACTCTTGTAGGGCTTTATGTCTTATTTTATTATTAAAGTTTAAATAAATCGTAAACACTTTATTGATTGTATGAATAGTTAATTTTACGCTAGAGCTGTAACTATGAAGTCGGTTAAAAAGTGGTTGAGATTGATAAAGTATTGAAAAATACAAAAATACATTTACATCCTAAGGCAGCTAATAGAAAACAATTCTATGTATGTATGATACTAGCTTTTACATGCGACTTCTTCTTCGTAAAATTAGGTACTAATTAGATTAGATTATATTTTATCTAATCAGCTTATTCGTGCAAAAAGTTAAACTATTAGTTTTATAGTCCTTTTATAAGAAATTAAGGTTTCCTAATACAAACTTCTAAACCCCTTTAACCCTAGATAAAACTATTCCCGAGATTCAGACTATCTCCGTACCAAATTTCATCTAAATCGGTTCAGCGGTTTAAGCGTAAAGAGGTAACCACATACTTTCGCATCTATAGATACTATTAATTACTCGCTCAAGAATCACGAGTTTGTGTAAATTACGATAGCAGTTTACATAATCGTAACAATTAAATAAACTACCATGTTTATATCACGTTAACCTTATCTTGAACTGTGTCAGTATTTTGGCGCAAGCTCCAATAGCCAGACGTCGATCATGAGTACCTCATGTGCTAACTCTAAACAAAGTCCAGTGATTAGATAATTACATTTATGTACTTATTTGTAATTTGTCCGTCTTCTATAATTATAGCTGAAGATTGTAATTATATATACAGTTAATTATCTTAATTAAAGATTCCAAGATACAGAATCATAAAAAGGACACAGTTTCCCACAGTTTGTCGGAATTACGTGAACTACGTCGAAATAATAATTATGTTGTTTAGCAGCCTTGTTGATCTGTGGTCGTAAATGCGACTGCTGAGCACGACGTCTTGGGTTTTATGTCCAGGTCGAGTAAAGTGTTATTGGGTTTATATGAAATTCTCACTAGCGGTTCGGTGTCCCTATTACATGGGACCCAAAGCGTACCGGCGAAATGTGGGTGTAAATAAGTAAACCTCTGCCTATCCCCTTGGGGACGACCGGCGTGATGGTATGTTATGTCAATTTGTTTTGGTTGCGTATTCGTTTACAAGTAACCAAGTAATAATTTGGACAAATAATTCGAAAATGAGTTCGTTGAATACATTGTTGAGCTCGGCCAGAAATAATTTCTAATATTCAAGAACCAATATTTGTATTTATATTATATATTGTTGACGAGCCAGTTAGTCCAGCGGTAGTTAACACTGCCTTCTGTGGTATGGGTCCCGGGTTCGAATCCCGGTAGGGACAAATGTTTGTGTAATGAGCATGAACATTTGTATCAGAGTCATGGATGTATCTATCTATAATATGTATGTATTTACAAAAAAAAAAAAGTATATATGTAGTATATCAACCAGCTAGTATCCGTAACACAAGCCTCCTTGCTTAGCACGGAACTAGATGGCGCTGTGTGTCATAATGTCCAGGAATATTTATTTATTTTTATTTATTGCCATGTAAAGCAGGTCCTATCTTCTAATACTAACGACGGCCTTCTTCCCTGTAATTTGTTTGCAAAACATGAAACTGTTCATACTAATATTACATTATAAAGGCCAGTTTAGCCAACGGAGATAAGTAGACACCAGACCGTGACTGGATGACCTTGGCACTGGACTTTGTATTCGCGCTCGCTGCTGAGGACTCGGCAGTTTTCGTTTAAAAGACAAACTACATCAAGTAAAACATACAATTGTTACAAGGATTCCGTTTTAAAAAGGTATGATCGCGTAAACGATGTCTAGCAGATTTTATACGTCCTTTTTGTAATGTGATATGCGCACGCGCTTATTCGCTACTTAAAACAGCAGTCAAAATAAAACTTTCTAAATATATTTCGTTTGTGTATTTATTATAGCCCTAATAACTGTGAGTTTACTTACACCTACACGAATTTCTAACACTAAAATAGATATTATGGATTTCATCACGGTAGGATTAATATTATTTCATTAAAGTTTCGGATCTTTTACTGTTTGCCTGTGACCATGAAAGTTGTAATGGATATCGCGAAATATGTAGTAATTTTTTTCATAAGATCAATCTCAAAGTTGTTGGTACTTGTTTAAAAATCTAATAGGTTTTAACGAAAAGAGATTCTAATTGAAGTGTTCGGGGAAAAAATCGATGGAGTTTTCATGGGGCAAAGGGCCTCGTTCTTTGAAACCGCAATCAAACATAGGTGTGGAATTAATTAATTTATTAACAACAACGGAACCCTAGATATATTCAATACCAGTTTAAATTATGAATGAACTATGGCATTTTTTTATTATAAGTACGCAAAATTTCAAGGTGCAATGTGTCCATTTCAGATGCTAGACGATTAAATTGATAAGATAATTTAATTAATTACTTTTTCACGGAACTTGGATTTTTTTCTTAGACGCGAATTATCGGTGTGTAACTGATAAAATATGATAATAGTTACACTTATTATTTATTTATTTTATCATACGTATACTATATTTACAAGATAAAAAACCGACAGTGCGACAGTACAGACATAATTACATTTAATTAAACTTATCAAATGAACAGTATACGTATTTAAATTGATGGTGTTGTGTAATAAATGTCCGGAAATATTTATTTATTTATTGATTTACGACCCTTACAGTTATCTTGTAACTCCTATGTAGGTGTAGATGGTGCGTCTATTGCCATTAACTGTCCACAATTTAAAATTCTAAGTAGCTACTAAGTATTCCATAGAAAACGCAAATAAAACTTCAAACTGGGAATCGAAACAGGATTTTGCGCTAAGCATTCGAGCTTGCTACTAGACCATTGTTGCCTGTCGTCCCCGAAATTTTAGGCAGGTGTACTGCCCCGCCGGGGTTGTGGTGCATGCTTTCGCGAATCCCATGGCCCCGGCAATAGGGCTAGTGCCGTTGTCGGGTGCGGTTTGATCGGTAAACGCTCGTGTTGCGCGGAATCCGACACATTGCCTCCCTATGCGGCGGGAGGGTCCGTAAAGGATTTAACCGCACTTAAAAAAATGCCAGGTGTACTAATGTACACCCACCAATGAAGAACAATACAGACCAATGAAGCGGTCACATTTGTTTAGTCTGTCCATCAAGTTCATTTCTAGTATTTATGTTTTTGTGTTAGGTAAGCACAGAGGATGACGAGAATCTTATCGCCGATAACCGAGCAACTTTATGTCTACGACTGTCTATGTCTATGACTAATATAATTATGTTTTATGTGACATTAAATGAAGTGGTATTTAATAACTTTGAAAGACTCGAATCGAAGTTGTAAGTTATAAAATGTCTTGTCATTAATTTTACATTAACAAAGATTAAAGTGTAAAGTGATTACGTAGTTAAAATTTGAATAGGTACCTATTATTAAGTGTTTTGTCTAGACTTTAGGCAGAGATGAACTCTGTAATAAGATATTATAATATTTATACAAAATATTAACACAATTTTGTAATATTAATATATACGGAAAAAATCCTTTTATTTCATCTCAATTATGGTTATTAAGATTATATCAAAAAATCTTTTTAAAAGCGTTACCAAGGTACACATATTTATGTTCAAAACAATAAAACCTGTGTTCTAAATGCGTTGATATGCCAATTACTTTTTAATCTTCACCCTTTTTACAATTTTTATTTTTATTTTATTTATTCGGGAAAACAAACAATTACACATTCAGAATTACAAAAAGAAATCACACAGAAATTTTATAAATGTGCAACCAACAATGTTCTCCACAGAATTCATTAGAATTAAATGTTCAGATACATTACTTTTACCTAATAAAACAGAAAAAGATTTAAGTAATTGTAATCTGTATGTCTCTTAATTCAATTCAGTATACATAAAACCAGATTTCGTAAATACACGAGTAAAGTATTAAAATAGATAGTAATATCAGTTTAAGTATAGTGCACGTAAAGATTGTATTTTATTTAACAACATCGGCGTTTTAAATCGAATTAGGTTTTCTATATTACGTAGTTTAGTATAATAATATAATAAAAAGAAACACGTGACAGAAATCATATCTAAGTGTTGTATTCTTTCTAATCACGAAAACTGTTTTACATTACTGTCGATTCGCATTAGGTATTCATAGCGGAGCCTAGACGACACATTTTTGATCTTGTCTATTTATATTCATACTTATAATTTACTTAATATACTTATGTACTGATTTGTTACACTTATGCGAAAACTAGACATTGAAATAAGAACTGCACGGGGAGTATAAGGTTTTTTTATAGATTCTAAATAAATCGCGTCATGTTATCTCGAAGTATGAATGTGGACGAGGCAAAAGTGGTATGCAGGGATCGTAGAGCGTAGCATTCTGTAGTTTCTGCCTACCCCCATGAGAAAAAGGCGTGAGTATGTGTATGTCTAAATAAATATCCTAATTATAATCGGATATCTAATATTCGTATATCTAAATATTCGACATACGAAATTTTCTTTTACTTATTATAACATCAAGACGACAAAAACCTCAATCTGCTCGTGACAGATACGAAACAGGGGGATAACATAATATCAATATACCGCGATAAAATCAGTAAAAAGAGGTTTTATTACAATAGCCCATTATGGTCACATTACACATTAGTCAGAACATGCAGCACGAGATACGCTTCGACAAAATCATTTAGTTATCTTAAGACTATCGAAGCCAAACTTCGCCAACATTCAACAAAATTGTTTACAAGTACAAGTGGTTTATATATGTACATATTTTATCCAGTGCCGAGACCTGACAGAAGTGAACTGAAGCGTTAAGGCCACAAATCGACCTGAATGTTCACCGACATCAACAGTAAATAATTTTCTCAGTAGCTCACTGGTTTGTTTGCTCACGATTCGGGTTATAGTCATTAAAATTATGAACATAAATGATTTCATGGATAAATGTCCAATGATGTCATTTATATTTATGCAAATAAAAAAAGAAAAACCAACTTCAAAAACTAAAAAGCAAAAAATAACTTCATACAGTTTGACCTCTTTTTTAGTTTTAAAGGTATGAAGTCGGTGCCAAGCCAAACGTAATAGTAAGTACACTCACCGCGAGTGACCTTGAACGAGGTGGTTAAAACCACCACATCATGGGCACCGACTTCATAACTTTAAAACTAAAAAAGAGGTCAAACTGTATGAAGTTATTTTTTGCTTTTTAGTTTTTGAAGTTGGTTTTTCTTTTTTTAAAAAGTTAATTTATTTTTTTCTTTTTAGTGTTGTATATATTAAACTTTTCAGATCAGGTCAATCTAACAGCCTGAAAGAATACAACTATCGATCCATATATACTTATAATTATGAAAGATTTTTCCTTCAACTCCTAACCGTTGAGGAGTTGTACCTTCCATCATCAGATCATTACATGAGATGGTGATTTTCAAATGCAAATACTTGAACAGCTTTGGAGAATACATGTAAATGTAATAAATGCCTATAACTGAAAGAATTTTCTTTTAACTTTTAACTGTTGAGGAGTTCTACCTTCCATCATCAGCTCATCAACATCAAATGATGATTATCAGACGCAAATACTGGAACAATTTCAGTAAATATATTCAAAACGTGATAATTGCCTATAAAATTTGAGGGTTGCCCTCGATTTTCCTGGGATCCCATCATCAGATCATGATGTGGTCACAATGGGACCAACTGTGAAGTCTACCCTTTTAAACAAAAAAAGAATTTTGCAAATCGGTCCAGGCGTTTTGAAGTAATTCGTGAACATACATAAAAAAAAAAAAAAAAGATTCCGACGAATTGAGAACCTCCTCCTTTTTGAAGTCGGTTAATTATAACAATATGCTACTTATTCCTAGAGTTCATTTGAGATATTGAAACAATTATTATTGTTCGTTTGGTATCTGACATATGCGATTGGCCTATGATATTTGGTACATTTCCAACATCAATCATATTATAATTATTATGCTGTACATGTGCAACATACAATAAAATATTTTATAGTAAAATACTTGAAATTATTATATTTCACTGCTTATAGCTAAGCGAATACTAACTTGTACTACACATTGTAATAAAACTACTTCTTACGGATTTACTTTGGGATTATGATAATAATGGTATTTACCGCGATAAAATCCGTTAAATTGATTATTCGTTACTTTCGATGACATAATTTACAAGACTCGGTTTTGGTGATATGCCTTCTAATCTAGAGCCATGCCAAAGATAATATTATTTTAATGATTCTTTAGAAAATCTCTTTTTACACCGCGACATAAGTCAACAGAAAAAAAAATTGTTGGCGAGGTGAGCAGGTCACCTTTTTTTTGACCGGTAGAAATGTATTTACGCACTGCCCACCGTCCGGGGAGACAGCGGGGGTGTGTCGGACTCCACCCATAGTGGGTTACTACCGACTAAAATCACACGGGATGTTTCGCCTCACCACTGAGTGCCGGGGTACGTGATGACATTCTTCCGCGACCCCGGCGTGAGAAGGTTACCTACTCAAGAGACAAAATATCGTCGAAGTATCGCAAAAGATCAGGGGAAGCGGGTCACGGGAAACAGGACTCTATAATCCGCACTTAAGAGTGCATCTTAAGAAGAGTATCGTGAAGAAACCTGCATGCCTGAAAGATGTTCTCGATGGCATGTAAACTCTGTTAAACCCCACAGCAAGAGTGGTGGACTGTAGCCAAATCTCTCTCAAATGAGAGGAGAACTGGTGCCCAGCAGTGGTACAATAATTAGATCGATGAATCTGCACTTAAGCTGTGGTTGCCTAGCGGTGTGACCAGTGGACTGAAATGTCAGAGGTCTCGAGTTCAAACCCAAGTAGTGGGACAATAATGGGTTGATGATGATGATGAATCGGATTGTTTGGTAACAAGGATGAATTGAGCCATGATTGCAGGACGAGTCGCAAACGAGCGGCGGTGAAAGTTAGTACGGTAAGCTCTTAAGGAAAGTTGGAACCTGTTTTAGCTTTGTAACTTGATCTGGTGAATCGCGAATCAGCCTTTTGAATTGCACTAAAGAGATTACGTGAAACCGAAACTAATACTTATCAGTATTAGTATAAGCTGTTTCATTTTTAGTTCGATCATGGTTTTGAAAAACTGTCTTAAGGGACTGTCAATACCCGTAAAAAAGTATATTTTTTTCTTATTTACACTTCTTTATTGAATTTATCATATACACCAATGCTGTTATTATTATTAATTTAAAGGCGTATCTATAGAGTTTTTGTCGGTTCTTTGAGTATCAATGTAGTACATCTTGTCAGTGACAGAAAAGTACCCGTAATATTGGTCTAATTGAAGAAAGAAACCTTTTAATTTTGAATGTCACAAACTACGTTTTAATCTTTACACGATAGACAATATATTATTCGATTTTAGTAATCACGAAACGCCACACGTAATCTTACGCCATAATTTTATTTAATATGTTTAGGTACAATGAGTATTACGGATCTAAAGTTGCTGATATAATATAATTGCCAGATTTCCTTGTGATTAAATAGTAATATCTAAAGAATATGATAAAAATGTGTAACATTCAATGAATGTGGGACAATTTTGCACTTAAATAACGTACGAACACGATAGTGTTGTCCTTCAATAGTCACGTGTTTAAAAAGAACTTTTGACACGCACGATGTAGATGAAATAACCTGAACGAACCATCACGCGGGGCGGAGGTGTACACCCACATTTCATGTATGTATTAGGTCCCATTTAATAGGGGGCGCGGCGACTGGCGTATCCAATAACACTGCTCGACCTAGGGAATCGAGCCTGACACATTTTACTCAACAGTCACACTTTACAACCACTAGTTCAACGAGGCAATTAAATTAAATAAATCTTTGCCCAGCAGTGGGCTCGACCGGGCTGTACAAAAAGAACTTGTATAAATATTTGCACACCAAAATGGTGAAATGTGTAGAATTATAACAGCTGTACATTGTACTACACATCATGTAAATAAAAGATTTGATTCATTACCTACATATAAGAGAACTGGCAGACTACATTAGGCTTTCTCAGAGCCTTCCTCTTCCTAAATTTTATTTTTGAAGATAATTGAATAGGTCTTGGAATAAGCAAAAAAATATTTGTAAGCATGCCAACTTATACTCTAACTATACTAGCTGAGAATTTATTCTTAAATACACGTCAGTATTAAAGATTAAAGTCCTTTTTATCTTTTTAACCCTTCTCAAACGAGCTTATGTTTTGCGAATAGAGTTTAATATATCTTGTAGCACATTAAATTTTATAATTTCCATCTATTTATATAACCTAGCTCCATGGTGCGACATTGCAGACCCATGTAATGTTAATTGCCATCGTATGCAGGTTAGTAGTCACGCGATGCGTGTGCGCACTATCGCGTTCACAGGGTATAAAGAACCACATATAAGTACTACAAGTAAAACCAGTTAGACTGGTGTCTCCGACGGTCTAGTTTATACGCGAATTGCTAACAGAGTATTTATGTTTAGGTGCTTCGATGGAATCTAGCTTTACTATCTCTTTATCCTGTAGCCTATTTAATCCTCTGCAAAATTTTAAGGAGATGGAGCCGGAGATAATATGCAGATCTTCGACCACATCGTCACTTACCCATCAGGTGAGATTATGGTCAAACTCAACCTAATGTAAAAAAGAAATTCGACAGCAAAATTAGATTTTGACTGTCTCACAGGAAAAAACCACGTGTATTTTTCATTCAATGAAATTCACTAAATCACTTCATTCAATGAAATTCAAAAACGATCCTTTAAACACACATCTTACTGGAAAATAAATCACCCATATAATTAGAAATAAACTACTCACTTCCTACTAACTGGTAGTCCCATTTCGTGTCACAACAATATATCACAAAGCACTAGAACATATGAGGACAGCGCACAGCGGTCAACTAAGTCGAGATTACCATTGGTAAACCTTATATGCACATGTTATCAGCGAATAGTACTAATAAGGCCGATAAGGTATCTAATATAGGCAAAGTGCGAGACGGGTCTATTGAAGGGGTATTAGTTGGTGTCGGACAATATATGTAATATGTATGGCAAGGCAGACTTATATCTTGATCAAAGATTGAAAGACCTCGTAATACTGTCTCTAAGAATATGTTTATTTGTTTAATGTTACTAGGATAACGATTTTTCCTTGACTATTTGCGATGACTTCGTGCGACTACATGACATAACATAAAATCACGCCAGTAGTCCCAGAAAGGTTGGGCATAGGTATACTAATTTACACCCAAATTTTGCTTTAGGGAGGTATGTTTTAAGTCCTATGTAATAGGGGGCGAGTCTATTGCCATCAACCGGTCACGAATCCAAAGTCCGAGCTAGTACTGAGAATTTCATTGAAGAATCCAATAACACTAACCAATAACCCAGGTCTTCTTGCTCTGCAGTGGCACTTATGACTACGAGACCAACGGGCAGTTACGAGACATGTTGACACGTATCACAAAGGGCCAAGAAATGGCGTACTCAGGAGACATTAATTCAATTTCTCTGAAGAAAGGTCAGTTACAAAACGATAGACTTTTCCAATCGATCACACAGTCACACCATGCGCTGTGACTCATATATTATTATCAGTTACATTCCGTGAGTATTTTCTAATTAATCCCTTTTGTTATATAATTTAGTAATATCAGAATTAAATACTAAGTAATATCATAATTAACAGATATGAACCCGGTTCCGTAGATATTTTTACACTTATAATTGACGATTTGTTATAAATGACATTATCAAAATTTAATACTAGAAAAAGTCAGATTTATCTGGTATGAACCAGGCGTAATTTGGATACAAAACACTTCACGAGAACCCCTCAAGTGTTCGGTTGGAGATGATATTATCTTCAAGTAGGATCCGGGCAACCGACATTTGGTAAGAGAGAATTTGTTCGGTAATGGAGTGTGACCATTAGGACATCGTGGCCGCTATTCTTATGCTCCTATAGCCAGATTTAGCATCCAAAGAGAATTATTTCTAGATTCCTTGAATGATTGCAATCACATAAAGCAGCAATCCAGAAAACACTATTGAATCAGCTTAATTAATTGAACCGTCTGATTTTCTCATTAATACAATTGGCTAGGTCATAGATGTGTCTCAGATCGGCTCAGTAGATATCGTCTGCAGCTTGGAATATAATCTGTATTTAAGGTCTAAAATGGCATAACAGAACACTTCAATCTACATTGTAAGATAGCGATTCCAATTGTCGCACTTACAGGAATCACAGGCAATTTTCAAGTAAAATTCATTTCTATGTACTTTTATGTTGCCTCGTTGCTAATAATTTTCCTCTTACTCGAGGAGTTTCAATTTAGGACCTGTACCTAGAATTCTATTAAAAAGGATAATGGCATGATGAGTTAGAACCGAGTATCAAAGGACGGTCTAATATTAGCAATTTCTTAAAATATAAGAGCTTTTCCTGTCGATACCAGTAACAAAGGGGACAGTAATAAATGAGTGACATTAAAGCAATTTTTTTTTGTATCCTATTTTATATTACTTGTTTACTTTATATATCATTCAGGATAGTAATATGGCAGAATTTTAAATAAAAAAACCCTTAATTTGAACTTGTTTGTCCTAGTAATGTATGTATTATTAATATTATATTGACTTAAAATTAAAAGAGCTTTTGATTTTCCATGTTCTGTTAAGAAACCCAGTATTAACTAAATATCTATTAAATCAAAACATATCTGGGCGGAAAGAAATATAATTTATTGTGTAGACAACCTTGGCGAACTTATTTCCACTTTGTGATAAAAACATACACAACTAAATAAACAGATAGTTTAGGGACTAGAATATTCTTCAACTTTGACTTTTGGCCTTGTGAGAAAAAGGTCACGAAGTGGTCGACCAGCAAAGTATTTCATAATATAAGCTCAGACGCGTTTAAGGACATAATGGAGATTCAGAAATGTACACACATAGTATATCTAAATTGTAACAGTACTTCAATTGGGGCCCTAAATAATTCCATACAGATACCTAAGTTGTCAGTCTGTTAACAAGCGCTACCGCGCGACACACGGCCGCAATAACAATCGCGTGAAAATATTTCAGCGAGCGATTTCTACTGCGCTATCGGAAACTCGACATTGCACAAGACAAATACTTATTGATGAGTTATCAAGGATTATTATCATAGGCCAACGACCCGGTCACTAGCACAATATATAAGTTACTCATTGCTTACGTAACAATAGCGATGTCTTGTTATAACATTTCTTTTTACGCGAGTTATCGCGGTATATTATATTATGTACCTATATGTATGTTTCGGATCATTTGCATCTATGGTCAGGGGCAGACTGACATGTTTAATATTGTCAATCTGATGTGACACAGTACTTAACTTATTTAAGATAGATATGGATAATGGATCCGAGACGTATACTACAATAAAATCTAGTTATTTTTAGTGTCTTTTATTGTTGTAACTGTAAGAAATAATGTCGATCAAGGCAAGTTGTAAAATATTCCAGAGGCAAGCGACCTAGATTCAACAGAAGTCATTATACCCGACAAGTATTTCAATGTCAAATAAGACGTTTTACTCGTCAGATGAAAACGCAGAAATAATACGAGTGCAGAAAAAACCTTCACAACGAAAATAAAAGTGGGATGGGATACTGACGCGTCTAGCCGTGTGCTGGCACCCAGCCAGCACTGTTAATATCTTAAGAAACAGTAAATACTAAAGCTAACTGCAAGATTAGTAAGCACTAGTACTGTTTAAATGTTTGTCACATTAGTGTGACTTAACTTTATACACTAATAACATCAATTGACCTGACTGATTGATCTATCTGCGTACAGCAACAGACAAGTTTAGTCAGCTGAAATTTGGGACATATGTAGGTTTACTCAATAACGTAAATATCTGCTACAAAGAATTAACACTTGTAAAGGGAGTTTTGGCTGAAAAAGAGCCGCTAATAATAAAGGAGAAAACGGAGAGAAAGAAATAATCGGAGACAAACATTTGCAACAGCTTGATTTTTTTTGGTATTACAAACTCTAATAAAGTATAGACTTTAATAGTACTACGCTAAAGGTTGTCAGATTCCTATTCTATAACTACGAGTAATGACGGCGGCTTCTAGAGTCCCAAAGGTACTTCAAGATTTAAACGTTGGAAACATAACAAGTGTTTTGCCACGCCAAGTTACTGCAGATTGAAAAGGAGATTGAAAAATGTAGAAATATGTAAGCGCTACATTTTTATTTCCGCCGCCTGGAAAACTACAGCGCGGATGTCCTCAATTGAATCGGCAATTTTGTTACGTGCGTCTGGTCTAGTTTTTACTCAGTTTTAAAATAGCCCTGAAGATTATTTATCATATTCGTAGATTTTTATTGTAATATATAAAATGGCAGTTCGAGAAAGTCAGACTTCTTCAGGGGAGTATTCGGTGACCATGCAGGATATAGCAATTCCGATTGCTTTTCGTGGGGTAATTGCCCTATTTTAAGAAAGCTGACAATCTATCACAATTTTTTCAGTGTTCTTCAAATAAGAAGTGAATAGGGTTGGCAACGCGCGAGCGATACCTCTGGTGTTGCAAACGTCTATAGGCTACGGTAATCGCTTACTATCAAAGAGGCTGTAACATTGTTTGCCACCTTTGAGATATAAATACTAAAAAAACAATAGAATTGAATGTGGAACAATTGAGAATGTTAGCAAATTTACTTCTATTACTATCGTCGTTTAAGTTCAAATGGAATGATGCATTAATTCAAATCATCACAGAAAAAAAACTATGTTATAAGAAAGAACAAGCTACCTTGATGGGAGAACTAACGTAGAAAATATTATATCTAAATATATATAACTCAAAGGAGACTGACTGACTGATATAGTGATCTATCAACGCACAGCCCAAACCACTGGATGGATCGGGCTAAAATTTGGCATGCAGTTAGATGTAATGCGCTAAGATTTTTGAGAATTCACCCCCTAATGGAGTAAAACGGGGGTGCAAAGTTAATACGAAACTTTTATTTTTTTAGTTAAATTTCACGCGGACGAAGTCGTGGGAATCAGCTAGTTATTATATAATTTCATTGAAATTGCTGCCAGATAGCTTCTTTACTAGCTCAGCATGCCACACGACCGATAAGGTGGCCATGACTGAACCACGCCAAATTACAGCCGTGACAATCATAATATGGGTGTTAACATTTTATAGCCGCAATAATTAGTGTTTAACTCGCCTTTTTATTATTAAATAATTTATTGATAGGTTTTATTTGTAAAATGCCTAATCGATCAATGATAATGGTAATCTGGCGGACGCGGCAAGAGCTTCCTCATCTACAAGTTTTTAGAGTATTTGGACTGGTGTATCATTCTTACAGACTAGAAGTAGGAGTATAAATTGTCGTGTCATTGGATAATGAACCTTTTTAGTATTATATAATATGTTACAAATTACAATAAAAACACTTACGTCTCATTCTCGTCTATAAACATTTCTGTGTGCTTCAACCTGAAACAGAAAACATGTAATCAGTAAATATACAATTAATATTTGATATCTCTTAATGTTCATACAACCACGATTTAAAAAGTTAAGTAGTAATTAAATAAAACTAAGTTTTATGGATTTATCGCGATGTATTGATATTATTTTGGGGAACTGTGGTAGCCTAGCGGTGTGACCAGTGGACTGAGATGTCAGAGGTCTCGAGTTCGAACCCAAGGCACGCACTACTGTCTTTTCGGAAGTTATGTGCGTATTTATCACATGCTCAAACGGTGAAGGAAAACATCGTGAGGAAACGTGCATGCTTGAAAAAATTTCTCGATGGCATGTGAAGTCTGCCAACCCGCAGTAGGCTAGCGTGGTGGACTATAGCCTAATCCCTCTCAAATTGAGAGGAGACCCGTACCCAGCAGTGGGACAATAATGGGTTGATGATGATGTTTGATATTATTTTATCCCGTTGTTTCGGATCCTTTCCATTTACATGATCCATGGTCAGAGGCTGAGTGTTGGTTGTTAACATCATAGTTTTATTTTGAAGGTACGGCTGGTGCAGTAGTCAAGTAATCGTTTTCTACGCAGCGTGTCGCGAACTCGCGATTTTGATGCCCGCATGGAACAAATATTTTGTATGGCCTACCGATAGCTGTTACGTGTCTGCGTGTTTGTGTATTATGAATGTTTGTGTTAGTAAACGCATCTACGACACAGGAGACATTCTTAGTGTGGGACAACGGTTTAAAGAATAACAAAGTAAATCTCAATATCTTATATTGGCGTAAGGGTAAGTAATCAATAAATGAAGTATCAATTTATATCAAAGTGCAATCGTCAATACTAGAGACCTCGATTGCAAAAGTTAGAGAATCGATTACAGGTACTTGTACCTCTTACCGCTGTTATAAGTATCGAGGGCATAATCAATAGTATTAATACCGTATCGATACTTGAAGTAAACCACTTTGTCTCGTTGCGGTATCAATGAAGATTTATTTAAGTAATAATGGTAGAATGGGGCTGTCTTGAAGTAAATACAAGATAGACACAGATAGATAATTATGAGACAGTAAAAATATAGCGTATAGTTTAAAAAAATATTGATTATTTTCTATGAAATTCTCAGTAGCAGCTCGGAGTTTGAATTCGTGCCCGGTTGATGGCAATAATAATAATTTGTTTATTAAATAAAAGTGCTGTACATTTTAACAATAGATATCTTACAATTAAATATAAAAGATTACTTATGATATGCCTGAACTAGGTTAAACCTGTGTTTCAGGCGAAGAATAATACAAATATTTTAATTAAATTTAAATTAACAAATTTATAAGCTTATATTGTTTAATTCAGAGTAAAGTACTACATAATAATGAAACTTAGATTTAATGTCAAGGCATTTATTTACATACTACGAGTAGGTTTTCTGTTTGCTCGTATGTAATGTTTTTTAAATGTTGACTTAATAAGTTCTTACATCTAGAATAATTTAATTTATAAATACTAAGTTCTCTATTTAATCTATTGTACATGAATGGGCCTAGAAACGTAAAGAATCGATTTACAAATACATATTTTGAGGTTGTTTTTGTGGTACAGACTATATCGAACCGTCTCTTGTTAGTAATGTCAGCATTGTAGGTAAGCATGGAGTGTTGTTTTAGTATTATGTGCAAAATAAAAAGTTTACGAACAGTCAGCACGTTGCAGGATTTATATAAGAGTTCCGTGGGAAAGAAAAATGGATGGAAATTGGCTACTTTCAAAATTGCTCTCTGAGCTCTTTCAAGTGGAAGAATGTTTGTTTTTGGCGCTCCGCCCCACGAAGTGATGCAGTAACTAATTATTGATTGCCCTAAAGCCAAGTAAACTTGTGTAATCAATTTCGAATCCGCGATAGTTCGTAGTTTTTTGAATACATAAATTAATTTCCGCATTCTTTTAATCATGTAATCAATGTGTTGTTTGAAGGAAAGAGTGTCATCAATAATAACCCCTAGGTATTTAATGTTACATGTTTTAAATATATTAGGGCAATTACACATGCCGACTGAACGGTTTTCGCAATGATGTGCGTAGAGGTGAGGGTTAGTTATATTAAATTGAGGCTTACGCATAGAAAAGTGAATATATTTTGTCTTGTCAGCATTTAAAGTTAGTAAATTATGTTTAAGCCAGTTATTTACATCATTAAAACCTAGTTGAGCGTTCTCATAAAGTTCGCTGCTGGTTTTAGCAGTAAAAATTATCGCCGTATCATCAGCGTACGAAACAATCTTGCCATGTTCAATATTTAGATTACATAGGTCGTTAATGTAAATCAGGAATAGGGTAGGGCCCAGAATACTGCCCTGTGGGACTCCAAAACCAGTAGTTTTTTGATCATCGCTAGTAATGTTATATATTTTAACACACTGGAATCGATCGTTTAAGTAGTCAGAAAGGAGTTTTAGCGGTGTACCTCTGATACCCATATTCTCTAATTTGTCAACGAGCCTAGGAATTGACACTGTGTCAAAAGCCTTTGCTAAGTCAAGAAAAATGCCCAAGGACTGGTTTCCTTTGCCAAGTTCTTGCGTTATATAATCTGTCAGACTATGTACTGCATCGGCGGTGGATAACTTGGCTCTGAAACCAAATTGTGCAGGAGAGAGGAGATGGTATTTTTCTAAGTATTTAATCAATCTATTGTTTATGATTTTTTCTAGTATTTTTGATAAAGACGTGAGTATTGATATAGGTCTATAATTTGTAACTAGACCTTTGTCTCCAGATTTAAAGATAGGAATCACTACTGCTTTTTTTAGGCATTTAGGAAAAACCCCTGTAGAAAGACAAAGTTGAAAAATATGCCTTAAGTGGGGTACTAAAATATATTTAAATAGTTTAAGAGTCTTATTACTAATACCATCCCATCCAACCGCACAATTGTCCTTTAATCCTGAAATGATACGGGAAATTTCGTCTTCATCTGTATCTAACATAGCAAAAGATTTCAGACTACAGGTTGTAGCCGGTTGGGTACAATATTGTTTCGCAATCTGTTGAGCTAAGTTTTTCCCTACGTTTACAAAATAGTTATTTACGTTATTAACCGATAAAACTGGTGAGGTATTAGTGTAAAGTAAGCTCGAATTCGATTCATGCTGTTTAGTAATATATGTGACATTTTTTATATGTTTCCAGAGAAGCTTGCTATTGTTACCTGCTTTGTTCAACTCACTTTTGTCGTAATCAGTCTTCAATTTTTTTAGAAGATTATTACAAAAATTGCGGTATCTTTTATAGGTCTTTTCAAGTATTGGGTTATTCGGGAATCTTCTAGAACTTAGCAATAGACATAGACTATACATGGCCCTATTACATGGAACCTAAAACACGTTGGCGAAATGTAGGTGCACTGACATTAGTACACCTCTGCCTATAACACTTCGGGGAAGACAGGTGTGATGATCAGTTATGTTATTGTCTTAGAAAAGTGAAGCACTCTTTATCATTTCATTGCTTTTTGCTACTTGATAATTTTATAAAAATTAACAGTTTTCTTCTAAAAATAACTCTCGTGCTATTAATATCAGAGCAGATTTTAAAATAATTATTAATGTATAACGTATGACATTATAATTACAATGATTTTAATTATTGACTAATGATGTTACTGACATTGATTATTTCCATAACGACAATTTTAGATATGTATTTTTAAAGTTTATCTTGAGATAAGCACAGAATAATTGAGATTTGCAATGAATATCTAAGATGCAACATTGATAATTTCAACGAACGTTCAAAGTGCAATGCCTAGCGAATACAATTTGATAAAAGAAAATGCAACGTAGCTCAATTAGGGAAAATATTATACTAAGTTTACAAGCAAAACGATTATTGAGTTTAAATAACGAGCAAACAAAATTGTATTAGGGCTAAATTTCGGCTAAAAGCATCGCCGGAACACAAATAAGTCTATTTAAATGAAGTACCAAAGTTAATTGCATATACAGTTCATATTTCATTAACAACAAACAAAACAGCTAACTCATCTTCGAAAACAGAGGTCTTGTAATTGAAACTCAATTACGAACCGTAATTGAAAACCAACAAGATGCATTTTCGTGTAAACGGCGGCGTTATACGTCAGCGTCGAGCCCCCGAGCTTAATTTAGCTTCGTCAAGTAAATACTGCTTGTATTGACGGCAGCAGCAAATCTAGCTAGCCAAGTAGCCATATCTATGTACGCTTTAGCATACGAAGGCAAAAGTCCCGGTATTTTTTTTTTGGAACATCAGCGAATTATGGCTGATGAATCGAATATTTGTAATATTTTTTGCAAGTGTGATTTAAATAGTTGCTATGCCGCAAGCTGAGTAGATTAAATTTGTTTTATTCCTAAATGAGCAAAATTTATTTAAATTCCATTGGTCATGTTTTAAGCGCCGTCCATGTTTTTTTTAGTTTAGATAAAACAATACTGTACTGACCCTAATTACAACTGTAATATTAAAGAATAAAATATGAGAAATTGCTCTACGTATTTCTGATCACGTTTCTACCGAAGTAGATCATTACTTTTCGATTTAACAAAGGCTACCCTCATCACAACTCAAAGTACAATTTTATTGACTGTCTGGGAAAGCTGAAAGCCTTCGAGTGTAAGGATAACGTTGCAAATGTCGCACACAATGAAAGACAACATGAACTTGACCTCTTCTTGGATAAACAAGACTGTGGGAATGTGTATCTGTACGTACTGCCTGTTTTCAAAACAGCTATTTCAAATACATCAAACAAAGACTCCAAACAGATAATAATTCCAAACAAAAATGATGCAGGATTATGTGTAGAAGACGAAAGAAACAAATTATTATCACTGTGATAGTCTAGTCAGTGAATGTCAAAGGCTTTTCGAGTTCGAACCTAAGGTACAGACAACTTTTTGGAAGTTATCTTCTAAGCTTTTTGGTGTAGGAAAACATCGTGAGAAAACCCGCATGCTTGAGAGATTTACACGATGACGTGTCATGTCTGCTAACCCGCACCAAGCTAGAGTGGTGGACTTGAGCCTAGTCCCTCTCAAATATGAGGAGGCCCGAGCCTAGTACCTAGTGGGACAATAATTAGGTTCGTTATGTAAGTTAAGGATTAACACTAGTAAGCTTAAATCCTTTATTTATATGACTGATTATTACTTAGCTGCTGCTTGGTAGGTACTACACCTTATCTTATTGTGGTATACGTCAGCTAAGAGCATTAAAAAGAGATCTATAACGTAACAGTTCCACTAATGCGACAATATTGGGCTGCCCTTGATTCACTGACCGCAAACATTGGTGTAATTAAACTATGGACTTTGACATCAATTTGGAAGCACGTGCGCGGGGATAAATGACATCGTACAAATTGACAACAATAATAATTTTATCTGTATCTATCTATATATTTGTTGAAATTGCAGGAAATACTAGTACTACAAGAGCAGGTTATATTGTAACAGTGGCGTTAGCTTCGTTGCAGTAAGTCACAATAAAATACTACGTTAAAATAAAACTGCGGATTTTATCTACCCGTGAGAATGGATGTTGTAAAGGATCCGCATCGTCGGAATTGGGTAATATCAATGTACCGCGGTAAAGTTCGTAAAAGTAGTAGTAAGTATAACAAGTTGAAATATGAGATTTTTCTGAAACTTTATGTTACTTTATGTTTTATCGGATTAATAAAAGGCTGTAGCTGTAATGTATAGGCAACTGTATGATATATTCCAAATTAGAAGTTATATCCACCTTCAAGGCTTGCTTTCTTTACTGACAAATTGGTAAATATAGAAACAATAGATGAGTACTATCGTATCTGTTTGGATGTGAATGAAAGTTCTTCTTCGATAGCGTATAATATGTATAATTAAAATTTAGGTAAAATATAGTACAATAAAAGTTAAGCGTATCGTCGTGTCGTATATCAAGCGAGTTAAGGTGCGACTGCTGTAGTGGCGCCGCGCTGCGGCCAAGTTGGAAGTTACGCCAACCGTCGCTGAGTCGTCTGTGGCGCTCGGTTTTATGATGTAATAATGATGACGCGTAGACATGCCCCCCGCCTTGGAGCAACAGCCTCCAACGAATCTCGCCGGGATCTCCAACGAAGATGTAGCTTAGTATATTAATGTTCGTCTTCCTTCAGGAGAGGACACAATTTCGGATATGACCTTTTTATGATGCCGTCAGCTGTTTTGATGTCAGCTACACGTGCAAGTCCATCCTTGCCTATTGAAGTGCGTATAACTCTTCCAAGACGCCATTTTAAGGGTGGCAGGTTGTCGTCTTTTATAAGCACCAGGGTATTGGGTACTATTGTGTCATGGTTGGTCTGCCATTTTGTCCTAGTCTGCAACTCCGAAATATATTCTTGCGACCAACGCCTCCAGAAGTTCTGCCGCATTTGCTCAACACGCTCGTAGCGGACCAGGCGTGAGGTGTTTGCAGTTGTGAGGTCTTCATACGCAGGTGCGACGAGCGGCCGACCAATCAGGAAGTGGCCTGGTGTTAGAGGGAGTAGGTCGTTGGGGTCTGAAGACATAGGATACATGGGTCTGGAGCTAAGGACAGCCTCAATTTGTGTCAATAATGTGGAATATTCCTCATAGGTGAGGTTTGCGTTCCCTACCCGACGCAGATGATATTTGAATGATTTTACTCCTGCCTCCCACAAACCACCAAAGTGTGGCGAATAGGGAGGAATAAAATTAAATTTAATATTTTCACCCGTAGTAAAATTTAAAATGTCGTTTTCTGATGTATTTAGAAAATGAGAAAATTCCTTTAACGCGCCTATAAATGTTTTCCCGTTATCAGAAAATATTTGTGCGGGTTTCCCGCGACGTGAAATAAACCTCTTTAAAGCCAGTAAATATGCCTCAGAAGTTAAACTCGTGACTAATTCTAAGTGTACCGCACGAGTAGTGAAGCAAATAAAAAGACACACATAAAATTTTTCTAGTTTTGATCCCCTTCCCTTCCGATTCAATATGAACATAGGTCCAGCATAATCCACACCGCAGCGTATAAATGGGTACCCTGGCTCTAGTCTTTCAACAGGCAAATTACCCATTTTGAAGGAGAATGTCTTCCCTCTCTGACGAGTACATGATGTGCACTTATGTACAGTTTGTTTTGCTAAATCACGAGCCTTAAGTGGCCACCAACTGTCTCTCACAGTAGCCATTAGCAGCTGTGGGCCAGCGTGAAGCAGACGCTCATGTTCAAATTTAAATAAAAGCCGAGTGAAGATATGTTTAGAACATAACAATATAGGGTGTTTTTTGTTGTACGAAAGGGTTTCAGAATTGACAAGTCTGCCTCCTACTCTAATAATGCGTTCGGAGTCTAAAAATACGTCAAGACTGGATATATTCCGTGTCTGTTTAAACGGTAACTTATTTAATAAAGCGATATATATATCGGGAAATGACATTTGCTGCGCAACACGGACTAAAACCAAAGTTGATTTATTTATTTCATCAGGTATGAGCGCGCCATAGTTACGGTTTGATTTAATCTTAATGCGCGAATTATCGATAAATCGTAACACATAGGCAGCTGCACGTCTCATGCGGTTAAAATTTGAAAAACGTTCAAAGGTAAAGATACTAGTATAATTTGATTGTGTAAATAAAGAATTAATATTTGATTTTAGTTCAGGTAAATTATTAAAATTAGTTATTTCATTGTCATTAATTGCATTAGAATAGGTTGTATACTCGCTTAGGAATGCTGGCCCGTGCCACCAAATGTCTGAAACTTGAAGCGCGTCGAGTGCAAGCCCGCGCGACAAAAGATCAGCCGGGTTGTCTTTGCCAGCAACATGCAACCAAGGCAACTCACCAGTCAACTCATTAATTTGAACAACTCTGTTTTGAACAAACTGTTTTAATAAATTTGGTGTCATTTTTATCCAATTTATGACTATAGTTGAGTCAGACCAAAAATATACATGATCAAAATTTAATCTCCATGAATCAACAATTTTTTTATATAACTTGGCACCAACTAAAGCTCCGCACAACTCAAGTCGCGGTATTGTCACCGGTTTTATAGGTGCGACTTTACTCTTCGCACAGAGTAACCTTATTGTCACCGGTGAGTTGTCGTCGTACGTACTAATGTATGCGCATGCACCATATGCATCTTGCGAGGCATCCGTGAATATATGTGAATCTGTATATTTTGTATATTGTCCCCTAACATGGCGAGGAATTTGTATATTTTGTAAATATTGAAACTTATTAATAAAGTTTTGCCACGTTAATAAAATATCGTTAGGTATCGGATCGTCCCAACTCAACTTACACAGCCATAATTTCTGTAAAAGTATTTTAGCGATTATTATTGAAGGCGCTAATAACCCTAGCGGATCGTATACCTGAGAGATCATTGATAAAATGACGCGTTTAGTAATATTACCCACGTTTGGATCAATCTTAGTAGTAAAGTGCAATATATCTAAAGAATGTAACCAACCAAGACCCAGAGTCTTTGTTAAGCAATTTTCGCCTAAAGATAATTCCTTTGTGTAATTTGTTAAACAAGTTTCTGAATTGAACATCCATTTTCGTAAATGAAAGCATCCAGATTTTAAAACATCAGTAACCTTAGCGCATATATCTAATAAACATTGTTTATCATCATGACCGGTTATCAAATCATCGACAAATAAATCTTCGTCTATTACCTGTTTTATTACGTCATCTTTGCATTCAGAAGCCAGCTGTTTGATGCATCGAATGCTTAGATAAGGCGCGGAAGCGGTACCATATGTTACAGTATTAAGCTGATATACACCGAGATCATTTGATTTATTTTCACGCCAAAGAATTAATTGAAGATTCCTTTGATCGGGTTGAATATTAATTTGCCGATACATTTTTTCGACGTCCGCACATGCAACAAATCGAAATTGTCGAAAACGTAATAAAATAGAAAGAACATCATTGTGTAAACTGGGCCCAATGAATTGGATGTCGTTAAGCGACTTTCCTGAAGTTGATTTCGCACTTCCATCAAAAACTACTCTCAGTTTGGTTGTGCTGCTATGTTCTCTTAAAACACCGTGATGGGGTAAAAAATAATTTGGTGATGAATATTGATTAATACGACTCATATGCCCCAAACTTAAATATTCATTCATGAAATCGCAATATAATTTTTTATATTCCGGTGTACATCTATCTAATTTACGCTCAAGTGCATTAAAACGGTTTAGTGCGAGCGTGTACGAATCACCAAGTGTGTCACTGGACTCAGCTAATGGAATGCGTACAAAAAACCGACCTGCATTGTCGCGATATGTACTTTGTGTAAACAGGTTTTCGCATACGGACTCCTCTTTTGTATAATTATTTTGCGTAGTGATTTCTTCTAGTTCCCAGAATTTTCTTAATTGACCGTCTAATGTTTGTGAGTAATTACACTGCACTCGATTACTACGTGATATTCTATTATTGATCAATGAACCAGATATTATCCAACCTAACTTGGTATTTTGTAGGTATGGACCACTACTTAAACGAATTAATCCGTCGTTTAACAGCTCCCAAAATTTGTCGGCTCCTATTAATACTTCTATTTCTGATGTTAAATAAAAGTGAGGGTCTGCTAATTGTACATTGTCAGGGATTTCTATGTGTGACCTTGTACCTAAAGATGGCAATTGAGCTGTGATTTGGGATAAAACTAAACATTTAAAGCGCGTACTGTATTCTGTAGTTTTAGATTTCATATTAATTTCACATGATTGTGTGGAATGAGTCACCGAATTACCTACTCCGGACACTTGAACAGTGGACTGTAATAAATTAAGATTTAACCGTTTACATAATGATTCAGCAATAAAACAATGCTGGCTACCATTATCTAATAAAGCGCGGGTAGTGTGAAATTGATTACTTTTATCTGCAACCTCAACTAAAGCTGTGGACAATAGTACAGTCTCTAATAATGAATGAGTAATGCCCTTTTGCCCAATTTTAAGCGTATTTGCTGTGTGAGATACAGATTGCAATAATGTAGTGTCTGTACTAGGACTACCTACTTCTTGCAATGGTGATGAATTAAGTGCAACAGCTGACAATGTGGACGTGCTCATGCTGGCACTGTTATCACTGTGAATTAGACTGTTGTGTTTCTTATTACACGACCGACAGGAACCGAACCAACACTCGGTTGCCGTGTGGCCTGCGCGTAAGCAATTACGACAAAGTTTCTTGTCGTCAATGAACTTTATTTTGTCTTTGATACATAAATTCAAAAATGAATCACACGAATAAAGCGGATGATTAGCGTGACACATTATGCAATTACGGGTACGTTTAGAATGCGAATTATTTTGTTTATTTTGCGTCGATATGAAGCTATGCGATTTATTAGGTTGATACGAAGTCTTTTTTATGTTACCATCAACCGAACTAGTTACTTTACTATGTGTCAAATAAATGGTTTCAAGTACGTCGGCCCTATCCTTTAAAAATTTTATAAAATCGTTAAGAGATAATCGTGAGTTTGACTGATTTTGACTGTTAATAATAGTACTTTTGTGAGTTTCCCATTCTCGTTCTGTAGATGGATCTAATTTCGAAGTCATTAAATAAATAATTAAGGTGTCCCAAGACTCGGTTGGCTCACCGAGGTTATTGAGGGCACGTATATTTTTTAAAACATTATCTATTAATTTACGAATCTGAACGGATGATTCTTTATTTAGCGACGGAATAGAAAACAAAGCTTTGACGTGGTTTTGCACAAGTAATCTATTATTGTTAAATCTGTTTTCTAATAAATCCCAAGCTATGATATAGTTCTCGGATGAAAATTCTAATGATTTAATGACTAATAATGCACTGCCAGTGAGAGAAGAGCGTAGATAATGGAATTTTTGAATATTATCTATTTCTTTTGAATTATGGATAAGAGATAAGTATGTATCACGGTACTCCAACCAATGATCGTATGAACCGTCAAAGGAAGGTAACGAAATTGTTGGCAATTTTACTTTACAAGAAACTTTAGAAGAATTTTGAATTTGACCGTTATCTTCGTTTAAGATACACTTAGCTTTAGACACATATGCATAATACTGATTTTCAAAGATTTCTCTCTCAATTAACTCTTTATCAAATTGTTGACTATCAGATTGTTTTAAGTCTATTTCATCTTGAATTTCCGAAAACTGCTGATGTAAGATATCAGCCTTTTGTAAACGTGTTTGTAATTCTGTTTTAATCAATTCGCTAACAGACAATTTGTCTACAGAATCAACGTATTTTACAAATAGTGTAAATTTTCCCCGCACAATACCCCGCTTTTTATTTAATTCTCGAATTTCCTCATCACTACTATCATAAACTGGAGTATGCTTACCCTTGGACATTTTGAAGTTTGTGGAAGACAAAGAAAACTTTTTCTAGAACAAATGACGATATTTTAAACTGCGGGTATGCGACACTGATATAAACGTTTCACGTTAAAATTGCACACTCGCGAATAAACACACAATATTAACACAAATTGAGCCCTGGAAACTGGTAAAATGGAAGGATAAAGAAGGATGATTGGTCTGACCGTTTTATGCTGGTCCTGCTGGTGGCTGGATACTGGTCTCGAGCGTCCGATTTATGCTGGTCGCGTCGATTCTTGTGATGCATCCGGCTCGAAGGACCAAATTATGTTTGGATGTGAATGAAAGTTCTTCTTCGATAGCGTATAATATGTATAATTAAAATTTAGGTAAAATATAGTACAATAAAAGTTAAGCGTATCGTCGTGTCGTATATCAAGCGAGTTAAGGTGCGACTGCTGTAGTGGCGCCGCGCTGCGGCCAAGTTGGAAGTTACGCCAACCGTCGCTGAGTCGTCTGTGGCGCTCGGTTTTATGATGTAATAATGATGACGCGTAGACAGTATCAGTCAACTTAGACACAGTATGCAAGTTTTTATTAAAATCTGTTCGGAAGTTCATTGCGGACAAAGAATGTGAAACTAAATTTTAATATAGCCAGAACCTTTATTTTAATATTCTCGTCATTTCGGCGACCTCCAATTCTATAACGAGACAGTAAGACCCGAGGTTGACTCACGCATGATGGACGTACGAGCTCAAGGATCGATAGGGAGTGGGTTGTAGGAGCACTAATTAACTAATGGTTCCGTGATTATCTTACGGCACGCTTCTAACTCGGGTCAGTGACACACGGCACACGGCGAGATATAGGTGCGGTGCAGGGAGCCGCAGGGCTTAGGATGTACACCGTACACATTACCCCCTACTTGAGACTGTACACAGTACACACAACCACTACTGTATTGTATGTAGTCATCCTATTATTATTATAAACGCGAAAGTTTGTACGGATGTTTGTTACTCTTTCACGTAAAAACTGCTGAACAGATTTCGCTGGAATTTAGAATAGGTACTGAAATTTTATTACCGGGATTAAATTTTTATTATATACCACGCGGGCAAAGGCGCGGTTGGGAAAACTTCATAATATTCTATTAAACTATAAATGTAAACCCATAGAAAGAGTTAACCATACCTCAGTATAGTAAATACCCATTATGAAATCCTTATGTTAGAAATAATGAATAGGTGTTGGGCTCTGGGGTAAGGATCCCAGCTAACAAAGCAAAAAGCAAGAGCCGATGACCTTGAAGAGCCTGAACAGATATTCATAAACTGTAACTAAAGAACCATCTCGACCACGTCAGCTTTCAAACAAAAACCGCATCAAATCGGTCCATTCCTTTAGGAGCTACCACCATATGTGTATTTATACCTATATGGCAACAGACAAATACATAGACACGTCTAACTGATAACACCCCTCTTTTACACACCAGTTTGGTAGTGCAATGCTAATACATTAAGAAGTTTTGAAATAAATAGGAGCCTGATTAGTAATAAATATTTTAATATTTTATTGAACGTCCTGCGACGATGGCTTTCGCAAACAACAACCACAATATTATGAATGATTAAGTATTAATAGTCAAGTGGTATTTCTCGTAATGCGATATTTTTTCCTGTATTAAACGATACTGGTACAAAGGTTATTAAAACCAGTTTACTGTGATTACATAACAAGGAAAACGTGACAGGAAAAATATTAAAATAACTTGATTCTATAAAAAAAACTTATTACGCATACCTGTTGTTCAAAGTCCCATCGGTTGTAATGGACGGGGATTTGTGAACAACCTTTGTCGCACTGACTGCAACTAGACTAATGAAAATGTCATGAGTAATGAATGATAAGATATTTGTATGTCGACTTAGAAATGTTAATTTATTGAAATATTTTAGTAAAGTCCATGTTGGTGGAGACAGTGGCGTAGAGTGGGTATTTGCCGCCCGGGGCCGTCTGGAAATTTGCCGCCCCCTTTTCTAGTAGTATAAAAATACGCGGCACTTGATGCCGCCCCCTTTCATATGCCGCCCGGGGCCATGGCCCCCTCTGCCCCCCCATCCCCCCCACGCTACGCTACTGGGTGAAGATATGTAACATCTTAATAACCAAGCCAATTTAATACATTAAGCTGGACTGGATCCATTGAATAAATTCAGGATAGGTTTGTAGCGAAAACTTAGGTACAGATAACAAAACATTGCACAGAATAATTGTTTATAGAAAAAATAAGTATATGTGATAGTCTCTGTGAAGCTGCCTTGGAAGCCAGTACATATGTGGTTTCCTTGCCTCAACTGTGACGTCAGACAAGAAGTCGCGACAGAGTAAGTAGCTCGATTAGTCCAATTAATTCAACAATACACTGAGACGAACACGTAAGTTAATACCTCCTACTACATTCTGCGCGCCTAGTATATTACGTCTAATTGCCGTTCATTAATTTATGGCATTTACACATTTCAAACATTCTTCAGTGTAGACAGACAATCTTCTGAAATGTATAAAGATTATGCAAATATTATGTAAATTACGATAAAGTTAACCGTTATTCGTTTTTACATGAACAAGTTCTTATTGGATGCAATTCACAAGGACGGCAAATTACGGGTATTAAAATGACCCTGCCAACTAAATATTTTCGTGGAAAATATACGATCCGTAGACAATGTAATAAAATTAATATGACTATTTATAAACACCTATTTATTAATGTTTTAAGTGTTCACGACCTGTTAATGATGTTACCTACGTGTACACTAGCTCATATGTAAGTTTAAATTCCTATTACTTCTGTTTTAAGTTTAACAACTGCTTATTCTCTGCCGCATCCGTCAAGGGTTGTTTGACTGTCTTTATAAGCAACGATTATATAAATACTAACTGAACCACAGGGCTGCCAGTAAGCAACGACGAAATTATGCCATTTAGCATCTGAAATTATACCGAATGTGATGGTATTATACCATACTGCCCACTCGTACACTCTTTGTCGGATGACCTTTTTTTTTTTTTTAGCTCAAATCCCTCGATTATTCTATTATCCTTTGCAGAATTCGCGGACACCTTCTTGGCATGACCTTTTTTTTGTGAGCGTCTTGCTTTTGTATCGAATTATACCAAATGATCATGGATACCACATGGATACAATACATCGTCCAATTATACCAATTTGGTATCAAAAGATACAATCTGGCAACCCTGCTGAACCAGCAAACGTTGTTTTGCCACATAATAGGTTGGTGGTAGGGGGGTGAAAATTTAGAATTAGAAGTATTTTGTTATGCTTAATGATAAAAAAAAACATTAAAAAAAATTGACAAAAAAAAAACATCTGGTGATTCATCCTTATCGCTTAGGGGTATTAAAATAGCGTACGACCGATTCTCAGACCTACCAAATATAATTACAAAATTTCATAATAATCCGTCTAGCTGTTTCGGAGGAGTTCAGCGACAAACACAGTGATACGAGATTTTTATACATATACTAGCTGACCCAGCAAACGTTGTTTTGCCACATTATAGGGGTTGGTGGACAACCCTTATCACTAAGGGGTATGAAAAATAGATGTTGTCCGATTCTCAGACCTACTCAATATGCTCACAAAATTTCATGAGAATCGGTCAAGCCGTTTCGGAGGAGTTCGCGAGGACACGAGATTTTTATACATATAGGTATAAGATTATCATTTGGTACTTGCAGGTATTTAGCGTAAATGAAGCTTGAAGGTAACATATATGTAAAGCTGACAAATTCCGTGCAAAGCTGACAAACAGAATCATGCGAGCTCACGCCTTTTAATTAAAATTTAACAATTAAAGCTTACCATTCGTCTTCATTACGTCTCACTCTTTGTAAAGAGCAACGATAAATTCTAATGAAAACCAAACATTCGGTTCGTAATGAAAAACATAATTAGAGGTAGGTTAATAATAGACATCTGTATATAGCTTTTTCGATGACGTAGTTATTATTTGTAGGAATTCAAGTTACGAGTGAAAAGTTATCTTCTTCGTAAGCGTGGTACATCTTAGACCACATCGTCACTTACTGCCAGGTGAGATTGTGGTGTAGAAAAAACTACAACAAACATTGCACTTTCTAAGCTCATAATACGAGAGATAAAGATCCTCATTTTGATCTCCTGTATCCGTGACATTACAGCGAGATTTAAAATTCCCGCTGTTTCGACTTCTTTGTAAGCTTCAATTTATTAGGCCCACTCATCACTTCAAGATAAATCAACAAATATGAAAGTAACAACAGATGTACTCACGTCATCTCGCACTACAATTTGTTGCAGGACTATTAGTAAACACACAAATAGGCTGCTTGATGCACGGCCTGTCACTCCGGTACGCGACATAGGAATAAAGGCGTGCACGTGACGCACAATGCTGCTGATCTCAATTAAACCCGAGAACTGAACAAGTATACAGGACGTTTTGTAAAAAATATATTTTAATTAGACCAATTATTGTTATACATAAAAGTAGGTTTGTCATAAAAGCAGGCATCTTCGGGTAGATTGCATCTTTTAAATACTTCAATATGCATTTCATGTATCGATATAAATTTTAAACCAGAAGAACTTTTCAATAAATATTTGTACACATTTTTGTATCGATAAAAATCGGAACATCTCTATTTCCCGCCTGACATTTCGCTTTTTATTTGCCCAATGCATTCTGCACTCAGCCTACACATCGCGACGAAACTTACAATGCGGTGCGAAGTTCACTCGATCAATTGTAGCACAGCGCTCTATTCGCCAGTGACATCATACCGAATTGAAACCAAATAAAAACATGGACTTCAGACCTCTACAAGGATCGGAACTAACCCGATTGTGACCATTTGAACCATAAACCTCATTTGTATGGTGAATGGACGTAGTATATTGTACGCTCTCGATTGAGATTGAATCGATCCGAGATTGTAATCGAGTCGTTATTGCCGCTGTGGTTATTCTAAACATTCAGTGGGCTTTGTCAGGCGACGACATAAGTGAATGAGTACTTTGTTTTGTGAAAAGGATGTACATATCTTTACGTCTTATCTGGTCCTGTCGGTTATGGGCTACTACGTTAATGGTCTGACACCGTCACTAATGATATTTATTCCAGTGCTACGACAGCCGAGTAGTGTGACAATGGACTGTGAAGTCAAACTCTCGATCAACGACTTTTCGAAAACAATCTGCGTATTTATCACATGCTGAAACGGTCATGGATAGCGTCGTGAGGAAAGCTGCATGATTGAGAGCAATGACGTATGAATTTGGCCAATATACCATGTAATTGTGGATGATGGCAGTCTTCACCCTCTCGAATAAGTAAATGAGTTGATGATAAATGATGTTGATCAATTGACCTAAGTAAATGGAAGACAATAATAAATATGTTAAAATGTCAAGTGTAATACATTAGTGAGGGAATGTCGTTGAACTTAGCCTTTGTTCTCTGTATTTATGAGTCACTTCCGAATACGCAAACGTTTTATTTGGAAGTAGGTGTTAGTTTTTCGAGTACGAAAAATGTTTGAACTCCGTCTTGTCTGACCAACAGGATATTTTACTACATATAAGATTTTTTTAATTTTATTTTTTATTATTAATATTACATAGCACACAGCATAGGTAAGTAAACCTTGCAGTTGAGAACTAACTGTAGACAGTTTAGGAAGAAAATGTTTTTAAGTAAGTAACATAATTTATAATAAAAAGAAAAAATGCAGCCAATGACACCCGTATACAGCATACATACAATAATACCACAATATTAATGAGATACCTACTTAAACTTATGCATGGAAAATATCTAGAAGTTTTTGCCTAGTATACATATTCAAACACATTACTTTGATGTCAGAACAGACAGAAATGTGTGCTGGGGAGTTTGTTGCGCCGCTTCTTTATCCCAGCAAAAACACTAGGAAGCCGTGAAGGGCGGGCGTTTTTGGGGGCTGTCTTTATTGTCGACGTTCAAAAAGAGCCAATTAAATTTGCCTACTTTGAATAAATAATATTTTGACTTTGACTTCTTATTGCAACAAATTTAACCAGAAATAAGTAACTTAGTAACCAATTATACTATTACGTCAATCGCATGTGTATACAATCAACATTGACAATAAGTCATTGTATATTTTGTACGTATAATTATTGAGACGAAGTATCAGGTACAATGGTTAGGGCGTCATTGTCAAGGCTAGTAATCCATGACTTATTTGACTAGGTAACTTCCTAAATAGCTTCCAAATTTAGCTCTATCTTCGTGGTTGCATTAGGCTTTGAAGCTTTGGACACTGGTAATAAGTTATCAAAAACTGTGTTTCTCTATTTTATTGCCAACTTGATTAACCATGGAGGTTACACACATTAAATTTCTTTTAAAATATTTATGACTTAATAGCATTATTATGTCCCAAAAAACGGATTCTAAGGAATGTACAGTAATAATGGGTAGAGAAATTCAAACTCACGACCACAAGGGAGCAATGACCCAAACAAACTAATGATGCTCTCTCCGCTTTCCAAGAAACTGAATGTTTGAAGATATTACAGAAACATTTGTAACAGAATAATATAATTTACATTTAAATTGAATATTTTAGGTATAGAAGTAGGCTGAGACGAAATATACATTCGTAATGAAAATTATATTCAGTCTTTAGATTTCTTACACTTACGCCAATATTGTACATTGAAATAATTGTCATTAACCGAGGAGCGTCATCATCATTTAAGGGCAGATTTGTTTGCGAGCCAATAATTGTCAATCTATCGAAACATAACCTGGATGAAAACACGGCTGAAGTCATCATATTCAAAATTCGCAAATAACAACTTAAAAAAGGAACAATGCATTATATGCATTGAAGAAGAGTGCCTGTATATAAATAAAGTAAATAAAAACATAATTTTTAAAGCGATACGTCAAAACACATTGTTGTTATTACATCGTAACCAACCACATCAAATGTTTAGCACTAAACAACTTCTGCGACAGGCCCAAATTAACTATTTTACTCGATATGATTAATGTAAACGATTAAATCGATTAAAAGATCCAATCGATATGTAAATACGACAAGTCCCGGTTTGTAATATCCATATAATGAAACAGCTATCGCGAAGCGAATATAACAAGGCCGCGTTCAACTGACCGCGTTACTCAATTTTGTGTTGCTGCATAGGAATTTCTTTGGGTCGTAGCTTTATAGTGCGCTTTGCAACGATGCAAAGACATTACGAGTCTTTGTGACAGAATGTGTTAGTGTGTACAGCTGTAATTGCGAGAGTATTCATTTATTGCAAAGTATGGTACATTTTCTTGAAGGGTTTTTTTCTCATATTATACTATCAGACACATCTATGGTTTGATTTGTTTATTAGAAAAGCCATTGATTTTAGGCGGTTTTTTTATGGTGATAATGGGGCAAACGAGCAGTCGGCTCACCTGATGGTAAGTGATGACCGCCGCCCATGGACATTTGCAAGCCTCTGGTGTTGCAAATGTCCATGGGCGGCGGTCATCAAATGTCAATCGTTGCCAAACCCCTTAGAAACCGTTCAGGTTTCTTAAAATAGGGAGTTACATAACTGACAGAGCTAACGGAATTCCCATGCTGTCAGAATAGTCACTCCCCCAATGAGCTCTGGTAACTTTACTCACTCGCAGAAAGACAACTATTGTTGATTCACTGCGGTCTTCTGTAAGGCGGAGGTACTTCCCCAGTTGGGCAGCTCAATTTGAGCGAGAAATCTCGCTATGCCCTACCTCCTAAAAATAAAGATGTTCTTTTGACGAATTTTATCGCGCTACTTAAAAAGTATATTGATGTTTTTAATCCCGATTTTTCGGATCATTTACAGCATTTCTGGCCGTAAATTACTATAATACGTAATACGTATTTATATTTCAATCAAATTTGGCAATTTTTCGTAGTGAGAATTAAATGCTTTGGTATATAATGGCGTAATCCATTACACTGCGTATGATCCTTCTGCGTATCAAGAAATGCAAGGAGCATTGCAATAAAATAATCATATTATTGTATCCTAATTACCTACATCCAACATGACAGTATCGTGTCATAACGTTATGAAAATAACTTTTATTGCGGAGATAAGGACCGGCATTTCCTTTAAATCAATTTATATGACTGATACCAATTATGCATACAAGTGCACACAAACATGTTTATTAATCGATTCATCGTTATCGATATCCGCCAAGCGACGGTCCGTAGTCCGTACGTGTCCTTATGGCGGCGCTATCTCGATTCTCGGGTTATCGCAGGGTATCGCCTGTCTCCACCTACAGTTGGACGCACCGATAACCCTGGTGAGGAGGTCAATAGCTCTAAAGGTTATTAATAATACATACATAGTCGACAATATACGTGGACTTTGTAAGCGACGTGTCGCAGTATTGGACTTGATGCGGTTTAGGTAGGTTTATAGTAGTTATTTGAGGTATAAAATTGTCTATAATAATTCAAAGGTTTATAGTAGACCACCAAATATTTGTATAGTTGTAGGCATTTTGGAAAATAAGCACGAGTAGCGAAGAAAATAGGTGCAGTTCCATTAAGGAATGAGTAAGCGCTTGTCAATTTACGTGACACATACATCATTACATCATTATATACATTATTATATGCATTGAACATCGCTATTAGAAGAAATTCTACCAATAATTATTTGGATTTGATTACTAAACACCCCACAACCCTTCAATGGTGACTAATATGCTTTCATTTGATTGGTTAAAGCGTTTATCTGCCACGTACCATACACAAACATATTTTATTTACCACACACATTACTTAACAATAATTATAATTAAATTATTAGAAAGTAAGTCATTTCAGTTTCATTTGCAAATCTTAATAAGGTGGGTAATTAAATTGGCCAGTCTATGAGGATAAATTTATCAAAGATTATTTTAAGCCCAGTCTTTCCTCGTAACCTCGATTTAGATATCAGTAATCAGTCAGCCAAATAGTAAGGACACGCCAATCTCCCTCGGAATGCGTCTCGTGAATTCTAAATACTACACACCGGATACTAGGAAGCCATGAGCGGCAAAGAGTCAAAATAAACAAACCTACTCTATAATCCGTTATGCACTCTATTCGTAGTATGAAAAGGACTTGTTTCCTTCGCATGACTTTTGAGTACGTTATATTATTCAATTGTAAAATCTACTCAACAAGGTAATTCTTTTTGAATCTGGATACTACCTTTACTATAACTTAGACATGATATTACCTTTCTGAAGTTATAATAACAACATCTATGATCAACAAAATCATCGACCATTACAAAAGAGTCGAGTAAGAGGAATAAATGAATGCTAGTATACAGTATAGGCAAGCAGTGCGACATAAAAACATAGTATGTGTTGCATAGAAAGGCACTCAAGACGAAGAAAAACACTGTTGCACATACATACTTTATAAGAGCATGCACGCAACACTTATATAACCTGTCAGGTTTTCTGAGCCACATGTGCCGCGAGACTATCCGTACTGATAATATAAACGCGAAAGTATGACTGTCTGTCTTTCGGTTACCTCTTCACGCTTTAACAGCTGAGTCGATTTAGATGTTATCAATATAAGTATAAAAATCAATGCCACTTTTCGTTGTAATTTTATAACTCAAGAACGGACTCACTTATCCAAATCAAATGTTTAGCCTTTGTTCGGACTATTTAGAAGATGGTTTATGTGAAGTTTGCACAAAATCAGTTGAGCGGTTCTTCATTTATCACATTTTTTGTAACGAAAAAAAAAAACACTTCTAACCCGAAATTTTCACTCTTCTACCACCAACCCGTATAATGTGGCAAAACAACGTTTGCTGGGTCAGCTAGTTTGGTATATAAATTAAGTCCCGGGAAAAGGACATAGGATAGTTGTTAGCCAAGAGAAAAAGGAGAAAGAGCAAAAAAGTGTGTTGGAAGTTTGTATGCGGACCCGATAATTTCTTAAAAGAGGCTAAGAAATAAATATCAATGAAGCAGATCCGCGGGCAAAATCTAGTAGTTGTATATAGGTTAGATATTACTGTAGCAGACTAGCACTATGCCTGTTATTTCTTCCCGTCTTCTTAAGTTCGGCGAACTATTTCAATCAGTAGAAACAAAAGCAAGCTGAAGCACGAAGACAATACAAGGATCGGATCAACGAACTTCGCAGTTCGCACGTATTCTTTACATAAAGGTAAGGTGTTTCCTCTGATGACAACAGCTGTGTTTGCAGACAAAACAGACAAGACATTCACGTGCAAAAAGGCTTCATAATGTATGGTGGTGTTGTTGTTAATAGTATATTTGAAAATACACCGTATGAAATTTATCTGCAATGATCGGTAATGTTAGTTATACATCTGACATATTGATGACATTTCAAACAGCGCTGTTGTGATAGAGAATAAACTTTTGAAGAAAGTAACACCCTAATTATATATATATTTTATTGTTATTAACCAATACTCTCGTAAGAATCACGGCAACAATATTTCAAAGGCAATTTAAAGGAAAAAATAAAGCGAATGATGGAAAAAAGTCGGTATAATTTATTACTAAGCCTCTCTGCTTGGCTGCAGTTTTTTGCCACTCGCGATAATTGCGCGACCTACGCAATACCACCTCGTGATCTCTTATCGCCTGGTACTTGCTTACAATAACGCACTGTCCTCTGATTCTATATGAAGTGTTTGTCTTAATTAAATTATTAAACGAATAATATACGTTTTATCACAATTTAAAAGAGTTATTCATCATAATCGAGCTTAATCGGGGCATAGGTTAAGTATTGTTTTAATAACTGTAATTAAAAGTTTGTAGATATGAGGAACAATTGATTAATAATTATTAATCATCGGTAGGTACGTTTTATTGCGTGGCCGTTTTGTAAGAATATTAACTTAATGTCTACTATCATAGTATCTATTTTTAGTTCAAGAGTCTCGCTAGTGTAGTTATAGTTAAACTGGTTTGAATATTCTAAGAAAATATAGCAATATAATGCATTTGTCGGATTGTCACGCATGAGTTGTTTTCAACGAACAGAATACAGTGTTATTATTGGGTAGCATAACGGACGCAACCGTAGTATAGCGTGCAATACTATGTGAAGAACACTATTATTCATACAATTTATGTTATAGCAATGATAAAATCGTGTGATTGGAATGGAGTACCCAAGGACACATTCGTAATATTGGTATAAAATATGTACTTTTTACGACATATTGATTTAATCACGACGTTTCAGATCCTAAACCAATATTTTTACGGGCAGACTGAGGCGTTGAGTGTCTTGATGTTAATCCTTCTGACAGCTACTCTACATTTTAATTATTGACCATCCGATTTACACAGAACGATTTTACTTGTGCAAAAGCTTTTTCTTACACGATATGTCCTGCAATACGGCTCATATTAGATCGATAAATTACAATATGAACTGTGCTGTCACCAAACGTTACCAAGTTATCCCAGTAACGAGGGCCATTAGTCAGCGAACAATCACTTGTAGTCTGAGATCGAATGACTTATGACCATTTATTAAAACGATACAGAAAAAGGGCATGGGTAATATATATACCAATATACAGATAATAATTTAAGATAGAAAAGAGAACTACGTTCGTTAATCGATCTAACTAGTAATTGAATCAAAGTCGAATTGTTACAGGTCAAAATTCAGTGCCTGAATGAATAATTATCTATTTTACGCGTGCATGCAACCACAATATGTGAATGGGAAGCGAGGCAGGGGACAGCCAGTAGTTTATTACATATTAACATGCTAATAGGTGCAATTATGCCCTAAGATTATAGCTATGGTAGCTAAAATCAGTATACACATAAAGACTATTTATGTTTAATCATTGAAAATCAAAACAAGAACGAGTTTAACCGGTGTTATTACATTCAATGTCAAGGTTCTAGCATTTGGAACTTGGACCGAAACATTTTTTGCTAGTCTAACGTTAAATATGGAGATAATTTGTAGTTCGCATTAAGTCTGGGGAGCTGTAACAGTCTAGTAGTATTTAACCAGCAGACTGTAAAGTCTTTATGTCCCAAGAATGATCCAATCTTTGATTTTTATAAACTATGTGCGTTTTTAACACCACCTCACATCTGTAAGCCTGAAATATTGTCTCGATGGCATGTGAAGTCTGTCAACCTGCCCGGAATCCCTCTCAAATGAAAGGAGACCTGTGCCCAGCAGTGGAGCAGTAAATTAGGTGGATGGGGATGAGATGAACTACTTATACTTGTAGAAAAATATTGTGCACTAGAGGGGTTGGTTGTTAAGTAATAACAACGCTAATCAATCGATCTGTTAAAGGGCAAGGCACACCGATATTGTCTCGAACCGCATCGAAGCGTCAGTCTAAACAATTATCTATGGGTATAGCATACTGACTCCTATTTCCATGACGTAGTGCACATATTTCTTTATATACCTGTACGAGATACGATAAAGATGGGTATCCATTCTTCTGTGCCTTGGATATGGGTAAGTCGTCGGTCCCAGTTATCATAACTATGATAATTTAGTAGCTTATGTGATATACATTATGACACTTGACAGTAGCCCAAAACCTGAAAAACCCGACAGCCAGTTTATCCTTCAAAATATAGCGGTTTTGCCCAGTAATTTTCGATTCGAATTTCAACGACCCAGTTAGTCCAGCAGTAGTTAACACTGCCTTCTGTGCTATGGGCCCCTGGTTCGAATCCCGGTAGGGACAAATGTTTGTGTGATGAGCATTAACATTTGTATCCGAGTCATGGATGTATCTATGTATAAAACAAGTATATATGTAGTAGATCAACCAACTAGTATCCATAACACAAGCCTCGTTGCTCAGCTTTGTCATAATCTCCAGAAATATTGATTTATTTAATTTGGGTGAGGTTTGATAACAGTAGTTATGGATTAAAATATTTAATATTCAGAGAAAAAAAAAACATCTTACGAATATTATAAATGTGAAAGTTTGTATATTGACATGTTTTGTCAAAAAAAAACTGAACGGATATGGTTGAAATTCGGCGTACAGGAAGTACCCGGTTACTTTTTATCAATAAACCACTCGGGCGGAAGGTAGTCGTTTATAAATGTAAATTAAACTCTCTAAAATAATAAATTACGTATGTAGAAACAAAGCAACTATTTACATATTTATTTTGTTGTTGAATTTGTACTTGAACATGTATTTTATATGTTCGCAATGTCATTGTCATTACCAATGTAATTTCAATGTGATACGGAAACATGAATATTTAAATGAACTGTCTAATTATTAGACAGTTCATTAAAGTTTAGGTGACGTTTTAGACTCTAATACATCACCAAAACTAGTATTATATCTCTTATATCCATTGACTAAATAAAACACTGTAAATGTTAATTTCTTGTGTTACTTTAATTAAGTCTTGATAAGAAATTAACATCCTTGCTAGTTTTTCAACTACAATATATATTACTAACTACTATATATATTCCTTCTAGGGGACTACTTCGATATGCGGCTAAATGACAGTATTTTACACGTCTGCTGAAGCTGTCACCCTCGCCACTTGATTACTGGGTTGTACGTACATTTACTCTCGGGATAAATTAACTAAAACTTATAACATTCATAGACATACTATTACGTTTTTGACTCCAAAAGATATGCAGACGTGTAATAATGTCAACCCACAGAATAGTATATTTGTAGATCTCAATAACGGCAAGCCATTAACTGGGTACAAATTCCAAGACCGACTACTGAGAATTTTACAGATAAATTCAAACATCGACTTGGGTATCGTTTCAATCAGAGATAGTATGGTATTGGAGCAAATGGAATACTCTAGACCTATATAAGAAGCCCGAAGAATCGCCAAACTCAAGTGGCAGTGGGCAGGGCACTTTGTCGAAGAACGGATGGCCGATGGGCTTGAAGGTTCTAGAGTGGCGACCACGTACTGGAAGACGCAGTGTGGGCAGGCCCCCGGCCAGGTGGACTGACGACTTGGTAAAGGTCGCTGGAATTCACTGGATGCGGGCGGCATATGACCGGTCGTCGTGGCGATCCTTGGGGGAGACCTATGTCCAGCAGTAGACGTCAAACGGTTGAAATGATGATGATGGTGATATATGAAGCTGAAAGGTGAAATTTGGCAGGCAGGTAGGAGGCGTCAAGTAAGAACGAAGTTTGGGAATTTCATCCGTAAGAGGGAAAATAAGGGCGGGATGTAAGTGGTATCTGCAAATTCACGAGCAACAATCACTTGTTTTATATTATACTAGGTAATAATAAATTGTACTAATATACTAGAACCACTGCCACTTCACAGTTATATTACAATAAGTAGTTAACTACGATAAGAGCGGCGAACAGGTGATGTTTATTATTAGAAATTGAGAGCACTACTATGATTTCTGATAACACGGATATCAAATAGTATACTATAGAGCTGAACCTTTTTTACTGTCTTCTTATTGTTCATAAGAAACAAAGCAAGAATTTACTTTGATCCAAGCTCAACAGTAAGATTTTATATTTATATTTCTTTTTCAAAATATTTTATTTCATCATCATCAACCCATTATTGTCGCACTGCTGGGCACGTGTCTCCTCTCATTTGAGAGGGATTAGGCTATAGTCCACCACGCTAGCCTACTGCGGGTTGGCAGACATTACATGCCATCGAAAAAACTCTAAAGCATGCAGGTTTTCTCACGATGTTTTCCTTCACCGTTTGAACATGTGATATTTTATTTACCTAGTTATAAATTATTTTAATTCAGACTATTTCAAACATTCGTTGTATGTCACAGTAAAGTATAAACCCGTTAAAACGATTGATTTAACTTATTAGTAATCTGCGGTGCCGCGTCTAATTTTAGCATGTTATTGAACTCGCGATGTAAGCATTTATCTAAATAAACAAGCGAGTGATGTGATCATTGACTTCATATACTACACATATTAAATGAACGTTGACATCGATGATATGATAAATACGCGGAAACTGGTATTTCAGTTATCTTATTTATTAAAATGTCGCTAGTTAATCCAACTATAATGTAATTAATTACCCTAATTGCTGAGCCGAATAAAAAGTGCTCACTTTAATATTTTTGAAGTACCCGCATTTTAAAAGGCATTATTACGTAAGAATTTAATTCGTATAAAATGTGAAAGTTCTTTGGTAAAGGAAAAGTAAAACCAACCAGACTTCTTTGTTAACTTTTTATTCATTTGCAAACAAAGACAGGTGCAAATAGTTTGCTATCTAGAACGGACCGGCTGTTGACTATTATAGCTCTGTTTGTTTACACTGATAACGTAAATGATTACTATCTATACATTTATGTTCCTGTTTTGAAACATCTCATACAATCAAATAATGTTAGGTGTAACCCTTAACACACAGGGTAATTATAACCGTCCATAACTCAGTTAAACTTTGTACTTGACGTGGTAACACATGTTTTAAATATAAACTAAATGAAACTTACCGGTTTAACAGGAATAAGTAACCTAGAGAACTATATAAAATATCACTTAACGACTATCACAGTCACTTCATACAAGAGACAATAAAAAATAATATATTTTTACTGGATGTTATACGCCAAACGCACGGAGTGTCCGAACGGCGCGGTGCGCGTTCCGAAACTGAGTCGAAACTTGAAAAGCAGCAGTGACGTGTAACCGGTGAAGGGCTTGTACCACGGGTGCCGATCTCATCTTGTATCTCACGCGGGTGAAGAGTACGTAACTCTGTTTAAAAGAATCGAACAGTTGGGGCAGGTTGTGATTTTGCTGGAAGTGAATTAGGCGCTCGTGGTAGACGCGGTGGCGTGATCGCGCGATCCCACGTGGCTGTGATTGTTGATTCGTCATCTAGGATCCCTACGTCACCGCGTTTGTTACGTATGAAAAAATATTTACGTTTTAATTGACTTTAAGCTTCCTTTTAAAAATCTATCATTTGGGACACTGATGGATCTCACCTTGGATAGATAATGTTAGCGAAAACAATAAGTGTCGTGAGGAAACACCGTTGGGCCTCATTATATGCAATCTACCACTCCATAATGACGGGCTAAGTTTTCTGTGATTACATGGCAAGAAGCTGGTCCATTGTGGCATCAAACATTACATCGTTATACACATAAGTGTTCATGAAGCAGTATTATTACAAAAGGCAGTATTTCTCAAATGAGCTTGCCCTAACTATTGTGTCATTAAACAATTGCCTACTGATTACTAATTTACTAAGTGGAGACATCAAATCATTAAACTTGCAGGTACACGGCTAATGATGTATGTATAAATAATGAGCTAATTGATAAGATTATCCAGTACATATCGAGTCCGTCATCCGACTAACTCAGATCCTGCCAGAAAATATTTAGAATATTTACGATTTGCTGTCCACTTCTGGATACGTGAGCAGGAGATATTTGAGTTCACACACATGCTATGAAGAAAATCACTGCTTTTTTCAGGGGATGCAGATGCAAAGAAGGAAAAGACTACATATTGGAGACATAAATATAAGTGTCAATAAATGGATTCGATTTTATGGCAGTATATTGATATTAAATATTCCCGACGTTTCGAATCCTTCACAGCATCCAAGGTTACGGGCAGAACAAGGTATTGGTTGTCAATAATTAACAAAAATAAAATCAGTAAAAAGTAGTTTTACTTCAATGTGTAATAATCGCTTAAATGAGAGTATATAGGATATATCTAGTGCGGTTTCGGTTCAAATTCATCAGGCATACGTTTTCTGCTTAAATTCACTAGGCAAGAGTGTTCCTCTACAGCTTAAACTACCAACAAACCGACAGCTTGGTGCTGTAGAGACAGGCAAGTCAGGACGTCAATACCGTTCGTAAACTCACAAACATCGATGCATCTGTCCGTTGTCGGTCACTGGTCAACGGTCGATTAATCAAATTCCGGACGTACCATGCTGTATTACTATAGGACAGTGGCGTAGACAGATAATGGCACGTCTGTTATAATTTTACAACTGATAGCCAAATAACGATAGGCTCGTGGCAAGCTAGTAAAAAATCAACTGAATCTTAACTAGAGAGTATGCAATAAGTTCTCCACAAGACCTACTTTTTGGAACCGTGCAACTAGTGTTTACATTTCGAAAGAAACTGTAATATTGGTCTACTTGAAAAAAAATTTATGTTAATTTGTCGACGGTACAGCAACTAGAAAATCTTACAAATCTAAAAATAGTTTATTTAATGCGTTTTTTTATGAAATACTCTTGGATGTTTTTACGCTCGAGTTCGGGTGTTATTGTTTGTGGAATATTAAAAAAAAATACAGCTATATCTATGGTAAAGTAATTAGTAACTAATTAGTATTTTATGTATTCCATACAAGTGCTTTCTTTATTTTATAATAAAAACTATGCTGAAAGACTGTTATTAAACTATATTCTCGAGTTTATTACAACTCTTATACTTGGCGTTGCAATTTATTGCAGATAATTCCGATAGGACATGCGAGTTAAATTATATTTAATGAAAAGGCAATTAGTGTAACAGAAACTGTTTATCACGACTGCAGTAGACCTGCGAATAGAATAATTCCTTAACAACAAATCGCAACATCCTACGGAAGGTGTCAAACTAAAATGAACCATGATGATATAAGAGCTAATAACTCAGAGGATATAAAAGATGACAAGTTATTTGTTATAAAGACTCCTACACACGTGAGACAATGGGCAAAGTGCGGCGGAATGACCTAAGCACGCTCACAGTGCAGTGGCCATGAGTCTTTGTTGTTGGAGACTTTCCGCACTTTGCTCTTACTGATTATACTACTAACATGTCACGCATAAGTACTGTGAAATACAATAGATAATTTTGTGATTAAAGTACCACAGTCCATAACACAAAGAGCAGCAAGTTGTGGTTTGTAAAACAATACTTTGTATGTTATTTCGCTTCAAGAGAAAACGTAGATATTTTACCAATCGTTCGTTTAATTTTACTTGATGGAAATTAAATTTGGAACTGATTAATAGCGTCATTCAATTTAGTAATTGATCGTAGGATATCAAAACACAGATCACTCTGGGAGTGAATCACTGCCGTAAGATGAATGATATGCAAGAGTAACGACAAGATGAGCAATCTAGTGCATAAAGATAACAATAATATTATAACAAAGCAAGACAAATAAACACTCGACAGGTTTACACTTAAAGATAAAACGTTTATTGAACCAACGGAATTGTTTACCGATACGACTTTATTGCGATTTAACTTTATTCAGCGGATTTTTCCTATACCATCGACAAGACAACACATATATCTACTTGTTTAAGTTGGTAGGTCTTGCAATACAAATATGTTTAGGAGAAAGAAAGGAGACCTGCTAATTTGTATAGCTTACATGTTTTCGAAGCAAATAAGGGGAATGCACGATACGCGGAAACATCGTAATATTAATGGTCTTGGAACGTCAATTACGTAATATTACCGCGGTCAAAGTTCGACGTACTCGTTGAGTAAATTAATCAATACGACAAAAAAGGCATGACAACGTTATTATATTGATATTTATAATGTACCAGCTGCCTCCCGCGGCTTGGCCCGTATGGTATATAGATAAAAAGTAGCCTATATGTTAATCCAGGTAATAAACTATATGTATGCAAAATTTCGTTCAAATCTGTAGAGCCGTTTTTGCGTGAAACAGTAACAAAAACCCATCCATACATACATCCATACTAACAAACTTTCGCGTTTATAATATTAGTAGGATGAAGCAACAATATTTTTTTGTCAGGAATATCCCGGTGGCAGGGTAAGGTTTGGTTGCCATACAAACGGATGGTACTCGCCGGAAAGCGACTCTCGCGCAGACGGGACGATGGGATAATGGCCGAGCTCGTTTCTGGGGGCGAAGTCCGTACTCCCGGACGAGAATAGACACGGGACGGGCGTTAGTTCCAATGCAATCAAATATGGGTAAATTGTTCACCAGTTTACATCCCCCACATGATAATTTGTATGGCGGCAGCCTAATGTGGGCATCCGGTTGATAGTTAAAGTTTTGAAAGCCGACGCGATATGCCTTAATTAGGGTTGAACTGTTATTTACGGGAAACTGTCCAACTATCCAACTAAAGGGCTAGGCGCCATCGTGTTGACAATGTTTAAGGGTAGTCTCAAGTTACCAAACTCCATTTATTGCCCACATAATAGATATTATTTATTATTTTTATATATATAAAAATCTGATAAAAAATGATGAAGCAGTCAGTTTATCCGACATTAGTTATCATCTCGCAACGCTAATCAATTATCTGAGATTACACCGTTTACAAACAAAACGCCATAAACAATCTATCTATGTAGAGTACAAACTCCAAGGATTGATATGTCGAAGTATTATCTATGTGTGTCAGTAAACATTTGCAGCATAAGGCAACGGTCGAGTCTTATTCAGCCAGGTTCAAAGTGTTGTATGGCGGGGCAGGCGTGGCCTTCTGAACTGTCGACCCTTGGCTGTTGACACAGTTTGCAGTTGCACGTACTGAAATACCTAGCCATAAGAAATTGAGCTGACTTTATTCAAGACGTTTGAAGTCTTTGAATCTTCGTTTGTGCGGTTTAGAAATCTGGTTCTTCATGCTCATACCAATCAAAAGACGTCCACAACTCCACAGCTGGACATAGTCTCTCCACGGGTTACTATGTCAACCGATCCTGCGCAAGCCAGCGGATTCGAATGTATGGAAAAAATACATTAATTCCTTGTTAATGCAGTCAAATTTCAATAGAAATGCGTTTGCTGAATGCAGATTCAAAGAAATGAATTTCATCAATCAAATAGTGACGTAATCCGCATATAAAAGATATTTTAATTTATAAATATCCATATCCAATAGACGTAGATTATAGTGAACTATATTAATATTTGCTCGTATCGGTCGGCTATCGACTGTCAGACGGGTGTGTCAACTGCAATGACTGGAATTTGTACCTTTGGTAACCGTCGGAATATCGTGTGGATGTAGATATAATTGAGGTTAGCGAATGCGATACTAATTGATTTCGTAAGTTTTAAGACCTAGGTTAGACATAGACATTTAATCTCATTGACTAAGTGTTTTTGTTTCTTTCTAACGGGTCTATTGTTGATTAAGTTTGTTTTAAATAGTATAAAATACCGTAGATGCCCTAAACATTGTGTTAGCTTTTTTTATATAAACAATTATCATTCAATGATTAAATCGTGTTAGTAAGTTAATAATAGAGTGACAGATGTGTCTTATTTTCGCTTGGGGTGGGGGTTTAGCTTACCAAGTCTATCTTATTAATACATTTTTCACTTTGTCTTACTTACCCTATTATGTAAATTGTAATTAGACGCCAATGCCCGTGACACAGATTAAACTGGCACGGGCACCATCGTTTACTCTGTATCGTTAATAAAACGAAAATCAATAAGGTTATTGTTTGATTATTATGATAGAATGCCTGTACTATACATTTTTTATTGTTATTGTTACTGTGTTCCAAGATGCAATAAACTATTAGAAAGAGAGAAAGAGTACCAAAGAGATTATGATTTACTAGCTGACCCAGCAAACGTTGTTTTGCCACATTATAGGGATTGGTGCTAGAAGAGTGAAAATTTAGGGTTAGCAGTTTTTTTTTGTTACAAAAAATGTGATAAATGACGTTCGACCGATTTTGTGCAAATTTCACATAAACTAGTAGATAGTAAATAGTCCGAACAAAGCCAAAACAATTGGTTTGGATAGGTGAGCCCGTTCTTGTGTTACAAAATTACAACGAAAAGTGGCATTGATTTTTATACATATATATTGATGATGATGATAATTCAGTTAATTTAGAATATTCTTTTAAATACGTACTAATTAATATTGACTATAATATAGAAATATTAATTTAGAAAAACCACGTTAAAAGTTATACCAAATATATTTATGACAACGTTTCTACCTGACAATTTGTCTAAAAAAGCAACATATGACCTCAAAGATACGTGATTTATGTTATTCGTTGTGGATTTTCCGTGATTTTACGAACATAATAAATAAATATATGTGTCAACAGCGAACTTTAGACTCCGTCTGATAACCATCGAAGGTTATCGAGGGGATCGTCGCCCAGCCGCCGTTCGACGCGAGATAAGTCGGGCTGGTAAACATGAGATAGTCTATCTCGTCGGGTAGACAGCTACCACGACTGTTACAGGTCCAGGTTTCATGAGAAACGTAAATTAGGTATCAGGTTTGGGGGTATATTACTTGTTTCTGTAAATGATTTCATGACATTAATTTTTTATGTTCTCGCGAATATTAGACAGGTTTGTATATTAATATTATTTGAAACCAACGTTTCCATGGATGATGCAATTTTCTATGTAAAGTTTTAAATAATATTAATATACCGCGATAAAATTAATATAAAGATAAAGTCATAAAAAGATTTTATGACTTTATAGCAATAAACGACAAGAAGAACGAGATGTATGAATGTGGACGAGGCAAAAGTGGTATGCAGGGACCGTAGCGCGTGGCATTCTGTAGTTTCTGCCTACCCCCATGGGAGAAAGGCGTGAGCGTATGTATGTATGTATTTTCCTTAATTATTGTTTCAGGAAAACCAGTGAGTTGTCACTGTCAAAATGAATCAGACAAATCTCCGAACACAAATTAATCGTATGATCGGAAGGTGTCGACTGTTGACTCAGAAATGACGCCTTGTACAGTTATGCTCGAAACGAATATGATAAACAGAAACATATTGTCATTATCATCGTCATCATTAGTCTACTCCTTGAAGTAGGCCTATTCTAGTGAACGTCATAGGGGTCAATCTTTGGCTCTTCTCACCTAGTTACTGCCAGCAGTGCCAGCTATCATAGCGGCTCTTATATTTCGTAAATTAAAAGAGTAGACTGCCCTGGGCATAGTCATCATATGCCATTTTAAATGCATGAGCGTGCCACAAAAGAGGTAATTAAAAAGCAACTTCGCCCGAATCTATATCTGTACCTCGAGATGAATTCGGTTAGTTCTCAAAACTACAATATAATATGTAGGTAGTATTGTATTTCAATCAGAGAGGCGATGATAAAGGAGTTTGCGTAGTTATAAGTAACATTTTAGATGTCGACTTACGAGGTCAAAATTTTGATCTACTCACTTTAAAATTTTGTTCGGTCCTGTGTGACGTAGAAAATGATGAAGATCTTTTAACATTTTTGATATTCAAACAACGTGTCATTTCGTTTGTTTCGGCACGTGCCACAGATAATACTATATTCGGAAACATAATCCAACAAACACACTCGTGTAGTTTATTGTTACAAAATAAACATAAGTGACGTTAAATAATATATGTACATATGTAGTTAGGTACATTTATTTTGTATCTAATTATTATAGTGATAGTGATTGTGTGACAAAACGGCGTATATTACAGATTTTAATAAATATTGTCTATTGTCTAGTGTCTATTGTCCCCAGGGACATATTCCTAACTGACGATAACTGAGAAAGTTAGAAAGAGAAAGAAATTACGAAACCAACTCTAAAGAATGGTCTCTTGTAAGATCCAAGCATTTGATCTACAATACATATATTATGTAATCCAATAATGTATGTCAATGACCTTTATTACCACTGAAAAATCACAAGTCAGTGCCTAACGATGAGAAAAAAAGAAAACATTATTGCGTAAAACTGCATTTACCAATCTAGAGTGGAAAACAGCTGATCCCAGTAGGATTAGAGTTTCAAGAAATATGTCCTAATTATTATTAGTTGTGGTTTAATCTTGAAATGACATTGTATAATGTATTTACTTGAGTTTATCAGGTAGTTTACCTTGCGAGTCGCGTCGTCACTTTGCGGGCGTTTATCTCAGGGACCAAGTGGGTCACAGACAGATACAAGCGGATCGCCTGATGTGTGAACGTACTTTGTACTCAACACCGACTCGGGGGCGGACAAAATCTTCTTGTCCTATGCGATAATGGCCTCTATCTGCATATTAGCTTAACAAGCTTTAATGACCACAAATTGTTGTTGTAAAAACAGTAGCGTGTATATTCAAAGATAATTTAATAGTAGTTTAATTATAATGCTCTCATAATACCAACAAAGAGAGTTTAGTAAGCTAGTCAGGAATGTTTATAAGGAATTTTTAATAGGTAGCACAAAAAAGGTACAGTCAATATCTTACGGCCACCGCGATTTTTCTATATTCTCAGTATAAAATCTGCAAAAGTATTCTTAATGGACATACATATTGTTTACTAAGAACATATCGCGAAGTTATCTACCTTGTACATAATGCGAACGAAGAGTATATAACAACCAGAAAGGTACCGACAGTCCCCGAGTTAATTCCATAAACATGTATGTGACTACCTGAAAGGTACCGACAAGCCCCGGATTAATTCCACAAACATGTCGTTTTTCCAATTACGGTGCGTAACGAAGAAAATAGTTAGCTCAGGCTATTAGATTAAGGTGTATTTTTGTTCAGAGAATTACCATTGTTTAACATCTTAATAACTGTTAAGTAACAAGTTGTTTTCCCCGTATTAAATTATACAGGCACGAGTCACGACGCAATAATTACTTTTTATGATAGAACGTGTTAATAGATTTTGTATTCTTTTTTATGTTCTATTCAAGTAAACAAATTTATATTATGATATTACATCGTTTTGATTATAGGACTAAGTAATTTCTTTTGCCGAATGTAACATTAAGTAAACTTTATTAGAAGTAGTCTAACTATTCGAAAAATGTGGCGATTTTGAAACGTTAAACTCTGATCAATTGAAAACCTATTAGTTATATATTTACTTATTTGTTAATTTAGCTTTAGTTTTATCCCTTACATGTGTTTTTTGTGTTGTTTACTTAAATTAGGTTAGTATTGTTAGGTGCACGAGTCGCCTATTGAGGTGAAAACCTTCTTCAAACCGTGCCGGATGACTTTTTTCTTTGCCTGTGTATGTTTACCTGTATTACTTATTATATTATGATTAATACTGAAAACTATTTTTGTAGATCATAATTAATTGATTTTCTCGAAAGAATTACCTAAATATTTTGACTTGATAACTATTCGATCAGTAAACACTGCCAATAAAGATACTGTAAAACCTTGTTTACCAGCGTTATTATGTCAAGTTTTCCTACGTAACGTTACGGTTTCGGTAACAAATTGTCTCGAGTGCCTATGTACTTTTCTTTCTCACAACCGTGTCGATTTTGTTGGCCTATCAAGCGGAACCGTCAGGCTTGCTTCATGCTACGTTCTTGGTCCACAATAATAAACAATATGAACGCTGCATTTATCTTATAGCAATCAGCGTTCGAGCGGAAACAAATTACGGATAAGTTTTCTGTCAATTTTGATTTATGAACGTAGCGTGACGGAGTCAAACAAAGGTGTATTAAAACATACATAATAGATACGCCATCGTTTGTGAAAGGCAACAATATATAATGGGAGTATCTACCCACATGGGGGTTAGACATTGAAAGCTTTTTGTACTCAAGCTTTCAGTAAGTTTATTGACCTTTCTCAACATTCCGCGACATTTAATGTACATATTGGTTTCGATACTATAGCGTACACAACGTGACTGACATGTTAGTTACAGATTCGTAAAAGTAACCAGATTTTTCTGATGCCCCGTAGTTACTAATGCTTTATAACTGGAGTTTAAGCGCTAGAGCAAGGAATTTTAATAATTATAGCCATTATGTATTCAAAAGGGTGCTGTATATTATTCATATTGTAATAACAATGGCCTCGTTTGCCTAGGGATAGTCTCGTCCGCTGAGTGAGAGGTCTTAGCTTGGATTCCCAGGTTGATTTAATGTTTTTTTTTATGAAATTCACAGTAGTAGAAATTCTCAGAGGTTGTATTTGTCCTCGGTTGATGGCAATTGACTAGCCTCTATTGCATGGGACGTAAAACATAATACGAAATGTGGTTGTAACATTAGTACACCTCTGCCTAACCCTTTGGGGACGACAGGCGTGATTGTATATGTAATATCAACATCCGTGCCAGTTCTGATACCAGGTGCGATCTGTTGCCGAGAGCGGGCGTACACACCGAGCGACGCGTGCGCACACGACGGGTGATGAGATCAATTTGGGGGGATTGAAGAGGAAGTGCAAAGTCCGCGGCCTTGCCTGACCCTGCTGTGCGAACTCGCAAGATGCTCTACCTCAGCGTACGTGCGTAGAGTAACCGACTAGTATTAAAACCTGCGAATAAAAAAACTCTATAATAAGAGTGTATTATTATAGAGTTAAAAAAAACAAACAACAGGTGATGCGAAAAAAAAGCTGCTTAATCTTTCAAGAAACGATTTAGATATATCATATTTTTTTAACAATGATCTCATTTTAAGTGTTATTCATAAAAACTGCCCTTCTGTATTGTTTCTGTTTTTATTTAGTTTTTATCAAGGTCGAGATCAGAGAAGTATGGACAGCAAAAAAACATCTTAAAGAGTGTATATAAAATAGGGCTAAGAGTGTGATAGGTTTAACTATATATTTTATGAATTCAGTTCATAGTAAATATTAGGAAAAAAAATATGGATAAGTGTGAAAAAGACTTAAAATCTCACTATCTTTTTCAGGAGTACAATATTTCAGAAGGCATTAATCAACCATCTTGCTGTTACTTTGTAGGCATTTTAAATGGAAAAGGTTTTAATAGTGTCTATCTTATTGTTGACAATCAGATCAACTTTATAAATGGATGCAACAATAAAAGTAAATCATGGCACTGATAAAATCCGGTTTATTATCATTTCTCAAGTAGTCCAAGATTAAGGTCAAATCATTGTCAATATTTATCAGCATTTTTACAGATAATAGTGTAAGAATATCCAAGTTTGCTTTATCTCATACAACACCACAGCTTTTTATTGTAGTACATGTGAATAATGTACCTTCTACTGTACTAAGTACTACATATATTTATTTTGCATGTATATAATTGATGTAATCACTAGTTTGTATCCTTTTCTTGTTGATGTGCCTTAAATACATAAATAAATACATATAGATTGTGTTTGTCTATTAATACATATGTTTAATCCAAAGCTTTTGTAATATTTTTTCATGACAAATTAATGAGTGAACGTCTTGCTATAAAAATAATATAATTAATTTTACAATAAATTAATTTTTAATTACTCTTGGATAGAATTTATTATCACTAATAATAATATATAACTTATATGTAATTAACAGTCTACAAACAGTCATCCTGTGATAGTGTGTTCATGAGCCTTAACAAGCCAAGTAATTACTTTTCATGTAATTCCAACTGGTGAAAATAGTAGTAGGCATATTAACTAAATGCTCATTATTTCAATGAGCATTGAGCATTTAGCAAAATATATTGAAAAAAAAAATGTAATATAAAAACATTTTGTGATGTGATTTATTGTGCATTGTATAAATAGAGTTTTAAAAGAGAAAATATGTCAGTATTGTTTCAAACCCTGCTTTAGGTATAAACACAGTAAATAGTTTCAACCTATTTATAAACTAACATGAATCTACTGGATTTAAAATTGTTGTGTTGATCTCGCAAGCTTATAAGCCTGCAATGACTACAACAATTTCTTATTATTCAAGTGAAAATTAATTTTTATTCAAGATAACTAAACAGGGCAAGGTTCTATGGAATGAGATGAAGAGGTTTCATGAGAAATCTGGACAATCTATGATAGAAAAATCCAATTAGAAAACGAAATAAGGAAACAAATTAGGAAATGAAAACAATAATATTCACTTATATGTAGTAATAAAATATTAGCACTTCATAGACTTGATAGTTCAATGATCTTGTGTTTAACATTTTAATAAGATTCAATGAGTTTATTCAATTTAAATAAATGATTTGTATTCAATTTATTCAATTTGGTTAATTATGTAAAATGAATGAAAACAATGACTCACTATTTTCAAGGTTTTCATTCATGTTATATTACTTATCATGTGGTTTCCGACAATGATAGGAAAGACATTCTTACACTATTTGTTATTGTTTATCGTTTGGTTTACAGGCTCTACAACCTTTGTTGTAGTTTCTATCAGAAAGGAAGCAGGAAGGCTTACACATATAAGTAGTGCACAATAAACTCAAAGAGAGTAACAGCATACTGACATTGCTTTTAACTTAAATATTGTCAGCAATTTCCAAGCTCTATTTTGAACTGTACACATCACTACAAAGAAATAAAAAATAAAATATAAGCACTTGATGCTTGATTGTACTAACTAATTATGATAATTTACAATATGATAGATAGGTAGTTCAATGTCTAACAAAGATACTTTTTCTTTCATGCATTGAATGTTTACATTGGTTTCCACAATTATATGTATTTTGTAGATTAATGTCGAACGTGAGTAATGTTTTATGCTTGAATTACAAACAAATAAGATACGGCAGGTAATCAAGAATACAAATATAGGAATACGATTTCTACCATTAGCGAAATTATACGGAGAAATTATAAATGCTCAAAATTATACTATGTATTAGATGAGCGGTTGTTATAAATTAATTTTGGATACGATTTCACACGTGGAACCACTCCCGTTATGTTTTAATTGGACGATAATGTAATGAAGAAATTGTGGTACTTATTAAAGAATATGAGGGTATTTATAACAAAAGAAAGCATCAAAAAGCAAATGTAATATCACGCAATCCATTATTGGCTTTTATTTCTTAAGTTTTGATAGACGTTTTTAACTTGAACGCAAGAAAAACAGAAAAAAACGAATAAGAAGTCCTGTTCAGAATTTTCTTTTAGGTTATATTTTTTACGATCTGTATAGAATTTGCACCAGCCGCTAATTACTAAATACTGAAGTAAAAAACTCACCTAGTGTCCTTACTGGCCCACTGCGTATATTACACTTGTAAATTATCACCAAATTTTCAAATAAATTTGAGGTAAACACTAGCGGGATTCGTAACGTCCAGCAAATCCGAACTAGTTAGTGTTGTACCTGGAATTAGAATATGACATTAGTTCTATTAAATCGATTAACAATTTTCAACAATTATTTAAGCGCCTTTTGGGATAACTTTAGTCACTCAAACTATGTCGAAAGTTGAATAAGTATGTTTTAAATATTCTTTTATACCGTAGATACCATAAATATTGAGTGAAGTTTTATTATACAAATGGGTGAACAACTATCATTCGATTATTAAATCGAGATAGTAATCGGTGAAGAGTGACAGCACTAAACGTGTTGAATGTGTCGTATTTTTGTTTGGGGTGGGGGGTTAGTCTTTACAACCAATCACAGCGCTAGAACGGGTATGAAAAAGGTGGCGTGATCACAACGTCACCGTATATACTGCCATAGAGGGCTATAGCACAAACTAATCAATAATTTTGACAGACTAGTATACCAAATTATACCCTTATAATTATTTAGATGCATTAGTTAAATGTAATAGCGTATTCTAAAGACATTTTTGTTTTATTTCCTTTTCCTCACGTGTTATATTCTTGTACTGTTTTGGGTTCTGCTTTGTCAATAATAAGTCTTAAGTGACATCTATTGTCATATTTATAAAACTAGTGAACGAAACAAGACGTGGGTTAATTTTGTGGCGTAGGCAGGTATATATGTCGTTTTTTATTACACAAGTAATATTTTATATAATCATTATTTTAGAACTCAGGCTTATAAAAGTATACAACAATAGGTATCTGCCTAGGTACCTAGCTAATATAGGTATCTGAACACTGGCAAATTAATAAAAATACATAATATACAAACCTATAGTAGTGAGATGGACAAATGATCTAGTTGAGGACGTTGAAAGGTCTTGGATGCGGTGGGCATAGGAACGACCGGTTCTAGTGGAAATCTACGAGGAAAGCCTTTGCTCAGTGTTAAACTACCCATGGCACTAGGAAAGGCCAAAATACATACAGCCAAAGGACTTCTTTCTTTCTTTTGGGTTCTTATCATTTGAAATTGATGACTCGATTAGCAACGTGGCTTAGCGATTGGCTTGTGCTGTGTGCATCACGGGTTGCGGGTTCGATCTCGCACGGTGCAAATATTTCTATGTAGGAACCGGGCGTTTGTGTTTGTGAAAAAATGAGTTTTATCCTGGTGTGGCTTTATTTACTGGAGCTTTCGTTCAAGAATTGCACGTATTTGCGCCGGCAAATATTTTGTTCAAGCATGGAGTGAGGTAGTTCAAGAATTGCATGAGAAATAATTGTAGGTACGTGGTGCTTAAACCAATACCAGTATGGAGGGAAGGAGGTGTGATTCCCTCCATTGGAAAAGGAGGATCCTCCGACCAGGCAAGGTGTTGTGCCTGGCGGGCTACTGCCCAACGGTTGATGTTGGGTGGTTGTATATATGCGATCTCGCGTGGAAATGTCACTTGCGCGATGTAGGATTAGTAGTTCGAATGTAGCTTAATAGATGTCGCTACATCACTCCCCTCCGAGACCGGAGGTCGATATGCTTCTGATGAAGAGTCAGCGGTTGTTGCGTGTTGCCAGTGCCAGGTGTGTTGTTCCAGTGAGTCGGAACAGGTTGCCGCGTAGTCTGCAGTGAGTCGGGACTGTGTTGCGGTGAGTCCACGGTGAGTCCACGGTGAGTCGGGACTATGATGCTGCGAATTCCTCAGTGAGTCGAGGTGGTGCAGTGAAGTGGAGTGTGGCTGGCTGCTGCGTCGACCAGGAGAGAGTGGCTCTGCTAGATGACCGGCCGAAGTGCAGTGTGCTGTACCACGTTGCTGATGCCGGCTGAAGGTCCTGACCAGGCATGTGCGTACGCTACAGGCGTATGGTCAGGGTTGAAGCCGGAGGGTGCTGGCTGGCAGGGTGATGCGCTGAAGAGTGCTGTGAGGAGTGATGAAGGCGAAGCTGCTGGTCATCGAAGGTTGCGTTGATGTTCAGCTCGGGGTCACCAGTATGGAGGGAAGGAGGTGTGAATCCCTCCATTGGAAAAGGAGGATCCTCCGACCAGGCAAGGTGTTGTGCCTGGTGGGCTACTGCCCAACGGTTGATGTTGGGTGGTTGTATATATGCGATCTCGCGTGGAAATGTCACTTGCGCGATGTAGGATTAGTAGTTCGAATGTAGCTTGATAGATGTCGCTACACCAGTTTTGAATGCAAAACTTGCCTAGTAGAGTAAGAATGTGACGTGTTATTTAGACGACGTAAGTCAATTATCGCCTTAATATTATTGTATACAACAGGCAATAAACTTGCATCGTGTAAATGGGCCTTTAACGTCTAGTTGTGGTGGTATTGTATATATCCACGGATCAGCATGACTTTTATCCTGACAGTTGACCGATGAGCGATGGTTTAAGTCCATATTAAAAGACAACCCAACTTAAAAACAAATATCTTCTGTCAAATTAGTAAAACCATCCTTGAAGCAACTTAATTTAAACCAGATATTTTAAATTATTGTAGTAAAAATGTTTAAGCATTACAAAGATTTGTGTGACGTGGTCTCCCTATTGGTATATTGTCCCAATGAGCGATGTTATCTGCTTATTAAAGAGACGAGCGGAGAGATATGGTTACCTTCAAGTAAATGCGAGAAAAAGTGCTGGAAAACGACGGCCCAAAAGATTCATTTTGAGGTACCTATTTGTAAATTATCTGTGCCTCAAAGCCTGCTGAGTAGGCAATTCCACGCAGTAATCTCATACAGATCAACGAGGATAAATATGTTATGTGAGAATCTCAACTGAACGTATTTCTATATTCTCTTGAGAGAAGGTTATTTACTACGCCTAATAGTCAGGGAAGTCCATCTAGGTACTCGTGAACTTAGGTACCATTAATTTAATTCCAGTAGACAATATACATATACAAAAATATATCTCTCTCATCACTCAATCTTTCTTTGTATGTACCTACAGCAAACGGCTAACTCCATTTATTATTTATAAAGTATTTCAAGTCTTTAATTATTTAAAATAATAGCTTCTGCAAGATATTTTCCTTTGGAGAGAATGGTCTAAATACCTGTATTCCCACCTAAAGAGTTTTATTATGGTAATCTACTACAGTTGTTTGGCATAGACACCGGTACGAACTGCCACCCGATGCGCGTGTACAAAATCTGGCTTCCGAACCACGCGTTGCAGTGCGTGTATCACGCTGTCTACAAGGTGGCTATCAAGTCCGAAATCAAGAAGAAGCTGAAGTTAAAAACAGTAAGACCAATAACTTCCCTCGATTATAATTTGATTAGGTACAATTATTAGATCCCATACCTCTCTAACCTCTCGGTTAATCGGTGTGGCGTACGTTAAGAGAAGCTACTTTTAGAAGTTGAATACGAAAGTCTTATGATTTGATTGATATACTGAATTATAATACGATTATGTCATTGACGTATCTAGACTTTTTTGAAAGGGTGTGGGCACGGTCCACGTATGAGAATTTGTAATCGGTAGCCCAAGTCTGAGCCCAACATCCTAGGGCACTAGACAAGTCAATCCATGTACACCCAGTGCATAATTTAGGTAGACTCCTTTGTAAATATGCTCTGTGAGTTAATTGGACTGAAATTTTAACTTAGACTTAGTCCTTGAGACTGCAAACAACTCTCCAATATCGTTTCTCTACAACTTCATGAGCAGGATAGAGTTTACAATCGCGTGCAATGTACGTAAACAGTGTTAACATGCACAAAATATGTTAGAAGGAATGAGTACACAGAAAAGCAGCCGTTCTGTAGCTGTAGGTAGGGACATATGTAGTAATAGGCGAGTCCAGATCAGCACATATCATACCTATATTCTTGTGCAATTACACAGGCAATGGGGAATCGATTGCAGTGGTTCAATTGGGCGGAATTAGAGCGCCAACGAGCTCACTCCAACCTTCGTAGCCCTGAAGTAGTTATGTACACTCTGATGACTACAGGCGAATCAAAGGAAATTGAAAGAGATCTGGTAAATTAATAAGTATTTTTAGTTCTTAAGGAAGTACGTTTTTAACAATATTCATCGGTACATGATACTTAAAAGCTCTTGATCTTCATAACTCAGTTCTTTTCCTTTAGAACCGTTTTAGATTGCTAGCATCGCCTATTCACGAATGAGTAGGGTGGTCATCCTCATCAAAATCATCATGACGTCAACTGTTGGACATGAATCTCTCCTAAGGATTTCCATGAAGATCCAGTCCAGCGAATTCCAGCGACCTACCAAAGCCAGGGGCCTACCAATGCTGTATCTTCCAGGACGCGGTCACCACACGAGAATTTAGGGTACTCATAACGTGTGCTTGTATCTCTTTAGGATGTTGAGACGGGCTCGTTGATTGAGATCTGTGAAGAAAATGTGGTGATAGGAATTGACGTGGCCGGCGGTGCTGTGGCTATGGCGTCTCCTAACCTAAAGCTACTACAAGCTGCTGGATACAGCAGAGATGGTTTGGCATTTGTTTAACACATACTTATTGGAGATATCAAATTCCAGTTGCGCGTTGGCACAAAAAACCATAACCTATGCGGGAGCACTCATTGCGAAGAATAGACCAAAGTCATCCTCCTCTCTCGCTCAGGTTGAGAGGGCTTAGAAAATAGTTCCCCATGCTAGCCTTATATGGGTTGGTCGACTTCGCCATTGAAAAAATCTCTCGGTCTTTGAGCGAGTGTTAGTTAGCACGCACATGATTTCGGAAAGTCAAAAGTGCATGGTTGTATCTCTAGAAAATGTAGGTCTATAAATCAAGGCTTTAGAAATTCCATAAATAAACTCTGTTTCACTTGCAGATCAAATAAGAATGTACCGGGAGTTCATGCTGATGGTATACCCTGCTATATTTATGAGTGTCAGCATCTTCTCGCAGTTTATGATCGACCTAGGTTGGCAGAGGTCTCAATGCCAAAGCCTGTTTAGGTATCTATTTTATGAATAAACTGCCCCTAGACTTGTATTTGCCTTTCCGTCATAATAACCCACCTACACATAAATACATCACACCACAACCAATAAGAGGAATATGGAAGCGTGATGAGTAATACATTATCCTTTTCCTAATATCCTTTTTTCATATCACTTGTGAAGATTATTATTCTTGGCGATGACTACCGAAGTAGTTACCAATAAAAAATAACAACAAATTATATTTTCTAACAGAGCAGCAGACGTGAAAGGTCGAGGAGGCCTATCCTTCCAAGAGCTGATACTGTGGTCAGCTGCCCTCGAACCTGTAACTCAGCACAGTGGCCTTCCAGCAGAAATAAGGTGCAGGTACATATTTAGGTAAGTATCATAAAAAAAGAAAAAGAGGTGTGCGATCAATATTTTTATTGTTGTGTCAGTTATGATGAAATTAATTATTTTGCACCCAGGTTCTTTGACAATAACCGGGATTTGAAATTGGAATATGTGGAGTTCAAAGAGCTGGTGGCAGCTGCCCGCGCTGCGCGTCAGCTGCCTATTGATGCTCTGAGTGTCGCGAGGGATGCTGATGTTTGTCTCAGGTAGTCTGCCTTTAGTAACTGGCGATATCATCTGTTTCCTCTATCATTTTTCTTGGAGCATTTTCTAAAATAAAAAGCTTAATTTCATATTGCAGACAATTGGGAATGCAGCCGAATTCTCAGCTGCCGTTGAGCGATTTTCTGCGGGCTGTAGGTGAGCTCCGACTTCGTGGCACCAGCTCCTTGCTACGGGCACCAAAGAGTATCTCCGCTTATATTGTGGACCTGCAGTTAGAATCCTTTTTATTGTTTGCTAGTTACTGCCTAGTATAACAAATGTCGCAAACATTTGTTATATTAGGCAGTTTGATATTCAGGAAATATTCCATGTTTTTCAGAGAACGAGATAAGGAGGGACCAGCCTCTTCAAAGATGCAACCTATAACAGGTGAAAAATTAAAAATAAAGTTGGTCCCTTTACAATTATAATTTATAAAATTTTTGGCGTTAGTCATCATTATCATCACATCAACCGGAAGACATCCACTGCTGGACATAGGTCTCCCCCAAGGATCACCACGACGACCGGTCATGCGCCGCTCGCATCCAGCGGAGTTAGTGTTTTTTTATTAATACCAAAGTGTTAGTTAAACTGTTTTTACGGTTCACAAATGTATTTCAAAAGTTGAAATACAGTTTCCCTTTAATCTGCACGCCTAGTTCTAAGACCACACATAGCGACAGACCATTATCCATGGACCATTTGTCACAACTGGATCATAATATGACTAAATGAAACAGATGAGACGGTTGGGATGTAAACGGCCATTGGTTGGTTATCTTCTTAGTTTTAGCGGATGAAGATCTTCGAGTAAAAGCGTCATCATTTGCGAATTTTGTGACTATAATATGTATTGGATCTAATAAACTAGTCAATTCAATTCAAATTTATTGCATTCCATAATGTTATAAATACAGGTGTTAAGGCTTAGTTCTAGATACAATTATGGAGTATAGTAAGAGAGAGGAGGAAAAGTGATTTTTTAGCAATTTATTTTATGTTATAGTATATATTATATAATATATTAATATATATTGTATCTAATTTAATTTGTCGTTTAGTTATAGTTAATGTAAGCAGTTTTTTTATTCTGTAAAGTTATTCTTATTGTTTCTATCTCAATATTAATTATTTTTTATTTAGTATTATAGTTTGTTTATACTGACAATGTTATTTATATATTAAATCAAGATATGTTTCATTTATTTATTTTCAATTTATTTTATATGAGTAGGTATATTTATAGCAATTATTATAATTAGGATATTATTAAAATGTATTTATTTGGTAAACATTATTTATCTTATTATTATATTCTAGTATTAAATAATTTTATCTTTTAAATATTCATTTATATTATAGTAGCATTTTTTAATTAGGAATAATTTTAGTTTATTAATAAATATATTATATGTTTCTACGTTTTTAATACTTTGTGGCAGCTTATTATATATTTTTATTGACATCACGTAGTCCAGATTATAGTTTGCCTAATAGGTAGGCTATGATTCTGCAGTGGCGGGTATGTCGGCGGCGGCGGCGCTGGCGCGGATGGGCTCGTCGACCCGAGGGGCGGGCTCGGGGGGGATGAGCGCGTCGCGGGTGGCGGCGGTGGCGGCGGCGGCGCGCCCCGACTACAACGTGGCGGTGTACACCGTGCGCATGCGCCGCCGCCCGCCCAACGAGATGCTCGAGCTCAACAACTTCGACGGTACGTCCGGTAAATGATGGTAGAATAAGGTCTCAAACGATCTTAGTCTCCGACAACCATGCATAACTATGTTGTTCGATTTATTCGTTGCAGACTAGCTTAAATTCTTCGGTAATATTGGGTAGCTATATCTATGTAGATATAGCTACCCAGAATAATGAAGTATGTACCTCATTATTCTGGCTTGAGTAGTAGCTTAGGATCTCTATTTCGGAAGCCGTAAGTCGTATCAACTTAGAAATCTTTGCAAGATCTTAATTTATTTGCATTATTTCCTTTTGCGCGCACGACAAAGTGTGAAATCTCGTAAAAAGTCTTCAGTAAAAACCACTAGATAATATTCATATTATTTATCTAACCTAAGTGTAATTGTACTAAATCGTCCATGACAATACTTGTCTAACAGAATAATAAAATAATCTGTCAAGGCAGGAGGGGATTCACATTCCGTCAGGTGTCTAGTCATAGCAGGCTCTAATTAGATAATTCTAATTAAAAAGAGTATTTTGTGGTCGACATAAACTCAGCACAAAAGGGCGGAATGTGGCCCCCATGAGGCCATAACTCCTTCCTTGAATCCGCCCTTGGTTATGCGAACATAACTGTAATGTTTAGCTTTATTAAGTTGGCAATACTGTGCGTTGCCAACCGCGCAATGCGTGCGCCATGTTTGTTTTGCAATGCAATAAACAGTCTACCGCTAGCTCCCGCGTTTCATTGATACAAGGCGTCACACTGGCGACGAGGATGGGATAGTAAGTGTGAACAAGCCTTTCGGCAGGCTAAGCAGTCACTCCTAAGCTCGCGGGTTTTGGCGCACTATGAGGAGGGGCGGCCGCTCGTATTGTCGGTAGATAGCAGCGCGTACGGACTAGGCGCTGTACTAGCACACTGTTACGAAGATGGTAGCGAGCGCCCCGTTAGCTGTGTTTCACGCACGCTCAGCGCGCCCGAGCGGAACTATAGTCAATTAGACAAGGAAGCTCTCGCGATATTGTTTGGCGTCACTAAACATCATCAATATCTATTTGGAAGAAGCTTCGTACTGCGGACTGACCATCAGCCACTGACATATATTTTTGGGGAGAAGGGGGGTATCCCACAAACGGCGGCAAGTCGACTGCAGCGGTGGGCGGCACGTTTGGCAGCGTACGATTTCAAGGTGGAGTTTGTGAGATCGTCAGATAATGGGCCCGCCGATGCACTTTCGCGACTACCTTTAGCTAAAGAAGGTCGTTGTGAAACTACTGTGGAATAGCTTAATTTAATTGCAGATACATGTCCAGTGTCATTTAAAGACGTTGCACGAGAAGTTGAACGTGATGTATTATTATGTAAAATTAAAGGTTATGTCCTGTTCGGATGGCCGGGAACACCGAGCTGCGAAAATGAAAAGCCCTACTTTGCCCGTAAGTTGGAATTATCTGTGGATCAAGGTTGTCTTATTTATAGATATAGAATAGTTATTCCTCAAACCTTGCAAAAACAAATATTAACAGAGATTCACGATGGACATCTAGGAACAAACAAAATGAAAAATTTATCGCGTAGCTACGTTTACTGGCCAGAGTTGGATCAAGACATAGAAGAGACATGTCGGGCGTGCGATGCATGTCGTGCCGTGCGGGACGCACCGCCCCATGCACAACTTCACCCTTGGGAGTTCCCGTTGCATCCGTGGCAACGTGTGCACGCAGATTTTGGAGACTGTGGCGGAAGCAGGTATCTCGTACTAGTGGACGCACACTCTAAATGGATAGAAGCTGTACCGATGAAAAGTTCTGAGGCTCGTTCGACTATTAATGCATTTAGGAGTATATTTGCACGGTTCGGTTTGCCATCTCAGCTCGTAACGGATAACGGTCCACCATTTTTTTCAAGGGAATTCGAAGAATTCTGCAAAAATAATTGTATCAAACATGTCACTTCAGCTCCTTACAGACCCCAGGCAAACGGCGCAGCGGAAAATGCAGTGAAAACTGTTAAAAAAGCCATAAAAAGAGCGCAGTGCGAGGGTGAGGATGTAAGCGTAGCCTTAAGCAAATTCCTTTTTAAATATCGGAATTGCCCACATACTACCACAGGGATATCGCCAGCGGTGGCGCTTCAGGGCCGGCGCCTGCGTAGCCGACTCGACGCTTTACGCCCTGATGTTGGTGCGGTCGTGCGCGCTGCTCAAGAGCGTCAAATACGACTCGGGCCCAATAAGATAAGAGACTTCGACGTAGGCGATGCGGTTTACGCTCGCGACTACTCAACCCGGGGGGAAAAGTGGGCACCAGGCACGGTTATAAAGAAAACTGGCCCGGTTTCGTATAACGTAGACGTAGGAAACGGGTACCAATGGCGTAGACACGCGGATCAAATCCTGTACTGAATAAAAATCGTTTTTCGCTGGCAAGAACAAGTCTGAGCCCACGGGGGAAAGAAAAGAGCACGGACGTATCCGGGGTCACTGGCGAACAAAAAGAGGACACGCCGGGTGGTGCTGATGAGTTAGCACGAGATAGGCCGGGTCAGACGGGCTCGCCGCGTTCGTCACCTGTCGGAGTCACAGAGACGATTATTGAACCAAGTGCTCTCTCACTCCCGCCACCGGACGTGTCAGCTCGGGCACTGCGTGCTTTCGCCAGAGCGAAACGGGCCTTGTAAAAGTAGGATTAAGTCATGTAACCTAGATCTTAGTGAGGAGAAGATGTAATGTTTAGCTTTATTAAGTTGGCAATACTGTGCGTTGCCAACCGCGCAATGCGTGCGCCATGTTTGTTTTGCAATGCAATAAACAGTCTACCGCTAGCTCCCGCGTTTCATTGATACAAGGCGTCACAATAACTACATTTTATCCTGTGAATACAGAGAACGCAGTCAGTCCGTCAACCATCAACCTGATGGTTTCCGCCGTCCACTCGTTTGATGTATTAGGACCCAGCTGTATACCAGTGGAGGCGCTAGCGGCGGTTCACTACTTCGCGAGCACGATTGATAAGATGCCCGTAAGTAGATCTGATAATTTTGTTTTGCAGGTGTAGGTACCTTCTGGTGCTGGATTCAAACTGTATGTCAATCCGTGGCCCAATTATAAGTTATTTTTCTAGCTCTTCTTCCGATGGAATTCAATCCATATTAAATTGAAATCAGTTAAAGCCACAGTGGTAGGTATATCTATATCTAAAGGAGAGTGTGGATGAAAGGAATTGACCATAATAAACTCGCAGATGTCCAAGAAGGAGAGTGTGAGCACCCTTCACGGTATTGTATGAGAGAGTTAAGATGGAGCGAGTCTGCTAGAAGTCCAGTAGGTTATGAAAATCTATAGTTTCAGTCTAACCCAATATGATAATCTACATGCAGTACAGACGGCCATCAGTTGGCTTGGGTTCCATGAACAACATGAAACCGGCTTGGACCTGGACGTCGCCAGCTGAGGAGCTGGCGCTTGGCGCGCTGCTGCTCCGCCTCGCCGAAGCTGTGCAACCCATCTGCGCCAGTGAGCCCCGGCTACTACGGCTATCCTCACCAGTCTATGCTATTGGTTAGTATCATGTGTAAGGATATAGTTGCGATTACGAGGTTTGGAGGAGATTCACTGCGAATGGGTCTTTTGAAATTTGTACAGGGTGTATTGGAGTTGGTCTCTTAAGAGAACTCAGGATCTATATTCTTGTGCTAATGGTGACATCGGGGTTTCTCTGCTTTCGATAGAGAGCGCGCTGTGGCCGGGCGGCTGTTCCTGGGCCACATAGTGTTAGTGTCTGTTGGGTGTGGTGTGCAGGCGACCTGCACGGCAACCTGGGCGCGCTGCTGTCGATGGAGAGCGCGCTGTGGCCGGGCGGCGCGGCGCTGTCGGCGGCGCGGCTGCTGTTCCTGGGCGACTTCGTGGACCGCGGCGCGCACGGCGCGGAGCTGATGGCGTACCTGCTGGCCGCCAAGCTGCAGCGCCCCGCCGCCGTGCTGCTCGTGCGCGGCAACCACGAGACGCGCGACATACAGAACATGTTCACCTTCCACAAGTACATACCCACTAACTAAACGTCACGAGTACGTCATATTCTAAGCACTGCGTTATTCATCCTGTGGCGGGATGTCGCTCGCGCATCGATTTATTTAGCCACCAAAAACGTTGTTTCTCAGACAGACACCATAAATCGTACACAATCGACAAAGAGGCCTTGATGCAAGAGGCCCCTTTGATGTCCCTTTGCTGGACGCTAGCACACTGTTCTCTTTTTTAGAGGGATTAACGCTAGTCTAATGCAAGTGAGCAAACTACACACGCCATCGACACATCTCTTCGGTATACAGGTTACCTTACGCTGTTTTCCTGCTGTGTTTGAGAATGTGATAAACGCACACACAAACACATGTAACTTCGAGAAGTCATTAGTTAGCCAGGTTAAAGTCAGGACCTTTGACTTTGCAGTCCTCAGTACAATTATGAATGCAAATGAATTACAATATGTAGGTATTTGTCTCTTGGGGTCGTTCCCGAAAGGAATTTCTAGTTATAGCCACGTATTTTTTTAATTGAAAAAGATATTTACTCTTGTCCATTCCATTGCTTACTAATTAAATAAACTATTTCGCAGTGAATGCCTCATGAAGTACGGTGAGAGTGAAGGTAATAAGATATGGAATGCAATTAACAATGTGTTCGATGTGCTCCCTCTAGCGGCCGTCGTCGATGATAAAGTATGTACTTACTTCAATTTTAATCATCATCATCAACCCATTACTGTCCCACTACTGGGCACGGGTCTCCCGCTAGCCTACTGTGGGTTGGTGGACTTCACATGCCATCGAGAAAATCTCTCAAGCATGCAAGTTCAATTCAATTTGAATGAATTTTACTAATTATATCTTAATTTTAATTCAACGAATGTTCTCATTTAAATTAGCAGTAAAATATAATTAGCTGTGACTTTTTAAGCAATATGGCTTCTGGTAATCCATAAAAACCGCTTTAAATAATTTCAATGTTTAAAATATATCACGATAGGAATACTCCCACATTTCGCATTTAAGCAGGTAAACGCGAAAATCATGTTTTAGGCCCCATGTACCTTAAATATAGGATAGCTAGAACATTGCTGTTAAATAGGCATAAATCCAAACTCTATACTGCAGTTTGCTCGACCTGGTCATTGAAACCGAGACCTCACGCTCGGCAACCTTGCTTTACACCATACGACTAGTGAGGTAGTTATCAAATTTCGCCAGGTATTTTGCTGTCACGGCGGCATCCCTCCACCGTGGGTGTGCCCGCTCATATCGGCGATAGACAAAGTGCCTGTGCCGCTCGCCAAGCCGGCTGAACAGAGCTCCATAGCCTGGGAGCTACTGTGGAACGATCCTATCAAGTAAATGCTTTTACAAATGTTTATCTTTGTTGGTTGCTCAAATATATCATGTGCCGACTAGAGCCATTTGAAAGAGAATTACCTCGATCATTTTTCATGTGTCATATCATGGGTTTTAAATTTGTTCCTATGTAGATATCCTTCAGTTTATGTGGGTCAAAGGCTATTAAAATGTAATTTACTCAAACTAAGTCAATTGGCTCCTTTAGACGTCGTCACATAGTCAGGTCGACTATATAGACATCCTCTAAAACGCCCTCCGTTCAAAGGTACAAAGAGCCTGTAGCAAATAGGTATATTTAGAAGACATACCTGCATGAGAGTATTCACGATGAAAAGTTGAAGGTGCACATTGCTATCATGGACCATATTTTTAACAACTTCAAGAGGACGAGGAGAGTGTGCTTTTTTTTATCTAAGTATGTTAACCGATATCTCCGCCAAGTCTGGAGCGATTTCGCCGTTATTTTATGTTTTAGTATGGAATTTTATTATTTTCAGTCAGGCCCTTGACTATAGGCAGGGCTTTTCTAATGGCTAATGTATTAATGATGATGAGTTCCCGAGTTGAATCAGTGTCATACTGATTCAACTCGGACTCAAAGACGCTAAATCTGTGCAGGTCAAACAAATTGACGGCAACGCTGCAGCTAGAGCTGGCGTCTAACGAGGGTTTCGCGGCGAACTCCAAGCGCGGCACGGGCCACGTGTTCGACCAGACCGCGCTGGACCGGTTCCTGCTCGCCAACCACCTCTCGCACGTCGTGCGCGCGCACGAGCTGCACCAGAACGGATTCATGGTACCTACGAACCCACATCACAGATGTCAGTCATCTGCACTCACCTCATATAACATCCGAATACATAGATACATTCAGGGTATTTTTTGTGGGGCAACGCAATTTGAGATTTTCTCGATGGCATGTGAAGTCTGCCAACCCGCAGTATGCTAGCGTGGTGGCCTAATCATTCTCAAATGAGAGGATGACCGCACCCAGCAGTGAAACAATATTTTTTGTATTTATTATGATGATGATGAAGTTGATGATGTTTTGTAGGAGATAGGGCATAGCGAGATTTCTCGCTCAAATTGAGCTGCCCGACTGGGGAACTACCTACGCCGTACAGAACACCGCAGTGAATCAACAAGTTGTCTTTCTGCGAGTGAGTAAGGTTACCAGAGCTCATTGGGGGAGTGACTATTCTGACAGCATGGGAATTCCGTTTGCTGTCAGTTCAGTAACTCCTTATTTTAAGAAACCTGAACGGTTTCTAATGGGTTTGGCAACGCATTAGCAAGCCTCTGGTGTTGCACATGTCCATGGGCGGCGGTCATCACTTACCATCAGGTGAGCCGCCTGCTCGTTTGCCGCCTCATCACCATAAAAAAAAAACAAAAAAGAAGTAGGTCCCTGACCAGTACAAGGTGGACCGACCTCCTGGTGAAGCTAGATGCGGGCGACGCAGGACCGGTCGTCCGTTGAAATCCTTGGGGAAGGTTTATTTCCAGCAGTGGACGTCATTCACCTTAAATTATGGTTACTAGAGCATATTTCTCCCTCCAGTGTCAACTGCGCGGTCGGCTAATATCAGTGTTTTCATCCTACCACTACTGTGGCGGTACCAACGACTCTGGCGTGGCGTTACTGGAAGGTGGAAAACTAAGGCTAATGCGGGTCAATACCGACTGATACTATTGCTCTGTCATGAGCTGTGATTGGTCAAAGACATCAGAGCGGACCAATCGCAAAAGACGAACCAAACGAACGATTTTCAAATGTGGAAGAAACCCCAGTCACCAAAAAGGTACGGTTTCATACTTGTACATGTGAAGTCAATTGTAAATTTTAGTGATGAAATGTAAATATGAGAATAAGTAAATAAATATTGAGATATTACTACGCCTTATTATATTGAGAGCCTGAATGAGGTTGGCACAGAACTGAAGCGAATGGCATAAATTGAAAGAGGTCTAGCATATAATAATAATAGATATTACCGGACATTATTACACAGCGCCATCTAGTTCCGTGGTAAGCAACGAGGCTTGTGTTACGGACACTAGATGGTACTACTACATATATACTTTTTTTTTGTAAATATATACATATTATACATAGATACATCCATGACTCGGATACAAATGTTGATGCTCATCACATAAACATTTGTCCTACCGGGATTCGAACCCGGGACCCATAGCACAGCAGGCAGCTTTAACAACCACTGAGCTAAATGGGTCGATATGTTTGTGTCATCACACAAACATTTGCGTCTACCGGGACTCGAACCCGGAATGCAGCCTTAATATTCTTGCATTGATTAAGTCTATAAATCAAGTATACAAATATCTTATTAATTTTATGAACATAATATATGGTAAAATAAAATTGCAGAATAGTTTCAATTTCTTTTATTAACTATTCCATCACTTAGAAAACTCCGAATATCCTTTGCAGGGGAACAAAATGTCTAATTTATAATTATTATAATTATGAATTAAGTTACTAACTTAACTATCTTTTATAATACAGAGAGATACTTAAGATTAAGGTTTACGACCGATGTCCATGACAAAAAGACAAAAACAATATCATTTAATTAATTTAAATACCAAAATAAGAATAGTTGGCGTTAGCTCAGTATAAACAAACAGTTATTTTGAAAAGAACGGTACCAAATACAGTTTATACCTACACACACATGCGCTTGGCGCGCACACAACGGTATTAAATACCTATAGACATTCTGAGATTTTCGTATTTTGGAGTTCAAAAACACTAATAAAATTAAGCAAGCAATTTTATTTTAAAAGAAAAAGCTTACAGGAATGAAAAATTGCATGCATCTTTATTCAAATAGTATATTTTTATTACATATTTATTATACTATTTCACGAAATGCTTCCTTTTATAATATTGACATAAGATTCAAATTGCAATTGAAAAACTTATCTTACCCGGTGGCCATGATTTGAACGAATACTACTTTGAATGATTGCATTTTTTGTATCTGAATATTGGTTATATAATTATGCTAAAGCAAGACAAAGAATAGGATATAGAACAATTTTCGAAATGGACTTTTCATACGGTTTACTAGTAATATTATACAATTTTTTTTACTGGCAATAATTGCACGCGATGCTGGCGACACCAACACGGGGTTGGATAAGTTTATCACGTTTTAATGGTTTAGTGAAACATAGAATTAGTGATTTTACTCGACAACCTGGCCGACAAAACATGCTGAATAGCTAAAACACTAAAAATATCATCGTCAAAAATTTACAGCAACACTAAATCACACGTCACACTTAGAACTTATCATTATTATTATCTACATACAACTGTCACACATCCTCATACATACGTCGTATCGTATACATTGAAATAGTTCGTTCACACATATCACAAAATTATTATAAGATATAATAGCCTTTGTTCTGCATTTGGTTACCTGTCTCTTTGTCATGGGCATTTGAGTTAAATTAACATGAGATGACCTGACAAGTACGTAAGCAGTCTTGTGACTGTGCCTTAAAGTTTACAACTATGTATTATGAACACTGGGTACTGTTTACCTCTTTGAACGATATGATATAGATGACACATAAAAATATGCACCCAATTCCACAGTCGGCATGAAATGACGAAGCAGGAGCGTGCGTACATTTACATTTATTAACTGCACCAAATTTAAAAAGAAATTGAAATCAGTAACTATTTTAAATAAATAATGGTTCACAAGATAGTCGCAGCCATTAATATGTTTTCTAATCTGTGTGACGTGAGCTGGGCAAAGGTTTGCCTAACCTCCTTCCACAGATCTCCTTGAAGTCATTAGCAATCTTTTCTGGCTTCGACGGCCGTCATCAAATATAATAAAATTGTAGCATCCGCTATGTTTTGCACATTCGTACTTTTTATGCCGAGAGGAGTTCCACAAATTGATCTTACCTTATATTGATGAATATTCATTAAAATTTACCTCCTGCTTTATATTAAAGCTTGTGAAATTAATATTTAATAAATAAGAGTGAACTTCCTATAGTTAACTCTTAGGCACAATCAATAAGAAACATTTCTAATTCATATTTCTGATTCTTATCACTAAATGGGAATGGAAGAAATTGTTATGTACAATAATTATTATAATGTGTTTATGTTGAACTTTATTTTACTGTGCTGTTTATGGAAAGAGTCTTGCAAGCTTTATTAGGTAACAAAAAAGAACTATACACCGCTTGTGTCACCTAATTTGGGTACACAGACCACAGAATGACGAGAATTCCTACATTATGGACTCCAAATTTTATATGAAGAATGTTGAGATGTTACAGATGAAAATATATTCTATAAACTCCGATCTCTATATAACCAGCTCTTCAACTACCTATACAATCAATCAACTCAGACTTAACTGACAATATGTCCGTTTATGTTAAATCTTTCCATACTTTAGTGATATATTTATTTTATATTTAATTAGTATTATTTCTCAGTTTTGTATTATGTCTTATCTATAAAATTATTAATGTTTATTATACTCTTTAGATGTTAACATTATATTTATTTTATAAATAACTAGTTTTATGTATTATGTGGCGGCGCATTCGAATCTCATATCTTACCGTTTAAGTAATCCTATTGCAAAACGTTATTTAGCTTGATGTTATTGGGAGAAACATTTACTTTAAAAGTTAAGTGGTAAATTATATACATAAATACCAAAATATCGTCAGAATTTAATGACACTAGATTTAAAAAATATAAACCGTAACGATTAAATCATAAAAAGTATAATTAAACATCATTAGTGTGCATTCAAGCATCCTTCAGCATACAAAATTCTCAACAAATGAGTCCAATTATTGTAATTGGACTCATTTGTATGACTGCACTAAATATACATAAATTATACATTACTACCTCCTTCAAGGCTTACATCGCCTTACAAACACATACAAACAATGCGAGTCACATTATCGCTAGTCCCAAATTATAAACACTAATTATTTCTGACATAAGGTTCAAATTCGAATGTTTACAATTACAAGAATAAATTAAATACATCACTAAGACGGTTTTTAGTTATGTGTGTATATAGTTATGTAGGTACCTATAGCAGTAGGCGGCCCTGCAGGATCTCCAGTGCAGCTTTACGCCGCAGGTAGGGCATGTGCGCCTGCGAGAACGAGTAGGCGGCGCCGCGGGACGAGAACTCCGCGAACGTGCACGAGAACATGCCGCAGTCGCTGCCGTTCATCTGCTGCGGGATATCCTGTAACAACGGCATTTGGTCAGCCAACTCAACCCGCAAAGCTTCATGACTTCTATTCCTATACAATAACGTATACGATATGAGTCGCTCCTATGCATATGAGACTGATGACTGCAAACTATGTGCCACGATTCTGCAAACTATGTGCTCATATTGTTTATATCATTTCTATATAAGAAACAAAAAATCTGCCTTGTATAAAATTTGTTGTATATTGAACTTGATAAGCATAGCTCATACATTGATCTGTTTGTTCTGAAATATCAAGTTGAAAAGTGTCAGCTACATCGGAAATGCAAACAGTTGTGACGGAGTGTGTTTTCTGTTGGGGTACTATTCGCTATATCATGCTTTTGCTAACAATGTTACACCAGCTTTAAGAGAAGACAACCCTGGCTTCAGTACTTCAGTAGCTTACAGAAGACCGCAGTGAATCAAAAATAGTTGTCTTTCTGCGAGTGAGTAAGGTTACCAGAGCTCATTGGGGGAGTGACTATTCTGACAGCATGGGAATTCTGTTTGCTGTCAGTTCAGCAACTCCCTATTTTAAGAAACCTGAAGGGTTTCTAAGGGGTTTGGCAACGCATTTGCAAGCCTCTGGTGTTGCAAATGTCCATGGGCGGCGGTCATCACTTACCATCAGGTGAGCCGCCTGCTCATTTGCCCCCTTATCACAATTAAAAAAAACCCTGGCTTCAGAATTTCACATTTAAATCCATTCCATTCTTCATCCATTTATTCCTGAGAGTTCACACTCACCTTGAGGCACTCGGTCTTCCAGCCGCTATCGTCGAAAGGTGCGCCCTTCTTGTCCTGATGCTCATCGCGCAGGTACTGCAGCAGCGCGTCCAGACACTTCGGGTTGCGGCCACCCATGCTGTCCAGGTAGTTGATCTTCCGAGCTTGAAAGTCTATTAGGCTGACGCACCAGTGCACGCCTAAGTGGACCGGTACTACCATCAGGTCGTGCGCGAAAATGTCCACCTGAAATATGGAAAATAGTTTCACATTATACATAACTAGCTGCCTCCCGCGGCTTTGCCCGCATGATATATAGATGAAAAGTAGCCTATTTGTTAATCTACATAAGTAATAAACTTATTTCTTTTCATGAAAACCTGTTTAGCGATTTTTGCGTGGAAGAGTAACAAACTTTCACATTTATAATATTAGTACCATTTATATTTTATTATTTTTGTGCTTACACTTAATGAGACTTCATTTTAATATAGACATGATAATGACAATACTGAGGACCAACTAGGCAATCAGTGGGCAATTTCATTCGTATTTTTTAGGTCCCATGAAAAAGGGAGGAACCTATTTTAATAACATAATATTATTATTACCTTTCGTGTCCATCTTCTAAGGCCAGCCTGCCCACTTTGCATGAGTTTTGGATAGAAGAAAGTATTCGTAGCATACACTTTGGGCAAGTCTTTACGCTCCTCACTTCTCTGCATTAGAAGATTCATGTAGAAGTTTATAACTTCGTCATTCAGCCAGTTCAGACCCGCAAGAGTTTGTAGATCCCGTCTATAAGATAAAATATTTGACAGAATTAATAATCATCGCATATAGAGATAACAAATCGTGATTACTAGGAGTAGTTATAAAAAAAGGGTATACATGTGTAGTTGTTACCTGTCGGGCATACAAACACTTGTTAACACAGTCTATCCTATTGATAAATACTATTATATGTACATATACTAGTTGACATGGCATAAATGTTGTTTTGCCACATATAAAATTCTAAAATCGCTATAAGAAATGGGGGGTAGAAGAAAAAATACTATACAACCTATTTTCAGGCCTGCCAAATAAGTATACAAAACAAAAATTTCAGAGGACTTCATTAACAAACACTAACATGAGATTTCTATTTATTAAATGTATATTATATAGGCATAGTATAACCTTAAGTTCTATAACTAACCTGGTTATCCTCAAATTGAATTTCTCTACAAGCAATTGCGTAGGTGGTCCGGGACCAAGTGCTCTGTTCACCAGTTTCTCCTGTTCGGGCGTCAGGGCCGGCAACTCAACTGTGGGCTGTGGCTCCTCATATAAGCTCTCTGGTATACTCAGCTCATATTTCAATTTGTGTTCCAAGTGGGCTATCTTTTGTTCACTATTAACTTTTGATATGATGTCAGATTCCCGACGGGCATCTTTAATTTTTTCCTGAATTTCTTGTCCCTTTTTTTTATATCTAGACTTTAAATCATACAGCCAGTCCTGTGATGTGATAGCCTTGTCCCTGTATGAGTCTTTCAGAGTATTAATGGGTTCAATCTTTAATGACGATGTTGTGGAAGACTCTGATGGAACTACCTCAACTTCAGAATCTGACGAGTTTATTGAAGCAACTGTAATAGGGTCGTACTCCTTTGATGCATCATTATCTCTATCAGCTAGCAATCCTTTTTCCACTAATTTTATTTCATTCATTGCATTTCTTTGTGTTCTCTGTGTTAATCTAAATGATGCTGCATCGTCAGCAAGATTTACAATGTCATCAGGCTTACCTTTATTTGTTTTCATTGAAACTTGCCGAATGAGTTCCTGATAATTCCTTTTCTCATCTAAATTGAATACTTGTGATAGAGTTGACTTTGCTTTACCATTAAGAGGAAAGAATCTACTCCTAGAATATGCTGAAAGATTTGATGTAGAAGGTTTTGGTACTTGCATCCATCTTGGTAAAGGTGTGGCTGCTTTCTTGTATGTCTTAGTTATGCCCTGCATTCTAGGAGATAAATTGAGTGTAGATCGCTCATTTGGTCTCTGACTTAACTTATAATACACAGGTTCTTCTTCAGCTGCATCTATGACATCATGGCTATTTTTTGAGAGGAAGTACTTGTAAGGTCTAGTAGGAGGTGGCGTAGTAACTTTTCTCACAAATATTACATCATCTTCCTGCTGGTTTTGGTGATCATTGTCATCATCATCATCTAAATCTATGTATACTTTTGTTGGTTTTCTTGGTTTTGTTTTTTCTGGTTTTGTTTCCACCCATGTCACCTAAAAACCAGATAACTTAATTTATCTTAGCAACATAACACACATTAAATAGGGGTTTAATTTGGATTTATACAACTGTTATTTAAACAGACATAACCACTCAAACATCTGAGTGAAAATTTTTAGTGTTGGGTTACAGTAATTTCCATAACTCAAGTAATTAATGCTTTATAAGTTTCTATTGAATAGAACAATTTTTATACAGTTTAAATCTCCACATCATCATCATCATCATTTCAACCGTTTAAATCTCCACATATTATTATCAAATGGGACAAATAAAACAAATAAAAAATACAATGCATCAGAGCTTGTTTTATCTCTAATAGGTATAGATAGCTGTAAACCTTAATTTTATAAATAGACGACCCAATTAGTCCAGCGGTAATTGACACTGCCTTCTGTGCTATGGGTCCCGGGATCGAATCCCGGTAGGGACAAGTGTTTATGTGATGAGCATAAACATTTGTATCCAAGTCATGGATGTATAATATGTATGTATTTATAAAAATAAAAATAAAAGTATATATGTAATATATCAACCAACTAGTATCCGTAACACAAGCCTCGTTGCTTAGCTCGGAACTAGATGGAGCTGGTCATAATGTCCAGGAATATTTATTATTATATTTATAAATATAAAATTTTATCACTTCTGTTGCACAATGTTTTTGAAATCCCATTTTTTTGCAATGAGTGCAACAATAAATTGTTTTCAACAAATTTTGTCTCTAACATGGATAAGCATATTTATATAGTACCTACAATTCATAAAGTGCAATGAGATAATATAATTTCATTAAAACATTTAGTATTCACCTCTGGTTCATCGTTCTCATCATCTAACACTGCATGTATGACAGGTCTCACTGGAGTGTGTATTCTAGGTTTCCTTGAGGGTGTTGAGGGCCCATTTTCTGATAAGCCTACAAGTTTAAAGGGAACAGCCCTCACTCTACTGTTACTAGCGGATGGATTAGGAGTGGATGTGCTAGGCTGACCCTCTATTTGAATTGGCACATATCTCACATTCTTACTGTGCTTCTCATCTTTATCCCAGCCATCTGAAAGTCATGTAAAATTACGCGAAACCATATCCAAATTCTAGGCCGCTATGATTTTAAGTTTAAATTTTCTAAATGGGACAAGTCATGTATTAAATATGCCAAGAGGTACTGACACATTTAGACACACAAATCTGAATATTAATATTAGTGGATATAAAACTAACAGCAGGTTACTTTCAAGTTATTATTAACTTTAGAGACTTAGATTCCAAGTGTTTACCATTAGAGGCCATGATGCCTGGGAAGTTAGTTCTATTCAGATGCTTGAGTCTTTTGTGGGTCGGGACATCATCGTCTGAAGAATAATCGTCGAGGTTCCTGCAAAATATTAAAAACGTGTACATCTTCGCATAGAACGGCGTAAAACGATAAGTTTGTGTGATATGGTATCTTACTTCCAAAAATTACAAGCAACTTTCAACGGCACTGTATACATTGTAGGGTGTTCGTGTTCTTCACACAAAAAATAATTTATAGCGCGTTTACCGCCTTAGCTAGTGGTGTAAACATGTAATGTCATACCTGTCGTCCCTGTCGCGCTTCTTGACGCTTGTTCTTGTCGGCGCAGATGGAATTTCATCACACCAACCTAAAAGGCTGCGTACATAAGCCACTAAGGACTTCATTTTACATAAAATAACTTTCCATCACCAAAATTAGTTGCTTCTAAAAAGAAAAATGCTAAAAACGACCTCAAATTCACTAACAGACAACTGTGCCGCACCACAGAGTAATGCTTGCATTTTTTCATGAGAGATGTGACATGGATTACGTACTAAGTCCGTAGTGATGGCTGATTAGTAATTTGTCTATGGTTATAAAATTCGTCCACTGCTGGACGTAGGCCTCCCCTAGTGAACGCCACAGAGCTCGATCTTCACCTCTTCTCATCCAGTTGCTGCCAGCTGCCTTCCGCATGTCATCTTGGTCAACATAAAATAAAATTAACTATCTTTTTGTATTTTTTAGCTTATTTCAAGCTAAGATTTTTAAATTTTTATTAAGAAAGAAAAATTCAACCTCAGGCGGGACTCGAACCCGCGTCTTCTGGATCGGTACTCCAGACGCTCTGCCAACTGAGCCACCAAAAAAATTTAAAAATTAACTATCTTTATAATTTACATTTTAGTTTCCATGAATAATTATACATGTCAATCATTTTATTACCTATTAAGTTCTGCATAAATATTCCATCATCAAAGAAAAAAAACGGACCACTTTTGCCTCGTTCACAACTTTTGTTTAACACAACTTTTCTAAAATTTGTAATGTATATATGTAACTGTTTATGGTTCGTAAACGTGCATGAGTGTTGGCAAATGAAACAAAACAGTGTAACATGACTTTCAAATTCTCCCAAGAGGTCCGTGTTAGGTTTCAGTAAAGAACCACATCTTTATTGAAACTAGGAAAAAATATTCATTTATAATCCTTCATTAACCATTCGATGGTGATGATGATGGATGCGAGCTGCCCAAGACCGGGATGGTTGGCGCTCTTTGGGGGAGGCCTACGTTCAGCAGTGGACGGCTATAGGCTGATGATATAACCATTCATTCACCAAATCATCAACCATTATCATGACTGTATCATCCATCATAGTTACATTATAAAAATTAAATGAAAAATACTGAAGACTTGGCTGTATGGACCTTTGCCTTATCCCGAAAGGAAAAAGAAAGAGTCCCATAAAAAAGTTTTAAATAATGTGGTTTGTGGACTGTTAGTATATTATCTATGGTGGACTGACTGTCAGTGTCACTGTCTCTGTGGCAGGGCTGCCAGATTGTATCTTTTGATACCAAATTGGTATAATTGGTCGATGTATTGTATCCATGTGGTATCCATGATCATTTGGTATAATTCGATACAAAAGCAAGACGCTCACAAAAAACAGGTCATGCCAAGAAATAATCGAGGATTTGAGCTAAAAAAAAAAAAACAGCGCATCCGACATTGAATGGGCAGTATGGTATAATACCATCGCATTTGTTATAATTTCAGATGCTAAATGGCATAATCTCGTCGTTGCTTACTGGCAGCCCTGCTCTGTGGTCAAAGTGTGATATTACTGTGTTTTAGTGTATTTAAAAAATTCAAATCAAAATAAATTAACAAGCACAATAAGAAAAAGAAAATTTAATTATTGTTAATTGTTTAGCTTCATCGGTCCTGCGGTGTTATATTTATCGGTAGGATATTCTACAGAGAAGAAGAGGCTGTTTGAAAAATACATAGTTAATAAAAATGTTGCAACCAGTAATGCATATTTTAAAACAGAAAGATATTATTTTAGCTAGTGGATCACCGAGACGAAAAGAATTAATAGAAAATATTGTAAGTAGATCTAAATTTACTTTACTTTTTTTATTATCTGGGAGCTAGTTTTTATGAAACTAACCTATAAAGAATAACATTCTGTTTATGTTTTATATTTTCAGGGTCTCAAGGTTAGCCTATGCCCGTCATTATTTGAAGAGAATCTAGATCCAAAGAGATTTAATAGCTTTTCAAAATTTGTAGAGGAGACAGCGTTGCAGAAGGTGTTGGAAGTGGAAGAAAGACTCATTTCGCATAGCAAAAGACCAGACGTGATTATAGGTGCCGATACCATGGTCACCCTGGGCGATGAGATGTTTGGTAAACCTACATCAGAATCAGAAGCATTTCAAATGCTATCACGGTTATTATATTATCAACTCTATAACAAGCTTACTATTTCCCCACAAACATTTGCTGTAAGTACTTGTATATAGCATTTATACTAAATTCTAATCTTAAATAATCAGTTTTTTTATGTTTCAGCCTATCAGGCAGAGGTCACACTGTTTACACTGGAGTTGTTGTCAAGACATTAGATAATATTATCAAATTTACTGAAAAAACTGATGTGTTCTTTGGTAAATTGGATGAACAGCAGATACGAGGTTACATTGCTACTGGAGAACCTATGTAAGGTCCACAATACTGTATAACAGTATTAATTAAATAATAATAGATAATAATATACTTGTATTCATCATCAACCCATTATTGACCACTGCTGAGCACGGGGATCCTCTCAGTTGAGAGGGATTATACTATAGTCCACCAGCTTACTACATACTGCAGGTTGGCAAACTTCTCACGCCATTGAGAAAATATTCCTAGAGCATACGGGCTTCATGTGTTCTCATTATATTTTCCTTCTCCGTTTGAGCATGTGATAAATACGCACACAATTTCCGAAAAGGCAGTGGTGGTTTGTTTGGTGGTGGTGGCATTCACAAGTTATTTTTTGTTATTAGAATTTCATTTTACTTCTTAGTGCCACAATTATTCTAATTTTTATATAGTAGAATAGAAGTATAATAAAAATATTTCACAAAGATTAGTTACATATAGCACTACCTGCAAAACCCATTTAACTGAGTTTTATAACCAATGACCACCTATGTAAACAGTAAATCATTTTGATTGTATTTCCAGGGATAAAGCAGGTGGTTACGGCATTCAGGGTGTGGGTGGGACATTTGTGGAGCGAGTTGAAGGAGATTACTTCACTGTGGTTGGTCTACCGCTGTACAGGCTATGCACAGTACTATATGACTTGTTTAAAAATCAAATATGATAAAATCTTGTTGAAGTTAAATTAATCAAACTGTTATATATTGCCACTAAGTAAGTCCATTGGTTAAATTGTTTTATTTAACAATGTAACAGCTGTGAATACTTATAAGTAGACTTTGGTTATAACCATGCAATATTATTTAAGGACAAAATGTTCAATAAGAAAAGCCCCTTTTAATTAAGTTGTATTTGTTGTAACATTTGTAAATAGGCACTAAGCAGTCATGTAATATCACATAATTTGAACTTTAAATAGTTCTGATTTGATAATCTGTTGTACAGTGATTTGTTTACAAATATATCAACAGAATTGTAGAGGTAGAGATATACATGATTGATATGATCATCAAGAAATCAACTATTATTATACAACCAGTTACAAAAAGAGTATTGAAAATGTCTAACATAAAAAATAAGTATGTGTAAAACATATAATTATGTACAATTAGATGTCTAGTTTGTCATTAATTATCAATTTTTCATACACAATAACCCTATCAAAGATACAAATGACCAAGATTCATGTTTTATTGATGCATTTAAATAATAAGAACTGTTTTACAATCTTGAAGACAATAGAATGTAAGTGTTAGTGGAAGATTTATAATATTTTTCCTACATTTCAAGTTATATAATTATGGGATAAAGTAATATTTAATAAATATAGAGAATATAATAGTGAAGTGAAGTCAGTTTGTTATAGTTAACAAATGTTAAGCTACAAGCCATCCAACATAAGTATACAGTTTGAACACTAGTCCTAACGTTACAATGTTACTAAAATATGTGTACATTATATTGTTGTCAATTTGTTAATTAAATAATGTTTGTTTTAATTATATTTTAATTACGTCAAGAATTTTGTATTTAAGATATACACAATATCTAACTTATTTGCTACAGGGGAAGGTTCAAATTTTAGTGAGTGTGCAAAGTGGACTTGTTTGGTACATTGGTAACTATTTGAGTAACAAATAAAGGACATAACGTTATCTTAAGAGGGAGTAAGTGCTTATCATTCTAGTACAACATACAAGAATAGTTTGCGGTTGAATGGGCAACGGCAGCCATACATATTCAAGTTATTTACATATAGATCTTAGACTATGCGAGATGGAACCCGCGATACGCGGCGCACAAGTCGATCGCTCGACCGCTGTACCAATCGAGCCGTCAGGCCATCGTTGGTTATTACGGTCACAAAGTTATGTCACCTTAACCCTATATCCTTATAGCTATTAGATCTTATATACATGGGTATGTATATAAAATCAAAGGTAGATATTTATGACTGTTCCGAATTTGTTCAAACCTAACGGCAATGCCTTTTACAGCGAGTCATAGACATAGGTGCTTCTAGAATAAGTTCTAGACCAAAGTCCCCATGACCTAGAGGCTAAAAACCTAAATTAAAAGGCGTCTTTGTTTATGCCATGTTCAGCAGAATTAGTCACGACTTATTCACCATTTGTTTTGATCCGTTAGTTACCTACTTCCTTTAAATTACTTATGTTATACAACAACAATATGAAACATTGTGTTTTGTGTGTTATTTAAAAAAAAACCGTACTACTGCGGAATCAGTGGTTATGGAATGAGGGCATGGGCGTAGCGAGGTACGGGTAGGGGGGAGGCTGCTGCCCCCCACTTGAAGAGCAGTTGGTCGTTGGTGAACTGTATAATCGAGGGCATTTACTCTTGACAATTCCGATGTTTGACAAAATTCCTTACTGCACATTTTTTTCCTGTCTGTATCTCTAAAGAATCCTGGCTACGCCCCTGAATGAGGGGTCAAACGGTCAGAAGGCTCATCTGATGGCAAGTGATCACCGCCGCCCATAGACATCTGCAACACCAGATGGTTTGCAAATGCGTTGTCCGACTTTAAGTAACAAATATGCTATATTATACTAGACTGACTGGCTGAGTATACACTCTATTATCCAGACAATAGATACTTAGTTTTCCCTACCTTCTTAGTTGATGAGGCGTGAATCATGAGTCAATGTGTAGTGAGAAACTAATGACTACCGATTGTTTGTTCGTTTCATTGAAGGTGTCGCCTTCCATTACTCGATGTAACGATCGTGTTTCAATACAATGATGACTGATTTCTCATGTGAATCAGCTTTGAAGACTTCTGATGTCCTTATTACATAATTGAGGGGTTACCAGATACTGAAGAACGTTTGGTACTTAACTGTCTTTAATCCCCGACGCAAAAACGACGGGGTTTTATAAGTTTGCCGTGTCTGTGTGTGTGTGTCTGTGGCATCGTAGCTCCCGAACGGATGAACCGATTTTGATTTTGTTTTTTTTTTGTTTGACGTGAGTTAGTCGGTAGTGTTTTTAGCTATATTTGATGAAAGTGGGTCCAAGATGGAGGCCACACAATGTGTCGGGGGTTTTATAAATGTTTATAGTTGACTTATTTAGTAGAGCAGCAACATTCTTTCGCTCTTGGGGAAGAAAATAGATAGCCTTTTCTAATACCCTCGGATGTAGTAGGTACTACTTGTTACCAGCTCATAACTTTCGACTGGGTGAATCGATTGTGATGATTCTTTTTTTATTTGAAAGCTGGTGCTTCCCGTGTGGTCCCATATTAATTTGGTCCAGTTCTGACATTGAAGTCGTTTTTTTTTACAAAATTATCTCCCCATATCTTTATTTGGCTGCGATCGCGGCTGCAGTGTTTAACAGAGTTAACAGTATTACACATAACTCATATCCTCACATAACCAGGTAGACTTAAGTAGCTAAACACTAGTACTTGACAAGACAATACCGTCGTGGGCGCTTAATTACGCAAGTACATATAATTTTCCCGACTAGTTCGTGTTCCTAGTTTATTAGCTGGTTTCCGTGTATCCACGCCATTGTGTCGCTACTCGCGATGTTCTCGTTTCGATTGCCGTCATACTCATAATGCATGGGAGCGAGAAACTTTGTTACGTATCGACTTATAGGGATGTTACACGATTTCAATAGATTATTGTCGAAATAGGTATTACTATACTAAATCCACGTGGGTGTTCTGTTTGTAAATGGTTGCTGCAAGGTATTTATTTGGTTTTAAAATTAGTAATTTTATCCGCATGCAAATTTCCAGCCCCTTTTTCTACATTTTAAGTGATGGTTTCTGGGATGAAAACTATCCTATGTCCTTCCCCGGGACTCAAGCTATCCCTATGCAAATAAGTTTATCTAAATCGGTTCAGTGGTTATAGCGTGAAGAGGTAACAGACAGACAGACACACTTTTGCATTTATAATACGACTATGGAAGTATGGATATGGACATGGATACCGGTTTGGCTCAGTGTACCCATAAGAATATGCGATGTTAAATCTCATCATAGATTGAAATCGTATGATACGGCATTGTATTGTAAATTGTAAGGCAATAAATAATCATACATAATAAATCATCATATTTATTGATAATGTGTAGTAGGTAAATGAATGAGTAAATGACTTAATACACACCGTTTACATAATTACTCTTTTATTACATTAAATAATGCTCTGTCGATGTCGATAAGCTCTAAAGACCATCTCTAACCTAATCATTACTTTTTTTACTATGTGAGAGGAAAGAAAGGTGCCGCTTGCTTGTGCGTGTTCCAATAAAAAAAAACAATTGTGCTCTGTGGGAACTAGAGATTCACTACCTGTGCTGACGCTAATATTTTGCATTTCGAACGTTGGGAACGTGAACGTAGAATTTGTTTATGGCGCGTCGAATGCCATTTTTTCCAAGGTTGATTTGTGCGTCTACAACTCTAGATAATTCATTTTTATTTATTTATTATTTATGGCTCTCGTTTTGTAACACGCCATAACAAATAATTTTTATTATAAAGATTTGTTGGAGGTCTTCGTCAATGATTGTTTTTAAAAGTAGGTATCGAAATAGTTAAGTAATTAAGACGTACACTCGGTACACTATTCTTGTGAATTTTCTTACGTGAAGTTTTTTAAAACTTTGCTCACATTTACCTACAAATACTGACCGTGTACCTATACATATATTTGACACGATAGTTCAAAATAGTTCTATACATAATTCTCTGTTGGTCAAACGATTTTTTTTATACTTGACGAGTTTTAATGTTATCAATTAAAAGATCAGCGGATACGGCTCGCCAACTTAGTTAAAAGCAATTTATTATGAAGTGGGTTGAAAATAGATTGGTACATCTGTACTTGCATTGATAAACTGAGTGAGCCTCATAGTTATTAATCGTAATAAGTAGGTACTCTAAATCAAATGGAATGTAACCTACTTACATCATAAAAACAATACGAGGTGCAATATAACAAAGTTCCTACATACTTATTAACTTTTAATTAGTTTCTCTCATCTTAAAGGCGAAACAATCAAAATCCTACCTTCTAAAATACATCCGAAATAGAAAAAATCGGCGGGGGTGTGGGAATCGCAGGCAGATGCGCGCACGCACCGGATCTGCGGCATGTGGCACAAATCACAATACAATTGAAGACATGGACAGGTAGGTGGCAGAAGGTTCACTCGATACTAGAGAACGAAAACAATAATAGAGTAATCTGAACAGAATCTTGAAACGGTGGTGTCAAATATATGGATCAATGCATAATTATTTACTTAATATGTATTCCAAATTCAATTTTAATGCTCTTGTGACACAATGAATTTTAGATTTGAAAAATAATGTAGTCTTGAAACTAGATACTATGGTATGTGTATCGTATTTATAACGAATATAGCTGGTATACTATATATAAAAACTATTATGAGAAGGTAATAGAAAAACTATTAAGACTAATTTAAAAACAATATCAAATTGGTGGATATTTTCATGTTTAATTTCTTTGCCATTAAATATGTTTATTTCTCTCTTCTTTCTTTAACTATCTGCAAAATAATGATAAGGTCGATTAATTGTTTCATATCCACTCAAGCGCCACCCTGGAAAAGTCATTCGGAAGAAAATTGATATTTTCGGAACTAAGTGATAAAAACACTAGTTTTTCGCAAACTTCAAGAGCTAATCTATCAAAACAAAAGATACCCTCAAAAAGCTGAATTATTCAAATAGATCAATATTACTGGTGATTTTGAATTGTTAAAATTAGTTACACGGTTCCTTATAGAAAAGACTGATAATTATTATTCTTTGCTAAACAATCGCTTGATTACAGGTGAACACGAGGCAAATAAAAATTCCGCACAGATTATTTAGATATCTGTTTATAAAAGAGGTACGTTCGTACCTTCTGTTAACTTTTTGTTTAGTGATTTATAAATCTAAAATAATGGTGATCATAATTATGTCTCGAGCTCTGGGACTCCTTTCAACTTCAGTTTTGGAGTAGGAAGGGGTTAATTAATTACATTGGGATATTTATTGTAACAGATGATTAAATAGGGATGCTATTGCTTTCTTCGCTTCCCACAGTCTTCCTTGTATTTAGGAGTAGATAGTTATATAGTTAGACGACCCGTTTAGCTCAGCGGTAGTTGACGCTGCCTGCTGTGCTATGGGTCCCGGGTTCGAATCCCGGGAGGGACAAATATTTGTGTGATGAGCATCAACATTTGTTTCCGAGTCATGGATAATATGTATCTATGTAAAATATGTATGAATTTACAAAAAAAAAGTATATATGTAGTATATCAACCAACTAGTATCCGTAACACAAGCCTCGTTACTTACCACGGAGCTAGATGGCGCTGTGTAAATATTGTCCGGAAATATTATTATATTATTATTATAGTTCAGTTTAAAATCTAACAGAATGCAAGCGCAGCTTGTTGTAGATTTATGTAAATAAGTATTTAGCCACGTAAGCTTTAATGTGTAATATCCACCTGAGAGAGAATGCCTTATTATTAATATACTAAGCATATTAATGCAGCCTCGACTTTTGGGCATGACGCGATGACTGTTGAAGCCCAATTTTAGGTTGAGCAGAATTAAGTAGGTATATCGAGTTTTTCTGTTGATGTTTCTGTATTTCTTAGGTACCAAATCTCAATCCAAATACTGCGTCATTGGTCTAGTGGTCGTACAGTGCGACTGTCGAACAAGAGGTCCTGGGTTCGGTTCCCAGGTCCAGCAAAGTGTTATTGAGTTCTGTGAAATTCTCGGCTTGGAGTTTGGATTCATGCCCGGTTAATGACAACATACGGGCGAAACGTGGGTGTATATTAGTACACCTCTGCCTAACCTTTGGGTGACGACAGGCGTGATGGTATGTCAAATCCTACTAAACTTGCTGTAGGTAGACATTCACCACCATTCACATGTCACATTCTATTTAATATTTGATGCCTTCGCTCTATACATATTTAGATAGATAGGTAATGATTTATACATTAAAGTAAGTAGGTAATTGAAGTTAAATAAATGTATTATTGTTTCTTACTTGTGTTATTTTAGGCAGCCTTTTGTGACGTCGAATTTCGGCGAAACATTCAGTGCAACATTGTGAGTCTGTTTACTTAAAGCGGAAAGCTAAAGTTCGTTACGAAATTAGCTGTGTGTTCAAATGTGTTTGTTTGTCGCTAGCGTTCTCCGAAACAATGTAACCCCTTTGAAGGGCGGCCGTATCCGGCGCGTCCGGGCGGCTTCCGGCGCGAGAATAGACAATGTCAAGTTCGCATGCGCGTGTGCAGCGCCTTGTTATTGCGAGCTGTTTACCTTAAAATAAGCGTTGGTTATCTGATTTGTTGTCATGTGTATTTATGAAATATATGGCTCTGACAGTGCGAAAACTAACTGCATCGATGCTAATATTATAAACGCGAAAGCATGGCTGCCTGTCTGTTTCCTCTCCTGAACTAATTTGGTACCGTCTGAATACCAGGGAAGGACATAGAATAGTTTTAAGTCCTGTGGAAATCGTCCCTAAGAAGTTCGAAGTTTGAATGCGGAATCGATGATTTTTTACAAGGAGAGGTTAAGAAATAAATATGTAAACAGATTGATTACAATTCTATGCACAGTAGGTACAGACGAAGTCTCTGGCAAATGCTTTAATGTTACCTACTTCAGAAACGTTTCAAACTTAACTTTAGTTGTGGATAGATGTTGCCGATGATAAGCGATTTTTTTCCTTAGGAACACACAGGAACAGATACCTACAGGACATAATTCCCTCGACGACGTAACATCAGATGACAATTTTAATGTTACTACATTTATTGTCCACCTCTATTGAACTATTGAGCAATTTTTGATAATAGGCTATGTACTTAGTTTAAAGGGCTCTTCCCACATCCACTGGTGGGCGATATTTAAGGCCATAAGTGACCATATGTGAATTGTTGACCAATATCCTCGCCTACGATAAGCCCTCTGGCCTAAATCCTGAGGCTAATTTGTGAGTTAAAAAAATAATTATCTATGTATTATTAGACATGTCTGTAGGTGGCAAGTGATTTGTTGATTGGTATTAGACACATCGTTAAAGTGTGCCCACGCGCATGTTTATTGTACTCATGTACAGAGATGTTTATAAAGTTAATCATGTCACAGTTAAACAATCACATATTGAAAAGTTAGATACAAGAAAAAAAAATACAAAATTGAATGCATTGAAGGTGAAAAGAAACTAGTTACTCTAATTTTCAAAAGGAAGGGATTGTTTTAAAAAAGGACTAATATATGTTTGGTATATATAGTATTTATCACATGCTGAAAAGGGTGAAGGAAAACATCGTGTAGAAACCTGCATGCTTGAGAGATTTTCTCGATGGCATGTTTTCACATTTTCTCTGGCCGGGATGGTTGGCACTCTTTGGGGGAGGCCTACGTTCAACCCAGCGAGGCCGCGAGGCTTAGCTGGGCAAACGGCCCTTTTCAGGGCCACTCGGGGGGGAAACGGCCCTTCTCGGGGCCAGGGGGGGAGGGGTGGCTCCATGAGGCCGCTAGGCCGATTGGAGTCAACAACGGCCCTTTTCAGGCCCAGGGGGGGAGGGGTGGCTCCATGAGGCGGCGAGGCCGATTGGAGTCAACAACGGCCCTTTTCAGGGCCAGGGATGTTCGCCGAGCGGCCGCGAGGCTAATTGGCAGAACGTTGGCGGACCCGGTGTGTACTCACCCTACCTCCGGGCAGGCGGCGGGAGCCTGTCTCCCCTGCCACCGCCTGCCAATGTCTCGCGGCTCAGCGAGAGGTACCTCCCGTCGGTCTTGGCTTAACCGCCCGGACCGTCCAATCTTAAGCGGCGGCGCACCGCGAGGAGATGAGTGGCTGGAGGATATCCAGTCCCTAGTGCGTCCCCCGTCAGAGTACCGGCCGACCCTCTGACGGGTTACGTTTGGCTTACCCGGGTACAGGGGGCACTGCCCGGGCGGACTGCTATTCCCCCATATTCGTGGGACTAAATATGGAATTTAATAAACCAAAGTTCATACATTTTTATCAATCCGTCCATTATTCGCTTTATAAAGCGTGTCAGGGTTACTTGACAGAAACTGAAACTGTATTCATTTCGAATCTCTCAGGCAGCGTTAGATTTTGCATCAGTATCTAACAATGTTTTAACTAGTTACACAATGAAATGATTGGATCGTGAAATAGGTACATTACAATAAATATAATTTAAATAACTTATAATATGTAATATAAAAATAATATTTGGCAATTTAAAACGTAAACTGTAGAAGTAGAACCCGATTGCATGTTCATATCAATTTTACTTTTAATCGTTAACATGATTTGGAATAATCTTTTAATAATACTAAGATACACCAAATTGTCTATTTATTTATTATATTCGGGTAGGTACCTAGTGACAGCCTTGCGTATATTTTGGATCAGTATATGGTTATTTAAATTATAATAATATGCAATGAAACCATGGCTTCTCACGCCCAACAGTGGGTGTAGCGCCCACTTTCGGCCCCAATACGGTAAAATAGACAACTGTGTCATTTTATATTTCCTTTACGGGATGTTTTGGTATATTTATTCTCGTGTTGGTCGGCATAATAAAAATAGGCAATTTATTTTATGATAACACGAAAATTATGTGTTTATTATTTAAATTACGTAAAAAGAAATATTTTTTAAACTCGGTCGTCTGTAGGGCCACGTGTAGGTAGGACCACGGAGATTTTCGTCTTATATTTTTTTGTTTATTACGTAGGTATGTTGGGTAGGTTTGTTGTCTACTATCAGGAATTTTGGTTTTTATAGCAGTGACCAGTGACCTGTCAGGTATTACTTGTCACCCAATTTAGGCGTGGTGACTATAGCATAGTCCCTATGAAATAAAAGGAGACCTGATTGGTATTCGAAACCTTTTATTTGTTCCATCATGCCATACTTAAATTACCTTTTCCAACTCAGATACCTAATCATCGACAGGTCCTGTCAATTAGGCTAAGGTGAAAGTCGAAGAACAAAACAAAATCGCAGCGGCTTGGTATTCAATGGAGTCTTTGTTTTAAACAAAAACAATTAATCAATTCGTCTAAATCAATACAACTGTTGTCCAATTGAACAGACTGGTATAATTCCTGTGTGGGATGTACACAAACATCCAATCTTCAGAACATTAAATAAGATTGCGTAACGTATCGATGCTGTAGAATCGACAGGGCTTCAAAGGGTACCTTCGAAGGTCAGGCAATGGAGACGGGGGCGTTGCAGCTGGCCAATTGTGGTCATGACATATATGGCGATGTTTACTACAGAACAAGCATGTTTACGATATGCCGGTTAATTGACAACAAGGTAACTTGTTTATAACATTAAAATGTCACGTGCGTTAACTGTGAATTGAATCATGGTTTCATTTTGTTTTGTGTTGCCTATTAGGCTCCTTGAAGCTAGTGCGGGAAGGCAGACTTCACACGTTATAAAAAACCTGTCGGGCATGTAGGCTAGGATATTTAGCTTCATCGATTGAGCATGCGATAAATACGCACATATGTGAGTTCGAAAAGTTAGGTATTCAGGATTGAACTTGAGCCCTTTGACTTTACAGGGGTCGGCCCTAGTGATTCCTTTTCGCACTTTTAATTGGCGTATCTGCACTGGGGTTAAAAAAAAAGAAAAGTAAAATGAAAAAGGTTCTCCTACTTAAATTACCAAAACACAAGACAACCTACAGGGAAATAGGGAACTTCCCGTCAAGTTTCAACTTTCAAAGTGGATAAGTGGATAAGTGGCCCATGTTGCCCCATCCTAAAGCCGGCCCTGTATCATGTATATAATACAGCTTCTCCAATCTTATACCTAAAGGCATATAAACTAATTAGGAAGGACAATTAGACATGATGAAGATGTTATCTCATCTTCGCTACCGAATAACAGGTCCGCTTCACGTTACGTTCCATGGAAGCGCGAGTGTGGGAGCGGTGTCGGGTTCGACTCCCGCGCTGCACAATCGCCACCGATACTAACGGCAGTAACTGTAGATTTATAGTTATGAGGCAAATTGTATTATATTATTAACTTTTAACGTTTGTGAGGGCTAATGTTGCTACGTTGATTAGGCACTTTCAATGAAACTTTGCAAATTATATATTTTTTTTATAATTTTAATCGTTTACAGGTTTTTTTATGGTGATAAGGGGCAAACGAGCAGGCGGCTTACCTGATAGTAAGTGATGACCGCCGCCCATGGACATTTGCAACACAAGAGGCTTGCAAATGCGTTGCCAAACCCCTTAGAAACCGTTCAGGTTTCTTAAAATAGGGAGTTACTGAACTGACACGAAACGGAACTCCCATGCCGTCAGAATAGTCACTCCCTCAATGAGCTCTGGTAACCTTACTCACTCGCAGAAAGACAACTATTATTGATTCACTGCAGTCTTCTGTAAGGCGGAGGTACTTCCCCAGACTGGTCAGGTTCTTTCTAAAATTTTTATAAAATAAATCAGATAAAGATCAGAGCGTTATCATCAACCCATTTACTGTATTAATGCCCGACACGAGTCTCCTCTTATTTGAGATTCGATAAGGCTATAGGCTATTATTTACCACGCTGCCTACTGCAGGTTGGCAGACTTTATACGCCATTGAGAAGTTTTCTCAGTAACGTTTCCCCACGATATTTTCCTTTACCGTAACTTCAAAAAGTCGGTGCTGCATGCCTTAGGATTGAACCCAAGACCGTTGACTTAACAGTTCACCGGTCACATCACTGGGCTATCACGTATATTGCTAGATCAGAACGTACTTAAGCCCTAATGACGGTGGTGCATTTACTAGGTATAAAGACTTTTTATTACTTCTAGGTGCATTAATACGTTTAGGCATTATTTTAACTGTATTTTATTAACTGTATCATACATTGTTGTGTCTGTGCCTAAGAGCTTTAATAGCGTGACGTGGTTTTGCCTGCCTGCTGCGTTTTAATGATAAAGGTATGCAAAAAGTGTGGGGGATTTTATGTGATGCTTACCATAGGTATACGAGATGTTAGCAGTAATCTGGTGTTAGGATTAGTCCGCCACCATAGCTAGGAGACTTATGCGAGAATGTTTATTTATTTACCTATTTATTTTACTGATTTCTTATGCTTTTGCGAAAATTAGACATTTAAATAAGATTGAGGTCGCCACCTTGATCTGTGCGACTGCTAAGAAAGCAGTCTTGGGTTTGATTCGCAGGTCAAGCAAAGTGTAATTGGGTGCTTCTATGAAATTCTCAGTAGCGGCTCGGAGTCGTGCCAAAAGCCCAGCTCGAAGTTTGTGACTAAAGTATCTGTTATTATTATTTCTCACTTTTTTTATGTCATTGATAGGTTTACACTTGACCGTCAGTTTGATGCCTGATGCCTGATGTTAAGAGTAGACATTGCTACCTATGATGGAGCGCATTTACCTAGAAAATACCGGTTCACTCGTAATTTAAAGACACCTACATTATAACTTAATCTTTTGTTTCGTCTAAAGAAAAGAAAACAAATGCACTTCACCTTGATTTCCGCGTAAACACATTGTAACGGTTTACATTTGTTTCGGTGTCGATAATAACCGGCAACCTACCTTCAGATAACTTAATTTGTTCAATCTCATTGCCACTGAACATTACCCTACTTAGTTGGACTGTGGTCACATCGTAAGCGATGCGATGTTATTTTTACCATCTTTCTACGAGTCTCTTATGACTTGATAAATGTATCTAAATACCGTTCTATTTATTAATTAATATGACTTATAGTGCAATTATTTCTTGTATATATGAAAAAATAATGGTCATTATTAGGAAATATTATGTAATAAATAAAGGGTCTTTTTTATTTACCATGGTATACTAAAATGGACTCATTCGTCATCTCGCGAGCTCGCGCGAGTTGGCACCTTCCTATTTTACCTATTTTTTTTGTCGTCAACTCGCGCGCACTGTCAAAGTACAGTCAAATAAAAATGGATTGAAACCAAAAATCTTTAAATAACTTACTATTACCCGCGTCTTCGCCCACAGTGGCTGATTTGGAAGTATGTACGTTAGCTTCACCATTAACGAATTTATTTCCAAATTCTTAACTCATGTTGTTATTTTAACTTTTGATTTGTAACATTGTTCATTATTATTAGGGAAATAAGCAGTTTTATACTTTTTGTTTTATATTATAGAACTAGGTATCACAAAAACTATTATCATCAACCATATTAGCCTACTGCAGGTTGGTAGACATTATATACCATCAAGAAAATCTCTCAAACATACAGGTTTCTTCACGATGTTATCTTTCACCGTTTGTAGCATGTGATAAATACACACATAACTTCCGAAAAGTCTGTGGTTTGGGCGTGTTTTGGGTTTTAACTCGGGCCTTTGATATTTCAGTCCACTGGTAGCACCACTAGCCTACAACAGCTCATCTCATAAAAACAAGTTTTATTTTAAACTCAAATTGTAGTGTCTTATCCATTAAAAATAGGTACATATATTAAATGTTTTAAAACTTTATTGTACTTGACTGTCCATAAATACGTCAAATTTTATTAGTAAGCGAGTTGACGACAAAAAAATAGGAAAGTCCAACTCGCGCGGACGCGCGAGTTTCTCGCGCGCGAGTTGACGAATAAGTCCTAAAATGTATCCTTGATGACTGCAGTTCACATGCAATTGATTTTCGATTTCTAGTATTTTAAAATTTATGACTGTCTTCTTCCATGGTAAGTTTTAGCAAAGAACCGGGCATCTTCTACATAGCTATCCCTTCATAATAAAGTGACGTATTTCTCTACATCACTACCGCTAGCAGTATGACCAATTCCCACTCATAAACCAGCCCGTTTTTACCCGACGTGTCGCGGAAGCGGGTGCTTCCCACGCGTTAATTCTCCGACCTTCCACTGGAGACTAACAATAGTTGTGGTATCTGGTGCCATCTAGCGGTTACTTATGACCGATATTTTTTACTACGCAAGGCTGCGAATCAACCTTTTTGTGTGGAACTAGTGGGATTTTAATTAGTCCCTGATTGCTGAATAGGGTTGGCGAAAAACAGTGTGAAATTTGAGTCAAAATAATTATAGTATTATATACCGGACCCGCGTTCAAAATACATCGCTACTGTTAAACACGGTGAAGCCACCACGTAAAAAAAAACAACCAATATATCAGATTAGATAAACCCTATGTCCTTGCAAAAGAAAACCGATTCCTATTTAAGATGATTTATTTTGACACCCAAATAGGGAAGATGGTATTACCACCTACTCGGAACCACATTATAGATTATATTAAATATAAATCCAAGAAGAAAACTGCACGGCAGAAGACTACGGTGAGCTCGTTCTGTGTAAATCGGATTGTCAATAATAATTAAAAATGTAGGGTAGTTGTTAGTAATTATAACTCGTAACGCGAGCGACACCTCAGTTTGTCCGTGGCCATGGATGCTGTAAAAGATCCAAAACGACGGTTTAAAATAATATCAATATACCGCGATAAAATACGTAAAAAGTTTATTTCAAAGTTGATCTTTAATTATAATGTGCCTTTTAGTGTTATTAATTAGAAGTTTATAATGGTTAGATTCCTAGGTCTGGTCCCTATTGGATGGGGCCTAAAAATATGTGGCGGAATGTGTGTGTTCTTGACTACTCTGATTAATCTCCGGGATTCATGGTATGTTACATTTATATTTAAATATCCAAAAGCGATACTGATTTGTTACACTTACGCGAATACTAGATATTGAAATAATCAATGACATATTATTTATATCATTGGTAATAATACAACTTTTTAACGGATTTAACCGTAGAAGAGAGGGATCGTCCGCGTCGAAGCGTCGGGATTAAATAATATCCGTAAAAATCTGCGTTAAAAAAACCGACTTCAAAAACTAAAAAGCATAAAATGACATAATATAGTTTTTTTACCTTTTTTAGTGTCTGTATATTTATAGGTTGAACAATCGCGTCATCTACGTAGAAAATTTTAGGGTTTCCATCAATTTTCCAATCCACTCATCAGAATCCCACGTTTTTTTATGGGACCACCTGAAGGTATCCTCTTTCAAACAAAAAAGTCTTCGACTTTTTGAAGTCGGTTAAAATTATGTTTATTTGAATTAAAAGCTCGAACTATGCTTGCTACATAATGGAGTGCCGCAGTTTTGTGGTTTACAAATCAATGGATATTACTTCAACTTATTGACATTAAGAACTAGTGACGTCACACGTCGGTACCTACTGTTATGACATATTGTAACCTAATCTATATTGTGGTTATTTTAAATGTCTGTTTATTTGTCTCGTTTTGCAACTGTGCGCCATTATCGAAGAAAGCAATCAAGTGTTTTGTGGTTAGTTTTGTTTCGTAGTTTTATCAATAATGGTTTAGACGTTAGGTATCTAGTTTGTACGTATGTCAAAATACAAAATTTATTTCTTAACTAAATTTACAAAAAGTTCGACGTTTGGATGTTTCCTTTTTTCCTCCAAAACGTTCGCAATCTTCATATTTTCTTAATTTGTCAAAGATTTTGGCAGAAAATTGTAAATTGTAATAAATTTACTGACGCAAGACAAAATCATAATTTAATGAAATTTGTTTCACTTTTCATGGTTAAGTAACACTTAATAATGCTTACCTACAGAGTAAATTGTTTCTACCTGTCGTTGATGCAAGATATGAAAAAGAAGGGATTTTTAAATATACTTTGTATATTCCGTACCTATGTAATATCAAAAAGACATAACATACTTACTTTCTTATTCCTTAAAAAATCTTAATCCAAATATGTATTTAAAACTGAACTTTACCTATTTACTTAGTCCTAAGTTAAATATAATTCAACCTCACTTTTAGCAACTATTATGAACCCAGTTCGACACTAAATATCAACCAACTTTACATATAAAAATGTCAAGTTGGTTTGTAAACTACAAAAACTCAAAAAGTTCTGCACCGATTAAGCTTAATTTTTGACACGAGTTCCAACCGGCTTCAACGATAATTTTTAAAGAAAGCCTGATAGGACACAGCTTGTTATACATATGTATAATATAAACGCGTATGTATGTATCTATATTAACATTTACCAACAAAATTACATAAGATCTACAACTACATAACCAAATTTGACTAGTGTCACGCCCTTATGTACCAACGTATTATTATTCAATCAATAAAAATCATCCTTGCTAATAATATTGTTGGTAAGTAGAACGGATGTTACGTACCTATGTCTCTTCATCATAATCTTTAGCTGAATGGAATTAGGTTTAAAATTGTTTGTAATTTTGAGTTTGGGAGGGACCTGTTACATTAACAGATAATTTGACGTTCTTAAGAGAGTACCAGAGATTGAATCACTATTTAAAAAAATTAAACTATAGCCTTATATAAGGCTATAGTTTAATTTTTTTAAATATCTTAAGAGAGTACCAGAGATTGAATCACTATTTACTTAAGAACGTCAAATTATCTGTTAATGTAACAGGTCCCTCCCAAACTCAAAATTACAAACAATTTTAAACCTAATTCCATTCAGCTAAAGATTATGATGAAGAGACAGGTACGTAACATCCGTTCTATTTAGCAACAATATTATTAGCAAAGATGACTTTTATTGATTTAATAATAATACGTTGGTACATAAGGGCGTGACACTAGTCAAATTTGGTTATGTAGTGGTAGATCTTATGTAATGTTGTTGGTAAATGTTATTATAGATACATACATACGCGTTTATATTATACATATGTATATATAGCAAATACATAAATCAGATTTTTATTAACATTTATCCACGTGGACCAAAACCGCGGGTGAAAGCTAATGAATACTACCAGCTTTTTCTGCAAAAGGGCCGTTCAGATAATGACTTACATTGTTAACACATAGTGTAAACCAATGATATAAAAAACTATAGATACGTTACCCGCTCTCTAAAATGGCAACAAGAAATCAAGGCAATTGCCGGGATCGCGCTTAGTGACGCACCAACCAGCGTTGCGAGGGTACGTTCCGTAAAAATAATTTGTGCTTAATAGTTTTATACTTCCTGAGAACAAGATGCCTTCATGTGTTTACAAATTACACTACAACAGTGAAAGATAAAAATGTGTCTTTCCCTTTCTTTGCACAAATTAGTCGCTGTCGCCATTTTGCATTGCCGTAATGTTCGTGCATGACGTGTCTATATAATAATATGTCATTGGTGTAAACCGAATTGTCTGGACCTTACAAACACAGAGACCTGAATTTGTGTTTCGGCATTTCTTCTCAAAGATCGTCCGTTAGGAAATGCCTTAACTACTAGATTTTTGCCAGAAAACGTCAAATATGATTTGCAATAGTGACGTCAAAAGACAAATCATTATTAAGTTAGATTACTACGCATAAATGAAATATTGTTTAATTACATTTGATACGATTTTATGGGCGGCTCAGTGTATACCGGTCTCTTAATTTGGATCATACATATAATTTTGATTGAAGAGTGTTGGGCAAATGCTTTCCGCTTGTGTTTCGAAGTTAATGACTGTTACTAAGTACCAATTGGTATTATTTAACACTTGTTTGGATTGCTGTTGGCCTAGTAACCTTATATTAGTAATTAGTCCGGAATTACCCACGAATTGGTTGAAACCAACCTCTCGTTTCTGCTTGATTAGACAGGTTTCTGCATTAGTTATATCGTAATATGTAGTAATATAGGTATTATTGTCGAAACGAGTCGTGAGTACAGATTTTAGTAGTAAAAGCCTTTTTACGCTATCAGCCAAATTTGTTCAGTATCGTTTTACCGGTCAGAAACTATCGTGTGCAGCCTCGGCGCCCCTCGCCATCGTCATTCCGCCAAAAAGACCGAAAATGTATGGAAAGCACAAGTGAAGTTTGTGCTCACGACTCGTGCCGGTACCTATAGTTCTGACCATTTGGACCCTTTTGAAGTTATTCGCATTACTAATGCTATCTCTTTACTCACTGTCATGCGTATCGTTTAGTTTTAACCAGTACTGCATGCCGTATAGAATATCTGATTTCAGAGTTATACCTATAAATAATAATTAATGTATCGGGACATAATTACATTTGCCTGTACTTGCAGTATTGGTGATGTCCTTTAAGAGCACAATGGACCTGCAATTTGTGGCTTTATCATGCAATTACATGTCCTTGAAGATATTCCCAAATTAATCTTAACCTTTAGGAGCGTGCCTTAAATGCGTACTCTTGGGTTTACTGTCTGTACAATCTTGATTTTCTCCCATTCTGATTTTCCTCCTAATTTACATTAATGAAGTACCATTCTCAGGATCCTGAGGATCCTGAGACTTGATTCCATAGTTGAAGATATTTCCATTAATTAAAAACATCCTTTACGTAATCGACACTATCCTCTCTACCAAGAACTTAGGCCTATAAAATCCCATAGATAACGTAACGGTATGGACTGCGTGACGAAGATGACGTTAATATTGATATTCCACGGTGTTGCGTAAGGGAAGTCAGCGTGTCAATGATGCGAACAGTTATTTAGTGAGCGACCGGTTCCGAGCGCAAGACAGTCTGCGCCCGCGCATGTATGGCGGCATTTACACCGTTGTGTAGCAAATTTAGGACCCTAAAGTTGTCGGTTTATGTAAAATACTGATAATCAGTCTCATATAATAATGGGGTACTGAAAGCTGATCATAAAAAATATTTATTAATTTACTTATAGATACCTACTTACAATATTTTTACAGGTATTCACCCAATGCAAGATATAGTTATTGGACAATATTATAGATCTATTTAAATGATTGCTGGGTGATTTAATGTAGGTAACCCTCTCAAATTATGCCAATATACAAAATAGTTCAGAAGAGGCTATAACGACAATGATTGTTTGTCATGAGCTCGCTAGACAAATACAATTGTCGCTATTCGTTGGTGTAGGGTGTAAAGATCACGTCGGTGTAATACGCGGCCGCAGCGACCTCGCAAGGCCGCACATCCGCCGCAGCGGCTGCCCGAATAAGGCTCCACCTTCCCGCCGCTTTTTATAAAGCACAGCTTTTTATAAGCAACAACATTCTACCAGTATGAGCTAGCGGTACTGTTTTTATCTCATAATACGCAGTGGGAACTCTATACGACTTAAAATTAATTGTTAAACTGTACAAAGAAAACACAGGTGTGTTATTAATTTGCAATTTGAAGATGCTTCAGAGAAAGGTGTGTTACTTGACTGACGATACAATCTTGTTGGTCCCCTTAAGGGAAATTAAACTTTCAAGCGAATATTATTATATCATTTTTTCCAGTAAGCAGTGATAGCTTAGTGCAATGACTTTAGACTACCAAGTTTTCAAAACCAAATGCGTATCCAATAAACGGTATAAACAATATTCCGAGGGAATCTATGTACTTCAGATTGGCACGTAAAGTCTACCAGCCAGTATTAGACTAGCGTAATCCATCTAAACCGAACAGGAAACTGGATGATATTAGATATTTAATAGCTTATTTAATACATTGTAATATCATCTAGCTCCTACTACTTATTTAAACACTTTTTACCACGTTCAGTCGTACACCCGGTGTCCGAGAAACTATGTGACCGTTTTTGTATTCTTTGAGAATGTATTAAGCATCTGGTCACTTTATGGATAAGCACAGGTGCTAGCCAAAACTATAATATAGGTTGCAATTTTATTGTTACTACTATTTTATATTTATGAACATGAAATACATCAACATCTGCTTACGCTTAACTATATTGGGGACTGTATCCAGATTTTTGACCTTCCCAATATATCTTACCAGTTTGCAAGTCTTGTGCTACGTGGTTTTCATATAACTGCCAGTACCTGATATACCTATAGTATAGTTAGTTAATCTAAATATTATACAATTATTATTTTTTTTTCAAATTTAGCAATCAACCCATTTATTGTACTACAGTTAGGTCACATGTCATCCTCTCATTTAAGGGGGCTTTAACCCACGACCGGACAGACTTCACACGACATCGATAAAATCCCTCAGGCATGCAGGTTCTCTCACGATGTTTCCTTCACCTTTTGAACATGTGATAAATAAGTACGTAACTTCGAAAATTCTACGTGTGTGATTTGTGTTAGCACTTTAGCTATTTATTGATGCTTTTGTATGAGTTAATTTCGTAGATATGTCTTCAGTTTCTGCAGTAACAGTAGGTAACCCAATTTCCTAAGTACATTGTCATTATGATGTTACAGTTTTGCTTCATAATAGGAAGGTGTCACTGGTGTTGGTCAACAAAGTGTACAGCAATAGCTTCATTGTGAATTATAAACGCCATTTGTTTGCTCTTCGACCTTGTGTACTTGTGTTGTCGGTTGCACGGCCGCAGATAATTCTGTTGCATTGTTTTTGTGGGAAACACACTCAATGTTTGTCAGTTCTAGAACATTTACGTTACTTTTTGGGTGATTATTATTAATTTATAATTGTAACTATGATATCATACGTCTCGAGTTAGAACCGCTGACTTTTCAAAGACATGAGCTCATTATTGATTATTGTCATTTGGTAAAATGGTGCTGGGCTGCTTCTAGGTTGAAAATCGGGGCATTATCCCTACGGCGTAAAGTTCCTACCTATTCTAGGCTGGACGAGTGGACTATAGGTCTGTAAAGGGTATATATATAACCCTTTCTCATTAATCACTGGCAGAAAGACCTGTAAAAGAACTTTAGATCCCAACTAATAAAATATTGATACACTTTCTGATATTATATTAGTCGGAATGTTACAGAATTGGTTTGAACTTCTTACCTATTTATCAATTGCAAAATGTGTTGTCGAAATTGTTTCTACTTGTGCAGTGACGCGGATATTGCGTGCGATGTCCAAACTAATATGGAGTTATTCTGTTTCCTTTACAATCCTTTTCCTTCATTAATAAGCAGAATATCTACTTATTTTGTAACCAACTTGTGAATATTTTAGCATCAAAAGATGAATACTAATTGTTGAAATTGCACTTCTATTATTCTTGGTATGAAACATGAATCTTCATCATCATTTCAGCTAAATGACGTCCACTGCTGGACATAAGCATCCTCAAGGATTTCAAAGACGACCGTTTAAACATGAATACTGCGTGTATTATATTTAGATTCGGAATTTCTAGCTATAGAGTCTTCTCGCTGTAATTGTCAATGAGAAAATTCTTCAAGCATGCAGAGACTCTCATGATGAATCCTTCACCCTTTTGGCGCGTGAAGTGGTGTAGTTTTGAGGGGAGGCTAAGGCCCCGGGCGGTATACTGAAGGGAGTTGCGGGAACGTCTTTTTTATATCACAAAGGTGACAAACATACTTACGGCCAGCCTCTGGACGTTTTCTACACCAGAAGTGTCGGTCGCGTTGCCGATCGTATATTGTTTGAAGAATGTACTGTGATGGTTTGGGCATGTTGAGAGTATGAAGGATAGGCGATTGACGAAAGGAATTTATAAAGCGGATGTCAGTCAAGGTGTGCAGTACTCATAACTGGCGCGCATGTATGGCAAGATGTATGAATGTGGACGAAGCTAAAGTAGTATGCAGCAATCGTGGCGTTTTGCAGTCCCTGCTTACCCTTAAGCGAGAAGGCGTGAGCATATGTATATGTATGGATAATATATAATTTGAATAAAAATGAACACGAAACATACCTTTACATATTTATTTTATGTATAGTAAACTGACTGATTTTCAACATCAGTTTACTCGTTGAATCGATAGATGGCGTTGTACATTCTTTGTCTGAATCGCGCTATGGTTTCGTTACACGCGTTTGGTTGGGTTCAAAAAGATTTCATTTTACTTAAAAAAAAAACAGTTATTGGACAGCATCTCAGAAGTAACATTCTGTAGATGTGTGTGTAGCAATGGATAGTATACCTTCACGCCTGCATGTTCTTCGAGGGATTAGGCTGTATTTAGATATAAACACACACAATTATTTTTAGGTTGTATGTAATAGAGGGCGACTCTAGAGATGAGACGTATTTACCCGACCAGGTTTAAAGGCCCCTGATACGGGAGGCAAATACTAGCAAGTCTAAATCCTAAAAGTATTTGCGAAAATAAACTTGAATCTTCCAAAAATAATATAATAATAATAATAAATATCTCTGGACATTATGACACAGCGCCCTTTAGTTCCGTGGTAAGCAACGAGGCTTGTGTTACGGATGCTAGTTGGTTGATATACTACATATATACTTTTTTTTTTTAAATACATACATCTAATATATAAAATTCTCGTGTCACAGTTTTCGTTGCCATACTCCTCCGAAACGGCTTGACCGATTTTGATGAAAATTTTTGTGCTTATCCGGTATCTATGAGAATCGGCCAACATCTATTTTTCATCCCCCTAAAAGTTAGGGGTAGTCCACCAACCCCTATAATGTGGTAAAACAACGTTTGCTGGGTCAGCTAGTATTATACAAAGATACATCCATGACTCGGATACAAATGTTTATGCTCATCACACAAACATTTGTCCCTACCGGGATTCGAACCTGGGACCCGTAGCACAGAAGGCAGCGTTAACTACCGCAGGGCTAATCGGGTCGTCAAATATTGTATATTACATACTGAAAACACCGTGAGGCAACCTGCATGCCTGAGAGTTTTTCTCAATAGCGTATGAAGTCTCTATTCCCAGGACACCCGTGTCTGTGGTACAGCAATGGGTTGTTTGTTGTGGATGATAAAATCTCATGTGGCCTAAAGAGTAGTCCGCCGACAGACGCCCCCGTAAATATTTTGATAAGCATGTAGATAATTCATCACACTTTATCGTATTAATCATTTGTCCAAACATCTCCAGGATTTGACTCCTGAGATGTGTTCCAAAAAATGGTATTTCTTTTTTTTTGGCTTTAAAGGAAATCTTTCTGAACCCAACCAAACGCGTGTAACGAAACCATAGCGCGATTCAGAGAGAGAATGTACAGCGCCATCTATCGATCCAACGAGTACACTAATGTTTAGAAGATTGGCATTATGTATCGTAAGTACATACGTTTCAAGCTCATCATTTATTTACATTAACAAGCCGAAGCCAAGCCTACAATACAATGTATTTATTTGTGTGAATATGGTTGCTACAGGTCTTAAAGGTAAATCATAATATATAGTACATCAAAAGGGCACAACAAACGGTGGTGGTAAAAATTGGTTAAGGTCGACAGAAAACCGTCTTGTCGAGCTCTGTATGAAGAGTGTGCTTAGAAAGAAGAATAAAAAATAAAAAAAATATGCTAGCATAATAATTTAAAATAATATTAAAACTGCAGTCCTGTATATCAACTATACATAAGTGTAGGAAATTTCATACTCCGCCGATCGGGACCGCAAAATTTTCGTAACAAGTAATTTTAATTTTATACTAGGTAGGTACTTCGTTTATTTAGTTCTGTACCTTGCTTCAATGAGGGTACTCCTATAGTATATTACAGTACAAATTAACAATAATGAAATAAGGACATATAGAGTAAGATCCCAGGGCCGCCAGACGTCACGTATTTTCTGACGAACCAAATGTGGGTTATTGAGTAGTGCTAGTATGTACTAAGAACGCATGCCTACTAGCTATCTTGCCTAGTGGGCCAATTTTCAGGTATCAGGTAATCAAGGTACATACTTACCTCACGTAAATTCTCCAAGCTGATTTTTACGTATATTGTAGGCAATATCCTTAAAAATAAGTCGCCAATACTCCCAGACACTTCCCGTCGGCCGTATTGCTTTGCAGACGCTTTAAAGCTCCCGAAGGAATTAATTAACTTCACGTAAATTATGATGTTCCATTGTTTATATCTCCACCAGACAACTATTTCGAAACCTTTTACGAGAAGACAGAGCGATCCAAGGGGCCAATCATCCCCTAGACTTCCGCATATTCGCAATCTGGCTCACTCTCATGCGCGTTGATAATACCCTCACGCTCCTGCCCACAGTGGCATTAAAATTGAATTAAGGGGGATGATTGGCTCCTATGATCGGTCTGTCATCTGTCACAACTATTTTGAAACCTTTTACTAGAATGGAACATCATAATTTACGTGAAGTTGATTAATTCCTTCGGGAGCTTTAAAGCGTCTGCAAAGCAATACGGCCGACGGAAAGTGTCTGGGAGTATTGGCAACTTATATTTAAGGATATTGCCTACAATATACGTAAAAATCAGCTTGGAGAATTTAAGTGAGGTAAGTAATATTTGTGTGTATCTTGATTACCTGATACCTGAAAATTGGCCCACTAGGCAAGATAGCTGGTAGGCATGCGTTCTTAGTACATACTAGCACTACTCAATAATCCACATTTGGTTCGTCAGAAAATACGTGACGTCTGGCGGCCCTGGGATCTTGGACTAATACTAGATACAAACGTTGTTCCAACAGGAAAATTCTTAACGAATGATCGGTAAGACAAATATTGTGCATGGGCAGAGAGCTTATATTTGTGTACATAATTATGTTCGCCAAAATTATAACTTCAGCGTCTTCAGACTTACAAGACATTGCATTTCTTGTTGGACTAAACGTTTTGTAGAAGTATGTATCTCGAAAAATATTAAACATAATTATGTGCGCTCTTTATTTGTTACATTTAAATCTAATCACGCTTTGTTGAATTTGATAATTTAAGGGGTAGGGCATAGCGAGATTAATCGCTCAAATTTAGCTGCCCAACCGGGGAAGTATATCCGTTTTACGTAAGACCGCAGTGAAACAACAATACCTACTTAAATATATAAGTAATAAATAATAAATAAATAAATAATAAAAATATAAGTCTAGTATATAAATGAAAACTAAACATAATATAATAAATAAATACAATTAAATCTTATAAATAAATGATTATATATAAATACAATTATAAATTCACTTATAAATGTTATAAACAAATACCAAATTTGTCATACTTAGTTAGAAATGAGTTAATAAGAATAGAAACACCATAAATATAATATTTTGATGCATACTTTCTTAATGGGCAATCAATTTGTAAATGATACTAAACCCTCTTCCTCTCTCCTAATTTTGCTGTGCCCGACAGGGTCCATAATGATCTAAGATATCAATAGTCCACCTTTATAAAACATTATGGAATCCAATAAAATATTGAGTATTGAGTACTTGTGTTTCTGTGAGTGAGTAAGGTTACCAGAGCTTGTTTGCTGTCAGTTTACTACCTCTCTTATTTTAAGAAACCTAGACGGTTTCTATAGGGTCGGCAACGTGCGGGTGACTCCTCTGGTGTTGCAAACATCTATAGGCAACCGCTTACCATCAGGCAGCCCGAAAATTGTTTGTCACCCGTGTGATGTAGTATAAAAAAACTCCTAGGTACGTTCGTCGTACAACATATTCTGCGATTCATATCTAAGAAATTAAATGAACGATATTAAAATACATATACGTATATTTAACACAGACGTTGTTCCAGCAGGAAAATTCTTAACGTATGATCAAAAGAATATCATATAAATATATTGCTGCTTGTATTATTCACAAAGAGGCAAGAAGTAGATGATATTCTATATCATCTACTTCTTGCCTCGATAGATGGCGTTGTGCTGTCTCTCTGAATCGCGCTATGGTTTCGTTACACGAGTTTGGTTGGGTGCGGCGTTCTTACAGTGTGTTTCGGGTTTTGCTCTGTTTCATGCGTAGAATAAAAGCATGACTAATTTTTGAAAATCTCGGGCGTAATAACCCAGAGATTATATGTATATTGACTTGTGATGGACTCATGGACTGTAATGTCAAAGGTCTCGAGTCCCAAGACTTTTCAGTTACTTTCGTACTTATCATATGTTTAAAAGGCGAAAGAAAACATCATGAGAGAATATCTTGAAGACTTCGGAAATACCGTAAAGGACTAGCGTCTCAAATATAATCGACTAACTATCGAATGAAATGTTATCCTCCAATGAATCGATATTCTTGCATCTCAGTGTCGCTACCTACACTTGTCAGGTCGCTGGCTGGCCTCGTGTAACCGAATCTCTGAATTCCCATGGCTCTTCTAGTGTTGAGTGCTACATTCCTCGTCACGGCATGGTTACCATGGAACATAGTTCGAAGCTGTTCTCACCTATGCTTACAAAGTTTATGTGACCACGGAAAAAAACATTTAGTTTCATTTTTAAACGACTTCAAAAAAAGTTTGTTTGTTACCCGATAACTTTTCGACTGGGTGAACCGATTTTGATGATTCATTATTTATTTGAAAGCTGGTGCTTCTCATGTGGTCCCATTTTATTTTGGTCCAGTTCTAAAATTTTTTTTCGACAGAATTATTAACAATTTGAGAGGTAAATAATAATAATAATGTAATAATATCCTAGCGGTTATTATTACAAGGTCAAACATGCAAAGGAAAATCATTGTATAGGACACTGCATGTCAGATAAGATTCTCTCGATGACGTGTGAAGTCTGCCAACCCGCACTAAACTATCGTGGACTATAGCCTAATTCCTCTCAAATGAGAGGAGATCCATGCCCAGCAGTGGGACAATAAATGGGGTGATATTATAAAATTTAAACTTAACTTGTTACACCATCCAAATAAACGTCATGAAACACAAAGATTTAAAATTTACCGTCGACGTAATATCTACAAAAATACATAATTTAGTTTCAAAGTGCTAATTAGGATTAATAGTTTAACTTCTAGTAGGTAACAAGATCTTTTTAACGATCTAGTAATATTATGTGAAGATTTAAAAATAAACTTCTATTCAAAGATGTTATTATTTTTCAACATTAGTGTCGTTATCATTACGCTAGTTATAAAGTAGAATAAGCACTACGTGTGACAATGTATGTATTTTGATGGCTGTGATTACATCATCATCTTCAACTAAGTATCATCCCACTGCTAGGCACGGCTCTCCTCTCATTTGAGAGAGATTAGGCTGTAGTCCACCACGGCCATTGAGACAATATCTCAGGCATGTAGGTTTCCTCACGATGATATCCTTCACCGCTTGGGTATGTCATTAATACGCACGTTACTTCGAAAACCCTTCTTCTATTCACACCACTAGTCTACCACAACTTGATTACATAATATTTACATTTAATAAGGGCCGTAGAGTGCGACCAAGAGGTCCTGGGTTTGATTCCCAGGTCGAGCAAAGTATTATTGGGTTTTTCTATGAAATTCTCAGTAGCAGGTTTTTGCTCGGAGTTTGGATGATGACAATAGGCTCGCCCCCTATTATTATGGGACCTAAAAACATACCGAAATGTGGGCCTAACCCTTCGGGGATGACATGCGTGATGGTTTGCCTGTTATGGTATTCAATAAATAATTAGGTCAATGTCACGTTTTAGGTCTCAAAGAGTATAGGCGTGAAGTGTGTGTACCTGAAGTGTCTCGTAGACTCACATGTCACATTCTTGGTCACAGTCTCGTAATCTAGGTGATTCCCACCAGTGTCTGAGATGAGCGGGTCTCCCTCGCGTCGTGGAGCGCGACCTTTGCTCCGTACTGGTCCCAGTGAATGCACACTGTTTAATTTTACGATAATTATCATAAGCTTGAACATTGAAGGAACATATTGTAAGGAAACCTGTAAACCTACATAAGAGACTTTTTCGACAGCTTGTGAAGTGAGCTAGGTGGTGTATTACTAATGGTCTTCGTGTTTTAAAGTACTTACATAGAGAGTTTATCTCACCGTACAAACTCAATAAACTAGAAAAATAGAAGTAATGTTTGCTGATCAAATTTTTGTATGATATAAAAATCAGTAGATACTTAATGTAACAAACATAGGTAAGTAAGTAACAGGCAGTCAGATGTTTGCAGTAAAGGATCTGAAAGTTGGGATTAAATCACAATTATGATTTTCTTATAGTTAAATCATGCTGTGATAAACTTCCTATAAAGTCCATAATATATTTCCTATCCAACAATGTACCTATGTACATTTAATGTTTGATATTCGCGTAAAATATCGGTAACTCTTTAATTGGTAATGAATTAAAGGGTTATAATAGGAACAGAGCAGTGATCATGGTAACAGGCTGTGGCTGCGGTCAGCACAGGTTGCATCCAATTGACGCTCCCACGGGCTCATGTAATGTTCTGCCTTATATTATAATAATACACATGTTTTTTATTCAGATATTAACCTTTTTCGGTAGGAGGTTCTTTCCATTTCTTTTGCTATCAAAACTGTGGTAAGAAGTGTTAAGTAACTTTTGTAATGCTGTACTGTTGAGATAAATAATAAGGATTTCAAGATCATGCTTGGTCCAGTGATGCAACCAAGGGTTAGGCAGAGAATAAGGTGGGTCATATAGGAGACCCACGTATCAAAGGGATGAAAAAGTAATTCTAAATATTATTTGGCTTTTATAAACTAACAGAAGACCGCAGTGAATCAACAATAGTTGTCTTTCTGCGAGTGAGTAAGGTTACCAGAGCTCATTGGGGGAGTGACTATTCTGACAGCATGGGAATTCCGTTTGCTGTCAGTTCAGTAACTCCCTATTTTAAGAAACCTGAACGGTTTCTAAGGGGTTTGGCAACGCATTTGCAAGCCTCTGGTGTTGCAAATGTCTATGGGCGGCGGTCATCACTTACCATCAGGTGAGCCGCCTGCCCGTTTGCCCCCTTATCACCATAAAAAAATGAGGGTGAAGAAATGGAGGTGCTATTTAATTCTACTAGGTATAAAGTATCTTTTACACTGGGTGTGAGCTCAACCATCCCTGGGTGCCGACCACAGCCGTCCAGCCACATACCGAAGCCATACACCGTACGATTCCCACACTCGTTTTGTTTTAACATGCGCAAGCGCAGGTGTGAGGAATCGATTTTACATTTTCGAGAATTCCATAAATGTACAATCACTCATTCCCGTAAGTGCCATGTTTGGCTTGCAGTTGGGTAATTTGTTTATGTTGTATGTACAATTAGGTCAGCTGCTAATATTGGACATATGTCGCATAACTAATAGAATTATATACTCAATACTTTATAAATACAGATGTTAGGCTTAAAATTAAAGGAGATAGAATTTCAGTAACTGAGTTAAAATATTCTGATAAGTGGAGGGTGGTGATAAATAAGAACTTCTAATAAAACCACTTTTTACGGATTTTATCGCGGTATATTTTTGATATTATTTTAATCCGACGTTTCGGATCCTTTACGGCATCCATGGTCTCGGGCAGACTGAGATGTTGGTCATCTTGAAGTTATATTTACTAACAGCTACCTTACATTTTTAATTATTATTGACAATCTGATTTACATAGAACGAGCTCACCGTGTCCTTCGGTCGTGCAGTTTTGTTCTTGGATTTAGATTTAATAGAATCTATGATAGTGTTCCAAGCAGGTGGTAATATCAGTGATAAAATCTGTAAAAAATAGTTTTATTTCAATGTCTAATATTCGCGTAAGTGTAAGAAATCTATAAGAACTTCAAAGTTAGGAGTTTTAGAGTCTATCACATATTAGACTCGGTCTTCAAAATGATTAACGAGGGTGTCCAAACAATAACCGTCCACGGACGGATTGTGGAACATACGTGAAGGCTTCCCGAGATCCTGGTAGTATGGGAGTGTTGGCGGTTCTGGATGGTATACCGGCCACCTGACTGATAAAAAAGCGCAAATAATGATGTCAAAAAACGTCTTCAAATGTCAGAACTGAACCAAATTGAAATAACATAAACTACATGGGAAGCATCAGCTTTCAAATAAAAAAAGAATAATCAAAATCGGTTCACACAGTCGAAAGTTATGAGGTAAGAAACAAAAAAAACACAGTCGAATTGAGAATCTAATCTTTTTTTGAAGTCGGTTAAACGTAAAGCACTAGCAGTTCATTGTGTTGTGTGTTGTCTAGTATGGTTCAGACAGACTTTTACGTGTGAATAAACGTCATTATGCTACGTATAATGTGTAATGGATAAGAATATGCAACACGCATATAAGATATTACAGTTTATTGTATTTCTTACGTTGCTTTTGCTTAAACAACCGTCTACTTTAAGCATCGAATCTTTTTTATGTTCTACAAAATTTTGTAAAATCAGTGTTTTTTTTTGTTTAATAACTCCCGTCGACGATCTTCGACGACCTTGATCAGTCCAGCGGTAGTTATTTCTGTGCTTAGGGTCCCGGGTTCGAATCCCGGTAGGGTCAAATATTTGTGTGATGAGCATGAGTATTTGTATCCGAGTCATGGATGTATCTGTGATAATAATTATGTATTAAAAAAATGGATATATGTAGTATATCAACCTTCTGGTAACTTTAACACAAGCCTCGTTGCTTACCACGGAACTAGATGGCGCTGTGTAATAATGTCCGGGAATATTATTATTATCAAAACATCCCCGTCTCAACGGGGGCTCACATTTTCACGCCAAAATTCATTTTTTTTGGCTTCATACTTACTCGGATTTTTAAGTCATATCATGTACATATATTTATCTCTCTTCAAGTAAAAACACGCTTTGGTGTAACTTCATGTCAATAGGTAGGGTAAACTACCCTAATGTTGGCACCCTACCAATTTATTGGCACCTTACACAATTTTAACTATATTAAGATTATCAGAACGCAAAACATATTTTTTCAAATAGGAAAACATCGGTAGTTTTATACTCTATTGCCCTGCCAGCATAGAAACAGATGTATTTTCAATATGGTGCCTCAATAAGAAATTAAGTGACGTGTCTGAACGTTTGTGGAAAAAATTAATAAAATTTTGATTTTTTGCTAAGGTAAGACTAATTTTATTCTTGTGTATATTAGTTGATCTTTTGAATTTTGACTACAAATGTTATTTCATGTGAATTAAGGGTGGTTAATCTTATTTTAGCCGTAAATAAATTATTGTATTAATGGCGATTTTCATATTTTTTAACCGTGCTAACATTTGGTATCAAAAATATGCCATTAACCTTTTATTGGCCCCTGCCAGTGATGTTAGATCTATTTATTGGTATGTATCAATAATGGGTAATTCTGTTGTGTTTATGATTGGTAACATTGATATTCGTTTCAGTTAACTAACATAAAACCAAGGACGAGAAATTATGTAAAAGTAAAATCAGTAAAGGTGAGGCGTAAGGTGTATACAGAGGAAAATATGCTTTAAGCGTAAATCCTTAATGATATACTTGTGTTGAAAAACTTTTATCTGAAATGGAAGACTAATCAAAGATGAATGACTTAAAATTACCTAGTTACATGATTTATCACTGATTTTTTATTACTAATTATTTAAGAAGAATAACTCTTTCCAATAAATGCCTACCTCTGACTTTGTTTCTAATATTTTTGAACTAATTAATGTTCTTACTCAAATATACCTATATCTATATATTAAATTAATTAAATCCCTAGAATTTAGAATAGCTGTAATATTGTCTTCTACTCATTTAAGTGTAAACCCACAAAATGAATGAGGGGCCAATAATAGGTAATTTTAACTGCCAGTAAAGGGGTTACCTATGCCAACATTTGGTTTTTTGAGACATTTCTTTATAACATAAAAACTCTGGAATAATCTACTTTAAATTGAAATAAAAAGTACATATAATCAATCTTCTATGTGTATTTAACCAATATGGATACTCATTACCTTGTTAAAATTAAAAAGACATGCCTAATTTTAATGTTTTATACACGCTACTCCTTAAAGTGCCAATAAATGGGTGTTTTACCCTACATTAAATTACATACATTTCTTCCTACAATCACACGACATAGATATTCGCGTCGGTATTACGAAAATGGTAAGTTTCGACAGACATATTGTTACTGGTACAAAACCTGATTACTTGGTATTAAGTGTAATAAGCAGTGATTACTATACCTAGTCTAGTGCCATTTTGTTTGCACCGTGTAAAGTAATAAGTAGCTTGTATGTTGTAGTGGCTGGATCGTAGTGTCATATTTGAGTTTCTTGCCGTTTTCTTCACATTTCTCAATAAGATCAAATTCTTGGAACTGTTCAACTGGAATCTTAGTTAATTTGAAATTAAAACCTTTTGATTTGATTTCTCAAATATTCTATCTTTCCACCTAGGACACGATCAGATTCAGTGACAGCCAGATTATATGACCACGGATTGCTAACAGAGGTTAGGCAATTGTTATTAAATATAACTAGATGCAAGATGAAGAAAAACTTGAAGGACAGTCATAGAAGGAGTCCCCCAACCCATAGTCAAGAAGCAAGACAGCGTGGTCGACCTTTCAACCTGAGACGAAACCTGTGTTCAGCAGTAGGTCTCTCAGTAATCAGGCTGATGATGATGATTAGTTTGTCACCATTATTGTGTTCCGTCTTAAGGAGTAATTTAATCATTAAAATTACTGACCAAATGATACTTTAATACTGATGGTTTAAGGCGGCCCCCGGTGTTGCTAGTGTTTGAATCTAGGCTACGTCTACCGCTTGCCATAACGCAAGCCGTATAAAGGCTTGTCGCCACAATATTAATTTGAAAAGGCGGTCGATAAACAATTTATCTATACTATCAACTTTCTCGCCTTCCTTTGCTTTATATTTATTGTCACGAACAATATTAAGCCCTAAGATAATTAGTAGCTTTAATTTTTTCAGACTCCTACCTATTTAATTTCATGATTAATTTCGCAGCGGTTCCAAGGCAGTTTAAATAATTCCCCTGGGACACGTATAACTTCATTGCCTCGACGATTTTCTGGATATATGGATTATAGGAGTTGCAGTAGTAGGGACTTAACCCATAAACAATTAGCTTTCATTTCCAATATGGATTTCAAAAGCCACCAGCAACCATTAATTATTAACAATCTCGTGGCTTCTGTAGCCGGCAGAGTAGATGGCCAAATAATGTGTCACTGGATGGCGGCACACAGATCGTCACTCAGATATATTATGTATTTTTTTATTTTTTTATTTTATTTGTTTTCAAGGTGTTTTAGTTCTAGGAAGTGCCAATTAATGTTACTATATTATGGATCTCTGGTCTGAAAATAAAGATTTATTATTATAATTATTATTATATGTTACATTTTGGTGAAAGATAGAAGCTATTGTGCATAGTGATGTTTATTTAAAAGTCTGTAAGATTTACTTTCATATGATAGACAAGTTGGTTGGTTTTATAATTTATTTAGATTTGTCAAATCACGGAAATACCAATTAAGTATGATTCCTAATGGCTATATTTCGTTCCGAACTAACGATAATGTCTTCCTTCATATCTAAGGAAACGGTAAAGCGTGACAAATTTGACAAAACTCCTCACACCGACCCGGGGGGTACGTAAGCTGAGCGAGTGACATTAAAGTCAATTATTTTTGAAATTATGAAGTGTCAGTTGCGTGAAATAGTTCCAAATCACCCTAAAATAGAAGCCATTTAGGGCACGGGCGTTAAACGAAGTAAATATAGTGATTGAACGTGACTGCGCCCGCGCATGCGACTGTGTATGAAATATTACGAGTTTATTGTTTCCTGTGCTTCCGCTAGAGCGGCCCAGGGTAACCTCATTTTAAACAAAACACGGATATTTACTTTAACTTTTATTGTAGGCTTCTGGTTTTCTAAATGGCCGTTACTCAACGAAAATAATCGATGTTTAAGTTTCAGTTTCAATATTTTCAATTTTTTCTTTTAGAGAGATTTTTATCTTTATCTAATTAGACAGGTCTATTAGAATCCGGAGAGCGTTGCAAGGAGCAGAAATAGCCATTTTACGTTTACCAGGAAGGCTAGGTAGAGATATCTGCTGTAACATCCAGAATTCATCAGTAAGTTTTTATTCACGTCCCATGTAATAGTGAGTGGGTAAGCCTATTTCTGTTAAGCGTGCAAAAATCCCAACACCAGATTGCTATCGAGAAAAAGGAAAATTGAGCCTAGAATCTCATGCATAGCAATCACGCTTACAACCACGGCAATATTTTTAAATGCTTAATTAATACAAACAAATTATAATACTAGCAGTAAAAAGTCTTCATACAAGCTGACGCATACCCACCCTAGTCCAGGTGGCGTTTCAAGAGTTTCGCGGTGCGCGTGCGTCACTCTATTTTCAGAGCAATTAGGAAAGCGTGCGGATTCCACCGGTTCGAATTTCAAACGCGTTCGTATTTCAATATCGAACGTTCTAACGGAACGGCCTGTTGGAAATATTTTGTGTTTTAATCTTCACGTCAGTTTTTGTTTACAAGGGTAGGTAGAATACCAAAGCGACGTGCATATTTTTTTTCTGGTAAAGGTGAAATAAGGATTTGATATCAAGAACTAATACGGAATGCAGATGAGAGAGAATAGTAGCCATTGTTCCACCGACAAGAGCTGAGCTATAAAATTATTAAAAAAGCTATTATTATCAAAAATATCTATTATTTCATTATTAAATGTTTCTTGCTGTTGATACCGCATTTTATAGCTAATAAATACAAACAGATCTGAATATTTTTCCCTAATTTCATTTCTATAGCCTAGCCTGTTTGACCCTAAAATTTCGCTGTCTATCCGTCCGTCTATCTGTCTGTCACCAGGCTGTATCTCAAGAACCGCAATAGCTAGACAGTTGAAATTTTCACAAATTATGTATTTCTGTTGCCGCTATAACAACAAATACTAAAAATAAAATAATATAATTAAGGGACCATACAAAAATCATCATTTTTTTGCCTAATTTTGTACGGAACCCTTCGTGCGCGAGTCCGACTCGCACTAAGCCGGTTTTTCTTATCACGAGGGATGAAAACAAGCCCAGTGATGGTAAGCTGTTGCCGTGGCATATGGACGTTGGCAACAAGAGATATTCTTGCAAACATTTCTGTATCACTAATCAAATAATTTCCTTATTATATAAAAGATGCATAATGCAATAAGTTTTTGGGCATAGCGAGATTCCTCGCTCAAATTGAGCTGCCCGACTGGGGAAGTACCTCTGCCTTACAGAATACCGCAGTGAATCAACAATAGTTGTCTTTCTGCGAGTGAGTCAGGCTACCAGAGCTCGTTGGGGAGTGATTATTCTGACAGCATGGGCATTCCATTTGCTGACAGTTTAGTAATTCCCTATTTTAAGAAACCAAAATGGTTTCTGCAGGGTTGTGCAACGCATTTGCAAGCCTCCAGGTGTTGTAAATGTCCATGGGCGACGGTTATCACTTACCATCAGGTGAGTCGCCTGCTCGTTTGCCCACTTATATCAATAAAAAAAAAGTTTTATCACATGCACTGAAAAGTGTAATGTGTGTTACAAATAATAATAATAACTATTATATTTACAGTTAATTAAGACAGTATATAATAATATAATGGATACCATAAATGTTACCCGGGCAAAAAACCTTTTAAAAAATTGTAATTCTGACGGAACGCCCGTATAAGATTTATAATACACCTCATTATATCATAAAAACAATTTTATATCGTTTCCACAGAATTTTGGTAAAAGTTATTACAATCAAGTTTTATGTAGAACATTAAAATAGGTTTAAAATAGTATTTTTGTTGCTATAAACAGCATATCATGTACGACAGGGCTCGAGAGCCAATCGAAGAAAAAGTTCAGAAGATCCACTTCGTATTGAAATTTAAACTTATTCACCTTTTGCTGACCTGATTCTCAAAGATGTAAATCGGTTTGAATTTTTAACACAAAAACTATTAAATGTTTATTTTCGCATTTTCAAAAATCTCACCCACAAATCGAGGATCCACGGCGTTAGTATATATGCGTTACTAGTTCCTCTTGTCAACATTAACATTTTAGGTTAGTAAAATAATCTATGGGTTATTTACAAAACTTAATGATTCTCTTTCACTATACAGCCTTAGTTATTATTTTGATGTGTCACTTTCTTTGGCTGCTCAAGCAGATAAAGTACAAGTTTATTTAGTTTTTCGTACGTTACAAAACACGCTATATATATTTATATATATGTAATAAAATTTCTGTGCAAGCAACTAGGTATATCTGAAGTAACATTAGGAATGATAGCAAATTTTATAAAAATGTTTACATGAAGAGAAAAAAAAGAGAAAAGGTGCGAATACGATTGGTTTGTCATCTTGTCGATGTCTTTATTTTACTCATATAATGTATAAAGTGGTACTTCTGAGTCTCTTCTATAGTACGTACGTTGTGTGTAAATGAGTAATAATAAATAACGTGTATTGTGTGTCGACAAGCTTACCTTGACACGTGCCCCCGCGCACAGATGTTTGCAAAAATATGTAATGTTTTTGTAAGAAAGTTGGTGCTTGTGCCAATTACTCTGCCACCTTGGCGACGCCATCTTATATGGACTGTTAATCATGAACGTTGATACACATACGTACGTACAACTGGAATTTCAAGCCATTAGTCGTAAGCTTTTGGTCGTAGCGTCAGTTGTTGCGTAGTCACTTGAATCCCTTTACGGAATTACCTGAGATAGTGACTATGATGTATTGAAGGCTACGTTCTTTGGTAAGTGTCTTCAGTTCGGAAACCGGTAGGTGCAAATGTTTGTGTGAGGAGCAGGGGCATTTGAACGTAGTCATGGATATTTTTATGGAATGTATGTATTTACAGCAAAAATGTATTAACCATCTAGTATCCGTAACACAAGCTTCGTTGCTGCTCAGAACTAGATGTTGCTGTGTCATAATGTCCGAATATATTTATTATTTATTACATATCTACATAGGCACAATACAGCTAGAATATCAAGCTATTAGTCTGTCCCTTGTTGCATAGTGGCCTAAATTCCTTTACCATAATCATATATTATTTCGTATTGCTCAGAGACACGATCCTGGTATTAAAGATTTGTGTACCTATGTCATTGCAGTTATGTAGTTCCAAAGGAACTCCATACCATGCACAATCAGGCTGTGGAATGAACTACCTGCCAAGATCAGGTAAATGTCTTCTACTTCGTCTGGAAAGAGCACAAAGAGCAGTTTTTAAAGTCATGACGCATAAACCTATAAGATTCCCTACCCATGACTTGTATGTTCTTTGTGGAGTTCCTACTGTTAGACAAGCATTTCTGATAAGCACATTATTGCGTAAACACACTGATATTGTATACGACCCTAATCTGAATACTCTAAAACGGAGATGTAATAGAGTATGTCACACACAGAGCGCTAAATTGGTAATTGTAAGAAGACATTATAACTTTTTGAGTCCTGTTATCTATAACAAAATTAATGAGAAATTACACATATATTCGCTCACGTTGCGAGAGTGCAAATTAAAAATTGAAAAATGGTTCCTAACCATGACCTATGAGGACACAGAAAACCTCATACAAAGTTAAATTCTATCACACCCTTCACACACACTCACACACACACACACACACACATAAACACACACACACACACACGCATACATATACACACACACCACAAACATACACGCACACCATACCCGTTATACGGCTACAACTACTACTATTACCTATTATAAAAATGTTTAGTTCTAATTTTATTTTATATTTGTTTTTTTTATTTTTTATGTATTACCAAGTATAGTATTAATATAACCAAAATTGTTGTGCATGGAACTTAATTGTCATTCACTTCTGGGGTGGGCGCTAATAACTGCGACACAGTTACTAAACTAACGCAGTATTAACGTACACAAAAATTGTAAAATGTTTTGTTTCCAATAAAAATATTTGAAATTTGATTTGAATATTTTCCAAAACCACTACAGCATGGGGTTCTTAAAAAAAGGAGTGATATACAGTTTTTACAAGGTCGGCAATGCACGAGTGACACCTCTGGTGTTGCAAGCACTCATAGGATACTGCTAACCATCAGGTGGGCCTTTTTTATGACACCTGAAATAAAAAAAAATACAAATTTAGTATACAAGTAATTAGTCCTCCCAGGAATCGGAGTACAGAAGTCGATGGCTACACCACCCCCGACTGTTTTGAAAACACGTATTTGCATGAAGTATACTCAAATAAAATTACCAATTTTATGTACTGCAATGTACACATGCCTTTGTAAGCCACAAGTTCTGTTTAAAATCCTTTAGAGCGTAATGTAAATATTGCCAATTTGAGTACATTGACCCGCTACTGAGAAGCTTACCTTTGGTTAATTTCATTAGCAAAGTGTATCATTAACTGTAAATTATGATTTGCTGTTTGCAAGTAAATACATATTTAAGTTTAGTTTTAAATGTACACTGAGAAGGATAAAGTAGTAATTTTGTATTGCGATTGAATTTAGTAATCCTTTCAATGGAAATGATTGATAGACTATTCTCACAGGCTGTAATGGTGTTACTCTTGGATGCTGTGAGGGATCTGAAATGTCGGAATTAAATAATATCAATATACCACGATAAACTGCAAAGAAAGTAATTTTATTTAAATACGTTTATGTTATTTTTTAAGCGAGTTTATGATAGTAGTTACAATAAAATGAAAATAAAAATACATTATAATTATATTTTTGTCTTTGCGCTATGCAATTGCAGTGCAGTTGTGTCAATAGATAATTTAATTAATACTTTAGTTACAGAACACGGGCCGCACTATGACTTAGTCATTGTAAGAGGGAGATGGCACTTTACAGGTTGGATAACGCTATCCCTGTCTAACAGCAAGAATAAGATTGTTTACTCAAATTGTGGTACTAGGCAATGCAAACTGTTTGTTATGTAAACTGTTCCTGTACTCACAACTTCCAAGATAAAGTTACCCTCAGTCTGAGGATGTTGTGCTCCACTGAGCTAAAAGTGCTCTTCCTTACACGTCACAGATTATTTCTGAGCTATTGTTGTGCTAACAGTAGCGCTGTTGGCTAATCTTGTGAATTTGATGTTTATAAATTAGTAGCTGATTCCCGCGATTTCATCCGCGTGCAATTTAATGAAAAAAAAAATGTTAATTGACTTCGCCCGCTCCTGCGTTCTTGAGGTGGAAGCTTCACGGTAGCCCGCGAAATTCAAATTTTCGTACGTTTTTTGAAATTTGCCGGTCATTGTCAGACTGAAAATTAAACAAAATATGATTTGCGCCTGTAATAGGTAGTTAGTTATAGAATTATAATTATTTAAATCATTAAAACAGCCCTCAAAGTGCATATAACTGCATTGATTGTCATGAAAAAGTCAATCAATGCAGTTATATACATCTCGTCATGCACGCGTGCTGGTTATGAGTACTACGCACCTGAACTTTTTGAAGGAGTTCACTAATTAGGTCGGTGTATGTCCTTCTAGGGCGCCCCCTACCGGCGTTTCCACTGACATCCGCCTTATAAATTCCTTTCGTCAATCGTCTATCATTCATCCTTTCAACATGCCCAAACCATCTCAGTACATTCTTCTCAACTTTTGTCACTACGTCGTCTTTCAAAGCACAACGTTATCACATAAACCATCTACTAAATAGTCCGAACAAAGCCTAAACATTTGGTTTGGATAGGTGAGCCCGTACCTACTTGAGTTATAAAAGTACAACGAAAAGTGGCATTGATTTTTATATATATTACAAAAACCAAACTTAAAACTATACTTATGCACTCATCAAATTGTTATTAATTAATAGTTATATAACCATATAATCGAATCGTTCTCGCTGCGCACGCGCGATATTATCACAAGATGGCGTAAATTCACACAATGGTGGTTTCTATAAACTATTGTAAGACTGACAGGTTTTCTTGAACTGATCCGATCTTAGCTAATTAATTCTCAAGGATTTTGATCTTTACTAGTTAATTGTAAAATGATTTGTGATTAGGAGTATACATTTTTAAATTAGAACGTAATAAACATAGCAGAGATAAATTTAAATTAATGCGTGTGAATATGATCTCCATAAAAAATTACCTATCTTACCTAGACAATGCATTAACATAATAAACTCATACTGACTTAATTACGTTTAAAAGCGTAATGTAACCTATTTGCTACCCATTTCTTGCCCACAAAACGTCATTTTTCGTGCACAACAGTGGGATTGTTGGGCACGAAAAATGACGCTCATATTGGTTTCTGGTTAGGATATACTTAGCAGGGCTGCCAGATTGTATCTTTTGATAGCAAATTGGTATAATTGGACTATGTATTGTACCTATCCATGTGGTATCCCTAATCATTTGGTATAATTCGATACAAAAGCAAGACGCTCACAAAAAAAAGGTCATGCCAAGACATGCCAAGAAGTTGAAAAAAAAAAATTTCCCTTTTAATCATTTTATTTTTATACGTGTAAGTAATATAAATAAAGTAATCAGCCGACTAAGAGTTTTAGTTTGAGTTTGACTAATCTTAAACTGAAGGCTACAAATACAGCCAACTAACTAGTCAATTAATAATAAATAAATAAATAAATATTCCTTGACATTATGGCACACAGCGCCATCTAGTTCCGTGCTAAGCAACGAGGCTTGTGTTACGGATACTAGCTGGTTGACTGGTATACTACATATATACTTTTTTTTTGTAAATACATACATATTATAGATATATACATCCATGACTCAGATACAAATGTTCATGCTCATCACACAAACATTTGTCCCTACCAGGATTCGAACCCGGGACCCATAGCACGGAAGGCAGGGTTAACTACCGGACTAATTAGGTCGTCGTCGTCGGTAATTTCCCAAATACTATTACTCCGGTCATCATATCATTAGGAATAGCTGAGACTATACATTCCCACCTACAAACCCCATTTTCTCTTCACCTACTTAAACACTACAAATAATAAAACCAATTAAAAAAATGAAATTATATCGCCCTTTGAACCCGATTCTACTATTTGTATATAAATAGGCATCTGCCCTCATGTTTTTTTAAAAACAGAATACAAATGACATGCTTGTAATTATCGCTGATTTATTTAGGGCCTTTTCATATCCTACTACTCTTTGTCCTGGGTATAAATACCTGTAGGACCGAATGTTTGTGATGAGGATGGATATTTAAATAAATAAATAAAAGCATTTATTGAATACATTTTGATACATTTTGAACAATAGATGTGAATCCCCTGGCCCCTAAACTAGTGTAAACTGTATCATAGGGACCAGAATTTGTACCTGAGTCATAGATATTTCTGGAGGATTGAAGGAGTTCACCAATTAGATCGGTGTATGTCCTTCTTCGAGCTCTGTGGCGTTCACTAGGGGAAGCCTACGTCCAGCAGTGGACGAGTATATGTGTGCTGATGATGATGATCATGATGTCCTTCTAATATGTATCATCATCTTCATCATCCACAGCCATTCTCTTTCCATGCATGCCATTCGCTTCGGTCCTGTGCCAATCTTGTCCAGATTCGACCCGAAAACTGAGCGATAATGTGTAATATGTAATATGTATGTAGGTATTTACAAAAAATATATTATCTATGTAGTATATTAACCATCTAAGTATCCGTAACACAAGCCTCCTTGCTTAGCTAGGAACTAGATGGCGCTGTTTTATTATGACTTGCATTGGCTACGTAGGTTGATACTTTTAACTCTATAACTGGGTACAAGAGAGTTACACCGTGATACTTACTTACTATATTGTACTTAAATAGGTCACGCCTACATGGTGTTTCGATCGTACGTCAGTATATTATGGCGCCGTTAACGCCTACAAGTATTAGATAAAGAACCTTTCGATTTTATTGTTGCCGTTACGGGACATCTATTGTTTATGTGATGTGTTCAATGTGATGGCCGTTTATTGACTATGAAGTAGAAGTTACAAGAAACAGATATGATAAAGTGTTTTATGCTGTGTGGTGCCCATATTTTTTATTGTATATTGTATCATTACATAGTCTTATTAAACAGTTTTTTTAGTTTATTATAGACTAACATGTCATGTTAACTAAAGTCACTCACCTCATACATACATTTGTCTACTTAGAAAATACTAACTGAAAATAATTAAAGTAAATGAGCTAGAATAATAAAAAAGAACTTTATATATATTACACTTACCTCTTCGTGTATTCCAGACGATTTGAGTTGTATTGTCTGAAGAGACAAAATTTTTGGTGGCTAAATGTGAGAGAGAGGTGACACACCCTGCCATAGGCCTGAGATGGGAAGTTTGAGAAGTATGTGTGGTGTAACTTTGAATGATAGATTGTGGAATGATGTGATAAGAAAACGTTGTGCTTTGAAAGATGACGTAGTGACAAAAGTTGAGAAGAATGTACTGAGATGGTTTGGGCATGTTGAAAGGATGAATGATAGATGATTGACGAAAGGAATTTATAAGGCGGATGTCAGTGGAAACGCCGGGAGGGGGCGCCCTAGAAATTTAGGGTTAGAAGTTAAATAACAATAATTTTCAAAGCTAATCGAGCTATCATTTTGTAGCGATTGTTCAATGTTAGTCATAATTTATTTCATTTCCTTGATAACGTTGTTGTACTAGTTATGAAGACAATTTGGAAATGACTATCGCAATACAGACTAATTGGCTTTTTTTGGCTTAATGTACTGATGTGCCTATCATTCCGTCTGCGTTGATTGACGTCTAAATTACAAAGAAGTAACCTCCTCACGTAATACAAACATCGATTGCAGTCTGTTGTTAAAGTCGGCGTAACCTGGTTATGAAGTCAGTTGTGGTAACTGAAGTATAATTGATCGAATACTCAACATAGTAGATATAATAATTTTGGAGATTTAACCGGTTTAAAAAAGGTTTTAGAGTATATGTGGAGAGGATTAGGTATTCAGATTTTAAAAGACTTCAATATTTCCTTTTTTTATTAAACGAAGGCACACTCGGATTTTCTCCTGTGTCGTGGGTGGGTTTGCAAACACAAATTTCCAAATACGCAAACACCTAGACCCGGAACAATTACCAGTAGATCGTACAAATATTTTCTCCTTGCGGGGATCGCACCATTGTTACATTCTAAACCAACTACATAATTATTTACTTAGTTTCATATTTAATATTTAGCAAAACATTAATTTTCTTTTACTTATATGAATTCCAACAACACTAGCGAGATAATATTCCAAAACTATAAGCTACATATTAAACAAAAATTCGGACGTTTAGACACAAATTAAAAGATAAATGCCACGTGCAGCTTAGGACGCGGGGAAGGGAGTGTGTAGTACAGAGTTGTCATCCCTCAAAATAATATATTTATTATTATTAGTATTAGTAGTTTGCTTAAATTTCTACAGTGTAGAATTACCATCTCAGTTAAAAAATACAATAAACCTACAACTGAAAATACGGATAGAAGGCTGAAAATACGGATGTATCGAGAAATCTGAGATTTTTCCGGTATATGGTGAAAGTAGATATATTCATGTGGTTAATACTGATTAAATACGTTTTGATTTCAAAACCGATTAACAATCGCCTTTCTAAGATAATGGTTGAGAAATAATGATATACCTTCTACAAATTTATTGCAAATTGTTTTACAGTAAACAATAAAGGTAGAATTTGTAGTTTTATAGTTATTTGTCTTCGTTTAAAGATAAATGCAAGTTATAAACTTAGGAACTCAGCTTGGTAGATAAAGTACATCGTTTCAATGCTTTATGACCTTTTCCTGGTAGTACTTCAAGCTTGCCAATTCACCATCTAAATTCCATTCTATTGAACAGCGAATTGGATTTAAAATTGATTGCAATCACTTGTGATAAATTGTTTAAAATGTTGCGTATTTTGAATTTAAGTGCCTACAATTACACGGTAATACCCATCTTTATGATTTAATGATTCATCTAATAAATATATCTGGGCATTCCGACACAGCGACATTTAGTTCCGCGTTAAGCAACGAGGCTTGTGTTACGGATACTAGCCGGTTGATACAGGAATCAGCTTCAGAAAACTCAGATTCCGCAGACACCACGATAAAAAGTAAATAAGTATATAACTTAAATAAAAATAAAGGGATGGTCATATATGTTCAAACTTCATTTAACTAATTTAAAACTTTGAGCTCATTTGTATTCTGTCTATTAAAAAAGTTTATACTACACAGACATCGTTTTTGTAAATACTTACACCATATCTCTACAAATATTACTAATTAATTAATACTTTGATTTGCAAATGCAAAACCCTCTATAGGTTCTTATAGGTTAGAGAAGAAATTAACACCAGGCATTGACACGGAGAGTTCAGTAAAATAATAACTTGTTTTCCTTCGGTTGAGCATGTGATAAAGACGCCTTGGGATAGAATCGGTATTGACAGCGTCGGTATTGGTGGCGTCTGTATTGGTGGCGTCAGTATTGATAGTGTTGGTATTAATTGAGTCGGTATTGAAAGCGTCTTTTTTGTTGGCTTCGGTATTTGTGGCGTCGGTATATATGGCGCCGGTATCGATTTCGTCAGTATTGATAGAATTGGTATTGAAAGCGTCGGTAATGCTGGGGTCGGTATTGATGGCATCGGTATTGATGGCGTCGGAATTGATGGCATCGGTATTGATAGAATCGGTATTGGTGGCGTCGGTATTGATGGCGTCGGAATTGATGGCGTCGGTATTGATAGAATCGGTATTGAAAGCGACAGTATTGATGGCGTCGGAATTGATGGCGCCGGTATTGAAAGCGTCTTTTGTTGGCGTCGGTGTCTGTGGCGTTGGTATTGATGGCGTCGGTATTGATGGCGTCGGTATTGGTGGCGTCGGTATTGATAGCATCTTTTTTGTTGGCGTCGGTATTGATGGCGTCGATATAGATAGCGCCGGAATTGATGGCGTCGATATTGATGGCGTCGGTATTTGTGGAGTCGGTATTGGTGGCGTCGGTTTTGATAGAGTCGGTATTAATTGAGTCGGTATAGAAAACGTCTTTTTTGTTGGCGTCGGTATTGATAGAATCGGTATTGAAAGCGTCAATATTGATGGCGTCGGAATTGATGGCGCCGGTATTGATTGAATCGGTATTGAAAGCGTCTTTTGTTGGCGTCGGTATTTATAGCATTGGTATTGATGGCGTCGGTATTGGTGGCATTAGTATTGTTGGCCTCGGTATTGATGGCATCGGTATGGGTGACGCCGGTTTTGGTGGCGTCGGTATTGATAGCGTCATTATTGAAAGCGTCTTTGTTGTTGGCGTCATTATTTGTGGCGTCGGTATTGATAGCATCTTTTTTGTTGGCGTCGGTATTGATGGCGTCGGTATAAATAGCGCCGGAATTGATGGCATAGATATTGATGGCATCGGTATTGATAGCATCTTTTTTGTTGGCGTCGGTATTGATGGCGTCGGTATAAATGGCGCCGGAATTGATGGCGTCGAATTTGATGGCGTCGGTATTGGTGGCGTTGGTATTGATAGAGTCGGTATTAATTGAGTCGGTATTGAAAACGTCTTTTTTGTTGGCGTCGGTATTGAAAGCGTCAATATTGATGGCGTCGGAATTGATGGCGCCGGTATTGATTGAATCAGTAAGCGTCTTTAGTTGGCGTCGGTATTTATGGTATTAGTATTGGTGGCGTTAGTATTGTTGGCCTCGGTATTGATAGCGTCGGTAGGGGTGACGCCGGTTTTGGTGGCGTCGGTATTGATAGCATTATTATTGAAAGCGTCTTTGTTGTTGGCGTCTTTATTTGTGGCGTCCGTATTGATAGCATCTTTTTTGTTGGCGTCGGTATTGATGGCGTCGGTATAAATGGCGCCGGAATTGATGGCATCGATATTGATGGCGTCGGTATTTGTGGTGTCGGTATTGATGGCGACGGTATTAAAAGAGTCAGTATTGATAGAGTCGGTATGGGTGGCGTTGGAATTGATGGCGTCGGTATTGATGGCGTCGGTATTGAAAGCGTCGCTATTTGTGGCGTCGGTATTGTTGGAGTCGGTATTGATAGAGTCAGTATTGAAAGCGTCGGTATTGGTGGCGTCGGTATTGTTGGGGTCGGTATTGGAGGAATCGGTATTAATTGAGTCGGTATTGAAAACGTCATTTTTGTTGGCGTCGGTGTTAATGGCGTCGGTATTTGTGGCGTCGGTATTGATAGAATCGGTATTGAAAGCGTCGGTATTGACGGCGTCGGAAATAATGGCGCCGGTATGAATGGCGTCGGTATTGATAGAATCAGTATTGAAAGCGTCGGTATTGGTGGCGTCTGTATTGGTGGCGTCGGTATTGATAGAGTCGGTATTAATTGAGTCGGTATTGAAAACGTCCTTTTTGTTGGCTTCGGTATTTGTGGCATCGGTATTGCTAGAATCGGTATTAATTGAGTCGATATTGAAAACGTCTTTTTTGTTGGCGTCGGTATTTGTGGCGTCGGTATTGATTGAATCGGTATTGAAAGCGTCGGTATTGGTGGGGTCGGTATTGGTGGGGTCGGTATTGGTGGGGTCGGTATTGGTGGGGTCGGTATTGGAGGAGTCGGTATTGATAGAATTGGTATTAATTGAGTCGGTATTAAAAGCGTCTTTTTTGTTGGCGTCGGTATTGATAGAATCGGTATCGAAAGCGTCGGTATTGATAGCGTCGGAACTCATGGCGCCGGTATTGATGGCGTCGGTATTGAAAGCGTCGGTATTGGTACACTGCTGTAATAATAATAACACGTTTACTTTTCGATTTGTTTCATTATTACGATTTTATTTCAGTCTCCGTTGAGCATTAAAGAAAGAAATAGAACATATACATTGTCACATACAAGTCCTCGAAAGCTTGGGCAGAGGTGTACGAATGTACACCCACATCTCGCCGGTATGTTTTAGGTCCCATGTTTTAGGGGGCGAGTCTATTGCCATCTGTTTTTATTACAGAACAACCTCTGTCTTGTCTCCCAATTATTGTTCGAAGACATAGGCATAAACAACAAGATGACTGGCCGTCACAGTACAGTGCCCTGCCACTCCCCTTCAAGCGTACTGCACACCGTAATGATGACAGTGGTACAAACGTTTTGTGTCTAACACAGTTTTTAAATTCGACACGATTTCGATATGATCGTTGATGGATGTTAGGGACCCAACTAAGTCATAATTAAATTTTTGATTAAGAAAGAAAAATTCAACCTCAGGCGGGACTCGAACCCGCGTCTTCTGGATCGGTACTCCAGACGCTCTGCCAACTGAGCCACCGAGGTATCCGTCTGATGTGTTGAATCTTCTTTCTTTATGTTACTTATGTCTTTACGGCGACATAGCAACATCGATTGGACAATTCTGCCCAACCCAGAATTCTCCCTTTACAGCGAGTAGATTCCGGATGATATTGCATTACCTTTATACAATCTTTTTGTATTTTTTAGCTTATTTCAAGCTAAGATTTTTAAATTTTTGATTAAGAAAGAAAAATTCAACCTCAGGCGGGACTCGAACCCGCGTCTTCTGGATCGGTACTCCAGACGCTCTGCCAACTGAGTCACCGAGGTATCTGCCTGATATGTTGAATTTTTCTTTCTTTATGTTACTTATGTCTTTACGGCGACATAGCAACATCGATTGGACAATTCTGCCCAACCCAGAATTCTCCCTTTACAGCGAGTAGATTCCGGATGATATTGCATTACCTTTATACAATCTTTTTGTATTTTTTAGCTTATTTCAAGCTAAGATTTTTAAATTTTTGATTAAGAAAGAAAAATTCAACCTCAGGCGGGACTCGAACCCGCGTCTTCTGGATCGGTACTCCAGACGCTCTGCCAACTGACCCACCGAGGTATCCGCCTGATGTGTTGAATTTTTCTTTCTTTATGTTACTTATGTCTTTACGGCGACATAGCAACATCGATTGGACAATTCTGCCCAACCCAGAATTCTCCCTTTACAGCGAGTAGATTCCGGATGATATTGCATTACCTTTATACAATCTTTTTGTATTTTTTAGCCTATTTCAAGCTAAGATTTTTAAATTTTTGATTAAGAAAGAAAATTTTATTGTATAAAGGTAATGCAATATCATCCGGAATCTACTCGCTGTAAAGGGAGAATTCTGGGTTGGGCAGAATTGTCCAATCGATGTTGCTATGTCGCCGTAAAGACATAAGTAACATAAAGAAAGAAAAATTCAACACATCAGGCGGATACTTCGGTGGCTCAGTTGGCAGAGCGTCTGGAGTACCGATCCAGAAGACGCGGGTTCGAGTCCCGCCTGAGGTTGAATTTTTCTTTCTTAATCAAAAATTTAAAAATCTTAGCTTGAAATAAGCTAAAAAATACAAAAAGATTGTAAGTCATAATTAGTTTATGTGATGGTTAAACGGTTTAGTCAACGTTTTGTTTACTCGATGGCGTCGGTTTTTCCTTACTGATGACCTTTTAGAAGGAACACCGAAACAAATAAACCAAATAAATCATGAAAATGTATCATAAAATAATAATTATATTCCTGGACATTATGACACAGCACCATCTAGTTCCGAGCTAAGCAACGAGGCTTGTGTTACGGATACTAGTTGGTTGATATACTACATATATACTTTTTTTTTGTAAATACATACATATTATACCTATGTATAATATCTATATACATCCATGCCTCGGATACTAATGTTTATGCTCATCACACAAACATTTGTCCCTACCGGGGTTCGAACCCAGGTCCCATAGCACAGAAGGCAGTGTTAGCTACCGCTGAACTAATTGGGTCGTCAATGAAGTGAGTCACATCGTTTGTCCGCGACGAACTTCCGAACTAACGAACCAATTTCGATGTAACTTAGCACACTTTGTGTAGTTTGATCCAACTCGAGATGTAGTAAGTAGTATAGTTCTTATCTCAATTTATAATTACAATACTTTTTCTTTGAAACCTAAAGAATAACTTAGTCAGAGCAACGCATGGCCGAGTCTACTAGTATTACTACACCTTTCCAATCTTTTGTAAATAACGTATTTAGTTTTCATAACAAAAATGTTTACGAACGTGCGAGTTTCAATGGTAACGCCTACGCAACAATACGCGACGCGTGTAAGTCATTTTGCGTCGAAATTATTATATGTAGTTTACCTGTGGTACCAAGTTCAAGGAAATCGTTGTTATTTGAAACAACACTTAAGATGGAAACAAAGCATACGCAGAGACAAGATCATTAATAATATCTACATACATAATAGGACCAATACTATACAACCGTATATTAAACTAAATATATTGTTTTTAGTCAGTTTTTGTACTAAGCCATCTGATATACAGACAGATGTAGAATTAAATTCGATGTGGTATAATATGTACTTACATTTATTATCTGATACTATATTATCTGTGTATATTTATATTATCTAATATGTAGAATAAGTACACTAAGCTGTAGTAGCTATAGCGAAACTTCAGCTAAATCTAACAGAAGTTTGTGTCAGGCTTTTAAGAATAATATTGAAAGTTTTGAATCTATAGTTTCTTAATTACCTTAATAATATTTAGCGCTAAAATTCTCATCACCAAAACCCATAATTACTTCCCCATAATTTATAATTGATTGAAAAAAAACTATCACAATTTTGTAGGAAATATGTAACCACTTTGTTGTTACAATTAATCGTATAATTATGATAATTAGTATTAATTTATCAATCATGGCATCATTCCCATCGATAGTTCACAGCGGCCATTATTTAAATCCAATCGCTTCCGCGGCACTCGTTTTAACGCGTTTAGTTCACTAATCACGCGTCTTTGGGCATTTCCCCTTCCGAATCGAAAGGCCGACGACACGGGATGTTCAAACTATTGGTAAAGAAATCTAAATAACTTCGATATAAAAGAACAAAGAAATTGATAAAATGTTTGGAGTAAATCAGAAGGTCCAAAAATTTAAGGTAACCTTACTCGCTGGCAGAAATAGAAAAATTGTCTTCTGTAAGGCGGAGGTACTTCCCCAGTCGGTGACCTCAATTTTAGTGAGGAATCTCGCTATGCCTCTGAAAATTCTTTTACCTAAACGAATATTAAACATTAAATAAATCTACTTTTTAAGGATATTATCACTTTATATACATTATTTTTACCTTAATATTTTTTTACTGTATAGTCATCTTAATCATACATGCGGTGTTTGCCTGTAAGTGGTTATACAATCAACTCGCAAGTCTTTATTCAATGTAACTCTAATCTAAGAACATTGTAATAACTGTTGGCAATCCAATAAATAAATAAAATAAAAAATACATAAATTGTGATTTGCTTTAATACTATATTTAACAGCAGATTCCGCAGACACCCCGTTAAAATCCAATTAAGTAACTTAATTAAAAATAAATGGATGGTCATATATGGGTGAATTGCACAAGCAAGAAAAATACACGGCAAAGCTGAGAACGGTAGTGCAATGTGCTGATTTTTAATTTTATATATATTTTCTTAACAACGTAAGTGCTCCTCTACCTGGGCAAAAAATATCATTGATTTCTACCCTCTAATTAACCAAAAAAATAATTATAAAGTGTTATTTTATCATCACGGTGGCCTGTCCCGAACCCAGTTCCGCTCATAAAATACCTTCCCCTGCAAATACATTCGTAATATGGATTTAAGTAGGTTTTGTTATCATTAAATTATAATATATCCGATCAAATAAAACTATTTTTGTTTGTTTATCTTCTTTCTCATGGATTTGACAGGCAGTCAACTTTTGTCTGGAAAAAAGTTATCATTTCAGAGGACAGTAAGTTTTAGTAAAATAGCCACGTCAACATTGCGTTGTTACGCACCTCTCACCTTTCCTCACTTTGGATCAGCCCGGGTCAAGCTCTCGGCACGAATGCACCGGTCCTAACGTCTTGCGGTTACCCGCCAAAGAAGTAAGTTTATCATTTCAGTAATATGGGGACAAAAATATTTTCATTTCGGTGGCTGTTATAACTCGTGCTAGATTTCTTTAATTTGTTTCAAAATTATATATAATATCGCCGTAAGTAATCTTTTGTTTGAGTAGTGTTCATATTTTTTTTTATAATTTTATTTTGGTGTTAAATGTAGAACTAACCTCTATTTTATCATCTCAGTGTTATCATTTCAGTGGATTCGGTGGACAGTTATACCCGAAATGATAAAACCACAAAGTTTTAGAGATCCTTGTGTCAAATACAAAGTCTTGTAAGTTTTGTAATGTACTTTTACCTAGAGTGTAGATTAGATTATTCAGGTGTATTTGCTGTATAATATTTGTATTTACCAAACCAGCAGTAAAACTCATAAAACCTGATAAGAAAAAAATCGAATTCTCGGAAGGGCTGTTTTTTATTTTTTTATTTTTTTTGTGTCTGCAATAGGTTTGTAGTAATAGGTCTCGTTGGTCTAGTGGATGTTCAGTGCGACTGCCGAACAAGAGGTCCTGGGTTCGATTCCCAGGTCGAGCAAAGTGTTATTGGGTTTTTATGTGAAATGTAGCAGCTCGGAGTTTGGATTCGTGCCCGGTTAATGGAAATAGGCTCGCCCCCTATTACATGGGACCTAAAACATACCGGCAAAACGTGGATGTACATTAGTACACCTCTGCCTAACCTTTTGGGGATGACAAGCGTGATGGTATGTAATGGGTTGAACAATAAACGCGTCATCTACGTAGAAAATTTGAGGGTTTCTCTCAATTTCCCAAAGATCCACTCATCAGATCCTCACCATTTCCTTCCCATTTTATGGGACCACACGGGAAGCATCAGCTTTCATATAAAAAAAGAATCATCGAAATCAGTTGGCGTGATAATGAGTTATTCGTCCATTTGTCACTCACATATTATTATTTAATGCAAATTTAAGACTTATATGATTTTCTCATGGATGCCACTGTCCAAACTGAACAAAATTGAAATGGGACCACACGGGAAGCACCAGCTTTCAAATAAAAAAAGAATGATCAAGATCGGTTCACCCAGTCGACAGTGCTGAGGTAATAAACATAAAAAAAAATTACAGTCGAATTGACAACCTCCTCCTTTTGGAAGTCGGTTAAAAAATGGCACCATACATATCTAGACATGGATTAACGTTTATGTAAAAGGATTAAAAGTACTAAGCTATTACTACTAAGACATTTTTATAATATTTCTTATTCATTTATTGTGTTTTGAAAATATAAGAGTTGGTTTAATTTTAGAAGTTTTACTTATATACCTGTAGAACACTATTCTCGTCTCGTTACCAATTTAACCTACCTAGCATTTTTCTCTTAGTGCAATAGGTAGACATTATGTATTATTATTAATGTCATAAATGCAGCCATAATATTATTCAGAAACTTTAAGCTTTCTAATCGCGCTTCGTTCACTCTTTTGAAAATATATCAATCAGTTTGTATTTGAAAAACAAACGAAAATATTTATTCATGTTTACCAGCATTTACGATAAAGTTTTCCAACATTTTCACACAACACAACAAGAAAAATTACCAAAGGTTATATAAGTAAAGAAACAATTCATTCATATCACAATAAACAATACATTAAATTAATAAGTATTACGTTGGGGGAGGCCTACGTTCAGCAGTGGACGGCTATAGGCTGATGATGATGATGATGATACGTTGATATCGTAATACTAACAGTAATATCAGTATATAAATGATGATATTAAAATAACTGTGTACTGATATTAAAATAAGAGTATTAAAATACTGTCCTGTCTCAGTGTTTATCTAAAATTCATGGAAATCAAACCTAACAAAGTACGGAACCCTGGCTGCCAAGCGCGGTTGTTCTTAGCTGTATCATTTCGGTGGATTTATTTCATTCCGGTGCACAGATTATCATTTCAGTGGTAATTTTTATCATTTCGGTTTACTTTTCATTTCAGTGGACGTTTAAAAATTGATCCTTAAATATTTATGTAAGTTTTGATGATATTTGATGTCCACTCACACCCAATGGTATAAAATAGGCTAAGGTTTTATTAGTCACAAAAAATATGTAGATAGCTTTGAAATAAAAAAAACCCACCGAAATGACAAATAAAAAGCTCTTGTTGAAATTCACCCATATATGGTCAAACTTCATTAAACTAATTTAAAACTTTGAGCTCATTTATATTCGGTCTGCCGTCTGTTAAAAAAAAGTTTACAAGTCACGAAAGCATAAACGATGACCATAAAATTAAACAAATGAAATAAATAAAATTAGAAAATTTATAACAAAGTATTTCCTCATATTATATTAACATACTACTATTACATACTGAGTACTACTTATTGTATAATTTTAAAACACTATTTACACAGTCTCTCACGGAAGTGATTTAGTCGATATAATATGTAAAACTTGTACACTAATCAACACTTAAATTCTTGCTTATACTTAAAGTGTTGATAGGTTTGCAGAAACCTCATTCCTAGTACCTACAAACTGGGGTATTATAGCTAACATTTGCATCGTAACAGCTTTTAAACCTGGAGCGATTGAGCACACGACTTAAATTGCGTTTGTCGCTGAATAAATCCACATTTTTAATTTGTTTCTATATGTTCAGAGAAGGTTATAAATACCAGCCACATAGAAACGGGATGAATTGTATTGAATAGAATTATTGAATTCAATAGAATCCCCAAATATACATATGGCATACCCCATGTGATTCGTAAACGCGTATCTTTGTTTATGGAATACTTACCTACGTTACCAAAAATTTGACAAACTTTTATTATTTTTGCATATTTGCGTCCAGCAATGCTACTCATCCTTTCTGCTATCATCCCTTTTACAGAACCTGGATCTGTTTTCTTGTTCAGAAGAATCACAGTTGACAAACCACAACTGTTGACAAATACACACACGTCGAGAAATCTGAAAATCCCTCACGAATTTTTCTATCGTTCCCCCGACACTAGGAATATCTGCCATGTCGTGAGTTATTACCACAAATATTCGAAATACATAAACTCCCAGACCCGTAACAGGTGCCTGTAGGTCATACATACATATATTTGTTCCATGCAGGGATCGAACCTGCGATACAGAACGTGGGACACGAAATCATGCGGCCGATTAAAACACACTATTGTATTATATTACACTATTATATTAAAACACGCTATTGTAAAATGACTTATATGGAGGATTCGAACAAATGACGTGTGATGTAAAAGATCATGTATTTGGGCTCTCACTGCTACCAACCCATTTACATCGATACTATCATGTAACGTATGACGTCACTTGTGCTTCCTCACAATGGCGCGTAATCGATTCCACGGCGATATGAACCGATTCACGGCGAAATTAGGTATTGTTGCACTTTGTGTTAGTCATGCTCGCCTTTTGTGAGGTTCGCCTCTCTCCGAGATTTGAGATTATAATAACAGACAACAGATTATAGCGGGTTAATTGATTAACTAACTACTCTTTGGAGATTACCTAATAATATTGTTTTTGTTGTCATCTAGTAAATACAAGTACGCACTAAAAAAAAACTTTATTTAAATTACAAGAGAACTGTTGAGTATAGCCATGTCTCCTTGCCTTTCCTTCAAAAATCTGCTTTAGGACGTACATTGTTGGCAGGTCCATATTACTCCCCAGAGATAGACCTTTTAATCGTTGCATAAGGGGGGATCTCCTGTTGCAGTAATTAGTATCTTAAGAGCACTCTCACTCCTCTTTCCTAAAATGTTTTTACTTTGCTGTGCCCGACAGGCTCCATGATGATCTGATTTTTAATTTAAGTCCATCAGTAAAATTACCATGGAATGCAATAAAGAATTGAGTATTCAGTATTGAGTATTGAACCTCGATGTTAATAGATAAAATTTTGTAAAGAATAACGTCTTTTTACTACTTTTAAATTTTTTTAGGTTCTTGGTAGTGGTCGAGGTGTTGTATGTATGTTTGTGTGATGAGCAAAGACATTTGCACCTGAGTCATTGATGTTTTAATATATACTTAACATGAATGTATGTAGGTACTAGACTGTGTGGAACTAGATTGCATTTTATAATAATGTCTGGTTATATTATATTAAGTTATCGCGGTACGGAGTCATGAAAGATCGTAATAGGTAAATATATATTTACCACTTCGTCGCGTCTTTGTATGAATCATTTCTGCAAGAGGGAAATGGATCATTGTAGTGATCTACTAGATTGTCGGTATTGCTCATAATAACATACATACCAACACACCTGTTGTCCCCGAAAGGTTTGGCAGAGGTGTACTAATGTACACCCACATTTCGCCGTTATGTTTTAGGTCCCATGTAATAGGGGTCGAGCCTGTTACCATTAACCGGGTATGAATTTAGACTTTGATAGAGAATTTGATAGAAAAACCCAAAAATATTTCGCTCAATTGGTGAATTGAACTCGTCGTCATTAATGATTAATAAGTCAGTATTAACACTGCTGGATGTGGATGGCGCAGGACCGGTTGTCGTGGTGATCCTTGGGGGAGACCCATATCCAGCAGTGGGCGTCTAACGGTTGATATGATAAGGTATTAAAGGTAGGTACAGTATTAAACGTTACTAAATAAGTACGTATTTGTTCTACCAGCTCGGTCCCCGAGGCACGGGGAGAGGGCGCGGCGTCACACGCCACTGCGCGCGCACAAAAGGATTGCCACGCTACCGGCGCACGCGCATCTCATTCAAATGATCATCACGTTTATAACGAGAATGGAGACTTTGAAAATACGAGTAAAACGATTTCATGTTAGTAGATTTGGTACGGGATTTATTATGTGATGTGATCCTATATCATCCCTGGATTTAACAGGGTGAGGAATTTTTTTGCGAAATAATTGTTTCAAAATTAGTCTGTTTATATAATTTATTTTTGAATTTAGTAAAATATTTTTACACTATCAATGAAAGAAAACAGAGAATATACCTATTGCCTTGTCTTATGAGTTTTTATAGTACCAACGATATTTCTAGTTTAATAAATGGAAAAAACCAATGAGTTGTACTCTAGACTTCTTTACACAAAAGCAAGATCAACGGACAAGAACAGAGTACATAATGCAAAGAAGCGAGCAAAACAATGCGGAGGTCAAACAGATGCGCTCGCGCACAGGAGGAAAGATTTTCACACCTCGCTGCACTTGGCTTTTGTTTGTTTTGGCTTTACTGGTTTGTTTCGAATTAAAACTTGTACCTAATTCTTTGAGACAATTTGCAGAGTATTCCTTTTGGCTCGATTCGCACGAGCGAACATCATGTCAGGCTAATAGACAGGCCTACAATGAAATGTTCGGTGCGCATTTGTTTTCGTTTTTAAAGAGAAACTGAAATATAGAACGGCATGATTGAGAATATTTTCCTATTTTGTTAGTTCATTTTCTGTTAGAAAAAAATAAAAAATACATATTTCTAGCATTTTATTTAATTACTATTTTGGTTACTGTTCTACTAACTTTTTTTGGGTCGAGAGAGAAGTAGGCCTTATGCATATCGCCCTACTTGGGGATTGAAGATTGTTATTGGTTATGTCAGACTAAAACTACTACCACTGCCGTCACTCCGGCAGACTGACGGGATCACGGGGCTGCTGATACGTGTTCTGTGCTTCCGTTGAAGAAGTCCGCGAACCAAAGCTTCTCCAGGGTCTGGCAACACCCAACGTCGGTCTATCATCCCCTCTGAGAACCGGACGCCCCGATTCCGATGACAAAATTTCTAAAAAGACTAGACTTGAATAGAGATGCAATAATCTCCCTTCTTTGGGGAAAAGCCGAACAGCTCTGCAAATATCTACGCTATTTTTATACGTTTTTTAAACTATACTGAAACATAATTATGGTATTTGTTACCGTCAAAATTATGATATGTAGATTTTTATTTCACGGGAATATAAAACTTGTCTGCACTTCGAACTTAAACTTACTAGGAAAGCTAAAAAATCGTGAATGTAGTTTTATTCTTGCGTAAGTGAAAATTAGTATCTAAGAAATTGATAAAGGTTTTCGTAGAAGAGCAATAGTTCATATTTAGGTCAGTCAATGGTTATGAGTTCACGGAACTCTCATATCCGCGGCGATTGCTTGATCTGGGTTCGATATCCGGAATGTACAACATAAAAATAAACACAACATGAACTAGTTTCACGACTGTATTTCTAAAGGGTTCAGGCAGAGGAGCATCTGTTATCCACACCCATATAATATACCCACAGTTCATGCGTATGTTTTTCATAATCATCATCATCATCATCAGCCCGTTTACTGTTCTACGGGGTATGGATCTCCTTTCATCCTCTAGAGCAAGATGGCAGTCTCCGCCACTTCATCCTGTTCTTTTTTCCAGGTTTCCTCACGATGGGTACTTTATTTTTATTGCTATAAGGGGGCAAACGAGCAGGCGGCTCACCTAATGGTAAGTGATCACCGCCGCCCATGGACATTTGCAACACCAGAAGGCTTGCAAATACGTTGCACACCCCTGCAGAAACCGTTTTGGTTACTTAAAATAGGGAATTACTAAACTGAAAGCAAACGGAATGCCCAAGCTGTCAGAATAGTCACTCCCCAACGAGCTCTGGTAACCTTACTCACTCGCAGAGAGACAACTATTGTTGATTCACTCCGGTTTTCCGTAAGGCGGAGATACTTCCCCAGTCGGGCAGCTCAATTTGAGCGAGGAATCTCGCTATTCCCTACCTCCTCTACTTTTTCGTTTAAGCGTGAACTGATATGTACTTTGGTATGTACTTATTTAAATTACCTGAATAAATAGCTACCTAGAGCAACAACAATAATATTATAAAGGCTTGATTTTTTGCTAAAATACCTACCTTATTTTTCATAAAAAATATAATGACAAATACAAAATATAAGGTAGGTACCTACCGCGGCTATTGATGCCACATAAGTATGTTTGCTATTCATTGAGCTACTAAGTATTAAGCATAGCGTTCTTTGGTGTCGAACATCCTTTTACATAATTTGTGTTCTTTCTGTTTTGCACGCCATTCTGATATGGCAGAATATGCGCTCATAACATTGTATTTTATATTACACAATATTGTACCATATTCTAGCATATAAATAATTTGAATTTGAATTTACTTCATAAAATGTTTAATTTACTACTTTATAGACATTCAAGTACACAATAACATATTCATAACATGAAGTGAGATGATGTGTGGGATCCGAAACAACGGGATTAAGATAATATTAATATAGAGCGATAACACCCGTAAAAGTAGTTTTTTTTCGCGTCTCTGTAAGAAATAATTTCTGATTTCTAAGTAAACATAAGTAGGTACTGGATTTTTATCGAGGAGTTTGGCCGGAGTTTGGATCGATATGTCAAGCGGTGTGTCAATCAGTATGTAAGTTGGTGAATTTTATCAATGTGTTGATCCGTAGCTCGATGAGACTGTTCGACTAATGTGTCCGTTGGTATGAACGGTATCATGGACATTACATAGATCGGTATCTTCTACCAATTAGTACGTCGATTGGTGAGTTTGGTCAGTGTGCCGATTTGTATTTTGATTGGTGTGCTGGACTTGACAAACACAATGAGTATTGAGTTCCACAGGAGAGTTAACTAGCATCAGCTAGATATATCCGTCGGTTTTAAGTATGTTTAGAACATTTGCATCTTAAGAATTAAGTAGCTTCCCTTCTAAAACATTATCTTATTGAGGCTGACTGTACATAATACCTCAATAGTTTTAATAAAGTTTTATAATATGTTTACGTACAAAACAGATACGTAATGGAATTAACGCGGTCAACACCGTGACCGCGTCAAGGATGGACGTCCGAAATTATGCTGTAGGGTTCCTTGCGAATGTTCCACTGTTCTAATAGTAATTAATACTTGAGAGGCTGTTGTTATACTAATTACTCAGTAATTACGTAGTGTTACCTTATCTGATAGTGAATTTATTAGTTGTTACTATGAGTATGTACAGGATTATTGAATGTATACTTGTTTACAATAATTACACGCAGGTTATATTAATGTTTGTTCCGTGTGAGAATCAAATGCGTGTACAATGGCTCAAAAGCTAGTAGCTTAGCCACTGAGACATTTACAGAGTAAATAGAGTGATAGCATAGTCGTGGACTATTGGGCTGAGAAGTCTTGAGTTTGATCTTAAAGTACCTACGCATCGCTGATTTTTCGGGGTTATGGGTGTATTTATCACAGGCTAAAACGATTTTTTCAATGGCGTGTGTATAGACTTCTCTTTAATTCCTCCAAAAGTGCGACTGCCGAGTGAGAGGTCTTGGGTTCGATTCCCAGGTGAAACAAAGTTTAATTGGGTTTTTCTATGAAATTCTCAGTAGCAGCTTGGAGTTTGGTTGCGTGCACGGTTGATGGCATGATAGTACGTATGTAAAATAGTTATGGATAAAAAATCTAGGCCCAATATGAAAAAAAAACATGCTAACATTCATATTGGCAACATTAGCACGTAGTGATAAATTTGTTCTGGTTCGGGTGCGGCTGTACCAGTCGGTACGTAACCACGGAACAGCGTACACTATACGGAACCACAACAAAAACAAACCGATACGAAGCGAGGAAGCAAATATCCCGGAAACCACATTGATTTGTTATTCATTGTCTTGTAATCCCTATTTTTTTACTCACAAACAATGTAAAAACATTGTATGTATTTGTGTTGATACAAAATATGGTGAATTGTGAGGATGTGGGGACTATTTGAATTGATAATTATTTGGAATGCAGCACGGCAGTGGCGCAAGCGCAGGGATACGGAATGTAGAGTACGACTCCTTTTATAGTTGTTTAATAAAGGTGTATTTTGGCGCAACCTTCTAATGAATTCTAGCTGTATTCGGTCATTTTGAAATAACTTTTAGGCTATGGCCTGCTTGCATTGCTATGGGCAAATACCAAAAATCTGTTGCTGGCCTATAGACGTTTGCAACACCAGAGGTGTCGTCTGCGCGTTGCTGACCCCGTAGAAAATGTTTAGGTTTCTTAAACTGACAGCAAACGGAATTCCCATGCTGTCAGAATGGTCACTCCCCCAACGAGCTCTGGTAACCTTACTCACTCGCAGAAACGTAACTATTGTCGTTTCACTGCGGTGTTCTGTAAGGCGGAGGTACTTCCCCAGTCGGGCAGCTCAAATTGAGCGAGAAATCTCGATATGCGCCGCCTCTCGCGGCAAAATTGGTGCGCGTACCTTTGACACTCAGTACTCAGAGACACTTTCTTGTTCAGCATGTGGAGATTTAAGCTGACTAGCAGTTTATAGCAGCTGTAACAGAGAAAATGCATCACGATATTTAACTAACCATTTTCATTCGTTGATAAACAATGAAGCATACATAATACTTAGAGATTTCTAGTTAAATAATGTAGTTTTATTATATGTGTGTATACATTAACCTTGGCGGTTTTGTTAGTCATTATATCACCCGCGTCACACTTCAGATATGAGCAAATGAGCGAAACACAACTCCCTGGAGTGTGACGGTGAACAAGTTTCTGTGTTTCTGTCGTAGTACATGTAAAATCGGACTTCCTCGATGGTCTAGTGGACATAAGTGAGGCTTCTGAGCAAGAGGTGTTGGATTCGATTGGAGCAAAGTTTCATTGCGGTTTTCTATTGCATTATTCGTTCGGTTCGTGCCCGGTTTATGCAAAGAAGAAAGAAAGGCAGAACAGTATTTTTATTGGCAAACACAAAAATATAACGGTATATAAATATATATAACAGTAGATAATAATCAAAACAAATACCAAAATAAAAAATGGCCTTTGAGTGGTAGATCTAAGTGCTACCACCTTGTAGGAGGTAGGGCATAGCGAGATTTCTCGCTCAAATTGAGCTGCCCGACTGGGGAAGTAACTCCGCCTTACAGAAGACCGCAGTGAACCAACAATACTTGTCTTTCTGCGAGTGAGTAAGGTTACCAGAGCTCATTGGGGCAGTGACTTTTCTGGCAGCATGGGAATTCCGTTTGCTGTCAGTTCAGTAACTCCCTATATTTTAAGAAACCTGAACGGTTTCTAAGGGGTTTGGCAACGCATTTGCAAGCTTCTGGTGTTGCAAATGTCCATGGGCGGCGGTCATCACTTACCGTCAGGTGACCACACTTTAATGTACTGTAGGAGTCGCGTAATATCAGCAAAGTAATCCTTGTTATTAGTACAAACTTCGAAATTAACCAAATCTAAGACCGCTATTTTCGTTTTTTTTGCCTGCTAAGCGCAAAAATACCGCATTTAACGTTTTTATGCGTTCTTAATTTTAAAGAATACTTTATAATTTTTTGCGTTGACTAATTTTAACCGACGTGACCTCGTCTGCGAGGATTTTATTCGTTTTGTGACAATCTTCTTTAAATTATAGTATGCAGAATAATAATAAAATGTATATTAATACATAGATTGTGCATGACGAGATGTATGAATGTGGACGAGGCAAAAGTGGTATGCAGGGACCGTAGCGCGTGGCATTCTGTAGTTTCTGCCTACCCCCATGGGAAAAAGGCGTGAGTGTATGTAATACGTGAAGCAAAATCTTTGTACCCCTTTTTACAAAAATTGCGTGGACAGAGGAGTATGAAATTTCCCACAATTATGGTTTATATAGAGAAGGAGTGCACAATGCTAATTTTAATTTTGTTTTTATAATTATGCTTAAAAAATATATTTTACATTAATTATGGTCGAATTATAACCAGTGGGCGACCACTAATAGGTAAGCAGAAACTTTTGCGGTAGCTTTTATAATAATAATAATAATAAATATTTATTTGCGTAAAACATGGTATACGCCATGGGTCGGGTTCGAATCCCGTTACGGACAAATGTTTGTGCGATGAGCACCAACATTTATATCCGAGTCATTAATGTATTCATGTATAATATGTATTTACAAAAAAAAGTATACAAAATAGTAGTAATAGTAGTACTATATCAACCTTCTAGTATCCGAAACTTCGAGATTTTATAGATAAACATCATAACGCTCTTCAACTTGGAAATTGAACAGATAGTTGTGCAAAAAGCCACATGTTTTAATAAAAAGAAAAACTGGATATCATTAAAAGAAAAAAAAAAACAATTTCATGATGATCATTTGGACCTTATACCTATTGTAATAAGGATACAAACGTTTTGTAATTTTACATAGTCGTATCAGCTGATACATAGTTAGATATATTATTATCTACACCGGAAAACTAAAATGAGGAAAATGCTGTGTTGTCAGCAGACAAATTAGCATGTTTTTCAGTTCCATTGTGTTATTTATATCTACGAACACGTTATGGCTCACGTGAGCTTCATGACTGTCCACATACTAACACATACATACATACCATCACGCCTGTCGTCCCCGAAAGGTTAGGCAGAGGTGTAATCATAATCATAATTTTTATTGCATTCCATAATGTTGTACATACAGGTGATATATATATAGTTAATAGAAACAATTATGGACCCTGTCGGGCACAACAATGTTATGTAGGAGAGAGGAAGCGCCTAAATCTTATTAAATTGTTTTAGATATAATCTACATTTTTTATTAATTTAATTTCTTAATATTAGAAATATGAGCTATTTATTTTTATATATACTATGTTATCTGATATTTATGAACACCCACGTTTCGCCGGTATGTTTAGGTCCCATGTAATAAGGGGCGAGCTTATTGCCATTAACCGGGCACGAATCCAAACTTGGAGCTGCTATTTAAAAAATAAATTATCACCTATTACAAAATGCTGTTTACTCTAAATTGGAATAACACTAACAAATGGTAATCGTTCATAAAAAGTTCGTTTTTCTTGAAGTTTCTCTGTATTTTAGTCTCCATCTGTTTTTATTCAACTGCTAAAAATATGTAGGTAAACTAGTTCCTAGGTCAACGAGATGTCTTCCTCCACAAAAAGCTGTATTTTTCTTTGGCAAATCTAAAAACATCGATGAAGCAAAAAATCACGAAGCACCAACAAACTTAGTCAACCTTATTATAATCATCATCGTTGTTCACAGCCCATCGTACCGTATAGCTTGGTATATATACATCTCTTTTTTAACCGTCTTTAAAATAAGAGGAGCTGGTCAATTCATCGGAATCTTTGTTTTTTTCTCAATTAGACCGAATCAAATCAAATCAAATTATTTATTTCAATTAGACCAATACAGGTGCTTTTGAATTGTCATATTTAATTGAATTTAGTTGCACGGTTCCAAAAGGTCTTATGGAGAAGAACCGGCAAGAAACTCCATAGATACTCTTTTTAAATTGAATACAAAATTGTTGGTTTTGTTTTACAAAGATTTATGTATGTAATGTAATATCAATATGAGACTGGTGCAGTTCGATGTGAAACGTATGATTTATGCAGAGAGGAAATAACTAAAACCAATTTAGGTTTCCATAACATGTATGAGCCGACCAGTCCCAACTGATAGCACCCGTTCACGAGCATGACGTAGTAAATCGGTCTTATTTCAGCATATTCTAGGTTCGGCCAACAAACTGTATTATGTCATCTATTACATGTTATCTTATCATCTTGCCGGCTACCAGGCGGCCATTAATTGCTATCTTGACGCCAATTAGCGCGGTATTAAAGTCAACCTTCTGTGGTAAGGGTTTTTGGTTCGAATACCGATAGGGCCAAATGTTTGTGCGATGAGCACGGACTTTTGTCCTGAGTCATGGATATTTCTATGTACAATATGTATGTATTTACAAAAGAAATATATGAGGGTATCAATCATCGAAGCAACACAAGCATTGTTCTTTCCGCAACACAAGCATTGTTGTTTGTTTCTTAAATAAAACTGCCTCATTGGTCTAGTGGTCGTACAGTGCGATTGCCGAGCAAGAGGTCCTGGGTTCGATTCCCAAAATGTTATTAGGTTTTTCTGTGAAATTCCCAGTAGCAGCTCGGAGTTTGGATTCGTGTTCGGTTAATGGCAATAGGCTCGCCCCCTATTACATTGGACCTAAAACATACCGGCGAAACGTGGGTGTACATTCGTATACCCACGTACGTACCTACCTCTGCCTAACCTTTCAGGGACGACAGGCGTGAATGTATGTTATGTATGAATGTATGTTAAAACAAAAATAAATTCATATTAATGGTCTTTATAAACTGTTAGTAATCTTAGTTTTAGTTAAACTGCACAATTTAATAAACCCACGTAGGATCGGGGCGCATTGTTCAAACAATGTCTTAGTAATAACCACCTTTAAAATATTTGGAACATTAAAGGCGCATGGTAACAATACGGTAAAATATTACGCGAATAAACGGACCGCGCACACATTGATAAATATTTATATTATGGTAATTCAGTTTGATACGTCATTGTGGCGAGTTGGCGACCTGGAAATGTCCCGCGGGCTGTATTTTGCTCATGACTGGTTTAACAACCCCGTGGTAACATAGTGGTTCCCCGTCCACCCCATTGTATCTGTGTTTTAAATACAAAGACGAAAATCCGTTTCCGTAGGCGAGGGACCTGGAGTCCTGAAATACAGGGTTTCCCTAGTTTAGGCTCCAGTCCACCCTTGATATGTCAACAAATTCTTGTATAATTGTAACTTAATTTGTGGTGGAAAATAAACGAATTTTATTATTATTATAAGTGGTAATTGCTATCTTCTCTAATCAATAAGTGCACTATGATAGCTGTGATAGCCTAGTGGCGTGACCAGTGGGTTGTGAAGGTAAAAGGTCTCGGGCGCGATCATTAGGCACGCTTACTTTTCAGTAGTTATGTGCGTATTTATCACATGCTCTAACGGTGAAGGAATACATCGCAAGGAAACCTGCATACTTGAGAGATTTTTTCAATAACGTGTGAAGTCTGCCACGTCGCACTAGCCTTTTTTTTTAGTGCGGAAGAATCCTTTACGTACCTTCCCATCGCCTGGGGAGGCGACGGGGTGTGTCGGACTCCGCCTAAGCGTTTACCGACCAAAAAACCGCACCCGTCAACGCCACCAACCCTATTGCCGGGGCCATGGGATTCGCAAAAGCATGCACCACAACCCCGGATGGCTTCGGTCCAGCTCTTATCGCTGGACCCCGGCTAGGAGCGAGGCATCACTCGCCTCGCATCCAACGCCGCACTAGCCTAGCGACCGCACTAGGCTAGTCAGGTAATATTTCTCTCTATTTTTATAAAAAATATTAGGCTGAAGGAGTTAAGATTAAAGGAGACCCGTGCCCAGCTGTGGAATAAGAATTGGGCTGATGACGAAACCGTGCTAATCCAGAACTAACCATGTCAACGTAACTGGTACAGAAAATCTCAAGAGCGTATTACAACTCGTTTTATGTATAGTGTTGTCGTCATGCGTGACGGTGACTCAGCGGTGACGTCTGCGCCCGCGCCGATCGCTCGCCCGATGCGCGAATGACGCGCGAAGACAGAATGACATGTTATACACGCGTATGATTGAGTCTATTGAGATGTAGAGCATATTAAATGGCAGATGATGAATGAGAAGTTTTATAACGCTACCTTAATACGATTTATCGGGAGTCCATAATGACTTAAACAAAAGGTCGTTAGCATTGTCATGGCGATCGCTGTAGTGTATAATAAATATAACAGTGGATAGAACACTTAGGTCGCTTTTTGCATGCCCGTAATTATTACTTTGGTACGTCTAAGCAGGTTTTGGCATAGGTGCTGTGCTTTTTTATATTATTTAATCATGTTTTGTCAATTTATTTACTAGAACATTTTGAGTTTATTTTAACAAGGATATCTACACTACACTAAACATAGCCAATTTCGAAGTATCTAAAAATAAATCAAATTAATTTCGACTAAGGATCAAATATCAAACATTTCGTTACGTCATAGTGCATTACAAGTTCAAGTTTCAATCGCAAGATGGCGGTGTGCCCGGCGGCGCGCTTCCGGCGCCTGCGCATGCTTCAGTGGCGCAGTTTCAGCATACCATGGTATTGTTTGAAGGAGGCCATTGTTTGAGAGGAGTACTTTTGGGTGGGCTCAATGACGAAATTATTTAAACAGCTGGATATGATGTTTTCAAGTGAATTGATATTATGTAACGGGAAATGGAATTATTTGTCTTCACGCTTGAATCTTATGCAGTATCAATTACTTAATGTTTATGCCATAATAGGAGTGTTTGATGAAGGAAATTACGAAACTGCAGCTTGTGATGCCATCTTTCGTAACATATTATAGCATAAATACTATCACACCTGTACACCCAAAGGCTTAAGCAGAGAAAAAGACTCTTGGTAAAGTATGGACTTTACCAGGTCTTAGGTGTCACGGAGTAGTATAAGTTATTGTTAAACATAAAATAGCACCTATCTGTTAGATTGTATTTAACTATATTAAATAACTAATATGCATGCCTGCATGTACATTTAATATTATTATGTGGCTGCAATGTATGAGAATGCTAAAACAACTTTAACTTGGATATATACTATCTTGGCTTTATTTTATTTTACAGCAGAAATTTAAATTGCAATACTTTATTTAATTTTAAGCGCCTTCATCGCTGCGTAACTTGAAAAAGGCACAAAGTCATCTGATACCCGTGTTAGATGTAAAATATAATATATCTATACTTACTTTGGAACTAGAAGAAGTAGTTTAAACAAAATTAGCTACCGTATGAAAACCTTTCAAATTACGTGACCTTGTCTTAAAAAATATTGTAAATACAAGTATACGAACCATAGCTAAAAAAAAATAACGAGGACATTCTATAAATTAAACCACAATGGTCAACCCAGAACAGTGGCTGTTTACATTACCACTGGTCGAGGTCCATTACAAACATACATACAATCATATCGAATATGACTCACGCTTTGGAAAATTTGTTACGTGTAGATGGAAAATTGGTGTTAACCGCGGTGTGTGACTCACGTCAAAATATTTGGTTGTGTAATTATAATTTACTTATTTAGTTTAATCCATAATAGTATGTATATACAAATTATTTCTCAAACCTTTTTTTTCTCATATATAATATTTAGTAGTACCGGTGTGGAAACCTTCAAAAGGCATCCGGATTCTGAGGAAGAGACCGGAGAGTTTCGGGTTTTCACATTGCTAAAACGACCCTGTCCATGCACATGAATGGAGGGGTTCCGAGTCTACAGGAACATGTGATACTTACAGGTATAATTCGCTTTCATGTTATTTTATCAATCACGCAAGAATTTGCCTTTAGATTTAATAATAGGTACTCTGATCTTCTATTTTACCTTGTAATAAATAATATCTTTATTTTATTTTTATTACTAAATCAAGCACTAATTTCTTAAATATCTCTATGCCGATTTGCATGGAATTAAGAAATTGTAAAAACTAGGTCAGGGCCTAGTGAAGTTCCTTGGAGGACTCGTATGTGATACAGTCGACAACCTTCACGAAAATAAAACTAATTCAAGGTGAATATCCAATTCCAATGTCTTATCGACTACTTTAAATAATGAGGTAAGTCATTCATTGTTTTCCGATGCCTCGGTTAATATGCAGTGAACATTTACCTTATCAAATGCTTTTTTAAAGTTGATAGCTTTAGGCTAACCGTACCAAGTGGTGTAAAAATTTGATTACAGTACACGAGACCTACGTTTATATTTAATTATTTAATTTTATTGTTAAGGGGAAGTCGCGTGCGCACGCGCTTCGCCTTCGGCCTTATCGCACCACGTGATCGCAGTTTGTGTAATCACTACCACTTTAACAATACCTTAACAATTACACTGATTTTAATTTGTTGAATTCTATTAAGCTACAACAATGTTTTGATTGTTAGCAGATTGTTATACATTAATATTCTGGTACTAATTTTGTACAATTTAATGTTATTGGCAACAATATCTCATTTTATATGGTTAAAAATATCAGTTAATAAAATTTTATAATTCTAGTCATGAGAAGGGAAAGAAACAACAGAAAGATTATACTTTCGATGCAGCAATTATACTGGACGTTTTGTATGCACAGAGTCGCAGGCGCAGCATCGCGTTGTACTAGAGCAGGCGGCGGGAGGCAAGACTGCATTCCGTAGCAGGCATTCCGCGCTGAACCTCCGCGCGCGACTCCCGTGTCGCGACGTTCGATGTGCCGCGCGCAAACGATCGATGAATAGTCAATAATCGCTGTGCTTGTGACGTTAATTTATATTTATGTGCAATGTGCTATGGAGCTTTTTTATGTGTGATCGCCCCTGAGAGGGCTCTGTAATCATTGTTTATTTCATATTTTGGACGTTAACTATCAGGTAAGTTTTAATATTCTATGGTAACATTGCATCAAGAATTGTAGTTATAATGTTGCTGAGCGTAAAATTTTATCGGGAGGCCGTAACTGATTTAACGATGCATTCATTCCATTTATGTACATACATATATACAGTTGAGGAAGTTCTAATATTTCTTAAAATATTCACGAAACCTCGGATGTGTCTTGGCCTTTAACTTTGTTTTAAGCAGTCTATTAATATAACTGATATTTCCATTTGATCCTTGGTTGACATAAATGTTTGAAACCTGAATTTATAATACGTACAGTTCTTAAGCGGTTACAAAACAATTATTATTCAAGAGATCTTCGCATACGTTTGTTGCGACGAGCTTACAAACAGTGTTTACACGCTTGACATCATCGATGGGTTTATTTTCTAATGTATTTTTATTCCTTTTTGTTTTGAAGCAGTTGTTGGGTCTTTTTTTGTCACAATACTTAACTTTCTTCGTTGTTATAATTTTATTTACCACCATTCGGTCCAGTTCCTCAACGGAACGTGTCAATGAATCATTCGGAACATTGCGACAAAAGTTTACGCCTTTTTGGTGAATCATTTAAATGTAAATTCTTTAATCTTGTAAATGCATTAAATCTTTTTTATACTTCAATTTAGTATAACCACTAAACGGCGGCGTTCTGTTAAACATATTAGAGTTATTTTAAAGTTGTTTAAGAGAATTAATATTTATCCCTCCGCCGTTTAAAAGGAGAATTGTTTACAAAATCCCAAGTAAATATGAATTAGGAAGATAATGGTAAGAGCGTTAGGTGTGAACACCAAGAAAGGCTCCGGGTACAGAATTAATTCTTAGCACGTCTGGTGTTTTTTGCTACCACCATTTTTATTGTTTTACGTGATCGTTACTCTTTTTTTAGTGACTTTGATCGGAACAATGTTTCTTATCGGCAATTCTCTTAATTTTATTGCACTTAAGACTAAGTTAGGTAACTACTACAGAAGAATATAGATTGTCTGGCTTGTTACTATTAATTCATTGATGATGAAGGAAAATTCTAGTAAGTATTTAACGGCTCATTCAGTGTTGTTTTTCTTGATTAAAATAAGGAATAAAGACATAAAAGAGCCTTGCAAGTGAAACTAATTTAAATAAAGCAAGGAACGATCATCCATTCTCGCAGATAATAAAGAAGCTAATAGTAAACAAGTGCCTAGTAATTGCAGAGGCGATAGAATTATTCAGTTCAGTAGTCAAGTTAATCGCTGTATACTACTTCCATAAAATTGATGTGAATTGATTAAACCCTTTAATAAAATACATACATACATACATATACTCACGCCTTTTTCCCATAGCCAATAATATTTCATATTTTTTTTTAATAAGGTAAGTTTGTTGAAATAATTTCCATGTATGTTATTGATAAATGCCGACACCAAACACGGTTAATACATTAATCGGTAAATCCCCGCAACTAGACCAACATGCAAACCACTTTATGGGAACCCCGGCTTTATACAATAATGATACCTACTTACTAATAGAAAATTATACTAAAACAATAACAAAAAAACAAGCAACATTAGCTATAGAGTTAGTTATGATGTTAGGCTTGGTTATAAAGCTGAAAATGGTCTAACAGCCTCTAATTGTTTGTAAGAGTCTATTTTCAGCAATTGAATTATACTTAGTAATCACAATTTCTTTGCCAGCAACAATATCAGCCAGACGCAAGATAACATTGTTTGTGGTATGTGACACCGTCTGTTATGATATAGGTATAGAAATTTGTTGAGATGGCTCCTCAATGTTTACTTAGGACCAAAACGTGCATACCGAAGGATTTGAATGTTTAAAATACAGTCGTTCTGTTTGTCCACCGCCCCGTTGGGTCACGCTTCTGCCTTGCAACTTGTCCTACATCAAACATATTTGAATCTATATCACCACACTTGTTTTCGTCGTCGTATATTAATGTACACATTTCGCCGGTATGTTTTAAATTCCAAATATAATAGGAGGCTCGCCTCCTGGAATCCAAACTCCAAGCTGCAACTGAGAATCATATAGAAAAACCCTATAAATCTTTGCTCAACCTGAGAATCTAACCTAAGACCGCGTGCTCTACAGTGGCACAATACGACCATTACACCAATGAAGCAGCTTAATATTTTAATCCCTTCTCAGAATTTGCCTTGACACGTCAGTTATTTTTCTATAAATTACGTTAAAATTGGAGGCAATTGCGCTAAGATCAACAATTCTTGCAATTTCTGTATTTTGCTCCAGTATAGATGGATGTTGCATGTATTTTTATGTGGGAACCAGGGTTGGGACACAATGGTGTTCTGCAAAGGCTCTCACGCTCTCCGTGGGTGGCTCTTGCGACATTTCGTTCTCGAGAGATTGTCAGCAGCTTGTATTGTCACAGTAAATTGGAGCTAGTTCGGCTTTTTAATTGATAACTCGACTGCATGACGTTTGATATCAATTATGATTGACAGTGATCAATTGGATTGCAATTGAGAAGGCATTAAATTGTTATTATATCATTTTAACAGTTTAGCGATTGATATCATTTATTACTTTTAAACAAGAAACATTGTAATGTTTTCTTACTTCAACTATTCAGAAAAAAATAATCAGAACTATGCACTCTAGTAAGAGGGAAAAAAGTGGGTTTTACCATTTTATGTCCCAACAAACGTAAATTTGCATGTTACTTTAGTGTAGTGTTATTAGTGCCTGCCAATTACATATTTATTAATGTTTTGTTATTATTTATTTAAATAATTATCCTACTATATACTAAAGCACTAAAATCTATTACTCAGTCTTTTCATAGAATCCCAAACACTCTAATATTCCGAATTCAGAAAAGATTTACTACTCGTCTGGTTTCCAGGACAATAGAAGAAGTAGACTAAGTACCGAAGCCTCCTTCGGTATAATAAACACTTAGTGTCTTTGGAAAGGAATGTCACTGTGTGGGACAAATAACTGACACAATTACTGTAACACGCGCGCAATCGCAGATTATTTTAGACAAATTTTTCAACTCTCCTTTCACTTTATCATAAAGTGATCGTGAACTTTGAACGATCTTCTTGTTAGTTTCTTAGAATTTGCCATCAAGATTGATCGATGATTCACATAGTGAATCACCAATGATCTTAATAGCTGGTCAGCGTAAATCGATTTCCGTGCCATTCAGCCATGAAGCCACTCCATCACTTGAAGACCACATATTTGTATGTGACAAGCGAAAGTGGCATAAAAATACACTATTTGCACACTGATCGAATTATCCAACATGCGATATTGCGTGTTTAAAATATTGTGGAATGTAAAATTGCAATTTTGTTCATCGTCCAATGCTCGCTTATTATTAATTTATACATCTGTATTTCTAACTACTGAGATATTATGATTAAACATAATATATTTTGTCTGGGGAGAATTTCTATAACAATGTGCCGTTAAGCCATCTACCTTCACGTCGACCATCAGGGCGCAGGGCATCATTCTCATGTCACACTTATAATGCACAATTAACACAAAAAATTGTAAGACTGTTGAAAATTACGATCTGTGAATGACACACAAACAGCAGCACCCCAGTATTGCATTATTTTGAAGGTTTATTTAACAAGCTGTTGTTTAATATGAGCGGCTACATAATTGATGTAATGATGACCGCGGCCAAAAGAGCGTGAAATGTGAAAGAAGTTTTGAGAAATTTTAATATATAGCTTAATAAATAACATTAGATTGATTGAATACACTTTCTTTAGTTACAAGTGTTTTTTGTCAATTGATTTTTTTTTCTAAAGTTATAATAGCTTCAGGCTGAGTTTCGTTTCATAGTGGATGCACAAAAACTATTTGATCATTGTAAATATTGAATGCCGCATTCCTCGTGGTAGCTCTCCGTAACGCAGCACTGGGGAGTTTGTTATCACTAGTACATATAATATCGGAATGACTTTGAAAATTTTTTATTGCGTCAATGTCGAGGCGCCTATGCACCAGTTGTTCCGTTCGGACATTCCAATTTGGACGTTGCCCTTTAAAAATGTTCAATCATTGTACCTGTTCGGATTCAAATTATAATCACGGATTGAATAGTCTATCTTCTTGATTTCTTGCGTCTCATCCTAGTTTACTTGAGTCCGTATCCATGGATTTTATAATAGATCCAGAACGTAGATCCAAACTGAGATAAAATTCGTAAATAGTGGTTCTATTTCAAGGCCATCTTTTTCAAGAGTCAGACGAAGGATTATGTATATTTTTAAATCTGTCTGGATTTTGATTTTGAAGTTTCACTGCAGATGTATTTGACATGGGATTATTTTCAAGTAGAATTACTTTCTCAAATTGTTTCTGCAATAAAAGAATAATCAGGTTTCAGGTGTCTGCTTTCAAATCGGCGAGAACCCTCAGTATTTACCAATTAAATTCAAGAGAATAGAATATAACAATAGTGTGCTGAGGTTAATGAAACCTTGAGAAATTCTACCACATTATGTTACTAATTGGCTTCTATTACTATTATATTTCTAGCTGTTGCTTAGAATACTTCTTATATTGCATCTGAAAAAAAACTGCACAGCGACAAAAATTACGTTAAATTTTTTTTCTGTAGATGTCTATACGTATTTTCTTAGCATCCGAAAACTTTTAATTCCTAAAATATATTACAAACCATGCAGAATCATGTTACTAGGTATCTGCTTAAATGTTTTCTTAAGCAAAACCCACATGCAGACAAGGCTAATAACTAACAGATAACAAATTATTATTGGTCCCCCGTTAAATTGATAAACTGTGTTGGTTAAACAGATAACTGGGTTAAACTCTTTGGTTAAATTTTGATAGCAGGCCTTTAGATAGTGGATAAGCAGTTTGAAAGGTTGTATGTGGGCGATGCGATGGGTTGAATGGATGGTTTTAATTCAAAATGGTGCCAATACTGATGGTTTCGGTTTTTTTTAAAGCGTTTTGTGTGCTGTTCTGCTGCCTTTATAAATGGGTTCGTTTAAAAAGGAGGTTCAACTCACTCATTAATTGACTGTTGATAAAAAGAAAAAAAAATCCAATTATTATTAAAAACGTGCGATTATAATCAATCTTCTTACATCTGTTTCAATTTTGGAACGATTAAGTGATTTTTTACAGTAGTTCTTAAGTTTTAATCTACCGTGATTGCTTCATCGGCTGGTACAGTTTACTGGTCGATTATACAACATTTTTTTCTATACCTGCTGTTTTTTTTATTCAACATTCATAGTTAAAAATCCGTCTTCTTTATATTCAAATTTTTGATATTAAACGTCTATTGTAACTTCCTTAAGTTAAAGTTTCGAAAATTAGTTCGAAGGTGATTAAATGGCTCAAGAATTTATGATTGCATTATAGATCAATAAATCTCTTAAAAATATAATAATAATATTAAAAACTACCATTTTCTATTTCATGCAATAGTATAATTAACTAAGATGTAAACTTCAATATGAGATTATTAAAGTTTACGTTTATTTTAATTAACTGTAAGCGAAAAGAACTTTAAAAAATACCGATCATAAAGAATATAAAAACCGAACATTTCTCAGTTATTTGCTTGTTATAACGCTAATTAATATATAAATTTTTTATATGTTTCTTGGATAGGATATTAACCCTATCCTAGAATTTAAACTAACAGTACCATTAGTATTTTTACGTCAATATTTACATTGCTATCACATAAAATATTCCCTCTCTCTCCTCTACTTTCTATTAACTCCAAAATAAAAGAATTCACTGTTATTTTCGTTTCTTATTTGTTGGTAAATAAGAAACGAAAATAACAGTGAATTCTAAGTACGCAACGGTACGTAGGTGTAACTTTAAATTGTGTTGTATGAATAACGAAATCATATGCTCTTTAAAGGCTATCAACGTCCATTTGATCGTTATCAACAAAACTATTTGCGTCTTTATCAGCTCGCGTACGACATGCGTGAGTTTACTGTTCCAGTTTATTTTGAATACCAGCTCCAAATACTGACGAAACAATACGGGCTACTTGATTATCTTGTGTTAGATTATTCATTGCTGCATTTCTATTAATGTCAACTTCCAAGTTTGTAGTGCAGAATCAATGTACTGTTGTTGGATTTGATATATCAACTTGTGGAAGTAGGGTAATACGTATAATCGTATCTGCGGGAGATGTTTCTTTATGTTCTTTCTATTACTTGGCAGAAATAGAGCGGAAAGTGTTGTCATTATGGGTAGCAGGATGGAACTAACTACAAGATAGTATCCAACCTGCTTCTTCTTCATTTATTGCGACATATTTTTTGCTGACTTTACTACCTCGTTGGTCTAGTGGTCGTAAGTTAGATTGCTGAGCAGAGGTCTTTGGTTCGATTTCTAGGTCGAGAAATGAATTATTGAGTTTTTTTTATGAAATTTTCAGCAGCGTCGGTAGTGGAATTAGGCTCGCCCAGAAAATGTGGGTTTACATTAGTACACCTCTGCCTAACACTTGTTTTGTTAAATTTATAATAATTGTTCTCTTTAATAAGGGTCAGAAACAGATTGCTGTCAGAGTAACAAATGTATAACAATCAGTTGACTCATACTACGCAGGTTGTCAGGCAGCTGGCTCACTCAATTAACAAGAGAACAGATGTACTTAAACCTTGAACAATCATTGTGTTCAGCGAATTTGGAATCTTTGAACTCCACTTATGAGTCGTGTCAAGGGAATGAAAATAATGGAATTTCAAAAATTGTCTTCGTATTAGTTGTAAGCCAGTATTTTCCACTGTTGTTTAGTTTTTCTTCAAGGAAGTACGTTTTAGCAACACAATATGAATTTCAGTGTAAATAAAGTGTACTTTTGCCTATATTTGGCAGAGGTTAGCAGAATATTAAATCTTTTCAGATGTATTCATTGATTAAATTTGTTCAATTCAATGTATTTTTAGACAAGAATGAAACACATTTATCCCCTATACGTTACTATACGTTTCAAGTTATTTTTAGATCATCAAGTCAACTATTCAAATAAAGTAATTGCGCAGCGGTTCTAAGTAGCGACATACTATTTGTGTTAAACTGTCGAGGATTAAGACAGATAGTCATCGTTGTGGCGCCACATTTATTTGTAAAGCCTTTGCTGGTTATATTAACAGTTAGCCCTTGAACACACAGGCATTTTTAATGCGCGAATGGAGTACCTATTTAAACGCAATTTGTGGTCTATGTGGACATAAGTTTAACTTATAACTATAATTATTTGTCCTGACTGACTATAAATTGCACAATCAATATTATTAAGCGTGAAAATTCGAACATAGGCTTGTTATATAACGTAAAAACTAAAGAAAGGGTTTTGGAAATTTCAACACAAGCTGGCACCTAATACAATATTATGAAAGTTGTGTTTGAATTTTTCGTCTCAAATCTTGAATAACAAATATATTATTTGTACAACTCAAAACAATGATGTTAATACATTGTAGTATGGACCGTCTATTAGTCTTGTAGTAGATCTTACATAATCTGTGGCCCGAACTCAAGCCAACGGTAGTGAACTATAGTACAGAGGGCGAGATAGCGATCTCGTGGCGCCGAGTTCATTTGTCTCAATTGGAAGCAGCTGCTCGACGACCCCACTGAGGAAGGATTCATTACTCGACGTCTTCCTATGTCGAGAGATTCCACTGAGGTAGTGACTGTACTTAGAGCGTGGTAATTTGGTAATTGAGTGTGTCATCGTCAACCTGAGTTATAGGATGTGGATGGAGATGTTTAAGAAGGGTCGTAGCTTAACGGGATTCAAATTACTGGTAATATTATAATATTTTTTGATGATCTATCTAATGTGAAGGTCATAAATCGACCAACATAATATTATGACTAAAATAAAAGCGTAGATGTTTCATTACTTAACTTTTTTGTATTTGAAAGAGTCGGTTTATAATCAATGCCTTAAAAAAATCAAACGAATCAGCCCAGTCTGCTTTCATTGAATTGAAAGCTGGAGAAACCGATTTCATTAATACGACTAAGAAAGACTTAGTAGTGAAAATAGAAATAACACTTGTTACGACAGTAAACTTGTAAAGAAATAGTGTTTGCTTCATTATAGGTATGACTTACTAACCGCATATGTATGAGTAGAAAAACATAACGACCTATTTGTAAAGCGGTATGCATTTTAAATTGGTACGGCGTGTTCAAGCGATTACTGGTTGCATTCCCCGCTACTTGTGTAAATTGTTAATTTATTATAGCTTTGAATTCCAATTTTCCAGTATTGTTTTTATCTAATGTTTCAATTTGGGAACTGTATTCGCTATATATTTACGTTTATGTCAATTTGATTATTATAATCGTTATTGATGTATTTATTTTATTCTTAAGAGTCTTGTTATTTCTCTCTGTTTTTTCTAGTCTCTATATCTCTTTCTCTCTATCTTATTCAGTTCTTTCTTTCTTTGGTGAATACATAGACATCATGATGATAATAATGTATTACATCGGTAGTTTTCCTAAAATTCATTCAAATAAAAATGTCAATGCCCATATCACTTATCGCTGGAAAGTTTGGTAAACAAATAATTATCTTTATCAAAGCTCCTCATTGCACAACGTTCACGTAATTTATGTTTGTTTCGTATGTCTTGTGTGTCTTTGCGGTACGATTTGGTCTTTTATTTATAGATGTACAATTTCATTAGTATCTATTAAGCTTCACATTGTTATTTGGGAGAGGCTTTTGTCCAGCAGTGGACTACGATAGACTGAGCTGATTGATTGAAGCTTGATAGTCTACAAAAATAAAATATAATTCAAACCAATCACTAATTTTACCTTCTATGTTGCATTAAATTTATATACGGTAACTTAAACAATGTGTTCTAATGTATTAGTAAATTAATAACATTCTTTGGATAGATGTTTAAAAAGTGTTTCTATTTAAAGAACTTCGACCATTTCTAACAATAGACTATATCGTGAAGATGTAGTATCTGCTACTAAGTTGGAGCTAATCTTAGAAACCCCTCAACTAATATGGCTTTACAAGTATGCAGAACTTCTGCAGAATGTAGTGTATAAATATTCTTCAATGCTGTTTCTTAGCTTTTAGCATAGTCTTGGATTGTTTAAAAATATTCTGCACAAACACTAAATATGTTTTTAATAATACGTGAAGCAAAAACTTTGTAAGTACCTTTTTTTTTAACGAAAATTGTGCGGACTGAGGAGTACGAAATTACCCTCACTTATAGTTTATATAGAGACGAAGTCTAGAGCTAATATTTTTTACATTATGCATACAAAATTATAATTTCAATTATTTATTTTGGTCAGTTTTCGACCACTTGGGCGATCTACGACTAGTAATCATTAATTATTTATCATATAGGTAGAGGAAAACTGTATAAAAAAGAAGCATCTTCAACGTTTGAAGTCTGTCAACCTCAACTAAGCTAACGTGGTGGAAAATAGCATTTAATATCCATATAAACAGAAACCATGTCCAAGAAAGAGTTGAAATGTCGCGAGGTTGCTCAATTGAAGAGGGACAAACCCGACAGAAAAACCAATTGACTCAGTAACCGTTATTACCAGCAAGAAGCAGTTTGGCGAAAGAGAAGACACGACACTTCCTTGATAACAGCGGACTTTGTTAATTGAAAGGAATTGCTCAGTTTTAGTGGCGCTTTTTGCGGGGCTTGGAATCTTCGTCGTAGTATCATTGTAATATGTGTATTGACGGTATAAAAGACTACTTTATGTGGAGGCGTCGCGGGTTTCTTTCTAACTTCATTTATTTGCTTAAAATATGGTTACCCAGATGGTACATTATTATAGCTATAAAAGATCAGTCATATTTTGACATAATAACTAATATAAGACTCAATAATAATTTTTTTTAAATCGTGAACTAAAATATATACCTCATGTAGTGTTTGTTACACCATCTACTATACGTAACACAAACATCGTTGATTAACTTAAAACTAGATGGCGCTGTCTCATAATGTCAGTTTTTTTTATTAATTTAGGTATATATTGCTTCGAATGTCATTTATCCCTGATTTAATCAAATTAATTATATGGATAATATAGTACCACAACGTTCCAAGTTAAGACGATAAAATTTACTATTACAATAACATTACTTCTATAAAGTTCAATGACTTTCAATACATAATATTATGTATTTTAATCACACATATTAAGAAATTATTTTAGATTATAGACATCGCGTGTTACGATTAAATAATTAAGGAAATGAGAGGAACTACTTAAATTGTGTCATTATTATACTTGTTTATTTAAATATGACTGTCAACAATCTCTTGCAAGTACATAATGCGTTCAAATTGTAATGATTTCCTCTATAACATGTAATATTCAAATTCTCATTGACAAGATGAAATATCAGAGAAAGTTTAAGCATGTCTTAAAACTGAAATAAGCTTCAAATGATAAAAACGATAGTAGTTTAAAAGACCTTATAATGACAGTTCGAGACAGGTAACTTGGAAAATAAAGATGGCGACCGAGTTTTTTTTTTCAAGCATGGGAAACAGCACAAGGCACAGATATCGGTGTATAAGATACACTTTTTAAAATAATTGACAGTACGGTTAGTGCACAGATCGACCGATCGGTTTCTACGCCGGTTTGATCCTCGTACGGATCAAATATTTTATTCCTATACGGCTTACAAGTAGTGGTTTTGGGTCTGGGTATTTGTGCAATGTATTTTTTTGTGTTTGTAAGAGCACTCACGACACAGGAGAAATTACTGGTGTGATTTTCTTTTTATAAAAAAAATATTGGTGCTTATTTACTAAGAGTACCTAAATACGTTTTAATGTATGTTTTTTTAAAGTGAAATATTAACAGAATTTTCCTTTTCTATTCAATAAATAATAAGTCATAGTTAATAAATCGTTCCTATTTTTCTAAACCTAACTAGAAATCCCTTAAAATGTCATAACAATCGTGCAGTGGTTAACCACAAAACGTAATATAATTTATTGTATTTTCACTTTGTTATTGAATGCGAATTGTTTATAGTTCGTAGTATAATCCTTATGAATGATCGAGTATATCGGTTTCGTATCGACTAAAAACCTATTCTGGCCCTCTAGTCAGGAATAGGGGTATAAAATGGTGATGTTTTTAAAGCACAAGAAATACAGGTTACTGTAAAGATGTTAGAAGAAAAAGAAAAAAAAAAGAAAGAAGCTAGAACTTATAGATAGTTTCCTAAATTAGTTACTGTTTTACTACCGTTTTTTTTAATTTTGGGAAGAATATTATTCACATTCATATTCATTTATTTGCTTTCCATAATGTGTAAATAGAATATTTGATTGAGTGTCAATTATGGCCTTTGTTATATATATAACAAAATAAAATGTTAATAAAGAAATTATGTGCAATAAGTTTTAAGAATTTCTATAAACTTTATAAGCATGTGAAGATAATTGTGTTGTTCGACTCCAAGGACTATACATAAGGACTTTTCACATACAATAATAAAACTAAAGTTAAACTACATAACGTGCATCGAATCACGTACTATATAGGAGGTACTTAAGTAGATATATGTAAAGTTAAATGTAGTAACAGTGAGTCAAATATGACGCGACTTTGAAGTCACAATGTCGCGTGTTAAACTCTCAAACAAACAACAACCGTTATTATCGGTTTCAAAACTATAATAGCACATAGAAAGTTAAACGTCAAAATTGCAACGTTTTGTCTAAGTCGGCCAGTTTTTGGGTAAACATGCATAATTATGTTCTGAAACGTATGCTATAATTATTTACTGTATTGTATGTGTAATAGAATAATTAGTCATCTGCGTATTAGGTTTTTGGCTGTGATATTAGCCTCGTGTAGCCTTTAAATTATTTAATTTAAGGATATACATATATTCGACAATTCACTGAATCCATTTCAAGTGTGTGTTTCACGTGATATAATGACGATTCGATTTTGCGCAGTAGTAAAGCGATCGGTTTGTGCGTCACGGGTTGCGGTTTCGATGCTACGAAAGATACATACTACAGACAGGCATTTGTGCATGTTAAAATTTATGTTTATAAACGTATACACAGGAGATTTTTTTTAAAAACAATGAGAAACTACTTAGCCTTTACCCAGTTAGTGGAACCTATCATTTACCATTGCCTTACCATTTAATTGAAGCATTAGCTTTCATTATTGATCCTGCTATTATTCAACCTTGGCCTAACCACTATGTTATAAGTCAGGTTTAAATATAATTTACTAAGGATTCTCTTCTACATTCCTTTTATAGAAATTGGCTATTTATAGACTATTGCATACTAGTTAGAAAACCAGAATTTCACCGCGTTCCGTTCCAACTAGGCGGACAGGAACTGAATTAAAATATCGGCAAACCTTACTGCATTCTGTCCTGACAGTCTAGACATTGCTACACGTCGATATAGACCCATTGCCTTATCAAATACTGTATTTCTAGGCTGGTTTAAGCCATCTAAGATCAGAAGTTTTTTTTTCATAATACCTTACAGCCATTTTTACAGAATGATTGATAACTCCTAAATGATTGGAATGTGGATTATGTGGGGTAATCTCAATGCTGATAGAGTAAAAATGCAAATTGGAGATGCAAATTTATACTTGTGTTGGTCGTGTATATATTTATTTTTAATGAACTAGTACCAAAATACGATCCAAAACAAACCAGATGCGGTTTAAGCAAGTGAAAGTGTCACATGGGAGTTTTAAATGTGTAATTGATGTGTTTGTCGGTTACATGCGGGTATTACTGATAAATGTAGTGTCGTCGGAGTACCCAATAGCATTTAAACGGACTTATTTTGACAGTTAGCTATTTCAATTTCTGTCAAACGAGTTTACATATTTATGCATAACATAGGTTGGGTTACACTTAGTAGTTTTGGTAAGCAATATTTTTAAGCCAGCTCGATATAACAGGTATGAAGGCAGGCCGCCTAAAATATTTGGAAACTAGTACCGCAAAATGTACACATTTTGCGGTAAAATAATTGGAAACTAGTACCGCAAAATGTGTACATTTTGCGGTACTAGTTTCCAATTATTTTTTTATTATGCCGTTCGTGTGGTCGCATTAATGAAACGGATGCATAGACCTTTAGTGGAAGTGACTTCTATCTATTGTGTCACCCTGTTTCATTTCTAGCGATTGTTTCCACAAAAAAAAAAACCTTTAAGATTATCCTATGTGACCTTCCCCGGCAATCAGACCCACAAAACAAATGTCATGAATAAGAGAATATTAGACCCTAACAAAAGGTGATAGAATACACTTTCATATGGTTCTTAAAGTTCAATGTATATTAAAATAGACAGACAGACATACAGACGGACAACAAAGTGATCTTATAAGGGTTCCGTTTTTTACTCTTGAGGTACCCTAAAAAAATATGAAAGTTACCACGGACCACACAACAATTGAGTTTATTTTTAAAGTCTAAAGAACAAAACCTCAAACGATACGGCTGGTTATACATCTTTGAAACACTTCATTTTAATCGTATTATTCCTTCTAAGGAACTAATGGTCCATTTTGTTCCTTCCACCATACGTTTACGACACCTACTTAATCCTCTATTATATTTTTATACCCACTTTATCTATGGCATCCATATGTGGAACAGAAATGCGCATGAGTTTATGTAACAAGATTGACATTTTAGAGGCGGGAAAATGGCGTGAGAAAATTCTTTGCACTGGCAATATTATAACGATATTGCGGCGAATTTGAAATCGTCAGGCAAATTGTTGCGATTATGATATTTTGAACTCGTCTGCTATAAATACGGTGATTATGGAATATTTTCTCCATCCATCTTAACGACTATTGGATTGGCATAGTTACCAGTGTTTATGAACATCATTTGATCAGCCAATCTTAATATTGTCAAATATCTTCCTTAGAAATTTCTATGTTCGTTCATTTTGTAACATCACTGCTACACAATTTAACGGTATACAATCTTTATTGCTTCTATATTTCTAAAAGTAATTACGATTATTGTTCCTTACTAGCTTAATCATTTGTGTTTTTGATTAATTATTTTTACGACTACATTCTACATTCTTGGTTTTATCTGAAGCTATTGCGTTAATTCTCTGCTACTTATATATTAAGTACATTTTGGTCTATAAATATACGCTCATATAAAACAAAATATTACGTTTTACTATTATTTTTTTATTTTTCCGGGAAGACAAAGTTACGAGCTGTAAAAAGACTATTATTATGTTTATATAGGTTATATTCAAACATATTTTATTGCAGACAATAGCCGCACGTCCTTAATAAAAATTCACTCCCCAATGTAAAATGAAACCAATCTCCAGAGAAAACAGTTGAAATTTCTATAAAAACCATTTCGAATGTTGAACAGAGAGATCGAAGATATTTGCACGCGAGCTGAAAACTAATCTTTCACCGCGACAGTTACGAATGAACTGTTTTACATTGCGTTTTTTGTTGTGGCTGAGTGATTTAGGTGTAAAGAGAGCCAGCAGTGGATAGTGATGTGTGGGCTTTGCATGATTGGAGCCGCATTACGTATGCGGTTGAGGTCTGTAGGCGTCATAGTATAATTGTTGGGACAGTGAATGCTTCGCGTGAAGAATCCATAATTGATCTGAGAATTCCGCAGGGTTTAATAGTAGGCACACTATGGAACTATAATATCACGGCACGTTTTATTTCTTATTGTTGTATATTTTGATGCGATACCATTTTGAATTCTATTATTTTAATGAGTTGAGAAAATTTCCAACTGTGTTTATTGTTGAGTGACACTGAAGGATAGATAATATCGAGAAATCTAGTGTGGAGTTCATTTTTAACAGTCGAAAAATATATAACATAATTATGCCACCAATCCTCGATCTGACCGTATCACGATTGACAGAACCTCTATGATTCCTTTCTTATATTTCAACATGTGTCATATCATTTTCCAATATTTCTTTATCATCAAGTTTCCCTTTGTTTGTTAAGCTAATATTTAGTTTCTTATTGCTGATAACATGGTAGGTATTTATTTGAACCAATACACTGATATGGTGACTGTATTGTGTATTGGTATTTAGTTGTAACCAATGACTAGGATTGCAAAATACGTATTGACTGTCTTTTTTCTGTATAGGTATAGTATGATTTACACAACTAACATGAGTTTACTTCTTTGTCCCTACTTTTCTTATACCTAAACCTATGTGGTATCTACTTTAAGCAATCATTATTAAAAATCTAGTCTACCTAAATTGTTAGATTCACTGTACATTGAAAAGTAAAATGTTTGCACCTTAAAATAGACCATGATTCTCGAAGATTGTTTCTGCATTTCTTCTCAAAGTTAGGAAATAGCGATGCCATCTAGATCCTTAAAACATTTAAGTATAATATGTATGACTTGTAAGTGTCTTCAAAATATATATTTACAGAAATAACTATTATTTAGCTTATTTCAGTTAATTTTTTACCAAACGTTGTTCGTTTTTAATCATCTACAGAGTTGTATTTTTAAAGTTGAGTTATAACACTACCATACTTGCTCTCTAGACATACGAATGTACGACCGATTGATCCCTTATTCGAGTCCCGTTCCATGCAATTTGTATGGATACACGTACAGACAGCTTTTGCGTGGTAACATTAGGTGACGACTTCCGTTTATGACCGCCATATGAATTATCTATGGCTTTTTAAAAGCACAATCGCTTTAGATCGATTGTTTATTGATAAAGTTCATTGACATTTAGGTAACCTTGATTATTGATGTAGATATTATCAAAAATAGTATATATTCTTCGTGATAATGGATGAATGATGAATAATGACTTGTTTTATTGTTGCTTTTTGTGAAGATCTAGTTTAAATTGCGTTTTTTGGACCGACGTATCTATTTATTGAAGTGAAAGTCAACTCAAATGATTTATTTCAATAAAACCAATATTAAAAGTACGTTTCAACTGGCAAAAACTAGTTAATAAAAATAGGCATTTTATAGAAGAATCGTTAAAAAAACCTTTAAATAAATAAATAATCGGTTTCGTTTACGATTTTATTTTACTTTACCGAGAAAAATATCTTATGGTTTATGTTGATGTGGTCGTCAGTTCAACTCAGAAACCTTTAGAAATATAATGTTTACGTACTCGCGAGAGTATTAAAATGTCAGCTGAATAAAATCGATTACTGCGGCGTTCACAGCTTGTGTGGTTGTTGTCAGTTTATTATATATCTACATAATAGTATTGTAACAGAGGAATTTATGATAGCCTTATGGTGAGACCAATGAACTGAGAAATCTAAGTTCTCAAGTTCAAAAACAAAGTACACACCACATTTTTTTTTAAGTTACGTCCGTATTTATCACATACTAGACGGAGAATAGACCCGATTAGCCCAGAGATAATTAACGCTGCCTTCTGTGCTACCGGTCCCGGGTCCGAATCCCAGCACCGACAAATGTTTGTGTGATGAGCATCAAAATTTGTATCTGAGGTATGGATGTATCTATGTATAATATGTATGTATTTACATAAAAAGTATATATGTAATATAGCTGCGTCTAGTATCCGTAACACAAGTCTCGTTGCTTAACACGGAACTAGATGGCGCTGTGTCATAATGTCCGACATGTTTATTATTATTATACTCAAACGGTGAGGATTTTCGCTATGACATGTGAAGTCTTCATCACGTATTAGGCTAGCGTGGTGGCTTAATATCTCTTAAATGAGAGGATACCATGCCCAGCTGTGAAACGATGATCCAAAATCCAATTTTTAAAATAATTTTCCTTCTTTAACAAAAACTCACAGATAATATTATTTTACGAACACAGAGTATGACCAGACATAACTATCTATAGAATATACAAAATAAGTAACAACATATTATATAATATTGACAGTAAAATTTAACTATGATAAGAGAACTGTCTACGATAACATCAGACGATAGTTACATGCAAGTAATCCGGAAACGAGCCAAAAAAGTTTCCCGCCGTACACCTCACCACGCATGTTTTGCATACAAATGTTGGGTGTCGCGTGTAATCGACCCCACAACTCACTGCCAAGGTTGTACGTACGTTCTATTGCAATACTATGCTAAATATAAATGCGATACATTATCTTATCCGTAAATTATTATATTTGTAATCCAGTTTAAAGGAAAAACAATGAAGAAAATGACATCATTATTTTTTATTTCTTGTTATTTCTTATGATACACATAAATTGTAGGAAAGGATTCAAAATGTACTCTGTATAAATACAATCAGGAAATTTAGTTGTACCTACACGATTTTCATCCTTATTATTGTATAATTAAGGTCCTTAATGGATCTAGGAAGCTACTAGTGTAGGATTTATTGAAGTGAATATATATATTCTGACATTAGTATCCAGTGTTTTATAGTTCCAAGCTCGTGATTGTGTTATGGATACTAGATGGCAGATACAATACATAAATATGTATTATATTGGAGATATATACAATTATACTTATAAAGAAACCATCATTGACTTTATATCTATTGTTTATAATATTTAAAAAATTCAAATGCATGGTTTTCGAAACGGTTGGTAAAATATGTATTAGTTTATTTTATAGTGAATTGGCGTGTAGTGATTTACAAGATACTACAGTTATCGTGGATGCTCTTTATCAAGAGATCTATCTATTAGCTTAATTTAATGGTTATATTAATTTCACAGTATATAAGGCATCAGTTTTTAAGTCATATAAGTATGCGTAAAAATAAAAGTAAACTGGAATGAATCTCCAGTTAAATAAGATGCATAAAAATACTTAATAATAGTACATTAAAAATCCAATCTTAAAGTATATAACATATTTTAACACCTCATAGAAAAGTATTAACGTACAGATTACAAAACCTCAGAGACCGCATCCGGCCGCACGTTCAAAGTTAATCTATATCTGTTCGATTAATTGGGATTCACCGAGGAAGCTGTAATGGGGTTAGAATGTTGATGGTGCCCTTTTTTGGTACTTTCGCTGAAGGAAATTCATTTACTCAAAGTATTTATCATATTATAGGTCAATACATTTGTGTGAATTGTGAAAACGAAGTATATACACACATTCAGAAAATCCTTTGTAGTGACTCTGTATGTCTCAAAAAATATCCTTAAATTTTTTTTTGAAGGAATGTATCCCAATTTTCTCATAGTATAGGGCTATATATTGATTGGCTATATTTTGGATCATTTACAGCATCCCCTGCTGGCCATGATACTAGCTGTGACCATGGATGATGAATCAGCATCATCATCATCATTTCAACCATTAGACGTCCACTGCTGGACATAGGTCTCCCCCAAAGATCGCCACGACGACCGGTTGTATGCCGCCCGCATCCAGTGGATTCCAGCGACCTTTACCAAGTCATCAGTCCACCTTGCCGGGGGCCTGCCCACACTGCGTCTTCCAGTATGTGGTCGTGGTTCGAGTAATTAATCAGCATAGCGCTTTAAAATCCGTAAAATGTAATTTTATTTCAGTGTTTAATTTTCTCGTACATGTAAGAAATCATTATCTTATAAGTCATAACAAGAACAATATTTACATCTGTAACGCGAGAATCACATTCCAGATCCAAAACCTATACGCTATAATAATATTTGGACTGTGCGGGGATCAATCCCGTGTTCGGTGGCGCAAAAGCCGAACGCTAAGCCACTACGCGAATTGAAAATGATTTATTAATGACACGATGTAAGTGCAAAGGTCGCACCGCTACCGTAGAATTTTTATGACTCATAGTTTACAACTTCCGTGATTCATTGAGACATTTTATTAGTTTAAGTATCAAAGAAAACTAATTTACACAGAACATATTAATATTCTTAATAAATAGTTGTAAGTCAACAGATATTAATGGTAACTACATAAAAAAACATGTTAAAAAATATGACCCAAATATTTCGCCAAAAAAAAAATCTACATTGCAAAATCAGTCTTCAGATGAAAGATGGACGGTTGCTAATGACTTTAGCAGCCGGTTTTGTACTATGAATAAACAGAATTGTTTATCACACACTGTACAAAGGGACAGTTGATTGTTTACAGCGAAATTACTATTAGTATAACATCCGCACGGCATTTGACAAACGGTCCGCAAAACCTGCGCACACGCAGAGAAAGACACACACACACACTCACAGAGACTCACAGCTTCACACACACTGATAAAAACTTAATTGCTGTGCATGTTATAGCAGCTTAAATAAGTTTTGCTGCAATATCATCATCCAAATTAATTATACTACTTAACTTATGCAATTTAATTTTAAACTAGCCTCTGCTCGCAACTTCATCTGTGTAGAATTATTACTAATATAACCTTATTTAGATTTTGAATACCATTGTACTTCGGAATAACGATTTAGCGACTGCTGAGTAAGAGGTCTGGGGTTCCATTCACAGGTCGAGTAAAGTATTACTTTACTCGACCTGTGAAATTCTCAGTAGCAGCTCGGAGTTTGGATTCGTGCCCGATAGTTGGCAATAGGCTCGCCCCCTATTACATGTAACCTAAAAAAATATCGGCAAAATGTGGGTGTACATTAGTACACCCTACCTAACCCTTCGGGAATGATAGGTGTATGTAAGGATTTACCTTTTAGCGTGTCTATTTTCATATTTGCCTCAAATTATTACTAAATTTCAAACTCAATTCAGTAAGTGCAGCACTGCATCCTGCCCGTACACAAACAAGCACACACACAAACGTTAACAAATCATTTGTTTGACCGTTCCGTGCGCGTGCGCATTCCGGCTTTAATTCCGATAATGGTAAATTGGCCGGGTTTGTTTGGTAACACGTCAGAAACCAATTTATAGGACATGTTTACACAATAAACCTTTTCTTACCAGAATTGCCATCGAGTCATTTCTCAGGAATTGTTACAGATTTATGTGAAATGGATTAAAAGCCAAATTTATGCCGGTTGTTGACAAGAGTACTTATGTTTGTCGGTGTGTTTATTTAAGCTTCCGTTCTTGTATTTCGTAGAACTAGAAAACGATAACACGTTCATATTTAGTTATTCGATATAACATTCTGTAATAGTTCGTTAATAAGTACTAAAATACAATAATTATTCTTTAAACTGCCTCGTTGGTCTAGTGGTCGTACAGTGCGACTGCCGAGCAAGAGGTCTTGGGTTCGATTCCCAGGTTGAGCAAAGTGTTATTTTATTCTATGAAATTCTCCGTAGCAGCTCGGAGTTTGGAGTTGTGCCCGGTTAATGGCAGTAGGCTCCTATTACATGGAACCTAAAACATTCCGGTGCGAAACGCGGGTGTACATTATTACACCTCTGCCTAACCCTTCGGGGACCACAGACATATGGTATGTATAAATGAATTATTTGTAAAATTTGTACACCACGCTGTCCTAATTCAGGTTGGTAGACTTCACATGCCACCGAGAAAATCTCTGAGGCATGCAGGTTTCTTCACGATGTTTTCCTTCACCGTTTGAGCATGTGATAAATACACACGTACCTTCGAAAAGTGAGTGGTGCGTGCTTCGTGCAAAACTGATGTTTTTTTTCGAATAACAAATAAAATTGATAGTCTTCTCTTTCTTAAGTTCTAAAATATGTTTATGTTTTGTAATTCTAGAATCTCTGACCTTTATACCTTTAAAGTAATTTGCGGGTATTGTGTGGGTTACGTTAACCTTTTGTTTGGTTGGAGCCCAGCCGTGTTGCCATATTTAGAGCGATCACTGTAATAGCAACCCACGGTTAGTAGTGGTTTACACAAGTTTGGTCCAATGTTGGCGGTTGGACGTTGGTGTTTGAGACAATGGTCACATACTTATAGGCACTTCCATAGTTTTTATGAGTTATAAAACCCTTTTTATGTTATGAAACTTGTTTTTAGCATAGGTAAGTAAAATTAACACAAATTTTAAATACATTCTACACAGTTAAAAACTTCCTAAAGCGTATAATTGTGAGTTACAAATTAGTCACATCCGTTTAAATTGGCGTACATTACAAATTTGATGTGGTATTTAATTTACACGCATTTTTCTTGATTTAACAAGAAAATCTTCAGAGAACACTTATTTTATAAGTTCGTTGACACATCATTCTGTCTCTGTCTACACTAAATAAATGATTAATGCTAATAGGTATTTGTGTTTAGCCACAATGCATGTCGGAAATTGTTTGAACAAATATTGATATGCAGGTTGATGTTACAACAAATGTTTGAGCCAATATTGGGGCCAGTAGGCGTTATTAATTATATTAATGTCTAGCAATAAAACTTATGCGAATAAAGTTAAGAGTTGTATTGCCAAAATGAGGAATTATATCGTTAATGTCATCATTATTGTTATACTATAATTTGTAATATTTAAACTAATCGTCAAAACTTTATTATAATTTTGCAAATATGTATTGCGGTATTAACTATTTTGGTTTTGTAAAAATGTTTTGTTGAGTAATTCATCAACTCGTCCTACATGCCTACGGCCCATTAAGGACGACTTGCGGAAAATGAAAGTAATTAATATTTCCATTCTGCAACTCGTCCCACGTTTCTTTTTGTGTGGAATTTTGAACTTTATGAACGTTTGGTACAGCTAGTAAGACAAGTTAAAACAATATTTTTATGAAGATACTATTAAAATCTTTAGTTTTTACCAGTGATGTTTCTCCGGTTATATCAGTAAGCAAACAATGGTTATGGCGGTTACATTTGAAGTAGGTAAATGATGACAGGACATACCTATGAATCTTTTGTTCAAATATTAATATAGCAATAAAACTACTTATATTAGCACACACACGGGACACGGAGAGGGAGTATTTTATAGAATTTGTTAATGTTAAATTGAGTTAGTATGATTTATACTTACCGACAGAAAAGGTTATTTAGCGGATGTGGAACCAAATTTTTATTCATTTTTGGGTTTGATTTTGGACTCTGTAGAACCTATAAAATTTGTGACTTTGCCTGTGCATATTGGACTTGAATTTAGACTCACTGTATTCGTCGAAAGCGAAATCAGTATCCTATTTGAATATGTAATATTAAAAAAATATAATATATAAATTAGATTAAAGTTTACAAAGCGCTGTTATGGACACGCAAGAAAAGTTTTTGAAACAATTACGTCTCGTCTAAATTGTGGTGATTATAGATATGACACCCTAAGAAATAATTCTATAAAAAAACAACTTAAAATTTTAGCTTCCAAATAAAAATAAATCATCAAAATAGGAGTCTCCCTGTCTTCAATTCTGAAGTAACAAACATAAAAATATGCAAACGAATGAAGAACCTCCTCTTTTTTTGAAGTCGGTTAAAAATAAAGACATATCAACTGTTTGGCGTTGCATTTTCATGCAACGGTTGACACATCTGTCAAACTATTTTAACAGTTACTTGTACTAATAGGTCAAAAGAGAAGACAATCATGTTTGCCAGCCAGACAGAACCAAAAATTATATTTTATAGTTTTACGTTTGTTATTATAAAAACCTTGTAATATTCATAAATATATTATAAGTTTAAATGTTCATGTGTTAATTGGTGTCTAATTTGTCATTATTTAATATTTTCTGTTTACATGTTGTGAACTTGTGATTATTAAATATTATTTAACAATTTTTATAACACATTTGCTGCTGATTGTACCTATTAACTATTTTTAGTAACGTGGGACAAGTTGCAGAATAGAAAAAATATTTATTTTGATTTTCTGCAAGTCGTCCTAAGTGGGCCATAGGCATGTAGGACGACTTGATGGAATTACTCGTTTTGTTATACTCAGAACAGTGTAACCAATAAATGAAACCAATAAAAATGGTCTCTCATTTAAATACACACAACAGTAAGATCAAGTTCTATCTCAGAGTCTATTTAACTAATTGAGATAACGATAACGTACAACCAGCTAAAAAAACCATCTATTAAGTAGTTTATGCACCACCCCGGTCAAACGACAAGGATTTGTAAAAATCGTTCGTTTGTTTTTGGAGACATTCATCTAGCCATTTGTTTTGTTTAAATACCTGCATCAATGTATGGACACGGCGTTCAGCAATAAACCAGAAAAGACATGGACTGTTTTTAATGAAAAATCTTCAATACATTGTATGCCAATTTCAAGTAGCACCCTAATTATAATAATATCTTTATACATTTTTCTCATAACCACGGAATCAAGTGATATTAAGGCTTTTTAATTGCAGAAGATAATTTATGATTATTTATTGATACACCAATTGATCCACATTCCGTTTTTAATTACACGTTTTAACTTTCATCCGGTTGACGTTATATTTGACTGGTCTTGATGCAATACGGCTTATAACTGCCCAAACATACAGATTACCTCCATTGATATCAAAGTCCAAACAAGTTTTAAGTTTAGTATTGGGATACCTGCAATAAGAAAGGAAGGACTATTTAAAAGAAATATATTATGCAGTTACTGATATCGGCCATTTGCAAATATAAGACACTAGCTTTTACCTGCGACTTTGTCTTCTCTTTTTAATTTTATCCGCATACAAACTTCCACCTCTCTTTCCTCCCTTTTAAGGGATGATTTTCGGGATGAAAACTATTCTATGTTCTTCCTCAGGACTCAAAATATATCTCCACCAAATTTCATCTAAATCGGTTCAGCGGTTATAGCGTGAAGAGGTTACATGCTGCAACTCCTGTAAGACAATGAAGCTCGACGTGTCCCAGGGGAATTTTAACTGTCTTGGAACCCGCAGTGAAATTAATCATGAAAAGAAGAGGTAACAGACAGACAGACAGACATACCTCCGCATAAGGACGTAAGGATTGAAATCAAACTACACGACAGTCAGCCCATGATCATTAATTCGATCTTAAGGCATCCGAAATGTGGGTATGAAATAATATCAATACACCTTCATAAATTTTTGTTCATTCTAAGATAAATAGCATAGCTTACCTGCAATAGGCTATCGTGGCGATATCCCTCTCAAACGAGATGAGACCCGTAAGCCCAGCAGTGATGATGATGATGATGATATGTTTTCGCATACAATATGCATTATTCAAATCTGATATCGTTCAAAAACTCTCAAGGGTCATGTTAATGTTTAAAACTTGATTCTAAGACCACCAATTCGTTAATTAAATATCGATTACAGTGGAAAAGATAAGCCGGATCCAGATTCGGCTCAACCGGACTTCTAATGACTCTATAGAGAAATTTTAATGAGAAGTAGTCTATTAAATTTAAGTGCACTTTATATCAACCGGAACGGAAGCGTTTGAGGCGAGCAAATAAATTTATCATAATGAGAGACACGTGTGTACAATATTTGAGTAAATGTTGTAACTGATTGGTAAAAGAGGTTTTTTAAACTGATTTTATTTATATAAATCTATGTTTAAGGGATTTTATCACGGTATATTTAACTCTATTAGCTAAGCCTAGTCCGCTAGACTATGAAAGTTAAAGATTTAGTTCGATCCCAAGATATTATCATTATAAGATATTATCACATGCTCAAACGGTGAAGGAAACCATAGTGAGAAAACTTGCATGCTTGAGAAATTTCTCAATGGCGTGTGAAGTCTTTCAACCCACACTTGGCTGGAGTGGTGGACTATAGCCTTTTCTCAAACGAGAGGAAACCAAGCTGGGACAGAAAATGGGTTGATAATAAACAATATAAATATTTATAATTTTAAGCTAAATGTGGTTAAAGATATTTATTTATCAATAACAGAATACGATTCACTTAGAATGAGAAACACTAGATTCTTAATTAATTATTCTTATAGAACGAGTATAGGAACCGTAGGTCTTAGTTTATTAATTAATTCATGTTTACCCTTAATCCCGTGTTTTTTGCTCACACATAACCAGCTTTCAATGTATTAAATATTTTCTACCCACACAACGTAGTTATTATATATAGACAAATTATAGTTCGCCAATCATTATCTGTAGTAGCAATCGAGTACGTTAATTAAGTTTTGATCAATTGCTCTATAATACTGATTGATTGCTGTGTGTAATTGTAATAATCTGTTTTATATGTATGCTTACCGGCGCGAGTTAATTGTAATTTGTGTGTGTTTTGAACAATAATGAACAACGTTTGGTCAATTAAAATTGATCATTAAGTTTTGTGCAATGAGGATTATTATTTTTAATAATATAATTTGTGCGTTATGTGTCTATCAGGTATTATCAAATATTGAATTAATATATTTAAGCTTCTAAAAAAATTGCGTCGATTTGAAATAGTCAGTAGACATCTGTATTCTATCTAAATGATACTTTTAGACTAATCTTCTAAAGGTATAATTTAGCCTAGCTGAAAATTTGATCATAGTGAATTCACTTAATTCACTATGGTCAAATTTACTCGTCCAAAAGGAACAAATAGAATTTTCTAGATGATCATACGACAATTATGTTGATCACTCTCGAACCAGATACATTTATTATAGAAAGCTGCATACTGTTGATAGATCCCACAGCGCGAAGTTTCCCTAGCCTTCTGGGAAGCTGGTAAGAACAATGGGTGCTCGCAAAAACTCGGGATTATTGTTCAACAGATGGCACGGCGCGGCGGATGCGCGTGCGACGGCCACGTCTGCGCTTGCGCATCCTATAGGGACTTTGAGCAGAAGGCCCAAGTTAATCACGTACTGGGGAATATATTTTGTTGGATTATCTCTTTCTGAAAACCTTTTTTTCTAAACTAATCAAAACTAAAGATAACTATTGATTCCTTTTTTACATTGATGATCTATTTGGGTCTTTCCATACATAGATACTATAACGCCGGTGTCTCCTATGGGTTAAGCAGAGGTATACCGATGAACAAAATATAATATATGACAAATATTACATATTTTCCGCTATGTACGAGTATAAATACATAATTGGAGAGATATATAAATCATATTGTATGAAAGAAAAATAAAAGTCAAAGTCAAAGTTTTATTGCATGCGAAGTGTACAATTGGTGTTACATGATATGGCGAGTACTTATGACTTAGCGACCTGAGCATTGCAACGAAGAATTCAATACATTATAAAAAAATAATATCGCCTTTCTTTTTAAGGGTAGCTGAGTATCTTGTAATTTTTTGAGATGTTTTATAAGGATTGGATTTAATTATAATATGCATTTCGCCTTCTGCATATATGCTAGTCGATCTGCACATGCTTCACAGAAGCGATCAGCTCACAGCGCTATACATATGCAAGTAAAAACTTAACTATCAATTGTATATAAACTAAATTATTGAGTTATGGGCTTATTGTTGATTTGTTCCCATGATAAATGTAATACTTAAAGAGCGCAATAACTGGTTGGCGCAAACATTGAAAGAATGTGCGTGAGTTAAATATTTCAGTCGAGTAGACTTTTGATTTTTTTCTGACGTATGAAGTGATGACACTAGTGGTTGTGGCTGAGTGGTCAGCTTCTGTGCTATGAGTCTAGGTTCCTATAAAAACGTGCAATAAAACCTACCTGTACTTTGCGATCGATTATCGATTTCCATAGAAATTGTATTATTTTATTTAGATTTTTGTATTGCGAGTGTGTTATTGTAGAATTAACGTGATGCTTAAAAAAATACCTAACCATGCTACGGGAAATATTACCTAAGTACACATGCCTTGAGTCCTTTTTGCAGTAGCAGGTAATCATCCATAAAATTTCTTAGTATACTTTCTTTTACCTTCATAGTTTGACTGGAGTCTGCGCTAAATCTCACGACCTTTAAGTACTTGTGTGTTTGTATATATCGTAACTACGCATTAGCGAATTGGGGTTAGCAGACAAGTTAGATATGAGTTCAATAGATCACTCTAATATATCATTACGTATTTGATGTGATTGTCGAATTATCTAGAAATTTGTTTGGTTTTACAGACGATATAATAAACGCAATGCTAGTTTTATAAATGCGATACTACACCACCCGATTAGTACAGTGGGTATAACAGGCTACCTTCTATAGTTCCCATTTTCGAATCCTGGTAGGAACAAATATTTGTGTGATGAGCATAAATACATAAATAAAAACTGTTTTATTGTCACACATAAACAACGCTTAACAATAATTTTCTTAAAAAAATACAGGATATAAATAAAGAATAAGTAAAATTAAAACAAAAGTGGCCAAAAATTTCTAATGATAGACGTAATAAAAACAAAGGTGGCCAGATTACATATACCCATAATTATAATAATAAAATTGTACGACGCGCTGCAGGTGTGACAATAAGGTTGACACTCAGCATAATGCTGGATGTGACGTGTACCACAACACAGCGCTGGTTTTCAGTACCAACCCCATTATCTGAGTTATAGATGTACTTACAAAAAAATCAATGCGGTGTATCAATCATCCAGTATTCGCAACACAAGCCCCGATGATCGCCAATGTCAATAAATAATCACGCATTTCAACCTACTAGTAGGCGTGAACCTATTCCGACTTTTTTATTGAAAATATACAATGTGGGGAGGACAATATGATCATAAATGAAACTTCGTATAAGTCATGATATTCCCAACCGTCACACAAAAAATCAAATGAATATATCCAGTAGTTTAGCCACAGGACATTATTTTTCATTTTAAGTATTTTCGACATGATGTTTTGTAAACAGGAGAGCACGCGACAGGTTAACGACTTACGTTGCCAGCTCGCCACTTTAAAAACCTACGCCTTTTCTATCAAATTTATTTTCTCAATGCAAATTATACTTTATGCCCGAGCCATAAGAGTCATAAAGCGTGTCATCACAGCTAGATAAGAAAATATGTATGTGCGAAAGAGATAGGTAAGTTTGCTTGTTTCCTCTTTGCTTACTTGTCGACGTGTCTAGGTTACGCGGTCAGTGTGTCACCGGACGTCCTTACTGCCTGTGACGCATTTTATTTTCTCTGGAATTTCGGATGCGCCCGCGCCCGTTTGAAGTCGCCGCGCGAGTGTTATCGTATCTTTGTTGTTGTGTTGTGTTGTGTTGTGCGAAATTTGACGCTTTGTTTTAATAGTGACAGGACACATAAACGTATTATAGGTACTTAGTTAAATAGCTAAGTGAACTTTGCGAAATTAGACGCTTAATACTTGGTGTTTCAAGGTTTTATTATTAAATAATCATGCCTCGTTACAATTATACCGCTTCGGAGTACACTGATATGATTTTAATTTATGGGGAGTGTCACGGTAATGCCGCTTTAGCTGTACGGACATACCGTGAGACCTATTATCAAGAGTGAGAAATAACATTATACGTCGGTGTAGTTTGTGTATTCAAGAACACGGCGGACATATTGAAAATAAAAAAATTTAATGACTGGCGACATAATTATGTGATCGAAAAGTGATTGTGAATAATAAATTGATCAGTGAATAACTCGCGGGTGAATGATGCCCGACTATTTGGTTAATATTCTGTGATTTGATTTGTGTAATTGAGCATTAATAACAATAAGAATAATGGCGCCAAACATTACGTCGCTGCGTCGGCCACAGCTTTAACATGAATGAAACCAAGCTGCGTTGCCATTCTTATCGCAGGTCAGTGTACCATTTTTATAAATGGTGTTTTATTTTGTTTGCAGTTTTAAGCTATTTAGTTTGTAAGAAAATTTTTTTTTTTTTAATTTCCATGTTCGGATTTATTTGATAGTTTACAAATGTTTCTATAAACCAGTATTGCCAGTGTTTTCATTTAAAGTCATATTGTCATCTCCACATTGTATAATTTCGAGTCAAATAGAGAACAAAAAACTACAATAAAAACTTTTTATGATGTTTTTTTTTGAATTGGCAACACACCCTTACCCGTCTTCCTGGCAACACAATGACTAGCTCAGCCACAATGCACCACAATAATAGCTCTCCAGGTACTTGTTGCCATGTTCCTGGAAGATACATCCGGCGTTTTATTGGATGCTGGCATGTGCGTGCACAAGTGCCATGCGCTTGCGCACGTCCATCTACCAAATTAGATTATGTTTGTGTTGTTAATGACATTGTGATTTTTTGGTGACATTTTGGATTTTATTGTTGTTTTTCTCCTATTAATGGCCAGTATTTGCGTAAAGGCAAGAAATTTGACAATAATTTTTTTTCTCTGCCTTTAGCATTCCACTGCAGGGCAAAGTCTTAATTCGAGGAGCTGTGGTGTGACCAGTGGACTGACATGTCATAGGTCTCGAGTTCAAACCCGGGCACAATAATGGGTTGATTATGTTATTTTTTAGATTTCTTATGTTTGCTATGTTGTTTGTCCCAGGGCCCGGCATGCTGAAGCACGTGGCGGTGTCGCCGCACCGCGCGCGCGCGGACTCCGTCAGTCTCGCCTCCTCCGCGTCCTGCTGCAGCCTCGGCAGCCTCGAGCACCGGCACGACTCCGTCACCGATCTGTCCCATAGAACGGTGAGTGTTTCTGCCATAGCTTGACGATATGGATTTTTGGCAGTTGGTACCATGTTTAGAGTAATGTTGGTATTGCAATAGACAGAAACGTCATGAAGGATTCTCAGCACCAGTCACCACAAACTCCCCATGTCAGATCTATCGTAGGGTCTGTGGGTTTATTTAACCACTAAAAACGATTGTGTCTCAGAGAATATACTATGAACCGTCTGGAAAAGACGAAGAAAGAAAGGAAGCAAAATAATTTATTTGATGCAAATTAAAAACATACACATATACTTATACAAAATTAGAAGAGACCATATTATTGCAATAGTAACCATTTATTAAAGTTTTTGGAAAGGAAATAAAGTTTTAGACACGCAGTCAAAGAAGAACGCGGACCCAAGGACGAAAAGCTTTACAATTACTATTGCTTGTAGTATAACTCGTGTGGACTCACGTTTAATTAGTTCTAGTCCTCCCACGCTTAAGATTGCGTGAAGTTCTATATATCACATATTGACAGATACCTAGTACCTACAGTAGGTAGTTACAGAATCAGCGTATAATCAAATCCGCAATAGATAAGATAGATAACGAGAAAATACCCTCCTCAGCCGGAGGTCAGAAGTAAACACATTATAAAATGCGATGAGAACATTCCAGAAGCTTTATTAATTTGAATATGTTTACTTATCATTAATTTATTCACATAGCTGTTAATGACTCCCCAGAGAATACATCTTTCTCCGTTCAAAGTAATGATTGAAATGGCAGTATTTTTTCTTAATTAAAAGTTGCTACTTACTTTTACTTGACAACTGTAACTGCACTTTTACTAGTCATAGTAAAAGTTATAGGTTTATTACTTATAGTAAAAGTTGAAGTAGAAGTTGCTATTGCCTTGTAATAATTGCCATTGCCATCATTCATCATTCGGAGCTCCCTGTGTCATGAGGCGCGATGCCATCTCTGTGCGTGCGCATCATTATTCGATTTCACTTTCTTGGCAGTTAATGGCGGAATTTCCTATGTCTCCCATGAGATAATAACACCATGGGAACCGAACACAGTACTCCGTATAAATATTATAACGACAGGAAATGCTTTGTGGACTAAGATACGGTTATCAGTAATTGTATTTGAATATGTACGTTTACGTACTCGCTTCTGCGTTTTTGGTTACATATTGATTATCATGATTGTGTATGTATTTCGTGGTTTTATATGATCGATGGTAGATTTATATAGCTCGATTTATCACGAAGCATGTATACAATGAATACTTAAATGTAGAAGTTTAATTACAATTACAGATGTTAAAGAAAATATGTAATTTATCAGCAATCTGAAAACCAAAAATGTTGGTCTCTTATATCTATCGGTGTACATACAACAGAGAGATCCAGTTGTATTTCAAAATGTAGTCAACAAATTGACATAATTAGTACCCCAGAGCTTATAAGATGTTATTATAGATGTATAATATGGTATTTAGCGCATTACTCATATTGAATCGTAACTAATAAGCCGTTTAGTTTGGTAATAAGCAAATGCTCGCAATTTCCACGTTCGTGTCAGTTGAGAAATCGGATGTCGGTATTGCATGCTGTGACATTAATTAGATAGTGGACCTGTGGACCTTCCAATTAAGTTCAGATCTAAATATTTGTCGTAGATCCAAATTGTGTCTGCGCCGATTTCTGTAACAAAAGCTAACATGTTGCCATTATATCTGCACAGATGTTTGGCCAAATTCTTTGTTCTTTGTGAACGTTGCTGAATTAACCAAAGTCTAACTGTTTCCAACAAGCAAACCGAATATTTCCAACATAATTCCTGGGAATTTGCGGACAATGGGACAATTTCGACATTGCGTTCAGTCTTTATCCTCCAGCACTTCTTAATTAAGAACGGCACTGACATTTTGATGGCCGATTGAGATACGGCGATGATTTTCTCGATTGTTTAGCAACATGTGAACGAAAGGTTTTGGAGACAAGTGGTATTGTTCCACGGTCGGTGGAAAGTCCCGACTGGTGAGAGTCCATCCAAATTAGTTTTGACCGAGATCTGTGATCGTTACTGTCTGGGTAATGACACTTGCGATATCGTTAACATTTTGAGAGTTCATTGTGTAAAAACAGTATGTAATAATATTGTAGATAATTAAGTTATATTTTTATTAATGGTAGACACTTTATACATTTGGTCTAGAAATGTCTTTTTTTTTATGGTGATAAGGCGGCAAACGAGCAGGCGGCTCACCTGATGGTAAGTGATGACCGCCGCCTATGGACATTTGCAACACCAGAGGCCTTCAAATGCGTTGCCAAACCCATTAGAAACCGTTCAGGTTTCTTAAAATAGGGAGTTACTGAACTGACAGCAAACGGAATTCCCATGCTGTCAGAGTAGTCACTCCCCCAATGAGCTCTGGTAACCTTACTCACTCGCAGAAAAACAACTTGTTGATTCACTGCGGTCTTCTGTAAGGCGGAAGTACTTCCCCAGTCGGGCAGCTCAATTTGAGCGAGAAATTTCGTCCTCCTAAAAAATTACACATTTTCTTACGATTAGTGACTTTCTTTTCGACTTCTTCATATACAAATGTGTAGCGAGGCAGCTCACATTTGCAGGTCACCGTTGATTTACCAATAAGATTTATAATTGGTTCAGTACTGGTGGTAGATTTAGTACCATGTATTTTTACCATAACTGCTTCATTGGTCCAATATTCTCAAACGGTTTCTATACCCGGGACGAAAAAAAAAAAATGTAGGTTTTTCGAAGCCTTGTGTCTGGATTGTAATGGAAGGACTATTATTATTTTTTAACCGACTTCTTATACCATACAATTGACCTTAAAATACACTGGCAAACTATGAGTGTTCAATATCACACCTCTGCTTAACCGTTCCTTCGGAAAAGGCGTGATGATATTTAAGAACCTTACTTTTGTTTATTGAATAAATAATTTATCTGTGTCTATTAAACACGGTGTTTGTCGCTGAACTCTTCTGAAACGGCTAGACGGATTATTATGAAATTTTGTATGTATATTTGGTAGATCTAAGAATTGGTCATAGGCTACTTTTTATAGGTGATAAGGATGTCCCTCACCAGTTTTTTTTTACAAAATATTTTTTTGTATTTTTATTTATGATTTAGCATCCAAAAGATACATAAAATTCAAAATTTTCACCCTTGTCCTACCAAATCCTAAAATGTGGCAAAACAAGGTTTGCTAGTGGTCTTATAAAATTGAATGAATAGGGACTATTTAAATGTATTTATGTGGTTAAGAAATACTTAAGTTAGCTTGTGCAATATGTAGGTAGGTAGGTACCTATTCGGGGATTTTTTTCTAGTGTCTTGTTTATGTGTGGAACTTACGGAGGGGACTTTCCAAACATTATTGGAAATGTTCTAAAACCAATAAACAATTATGACCGGAAATTAAAACGATAAGGAGTTTTATCTACATACCTGAACGTGGTTTCATTTGAGCATATTGTAATTTCGCTTGCGCAGATGACAATATTTGTACATTTAGTACCTACTGTTAATATAGTTTTGTGGAAATTATATTATTTCAATAATTGATAGAAATGTAGGGTGTAAGTAGATAATTATAACACCAGACCATCTCAGTCTGACCGTGACCATGGACGCTGTATGTATCCAAAACGTCGGGATTTTTTTAATAAAGTATATCCTTGGCAAACGAGCACACTGCTCGCCTGACAGTAAGCGGTTACCGTAACCTTTAGTTATCACCAGATATGTTGCCGACCCTGTAAAAACGTAGGTATAGGTTTCAAATAGTCACTCCTCCAACGAACTCTGGTAAAATAATATCAATATAGGTACCGCTATAAAGCTATAATACGTAGTTTTATTTCAATGTATAATTCGTATAAACAGTGCCTATGTTATGTCAATATGTTTATTTCATCAATGTAATTCTAGTACTTATAGGAGTTTAATTGTTTTTTTTTGTATGTTTACGACGTTTAACATGGAGCTGGTGAGCAGATGTAGTCTGTTCAGTGTTTATTAATGCACCTAATGCTTTGTTATAATTTACATGTAACATATGGTTTTTAAATCCTTGTTAATGGGTTACATTATGGTATGGTTGCTTCATACAATATCACTATGAGTAAGAAAATCAGTATCATTGAAGCTACTTTTGACGGATTTATGAATGCTAGTGGTCCCTTACTGCTTGAAATTCGACCATAATTAATATAAATTATAAGTTTTTTCATGCATAATGAAATTATTTATTTACCTATTTCTATAATATTTAGTCCTGACATTTTGGATGCTTTACAGCATCCATGATCAAGGTTTTATTTGAATGATATCATTTTGAATCAAAGGCATAAGACATATTATTATTATCACAAATAGTGAGAAAAAACATCGAGATTTTCCTAACTAAATGTGAAGTCTGCCAATCTAAATTGATTAAGCGTTGTGAAACATAGCCTAACTCCTTTAAACCTGAGGAGAGCCATGCCCAGCAGTGGGACAATAAATACAATAATAGAGTTTGATAGTGATTATAATATTTAATTAATGTACCGTTCGCATATGCAACAATGCATGTGATTGACTATTTGATTGACATTTCATAAACTCATGCTTGGGAAACTCACAATTCTAATGCGTTTTAATTTCATACAACGCGGAACAATGCACCGCCCCGCCCTCTATTCACTCTCTATTGTTTCTTAATTGAACATTATATGTATATGCACTTATAACGGGGCTTAATTGTGTCTATTGTCACGCGTGTAGAATATATATTGTATATGCTCTCTAAAAAGCTATATTTTTAAATATTGAAAAAAAAGTTAACTGACAGATGTTGCCATGTCCAGAAAAATATCCTTCAACTTAATTCTACCACCACTAATTGGGTCTAATTGGGAATCTAAACCATCTCAAAAAAAAGGGACCAATTCAAATATTATACACAAAAATATTAATCAAAATTGGTTCAGCCGTTAAACCTTATACCTACGTACAGAAGAATGATTAATATACCTACAATAAATATTTGCATTAGGTGACTAACCTAACCTAACCTCTAAATTGTTGTTTACAAATTAACCTAATTTAAACAAAGAAAGTATTCCGGAAGCCATGTTGAGACGAAAAAAAAATTGCGTTTAATTTATATTTGGAACAGAACAATGCACACTTGCAGTCAGCCACACATGTCAACGGTCCGTGGGAACGCATGCGCACTGGCATGCTGCCCCGCTAATCATCAAGTTATTGGACTGCAAGATACAGGCACAGTAGTACCATTAAAACTGATAATACACATGGTTTTAGGAACAGCTGAAGAAGCTAAATAAATTATGTACCTATATGCTAAGACTGGCTTTGCACCGAAGTAGCAATTTTACAATAATTTTAAACAAACGCATGTATAGATATGTGGATAATATAAAAGTAAAACGAGATTACGGAATGTTACTTAGTCTTTTGACAATACAATTACAGATCAAATCAGATATTATAAATAAAAACTTATTATAAACAACCTTCTCAACTTTTGTTTGAGTTATGTGAAAATTTGTGTTTCTGAACGCATCAAGATAGCAAAAAATATAAGTGGTAATCTTCTATATGTTCTAATTTAATTATTAGAAGTGCGAATAGACAATGTTGGCGCGTTGTCGCATGTATTTAGCGCGATATTGATAGGGCGGCCATATTTGTTTAATTATGCGTAACGCTGGCCTAATTCGTGTGTTGTAATGTGGGTTGTTTATATCACTCAAGTTTATTGTCTTGCCTTTGAAGTCTTTGAGTTTATTGTTATAATCTCATTCGAATTGATTCTTAAAATTTAATTTGAAGGCAATATTTTGCTTAAGAAATATGGTATGGTTTTTGTGAAGAATACTATTGGAAAACGAATGGTCCGAACCAATGATCTTGCAGTGTCTGAGATGATGAATTCATGTTTCTAAAATACTGTTTGAAATTTCCTAGATACTTGATTCCTTTTGTTTGATTTTATGACAGAAATTTAATAGGTTGTCAAGTACATAATACGTAATTATAATATCACTCGTACGAATAAATGTTCGGCAATAGCGTGTTGGGCTGTTGTTACCAAAGGAATGATCCAGGAGTTAGTCTTTTAAGAGGACCAGGGAACATCCATTGATATGCTGATTGTGACCACCGAGGTGGTTTTAGTCAGGTAAAAATGCTACACTCCCCGTACTCTTCCCCATAGAATTGGGTGGACTTTTGAAGTGTTCCACACCGCAAACAAGAAAATGGATTGTTGGGTTGTTGCTATCATTACAGGACCAGCCATCCAATGCCACCCACAACTCTATAGTAAAATCAATACTATCGTAAAATCACTTGTTAATAAAACAATCACATAATCCACTCCGGTATTGTCACGTAGATATCCGGTGGGCATTGCGCAAGCGCAGGTCACACGGCTGCCGTCACTTCCTGCCATTACAGGCTTTCTACCTGCTGCCGGTGAAAACTGGACAGTCTGTGAGCCATTAGGTTGTACACTCCAGACTGTCTAAAAAGAAATAGTTGAGCAGAATATTGTTCTGGAAAATTACGTTGACAGGTTTATAGTCCAAGATCCCAGGGCCGCCAGACGTCACGTATTTTCTGACGAACCAAATGTGGATTATTGAGTAGTGCTAGTATGTACTAAGAACGCATGCCTACCAGCTATCTTGCCTAGTGGGCCAATTTTCAGGTCAATCATAATTTACGTGAAGTTAATTAATTCCTTCGGGAGCTTTAAAGCGTCTGCAAAGCAATACGGCCGACGGAAAATGTCTGGGAGTATTGGCGACTTATTTTTAAGGATATTGCCTACAATATACGTAAAAATCAGCTTGGAGAATTTACGTGAGGTAAGTAATATTTGTATGTACCTTGATTACCTGATACCTGAAAATTGGCCCACTAGGCAAGTTAGCTAGTAGGCATGCGTTCTTAGTACATACTAGCACTACTCAATAACCCACATTTGGTTCGTCAGAAAATACGTGACGTCTGGCGGCCCTGGGATCTTACTCTATTAGGAAAGGTTGAAAATGTATAATTCAATCAGCAGTTCTTACAGCACGAATGTTTAGTTTTGACCCTGTAATTAAATTTAAGGCTTTATTTATAACACATTGAGCACAACGTAACGAGGAATCATAATAAAATGACAGAAGAATGAAAACATTTACCAAAGTTCTTCTATACGTAACAAATCGTTGTAGAAAAGAGATTTTGCCCCTTCATTGCTAGAAAGCCTACAGTAACTCCTTTTTGCCCGATTCTAAGTCCCTATTACTTTTATAGACATCCAGTCTATATTGATATTATTTAATTCCGAAACTGCTTCGTTGGTCTAGTGGTCGTACAGTACGACTGCCAATCAAGAGGTTTTGGATTCGAATCCCAGGTCGAGCGGTGTTATTGAACTTTTCTATTAAATTGTCAATAGCAGCTCGGAGTTTGGATTCGTGTCCGGTTAATGGCAATATGCTCGCCCCCTATTACATGTGACTTAAAACATACCGGCGAAACGTGGGTGTACATTAGTTCACCTCCGCCTAACCTTTCGGGGACGACAGGCGTTATGGTATGTGAATCCGAAGGTCCGATAACTTTAGAGTATCAAAATTGAAATTTTGTGTGTCTTGTTGTAATAATTACTGACTACCTACCTGACTTTGTTAATTAAGTCCACATTGTTTTAATACCTGCTATATCCACAATACATCATGTAATTTATTGAATGTATAACAATACATATATCCTGTTAACATTACAATGATAAATACATTATTGTGGAGCAGTTTTGTATGCGAATATGTATCGCTCAGTGTTGGCGGAGAATGTGAAAACAAATAGATGTACTGGCTCATTTGAATGACATGCAGTCGCCCATATAAACAACCTTTTGGAGCAATTTCAACCCGGATTTGACACCATTATAATCATTTCAGTTGAATGACTGAATGTCTACTGTTGACATTTTCATTGTCTCTTGAGCTTTGAGCTGCATGTAAACGAAGATCTAATGTTCTATAATTGGTATTTTTTCTTCTGTAGTATTCGGAGCGTATTTTTTAGTAGTATTGCTCCATATAAACTTTAACTATACTAAAAACAATACTACACCAATCTTAAGTCTTTCTAATAAGTGTTTTAAGTTGTATAATATTATCATCATCAACTATTTTATTGTCTTACTTCTAGTCACGGGTTTCGTCACATTTGAAGTTAATTAGTCCGCCACACTCTGGCAGACTTCTTAAGTCATCGAGAAGACAAGCAGATTTCTTACCGATTTTTTCCTTCACCGTTTGAGCATAGTGATAAATACGCACGAAACTTTGAAAAGTTAATGTGAACTCAAGACCTTTGACTTGACAGTCCACTGGACACACCACTAGGCTAAACAGCTAACAGCTCACAGCTCTCAGCTATCATATAACATTATATAGGACCGTGTACACATATATCATTGAATGTAACATAATCTATCGCATATGCGCGCGCTGCTTTGCACGTAGCTATCTGTTCAAGTTACATCTCTACATTACACAAACAATAAACAGTAGGTACAGTCTTCACGGCCCTTTAGCTGTTATGATTAGGTGCTGTAACGCGAGCCTCTGCGTAACGGCCAGTAAGATGATACGACATCTTGTATCAGCGCGTATCTTAATGAGTGTAGTCAAGTTTCATAAATATAGGTGTTATATTTATATTAATTAGCTAATGATAAATACGAATCCATGTGAATATCGTAAATGCAAAAGTATGCATATCTGTATCTAGGCAACCTCTTCACGCTTAGATGAAATTTGGTATGGATATAGTATAAGACCCTGGGGCATCCCCAAGGTTCTTATACGGGCAGGGACGATTTTCGGGACAAAACCTATCCTATGTCTTTACCTTACCTATCCATCAGAAAACATCGTGAGGAGACTTGCAAAAGTTTCCTCACGATGTTTTCTTTTACCGTTTGAGCACGTGATAAATACGAACGTAACTGAAAAGTCAGAGGTGAGTTTGGGATTGAGCTCAAGTTTCTTCTTTTTACCCATGTTATTGTTCAATGTTATTGAACCCCATTGTGAATTCTAAAATAATCTATAAACAGATCTAGTAATAGATCGTTTAGCAGTCGGTTTAGACGCGGCACATCCTCGTATTAATCTAGATATGTGCTAAATATATCACAATGGTATTTGATGGTGTGACGAGCATGCCACAATGAACGTGGCCTTTCTGAACAATATCTGCTAGAATGCACGCGCGCAGAATTTTATCGCGGTGACAAGGATATAGGTGTATGTCTGCTAGGTGACATTAAATCGAAGTGTTTATTCACTTCCAGATATTTTGATTCATTTTCTATGTTTTTATGGAGGAGATTTCGGGTTCGTGGCTAGTAATATGATTCCCAAGAAGTTATTCTAAGACATCACTTACAATAAACGAAACCTATTTCAAACTGTTTTGAACTACAAGTTAGTTATACTATGTATACAAATAAAAATCTTGATATTTTTTAACTCAAACCTTGGCCAGTTTAATAATAATAATAATAATAAATCATTTATTTGCTGAAATAAGGTGGTACATAGGATGTTAAGTAAATGTAGGTATAGTACTGAACATATTCCACCCTCATTACGGGTATGCAAAATATAGTTTTACATTAATTTTATAAATGGAATTATATACTAATGGCATTCGAATTACTATATCTAGCTTATAAAACAATATTATCACATTTGGCTTCACTATAATTCTAACAAATATTTCAATTATTATTATAAAACAAGTCTTTTAGTGTAAAGTATTTTAGTGGGCACCAAATCGACACGTGTTTTTGTTCAAAAAATCTTTGACACTGTAAAAACTTTTTTATTGTTATGTTAATTAATTAACAAAATATTCGCTTGAGATGCCTCAAATAATTTTTAATAGCTTTGGAAATATTCTAGAGACTCAAATCATCATAATAGCAGACAGATGTTTTGTATTTGGGAGATCCATATCGTTATTTTTATTTTCACATTAAAAACCGAGAGTATTTGTTCTAGGGCTTGTATGAAGGCAATACCATTGGCCTTCATAAAGACGAATTTGAATAAAGTACACTACTTCACTTCTTATCCACGCGCAAAAATACTAAAACTCAATATTCATTGTTTCTGTAAAAGAGGCCATGACGTAATTGTCATTAATTCATTCAACAGCATTTCCAATACGAATTTCTATGGTCATTTTATGTCGAGATGCACTCCACACTGCAGGACGCAGCGCTTTAAGAGTAGTATCGAACATGAGTCACTATACGTTCAAGATGTGAACATTACATGTGGTTGTACTAGCTACTACAAATATTACAACATTGCCAATCAGATGCGCTACAGTCACGCAGTGATGTCATCTTTGTAGGGCTGTGACGCATCTATTTACTATTTGTCCTATGTTATAACGATAATCTCTAGGACCGATTTGTACTGCCGGGTCTAGGATGAAACTGCATCTGTGAGTCAAGAAGCAAAACTGTTAACGACATCCTTATGTATCTAATCTGGAAAGAGCAATTTTGTGTCACAAGTTACAGTCTAGTTGGGACTAAATATACTTAATTATGACTAAGAACGTTAATAAACGTATGAGGAGAGAAACCGTTGTCTCAGAATAGAGAATAGGTTTGTCAACATAATCCAAATAGAATTCATTCTGTAAGTAATTGCAAAACTGCAAACTAGTATTAATTCCGTAGACTTTAGAGTTCTATTTGGTGATACTATTTTGTGCATATACTATCTTTAATGCTAGAAAGATATTTTATACGGTGTGGCATGCATCCCGAAAATAGAGCCGAAATGAACACTAGATATAATTTTTAATAAAAGATATAATATTCCTATATTAATTCCGGTTTAATTGTTTAGACACAGAAGGGTCAGGTCTAGTTGCTATCGAGAGCGACGCAAATGTATCAAGGGGTAATGTAATGGGGTATAATTCTGTAGAAGAACATTTTAAAAATTCCTTAAAATAATATAACAATGTCGACAAGCTATGTTCCTTCCATTAAAACTAGCTTAAAATCTTCAATTGTCCAACAAATGAATCTAAGAACATTTAGTCTCTGACCTGTTCTAATAGACATTCCCTTTACTATATGTAAATATTATAGACGCATAGGTCCTTAAACTACTACACCTACGCGCAATTGATCAGCGTCGAGGAGCAACCAATTAATATGGAGTAATAGTTAAATTGAATTGCATTGACGGCCAATAGATCGATAACCTGTGAACCGACGACGTGCGCGTGCGCTTGGTTATGTAATGCTTTATCCCTATCTAACTTTTGTAGTGCCGACGCGCAATGCTCAGTAACTGGGACTAGAGAAGGTGTTGTCTAATTGTCGATTTTTTATATCGATAGTTTGCTTCGCTATATACCCGTATACTGATTATAAAATGAATTAGTAAATTATAATTTGTCGAGTAAATGCAATCAATAAGTACCACAATCATAATCATCTATGGGTGAACTTTTGGTTAAATACATACATACATACACTCACGCCTTTTTCCCATGGGGGTAGGTAGAAACTACAGAATGCCACGCGCTACTGTCCCTGCATACCACTTTTGCCTCGTCCACATTCATACATCTCGTCATGCACGCGCGCCGGTTACGAGTACTGGTTTGGTTAAATCTTCAAAACAAACTCAGAAAACACCCTTTTTTATTAATTCTGTGAGTTCTAAATACTTAAGTAGCTCTACCTAAGTTTTATTGTAAGCAACAGTTTAAAATATTCACTTTGATTGTATATCTAAATAAACAATTTGCTTAAACGGTCTTCATAATTTTCTAGTACATCCGTACTTTCATTTACATTTTAAACTTGCCATTTCACGTCTCGTAAAATCAAATCAATTCACATAAATATTCGTGCAAAAACAATGTTAATAGGTAGCAGTTATATAATTGTATTCGTTGTTAAGTAATTTAGCATACATGTATGATTATCTAATGGCATTTCATGGTCAGTTGGTGGATGTCGGGCGAATGCACGCCAGTTTATTCCTTTATCCATGGTCCATTGTGTAAACGGGGTTAGGGATGTTGGTAATCGTCGATAATTGCGCAACATGGCCCATCACGTTGTGTTTTTATTCGATTTATTTCTAAGCGTGAAGGATTTAATCGAATATTGCGTGTGCAAAGTTTGGTTAAGGCTATTTAAGACTTTTTATGATAAAATAAAGATGTCTTATGTTATTTTTAGTTTCAAAGCAAGTAGCGATAGATTAAAATTTTACAAATTACAAGACAGCAGTTTGCATAGATTGTTGTTTGTAACACAGTATTGTATGGAATTATTTATTACCTATATTGTATTATGAATGAGGTAATATTCAAAAACAACAGTAAAAATACACATCGATATCGACATTGAAGTGATAATGTCACATGACTATCGGATACCGGACGAAGGGCGGGAGCCCTACATTTCCCCGGGACCAATAGGGCCAATTGATCGCAATAAGCAGCCGGAAGTGGATCATTGTACCCGGACATGCACTTGTAGCGGAGATCCGCGTGTGCGCACCGAACTACTCTAACGTCAAATGTTAAATGTTGCTATTATACTTCTTTTTGAATTGCCATAATTTATAGTTCCGTTTCCCTTTGTAAAGGTATCAGATGAATAGATTTTATATGCGTGTTTTGTAATTGGATTTATATTTATTGATGGGGAGTTGAGCGGTCTAATATTCTCCCAAAAAGAGAATATAAAAATTGAGGAGTGTTTGACAATTTCGTCATAAGTTATAAATGAATATTGCCAAGACACGTAAATTCTAACTAAACATATAATATATTTTCGTTGTCAAACGTCGTCTTTGCAATATCTACGGTGTAATTTTAGTATTAAACATAGGAATGCGAAAAATTATACAAATCTGAATTTTCAACGTGGTCGATATTCATCGAAGCACAAGTGCAAAACAGTTTTTTATATGTATGAATTGTACACAATATGCACATAGCTCATTTTCGTTTGACAACGGCGATATTTAATACAAAGTAGGCCACATTGAATTGGCTCCTTTCCACGTCGATAATAAAGGCAGTAGCCCCGAAAAACTGGCTTCATTGTCGACGTGGAAAGTTCTTTCCCTATAGCTTTGCTGGGAAGAAGATCACAGCACCAGCCATCCCAGGTATACTGACTATCCTGGGTAGATTATATTACACTTGGTTAGTAGTATCATAATATCAATGTATGCGCTTGCGCCACGTGCGACTATCAATAAAATTGTTAAATCATTTATTAGTTCACACGAAACAGTGTCTCATAAAGAAATAATATTGACACATTTTATTTCAGTCCTCAATAGAATAGCTAATGTTTGTATGACCTAGTCTCAGCTACTGCACTTTGTATTATTATTAATGTCTGATATTATTTTTCTGCTTGGTTAAACTGATTGCTGTGTTGAGTGCTTACATAGTCTACGTACTTATGCATTATGATATCACAAAGAGTCATTTGAACATTTAATAAACAGACAAAAATATAGTGTTGTTATGTTTGTTGTGTCGTTTCTTCTTTGGAGCAAATATTAAGAAACGGTGAAGATTTTTGAGGGTTTTCTTTATTGTCAACGTTCACAAAGGGCCAATTGAATTTGAATTACTGTGAGTAAACTGTTGTGTTTGAGATTGAAAAAATAATTGAGTCCTGGGGACAATATCTCAGGTATCTCATATAATATATAAATAAAAATACTTTGAGAATATGTTGCTTATAATTTTAAATACATATAACATCTAGCTATAAGTTACGGACTGGAAGAACCTTGGTCAATATTTATTTGTCTCGTTAACTATAAGTTATTGTCGCGAATAAATTTAATTATAAATCAACAGTAATTATCAAGTACGAAAGGAGTATTCTAAGAATTGTAACCAAACAAGTCTATTATGACGTTTATACTATTTGGAATTAGCAAAACAGGAAGTGTAATACGGCATTTGACGTAGAAATAATGAACTGGAGACGCGGTATTCATGCGTCCTTAAAAATAGTACTCTTATAAAATCGGAATTAAGGGATAATATTTTACATAATATATAGATAATACTTTCTCATAGAAGTTAGTAGAAACTATTTTCTGATTGGTAATATGTATTATACAAAAATCTAGTTCAAAACAAAACTTGAAAAATCTTTTTTTCATCTGTAACTATTGTTAAACTTTTCATAATACAAAATAACGATGATAAAATACTTCACTAGTCAAGGAACTAATAAATAATGTATCTATCGCTTAATTCCGTATTACTTAATGAACGCGAGAACTCATTGTTGTCGCAAATAGGGAAATGGGGCGCCAATATTGTCACTTCTCTTCCTTCCTTCTATAATCCACGACGTAGCTACTGATATTGTGTAGTTGAGTTGCCAATCGTAGTTGCGACGGCGACGGCCTTGTGTTTGTCCGTTTGTGTATCCGTGTAGTAAATAATACTACATATACTATATAGTAACAGAGTAACTAGATGTAGATTAATTAATTACGGGTACATTTTTCCCTTATTTCTATTGTGTAATAGTTTCGAATTTTCAACTATATTGTTATTAAAGAAAGGAACCAATTTTGACTGGAAATTTATTTATAACTAGCTGATTCCCGCGACTTCATCCGCATGCAATTTAAGTAAAAAATAAAAGTTTCATATTAACTTTGCACCCCCGTTTCACTCCCTTAGGGGGTAGATTTAAAAAAATCCTTTCTTAACGGATGCCTACGTCATAACATCTACCTGCATGCCAAATTTCAGCCCGATCCGTCCAGTGGTTTGGGCTGTGCGTTGATAGATCACTATGTCAGTCAGTCAGTCACCTTTGAGTTATACTATATGTATATTTAGATGAAAAGGAATTTTGGGTATTAAGGTAGTGGTGAAAATTTAGGTTTTTTATCCCGCTATGAGCATGTACATTTGTATCTGAGCCATGGATGTTTTTGTGTAAAAACAAAAAACAATGTAGTGTGTCATCTAGTATTCGTAACACAAGCCTCGTTGCTTAATTCGGAACTAGATCGCGATCGATGTAATAAATACCGCGAAACCTCTTAAGTCAGTCAGTGTGCAAAAATGGCGTTAAGTAATCGTACGTTTGACATTGATAGGTGGGAGTTTATCATAGGTACCGGCACGAGTCGTGAGCACAAACTTCACTTGCGCAATCCAGAAATTTTCGGTTTCTTTGGCGGAATGACGATGGCGAGGGGCGCCGAGGCTGCACACGATAGTTTCTGACCGGTAAACCGATACTGAACAAATTTGGCCGAAAGCGAACATGCGTAAAATGGCTTTTACCACTAAAATCTGTGCTCACGACTCGTGCCGACAATTATAGCTACATATTATTAATATTATGTGTACCTGTTATATTTAATGGACTTTCTCAATTATTAATATTTATACAAGAGACCTTCAATAAGGGACCTTAATGCAGATTATTTAATACTAGGTCCTACCCACGGCTTGGTCCGTATGGTAATTATAATATACTTAGATAAAAAGTAGCATTTGTTTTAATCTAGGTAAACGACTGTCTCCCAAATTCCATCTGAATCGGTTAAGCGGTTTTTGCGTAAAAGAATAACAAGCATCCAAACATCCATCCATATTTTTTTTGCGTTTATAATATTAGTTGGATTTCAAATGCATACTTATTATCTACCCTTATAAGTACCTTTATTGCTTGCGCGAATATGGTCCTAATGTCATGTGGCGCCTGCCGCGTTGTAGCTGCGCGGGCGCCGGCAGAGATTTACGAGCTAATTAATCAGAACGATTGTTAGTTATGGGCTTAACTATGTCGTTGGCCGTCAGTAATAACTACATGTTAACGTGTCCCTTTGTTTTACGCAAATGAGGCGGCTATTTGTGAAGGTGTTACAATACTTAGCTTGTCAATTATGGATTTTAACGGTGGAATTATGTTAAGTTAAATGTTCAGGGATAATTTTATGTATTTATGCCTATATGTGTAGGTATGTATTTTGTTACATTTTTAAAGCTTAGATTATTGTTCTCAAGGCTACCAGTCAAGGCAATCCCTGTAGCGTAGTAGTATTGAAAGTGTCAGCCGTAATAAGTATTACGGGTCAAATTTCGGTTAGGGTACGTGTTTGTGTGATGTGCATAGACTTTGTACGCAAGACACAGATTTTTCTACCTCAACTACAAAAAAAAACAAATATCTGTGTAGTATATCAACTATATATTATCTGTAACACAAGCCTCATCAGAACTAGATGGCGTTGTGTAAAAAAAAACTTGAAGAAATATCTTGTAGGTATACATTTTATCAACTACTTTTTGTTTACTTATTAAAATATTGGCAACCCTAAATTTGCAATTGATTTAAAAAATCCAGAAGATAACGTTGAAAATGGGTAACAGAAACCCTTATAAGAAGCGACAACTGCAGTCACGAATACATCCAAAACAAGTACTGAATTTGTTTTGTCACTTCACCGTCTAAAAATGTCTCATAAAAAAAACTGTACACATCTGTTTTTTACCCTTGCAATACAATAAAAAAAGCCCATTTAAAAATGACAGTAGCATAGTCTGTATTTACGAGGCAATTAAGTCACTTTTGGCGTGCAGATCTTGTGATAGCCACATGTGACCAATTTTCACGACTCGTGACGTCACTCGTTCGTCATTCGCTGTCTTTATTTAGTTAATCGACGTTTAAGGAAGTTTATGAGTGACTCATTAGGACTCCTTGGTCAGTTCTCTTAGGTCACTGGACTGTGGTTTTATGTTTCTTATGTCTTCCTTGTGTGTATGGGGTGTTGTATTTGTGTATTTTCTAACTGGTTAGTGATTGCAGTACGTTTTTATTTGTGTCAATCGGCCATCTTTGAGCGCTCGGTTATTATTAATTCTAATAAGTCTTTTGAACTAAAATTAGTTGCAAAATGCATTGTCCTTCTACCGATCACATTTTTGTTCATGTTTGGTTTAATTTGTAAGCATAATTAAACCAACACTATGGCTTAATCGTACTACCTACGCAAGACTTACATTATTTTCCCGATATTCAATTAAAAATGTAACATAACATCATATTCTGCAGGTTAGCAGATGAGTACCTATTTGTGAGGTACCTACTACTTACTGATATAGGCAGGTACTCTAAAATTTCACCGATATGTTTTAGATCCCATGCAATAGAACTAAGAACTGATAATTAGTAGAAAAACTCAATAAAACTTGCTCGGCCTGGACATCGAACCCTAGACTCAGGAGGCTGTTTATATTATAATTATCGGCTCGTAATATAGTCTGGGAATTTACTACCACTATCGTGCAGTAATTACGTACCGATTGACATTTAATGAGACATTAATCAGATCGACCACTGTGTGCGGCGCGGGCGCAATGCGCACGAGCGGCGCGCCGCGCCGTAGAGTGGCGACCTCTAAACGTCACCACTTCTCGGAACTATAGTGTCGCAAGCAATCACCTCTAGAGTATTCCAAACGAATGGTAATAAGCTGTTCTGAGAATAAAAGTATTACCTAAAATGTTAATACTGCTCAGAATGGTCAAGACCATAGCAGGAAAAAATCCAAAAGTATTAAAAGTAGTCGGTATTAATAATAATAAAATCGATTAATCATCTATTTTATCGATTTCTTGTTGTCAAGTATCTAGGTAATGAAAAAAAATTTTAAAACGTTTAAGGTACATACATTATAATTTATACCAATGCACTATACTTACGCAAAATTAAGACATTGAAACAAAACAACTTGTTACAGATTTTATCACGATAGAGTCATATGAGTTGTCTTTCCAAAATTCGGATTATTTACAGCATCGATGGTCACGGAAATACAGACAATAATATCAAAAAATCGATATGAAATCCGTTAGAAAGTACATAGTTTTATTTGAATCTTTCCACTATGTCTCATTACGTGTCAGAAATAAGACTAACATTTCTTAGAACCTAATAATACTGTCTGATTATTTTATTGCAGATAAAATAGGCCATAATGTCTTACACTTAGTGACTAATATAAAGACATCTCTCCAGATGTTTCACTAAAACACTTCTCTACTTGATTAATGACGATGTTGGCTAATTGAAGTGATGAACATGTTACTCTAATAGGCCCTTGTAATTGCTGTAAAGTGGGATTTTCATTTACGCGTAACATGATACCGATATAAAGTGATATGTTGATTGTTGTAATAAAAGTTGCAGACATAAAAATAATTCCTGAGTTTATAAATTAAATACTTAACTGTCCCTATTATTTTGAACTGTTACTAGCTTATATTTGAGTCAAAATTATAATAAAAATACTAAAATATCATTTTATCTGGACACCAACTATAAAAACAACTTAAAACTGGATATTAAATCACTGTAGCGTGTTATTTTTTCTCATATTTTTTGGTTTGAAAAGTCAAATAGTTAACTACATTTTTTCTTTTGAATGAAATGAAGGTCAAACCAAAATAAATTTAATTTATTTTGTCAGCCGTAGTAAAAAGATTTGAATTGTATTAATTATTCGGAATCACAATATCCGTTATTAAAAACATCAACAATAAGAGAAGAAATAGCTTTAAGAATATCCGAAACAACATAACAACAAAATTACATTTAAAATAATCTTAGTGACTTAAAAAAATCTTAAATAAATGTATTGTCTGGACTCAACGATCGTATAAAACAAACATCTTCTTTATCACTGTCTCATAGGCCACATCGTAACCGGTTATGATGGCTGTGTGAAGTCTAAGTTCGCTGCTTCGAGTAATTGGACGCACACAATTAGCCTCCTAACATGTACAATAATGTATAAGAAATAATATGTTTTTATACTTAGGTATGATGACATACTAGCTCTTACCCGAGACTTCGTATTTATAGAATTAGTAATTTAAGTGTCTTACTTATCTAATCTACTTTTTAATCGACCTGCTTATTTATTTCTTACGATAAGTTAAATTAAAAAAGTATTATAGACAAGTCGAACAAACCTCCCTGTTTCAGATTAAAAACGATTCTATGCATTTTCTTGGGACTCCATATCAAATTTAAACAACCGATTTCAGATTTAAACTTGCTAACAGATAGACATACTTTTGCATTTACATTATTAGTATGGATTGCAGATATTGTTTTTATATCCTACCATTATATGGAAGTGAAATAAGATTGAATTCAGAATTAGTTTTTTATGTTGTTAGGGACGTTTAAAGGGAAGCGGTGAATCAAATCAAATCAATCAAATCAAATCAAATCATTTATTTCAATTAGACCAATACAGGTACTTTTGAATTGTCGAATTAAATTGAATTTAGTTGCACGGTTCCAAAAGGTAGGTCTTATGGAGAAGAACCGGCAAGAAACTCCATAGATACTCTTTTTAAATTAAATACAAAATTGTTGGTTTTGTTTTACAATGCTTTATGTATGTAATATCAATATGAGACTGGTGCAGTTCGATGTGAAACGTATTATTTATGAAAGTAAAAGAAATAACTAAAACCAATTTCGGTTGCCATAACATGTATGAGCCGACCAGTCCCAACTGATAGCACCCGTTCACGAGCATGACGTGTGTATCGGCGTCTGTCTACTCAACCATGTTGTAGGGAATAAAAAGACCCGACACACAACGCCACCATCAGCAGGACATTTGAGTGAGCATGACAAGCCCAGAATGCCCGGCAACCGGTAGCCATTTTCACATTTAAAAAAAATTAATAAAACAACATCAAAGCCAACATCAGTCTCATATTTTACAAGTTATTTTACTAATCAGTAACTATTGCGTTAATAAATAATAAATTACATTAATAAATAATTTGCATGTCAATCAGTAAAGGTGTATAACTAAACATGTCAAATTGTATAAGTGTATAATTGAGCATGTCAAACTGTAAAAAATTATAAATATCTTTATGTAAAACAAAAAGAAGTCAAACCAATAAATAAAAAAATAAATAAAAGAAAATATAATAATCATGAGGCTAGCAAACCTGTGGAGCTGGACCAGCATTTTGCCAAACTTTTTTATCTACAAGATAATCTTCTAATTTGTAGTATGCTTTCTTGCATAGAGTAGACTTTACGATGGATTTGAATTTATTTTCCGGGAGGTTTAAAATTATTTCCGGAATCTTATTATAAAACCTGACACTATATCCCACAAAAGAGGTATGGACTTTAGCGAGACGAAGCTGTGGCTGCATTAATTTTGACTTATATCTAGTATTATAATTATGCAGTTCACATCTTTTCGTATGATGTGATATATTTTTTCTAACGTACATTATATTTTCAAAGATATACTGACAGGGCACTGTCATAATATTTATTTCTTTAAAGAGTTCCCTGAGTGAATCACGACTACTTAGGTTATAAATGGCTCTTATTGCTCTTTTCTGCAGAACGAAAACTGATTCTATGTCTGCAGCACGGCCCCACAGCAATATTCCGTAAGACATGACGCTATGAAAGTAGCTATAATAAACTAGTCTTGCGGTTTCTACATCCGTAAGTAGTCTGATTTTTCTAACTGCATAAGCAGCTGAACTCAGGCGTCCCGACAAAGCCTTAATGTGCGGTCCCCATTGAAGTTTGGAATCTAGTTTGATTCCTAAAAATACAGTCTGATCGACGAATTCGAGCTTTTCATTATTTAATATTATATTACAATCCTCACTTCTAACATTTGGTAAGGAAAACTTTATGCATTTAGTCTTCTGCCCATTCAATACCAGATTATTAACAGTGAACCACTCATGGACCTTTAGAAGGGCGCTATTTACATTGTCAACATTTGGTGACCGTCTATCTAATCTAAAAATTAAGGAGATATCATCAGCAAATAACACCATCCCACATCCATTCTGGCACATATAAGGTAAGTCATTAATATATACCAAAAACAAGAACGGGCCCAGGATAGAGCCTTGCGGAACACCCATTTTAATTTTGGATCCAGATGATTTAATTCCGTTTATTTGGACTTTCTGTACTCTACCTTGCAAATATGATTTTAATAACTTTAAAGAGTTTAGCTTAAATCCATAATGTTCCAATTTTAGTAGTAGTGTATCATGATCCACGCAATCAAATGCTTTTGAAAGATCACAAAATATGCCAACGGCATCTTGTGACTCTTCCCAAGCATCAAAGATGTGCTTTATAAGCGTCACTCCGGCGTCAGTTGTATTGCGCCCTTTGGTGGACCCATATTGCTGGTCATGAAAAAGTTTATGTATATTGAAATGTGACAACATTTGATTAAGCATCATTTTTTCAAAAATTTTACTAAATACTGGTAGAATGGAAACTGGTCTGAAATTTCCAGGATCTTCAGTATCTCCAGATTTAAATAAGGGTACTATTTTACTGTGTTTCATAAGATCCGGGAAGGTCCCCTGGTCAACGCATTCATTAAATATATTTGCTAGATGGGGTGCTATAGTATCAATTATTCCACTACAAACTAGATGATAAACCCCATAAGTCTTCAGTTAATTTTATTTTTATATCTTTAAAAACTTTAATGACTGACTCTGGACTAACATACCTAAATTTAAAAGTAGTTGGACAGAAAGTAACATTCTGTTTAAGTACAGCAACGGAAAGTGCGGAAGAAGAATTTAAACTCTTAGTTATTGCAAGGGGTATGTTCGCAAAATATGTCTCAAATTCTTGAGCTACTTCAGAATTTGTGGTTATAAGACCACGTGCCGTTTGCAGTGCGTTATTGTTATGACATACTTTAGATTTATTATTTTCATTATTTATTATTGTCCAAGTCGTTTTTATCTTATTTTCAGCATTCTTGATTTTGTTACTTATGTATATTTTTTTTGCTAATTGACACACTATTTTAAAAGTTTTTGAATATTTACTAACATATTGAGTAAACTCTTCACTTTTATTAAATGACTTTAATTCATATAATTCAAATAAGTGTTTCCGACTTTTACGAATGCCTATAGTTGCCCAGTCACTAAATTTGAATCTAATGTTTACGTTCTTGGTTTTTAGTTTGAAATGTTTATTAAATTCATTTCTTACAATCTCGAAAAAACGTGAATATTGTTTATCACAATTATTTTTATTTATGTTTTGACCGGCTAACATAGTATTTAGACATTTATTGTAATTAACAATTTTATTCTTTGTAATCTGCCTTGTATTTATTTGTATTTTACTTAAACTTGTACTGGTATTAAATGAGACAGTTTGTCCGCTGTGATCAGAAGACATACAATTTACAATCGCTTTATCTGAGTAATCACAGCTGCAGAAGACATTGTCAATGCACGTTGCAGACGTACTTGTTACCCGAGTTGGTTCTATGAACAAATTTGTTAGATTAAATGACTTAAAAAGACACAAAAATTTACTACTGATCAAGTTATCATCTAATATATTGACGTTAAAATCGCCACAAATAACTATAGATTTATTAGAATTGAAAAGTAGTTTTAGTACGTCCTCCATGACAGACTCAAATGCTGTATAGTTTTGGCTATTTGGGGGCCTATACACGCACACTACAATATGCTTATCCAGCTCAACACAAGACATTTCGATACTATGTTCAACAGACATTGAGACAATATCCTTCCTCTCTTTAAACTTTAATGAGTTTTTTAATAATATAAGAGAGCCACCATGTATCATTAACTTTCGGTTGTAACAACTAGCCACATGATAATTTTCAAAGCTTAATAACATTTGGTACTCTTTTAACCAGTGTTCTGTAATACAAACAATATCGTACTTGAATGTTTCTAGAAAAAGTTCAAATTCTAACACTTTAGAAGAGAGTCCTTGTACATTCTGATGGTATAATTTCAGAATGTTTAAACATTTTCCCTTTGAAGGTGAAGTTAACAATATGCCAGAAGATAATATACATTTCATATTACTATTATTATTATTATCTTCTGTTGTCTTACTGACTAGTTTAAATTATAAGAATAAGAATCTGGAGCTAAATCTAGTGCCCCAACGTCAGAACTGATTGGCAAGGATATACTTCGCGTACACCTCCCCACGTGTGAACAATAGTTCACGTCAGTAACTAAGCTATGACTAGATATCACTGGATTTTTATTTGTTACTAGATTAATATTGTGTGCTATCAAAGTAGCAATCAAACACTTATATTTCTTTGGAAGAAACATAGCTTCCTGTGTTAATTTAAATCCACTAACAAACTTGTTTGTGTCAAAATATAACAACTTATCACTGTGACGACATGTCAGCATATGCATAGTATTATTTAACTTGAATATATTGTTGTTACTGTTTTCTGTCAAGCATTCTGAGTAAGGAAATGCACATAACATAATCTTTCCTGGACACGATGTTAATAAGGTGTCTATACCATCCACAATGTCCTTTTTCTTGAGTCCTATACTGTTTCCTAATAATAATACCACAATGGTCTTATTATGCATTTTTGTACTAATAATTTTATTTATAATTTTTTTAAATTTTAAGTTATGATTACAATAATTGATCACACCATTGCTTAGGTCACTGTGTAGCAAAGATCCTAAACCAGAACCTATTTGATCACTGAAAACTATAGTATTAGGGCAAGGTGTTACAGTTTGAGACAGAATGACAGGACGAGTCCATATTAGGATTTTAAGTGTATACTAATTACTTGTATTTAAATGAACGCTTAAGAACTTCATCTTGGTGTTATTTATGGGCTTAGCCAATCAGAAATGGCGGTACAGTAAGCAGGAAATACCTAGAAGCAATTCTTGCTTAGTGAGGGACATTATTTAAGAAAAGCTGCCAGCAGCTTTGCAAACAACAAATGCCCCTCGAAGATCATTATCGGTCATTTTACGAAGTGTCTCCATAGTTCCGAGCTAAGCGAGGCTTGTGTTACAGATACTATCTCTTTGATACATTACATCATTATTTCATTTATGATAAGTCTATTTCTCGCGCATCCAATTCCAACATTATTTTCCTCTACCAGGATGAAGCCAGGGCCCTTGCACCAGAACTCAGCCCTTAATTATCACTGCGTTAATAGGGTCGCCAATTCAAGTCAGATTCATGTTTGGAATATCTTGTTCTCAGCTTCATGGTCTACTTGCCTTTAGGAATGTCGCTGGATATCTGGCTAAGGCTTGCAAGCAAGGCGGTCGCCTGCGTGACGAACATACGACTTCTATCTATGACAACCAATCCCGAGTTTACAAATAAGGCAAAAAAGCTTATCGTCAATATCAAATTCAATTGCATAATCTCTTTTTACCTTTTGAATGCCTTTGTCATTTATACGTGACTAGCGTCGCTGCCTAATTTGTCATATATGCGTGACTAAGCTCGTGCCCTAGAACCAAATGACACAAATATGTGACAACAATACGGTGCACGACAAAAAAAATAACGAAGCGTTGGAATGACTATTTAATTTCTCAATAAAAATAAATAAAGATTTCAACAAAGCGTAGTCATGACTATTTTATTTTTCCATAAAAACAGCATACATAATACCCTTTATGTATGCTGTGCACGCCGATGCATTTACGCTGTGGCGGTTAAAAAGTGAATAATCAAATATTTTTACAACTGATGGTATTAAGGAAACTGGTAATAAAATACAATATAAGGATAATTTTACGAAGTACCTTGTTTACCGTTCAAGTATCCGAAATATGAATTGCAAGGCAAAAGCTACTTCTTGTGCGACTTGGGAAATCACAAGTTTTAAACAACCTTCCAGTATACAGAACGTATTTGCCTACTCTTCATTACAAAAATGTATATGATACATCCAATCACTGGTAATGGGTGGTTTTCAGATGAAAAAACTTCTGTATCTAGTATAAATGTCTTTTAAAAATATTTAAGGCTATTTTATTCTGTTTAAATTCAGAAATATATAAAAAAAATATTTAGATTACCTACTCCTTGAATTATTTTAAGACCTAAATTTATATTGTAGTATTGTATTGTAGCTGTCTCTGTATGTACGATTGTACGGTATTAAGATAAATTATAATTATAAAACAACAGCCTCACAAAGGACCAATTACTTAACATCACATAAGACCTCGCTTCAAGGCGTAGGCGAACCGTGGGTGCAAAGCGCGTATTCTTGTTGTGTATCCAACATATTCACAACATGGCAATTGGATAAAGCAAATTGGAAAGGAGTGTTTACTTTGTGATCTTTCTGATAATAACAACGAGGTTGCAATTGGGTGGTAGGACCATTTTCGGCTTAAGGTAAAATTGGTCCTTAGAGGCGAAAAAAACAAGGAAAAATATTTATGAATTGTAGTCCAGTCTTTAGTTTAGGATTTTATGCACTAACGATTTATTCAGTAAGAGTCGACAAAGAAGTCAGAATTCCATAAAGTTCAAGGAATTATGTTAATTACGAAAACAGGTTGACGATGCACTGTTAATACCGTGGGAATCCGATTAATATTATTAGATTAAATTTAGATGTTGAATTTGGACTTTTGGCTAGATAATATTTGCGACCTGGCCGTGTCTGTAAATACCTATCTGATCTGGTCCTTCCCAAAATAACACTTTGCCCCTCGTTTTTTGGCAGTCTTATGACTTTGTATTGTAATGTACATTATTTGAAACATATCATTTAGGTAAAATTATTGTGTCTTATTATAAGTATCTAGATACATTTTTGAACTATACTATTTACTGGCCTTCTCGTGTCTTAGGACCAACAATACGCATTTTAAAGTTTTAGTTTCTAGTCCTTAAACACTATACACCTCCATATTCCATATTCACCTTACGTATGATTTTACTTCAAACACTTTTAACAACTTTTGTTCTATAATAATATAATATTAAGTATATTATATCTTCAATAAATGTTAAGGGTCTATTGACCTTACCCCGGAAATGCGGCAACATATACCACATCAATCAGAATATACCCGTGTTGAGGATGCATTCCATTGTATGCTAATGCAATACAACTTATTATGATGGCGGACTAAAGATTTTTACGCTTCGTAGTTTTATATGGGGAGCTAATTTATGTGTTAGGAGATTGTATCTCTCTTTATGGGTTTTTTAATGCAAATTTATATTCAAAATATAATAAATATCGGTTGGCATTCAAAATATTGGCCACAAGGACCATTTTTTCAAGGTGTAATGTAATATAATCCTAAATAGTTCCTCATGTAACGTTAAACGGTGATCATTTTCATGATACCGGTAACATATGTTTCGCATATATGGCCACTGGTCCGAACCGGGTTTGTTCAATGCGTACGCGTCTCAGCGCACCCAGCAACGCGCGCGCGCATCTCATGCTTAATGAGACCACGTAAATGAGCCATTATTTTATCTCTTTTTGTAGGCACAGAAAATTGAGGTTCGAGATTTAATCATGATAATGATCTTAAGCTTAAAGAGAAAGTCGGTCTTTTACTGATTTTCGAACGAACTTGACAGAATATTAAGTTCTGAAGTTTTTAAAATACATGTAAATCAATGCCATATGCCATATTCTTTTTGAAGTTCTATTCTATGTACATATTTTTATAAACATTAGAATATATACCTATTCATATATGAGACGTGCGTAAGTGAATGTGCGCAATTATTTTTTGCACATTAACCGGATTCCTCTTAACATTTCACAAAATTGATTTAGTGAATTGATGATATTTCTCATTTATTTTAACTATCAACAAAAATTCTTCAAGAAGTAAAAGCTTATCTTCCAATTACATCACAATTACTAACCCTCACTCATTCATCCATACAAAGTAGTATCCATTAAGAAAGGCCGCGATAAATCATTAACAGGGTGCTGCAATAATTATAGATTCTCAGAAAGGTCGTGAGGGCAGGTCGGTAGGCGGTGGTCGTGACACCGCTCCGGTGCATGCGCATGCGGCCGCTTTGAATACACGTTGTATATGCGCTAGGGTTGGCATTACAGTCTGTCACAAAAGTACAATTTTTATATATTTTGTTTCATTGGAAATTGCATTTTGGATTGTAAAATACTGCAGCATTAATATGTGGACCCGTTTAGTGCAGCGGCGGTTAAAGCTGCTTGTATGTGATAAGTATAGCTGACATTATATTACATACATTTATGCATAAGTCATGGAGTGTGTTTTATAATTCCAAAAATATATCTATCTAATGTATCAAACATCTCCGTAACACAAGCCTCGATGCTTAGAATTAGATGGTGCTGTTTCATAATATCTCGGCATATTATTATGTGTATTTTTGGGTAGGTCAAAAATAATTGCACATTGATTAGGTAAGATATTTTAGTGTTAGGTATTAATTAACACAACTTTTAGAACAAGCGTGAGTAAAAAGTATGAGTGATTGTTTCCTATCGCGTTTTTTTGACATGTAACATAGGTTAGTACCAGTTTTTTTGTTGTAATAATTTTGGGATTCGGCGTCCGGTAACGGCTTTATATTTCCTGCCTCCTCAATAAATCTGCCTATAATTATATGCAATACATCTATAAGACGTATTTAATGAATCCTAAGATGAAAGTCATACTACCAGCAATGAGAAATGGGGTATTTTTGAGGCACACAAGTTAAATATGATTTAGCAAACTGAAGAGGATAATATTCCGGTCATATGACTTAAGTAATATGCTTGAGTAAGTAATTCGAGTTTTTGAACGACAGTAAAGCAAAAAAGGTCCATAAGGCTTACCAGCTGACAGTTCTGAAGAATAAAATAACCCTTACGGTGAGAGGTTCGTAGTGAATGAATAAAGGCTGATGATTATATTATGATGAAATTCAGCACACTGCCAGCTCCATACTTTTCAGTAATTAGGTATATTATATCACTTTCTACTTCAACGAATTTTGATTGCCGGTAGTAAATAGTTAAGAAGTGATTGTATCTAAGATTATTTTTTACATAATAATTGCTTTCTACTTTCTTCAGGAAGCTTTATTTATTTTAACATACAAACGAATCAAGATAACTTATTCATATGGTATTTAAACTAGCTGCCTCCCGCGGCTTTGCCCGCATTAGATAAAAAATTTCATGTGAATCCGTTTATCAGTGTTTTCGTGATGGCGTAACAAACGGCCATACAAAGTTTCACGTTTATAATATTAGCAGGATTTACTTATATTTAAACTGTATGAACGGGGCGTTGGACATCCCTAAGTATCTCTCAAACAATGGCCGCCTTTGAGCCATAAGCTAGCTCTCATGTTACCGCGCCTCATAACGATCTCCGTATTGTGCATTGGAGCATCGCATCGCATACTGCGCACGCGCAGTCAATAGGTGCCGACCTTCTACTGGCGTCTTATTTGTGTTTTTTTGTATATACTCAACATTCCATTTTGGTATTTGTTTGCTAATTAACGTTTAAATATTGATTTTTGAAAGCTTTATATGGGAGCAGTGTTTGTTCAGCGTACTTACTGTAGTTGTATGGTATTTTATTACGAATATACTGAAGTATTTATTCACTGGTTTGTAGAATGAATATGATTACTTCAAGGACGCTGAACTATATAAAGAAACTTGTCCGGAATTTTAATTACAAAAAATCCGACTGCTGACTACTGGGCCTGCATGTATCATCGCCTTATCTCGACAGCGAATGGGTTCTTGTAGATACGATTGTAACAACTATAAATATTCCACTGAGAGATCGAATCATTGAAAGAGGTAGGTCAGTGTTTTCCTTGAAACCACTAATAGGCCGCCTTAATTGGGTTTAGGTGAAAGGATATAATGTTATAATATAACTATGATATATACTATCAGTCGGACCAACTGTCTCGTTGGTTAGTGGTTGATTGCTGAGTAAGAGAGATTGTTGAGTTGCGGTCTTGGGTTCAATTCCCAGGTCAAGCAACGTTTTATTGGCTTTTTCTATCAAATTCTCAGAAGTAGACTGTTGCTGCGTTTGGGTTCGTGCCTGGTTGATGGCAATATGGTCGTTCTTTATTACATGGAACCTAAAACATACCGGCGAAATGTGGGTGTACATTAGTACCTAACCCTTTGTGGACAACAGGCGTGATGGTATGTATGTAATTATATTATTATCAGTGAAGAGTTCATACGTCAGTACGATAATTTCAAAGTCACAATTACAGTATTCAATTGTTTAATTTCTCTGAACTGAGTCTTCTCTCAAATTTTACATTTGAATGAAAATAGTTATTGTACGTTATGTATGTATACTGATTAGAACATACATTACATTGTTGAATGATATAGTAACCTTGTTTGTGTGACCTAAAATTACATTAACAATGATAGTTATAAGACGAAATGACACGTAGACACGTGTTAGAATAGGCCTTATTTATCTTTATAATAGGCTTATTCTACTTTGGAAATTGATGTATTTTGGACGTCATAATTGAAACAAATAAATACTTAAATAATGTTTTAATCTGTCAAAGACTTTATAGTAATTTGAATAGGACATTGATTATCAAATTATGATTAACAAATTATTCCTAAAAAAAACTTTTTACAAAATTACAGAATTGTACAAATAGAAATAACGAGGTGGTACACAACTATGTAGGTAGAATAAGTAATTGCAAAAAAAAAACAAATAATTTCGTATCTTAGGAGACAATTTTACTACAGCTAAACTGCTACTACTGCTACTACAACGAAACTAAAAGTTTTTTTTGTTTTGGATTGAGGGGAGCATTTGGCCAATCTCACCTGAGATTGGTAATTTTTATACCATTGCATAAGTGACAATGTGGTCTAAGATAAAGCACGCTTACCTAGAACATACCTTTTTATTTTTGACTTGAAGACGCCTAAATTATAATAATTATACGCAAGATAAGCCATACAATTCTAGTAGGAGGGTTAATCAATCGCTAATTGTTGGTATAACAACTCAATAGGACCAGCTTGGACCGGTCACGAAGCGGACCCGTTTAGTGTTGTAACTGTGTTACGAAATTCAGTGATTTTATATCTCGTCATTTTCCGGGATTAAATTTGAACAGAATAAGATTATACGTTTAGTAAAAAAATATGTTTTGATTTTATTATGGGAAATTTTGCTTTTTTGCCACAATTGCTGTCATTTAAGATGTAATAGTATCCTTTTGTTATACAGTAGATTACTTTTATTCTTATAAATATGTTTAAAAAATTTCAAAGCGATTTCTTTTTACGTTCGCTCCGGGATAGCTATTCAATTGTCGAATGTAATCAAATGATTTGTAGTTTGATTTTTCATTGTATCGTAATAGAATCAATGTTCGGCCTTTCAAAACGTCATAATATTATAAGTAGGTACATAATCAAGTAAATTGGCTTCGTGCAGTGCTACTGTGTTGTCAAGGTTACTGCAACCATAATCATAAATAGTTGTAGCTGTTCTTATCCGGCTAGAACTAATAATTGAAGGTGATAATAAATAATATTAGGCTATTATTATAGAGTTTTAAGATATTTCAATCGGTAATTCCAATATATTTACAAAATACCGGACTCCGTAATAATTGAGGCTCTTCCCAACACTAGTTCCATCCGAAATATCTACAATGTTGCGCTTGCGCATCTCTCGGTGCGCATGCACGTGCGTCAATTAGCGTGCATCTGTCAAATTATAGATCAAACAATATAAACTCGTATGTATGTATACTTTGTAAGCTTATCCCTAAGCTTCATTTAAGGTCGGATAAAACGTACAATGTTGAAAAAATATATCAGAAAGCAACCAGAACAACATAAGTAATTGGGCAAAGGACCAAAAAATAACATAATTGGTCCTTTTGGTGAGAGATATTAATTAATGGATTTAGTGTTTTTTAATACCGTGTTCACTAAACAAGTTATTGCTAGAACTACCAAGTGGTGCGGTTGCTAGTCACCGAAACATATTTATTTGCGATTGGTTGCGCTTTCAAACATCTGTTCTATTGCCGTACCACCAAAATGTCTCCTTATTTCCTTAATTGCGTAAGTGTTCTGCGACCAATCGCTAAAGAGCTGTTGTAATTGTTTGGCATTTCTGATACAGGAATTCAAATGTAGAACGTAAAGCTGTTTCATGGGTTAAAGCACTTTATTGGTATTGTTTTTGAGATAGCTATAAATATACCTAATAGTTTCGTGCGTTTAAAATTTGTAAGTGTCGATATCCTACTTTTTTTATTGACGTTTCTGCAGTCTATAGCTACTTCAAAAAGTCTGACATTAAAACAATGGTGAACCTTGTCTTAAAATAACGTCTTAGTAAGTTTGACTCATTTAAGTGGCTTCGTCTCTATCGAGCTATTTCTCTATAAAGTTCGGTTTGTTATATTATGTTCAAAATAAAAACATTACTACAAAAAATCTAGAGATCTAAGAGTAGCATGCATCATTTCTGTCGCTCGTTTTTACTAATGCTTTCATCTTTTTTTGTAACTAAATTACTTTCATGATTCCGCTTATAATTATGACTAAATGGAACTAAGGTTCATTTAATTTGATTTACCACTTAATTCACTAACATGTTTAGGTATTTCTATGAGAATACATGAAAGAAATAAATAATTAATTGTATCAAAGTGTTGTTGAACTTTTACAAGAAATTGATGTTTGGTACCAAGAAGATATTTTCTTAAGATCCACCATAAGGCTATTTTTTAATTAATTAAATTCTATCATTGTATGATGATCATTATAAGTAGTCACACACATTGGTCCTTTTGTACGATTAATTACATTCAATGCGAGAAGCATTTAAATGTCAATCTTCATTGAAAATTGTACTCGAATTGATAGTTTAAACGAATGGCTATTCAACTATTGAATATAAACGCAAAGGCAACGTCCCAAACAGCCAATAATGTCAATATAGATAAATGGCCGACACGCTGTTGGCTATACCGTTATGGCAATAAATAGTTAGATCATTTATGTTGTAAGTGGGTATAATATCTATTGCAATATGTTTAATAATAATCGTATAACCGGATATCTAAAGTGTAAATATGTTTCGTAACGCAACTTCGTAACATCGTAAGAATTCTATTAAAGTAAAATAGTCATAATTTAAGGAATCTGCCTTGCTCGATGTGGGATGATGATGAAACCCTTTAATTTAAGTAGGCGGTTTATTAAATTTGTTTGAACTATAAATTAAAAGTCTCGGTCAGTGCCCGTATAGAATTAAAAAAAGTTTTAAAGTAATGTTCCCCTTTGTTTTAAATGTTTGAATCCCTGATTGTTTTGACCCCTACACAATCAATATGCTTATGATTTACGGTATAGTTTGATTTTATTATACTAAAATTATTATCGATTTGTTTCATGTACCTACATTTCTAGTCAATATATTCTGGCTCAATTCTAGTAATCTTGAAATCTAAAAATGTACGAATTTTGTGTAAAAAAAGATGATTACCAACTAAAAACGTAAGTAGAACGATATGTTTTTTAATGAAATCATTTTACGTGAAATATTTCTAGTAAAAAATAAAACGGTATCGTGATCCGAATAAATGTTATATTAGTAAAAACTAGTATGCTTTATCCGATAACTGTTGTAGCTCTATTTATTTATTTACTAATTTCTCCATAGCCAACGTTATCAAATAAAATAAGGAAGTGGTATCTAACGGTTCTGAAATTGATATATATTTTAAGAGAGAAAAAGCATCAATACTATTAAAATGGAATTAGGACCAAAATTTGCCTTACACTGTGAACCAATTTTATTGTAGCAATACAAATGATAATGATTTTGATAGAAAGTAGCAAAAATACCATTATACATGCATACCTTCGCCTGAAGGGTTAGGCAGAGATGTACTAATATACGTACACCTACATTTTGCTGGTATGTTTTAAGTCCCATTTAATAGTAGCCCAGCCAATCATAGTCAAATTCATTTTACGAAGTAGGTACTTACTTAAATAAAATTCTAGCTTAATCTACATACAACATGGGCTTCTTAATACAGAAGCCAAAAGATTGTAGTGATTGAGGCTGGCTTCCTGCGCACCTGGCACTTGCGCACGTGCGCCGCGCTCGCGCATGTCCGCGCTACGCATTTTTTGTGCGTCAGCGTTTAAGCGGCTGTCTTTATGATGTAAGTAGGGTTCAACTTTAAACTTATAGATGATTTGTGTTAAATTTGACAGCTTAGCTATTGGTAGCTTCTTTTAATAGGGATTATGTTTCACAAATGAAGTTAGAGAACAGGTAATATCTTAATTTAAATGAAATTTTACCTAACTAGCGGTTGCCTGAACTATTGAAAGACTTTCACCCGCCTTTAATGTTGAAATATCGAAATATACTTTCTTGCGTTATAAGCAAACCTATGATTAAATTTCAGCTTTCTAGACTTAGTGGTTTTAGTTGTAAAAGTAGAAAAATAAAATATAGTTAAATGAACATTTATACATATTTTCGGAAGGACCAGATTTAGTGATACTTAGTTCAGGAGAGCGCTAAAGTAATATAATGTTGCAACTTTCAACGAAACATAGTTAAATATGATCACAAGCAATAGACTTCACGGAAAACCCTGTTGAACAGAAAACACTGTGCTCTTATTCTATGAACAATATCGCGGCAGAGATACGTAAGATTTAGATAAACAACATTCGTTTATTTTTAATTATATTTCAATAGGAGAGACAACCCTTGCTTTTTGAATTACTATTTTTTGTTCTTTAAGCTCTGTGGTTATTTCAAGTCTGGCAGCATATGGTGTTTTAATAATGGTGGCTGAGATCCACAGGTGAGACGCAGCTGAGGGTAATGAGGGCTTTGTTCAATGGTGTAATTGTTGTTCTATGACGAGTGTATAATAATATACTGTGGTACTGACATCCTGAATCAACTGTATATTAAAGTGTTTGTCACGTCTTGAAAAAGGTGGCTGCAATTAAATATTGATGTCAAGGTTTTTGGCTCTGTTTTCAAAACTTATACTTATCGCAATTGCTATCATCCAAAACGCGATCTCATAAAGGACTTGTCCAATCCCCTACATTGAAGAGTGATACTTTATCCAGTGTTCAACACAATGCCCATATTCATAGCCTTAAAGTTTATGCACTCTATTTGCGTATTAGCAGATGGTTTGGTTTCTTCACGGGCCAAAACTTCGATCACCGTTTGAAACAAATATTTAAACAAATCAAGAAGATCTATTGGTTAAAAAGCACACTCTTGTGGTACGGTCAGTACCTACCTACGGTAGTGTTTCCTTTCTGAACACTCATGAATCTATCCATCGTTATGTCGTACCTGAAATGTTACGGGGTTTTTCAGTAATGTCTATTTAATCTCCTTACACAACACAGCTTTTAGTGAGTCCCATCTGCCGTGCCTTATAACGAGAGCACTTACCATCAAAAGGGCTGGTTTACGACATTCACGAGAAAGGCGCACGGTGGGCTAACACCTCAATGTTGTTCCAGTTGTCAGTCGTATGTGACTGACGAGCTATAAAACTGAAATAGAATACTGTACCACTTGATAGGTTCGTACAGAAGTGCCGAAAAGGGCAATCGTTGGAGAAGAAAAAAAACGAACATTTATAAAAATCTTTGGATGGATTACTTGTCACTTTATTTATTAGAAAATGAGGATTCTAGAGTTTCTCCCTATTCCAATGGAAGGTGGTTTGATTAATACATGCATACACATATGTACGTGTAAAATAAATACAAGTTATTGCAATATCATACAGCTAAATGTACAACTATTCATAAATATATATTGACATCATATTGATTTTTAGAAGACTTACAATGAAATAATAACTCTAATCAAGTCGCAGACTTTCGTACGCTACCTGGCAAAAAAGCCTATTCATCATTCGTGTAAACTGGTACTTCTTTCAGTATTTTGTATCTGTGCCCATCTATTAGGTCAGGTCTCAAGTGATCCCTTATTTCGTAATACAAGGCAGTCTTTTATGTTTATATTTAATTGTCTTAAATGATCTCTACGTTCGACTTTCGAAATATATGATTGCAATTGCAGAAGAGTTAAAATCAGGGTAATGTTTTTCGCATACCGGTTCGTTTTTTAAGAGTAGTTAGTTGAACTACATTTGTTTCGGTATTTTGGCAAACAAAACGAAGATTGGACAATGAAAAGTAAATTGTGGGAAATTATAGTATGATTCTGCGCATAATAACTAACTGTGTATTATTCATCAAGATCTCTGTTGGGCCAGTTCCGTGACCCCGACGATACGGTACAGTCCATCTGTCCTTGAGATTTTTTCTCACTGGTTACAAAGAGGTTTTTTCATCTAGATCTCTTGAATTAGACCTACAATTAGAAGTCAGTACAGTCTCAAATCTTTGCCTTTTTCGGAAGCATCTGCTTGGAAGAATTTTTACTTCCATTCTTTGAATTATAAGGAAGTAGATAGCATGCATGATCAAATACTTACTCCTAAGCTTGAATGCATAAAGATGGATCTTCAGTGCATAACCGTATCCAATGGATTTTACTCCTGCAATCATTTGATCTGAGCTTAATAGAATTAAAAGGATTACTACGGATTAGATGGAGAGCATATCAAATCACATTAAATTCTCGATCACGACTATTTTCTTTGCTGCGACAGTTCGATAGAAAACCAACTTTTTGGAAGCAGTTTGCTTAACCTTTATTACAAAGATGTAGAGTTTAAATTTGGTGATATTGTATTTTATATATTTTTTGTTGGGACAAAGTTAGAAGGGTTAAATGTCGGTTGATGGCACTTGATATTTTATCATGTTTTAGAGTAGATTTTGTAGTAATATTGTTGAATATTTATTATTGGAGATTTGTTATATGACAAATAGATAGATGTGTAGATATTGAGTAGTGGACTGAGTAGTTAAAGGTACCGTGATCGATTCTCAGACACCAATGACTTTACGAAGTTATGTGCATATGTACTACTAGCTCAAATGGTGAATAAACAGGCATGTTCGAGAAATATTCTCGATCGTGTGTGAAGTCTATCAACCTGCACTAAGCTAGCGTGGTGGACTATAGCCTAATCCCAGAGAAGACTTTGTGTCCAGTCAATAAGTTAATGTTTTTTAAGAGCCTGTAGCGTCCCATCGTAAGGGAAAAGCATCCCCACTCTTCTTTCACCTCTCTCCATCTCCAGCTCTTAGTGACCATTCCTTCTGGAATGAGTCCAGCTAATCACGCCATTTTCGACTGGGCCTGCTGCGTCGCTGTTTGCCCTTAATTGGGACCCATTGGGTCGCGATTTTGGCCCTGCGTCTGGGATACGGTAGACGTGTCCAGCCCAGTTCCACTTCAGCATAATGGCAATAGGTTGATTAGATTAGCAGTTTATCTAGCTATGTAATATGTATCTAGAGTTATTACATGATTAGATACTAATTAATCAAACGTTTCAATCGCACAGCTTTAGCATACTTTCACATACACGCAAACTAATAACGATATAATTGCCGCCAGTACGCAATAATTACTGTAATTGGTGAGTTCCTGTCCAAACGCATTTTCCGTTAATTTCCGCAATTTATTGTTATAAATTGTAATGGCCTTACTAATTTACGTGGTTGCTACTAAACAAATATTAGGCCTGTTTAGTGTATTTCGTCAACCCGTTCACATTTTTCTCCTACGAGCACATCTTATATCTCCTACTTGATATACTTCTTAGCTACAAATTCAATAGATAATCTGTTAAATTCCAACTTTTTCTAAATTATTAATAAGCTTTGCCTCAGGTTTTAAGGTAAATTTACACGACAGGGGCGAAAATTTTCGCAAATACTGAAAAATAATCGTGCAAAATGCATCCATGATTTAGAAAAAATCCTAGCCAACTAAACAAATATGCTCTATTAAAGTTTGTTAGGTAACTACATTGGAAGTTTGTCTTATTCATTGGTTTACTTTCTATTAGGTTGCAAGAAGTAGGTTAACTGCAGCGTGGGCGTGGGCTTTATAAGATGGGCCATTAACCCGTCACTGCACTGTTATCATTATTTAAACTGAATGACAGAAATTCACACTTAATATACCCACAATGGTTTACAGGTTTAAAGGTACACATCCTACGATTGATATTATTTTCTAAATGTTACATCGATAACTGCTGACGATAGTTTTAATAACATTAATATAACTTAAATATTTATAGAACCTAGGCATGTCACAAAAGGTACAGTTGAAAAGTCTCACGTAGGTGTAATTTCAACTGAAATCTCCCTCACCACTTACATACAGTCTCCAAATACATCAATCACCCGTATCCACAAATCGGTCTAATCAAGCATAATTAGGTAAAAACCGGACTGGCGGATACATGCGCCGCACCATTCTATAATCGGGCCGGACAAAAACCGTCACGATCGGCCGTGCTTCCCATTTCCTAATTTCCTGCTGTTAACGTCACACCTCGTTCAGCCCAATTTAGCGGCGTCCTGTGGATAGGCGACATCAAATAAGCGTTTTATTGGGCGTAGCGATTTTAGCCGTGGAATAATTTAATTATTGTTATGAATGTTACCAAAAGCAAATATACAATTATTTCTTACCATGTTACCGTTATAAACTAAATAACTAACAAAAATGATTATTTATAATCTTTTTGGTCCTTAGGTACACGCACGCTCATTAACTAAGGACCAATTTTTTTCTCGTTATATTTTTTTAAGAGAGTGTATTTTTAGGATTTCTATTTTAGTACACGGCACACGCGTTTGAGGGTGTAATACCAAAAAATAACACAATATTGAAATGACGTATCGAAGGACCAACTCTATTCACGCACGTATGCGCTTCTTTCGGGGCCTCTTAATCTAACGCGTGCTGCTGTGATGTTTTCAATGAAGTTTAGCCGCCGTCCGCCCACTTTACGATCACACAGACAGAGTAATAGGCAGGAAAACATTTTGCCCAATTTTCTACATTAGACTGTCACAAAAATTTAAACTCGCATATTTTTTTGACGAAATTACTAAACGACATTAGTGTGAAATGAAACCCTTTGATATTATTTATATTTTATAGCATAAAGTTTAAAAAGTAGTACTACGAATATTTTTATAATTGATCTCTTGGTATGTCTTTGATTTTTGTATGTTGGACATCGCTTGCTTAACCTTTTCTCAAAATTGTGACCAGATGAGGCGAAGCAATCGTATGAAACATTTTTATCCATTTATTTAGAATCGAAACCGCTTTCATGAATTTACTTAATATAATAATATGTCTATTTAAATAATACTTAATATATTATGTCGTCTCAAAATACTAGATAACCACTTCATTTACTAGATTTATAAAATAAACTTTCCTTCCTCGATAATTGAGCGCGGCATCGGCGCGTGCGCGGCGGCAGCCACCAATGCGCTTGCGCAGCGGATGTTTGCTCACTTACCACCAGTATCCCCGTCAATTGCCCCGTGATATTTGAGCACAACTTATGGGGTGAGTTGGGATACCAAATCGGTGTCAATGAACTGGTTGAACATTTTAGAATTAATCCTTTTGGGCCTGTGAAGACGCACTTTGAACTTATAGAAAGATGACCTTGATGAACCGAGGAATATACTTACTATAATTTCATCATCAACCTAATTACTGTGCCATTGCTGAGATTCTTCTACTATAATATAATACTATCATTATCATCACCCACAGCCTTTCTGATCCAACTGCTAGATGTAGGCCTCTCTCAATGCGTGCCATTTGCTTCTGTTCTGTGCCAATCTCCGTCCAAGTAATATTAATATCATACATACGACCGTAATTCGAAGTAAAAAAAAGTGATTGCTTTTGAAAAACATGTCGCAAAATTTAATTCGAATTTGACAATCACTTCATCGAAAAATAATTGAAGTAACATTATAATCTCACGAATTGACTATAATGATGTTGTTTGTCGATTACGTCTACCGAATAACCGAATATTCTTAACTGTACTATGTATTATCCTGTTCGTTGCTAGTCTAGTTTTAAATTAAATTTATTATAGCTCGAAGGTAGTGTACTTGGCTCAATTTTGTACCGTTACCGTAACGAATAAGTAGAACGTCTGATACTATTTATATTGGATTAATTCATATATATTTTCACGAATTCATTAGGGTGAGTTTTAACAAGATTCTTTAACAAAAAGGCTTGTATTAGTGTTGATACTAAGATTGTCTGTTGTATCAAAACAAAGGATACCCATGTCTGAATCGCATTGCCTAATAACACATAGTCATATACATAGAACGGAATTCTTTAAATGTATTTGGTCGATTTTCTCAAACTCAATCCGAGCATTACGGCTACGGAGAATGTTATTATTTGACCTTTGAATTAAAACTACTTTTGAATAGATACTGTACATCCGAAATGTCGGGATTTAATGCCTAATACTAGTAAAAATTTAGTTTTATTTCAATGTCAAATTTTCGCGAAATAAATCATCACATAGGCGAGTCTTTGCAAAGTACTAGTCGTAATACACCCCTAATTTACAAATTTCATCAATTTAATTTGCAAATACTAACATGACTATCAGCAACCTAAAATTGAGGGGCATGTTACTGCACTTAGATATAATAAACGCCTACAATTGCAGGTGCTAAGTGGCAAACAATAAAACCTGCGCGTGGGCAGCGCCAACTGTTTCGTTACAGACACGTGCTGCTGTCACGTAATGTTACTGACATCGTTATTGTGGTTATCGAGCATTTTGTAATGGCCAATTATTATGAGTGTACATAACCCCTCACATTGGCTCATACCTAGATCAATATCCCTTGGAGAAAATTATTTATTATCTTGGTTTGTGGCACCATTATGAATAAGCCTGTAATGACGAATTAAGGTGTAATTCATTTTAAGCAAAACACGTTCTATTACTCATGCTTGTAGCACTAGTGATCCTTGTACCTACAACTCTCTATAATCACTATCATTCTCAGAACTTACTTTCAGCGAGATTTAAAAGTAAGCTTCTTATTTCGTAATGCCTTGGATGGTTCAATTAATTTGATTTTCCAATCAACGTGTCAGTAATATCACTACGATTTACAAACCTCATAAGCTTTGAAGTTTATTCGCTGTATTAAGAAGTAACAAACAATTTGCAAACGCCATCTGTGTTTACGCACACGAACTACCTTAAAAATGTTAATCACGCATGCGCCGGACGCGACATGCGCAAGAGTTGACGCCGCGGGCGATGCGGTCACATTACGAGCAATTTGAGGCGAAGGACCATTATTGGTCTTTTTGAAATTATTGTTTTATAGCGGCTACTGCTTGACGATTGTGGCGATAACAAGATAAAGATTATCACTGTTACAAAACGGAGTGGTACATAATAGATGGATTTTTATTTTCTCTGATAGAAATGCACTACAATGTTTCGACGTAAAAAAACAAAGAATTAAACATACAACGGATGTTTTGACATGTTCTTATGTTCAGAGCGGAACAGGAGATTGGATCGGACAACATGGACAGACGTACTCGTTACAAGCCAAGCATGCACTAACAGCCAGCCTTGTGACAAGGATGTCTAATCCACAGTATAAAGTTTTTTATCAACGCATTTTCTAACCTGTCATAAACCAGCCTAACTTGACACTTCAACCGGCGCTAGTTGCACAGCATTAACTGTCAATTCCCTTGTGGCGTATTTAGTGCCTGTTTTTTCCGCGAGTATACTTACTTCGGTCAGGTTTGGCTGCCAGTACCGCATTCCTCAGCCGTCCGGTGGAAGTTTTTGCGTTTCCTCCGAGTCACCAGTTCAAGTTCAGTGGCTGATGTAGAAAGATGACCGGTGACCACTTTTACCGGTGCTTTCTTCACGGTTTAGATCGTTTGGCGGTTTCAGAACGTAACGTTTAATGTGGCTTCTGAATGGTATTGTATGTAAATTGGGTACTGAGAACTTTGAACGTGGTATTAGAACAATAGCCGTTAGGTTTTCACTTAGTTCTAGATCGGTTGGGTTTATGATCACGAGAGTGTTTCTCTCATGAATAATAACTTCCATGATGATGAAACTCTGATGAATAACATCTTCCTTAACTGATGTTAGGACCTTTTTACAACACAAAAACTCCTTTGTCCATCAAAATATAGAATCATAAGTCACCTTGTGATAAAATCCTGCGTCTTAAATGATCATTGCCAACGAAGTCATACATCAAAGTTTGATAACATCTTGAGACCTAAAACGTTCTCAAACAGACACATTTATCTCAAAAATGGGAAATAATGGAGTCGTAAATCATTTTGAAGGATCGTCCTTGTTCGAAAAGGTCCTTGAACCACCTGGCCACTTGCAGATTGTGTTCGTAACATTCACACGCTGTGTGCACCAATTCGAACGTGTCGGTCGATCGATTGGCAGTCGGTTCGATTTCCGTGAGGGGACAGGTGTCCGATTACCCTTTGTGTGGGGGTTGGGAGCTTCCGGCGCCAACTTAGTTCAGGTTGCAAGTACTTGCGTTTTATATTACCATTTTAGATTTATTGGGAGTACTGCATAGTATATATAGTATAGACGAAAATATGAGAATCATGTGCGAATTATTCCTTTTATCACGAGCACTGCTGCGATTGTAAAACTGTAAAGACAAAAGCATGACGAGAAGTTTACGTTTTAAAATTTTCTTGCTTTTTTTTATTTTATAATATCGGAAAACAGAATAACACTCCGAAAAAACGTGTTATTTGAATCCTGAAAATACCGTGAAATTGGTAGCTCCATAAATTTTTGGCGTAGTTTTTTTTATGAATCGTATATTCCCACCCCTCGTTTCACCTCTAGTAGCACTTGGATTGCATTGAAATCTCAAGATTCCCGGTTTGTATCCTGTTCCCATCTCCAAAATAAGGAAGTAAACGACAGATGGTTGGTAAACCCCTGTAGAGAATGGTGTGCTACGGTCTCATGGCTCAGTTGAGCCCGCGCGTCGTACCGTGCGCACGCGTCATGGCTGTGTTCGCGCCCGTCCCCGCACCGCGCATGCGCCTCGCCCTCCACCCCCATAACATTCACGTGAGTCATTTACACCACAAAATCTTCCATATAATTTCGAACGTGATGTGATTTTAATTCATGATTTTTTGTGTGATTTTAATAGAAATATTATGTATTGTGCACTGTGAACGCGTGGGAACTGGATATTCTGCAATCTTTGCATTCTATTGCACAGTTTTATTGGTTGTTGGTTACTGTGACTATCTGGTTTTTGTGAGGCCACGACTTGTTAGAGTCTAGGCTACTTCGTAAATAACTCTGTAATAGTAGTGCTAGTAGCAGAAAGAGAAAACATCATCATCCATCCATTTACTCTCTACCTGCTGAGCAAGAATCTCCGCTCGAATTCAGCAGAGATGGAGCCCACTAGCATGCGAACCTAGCAATTTGGATAGTCAAAATTTTTTAACAGAAGAAGACCTAGAAATATCTAATACCCATGAAATAGAAAGTATAGATAAATAATTTGTAGTGTTAAATACTACATTGAATGTTAGATTTTCAAAAATACAGAAAGACAGCATTTTGTCTTATTTGTTTTTTAAAGTCCCATAGTGCATACATTTTTATCACCATAGAACATTCTCAATCACTTATTGTTTCTGTAATATAAGCATCTACTTACTGCAATTCTTTGAATGTGGACTTCCTATTGTGCATGTTCACGTTTTCGCATAACTTATAAAGACTTTGATTTCTAAATCAATGACGATGACATATTATAACGCGTTGTAAGGTTAATACAAATAAGTCTTTACAGACCCATTTTTTATGCTGTAACTAAACCTATATGCTGATACCCAATTTGTTTTGTTTACATCGGCTGAAAACGTGTTCTACAATTTATTGTACTGATGAATCTATTTAATGAAACATTGAAGTCTATTACTCCACTCTGATAAGTTATGATCAAATTGAAAAAGGCAGTTTCTACGTTTAAATTGCACGGTTTCTATAAGTGTTATCTCTTTATTTGTATATAGCTAAACTTGGTATATGGTAACATCATACAGATCACGTACAAACTTAACTTATCCCTAAAAACGGATGTTCAATATGTTGACACAGCTTATCTGTCCCATACAGTTCAAAATTACATGTTTATGACCTAAAATTAGAATTTTATCACCGGAATCACCAAGCGATTAACTGAAAAGCACAACAAGAAAAAAATACCGAAATATTCTACTAAAACTTTATTTTATAATACACAAAAAATTTGACTGATATAATGTTTCTTTCATTTATTTTTCAAACTTAAAGTGGGTATGTTTGTTTTTTATGTATTTAAGTTCCTTAAGAGTATTTTACACATTGTGTGCTAATATACCTAAATGTTTATTTAATTATAATAATTATTGACTCATATATTAGGATATAAACAAGCTGGTTGTGTAATCTTTTATGACCCTATATGACGCTCAAGATCACAATCTTACGTGAGGGTATGTCCATTCTGGTTTTTAGATTCATATGGAGTTATGGGGTAGTTTTATATAGTATGATTGGATCAGTAGCTGAGTGAACAGTTTTAGCAGTAATTTGAATCGATTTTTCCACTCGACACAAATATTTGCTTAGTTTTGAAGGTGGATTTTCAAGTGTTTTTGTATGTGTGAGATCCTACCTCCGATAGCCGAGCAATTTTTAGTATGTGGGGTAATGTTTTATTATAAAAATGTATATTTTAATACAACAAATACAACGATAACCGCCCTGTCAGCCAACCATAGCGACCTTCACCTAACCCGCCCTTAATCAAAGGGTCCTTCACAAATAAAGATCTTGCGATAGTATTATTTTGAAAACAAATTAACTACTACTCTATACATATATGTAGAAAGTAACTGAATCCTATTTGAATCGAATTTGATTTGTAATGATAGATATAATTTGATGGATAGATTTACCGATAGAATCCATACCTGTAACTAGAGTCTTAACGTTGTATAAATGCTTGAAAAAGTTCATATGAAATAAAAACCTTTTGATTTGATTTGATACTTTCTTTTATGTTATTTTACTTATGAAAACATTTCTTTGTTTACAGACGACAATAAAAGTGTACGCCCGCCGCCTCCGGCCGGACATCGAGTACAAGACGCTGTCGGTTACGTGGGGCACGCGTGCCCAGGAGGTGGTCTCCACACTCCTGGGCAAGTTCCGCATGAGGCATCGCGACCCTCGCCTGTTCTACTTGAGCATGGAGGTGCGCGTGCGCGCCGCTGGCTTGAGGACTACGCTCGTATTGGATGACGACGCGAGGCCCGCTGCGCTGCAAGCTTGCCATCCGAAAGGATACTCTAAGTAAGTATCTAATTTAGTAATAACTGCCTCGTTCGTCTAGTGGTCGTGCAGTGCGACTGCCAAGCAAGAGGTCTTGGGTCCGATTCCCAGGTCGAGCAAAGTCTTATTGGGTATTTTCTATGAAATTCTCAGTAGCATCTTGGAGTGTGGATTTGTGCCCGGTTAATGGTAATAGGCTCGCCCCCTATTACATGGGACCTAAAACATACCGGCGAAACGTGAGTGTACATTGGTACACCTCTGCCTAACCCTTTGGGGACGACAGGCGTGATGGTATGTTGAATTTAGTAATAAGGGCATATCATTTATGACTATTTTTTTTTACATAGCAGATAACGTGAATCTAAGGTGAGTGTTGTTTAGGATTCAATTTAGGAATGTGCGTGTAGTTAGGTATATGTATGTCTTGTAGAAAGATTTGATTTATAACGGTACTAGGTATTATTTACTATGAAGAATAGCTAAACATACTTATAAATAATGTGTACTGATTTAGGTAGATAATTGTTTCAATAGAGAGTTATATATTCAAATTATTTGTTAACATTTACGTGATCGACTTTCTAGTTTATAAATGCGTTGTGCATATAAAAAATCAACAAACATAAGCAGGTATTACTCGTAACATACTAACCATACATTCAGCGAAATTCCTTCCAACTAAAATTTTAATTATAACCCGCCACCGGTCAACCGAAAACCCTTCAATACCGTCGCTGTTCGTAGCGAGACCACCGGCCGGTAACCGAAAAAAGATCCACTTTTGTGTCCCTTCTTCCGGCACGAGCTATTTCCATCTCGTAAACATGGCGTCCAATAAAAAACATAAAAAAACTTCTTTAAAGAGTCCTCGTAACTCTTTATTGACCATATGTATCGTGTTACTTTGTGTTGACAGTTTGAAGTGCATTGTTTTAACGATCAATACTTGTTTTTGAATAGGTATTAAATCTACGCCGTTGTAAGATTGTATATTTTTTAGAACGTACATGAATTACTACTTATGAAGTTTATGAGCATTCTAACGATGGTTTATGAGGCAGGTATGCATTTAGGATCTAATCTTGGTTTAAGATTTTATGGAGAAGAGTCGGCAAGAAACTCCTTAGATATATATATCAATGATCTTTGCGATCTTAAACTCCAAAATGGGAAGATTGTGGCTTTCGCAGATGACACTGCTCTAATTTTAAGTGATAACTCTTGGACCAAAACATTCCAACGAGCTCAGTGTGCCTTTAATACCGTTAATCAGTGGCTTAGGTGTAACCTCTTAACTATCAATGTTGACAAAACCAAAGTAATACGATTCTCTCTTAGAAATATACCGCAAATTATTGATAATTACACTATTACTGCACACTCTCACTCATGTGATAGCTGTACATCTTGTAGCTGTCCTTCGCTTGAGCAAACCAACACTATTAAATACCTCGGAATCTTAATTGATAATAAGCTTGGCTTCGGTCCTCACATCGACCTTGTTTCTTCTAGGGTTCGGAAATTGATATACATTTTCAAAAATCTCAGACATATAGCTAATTCAAAAGTCTTAAAAACTATTTACTTTGCTCTCTGTCAGTCAATTTTGGTATATTGTATAACATCTTGGGGCGGTGTATGCAAAACAACTTTACTGAAACTTGAGCGTGCCCAAAGGGCGCTGCTCAAAGTTAGTAAATCTCTCCCGTTTTTTCATCCCACTACCTTCTTCTACTATCTTTACCAAACCTGTGAAGTATTAACAGTAAGACAGCTCTACATACTCCATACTGTCGTCAAAATGCATGGTCATTTGCAATATGACCCTGCAGCTGTTGTCCTCCAGAAACGCAGGAAACATGCAGTGTGTGTATCTAAAACTTGCAAGACTAAATTTGCCCAGAGATTCTTCAATTTTCTAGGAGGATTTATATACAATAAAATTAATAAAAAAACACATATATATCCTTTTACGAAGCATAAATGCAAAAAAATTGTCACCAAATGGCTCCTATACCTAGATTATAATGACACGGAAACTATTTTATACGTTCAAAACTAACCACAACCGGAGATACTTCTACTCATACTCTTACATACATACACTTATACATACACTCATTCATACACATCTTACTCCCACATACCACATTATTCCATTCTCTTGTTTGACCCTCAGTCATATATACTATTACACACCATTAAAATTGTCGTCAAGCTACATAAATCATAACTAACTGGATTTCATATATTTAAGTTGTTCTTTTCTTCTCTCTATTTCTATTTTTTGTTTAAACATACCTAACGCCTTAAATTGTTTTTATTGTTAAAAATAAATAACATAAACTATTATTACCGGAAGAGCCCTGATTTCCGAGATACAGGTATATATATCTAGTTTGGAAGTCAGGAGTCATTAAGTTTTAGCAGCCTATGTTTAATACCTGTATTTTATATTTAGCTCTTAAGAATTGTTGTACAAGGCTCGAATGTGTTTAGTCCAAATAAACGTTATTATTATTATTATTATTATTATATTTTTTAATGTAGTTTACATAATAATTGGTCTCCTTTACAATGTTTGTATGTAATATCAATATGAGATTAATGCTGTTAGATATAACATATGAATTGTCTGTTTTACTTTCAATATCCTACGGAAATTTTGATACTAAATAATAACTGCCTCGTTGGTCTAGTGGTCGTACAGTGCGACTGCCAAGCAAGAGGTCTTGGGTTCGATTCCCAGGTCTAGCAAAGTGTTGAGCTTTTCTATGAAATTCTCAGTAGCAGCTTGGTGTTTGAATTTGTGCCCGGTTAAGGGCAATAGGCTCGCCCCCTATTACATGGGACGTAATACCGGCGAAACGTGGGTGTATTAGTACACCTCTGCCTAACCTTTCGGAGACGACGAGCGTGATTGTATGTTATAATAATTATTATGCTGATCAAGATATCTAAAAGCACAAACAGGATTTATAATTCCTTTACCCAAAGATCGGTCATATAATAAGTAAATAACTAGTTGGTATTAATCATAACGGCTATCTAGTACGTTTTTTATGTCATATCCCCAAGAGGCCGGCACCTATTCATTTTATTGTTCCTAAAAAATTAACTTCTCAATCAAAACTCAAAATCTTTTGTGCAAGACCTTGGGGAGTGAGAAAAAAATATTACTCGTGAACTATGTCCATTAAACGTGAGAGATGCCGTGAGAATATGACCTAAGTATGCAAGGTTCCAAAGATAAACCCTGAGAGTCGGATGGAATATTGAGAATTTTATATTTCAAATTGGGACTTTATGGCCAACATTTAATTCTTAAATTGAAACGAAATTTCGGTTATAAACAATTGAAAAAAAAAAACAGATATGTTTGATACACTAACGACAGCCGAGATGACGAGAACTGTAATAGTCAAGTAGTGTGACCTGTCGACTGTCAAGTCTCGAGTTTAATCCCAAGACAACCACTGACTTGTTTGAAGTTACGTGCGTATTTATCATTTGCTCCAACGGTAAAGGAAAACATCGTTAGGAAACCTGCATACCTGAGAGATTTTATCGATAATCTGTGTATGCCAACCCACACTAGGCTAGCGTAGTATACTATAGCCTAATCCCTCTCAAAATTGAGAGGAGACCAGATTGACGATACACAAATTCGGATTGCCATAACATATATTATCATCAGTTATTTAAACAATTAATTTATTGATTTCGTACACTTACGCGAATATTAGACATTGAAATAAAACTACTTTTTACGGATTTTATCGCGGTATATTTGATATTATTTTAACCCGACGTTTCGGATCCTTTACAGCATCCATGGTCTGCCCGTGACCATTAAAATAATATCAAATATACCGCGATAAAATCCGTAAAAAGTAGTTTTATTTCAATTAATTTATTATCAGCTGGGATATATTGCTACGTTTTGGAGAATTGGTTCCCTTCTAAAATATTCCCATACTCTAACTAGTTACGTTTGACCTTCCAGGTTCTCGCTAGAGATGCGTCCCGGTGGTCTGATCAAGATCTACGACTCAGCGCTCATGTCCTCGTCGCAGTACAAGTGCCTGCTGACCAGCGAGAGGACCACGGCAGACGAGGTGCTCGCCATCCTGCTGCACTGCTACGACTCCACCGAGGGTGTAGAGAGGTTCTCGCTCTATGAGGTACGTATTGTAGAATCGACTTTTGTGAAGTAGATTAAAATTATCCGTACAGAAATAGCTATCAACATTGTTTGTCAGAGTATATTCTCCTATAGAGATATTGCCTAAAAGAATGCATTTTTATCGTAAAATGTTTCATTTTCAGGTCAGTCCCTCTCAGGAGTACGAGCGAAAATTACACCCCGACGATCTTCCCCTGATGGTACAGCGCGCGTGGCCGGCGGAGACCGACTGCCACTTCCGCGTGCGCCGCAACCCGCGCGCGCCCCCCCTGCCGCCCCGCCCCCTGCCCGCCCCCGAACAAACCGCCTCCGATGACGAAGAACCTTCCAGAGCACTCTCTGCTCTCTCCCTCGAAGCTGAAGGCGAGAAGAGAAGATACAGCCCCGTCTACAAATTCCCCAGCATCAGCTACTGTAGAGAAACCAAAAACGACTACCTGTACATCTGACTAGCCGTCTACTTAGCCAGGTTCAGACGATTACGGTGTCGCGCCAAAGGCCGCAAGCACCTGGACGGAACAGTGAGAAAGCGACTCTTGTGAAGTGTACATACGGTTCAGTTATGTGTAAAGTGTAAATATGGATTATGGATTGTTAAGGTGTTTGATGTAAGCTTTGGGCCCTTTTTGATGGAATTGAATGATCGTTGTAGATAAAAACATTACTAAAATCAGTGTCATAGTGAGAATGTCCACCAACAAACAAACGGAAGATATTTTTACGTTTTATGTTTTTCTATAAAACTTATGAGTGGTTTTGATCAGCTAGGGTTCTCAGTGAGTGTGAAACCAAAGAGTAATTGCAATAATGCATGTAATTAACCTAAAGAGGCAGTTAAAGTTTATCGTAAGTTACAGAATGACCAAGAATGGTCCAGTATTTAGGGAGTAGGGGGAACTAGGCAATCGGATGTCGAAGCGATTTTGGCTTCAAAAAACATCTGCAATTCAGGGAAGGGGGAAGGTACACGTATCATATTGTCACAATTTTTGACAAACAGGCTTTGCACAGAGCAACTAATATGCTCTAAATAAATTAGAGCAATAACCGCCTAACTTTTTAAGTTGGCTAAAATTGCTCTGCGTAAAATTCTTTATGATAACAATGGATGAAACAGAAGCTAGGACAGTTTTGCATATTGAGAAATATTTTCAGTTGTCTGAATTAGTCTGGCCAAGGTAACTCAAATATACTACAGAGTATAATATTAAATTTGTTCTAGTAAAATCTAGAAAGAAATATAGTTAATTGCCTTCCAATGTATTGTCACAAACTCTAAATGCACCTGCAATTTTTAATCTGTTTTGATATTATTCTTTTTCGTGATATGTTGGAAGGTGATGGTGTTTCCCGCATTAAAAAAGAATTTTATATTACCTATTAGTTTCCACAAAAATGTTGCAACTATTAAATGTAATGTTTCTATGAGAATGTATATAGTTATTGTATTTTTAGCTAGTAGACACCAAAGAGGCACGCGAGCGATAATATTATGGAAAAAGTTTTAGATTTATTTAACAACTGTTACGCGATTTTAGTGTTTAATTTATTTAAATGGCATCTTGATATGTTGAACATCATCGAATTTACTTTAAACACATCTGTAATAAACTGCGATATGTTTTTCGAAATATATTTTTTATTTGATCACCCTTTAAATATAAGGTATATAAGGTCTTAAATTAACATTGGAACTCATTATATGGGATGGCAGAAAATAACGGAGAAACGGAATCGTTTTAATATAATTTATTTTTACCATCAGGTTTTTTTTTTTAATTTTAAATATTTTCCATAATTAATTTTAGACCTTATAAACTATTATTAAAACAAAATGCAGAATATGACGTTTAGCAGTCAAGTCGGCGTAAATAATTCAAGAATTGTTTCACGTTAAAGAGGGACGGTGTAGTGGCCGTTTTGTACGTCGGAGACAGGGCCGGATTTAAGGGAGGATAACTGGGGCTACATAAAAAAGGTACCCCATAATACAGACATCAGAAAAAAAATTGCGGCCAGGGGGCCACTACTCCTTTGCCACGAGGTCTCAAGACCTCTAAATCCGTAATTAGCCGTACGTGATTTTAGACAACCGCGCAGTATCATCCGCGCTTGGAAGCTCCAGAACCAAGTGAAATACTCACATCGATATAAAGTATTTTATTTACAAATGATTGCAACAATGAAGTACAGACGATGCAATATAATTACAGAGTATGTTCAAAAAATGGGAAACGGATAATATCTAACGGTACTAAACTTATCTCCACGTTCGTTCAGTATGTAAAATTTATACAATCGCCGCTCGATGCGGCAGCGCGAAGAGGCGCGGCAGGGCGCGGTGCGGCGCGGGGCGGCGCGGGGCGGCGCGGGGCGGCGCGGGGCGGCGCGGCGCGGTGTGGTTAGACAGCGTTGAGGGCGCGGCGCGACGGCCCGTAGTCGTCGGGCGGGTCGCGGTCGCGGCGCCGCTCGCGCTCGTCCCGCGCGTACTCGCGGCCGTACTCGTCCCGCGCGTACGCGTCGCGCGTGTAGTCGTGCCCGTACGCGTCGTGCGGCGGCGCGTGCGCGGCGTGCGGCGCCCCGCGCGCGTACTCCGGCGCGTACTCGCGGTACTCGCGCGGGTAGCCGCCGCCGGAGTACCGCTCGCCGCCGCGCCCGTAGTACTCCTCCTCCAGCCGCTCCGGCCGCGCCGCGCGGGACCTCCCGCCTGTAACGCGAACGATAGGTATACATGTTACCATGTTTTGGCATAATATTTTGATAGTCAAACGAAACCCTTAAAAATCAACACGCATTCGAACACAAAAAAAAACTCAAAAAATACCAGGATGATTACGACCCTGGAAAACCTTCCAACCTTTGCATTGACCAGGGTTAAGAGGACTAAAGAACACACACATCACACAGGGCGAGGACTGAGTGGGACCCTGTAGCGGGGTGGGGGGAGGAGCACCCTCACTTACGGCTACGACACTAGGCTGAGGGACATCTGCATGATGACCCCTCCGGAATTGCGCACTTTACCCGGGACCGGGATGACCATCTGAGCCGCGGCGGGTAGGGGGGACGGCGACGCTGCGGAACAGTTCACTTGAGACGCTGCGGACTATCAGCCTATTTAACCTCTTTGCTTGATAGAAGAGGTTCTGATACGTGCTCGATGGGCGATTGAAACATGTCATGACGACGAGACGGGTTGCTATGAGAGCGCGGGAGGTGAGAAGGAGATGAGAGGGTCGGGCCGGGGACAAACGAGACGAAAACTGTTAATCACTTGTCAAGTCCTGGGCCATTATGGCATGACACGCCTGTAGTATGGCAAATGTCAAAAACCTACTCTCACTAGCTATAGAGAAAGTTTTTCACATTTACATTATTTGAGGAACTTCACGTCTTTCTGGTCAACACACATGTCCGATTTTATTACGATGGACTATCGCAATCTATATCTTCACAGCAAATCCATGTAAACCCAAACTCATTAAGGCTTATCAAAGTTAGCGTCATTCTGAAACGCTGTTAAAATGTTAGCTGGGATCCAGCAGCTTCGTCCAGCTGTGGGATGTTGGAGGGTTAGTGAAGCGTCACCCTCAAGCGGTCAAGCGGTTATGGGGGTGGGGGGGCGCTAGAAATTGTATGCAACCTGGACGGGGGCCGGTGCGTCTGACAATAAACACCTTGAATTTAGTCTTCGACTCGGATGTTAGTGGGCCTGCCCCGACGCTTGTACTGAAATGAATAGGAGTGTCAGTCGCGATGTGGCCGTGACAGTCCACGGGAGAGGGGGTGACATCTATTGCAACATCTAAATCTTAATACTATTAGGTACAGTCACGAGCATTTAATGCGGTTTAAAATTTGCTACTCAATTTTAGGGGAAGATTTGGAATCTGATATCGTAATTTAACGTCGTATATTTGTTTAAGCTGATTCTCACAGGACCCAAAAACGTCATGGGAATGAAATATTATCAATTTAAATACGTGTGTTTAGAAATTTATTATATTTCCCAAGAAGAACTAAGTGTATTGTTTTAAGTAGAAAACACACAAAAATCACACCTCTCAGAGGGGTACGCCTTTTAAGATCTGTAGCTAGCTTTAATTATAAATTCGTTTATGTATGTAAATCTTTTATAATGTTATCTACGAAAAATGTATTTCAATATAATTGTATAAGTACATACGCCTGGCCGTGACTGTACCCTGGTTATTAGTAGACATATAAGATAATATTTCGATAATGACAAAATGTAATGAATATGATATAATTAAATAAGTACACATGTATAAAAATATATAAATAAATAATAATTAAATTAATACCTTATCGCTTAAGAATACGATATCTAAAACAAATTATATTTTTTGTCTATATAAGATATTTTTACAAGCATCATTGTATAAATAAATTTAAAATCTAAGGATATTATAACACCTTATGGTATTTAAAAAGATTCCTCAAAAATTATGCTTATGTTACTTGTATTTCTTATTAATGAACATCTTGTTATTAAATTAATCGAAAGAAAACATAAGTACCAGAAAACATTTTAAAAAATCCTCAAGAAAAATATACAATATACAATACAATACAATATAACCTTCTCCTTTTTGAAATCGGTTAAAAATATAAAATTAAGCAAATTTTTGTTTATTTTTTTTATTAAACATCTTGTATGTACGTTTATAATAATAGCCTATTTATGATTAGTTGTTATTGGTTACCTCGCTCCCTCTCGTAGCCATACGAGTCGGACCTCTCGCGGTGTCCTCCAGAGATAGCGGAGGGATCAAAATATTGCAGTACAAGGTTACACACAGTATAATAATAACAGTTTCTCAAACACCCTATATAAAGTGCTCAGGCAGGTGACTTTTAATTAATTTGAAAATGTTCGATATTTTCGTTTCTCTTTCTCTGATTAAGGTGGCTAAGAACAATACTGTTTGATGGTACCTAAGCCTTAAAAACTGTACTGCAATAATAAGTCCTTACTTGGTTTATGGAAGAAAAACGAAGTACCTCATTTACTCCCTTTTTTTACTCCGAAATAATATTTAGCTATAGGTATAGTTATATCACATCATAACATCGTGAGGAATCCTTCATGCTTGAGAGCTTTTCTCGGTGGCATGTGAAGTCTGCCCACCCGCAGTAGGCTAGCGTGGTGGACTATAGTCTAATCCCTCTCAAATGAGAGAATACCCGTGCCCAGCAGTGGGACAATAATGGGTTGATGGTACAGTTAAATACTATAATTTGAAATAACTACTACTGCTAAACATTTTAAGATATAAGAATGGTCACATGGATACAGGTCTGTCAAGCTCTGCTGCTGATTCTGCCGCGGTATATTGATATAAAAGATGCAAAATGTCAAGATTAAATAATATCAATATAACTACATACTATAGTAAACTACGTCACTATAAGTTCTATTTCAATCTCTCACTTTAGCTAAGTCTAAGAAAATCAGAATATACCAATTTATTAAAAGTCACCAAATATATTTGACGACCCAGTTAGTCCAGCGGTAGTTAACACTGCTTTCTGTGCTATGGGTCCCGGGTTCGAATCCCGGTAGGTTGCAAATGTTTGTGTGATGAGCATGAACATTTGTATCCGAGTCATGGATGTATCTATGTATAATATGTATGTATTTACAAAAAAAAGTATATATGTAGTATATCAACCAACTAGTATCCGTAACACAAGCCTCGTTGCTTAGCACGGAACTAGATGGCGCTGTGTGCCATAATGTCCAGGAATATTTATTTGTCCAGGAATATTTATTTATATAATTTACATACTTAAACTGCCTATGAACAAATAAACATATAACTATATGTATCACACTAAGTAACAATTAGCCTTATATTCCTTCTTAAAATACGTAATATTATTGCAATTAAAAAAAAAACAAAATGTACGACAACGCGTACGTAAGAAGGCCATTAACAAGTTGGACCTCAATGAGAATTGACATCCGCATAAATATATATCGCCTTAATAATTAAATTTTGCCTTTTTAGTCCTTTTTACTTTGCTCATAAGATGTTTATTGCAATGAGCAGCTGAAAATAGACCTAAAGCCATAGTAATAATTAAGTTCATATTGTAACTTCTATCTTTGTCATAACGATTTTATTCAGATTATGTGTTGTGTAAGTACGAGTAAGTAATATATTTGTGTGTCTATTTGTTGCCAAAGCAAAATTAACACATTTAAGGTTAGAACATCGAACAATTAAAGCTATACAATATTTATTATCTGTAATAATAGTCTATTCCAAATAAGGCACATTTTTTATCTGCGTTATTTAGTAAATAATTTATACATGTACCTATTCCTAATATTTTATTATTTATAAAAACGGAGAAATTATGCTAATCGAGAAAAAATCTTTTGAACGAGATGTACAAACTGTATAACACATATCAGTCGCGTCAAGTATTGCAATATATGTGTGTGTGCTCTAGTGTTTGTGTGTGTGTGTGTGTGAGGTCGTGTTTTTATGTGTGTGGTCTTACCGGGCTGCGCGTGCGCGTTGTGTGGTCGCGGCAGCGGGCGCGCGGGCGCCGCGTCCTCCGGCGCCGGCGGGTGCGTGGCGCGCCAGTACGCCTGGCACACACCAATGTGCTTAGGGTTATATCATAAATCTAGACCTAGCCAGGCTAGGTAACAATATAGCTTCAACAACAGCTACAAGAAAAGATTAAAGGTACGTTTTCATTAGTCTTTAAGCCGGCCGTTACCCCACATGCGGGCTCTGAAATGAGCCTATTGCCATTAACCAGGCATGAGAATAAATCCATAGAAAAACCCAATAACATTTTGCTCGACCTCTCGTCGGCAGTCGAGCTGTATGACCACTATTACGAGGCAGTTTTATATAGCTATCTTACCTCTAAGTATTCAGCAATATGTTCACAAGCGTCCTCCAGCTGATTCTCGTCCAGAATAACATCGAACATCTCCGGGGGACATTGCGCCAGTTTCTCGGCAGCCACTAACTGCACCGACAGGTTCTTGGTCTGGCCTTTCCCTCGCGACTTTATCAGCCGCTGCAGCACCTGCCACGGAGAGACCAAATAGGCATTGCAGTCACGGCTTGGACCACAGACCGCAAGTAATGGAGATTAATGCGAGGCGGGAGAAAAGAGGAGGAAAGATGATACGACACCAGTTCTATTAGACTATTGACACATATAAATATAACTACTATCTAATTAAGGGCGGATCCAGCGCGGGTGGGAGGATTATGGGGGTTGTCCTGAGTCCCCCCTCTGGGCTAGGTTAAAATACTCTATTTAGGGTTCCGTACCCAAATGGTACCAACAGAACCCTATTACTAAGCCTCCGCTGTCCGCCCGTCTGTCTGTGTCTCTGTCAACAGGCGATATCTCATGAACGGTGATAGCTAGACAGTCGATTTTTTTCACAGATGTATTTCTGTTGCCGCTATAACAAGAAATACTAAAAATATAACAAAATAAGTACTTAAGGGTTTGAAAACAAACGTGGTTTTTTTCGTTTTGTTGCTCAGTATTAATAACGGCGACAAGTAGCCGATAAATGGTACGGAATCCTTAGTGCGAGAGTCCGACTCGCACTTGGCCGGTTTTTTTATTAAATCTCTCATTGTTATTGTAATCGAATTGGAGCCTCTCATTACCACATGACTATGTGACCTCCCCTGACTTGAAATCTGGATCCGCCCTTCTACCTAATTATACTCTTTTGGATGCAGCAAATCAATTCTCAATGTAAAACTACAACAGCAATTATTAAATCGATATATCACTTACGGGATGACAGGAAAGTTTTCATATTTTCTACAGTTCTTAAACGTTTGCTGCAGCTATCATTTGACTCTTTCTGATCAGTGCAATGGACGGACTTAGGGGGTAGCCCCGTAAAAATGGCGTTATTGCCTCTCAGCTTAGTATTTATTTATTACAGTAGAATGTATAGCAATTGCCTCGTAAATAATTGAAATAAAACTACTTTTAACGGATTCTATCGCCGTATATTGATATTGGTTTAATCCCAACGTTTTGTGTTCTTTACAGTATTAGCAACAGCACAGCGTTAATTAGGATACGGTGATCTCGTTATGTGTAAATCAGATTTACTTTATTTTATTTATTAACAAAATGTACAGTAACTGGTAGTAATTATAATATCAAGACGACCAATATCTCAGTCTTCCCGTGATCATGGATGGTGTAGAGGATCCGTATACAGTATTCCTGGACATTATGACACACAGCGCCATCTAGTCCTGAGTTAAGGTGGAAGCTCCACGCTAGCCCCCGAAATTCAAATTTTCGCACGTTTTTTGCAATTTACAGAATTATAATCATTTAAATCAATAAAATAGCCCTCAAAGTGCATATAACTGTATTGATTGTCTATTTCATGAAAAAGTCATTCAATCCAATTGTATGCAATGTGACGGTTGTATTGATGATATTAATGATTGTAATTCTGTAACTAGATACCTATTACAGGCGCAAATCATATTTTGTTCAATGTACAGCCTGACAAATACCGGCAAATTGCAGAAAACGTACGAAAATTTGAATTTCGCGGGCTAGCGTGGAGCTTCCACCTTAAGCAACGAGGGAAGTAGTTTTAATTCAATGTCTAGTATTCAAGTAAGTGTGGAGAAGGAGTATACCTCTAAGACAGTTCATTGTACCGATCATAGTGAGTATTTTCTCAAGAAGTCTGAACCATGTCTGATGGATGGTCGGATGACGGATGATTAAAGGCATAAGTAATACCACCTTGGGACTGGAGATCTTCAGGTATACGATGGTGGGTGCCAACGAGGTCTTGGCCAGCTGCGAGGGATGGTTGATGGTGTCACAGTCCAGCACCACCAGTTGTAGGGTACGAGCCAACTCGAATATTCTTTCAATTTCCGTCTATATTTTAGAAATAATATTTTATGTTAGTCATCTTTGAAAAAGCGGGCCAATATATGAAAGCGCGCGTTTTGCACAAGAGAACGCTTGGCAGTCAAGTCTTTTATCGAGGCTTTTGTTTGAATCATATTAGTAGTATGAGACTGGTTGACAAACAAATTTTTAAGCGCGTGTCAAGCAGATTTATTTGTAGAGGACCACATGACAAAACGCGATATACCACGTTTAAAAAGCAGTTATGTTATAAAAACTGTTATTGAACATTTGGTAAGGATATGAGACCGAGATATGAAAGCAACCGAGTCAGTCAGTTATTCAAGGCATATTTTAAATATATGAATGGTCACTATCGCTTGAACTTTTTATTTGAAATTAGCGCTTTAAATTTGCAATATATATGAGCTAAATTTGTCTCTATTTTTACTAAGATAGCTCACGCCATTACATAAAGCCCAAACAGAAATTGAACGCTGGGAAGTTTGTATGCTGCTTCTTCTCCGCAGATTTGGGGCTTTATTTATTTTATTTCATCGAAAAGTTAAATAATATGTAAATACTTGATATTTTGAGCTTGAATCTATGACTAACCTTCTCATTTTATAAAGATGAAGCTTTCAAAATAAATATTTGATAACATTTATACAGTCTAATTTCAAGTTAAAGATACTCTTCTGAAAGGTCTCGAAGAATTTCAGAGTATGTGTAGATCTCATGTTTTACGTGTACTTACTACAAATACATACATACATACACTCACGCCTTTTCCCCATGAAGGTAGGCCTAAACTACAGAACGCCACATACTACTTCTTCTTCGTCCACATTCATACACACAACCTTCTACAAATATTACTATGATATTGAACAAGCTACCACTAGTCGTAATAGAGCTCCCGCGGACCCTCTTTCATCGGGCAGTTTCTTCTACTGACCAGACAGTTTAGTCTGCAGGGGCTCCAAATAACAATCACTATAATATGCTCTGTAATATAAACTAATATTGACATTACAAAACTGAGACATGCTAAATTAACTTCTTGCCTAAGTACATCCAATAACATCAATTATTTCATCTACTTCAATATTATTTTTAACAACAAAGTTCTCAACATACCTAACCTACAAAATTAATTTTATTATAAAATTGGTAATGAACCAGCTATGGCTGTGATACCTACTGCCTTTAGTCACGAGCAACATGTAACTATCGACTATCGATAGAAATGTAATCATGTAATCAGTGGCATGTTGGGGCAGGAGGTTTCTTTAAGGGAGCGACAAAAATTTATAGCAAATAATACCAAAATCTTGTAAATATTTGAACCAAACCATGGTTTTGTCACACCCTTTTTATGTTTACGGTGTTGAAACCTTCAAAAGGCTTTCCCGGCCTTTAAGAAAGATATTGCGGAGATCAGCATATAAATGGAGGTCCCTGGTCTTCTTAAGAGACCAACTCCACTTGTGCAACGCCTAGAAGGCATTGGGGAGATTCTTATTAAAAAAGAAAGTAAGGGATGACGGCTGATAGAATATAGATATTATAAATATTTTTTTACAATGCTTCTGACTTCGGGGAACTGATAATATAGGGATTTATTTATCGATAGTCGATAGTTGACTAATACATGCACCTTTGTTCGTGACTGTACTCCATCCTTCAATCAACCTACATCTAACAATTTGAAATTTGGTCTTTTATGGTGTGAAGGTGGTTGGGGATATAAAATTTTCCAATTGTTTAACATAATTAAAAACAGGGCCTAATTAACTGCAACTTTTGGAGGTTTATAGTCAAAGGGTGGATGTAAAGGCAACGCAAATCAATAATATTGTAAGCCACTATATAATGATGGCATGCAAATAAACTCCTTTTTAAATATCAGGAGAGGGACACAGGGTAGCAGAATTTCGTAGCTTTTTACCTTCAGCGTCTGTGGAAAGGGTATGCCAGCGTTCTTTATAACCACAGATAACTTTAAACACAACCCCAAAACATACCATACTTGGGGATGGGCCTTCGTTCCTAAATCTTCTTGAATTTTTGAGCAATTTTTTCTCGCACAATTTTTTTATGTCTGGCCAGCGTGGCCTTATTCCGTTTTGTTAGCCTTCAACGTTAGCTCAAGAACTTTCTTGAACTCTTTATTTTTTTCCATATATATTTATTATATCTGGCCACTCTGACATGGTGCGATTTGTTGGCCTTTAACTTAACTCAAGAATTTTCTCGAATTTCTTAAGCTTTGAATCAATTGAGCTATTATTATTTTCCGCACAAAAATTGTTTAGTCTGAAAAGCACAGATTAACGGGAAGCAAGCATTATAAGTATTCTGCTGGAATATATAAGTAGGTATACTATCTTCTGTAATAATAATTGAGTAATATTGGACATGTAGGCCCAAGTCGTAGAACATACCCAGAATTATTAGATTAGTTGATTGGGGATTCTCTCTACCCAAATATTGAAAAGGAGGTTTTGGAGAGGGTGTAGTGGTGTGTTAGTACTAATAAACCAATATGTTATAATATATTATATATACCAAATGAGCATGTTTGGATCAAGTGAGTGCAGTGCTAAAAATTGACTAAACTCTATGTAAGACTAAATCTAGAAAAATGGAAGGACATTTGAAGCTTAATTTTTAGCATGAAAAAAGCTGATTTTAACGCACTATGCTAATTGGTGGTACAATATTAAAATACTATTTTTTTTTTTATTGCGGTGTCAGATCATAAGGCATAGTTGCAGTATCTTTCATCGAGTATGATATTTCGAAGACCGACACAGGACACAAACTGTGAAGGTATGCGCAATAATTATTTTGTCTTGCATACCTATAATATTGCCTGTCTACTTCACTACGCTCAATAACTATCGCGAGTTCTTTAAAGTTCTAGGTGCTCATTAAATGTATTACGTGTTGACTCTGATTGTTAAGTCTGTTGTCAAAGTTAGGGTTCGTATCTGACCACCAGATGCCAAACACGCCCACGTGATGCCACGTGCCGCAAACAACAACACCACATCTACCTAAAAATGAAATCGCACCTGGACCTCGGCTATACAGTTGGTCCTGTTACCAGTCCTCTCTACGAACGGTTTCTTAGGCGTGTTTTGCGTTCGTTTGGCCAACGATATATCGCTGGAGATCCTCGTGATGATGATCCTGCAACACGTCATACCTGTACTTCAGCGAGGCAAGTGGACCGCGAGTTGGAACGCTCCATGATGGCACGTTTCGATGGGTTGTTGAGGAGGGAGCGCTTCGCGAGAGATATGTCGGCCATCACGCGGGTTATTATTATCCTGCAATGTTAGTCCCGTTTGATATACTGTTAGTTGTTAGTCCAGTTAGCTTTCTGGGTCGGTTGCCGGTCGCTGAAATAAACGGTTAGTTGGCATTCGGCGACTCATAGCCACGGCCTGTGGTAATGTTTCAGAGCCTCAAGATTTGACAGTTATTCTGATTGTAGAAGTTGTTAATTTGACATGTCATGCCTAATAAACTGTCATTGGTAGTAGGAGATAGGGTCAGTCTTGTAAATAAGTTAAATCATGCCAATTAATTTCACGTCAAATATACCTATATATTCGTAATTGAATTATTAGATCATTCTGGCCAAAATTTGTAATCTCTTCAGATAGAATCCCTAAAATTTCATTAATTACACAGATTATTTGAAGTTCAAATTCATAATTGAAAAATAAATACGTATATATTGATACCACTCTCACCTGCCTTCGAAGCGTCTTTTGAGAAAATCAAATAAGGCCTTCTGCATCATGTCGGTGACCTCGTAGCCCTTGAGGCTGGGCCCCACCAGCACCACGGGCCGCATGGAGGGCACCACGTCGTAGGGCGTGCTGGCCTCCGCCTTCTTGAAGAACGGCTTCCGCTTCTCCTTCCCGCCCGCCGCCCCCGCGCCGCGCCCCCGCCCCGCGCCGTCCGACTCTTCGCCTGGGGGATAGATGATACTAGAAAGTTGGTGCCACGAGTGATATGGCTTGACAACCCTTGGATTTCAGCACCACCTCTCTTAAATTTCGTTTTAATAATACCTACTAGTTTTTATCGTAGCCCCAGTTTCAAGTTAGGCTATATTTGATGCGTTTTATGTTTAGTTTGACTACTCTGAGGTTTAATCACCTTAATATATTTTTTATACCACACCATCACGCATGTCGTCCCTGAAATGTACGGCAGATGTGTACCCACATTTCCCCAGTATATTTTTGGTTAGTCATAAGAAGCGAGCTCATTGGCCTTTATTTCAATAAAATCTTATTATAATCTGTAAGTATATGTGGGATGCGTTTTACGTCATCATTTATGAATAACCTTTTTGGATTCTACAGTACAATACCCACAAGATCTCGTAACACCAAGGATTATGACAATAGCCATAGGATACTCACTCTAATTCAATCGTTGCTCTTAAAGCTAACATGCTGACTTTTTAAAGGTAAAATACTTCAATATACTCAGTCAGGGCTGTAGCAATAAGGAGCAAATTAAATATTTCATTCCAAGGTACACAACACAAAATATATTGATATACCAATCCGCTACGATACACATATATACGACATCAAGACTTGTTGACATTGGGTTACAGAGTAGAGGAAAAACAACTTATTAAGAATGTGAAATTTTACGATATTTTGTTTACCATCATTGAAAAGTAATAAAATATCCCTTAAGTTTTTTTTAATTGTTAATAATTGATCATTTTATTTGTCAAAATCGTTTAATAATCTTTGAAAAAATTTATGGTTATAGATATATATTAAATAGTATGTAGTCAATGGGGATATTGTAATAAGGTATATTTAAGTTACTGAGTTATATTATTATTATTCATAATAACGTATATTCGGTACGGACAATGAATTGGCTTGTATTAAATTGTGTTTTAAATTTATTTTATACATTTTCCTCTACTGTGTATATCGACAATCAAATTTTATTTTTACACCAAAACCTTAAGACTCTTGGGCAACATTCAAAAGCAATATCTCGAACAATCTAACCAACACCACAAAATTATATATAAATAAATAAAATATCTTATAGCTAGAACGTTCCTGTAAAACACCAACATTATTAAAGAGAAAAATATAAAAGAGTATTAATTAATTAAAAATATTTTATATAAATTAAAAGTAGAGGAGTCATGCAGTAATGGAATATGGGATGACATCGATGTACAGTCTCGAGCAAAAGTGCGAAAAACTTTATTCGAATTCAAAATCTATGTACAGTATTTTCGAACTAAATATTTAAAATACAAGCATTAAAAAAGACTATAATTTTAAGTTAATTATTGGATTTACTGTCATAACTTATGTCTGTTTTTGTCACAGGCATTAAAATTAAAAATAAACACTATAAAGGAATAATTCTCTTCATAAAAGGGATAAAAATAAAAACATTTACACGAACTAATCCACGGATAAGTAATAAAACATTCTATAAAGGTGAAAATTTACGACATTTCCTGGTGTTGAGCGATGAGTGCGTGAGCTTACCTCGATCGAACGATGGCACATCTGAAAATGTGGCAAACGTGAGTGCTAAATATACATTATTCGATGTATCGACTATTGTGCTGGCCGACTATTCGATTCTTTTTTTGCAATGTCGATTACTCGCTCAAGAGTTTTCGAACGTCAACAAATTAGTCGATTCGATCTCACTTAACATATTTTACAGATTTTTTTCATAATTAAATATAATAATAATAGTTTATATACTTGCTTTGTTTTTTTTTGTATTCTTAATTGTTGAAATAATTGACTAGCTACTCACTAACATGTGAATAGTCGACTTAATCGACTATTACTCAATAATCGGTACATCTGTAATAAAACCAGGAAATTCCAGCAACTTTCACCGAATTGATGAATGATTGTAAGAGGCTAGTACAAAGCAGTTATACATACCATAATATAATAGTAGGTAATAGAAGAAAATTGTTATTTTGTAAGAGAAAGAGAATAGTGTGCTTAAAGATCAGTGTTGTTTTATACTTTAATTTACAAAATAAATAAAAACAAAGGCTATTTAGGTATAATTAAAATATAGTTAAAAGTAAAAATATTATTAAACATTTATAAAAATACATTAAAATAGGTAAGTAGGTATATTAAATAAAATAATTGAGAAATAATATAGATGTAATATTAAATTCCGCAGCAGTGTGCAATTACATTGAATTATTTTAGTAATATATTTACAAATTGAATTATATATTGTAAAATGCCAATTTCAACACCGAATCACGAACTACAATAGAATCATCTTGCTTTTTATTATTTTTTAGTTGAAATTTTGTTAAAAGGCCATTAATTTGGTACCAGCGAGTACACAGGGTTAGAAAGAGCAAGACGATAGAAAAGAGACAAACAACTGCGTTGTACGTTACAAACTAGGTAAAATGACATATTACATTGCCGAATTAATTATACATTTATTTAAAATTGATCTTGGTACAACTCTAAGATATATATGAATAATCGTAAAATTTTCAACGAAGAACTCGATACAAAAATCCCTCCAGACATTATGTCAAGACATAGTATAAGAATTCCAATGTGAGTTACTTGAAGTCTATCGAAGGAGAATATGACTTTTTTTCTCGATAAAGTACGAATCGATATTTTTCTTCTCGATATTTTTAGAATGTTGTATGTCATTTTATCCAGTGTATGAAAAGCTTTGGGCAGGTGGCCATTCTTGCTTCTTATATCCCAATTTATTGATTCTCTAATCATATAGGCAATTGGGATACTTTTAAACAACGAAAACCTAGACAATATTCATTTTCAGCACTTCTGGTTTTTGATAATCGACTCAAAGTCAAGCGCTAATAATGGTTACTATTACACCACGTTTAGATTAGTTCCAGCTTATCATTCTAACTTCTAATTATTAATAATTTTTAGATAATTACAAAAAAAATATTGTTTTAGTTTTCATTGTTTCACTGAGCATCTCATATTAGCGACTATCGATAGTCGAGTAGTCGAAATATTAGTCGATTTTTATCAATTTAATAGATAATATTGGTATCGGTATTTACCGATGATCATAAATTTGAAATTCGCTGTTGGATAGACTATAGCTTATTGTCTGTCCATTGAGAGGACATCCGTGCTGAGTTATTGGACCAAAATTTGCTGTTGTTTGGCAAAAATATCGATTATTATCAAAATCGAGTAAAACTACAATCGATAGTCGCTAATCGAGTGGGCGACCAGTCGTAGCGTGCAGTGCGGCATGAGGTATGAGTATGCATGACGTACCGGGCGTGGGGGGGGTGCTACCTCTGGAGAGGGGCGGCGCGTGCGGCGCGTGCGGCGCGGCCGAGCCGGGGCGCGGGTAGCGCCGCGCGCCCAGCCCCGAGCGCACCGCCTCCAGCTTCACCGGCGACGGGATGAACCCCACGTCGCTGCCCTCCTTCACGAGCCGCCCGATCCACCAGTTGTTGTCGTACTTCTCCTGGAAAACCAAAATGTCATAAGGAATAAATTGTAATTTGGTGAAACACGAGGATTTGGGAGAGTGGATACATAGACAGACAGACAGACGCGGCGGAGGACTTTGTTTTATAATATGTAGTGATATAATTCTTATCTAAAACTTAGCAGTTTTTAATTTAAAAAAAGACAATCTAATCAATACCAGGACGCCTGTACACGGGGCAGGATATAGAAAGATATACTGATACATACAGAGTTATGTTTTTTGATCCCATCTAGGGAGCGACCTCATATCTATGCTAAATAAAAATATAACTAAATAAAACATACATTGTTGTATACAATTACCTTGATGTGGAGAAAATCGCGCACCTCGAAGGAGATGGCGCTGCCGTGCACCGGCGAGTCGTCGTCCAAGGTACCATCGTAGGACACATTGGTACGCACCGCGAACGCCACTGGCTTCTCCTGGAATAAGCAACAACATGATTGGAATAAATTATGGCACATACGCAATGCCCTATAAGGTTAATTAGGGCGAACCTAGATAGATAGAATATGCTAAAATGTAAACCATATAGTCATGAAATAAGGGCCCGATGGCGGACTTATAGCAATATCTACTTGACAATTTTTGGATAGACAGGAAATAAGTGAAATTAATTTGGCGTTAATTCGAACCGCTACTATTGATACGGACGAAAAAACCCCAATAATACTGCACGATCATTTTATAGTGCCGAAAACAGATATGTATATGCCTCCTCTATAAGAAGCGGCACGGTATGAGAATGAGTCACACCGGCATTCACCTTATCCATTATGAACACATTTACAATGACCTCGACAGACTGCAGCTCTGCTATACCCATATGCTACTCAATATAGAAAATCGAATATAGGACCATTATCCAAGTAAAGGCGCATTTTGTTTAGTCGGTAGCGCTTGCATACGGTGTACGGGAGATTTTTTAAACATATACCATTGGGCTCGCATTCGGGAAATCGTTTACACTGGTCGTTAGCTCCCGCCTACGGGGAGCACCCGAACGCTTTTAATCGACCAAGTTATCGAGCGATGAGTTTCATTTCAGAGCCCATGCGGGGTAACGACCGACTTAACGACTAATGTTCTGGCGTACATAAATGATCTTCCCTACATGATGTCAGATTTGTCTAATATTGTATTGTTTGCTGACGACACCTCACTAATCTTTAAAATCAATAGGAAAGATCGCGTACTTCTAGATGTTAATAAGAGCCTAGAAACGCTATCTAAATGGTTTGATGCGAATAACTTACTTCTAAATGCTAGTAAAACAAAATGTTTAAGATTCGCGTTACCGAACGTTCCTCAAGGCGAAACTAATTTAATGCTCGAAGGCAGCAAACTCGAGTTCGTTAATGAAACTATATTCCTTGGTATTACTGTGGATTATAAATTACAGTGGGGGCCTCATATCTCAGCTCTTTCTAGTAGGTTAAGTTCTGCTGCCTATGCAGTAAGAAAAATTAAACAAGTCACTGACATACCTACAGCTAGATTGGTATACTTCTAGGTCTAGTGACGACCTATGTGGTCTAGTGGTTCGAGTACCGGACTGCTGATCACGAGGTCGTGGGTTCGATTCCCACGGGACACAAATATTTATGTGATAAATATAAGTGTTTGTGTTCGTCTGGGTGTTTCCTAGGTATTATAAGTATGTATTTACAAAAAAAAAAAAAAGTATATAAGTATTATATCCATTGTCTAGTACCCATAGTACAAGCTCTGCTTAGTTTGGGACTAGATGGTGCTGTGTAAAATGTCAAAAAAAAAAAAAAAAAAACTTCGCATACTTTCACAGCATCATGTCATATGGCATCCTTCTGTGGGGTTCAGCTGCGGACGTGGATTCTATTTTTATCTTACAGAAAAGGGCCATCCGCGCAATCTACGACATGGGCCCCCGCGAATCCTTAAGAGAAGTCTTTAAAAATATAAATATACTCACACTTCCGTCACTCTATATACTCGAAAATATTATGTGCGTCCGGAAAAACCATCTACAGTTTAACATCAATAGTGACTATCATAACATTAATACTAGGAATAAACATAAATTAGTAGTGCCTAAATATAGACTCACAAAAACTAATAAATCATTTCTAGGGAATTGTATACGATTTTATAATAAACTACCGAAATGTGTCACTGATCTCACCGGCAAGAAATTTAAAAATCATGTGAAATCTGTTCTTGTCAAGAAAGCCTATTATAAAATCAAGGACTATGTTGACGATAGGAATGTGTGGATGTAGATACTGGTGTGCATGTGGCCTCCCTGGTACCGTGAGGTTGTTTCTATTACAAAAACGTTGTCTTTTTAAAGACATAGCTTGTAGCATTTTATTATGGCGTATTTCACGCCCCCATTCAATTGTTATAAATTTTGTAAATGTGAGTTCAGTGTATTGTTCAGTCTAGAGAATTATACTTACCATAGTACTTTTCTTTTTTATATCTTTGACTATTGACATCTCAAGACATGAATTTTTTACATTGACCTCGCATAATTATTACCAAATAATGTAACAATACCTTCTTTTTAAAAGAGTGTCTATGGAGTTTCTTGCCGGTTCTTCTCCATGAGATCAACTTCTTGGAACCGTGCAACTAGAGTCATAACGTTTTATAAATGCTTGAAAAAGTTCATATGAAATAAAAACCTTTTGATTTTGATTTTGATTTTGAATGAAAATGCGCCTTGTGGTAGTTAGTATTGGCACTGGCAACACGCAACAACGCTGACTCATCATCTTCACCAGAAGCATATCGACCTCCGGTCTCGGAGGGGAATGATGTAGCGACATCTATCTCGCCACATAACAACTACGGACTCAGAGCGATGACGCAAAAATAATCCTACATCGCGCAAGTGAAATATGCACGCGAGATAGCATATATATAACCACCCAACATCAACCGTTGGGCAGTAGCCCGTCAGCCACAACACCTCGCCTGGTCGGAGGATCCTTCTTTTCCAATGGAGGGAGTACCACTCCTTCCCTCTATAGTATCTTTGAACCACTTTGTTATAATGCTGTTAAGGTCCTCATATTTTAACCAGGTCTATTTCTCACTTGAACGACAGAGCTGAGGATTTGACGGGAGTAACTTACCCGTGCCTTGTCCAGCTGTTTGATAGCCTGCGCTTCCTTCTCGCGGCGCAGGGCCTCCTTGTCTTCGTCAAGCGACAGTTCCGACGATGGTTGGGAATAGTTTGAATCTGCTGAGCCCTGGAATAATACAAAATGGATGGTTAACAACCGGGATCTACTACCTCTTGGTTATAGGTATGTTTTGAAATAAAAATTGTACAGACTTTGAGATTATTTTCTCTGTCTGCAAGGCTGGGCTGCGTCGGTCAAGCCAGGGTCGGTTTGGTGATGAGATTCTTAACGACATCTCTCCATATGTTAAAGCATATGTGAGGACCTTCAAATATATTATTAAATCTTAGTAATGCAAACATATCCGTTACCGAAATTGTTTCCTTTACTGGTTACAATTTAATTTTATTACCGTTGAGTCTATTTCCATTATTGACAATGTTTTGCACTGCATCAAATAGTTCAAGGATTTTTCCTCGACATTTTTGGAACGGCTCCATAATTTTAGTTTATGTATTTGCAACTTTTTAACCAAAATTTATCGCCAGGTATGTTTGTCATCGTGCGTATTGTGTTTGAAAATTTATGAGCTATAGTAAAATTTTCTTCTATGTTTTATGAGCCACTAGATTCTTGTCCAAAATTAACATTTTAAGTCTGTTAAGTTTAATTCATCTACCTAGTTGTCACCCTCACATGTAAGTCTCGCGTCAAACAAACCCGTATTTCGTCGTATATATATACACAAATACATATAAAAGCGAACTCGAAACATGTAGAACATCATGGAACCTGCTTATCCTTTGCAATACGTAAGACTACAGTAAAACAACACGCAAAAAGTCCATACTGCAATTTAATTTCTATTTTTACTCTGACTTTGGACTGCGGAGTCAGATTTATTGGTTAAAACGCAGTCAAATTAATAAAAGAGTAAGTTTTTACGCTCGATAAACTACTTAAAAAGGATTATTTTTTGCGTACGAGACATATAGAAGTTTGCAGTTTCTTAAATTGTGGTTTAATTGCTTGATGTTAGTAAACGGCAAGTGATTTCTGGATGTTGTTTTTTTTCGTTGTTGAAAGCGCTAATTGTTTGTTAGACAAAATTTTGTTCATTTTTCTATTGATATGAAATCTTAATTGGATCCGATCAAAAGAATTTTACGAGCAGAAATCTTCAATATGTTTTACACAAAGCACATACTGAGTAGTGAGTCACTGTATGGAATGCACGATCGCAGATGTAAAAATGGTTCCGGTTGCGAAGAAAATTAAAGTCAGAAAAAGAATGATTGTACCAAACAGTTATAAATCGCCGTGGTTTATGAGTTTTTAATTACTTTTTTGATAATTTTAGTAATACTGTTTAGCAGCAAAATAGTTTGCAATGCAAACAAAGTCGCCAACAGTCTTTTTAACTTCTTAATGTCACCGTTCCTATTAAAGGTCGATTCAACTGGTGTACTTCTTAAAATTAAATATCAATCTAATAGATTTTAGAATTAGTGTCCTTATTAACCAAATCATAATATATGAATTATTTACCCTATGCTTATTTCACGGGATATAACCAAATAAATATAAGGACAGAAATTATTCGAGTATATTTTTTATAACGAGGATTTGCATGTGCTTGTGTCTGGAAGAAAAAAGTTATTTCCCGTACCTAATTTAAAAAAGTTTTCCACAGGGCTACCAACATAAGAAATTAAACCTATCGGTGGCTACATTCCCTTCTATTTCTAGCCTCTTAAACATGTAACAAAGTAAGCAAAAACAAAGGCGTCAGTTATATTAGAACTCGGCCCATAGGTAGTGCAAATATTTTTGGCACTGGACTCGGGCGGCGCGCGCATGCCCGCAGCGCTCTGCACCATTGCAGTTTATACTTTAGCGTTTTATTGTTCCATATAAAACTATCAAATTAGATACTGGCAAGCGTAAACAACGTAAAATCCATTTGCAGGGGAATTTCTAAAAGATTCCTTGTACAAATAGGTTTGCCAAAATATACAACAATCAAGATAATGATTTCTTTTCAAATATTAATTGAATTAATTGAAATAAATGTATATAATTATATACCGCGATAAAATTCATTCCATTTTTTGTAGGATCAGTGCTTCCCGCATTATAGTAAAATTGTTACTGATGACTTCAAGTCGAAGAAGGAGAAAATAATTATTAATTATTCGTGTCCATACTACTATGAGCCTTTTCGAGTGGGTGGATAAATTATGCTGCATACTCTGGGTAGTTTAGCCTAGCTGGTAATTACCGAATGGCAATTATTTTTTATTGATAGAAATCCTTTACATAAACTACACGGTTTTCTTAAAGAAACTAGCGTTTGTCTAAAAATTCGCGAATAAGAAATAGTGTTCGGCGATTTTCTCTCGGGAAGCTTCAGGCTTTTGGAAAATATCATGAGATTATTTAAGAGTCTAATAGTGACGAAGTAATTGTAAACAATAATAGTAGTTTCTTTTTTACTATACGATTGAAATAAGAAAGGTATGCTTGAGACTCATTTTTTGATCAAGAGCGAATATCAAACTGTAAGGTATCCAAATGTATTTTAATAAATTTAATAAGCCTGTAATCTAAACTTTCATGAGTTTTTTTTCAATAAAGTAATGTATACTGTATTATGAACGTTAATGACAGTATCAAAATATTAAATATGACTAATTTTTCTAGTTGGTACAGTCGCGAACAATACCTTTCAAATTTTATTCGCACATTATTACAATACCGAAGACAACATAAGTGATAAGCACACAGAATAAATAAATAGGAATACAGGTGTCTTACCAAGGGCTTGTAGTTTGTCATTGGTTGATGGTGAGTGGTGCCGACTGCATGCAATGCGACACAGACAGACGGAAATCAGACAGACATGCTGGGAGCGACGTACAGACCGCCACAATGCATTAAATAATAACTCTATAAGTAACAAGAATATTTATGTAGCAATCAATAAAATGTTGCATTTGTCATTTATTAAATAAAGTAATTTTTTTTCTTGTTACTGTCAAACAATTTTTTGGCAAAGGCGTACCGATTTCTGTTCTGTGAGAAGGTACAGTTTTTGTTCATGTCAGAAAAAAAATTGGTAGGATAGAGTTATTATTTAATTTAAAGTCAATGTATTATTTCGACTTGTGGCGCCGACTGTACACAAAGTAATCGGCACATAATCTAAAAAATAAAACAATTAGTTCATGCGTTAATCATTTACGTGGATTTGTATTAGTATGTTAGTGTCACCTCAAGATTTTTGAAAAATTTTGAATTTCACAAGTATGTATTTTTCAATTCGTACTTGAATGATTATATTTTATTTAATCAATGTTATCACAAATTTAATCTTAGCCAATTTTATGGTATATGAGTAAAAATTAAAATAACACAAAGAAAAATAAATAAAATTAAACTAAAATAAAATATACATGAAAAAATTATTAAATTGAATAATATCAATTAAAAAGCGTAGGTACATGACTAAGTTATATATGTAGGTATGCTTTTCTAACTACAAATGAGATGAAACTACCATATCTAGCACAATAACGTCAACTAAAAAGCATCTAAATAAAATTAAACAAACTAAAAACTACAGACGACGCTCACCTTAGCCAAAGCTTCCAAAAATATTTAAATAAAACAAAAAAATCGTCTTCACACTTACAAACATTTTACATACAAACTACAAGACGAACCGAGCGATACTTTAATTTAAATTTTCGAAAAAAGAAGATATTCCATTTTATCTGGGCGTATTTTATTAATCTTATAAACTGTCAAAAATAAAATCGAACTTTCATTCACAGGCTAAGGTATTAAACCCATTCAGCCATGGAAGGAGTCTTTATCTGGCCGCGAATGATCAAGGCTTGAACAACACTGGCTGGACGGTTTCGGCGGCAGTCTGGCGGGTCGAAGTCGTGACGTCATAGCTACCCCCTGCCACCCAGTGTTGGCTCGATAACCCCCACTGTGCATACTTTACGCCCTTGTTTTTGGGGCAGTGCCAGAAGATGGGATTTTTTATTTATCAACCACTGTTTTGGCTAGCGCTAGTATGTATTTGTGTAGGTAAAGTATTTTTTATTATGCGGATTTCTGTATTTGGTTCAGTTTGTAGAATTTTCGCGGAATATTAGAGGCGATGGACTTTTAATTAGGTTTTTTAAGCTAAGTACTAAATATACATGGATTTGGCAAGTCATTTTTCTAGTAACATACCCCAGCATATCGATGAAAACTATTAATTTAAAATCCGACCTCATTTAATAGTTAAACTCATTCCTATCATGAACACATTAAGTTCAGACTAATAAAACTGGGATATGAATAATTCATCAAGTTTTACCACGAGTTATTTTATAACTAATAATTAAAATCGCCTGACAACGACGATATAGTCGATTTTATGTAGAGTGACAGAGCGAGTGCAGCTCTAAGCACAAATTTGAAAATTTGAATTTAGAACATGTGAACAATCGAACGGCCATGTTTATTGATCGAGTTGCTAGAAACGTCATAAGTAGTCATGACATCGATGTGTTAGACCAACCGATATGGATATTTCTATGTATAATATGTATGTATTTACGACACTATATTATTATGTATATATGTATTACCTATGTAGTATATCAACTATCTAGAAACTCTGTTTTTGACGACTCGGTGGCGCAGTGGCTGAGCGATCGTCTTGTGCGTCACGGGTTGCGGGTTCGATCCCCGCACGGCGCAAATATTTGTACGTAGTACAAGTAGTTGTTTCGGGTCTGGGCGTTTGTGTATGTGAAAATATGTGTTTGTAAACGCACCCACGACACAGGAGAAAATCCTAGTGTGGGGTAACGTATAAAAAATAAAAAATGTATAGATATATTGTATGCTTGTCTGTCTTTTAGATCGATAACTCCATACTAATCCACATCTATACTATTATTATAAAAGTACATTATGTCTGTCTGTTAACTCTTCACACTTAAACCGCTTAACCGAATTTGGTGTGGAGATAGTTTAAGTTTCGTGTATCGAGACCCGTTCCCAGCAGTGGGACCGTAAATAGATGTTGGTACAGCTGATATCTAATCTTGAAAAAGAACTTCATTTGTAAGAAAAGCAAAGAGGGTAGAATTCTGGTCTAGTATACAAGTTACCTTTTTATTTTATTGTGATAAGAGGCAACCGAGCAGGCGGCTCACCTGATGGTAAGTGATCACCGCCGCCCATGGACATTTGCAAATCCTGAAAGCTTGCAAATGCGTTGCACACCCCAGCAGAAACCGTTTTGGTTCCTTAAAATAGGGAATTACTAAACTGACTGCAAACGGAATGCCCATGCTGTCAGAATAGTCACTCCCCAACGAGCTCTGGTAACATTACTCACTCGCAGAAAGACAACTTTTGTTGATTCTTTGCGGTATTCTGTAAGGCGGAGGTACTTCCCCAGTCGGGCAGCTCAATTTGAACGAGAAATCTCGCTATGCCCTACCTCCTAGACAAATCCGTTCCATTAAACGCAGTTATATTCCCCGGTCGATCCACTGACGTGTATGAACGATAACACTAAACTGTTTTTATTAGTCTATTTCTGTTTGTAATGGACTGATTCGTGCCCAAGTGGACCGTTAGGTCCGCTAAACAAACACACTCAAATAGATATTAATAATATCAAGCGTCAGGGAAAATTTGTCGCGAGAAATTATTTGAGTATCGTATCTAAGGGTTAGAGTCGTATAACCCGCTTCATTCATATTAAATTCACATTGTTTCTCCATCTTAAGGTGAAAACTCCACGCTAGCCCGCGAAATTCAAATTTTCGTACGTTTTTTGCAATTTGCCGGTATTTGTTAAGCTGTACATTGAACAAAATATCCTTCGCGCCTGTAATAGGTATTTAGTTACAGAATTATAATCATTAATATCATCAATACAACCCTCACATTGCATACAATGGATTGAATGACTTTTTCATGAAATAGACAATCAATACAGTTATATGCACTTTGAGGGCTTTTTTCATCATCACATCAATCATCATCATCACATCAACCATGTGATGATGATGATTTTTATTTTTTTAGAGACTAGTGGAGAAATATCTGAGCAACAAATTAATACGGCCTTACGGTAATAGATCACAGTGAAAACGTAATTGTAATAATGTATTTATGCTCTATTTGTAGATATAGGTATAAACAAAGCAGCTTCAAAGAAAACAACAATTGTATAAACATACGCCAATCTTCCCAATTTAAATCCGATTCTATTTATATCATACATAAAACCTACTTTTCTAAGAAACACATTCATTTAATGTACAATTTAATAAAACAACCCATCGTTTGTACATATTTCTAATTATATACGATCGCACAAAAGTACAAATTTTTATTGATTGAGCTAAACGATGGCTGACGTATGCGTGCTGTCAGTATGGACAGGTCAACTCAAAGCTGCACTGGTGCTTTCTTCAAAAGGCCATCTCAGACTTTAACCTACATAGTCAGGCTCACATATTGTATCCAAAATGTTCGGACTTTAAAAGAGACCATGATTCTCTGAGTTTGTTTCGGCATTTCTTTTCAGAGGTCGTCAGTTAGGAAATGCCGATGTCAACTAGATATTAAAAAAAAAAATGTACATGGAATGTAAAAGTGTCTTTAAAAAGATCTATTTACAGAAATAAACAATCATTCAATCATTCAATCATTCATATTTAATTTTGAATTGGATATTATATGAGAGAACTAGCTGATGCTCGCAGCTTCGCCCGCGCAATTTAATACTAATTTCTCCTCCTCATTTCGCCCCCGTTTCCATAGAATAAATAAATAAATATATATAGATGATCCATTATGTGTATAACGACGTCTATATCGCTACATAACAACAACGTACATAGCAACGGCGAAGCTATCAAAACAGACATGACACATCGAACGCGATAAAGAGCTGTGGTAGTCTAGTGAGATGATTTTTTTACGATTAATCCTAAGATATTCGTTTATATTGTATAAAAAGTAGCCTATATGTTCAGGTAATTAACTATTTGCATGCTAAATTTCATTCAAATCTGTTGTGGTTTTTGCGTGAAAGAGTAACAAACATCCATACTTACAAACTTTCGCGTTTATAATATTAGTAGGAAGTAGGATTAAGAGCATAAAAAGAAAAAGTGGTAGAAGACCTATGATTTTGTTTTTAAATATTGTCATAAAATAGAACCTATAACCTCCACACTTGGAAATACACTAAGGGTGTATCTCATGCAATAAAATAATGTTGGATGTCTCCGGGATTAAGTTGACAGAGTTATAACCAAATATAGGTACAGTCGCCAGCTGCAGGTCAACCTATCCGAAACTGTCAAATTATCCCAACTGAATATGAGCCTTAATGGTTTGTCATAAAGTTAAAAATCTATCGAAGATATTTGACAGATTGTGGTAGCTTAATATCCTAGCCACCGTACTTTACAATTTGGTTTTAATTTTTTGGGAGACATTTTATATGTTGTACACTGCATAATTCCCATATCGTTATAACAAACACTGTAAAAGAATACAATTCATTTTAAAAAGATGCAGGGTCTTCCCTACTCTTCTCCATAAGATTTGGTCTGCATAATTCATACGTTTCACATCGAACTGAATCATTCTCCTATTGATATTACATAAATAAAACATTGAAAACAGCCAACAATTTTGTAATTATGTTTTTAATTTAAAAATAGTATCTATGAAGTTTCTTGCCGGTTCTTCTCCATAAGACCTACCTTTTGGAACCGTGCAACTAGTTTTTGACAATTCAAAAGTACCGGTAATATTGGTTTAATAGAAATAAATCATTTGAGTTTGAGTTTTGGACCGTGCAACTAATTTTGACAAATTCAAAAGTATTTAATAATCGGGAAAAACTAGACTTGTTTAAAATAGAGTCTATCCTGTACCGTTGCTAGGTAAGCAGATTGAGAGATAAATCCACCAGTTAAATTATAAGCAGAAATCATTGCTTTTATAATACTTAGTGTTGTTTGCCCTTGTGCCTGTTCTATTAAATCAATGTTTAGATAAACGTCAGTCAAAAAATTGTATGCTACAGTTTGAATTTCTTGCATCTCAGAAATAAAGCGAGATGTTGGATGTTACTGGGTATGGTTAATTAAGATGTGTACGAAATGTTCAATATTTTTTTCAGATACCGTGTCTGATGGAAATTTTACCCGGCAATATATCGGAGTCCGCGTCCGCCTTATGTCTTTTTATTTAAACTTGAGTCCGTTTATTTGGCAAGGATACCTCGTAAAACAGTGAAAGCAATCATCTTTTAAATGACGACCCAATTAGTCCAGCGGTAGTTAACACTGCCTTCTGTGCTATGGATATAAATGTTTGTGTGAGGAGCATGAACATTTGTATCCAGATACTCGTTGTTTGTCGAGTCATACATCCATGACTCGACATACAATATCTATGTATAATATGTATGTATGTATTTACAAAAAAAAAGTATATATTATGTAAGTAGTATATCAACCAACTAGTATTCGTAACACAAGCCTCGTTGCTTAGCACGGAACTAGATGGCGCTGTGTGTCATAATGTCCAGGAATATTTATTATTTATTTATTTTTTAAATAAAGTACCGTAATAATATACATGAACAATGTAATTTAATGAAAACCCATATTTATGCTAGATACATAGGCCTATAAGGTCACAAAAGACAAGAAATCATTTTAGGAATGTAAAATTTTCAAAAATACTGTAATTTTCTATGATAAGTATGGAAAAATTAATACGTTTTAGCTTTAAAACGATTTTACGCTATGGTATGGGGCTGTAGAATTACTAATATAGCAAGCCATCTTCGATGAGATGAGAGTTGTCCAAAAAAGGCAGACAAACATTTGGTCGCAGGAAAATTAAAAAAAGTAAAATTAGCTTCTGTACTGTATGAATCCGAATTCATGACAGTACAGAATCTAATTTTACTCGATCATTGCTCTAATCGAGAGGAGAGATCTGCGTCTCCGATAACATAAGATGGATTATATAGAAACAAGATAATATTCTAAATGCTTCACTTTTATCCACTAGACATTTGAATCACGAGATTGAAATACAGCGTTCGCGATAAAATATTTCGTGGCATCATGAAAATTGTTTTGAAAATAATAAATAAATATATTCGGAAATTATTACACAGCGTCATCTCGCACCGAGTTAATAAAGAAGGCTTGTCTTAGAAATACCAGATTATTTATAGCTATAGATACTTAGGATTAGATTTTATCAATGAATCAGATACTAATAACTCAGATAGGTACAATATCTACGCTGGTCTGTTCGTTGACTGATTTCCTTTTTTTATTTAATAGCTAACAAAATTTCGAGTTGTCAATAATAAAATTGTGCAGTTTTTATTTCGGCAACAAACACTTTATATCCGTATGAATAAGACCTCATTTTTAAAATGCTTGTATGTACGCTGTGGATCAAGTGATTGATTCTATTAAAAGACTTTCTGTTTTATTCGGAGCGTATGCCATGCCACCCTTCCTCAGCAATCTAAATACTGGTTAATAGCAACATACCAATATGGTGGAAAAGTTTCTGTTATGCTATCTGCTGTAAACGGTTGATCTTTATGATTGATGTACTCGTAATTGATATAATTATTAACATACTGTGATAACTTTTTTCTATTACCGGCTGATTTTTTGCACATTACAAAAAAATAAAGGGAAAAAGGAATGCATTAATATTGAATGCATTTTTGCTTAATTCAAAATTAAGGGTAACTTTTCTGGAGTAGCTGTCAGTTATTGGCGGAGACAGATGCCGATGTCAACTAGATACTAAAAAAAATATTACGACTTGTAAAAGTGTCTTTAAAAAGATCTATTTACAGAAATAAACAATCATTCAATCAATCAATCATCAATCATTCAATCATTCATTCATTCAATAAAAATGTTTTAAGAAACAATAATACAAATCTGAACATTTACATCATGTGAACTACATTTTATGCGTAATACTTTTTATTTATAGTCTTTATTACAAAATATAAGCTAATTTAATTGTTTTAATTAATTAATTCGTTTTTTTTTCAATTATGTAAATTCGGTAATTAATTATTTAAGTATTAATTTAAAAGCTAGAGAATATGAATTAAAAGGAGTATTTAGGCTAGCTAGTATTGATGAAGTGTATGGTTCAATCTATGGTATATTCTAAAAGGGAACAAGAAAATAGGTACACCTACCTCTATTCTGTTTTTGGAAATACGTATGGCAATTAATTACCTTATTTACCCTTGTTGTTCTAAAATAACTTGTATTAACAATTATAATAATAGCGTTTTTCGAAAGGCCAAAAGTATAGAAACAAGGTACAGCACTTCCATGAAATAAACTAAAATGTTTTGGAATAGTTTGTTTAAGTTTACACAAATACTAGAGAATAATTTGTAATTAATTGTTTCCTTGAAACGCAATGTAAACAGCGACCGATTGCTGGTCCAACATGGCTCTTAACTACATACAAATACAGAATATACTACATTAATCACATAGAACGAAGATAGACTTCATTCTTAGGGTGAAAATACATCTCTACGACGTGCTACAAATATCAACTGCATATAGTTTCTATAAGTTCTCGCGTCAACGTTGTGCACGGACCTTAAGCGTCAGTTTACTCACAGACAATTAAATATTTACCTTCTTCTGTTGTAAACAAATTCTATATTGCATCGATTACCACAGGTGAAGGGTACGTCCATGATGTTCTAAAACCAACCAGGAGTAAACCTTGAAATCGTTTGGGTTCAAATTCTAGACTGCACCACTCTTTGCAAGATCATCAGAAATTAATTAGTGTTTATCATTCGCTTTAACAGTCAAAAACACTATAAAAAAGTTTGTGCCTTTTTTATATAGTGTTTTTGACGGTTAAAGCGAATGAAAATTTCTTAATAGTTTTAAAGGTCAACTCTGCGAATCTGCACTGGATCATCGTGAGTTAGCATGAAAGGGCTAGTAGGCATGTAGGCGGATTAAGTAGTAAGTAAGTAATGGGATGATTTACTATAGGTACAATATAAAAGGGCCACTTGCAAACTGTACTCAGTCTTACAGTGTGTATTTCAATCCAATATGGCGGTATGACAGTTAATATAAAGAGGTTGAATATGTGTAAAACAGGTGACTCTTTTCCACGAATTTCTGAGTTCATCCGATATCACAATTAAGTAGGTAGGTTCATTCATGTTTACCCATCATTTCATAGTGATTTATTTAACTTTTCTTTAATAGATTCTTTGTTTATTTACACAGCTAAGTGATCGAGTGCTGGCACGAATTAATGAGGGGTATTAATAATTAGAATGGACACGAAAACTCTTACCACAGACATGTTACATAGACTTTTAAATACTATGAAGCCGAACCTACATATTTTTCTTTTGTTTTAAATACTATGAAGCCGAACCTACATATTTTTCTTTTGTTTACGAGGCACTATATACAGAAGACAGTTCCAGTAGTAGCCAATTACGGTAGGTACCTACTGACAGATCGCATCCGTCCCGCGTTCATTGCGCTTTGGGTCTCATGCGGCACCTATCGGCATTAACGATCCGAACCAATGACGTATGTAAACAAACAAACAGAATTATCAGCATTACGTAAACATTACGATATGGCGACCCTTATCATCAACAAGCCACAACTCAACACTTTGAAAGCAACAACACAACACTTGCGCGCGCACCTGTGTAAACAACTTGTTGTATCCGTGCCCTTGGTTGTTGTACCCCATGATGTTACGACATGGCGGGAGGTGGTGGCCACTGCGGACCACCAGTGGGATCGCGTCGTGGTCGGCCGTGGTGACGGCACATCGAGGCGTCCACACTACCGTCCGACGCGACGGTCGCGAGCGAATGAGCCCGAGTATCTCCGAAGTTTGGATCTCGAACCCCCCTCGGGCTCGGCGCCTCCTCCCCCGGCGTTAGGTGAATGGGTGCGCGCGCACGGTTTTACTCCGGTTGACGAACCGTGTTGGGAGCAAGATTAGGGATTACGGCAAGTGGGTCACCTCAGATAATGGAGGGCCAATTGTTTCCAGCGATAACAGTTGAAGCGTGAGCTTGAATGGACTTTGTGAAGTCAAGATGCAGGGAAAGGGTTGGATGAACGGCAATTAGAACCGAAATTAAAGAGCTAATGAACATTTCAAAAGTATCAAAGTAAAAATAGCCCAAATATATTTTTCCAATAAAAATCCTCGCTAGGTATTATTCCAGAAATATGTACATAATGCAAGTAAAAGACAATCACCGTAAAATTTAGGTACTATTGGGAACTTTCTTTCCAATAACAAGTAGTCGTGTATAAACTGCCCTTACACACAAAATGATAAATAATTACAAATTATAGACAATTTTGAAAACCATCACATATCTGTATGACACAGAGAAGCAAGGTACTAATTTACAGGCACAGTTAAGTAGTATGTCTGTTGAGGCAGGCATACTACAGGCCCGTATACCAGGAAGCAGACCCATTGCCTATAACCGAGCACAAATCTCGGATCTACTGTTGTGAGATATCATCGAAAATGGTACCCCTATAACACTTTGCTAGATCCGAGAATTGAACTAAAATCTCACGCTGAACAACCGTGATTGAGCCCTTTTAACTAATTAAACATATTATGTTCATGAATAGTTTCATGGATATAAATGTTTTTAGAATGACCAGTACGAAATGGGGGACTTCAAGAAAAGAGCATACGTTAAGCTAAAAGGCCGGCAACGCATTGGTGACTATTACTATATCGCTTTTGTCCATGAGCGATGGAACTCATTTACCATCAGGCGACCTACATGTTTATTTGCCCCCTGTATTAAAAAAAAAACACTCAAACCCGTAGACCGCAGTGAATCAACAATAGTTGTCTTTCTGCGCGTGAGTAAGGTAACCAGAGCTCATTGGGGGGTGACTATTCTGACAGCATGGGAATTCCGTTTGCTGTCAGTTCAGTAACTCCCTATTTTAGGAAACCTGAACGGTTTCTAAGGGGTTCGGCAACGCATTTGCAAGCATCAGGTATTGCAAATATCCATGGGCGGCGGTCATCACTTACCATCAGGTGAGCCGCCTGCTCGTATGCCCCCTTATCACCATAAAAAAACCCTTCTCCTAGTTTCCAATAGGTATGTAAGTTTAGATTAGCGCTAGTTGCAATATGAAAGTCAATTTCAAATACGCAGTTTAAAACTCCAATCAATAGCATGTGACGTCATAACGTACGTCATTTTAACGTAGGTTGATAATAAGGATGGCAGAAATTATACTGTTGTGCACTAGAAGGCCATTAATTTTATTAAGTACTACGCAATGTCATAAACTGCATATTAAAGACCCTTTACGGTTAGAGCTCGTTGCGACTGGCACTTAAACTCATGTTTAAGGACAATCAATACGCTTCCAATTAAATTCGGGTGGGTTCAGTCTGAGCCACACAATATTTGCTCAGTATGTGACTATTTGTTGAGATAGAACTACTTTTCAATGACTTTATCGCGATAAATTGATATTGTTTTAGCATTTATATTAGCATCTATGGTGACTATGAATTTGTAAAACATCCGAAGCGTGGAGATTAAACAACATCAACACATAATATCAAACTATATTGTACTCGCGTAAGTATAATAAATGTGTATGTGACTATTTGTATTTGAAGTGTCTATTTCAGTATTTCAACCATGTAGAGGTGCCATGATTATATCTTAAGCCTAAAACCTATGTTATGGTGACGCGACAAGTCCGACAAGTGTTTACTTGTTTGCAGTCTGTATTTACCTACAGTAGACACTCACAAGTCTCAAAAGTTATAAAACTTTTAGGCCAAGACCGTTATATACATTATAAGTCACATGTCCATCTATACATATGTAATATAGTTCGTATAAGAGTGAGGACGACTGGGGACGTATCGCCTTACAAGAAATAACAACAGTTGTGTTTCTGCGGGTTTTATAAAACCACATCGTGTTTATCCTTGTAACAAATTTCGGCTCTACAATGTCTACCTACTCAACTTTTCCAGCGAACAATAACATATAGAATCTAACGAATTGACCTTTAAAAGACAAATGCCACTTTGTCTTAAGACCTTGGACGAGACAATGACACTAGTATTCCATCCCAGTCGGCTGATAGTGGCTCGTCTGAGCACGCCATTACGGCCGAGCGCCGCGAATATTCTGGCCTACTAATGAGGAGCGCAAGGCCGACGTTTACGAGTTCCGCATACACACGATGACTCACACCGATATGACTGAAAATGCTAGATGTTTTACGACTAGAACATAATTTTAATTGAAATTGTTGTGAGGTGAGTGATCTACTCTATTAATATAAAATTAATGTGAGAAATTTTGTGTGTTTGTATGTATGTGACATTATTTTCGAAATGATATCAGAATAATGATTATTGAATAAGGGCAACGTCACTGGATTGAATGAAAATTATGCTAGAATTAAAGAATTATTTAGTCTTATTTTGTTTCAGGAATGTTAAGAAAGATCCAAAAAAATACTATTAGATGGTGGGTATATTTTAAAACTAGTAATAAAAATTATAATAATATATTTCTACTTATCTAATAAAAATAAAAGTATGTAGATATAAAATTCCTACGCTAAAACACTATACGCCCACAGACTACGGCCTACGGATTCGCTACGTGCTCGTAGCACTGGCGTAGAGGTCGTAGCACTGGCGCAGTGGCGTAGACCCGTGTTTACGTGGGCAATGCCTGAAGGGGTAATTTGCCCACTCGAAATACAGAACTTGTCACATTATTTTATAACCTACGTAAATGTTATGATAATAGAATTACCTAGTTTATTAAGGTTATTTACGTTTTGTAATAAACCTAGTTCAATGTAGGTATGATTTTTTTACCGCAATTGTACACATTCAATTTGAAAGAGATTTATAATAGCGTTCTATGGCTCAGTTAAATAAATTTAACCGTTTATAACATACAAATATTAAAAGTAACGCTTAAGTCTACAATGGCAAATATAAAAACAAAATATTTAATTTAATTTAAATCTGATACTTCAAAGATAATGAATTAAAGATCAAAGATAAAGATCGATTGGTCCTATAAAACATCATAACTGACGAATATTCAATGATAATTTCCTGCCTTATTTAAAATGATACACAATAACATACATAGAAAACTGTATTGGCCAAAGCATTACTTTGTTCTAACTAAACACTCACAGCTAATATACAAAACTTTAGTTGTCAATAAAAAACTGACTTCAAGATAATTTTTCAATTGTATATTGAAGTGCAATTAAAAATACTGCTACGTCTCCATGACTTAAAATAAGCTCATTTTTCGTCAATTCAAAGGCTGTCTGGTAGATATCGCTATTTAGCGGTTCGACCACCATTGTACCTTTATATCATGAATAATTAATACACCATAAGATCAAACATTACATTGATAATGGTATAATATAAAGCATATTCTATCTAAATGTCAACAAGGACCAAATTCACCAGTACAACATATGGCCCATAGCTTTACTTTTTACACAATTATCTGCACAAACTACACGGTCCGCTCATTTAATAATTCCATAACAGAATCGTCAACAAAAGCATTCTCAACCTTACCACCTTGTAATATGGTGTAAAATTACCGCAACACCACTTGAATTACCACATTAGCCTCGAAACCGTTAAAGGAAAATGAACTCTAAGTCCTTCGACGTAAGCGGGGGTTATGATAATTTTGCGGTGTAAGTTCGGAGTTGGCATGCGGTAAAATATATAGTTGGCAGGGTAAAATGAGCCTTGTTGAATGGTGTATAAGGGTGATGTTTGGTGGTGGTGTGTGACGCATGCGTGGCACGCGGATCGATGGGCCCCGCCGCGCCGGCGACGTCGCTGACCTACTTGCGGCAGACGATCGCGCCGGATAGCTCGCGCGCCCGACTACAGTGCAACTCTACAAGTCTGAACAAACACTTAAGTGGCACATTACTGATAAATACTCTCACATCGTATACTCAACATATATGATATGAAATATGTACCTACCCACGCACATATATAAACACATATAAAAAATTGTATTAAGTTGTTTTGTCCGCAATGAACTCCTGAATTAATGAACTGGTTTTAATGAAACTGCACACTATATGTAGTTTGTATCTCAATTTATAGTCACATTATTTTTTATTGCACGCCAACGAATAATGCGGCTCTGCTAGTGTATTATAAAATAACAATAAGGGAATATATAAGGGAGATAGAAATAGGTCAAAATTCACATAATATTGTAGTTGCTACGATTTATAGTACCATATTTGGAAATTAACTGGTCATAATATCTTTTAAATATTTTCACATTTCGATTTAAAATGAATCGTTGGTTTAAAATGAATATGATGATTTCAGTATTCTCGATAAGACTCGTGCAAATAGTAACAAAACAATATTTTTAAACTGTTTTGTGGCAGCTTTCTACAAATTTGAGGAGATAATTGATGACTCGATAGTTGATCTTTGTCTGGGCATTTGTTTATGAGAATAAAATGTGTATACTTATTAAACGCACCCACGACAAAGGAGGAAATAATAATAATAATAATAATAATAATAATAATAATAACGTTTATTGTGTCTAAAAGTTATACACAAACAATTTTGGGTTTGGAGTCTTTATTTAAGCAAAAAATGCCTGTATTAAAAGACTCCGCTCCTTCACATCAGTAGGCACAGTTTACTTAAACACAATGAAAGAGTATATGGGTATAGTGAAACAAGTATGAACAAAAATTTGGTTATGTGAATGTGTGTGTCCGTGTGCATGTGTTATTGAATGTGCATAAGTGTTATGGATGTGTGGTTGTGTGTGTATGAGTGAGTGGATGTACGTATAGGTTTAGTGGTTTCTGAGAGTGTGAGGATGGGTCGTGTACTTGCAATAATTAAGTTACGTTTTGTAGGAGAGCTTCAGTATTTTCATATGTCAGTGGTTTTATCCAGTCAATCAACATTTCTTTACATATGTAATAAGGTTTTGCGTGTACGAAAATTTCTTTATTTATTTTGTTATATAGTTGAGCTGATCGTTTACTGAATTGCATAGATCCGAATTTGGTCTTGGTTATCGGTATTTGTGCTATGTTGTGTTTTCTTCTCCTGGAGTGCATATTTGCATTATAGGGTAAAGATTTGTGTTTTTTTAAAATTATTTGAGTAATGTATAGTTTCCTAACAGACAATACATCACTAAGTTTATAGAGGTTTTCTGTAGAATATCTCCTTTTTTTAAAAAACATTATTTTGAGTAAGGCTCGTTGTGCTCGCTCCAATTGAATGAATTTAGATTGAGATGCCCCACCCCATACAGAAATACAGTATGTCAATATTGATTGCGCAAGAGAAATATATATTTGAGTGAGCACATTTCTAACAGGCTCACCGCTTCTCTGTATAGACTTAGGCAGCACGTGACGCAGGCTCTTAAAAATCCAATTAAGCTTGCGGACTCTATTGGCAACTTGCTCAAGATGAGGGTACCAGCACAGCCTCTGATCCAGCATTACCCCTAAATATTTTGTGCTAGAAACTTTGCCAATAGTAGAACAGTTGCAATTATCAACATTAGTGCCATCACAGCTGTGTATAATGATTCTAAAATCGTCGGTTGGTTGATTACGATTGCAGATGCTGAAACTTATAAAGTTTGTTTTGGAGGTATTTAATGTGAGAACATTAGCATTGAGCCAATTCGCAACCTGGGACATTCCTGTTTCAGCGCTTATCTGGACATTATGCCATGTCCTACCATAGAAGATGACAGCTGTATCATCGGCGTAGGACAGGACTTTGGCATTCGGAATTTTCATGTTACACAGGTCATTAATGTATACCAAGAAGAGCGTCGGGCCTAATACACTACCCTGTGGGACGCCGTATGATACGTCTGCGACATCACTTATATATTGCCCCACTTTGACCCTCTGCTTCCTATTTGAAAGATAGTTCTTGAACAGATCTAGCGCGTTATCTCTAATACCTATTTTTTCTAGCTTGTTTACAAGGATAGGCGTAGAGACGGTATCAAATGCCTTTTTAAGGTCTAAAAAGACAGTTAGGCACTTGTCACCATTGTCAAGGTGATTAGCCACTGTCGAAGTTAGTGATATGACGGCATCCTCAGTAGAAATACCTTGACGGAAACCAAACTGTGAGTCGGAGATTATATTGAATTTGTGTAAGTAATTAAGTAGCCTAACATTTATCAATTTTTCAATAATTTTGGATATACTAGTAAGAACAGAAATTGGTCTATAATTATTAATATCGTCTCTACCCCCACCCTTGTGCACAGGGGTAATAATCGCTATTTTTAACTGGACAGGGAAAATGCCAGTTTTAAAGCAGAGGTTCGCGAGATGGGCTATGATAGGAACAGCTTCCATGCCTATAAATTTTAAAAATTTCGTTGAGATGTTGTCCCAGCCAGGGGCACTGTCAGTTTTTAGGTTAATTAATATTCTGTATACTTCGTCGGCGTCAGTTTCAAAAAGCACAAAAGAATTTACAAGATTTGACGCGTTACTGCTCTGACCGAAGGAAAAATTGACAGGTTTAGGTAGGATTTGTTGAGCAAGGTCATGACCAATTTTAGAAAAATATTTGTTGATATAATTTACTGAATCAGACGGGGTTGTCTGTAGTTTTAACAATTCTGCAGCATTATTATTTGTTATCTGTGAGTAGGTAATATTTTTTATATTTTTCCACAGTAATTTATTGTTATTAATTGATTTAGATAACAGATTCCTTTCATATTGTCTTTTTAGTTTTTTTATCAAAATGTTACAATAGTTTCTGTAACGTCTATATGTTATTTTTAGAATTTCATTGCTTTGATCCTGCCGAAATTTGTTTTGGAGTTTATTCCGATTCTGAATACAGCGCAAAATACCATTGGTAATCCATGGTTTCAAAATACGTTTTTTGCTAGGGATCTTTAATGTGATTGTGTTTAATTTAATGGAGTCAGCTAGAATTTGTAACAACAGGGTACACAGAGAATCAGGATCATCACAGAAAAGTAATTCACTCAAGTTCTTTTCTTTTATATAATGAAGGGCCTGTCCAAAGTCAACAAAAGTCTTAGTTTTACGAATATTATGTAAACATTTTTGCTTAGATAATACTAGAAGGGTAGTAAGATGGTCAGTTACAGTGGTCTTAAGGATAGCAATAGTGGATGAAATCTTTTTCTTATTTACCTTAAGCATGAAGTGATCTAGGCATGATTTTTCTCTAGTGGGCAACATGTGCCCTGGAAGGATACCGTGTAAAGACAACATGTTAAGGTAGTTCATTCTATTTTTCAGGTCATGAGACTGCTCAGTTAGTCTAGGTATAATATTAATGTTTATGTCGCCAGCCACAATAATGTTTTTATTAGGTGTTATGGACTCCAAGTGATTGTTGAGTGAACTGACAAAGCTGTCAGTGTTAGAGTTTGATGGTGATCGATAAATACAGAGAATGACGTTATTCATTATTTCCAGGCTTAAACAGGAGGCCTGAGATAGTGATATTTCTGTAACCCGATGTTCGAGTGCACTCTTCACATAGACAACTACCCCATCATTTTGGTTTAAATGACTTGAAGTCATATAAGAAATGTAATTGTTAAGTTGAAGAATAGCTTTATTTGAATTTAACCTACATTCTGTACATATTATTATATCAGTTTCGAAGTTAAATGTAGACAATGTCAATAACAAATCATCAAAGTTACAATAAATGCTTCTAATGTTCTGTGAAAAAATAGTTAGGTCACTTTTTTTTATAAAAATGTGTTTAGACAGTTCATTACTGTCGCATTCAAAGGTGCGCGCAATCTCAAAATCGTCTATATCAGTTACTGTTTGCAGCGTATCACTCATTAAGTTGGAATATTAATAGAATGAATGTCATTACAAGCAGCAAATACCTTAAAATAATTGTAATTGTTGTACTCTCATAATAAGTATTTACAAGAATAGATAATGTATAATTTATATAGTAACGAACGATTGCTCTTTTTATATTACTAATGTATTGTGATACACGACATGGTTTGAGGTATATATAAATAGCGACTGAATGTATTGTATGTGTAGGTAACGATGTGTTTATGTATAAATGAGTTTTGATTGAGGGTGTGTAGTAAAGGTTTATGAGAAATAAGATTGTTTCGGATAAATGATTGTTGTGTAAGTGAATAATGTATGTATATGACTTATGTGTACATATAAGGTTACGACGTTTTATATAAAATCCATTTATAACTATGGTAATTAGCACCGCGCAAAAAGTGTTAACAATATACAGTAAAAAGCGGGTGATTGCATAAAAAACACGGAATAAAGCGGTAACTCTGTATACAATATTTATAGTAAAATACAAATAATGGCATAAATACCGGAGGCAACACGTATGTAGTCATTTCTGCAAAATGAGTTTGTGAATCTGGTCTTCTCTTCTAATAATAATAGTCTGCGATTGTTCGTCCTTTTTTACATACACCTTACCGTAGGCTGTCCAACAAAATTTATAAGCGCCTGATTTAACTAAGTCTCGAGCGAGGAAGTGTAGGCGAGATCCTTTTGTTGTTAAATGCTCCGTAATAAATATGGGAGTATCTTCCTGCGTTTTAAAGCCAAGGTGTTTACAGCATAGTTTAGTTTTGTGTTTGATATTAAACGCTTTTCCCATCTTCAGTATTTCATTCTTCAAAAGAGTGGAACTCATTTCAACAATAATAGGTGACTGGTTGATGTCTCTGTTGGTACCTCGCAGTCTGTAAATATCCTTAATCTCGTATTTATTAATTTTACAATCAATGCTTTGCGACAGGAAAATAGTCATATCAATAAGATCGTCCTTGGTTTCGTTATTCTTTTTCGGAACATTTTTTATGACAAAGTTTGATTTTCTACTGCCAATTTGCATGTCCTCAAATTTGTTCTCCAATGTAACTATGTACTCCTTATCTTTCTTCGCCTCGATTTCTAATTGGTGAATTTTATTCTTGAATTCATCGTTTTGCGCAGTAAGAAAAGCTATTGAATTCTCAATGTTGGCATTTGATAGCTGAATTTCCTTCAGGGTATCGGAGATTTTTGACATCTCATTACCTTGTTTAACTGAAAAAAGAGACATCATCTTCCTTATCTCTTCTTTAAATTCATCCAGTTGCCTAGAGAGACAATCATCCTCTCTGCTCCTCTTGACTCGTTGAAAAACATAATTAGGTGGGGTCTTATTAGTATCTCCCAATAGGTTTACATCAGTTTCAGACAGTGATTTATTCAATGAAGTGTCCATTGTAAACTTGTACTTGTAGTAGAAGGGCGGCTGTGTTAGATCGTAGTAATATTCTTCGGCGTTCGTTATAGGAAGTACTTCAATGTTTGTTTACGTTGCCGCCGGGCGCGCCGTCGCGCGTCGCGCCGCGCCGTGTAGCAAGCAGCTCAACCGTCGAGGGCGCAAGACAAAGATGACAATTATTTTGTCACTGTTTGTACTACTCGCACAGGCACTCCGCGTTTGTCAAGGTCGGGCTTACCCTACACTTTAGCACACAGATAGCACTTAATTTAGAGTCTTAGGGCCAGTGACATAAGTAATATTATCGAGGGCCAAAACATTAAGATGCAAAAATTATTTAAGTAAAAAATAGTTAACACGTCTGATCAGAAAGACGGCACGGACGAAAGAGGGAAATGCTAGACTGAGAAAACGTTATAAAAAAATGAAAAGGCCACTAATAAAAATGATTGACTTCTACAATGCCATAGTTCGACTGAAAAAAACCCAACGATCTAAAACAGAACAGTGCAAAGAGAACAACCGGGTAACAAAAACGATGGTCACATTATACAGATCAAAGAGTGCACCTCAATTGCGCGCGCACGTAACTTCCGCAACAATACAAACACGCGGGCGTTCCATTACGCGGCGACTGGGGGTCGACAACCGCCACATTCACGTCCAGCCAGCTATGTAACTGCTGAAGCTGTATATTATCGTTCAATGTGTGTTGTATTCGCGTTTATTCATGCCTTTTAGGTCATTTGGTGGGTGTTTTGAAACACCTACGTATTTTAAATGTGCTTTTTTATTTTAGTTTTAGATCATGTTATATGGCTTGGTTTTATGTGACATTTTCTTTGTGTAGAAAGTTATATATAGTGTCTCAATCGATCATATCTTTATTACTGTAGTGTTTGAGACGTGTATATGTATCGTTATAACCATTTGATCTAAATAATAAAAAAATAACGAATAATTCAATTGCAAAAATACTTGGTGTGCTCCATTTATCAACTATAAAATGTTTAAATTAAACCTTTTTCAGATTTCATCGCGGTATGTAGGTACACTGATGTTTTCAAAATCTTCACGATTCGGATCCTTTACAGAAATTGATAGTCACAGACAAACTTTTGCGAAACTGCTCTTGTATTAAGTAGTTACAAAAGGAGGTTCGATGGAACTCACTATGTAAATACCATTACGGAATAAGAACTAATCAAAAGAAACACATGCACATATAGGGAATATCGAATGAGGAGTAATGTACCGACTTACTTAAGCCAGAAAGAATATTTTTTTCGATAAGTAAATACATAATTATAAATATTTAAGCTTATGGTAAGAGATAATCCAAAATAATATCTTCACGCTACCTTTGCTTTTGCAGTAGGCTAAAAATAAAATACCCATACTCTTCTGGTTATTATAAAATGTCTGTATGTAATGTATGTATCAAAATATTCATGTCATGCCTTGTTATTACCACTGTGTATGCCATGTCTATTGGATGACTCTCATACATTCCTATTCCATACAAGAGGGAGCAATAATTATTACCACGATGCTGCAGGATGGAATTTGAACTTTATCTGTATAGTACCATGGATTATTTTTGATTTGTGTTAGTATGAGGGATGGATAAAATGGGTTATGGTTTGTGATACGCGTTTTGAATGATAATATTGTAAAGAGTTTTCGTGTTTTAGAAAAATCTATAGATTACACTTCAGTTAGTCATACTTAAAAGTTATTTATAATATGTCCTAATTTAAATATTACTTTATATAATTTTAATATATGTGGTATGTCAGCATTCCTATGACATACCATTCATGAGGAATCCGCACTGTAAAGAAAATAGGTATATATGTATTTAAATAAATTTAAAATATTCAAAACTCTCAGACAGAGCTCATGATCTTCAAAACGACTGTATAAATTGACAGAATCATAACTAACAACACACGGGTCACATTTATAAAAACAGCAACCGAAATCGTTCTAATCCGTTCTGAAGCTACCACACTCCAGACAAGCGCAAGTACGCTAACATATAGATACAAAAAGGCCCTTTTGTGACAGGAGTAAAAAGGGCCATTTACAGACATACCGAGATCAACAGCAAACATACATACATATATTATTATTAACGGGTAGATAAAGAGTTTAAGGTTTCCAGAAAATAGTAAAAATAATTAGGCAAGAAAAGGAAAACTTCACATATTTATGTTTACCACATAAATATGACAAAACAACAACAACTCTCTTTTCCTCCTTAAAAATACTTCCCCGTAAATATGACCAAAAGAAAAATAAACAAGATCATTAAAAATATAGGGCGAAGAAGAAAATGGTGCTGTAGCACAGCATGGTCAAGTGGGTATGGTTACTGACTGTGCTACTGTGGGGCGCGACTTGTAGCGGGTCGATGCGCTTATGCGAAGCGGAGCGGATAATATAGAACTAGCTGACCCAGCAAACATTGTTTTGCCATATAAATTCCCCTATAATAATAATATGGCATTGGTGGTAGAAGAGTGAAAATTTACAGTTATAAGTATCTTTTAATGCCAAATCATAAAAAAAATTAGGAAAATATTTTGTAAAAAATCTGGTGAGGGACATCGAAATCACTTAGGGGTATAAAAAGCCTACGACTGATTCTCAGACCTACCAAATACCAATTTCATAATAATCCGTCCGGCTGTTTCGGAGGAGTTCAGCGACAAACACCGTGATACGAGATTTTTCATATAAGATTTATATCTAGCGGTCCGCCCCAGCTTCGCACAAGTAGATAAGTATTTAATCGATTTATAAAAAATTAAGCTAACAGTGATTTTTCATACTCTCAATATCTAATTGTTTTTGGTAACTAAAATATTGCCTATGTTCGTCACGAATGGTGAAAAAATTATCAAATCGATTCAGTAGTTTTGGAGCCTTCTCAATACAAAAAACGATCAAATACATTCATACACTCACGCCTTTTTCCCATGGGGGTAGGCAGAAACTACAGAATGCCACGCGCTACGGTCCCTGCATACCACTTTTGCCTCGTCCACATTCAAATCTTTCCTCTTTATAATATTAGTACCTGTAGATTATGAATTATGGACAGGTGGACCTCATAATCGACAAGAGAATGAATGTTAAAGTTTCCTTATGACGTTAATAGCAGCTCGCCCTGACGTGGCCCAAGTTTTAATAACAAGTATTATTACAACACGACAAACAAGAACTATATTCATATTCATATTCATATCATTTATTTGCAACTAAATTGAGTATTTTAATGCTTGTTAATATTATTTTAAAATGTAAATATTATTATATGTCAATTGATTGGTATTGAAGATATAGTGATAAGAAACAAAAGCAAATGCAATACAAACTTTGAAAGCTATGTTCAGTTATTTGGAAACTCGGCACTCAATCCCTCGTTTCCCAAGCTTTTGCCAAATACATCAGAATCATGAGTGTTTTTCTAATTTTATTTGAATCTGAGTTTCAGACAATTCTGATTATATTATTAACCGAAAAATAATGTTAGTCATGCATGATTTATTTTAAGTAGTGAAAATATTTTTAATCTAACAGCAATTTGTAAGCCTTTTGGAAACCGAAAAATTATACTTATACTCAATCGTGAATCTACACGTACAATAAAAAAATAGTACGTGCATCAGATTCAAAATCTGACCACGTTTGACAACTAAACTACTTTAACCCGGACGCTGTCATGTACGGGGTAGCTTATGGAAGGCCAAGGTCGCGGTCACTGCGACCCTACAACGTCGCTGACTCATAAAATCGCTGACTCCAAGGTTTCGTGAATGGCCATCATATTCGAGGGTTTGCTTCGGCCCCAGCGCACGATACGAAACATTTGAGGGTTCTCAAAGATCTACAAAATCTACTAATGTTGCAGTTATGGGGAGAGGGGTGTAGTGAGAAAAAATATTGACATAAGAGTTTGTGAGGTCAAGGTCAAATTATATACTATAGACTTATGACCCATCAAAACTACTTAAATGATAATTACATTGTTACAGCCAATGAGAAAGGTTTTCTTTCTACAAAGAGGAGCTTATTAGAGCACGGGGTTACGTGAATTATCAATTTTTAGGATAATTGTTTTTTGATGCCCAAATTAACCTTAATACCTACAGAAAATTTTATTATATCTTCCACACAGTGTTAACACTATGGGTAAGGCATACAAAGAACAAAGTAGTCTGTCAGCCACGTCACAATTACGCTATTTCGAGGATATCAGATCGCTCTGAGTATTAAACTATTTTCACCCATCTCAAAAAGTTTTATTAAATGAAGGAAAGGAAAACAAATTTCATATAGCATTCATAGCACAAGAGAAACAGCGCTGGTACATAACAAATCTCTCATTGAAACGTACGTTTTATGTTCAACAACGTACACGTATATACGCTACTACGTGTATGACGCACGCGCCATTCATGAAATCCCGAACTTTCCCCACCACCGCACACCGAATGGTCAGCGTTAATTACTATAAATATTAATGAGTAAACAGTACCAATTATATTTTTAGCCATCAACCTACTAAATGAGCATCACGTTATTCACGAACTTATAACTCGTGATTCATAATTTTACGTGTGGGTATAGCTTATAATTTATAAGGCAATCCAGCAGCCCTACCAAATCCAAACTAGCAGGCCTCGTAAAATGTAACAGCAATGACAAATTACAGGATCGATGTACCCAGCTTTATCATACATACATACACTCACGCCTTTTTCCCATGGGGGTAGGCAGAAACTAAATGCCACGCGCTACGGTCCCTGCATACCACTTTTGCCTCGTCCAAATTCATACATCTCGTCAGGCACGCGCGCCGGTTATGAGTACTGCGTACCTGACCTTTTTGAAGGCGTTCACCAATTAGGTCGGTGTATGTCCTTCTAGCATACCCAGCTTTATCATGTGTAAAAATAAAGGATTGAGAGATCTGGTCTCCAACTCCCAAATATGAGACAGAACGGGGGATGCTTACACTTATTAAAGGTCATCAAATTTACTGCCTTAACCCGAGACTAGATAACAAAGAAAATAATAGATTTTCAGATTCTTTAAATGTTGGTACGGCATTGATACGTCAATTGAGTTACTTATTTTACCTTTTCTGGAAAAAAAAAGCCCTACATGCATTCGTGCAATACAAGAATATGTAATACCAAAGTCACATAACCTTGTCTTCGATCTCAAATGCATCATAAGGCAAGGTAAAAAAATTGGTTTAGTAAATTGTAAATTGGCAAATTAACGTCAATCTTAAGAAAGCTATAATAACAGTCTTTTAGAAGCAAAGTAAACAAAATTGCTCACCTCAAAATTACTCACAAAGTATTTAGCGCGTTTCTTAAAAAAACAGTTCAATTTTATTTTAAAATACATTAAAATTAATTTCCCTGTATATACCCATTAGGTATTGACGATAGTGTAGGTAGGTACATTTAAATTGTATTGATCTAAAGATAACAGTCCTAAACTACCCTAATATTTCATTTTTTTAAAGAAGGAAAAATATTGTTCTGGTAGGTACATACAATATACATATACAATGTGGGGAGGACAATATGATCATAAATGAAACTTCGTATAAGTCATGATATTCCCAACCGTCACACAAAAAATCAAATGAATATATCCAGTAGTTTAGCCACAGGACATTATTTTTCATTTTAAGTATTTTCGACATGATGTTTTGTAAACAGGAGAGCACGCGACAGGTTAACGACTTACGTTGCCAGCTCGCCACTTTAAAAACCTACGCCTTTTCTATCAAATTTATTTTCTCAATGCAAATTATACTTTATGCCCGAGCCATAAGAGTCATAAAGCGTGTCATCACAGCTAGATAAGAAAATATGTATGTGCGAAAGAGATAGGTAAGTTTGCTTGTTTCCTCTTTGCTTACTTGTCGACGTGTCTAGGTTACGCGGTCAGTGTGTCACCGGACGTCCTTACTGCCTGTGACGCATTTTATTTTCTCTGGAATTTCGGATGCGCCCGCGCCCGTTTGAAGTCGCCGCGCGAGTGTTATCGTATCTTTGTTGTTGTGTTGTGTTGTGTTGTGCGAAATTTGACGCTTTGTTTTAATAGTGACAGGACACATAAACGTATTATAGGTACTTAGTTAAATAGCTAAGTGAACTTTGCGAAATTAGACGCTTAATACTTGGTGTTTCAAGGTTTTATTATTAAATAATCATGCCTCGTTACAATTATACCGCTTCGGAGTACACTGATATGATTTTAATTTATGGGGAGTGTCACGGTAATGCCGCTTTAGCTGTACGGACATACCGTGAGACCTATTATCAAGAGTGAGAAATAACATTATACGTCGGTGTAGTTTGTGTATTCAAGAACACGGCGGACATATTGAAAATAAAAAAATTTAATGACTGGCGACATAATTATGTGATCGAAAAGTGATTGTGAATAATAAATTGATCAGTGAATAACTCGCGGGTGAATGATGCCCGACTATTTGGTTAATATTCTGTGATTTGATTTGTGTAATTGAGCATTAATAACAATAAGAATAATGGCGCCAAACATTACGTCGCTGCGTCGGCCACAGCTTTAACATGAATGAAACCAAGCTGCGTTGCCATTCTTATCGCAGGTCAGTGTACCATTTTTATAAATGGTGTTTTATTTTGTTTGCAGTTTTAAGCTATTTAGTTTGTAAGAAAATTTTTTTTTTTTTAATTTCCATGTTCGGATTTATTTGATAGTTTACAAATGTTTCTATAAACCAGTATTGCCAGTGTTTTCATTTAAAGTCATATTGTCATCTCCACATTGTATATGAAAATAATTATCGTTTACAAAATTGGCAACACCACTAATGGCTGGCAACACTCGTTGTACACGTATACAGACGATTTGTGACAAAAACTCTTTAATTAGAACCTTAGAAACAATCAAAGTTAATGTATAATTTGGTAATAAACTCGTTATTATGAAAAGAAAACACACAAAGAGTTGAAAACGTAACATAACCTCAAAATTTTTGCGAAATAATTTTGACGTTTCTTACCCTTCGCAGTTTATATCGGGGTCGCCGCCTAAAGTGATCCATGGTGTTGAAGCCTTCGTCATAAAACGCACATCTCACTGTTATATACTTATCACTATCACTAAACTAAGCGTGCATAATATTGTGATGGTCGTGGGCACTGGACTGCGCGGCGGCTGCGCGCTAAAAATAATACGGGCATTACGGGAGACGCGGGATGCGCGCGAACATTTGACGTGCAAGCTGTACATTGATTGTTTGTCTACCGTCACATGCGTCAACTACTCATCAAACGAAACGGACCTAGAGGAAACGAAAGGGAGTCTTCTATAGACGACACAACGTGCTGAAGGGCGAGTCCAGCTCTCAAGTCTTGGTTCATGACAAGTTACAATTCGATTACAATAATAATTCTAATAAAAAAATAAAAAACTGCGTTTAAAAAAAACCGACTTCAAACTAAAAAGTTAAAAATGACTTAATACAGTTTTAACTTATTTTTAGTTTCAAAGGTATGAAGTCGGTGCCGACCCAAATGTAACAAAAAGGTAGGTATGTACACTCATCGCGCGTGATCTTGAGTGGGGTGGGGTGGCTTCAAACCAAGCACCAGGTTTCAAATAAAAAAGAATTATCAAAATCGGTTCAGCAAGACGAAAGTTATGAGGTTACAAGCATAAAAAAAATACAGTCGCATTGAAATACTCCTCCTTTTTGAAGTCGGTTAAAAAAGAGGATTTTAGGGTTGAACTAAACCCACCTATTAGGTATATATTTTGTTAGTGCTAAGTATTGGTTGGCTTTCAAGAGATTGAAAAAAATGTGCATTTACAATTTCTTTGTCACATTTACCTGCAGTCACTCTTTGAAAACAATGTAAAGGAAATAATTTAAATAGTTGCTGCGTGCTAGAATCGAACCTACACTACAACCCACACTAAAAATATAATGTGCATTTACAAATTTCTTCGTCACATTTACCTGCATTCACTCTTTCAAAATAAGGAAATGATTTAAGTATTTGCTGCATGCTAGAATCGGACCTACAACCCACACCGAAGTAAACGCTTAATTACTGCACCGTCTTTTTTCCTATTTCAATAACAACACACGATGGAAACAAAACATAACAATATTATCATAGAGCCGAAACTATTTTCATATTACTAGAATATGTTTTCGCAATTTTATCGGTGCACTTATCTATAACCTTAACTACAGTGCATAAAGACTAAATTCCTGTGATTATGTACTAGAAGTAATAACTTATAGTAGAATTGTAAAGCCAGCGGTTCCGCTTCATTCGGCATTGATCTGTCAAGAGTAGCTGGCAACAGATGCTATTGTATTGTCATTTAATTAAAGGTAATTTTAATACATTTGTCACCGAACAACAAATAAGACCGGTGAAGTACAAATGTTCGACCTTATGCTATTAATAATAAGGGTTAAATAAATATGGGCAACGATTCTCATTGCCGAATAAACGTGTATATACGATGCTACCCATTAATATACCCCTATCTGCCTACATAAATGCCTATATCTAGGCTTTTGTTTTATTCCTACGAAAAACGACATAGCTACTTTGAAATAAATTTATGAATAATAATATAACTACGAGCTTTTAGTAAAAGTTAAAAAATATCGTTAACTTAAAGATAATGTCAAATGTTAAATAAAATGTCTAAGCCTACAAAAAATATGTTTTACAACAGCGGCCTCTGTGAAAACTTTTGAAAACTATTACCATCTGTGTGGAAAACGAAAGCACGAGTTAAAAAGGTTTGCGCATGCTTAGAGATATTCCCGCTAGATGGCGCTTAACTCAATCATGTAGTTGCTACTTTTGAGAAAAGCGTGTAGATGGCGTTAGTAGTAGGAAAACTAAGAAGGTTTTATACGTCATATTATTTTAAATTAATTTTATATTACATATTTTGATTTACAGCAAATTAATGGTTTATGTTACATAATCCGACATAATTCATTTGAATAATAAAGAGCAAACGAAATGAGCCGAAAATACCGACGTAAAGTAGAAATTAATCGCGGATATGTTTACAAACATATTTTAGAATCCATCAATAAAATTCAGTCGTTAATGAATGGAATGAAAATATTAAGTAGTTGCTTCTATTGGAGTTGAGCCAAAATAATATAAAGTATTCACTCAGAGTGTAAGAGGTAGGCGATGTGGTAGTAACATTTACGCAATAGCAACATGAAATTAAATTAAATAATACGCGCTTGTCATGAAGAAAACAAAATAGATTTTTACGCATTTCAGCCACTGGCTTTTCGCCCAAACCACGTACTACGGTGGCGTCTGAATTGCAACGTTGATTGAATTCCCGAACATTATTTCAATGACCCATTTTTTTATTTTATTTTCCTGTAATATTTTATGTTGTTTACGCGATGGCTGTTCATTTAAATTTTTATGGATTGTTTTGCGTTTGTCGTCTGTATTCTGTTACAATCGCTGTCTTATATATCGTCTGTGGTTACGCGTTTCCGAACTGGATGATTGATGTTTGTTAATGTTCCCAAAAACAATAGAGAAAAATATATATGTTCTAACATTTATTTAAAAAAAGCGTGTTGACACGACTTTATACATAACTAAGGTTATATTTTGTGCTTCAAATTTTAAAGGTTTATTTGTAAATTGTAGAATAATACATTGAGTGTTTACAGCTATATACCTATAGCAATTGCGTTAGTAACTACACCATAATAATAACTTTATCTTAAAACATTTGTTTAAAACCGACATCATATTAGGTACTGAGGTAAAAGCAGCTGTAATAGCTTAGTGGTATGACCAGTCACTGACAAGTCAAAGGTCCAAAGTTTAAACCCAAGGCACTGAATTTACAAAGTGATGGTGGAGGAAAACATCATGAGGAAACCTGCACGTTTCAGAAATTTTCTCAATGACGGGTGAAGTCTGCCAAGCCGCGCTAAATTAATGGTGGACTAAATTAATAGCCTAATTCCTGTTAAATGAGAGGAGACCCTTGCCCAACAGTGAGACAGTATATGGGTTGTTGATGATGATGATATTATCGTGATATAGCCTATAAAGACGGTTTCAAAGTCATCTTCATAAATCGAAACTTCAATAAAAGAAAGACATGTTCCTAACATGTGCGTATCACTACGTGAAGGCTTTATATACAGTACATTTTTGTAAAAATAATAATTGGAAAAAGGTGGAAGTTTTGTGTCCTATCAGCTACATCTTGCGTGCACACCCTAGAATGGTTTAGGGTGGGCACCCTAGGATTTTGGGGTACCGATTTGAAATTTTCATTCGGTGGACAGTGCCCACCCCCGGAGGAGCCAAGCCCCACCTGAAGGGAAAGTCTAGATACGCCCATGATGCCAACCTAACCTAATCTGCAATGCGTTACTGACAGAACATATAATCGTATTTTCTTCCCGCGTTACCATAGAAAAATATGGTCGGCCCATTAGGTACTTATATCAAATAGTTTATATATAAACTGGGACTTAACCAAATATGTCGGCGGGTGAACGACTCGCGTCTATTTCAGACTTAATAATTATATACGGCAAAAGGAACGAGTTGTCTCTGCTCCGTCGCACTTGTGAATGGGTTCAATATTGTGTTTAAGAGTATTTTCATACGGGGCACGGGGTTTAGGCAACGGTACTAAGCTTCATAGCCACTTGCTTAGAATGTAGATGTAATATGTATATTGTACTTTGAAATAATACTACTCTGTACAATTTGCAATGATAGGCGGTTGATCAAAGGAATTTATAAGGCGAGGTCAGTGGAAACGCCGGGAGGTGGCGCCCTAGAAGGACATACACCGACCTAATTGGTGAACTCCTTCATAAAGGTCAGGTACGCAGTACTCGTAACCGGCGCGCGTGCTTCACGAGATGTATGAATGTGGACAAGAAAAGGTGTGCAGGGACCGTAGCGCGTGGCATTCTGTAGTTTCTGCCTACCCCCATGGGAAAAAGGCGTGAGTGTATATATGTATGTATTACTCTTTACAGATTTTAGTGGTATCGTAACCAGCGCGCATGCATGGCCAAGATATAGACATAAATGTAAGTAGATTTAGCAAAAGTGGGGGTCGTAGCGCATGGCGTTCTGTGGTTTCTGCCTACCCCCATGGGAAAATGATGTGGTTTATTGATTCACGGTCGTTTCGGATCCCTTACAGCACCCATAGTCATGGGTAGACTTATTATTTTTAGGTATGTTACCTAATCGAAGCAGAGCAGTGATAATTTAGTAATAAGACCGTGGATTGTAAAATCATAAAATGAACTTTGTTTCTGTAAATATATTTTTTAAAGACACTTTTGCAAGTCATCATTTTTAAATATTTAGTAGTAGGTAGATAGTCCTGGTATTTCCTTAAAGAGAACTCAAACAAAATAATCTCAGAAAATCATGGTCTGTTTTAGAGTCGTAAAAAAATGCTTTTTCAAGAAGCAATTCTCCAGATCTGGACTTCGAATCTAGGTGCTTGGGAGTGATCATGATTGCCTCGATAAACTCTCTATACCTGAAAGGAGACCCATGTAGCAATGGGAGAATAAATAAATGAGTTGATGACGAACGCCGAAAGTGCCAAGTTTTTGATATTTACGAGTAAAGGTGGTCGTTTTAACTAAAAGCACTTAAAATAACACGTTAGAAATTTTAAGCATGCTAAATATTGTAAGCAATATGTGAGACGTTATAGACTTATAGTAGCAATGTTCAAAGTGTAGCGCATATTCTGCTATAATTAAAAAAATACCGTATTAAAAAGGATCATAAGAGTAAAATAGGGATGATTACGTATATAATGCTGTGGTTGCCTAGCGGTGTGACCAGTGGACTGAGATGTCAGAGGTCTCGAGTTCAAACCCAATCACTGACTTTTCGGAAGTTATGTGCGTATTTATCACATGCTCAAACGGTGAAAGAAAACATCGTGAGGAAACCTGCATGCTTGACAGATTTTCTTGATGGCATGTAATGAGAGGAGACCCGTACCCAGCAGTGGGACACTAACGGGTTGATGATGATGATGATGACGTATGTAAGCGAATATATGTACATACCTAGTATTTGTTTTCAAGAAACAATATATTATTGTTGTTGTTCATACTTCGCTTGTAAAATAACTATTTAATTATTTTTTATAAGACAGTGTGTGATTTGTTTTAATGACTAGAAAGTGTTGCAATACTAGCATTTTTAACTTAAAACACTTTTGTGAGCCTGCTTAAAAATAGCATAACGGTTTAATGCGTTGACAATTTTAAGCAGTTAATACCAGATTTATTTACGACTTGCGTTACTTCCTAGTGAATGGAGATGTAGTCTTGTATTCTTAGTGATTCCCTGACGTGCTTACGTAGGTACGTGATAGAATTAGATGTCATACCAGCAAATAGTTCATCGGAAGATGTTTTTAGTCTATTGTCGACATCGGCACAGCTTGCCATTATAAATAATTGAATTGAATTATTTTCTTTATTTTTCAGGATATAGGGACCTGAAGAAAATCTCTAGTATCTAGGTTTTCTGATGACGTGTGCCTTCACTATTATATGATATATTTATTTATATAAACAGATCTTTTTTTATCAAGTATAGGCAAGGATTAGATCACAATCTCACCTGGTGGTAAGTGACGATGTGATCTAAGATGAAGCACGCTTACTATTCACTCGTGATTTGAAGACCCCCAAATTGTACTCATTGGGAAACACAGAAATCAGGCAGTCGATTCTATTCCCTCGCTGTGCGGATAAAAAACGACGAAGCGAAACGTTTCGTGCGGGTTTCGGGAATTTCCACCATGAAACGGTGCCGCTTTTCAGATTGCCTGGTTGTCCGATTGTAAATCTATTCCATTTACGCGCCTTATAACTAAATAATTATAAATACTTCTTATGTTTCTCTTTTATTAGGATATTAGTCAGTTTAATTTGAATTTTGGCAAAATACGACTCGTTTATTGATACAAACATATACGCAACGGCAATGGATAATACAATAATAAATGATTACGATAGTTGTATGCTATGGTGTGAGACATAACATCGCGAGTAGGTGCGCACGCGCAAGGCGAGTGCGCGGACACTGCGTGGGCGCAAATAATTAAGTACATTGTAAATTTTTATTGCTCGCGTAGCCATTCTATTCTCGTTAGGGTACAGGTTTTTAACAAATAAGCTAATGTTGTAAATTTTCGTAATAAAAAAGCTGTCCTTAATTTTCCCATCAAAGGAAGACCTTTGGAGAAAAAATCATCGGACTGATCAATCAATCTGTGAGATTATACTGCGCCAGCCGAGGTTAGTCAATGGATAGGTGTCTGTTCCTAGCACAGGCCTCTCCGTACCTCAGGAATCACATTAGACCGTCGGTCCTACGAAATCCCAATTACAAGTTTGTCCTTAGAATATCAGTATTAACCTAATTACCAGTGTAAAAAAAGTGTAAGAAATCAATGATCACCTTTTAAATAAAATATCAGTCACTAATAAGTATACATATTACAAGCCTAACAACAATCCAGTTAAAACAACATGCATTTAAATTCGTAAATGGGAAAAACGATTTTCACTGCTAGCTTCTATAAGATTCCTAGAAAAACATAAAAACGAAGTGATCTATGTTTGATTCGAGAGTAAACAGCTACAACACATTCAATCTCCGTCCCAAAAAACGTAAGTACACGCATAATCTAAACGCGGCACTGAAAAACAAAACAAGAAAGAGTGTTCTTATCCGCTGGTTACATCCTATCTATTAACATTTCCTCACGACAAGTGGCTGGCGAGGGGACGCCGCCATGACACCTCTATTTCGAGATCGCTGCAATAACAGTACCGATGGTATTTTTATTACTCACTCCAGTTTATTTCAGTTACAATTTGACAAAATAAAAATAAGAAGGGCCGACGTTGGCGGCGTAATGCGACACTCTGGTTTCCGTCCATCGACCGCTCGCCTCGCTGCAGCAAGAAGGGCTTCGAACAAAACTGTCAATGGATGCCGTTTTGGGTTTTAAACTAGCGGCCCTTTAATGAGAGTGCGTTCACCTCAAGTGGAGTAAATGCATGCGTTTTTGGAAACAGGAACGGCGCGTTTCCGTGTTTCAGATTTTCTTTCATACGAATGGAAGATTTCAATTTTATTTTTGTTTACTTTAAAATGTATGTGTTTATGTTGTTTTTGTTTTCAAACTGTCCCCGACTGGAAAATGGATTATATGTCGCGCGTGTGGGCCTTATGCTCCATTTATAAGTGAGTATGTGTCAATCTATTCTAGGATAATGATAGAGGGGGTTAATTTATACGGCTCATCAAATAGAGTTACGGTGCATAAACAATTTGTACCGAAGTATTCTAGTCTGTGGCTGAAAGTCATAGAGGAATGAGACTCCTAATAATTCCGTACCTTTTCCTGAAAAAAATAACAAAAATAAAAGCGTCAAACGTACAAATTCGGTACAGTAACATAAAAAATGAAGTGTCAATATATATCTCTGATAAAACAGATACAAATGCCTTTTATATCGTGCTTTACAGTCGCGGGTCGCACCCCGCGCCTTCACTAAACAAAAAGTGGAGGGAATCCAAAGAATTTTACATAAAATTAACATTTATGAACGCAATAAAATGCCGAACCACCACTAAACAGCCGACGGAGGCGCTTCCACGATACTTAGGGCGATACAACCGTCAAGATATAAACACGCCGACTTATAAATTTAACACCTGTCTGCCTGTCAAAACTATTGTTTATTGCTCGAGCGGTATTGCTGCAGCAACATACATTACCACTTCGGTTAATGGCGCGATGGTGCGCCGTAAAAGGAACGCAGCAATGTTGCGGTTTTCGGTAGCTGTCGTTTGGATCGCGTGGATGGCGGCGTACACGCAAATGGTGCGGGGCGACCGCACCTCGGCGCAGAACTTATTTCCGCTAAATAATTGCCAGTCATCAAGAGTTTTCCAACTGTTTTCGTTATGTGGTCCGTAATGTTTCTATTTTTGTTTTATTGTTAGGGTTCCTTATCGTCTTGGATAAAAGCTGTAATACCCTAGTGGTAAGTCCAATGGACTATAAACTCAGGTGTCGAGATATATTACACTTTTCTCAGATACTTGCGTATTTATCACATGCTCATACGGTGAAGAAAAACATCGTGAGGAAACCTGCATTTCTCAGAGGTTTTTTCAATAGCGTGTAAGATCTGCCAGCCTGTACTAGGATGGCCTAGTGGAATATAGCCTATTACCTCTCGAATGTGAGGACGCTCGGAGTCTCTAAGACCACAGACTCCTTTAGTATTGACATACTGAGAATGATTATCTTCACCGTTCGCTAATTAAAAGCCTTGAAGATTGTTAATTAAGCGAAACATAATATTACAACAATTAGTAATTTGAAATGAAATGTTAATACGACACAGCTGCGGATTGATCTTCAAATGCTTAAAAAGTGTTATTATATAACTCATGATCAAGTACTTAATCCAAGTCTGTTCATCCATTCAAAAACTACGATGACACAGACATACATGCGAACAAACAAACTTATAAAACCCTTCTTTTTACGTCAAAGAGGTGAAAAATTCGTGGCTTAATTTCAAACACAGACGCAGTAACCCATAACAAGGCAGTGACGACTATAGAAATAGCCTATTTACCATTAAAGCGTATCAGTAATAACATCCATTAGTACTAGAGCCTTAGTTAAAGCAGGTGATAGCCGTGTCTATTTCACACAATCCGCAGTTTGTTTCGAATAATTCGAATAAGTTTTGGGCGCACGCACTTGCAGTGGGACCGTTTGATAAGAGCTAGTGACTGGACGAGTATATATTTTTTTAAATACTAGTAAGCTTTGGTGATGATGGTGATACCACTAGGCTAGTGGTGACACCATTGGACTGTGAAGATAAAAGTCTAGAGTTAAAAGGCATGTTTATCACACGCTCAAACGGTGTGAATACTTACGCGCCTGACAGATTTTCTCGATGGTGTGTGGAGTTTAAAATAATAAAGTAAGATAAACACAGCAATATTAAGTAAATATTATATTTTCTTTTATTTAACTGGTCATTAATAAAACATATATTTTTCTGTTATTGATAAACAAAAATGTATCTAAACATATTTCAAAACTGGCCATAATCTTTAACTAATGATACCCTACCGTATCGAAACAGTGAAGTATTAAGAAAGAAACTTCTCTTATGTTGCAAACTTATGAAAGAATTTTCCTGCGACCCACATATTTGGAACACTTGGAATCGTTCATTTGTTTACTAAAGAATCGGGCGGAGTTGCCAACAGCTCAACTGAGACAATCAACTGTAAGATTAGAGCTACTTAATAATTGTATGGAAATACGAGCGTCGCATAATTAGAACTGGGTATGGGCGGATATAATCTATTTGTTTTTACTGTTCGTCGCTCTCTTTCAGTGTCTTTATCGTTTTTTAATTAACATTATTAAAATAAAATTGAGCTCTAGTAGGTAGAATTTTAGGATTTAAAAAGTAAATAAAACCGGCCAAGTGTGAGTCGGACTCGCGCACGAAGGGTTCCGTACAAAATTAGGCAAACCTTAGATATTTAGTTAAATTTGTTTTTAGTATTTGTTGTTATAGCGGCTACAGAAATACATAATCTGTGAAAATTTCAACAGACTAGCTATCGCGGTTCTTAAGATACAGTCTGGTGACAGACAGACGGACGGACAGACAGCGAAGTCTTAGTGATAGGGTTCTGTTTTTACCCTTTGGATACGGAACCCTAAACAAATAAAAACAAAAGAAGATTTCAAGTCTATGAATGATGCTGTTTTTTAAAAAAAATCTGAAGCTGCTCTCAGTTTAAACGTGTGCCCGCTTAAAGGCAATAAACTCGCTAGATTAATACATGTGACCATATCGTTTAATTTCGGAAGTATTCGTCTTCCTATGCGTTTTGGCATATTACAGTAGCTTTTAGCGAATTTACTTTACTTCAATACTTCATTTATTTGCTTAAAATGTGGTTACAAAGATGGTACATAATATTATATTAAGAACAGTCACATTTATACATGCAAATTTTTTAACCGACTTCAAAAAAAGAGGATGTTCTCAATTCGACTTCACAACTTTCAACTGGGTGAACCGATTTTGATGATGTTTTTTTAATTTGAAAGCTGGTGCTTCTCATGTGGTCCCATTTCAATTTGGTCCATTTTTCTGACATTTAAGGTCGGTTTTTTTTTCGGCAGAATTTTTTTTTTTCATTTCACTAGCTCAAGTTGAATATTCACTCTAGTAAAGGCAGCACAGTGCGTAGGCAAGCCCAGTAAGTTGTGTTCGAAGTTAGGCAATTAGGTGCGCACGCGAGGCGGCGACGTCGCCACCGCACGTGTCGAGTACACCTCCAGGGGAACCATCATTAATGTTTATAGCAACTTCCACACTATTCACTTGCACTTTATATAAGTGATTCTATTGTCTATTGAAATTTTATTGTAGATTCGCACACCTTTTGTTTTTGCTTATGGCTTTGGTGGGTTATGGGTTAGGCCCGGTTTACACCAAAGCACAGGAGAGCTGTGCAGAGATATGTTTTGAATCACCAATCAAATTTCGTTATTGCCACGTCTCCTCCCCGCAACGATATCTCATTGGTTATTCAAAACACGTCTCCTCTCCTCTACGCTTTGGTGAAAACCGGGCCTAAAACTTCAAGTCACGCCGGCTTTGGGAAAGAGACCGGGTAGTGTGAGCTTTCTAAAACCGGCTGGCGGTCACCTTCAGCACATAATAATTATATTGGAGTCATATGAATCTACATACAGTTTCATGTGCCTTACCTCTCAAACTAGGCAAAGCCCGTATATCGAGACTGGAGATCACATGAATGGAGGTCCCGGGTCCTCTTAAGATACCAACTCCGGAACCATGGGTAGTACCTACACGGTAGCCCTGGGGATACTAGCAGCTCGCATTACTGTAGCTTATTAACGTAAGTTATTCGTTGGTTTTCAATAAAGTTATATCATGATAATAAATTGACATAAAAATATCTTATCTCTTAAGGTGGTCCTAATATACGCAGTGTGTTTCACTGTAATCCGTTCATTAATTAGGATACAAAGAACGTGACACTAAATTTGATATATAAAGATAACGCCTATATACGCGTTACCTTTCTCATAGTTGATATCTATCTACTTTAAATACATAAGTCAGGTGTGCCTGTTGGGCACGTGTCTTCTCTTATTGTAGAGAGATTAGGCTACAGTCAACCATGCCAGCCTAGTGCATATTGTTAGATTTCACTTCATCAAGAATATCTCTCGGGCATGCAGGTTTCTTTCTTCTAACTTCCGATAAATCAGAGGTTTGTACCTTGGGATTAAACTTGAAATTTTTAACTTGATAGTTCACTAATCACACCTATAGACCTTCACAGCTTTTTAAGATGTATATATGTATATATACACAACATAACACAATGGATAAGAGAAAAACAAAAATTAAGTAAACAGAGAACCTAACGGTTAAAAAGGCGTTAAAATATCAGTTAACCAATTAACGATACATTGTAACGAAATAAACCAATTAACACAAGGTTTTTATACAACAACTACGATCCTTAGCCATTAAACTCAACGAACAAAACTATAACCGACATATTAAGTGAAAAAAAGTATTAGTTTTCTAACGGATAATAATCAAAGTTAACGTATTTCTCGAATGTTCTGCGAGAGTCATAAATGCAATGTTGATTGATATCATTACTTGACGATTGTGAACACCTCGCGAAAATACCGAGACAAATCGTGTAAATTTCGCTAAATACTGTGTATATGTGGCGTACGGTTACTTGTGTATGTTTGTTTGTTACAAAATGGACTGAGTTCATGAAAGTACAAGGACTCGTTTACATTTTTACGCGCACACTACGTGCGGGTGAGAAAAATATCTTAATTTCCAATCTGTTCTGTGTCCCCATCATCTTTACATAGACAATTACACAGGTCAGAGATAGTTTAGTAGTCCATGAAAATATTGCTGAAGAAAATAAATAAGATTTCGTGATCTTACATATTACGATCACGACGTATAATTTCTACCCATTCTCATACAGAAAAGGCGTAAGGGTTTTAAAATTGTTAGACCTGGCTATAAAAAATATCAGGTATAAGGATATCTCTGACTCGAAGGACCACTATTGAATTTATTTATTTATTAACCAACTTATATTAACAGTAAACTAAACATATAAGCTATAGGTCACATAAAATTCAGCATAATGTTGGCCACGAGAAAATCACAACTTGTCATAGAAATAAAACTACTTTTTACGGATTTTATCGCGGTAAATTTGTATCTTGCATTTTAATTCCTTCACACCTGATAACATATCACCAGGCAAAGCAAGGTGTGTAGACAATATACTAAAAAAATAACAACATTGTACATTTAGACGTAAGTTTTAGTACGAGTACCGTTAGCAAGTTAATTGGTCCCATAAAACAAAAAAATCTTGATTGATCGAACATTGCGATTTTAATAGGTTGTTGATGGCTGTACCTCGCAGATATAGTGTGCCTCGATATGTATGCTATTTGCCAATTTATACAGGTACTATAATATATAATTGTTATTGGAATTATTTAATGGACACCTAAAAGGCTATGATTGCAGAAACAATTATTTTTATATGATATTTTTGATGTGAGATTTTGACTTTCAAATTCTTTAAAAATATTCTGAATATATTGCCTCTTTTTATATCTGTAATCCTAGGGTGAATATGCAGTTTTTGACTGGATAACATACCAAAATCTAAATATTTGTATAAATTTTAATTTGCAATTTTATTTCATTTCCTTGAAAATATAATAACATACCATCACGGCTGTCAACCCCGAAAGGTTAGGAAGAGGTGTACTTAATGTGCACGCACGGTTTGCCGGTATATTTTAGGCCCCATGTAATAGGGGGCGAGCCTATTGCCATTCACCGGGCACAAATCCAAACTCCGAGCTGGTACTGAGAATTTCATAGAAAAACTCAACAACACTGCTCGACCTGGGAATCTAACCCAAGACCTCTTGCCCGGCAGTCGGACAACAAGGCAGTGAAAATATTATATAGGTAAGTAACTTCTGTGTAACTATCAGTGAGACCTAAAATATAACTACGGTCGTTGACTAGTCTACCTCTGCCTCACTTCTTAGAGGATGCAGGTGTAATGGTATATTATTTAAAATCACCAATTTGATAATGTTCCTCACTCTTCAATCACTGGCAGTAAACTCTACTAAAGGACACTGAACATTTTAAAAAGTATGGTCACAAAATAGTACCCGAATAAAATAATAATAATAATAAATATTCCCGGACATTATGACACAGCGCCATCTAGTTCCGAGGTAAACAAACAGGCTTATGTTACGGATACTAGTTGGTTGATATACTATATATATATACTTTTTTCCATGACTCGGATACAAATGTTTATACTCATCACAAAATATTTGAAAAAAAAAAAAGGGGGATCTCATTATCATCATCATCAACACATTTACTGTCTGACTGATGGGCACGGCTCTCCTCCCAATTCTCTTGGATGGAGAAAATCTCTCAGGAATACAAGTTTACTCACGATATTTTCCTTCACGGTATGGTCTGAGCGCGTAATAAATATGCACGTTACCTCGAATAGTCAGTTTTACGTGCTTCGGGGTTCAACCCGAAACCTTTGCCTTCACAGTCACAGTCCACTGGTCACACCATTAGGTTATTAGGCTATTACTATATAGGCTATTGATTAATTTGAGCTGTGGTAGCCTAGTGATGTGACCAGAGGACTGAGATGTCACAAGTCCCGAGTTCAAACCCAGTTTCGGAAGTTATGTGCGTATTTATCACATGCTCAAACGGTGAAGGGAAACATCGTGCGGAAACCGGCATGCTTAAAAGATATTTTCGATGGCGTGTGAAGTCTGCCAACCCGCAGTAGGCTAGCGTGGTGGACTATAGCCTAATCCCTCTCGAATGAGAGGAGAACCGTACCCAGCAGTGGGACAATAATGGGTTGATGACAATGATATAGGCTATAACAGTTTTGTGGTCACAGTCACGACTAAAAGTGCTTAGATAAGCACTAAAAAAATTCTTATGTTCAAAGTTGAAGGTTAGTACTAACACCGCGAAGTGTTTTAGTAATAAATTATGTTCTATAGTACTTTGTATCATGAAAATAATAAAGTTTATTTCTAGTAAGTACCTACAAAATAAAGTTGTTCTCAATAATGACACATAATTTACAGCAATTTTTACAGCATGAGTTATAAAGAACGGCTGTACCGATCTATAAATACGCGTGTGCGCACATTTCTTGTAATTCAAAGATTTGTCACATTTTTACTTACGCAGTACGTTACACAAATAAGGTGAGGAACAAAAGGTTCAATCAACACAATTTTAGAACAAACCTAGGGCTGTTAAGCTGTTTTACATAGTATTTTAGTGTTTGAAGAATAAAAATTGTATTACAATTCTTCGCTGTATTTGTCTCTCATATTAAAAATGGTATTCTGTACACTAAGTGAAAATATAATTGATTAAAAACAAGAAAAATATTTTTGAACTCTTTTTGAACTTTTATACATATATTATGCATAATTACTTGAAAGTTATTCTATGTTTTACGTAAACAGTTTTTTTTTATCTTAGACTAGGGATGGACGATATACATCGATGTATTTTAAACACTCGATGTATAGTAACGATGCATCGTATTGAACCGATGTATCGTTAATACTTCAGAATCGAATATATATCGATGTTTTTGCATTCGATGCATCGAACACTCGAACAGTCAACACTGACTGACGACTGCAGTGACTTCACGACGTTTCGTGAAACGAAACGTTATAATCAGTGCTGCCAATATAACACATCTATAATTCAGGCGATCCACACACTGTTCCGCATCATGCAGCGTAGCGCCGAGCAGTGTTTGGATCGCCTTATTGGTTTGGATGAATTGGTTATACATTTTGCTAAAACAATCGATGTTTTAGAAACATCGATGTATTTCTCAATACATCGTATTAACATCGATGCAACCGATCGATGCATTACATCGGAAAAAACATCGATGTATATTTTAAATGTCCATCCCTATCTTAGACTCTTAATATTTCGAGATAGCTACGTCATTTTGTGTAATACGAGTAAAAATGTGGGCCTTCTGATACTGTTTTCTGTTATACTAAGAGAAGCGCGAACGCACATGGTTTCCGCCATATAATATGAACACATAGGTATAAGTTGTTATGATTAAGCGTGAAAACGTATATTATTGCGTTCGTAAGTGCTATTAGTATGATTTGAGCATAATTCCATCGAGATTCGAGATAATTTTACAACGAGACGAATAAAAATACTGTACAGAGTTGGTGATTGAAAAATGAGATTTTCATGTATTAATATGAAACTTGAAATCATTCTTATGTGCGTAAGTCGTAGTTATATAAATAAAAAATGTTTCTGAACTTTATTATCTTGAAACTCGAAACGTGTGATTATTAATATTTATTTCTTTATTTATTAACATTTGTATAATTGGTAATAATCAGTTTATAACATAAACTAATTATTACCAATTATACAAATGTAAAGTAACCTAATTACGTTTCATTTATTTAATAATAAAATTGATCCCAATTTAAATAAGTACCAACAAGAAAACATACCGTTTTGGTCTTTCCTGGTTAATTGGTCTTTTGATCTTCAAGATTACTTAACTATCATACTTTAAAATATTGACAATACTAATTAATTTAATGATTTTGCTCGATGAATGGGATTTTGCTCTATAGGGATAACACTTATAGTACATTTTTAGTGTACCTCCCTGTAAGTTCTTATGGTTCGGAAAATTTCACGAGGTCATTAATTACTACTATGATGTAAATTAAATCGCTATAACCATAAGTAAAGCATCAGGATAGTTGACACAGCACTTAGCGTCGTCTGACATTTTATTTTTACAATTACAGACGTAAGTACTTCTTGAGCGGGCTATTTCTGTCAATACCTTGTAATCTGCTTACCCCTGCGTCCATCACGTAGCATGGTGATGGTGATGTACTATGTAATGATCATAAACCAAAATAAACATATCAGTTCATATGATTGAAAACTGATATCAAGTATATCAACCTTCTTGTACAATTAATCAACAACTTTTTTTTTAAAACATCCAACTATACAGTTTTGGCCATTCAAAGTACTTGTAATATTTACGAGATTCGTTTTAAGCGAGTGATTTATTAATAAAAACGCCCAGACGTACATATATAGAGATAGAGTCCACAAAACAATTCTTAGATTCGCGAGCTATAAGACCAATAACTAAACAGTACATTATTAAAAAGCTATAATTGCCCACAGAATATATATCGTGGCTATCAGTCTATCTCTCGAGCATAGACTATAGGTTTCCAAAGCTCCAATTCTGGAAAAATCCTTTTATCAACGTTCAATAACCTCATCCATGCTAGTTGGTTTAGAATGCACATATACTGGCCTTTTTTAAGAACGTCGAAAAACATCGCATTAATAATTCTCAATAAAAATGATTTTTATTCACAAAACGAGGCGCCACGTCTAAATCAAAGGCGCGTAGTTTTGTCCCATCGCACGCCGAATGTATATCTCTCAACGACCGGTGAATAATGCTAGCGACCAGATTAAACTTTACAAAGACATTATAAAAATACTTTGATGATGGTCTCTGTAGGGCGGAGGTGGATGCGGCAATTTGTAGAATATTCTGAATCGAGAATATAATTATTCATTTTTGTATCAGTCATTTATTGGACTCTGAATCAATTTTAAGGACGAGTTTAGTCGTAATTATAAATAGTATAAAACAAAGTCGCTATTTGCGTGCTATGCTATGTGCACTCAGTTTGTTTAAACTAAACAGCAGATTTTGATACTGTTTTCACAGTGATTTTAAGTTTTTTGTTCTACCTTTTTGTTCAGGGCGTTTTATCATTAATATAAACACTATAAAACAATGCCACAGCCCTTGAATTAGTATTACCACAAAGTTGGACTAAACTAAATCACAGTTTTGATACCGAAGATCATTGAAGAGAATTTCTTCCAGTAAGTGTAGGTATATGTTTTTTTTGGTCCTTAAGATCGAACAAATTTTTTCAGAAAGAAACAAATGTCTTCAAGTTACACACATAAACAATAAGCATAATTGGAATCTTATTCAATTGCATTGAGGCTTTTCAGATATATTTTTGGTTCTAAAGAAGTAAGGGCTATCTACTCATAGAACTATTCACACATCTATGTGAGCGCGAGTGCATCCCACCCACACATTTTTGTATTATTTTTGTTGGCGACGGCGATTGCCACACCACCGTGAAATATGTACCCGTACCCGCGGTCTACTTGCTGGCCAGTTCCGATATGTTTGACCCCATGATCATAGAAGAAAATAATCTTCGTAACAGAATATGGCAGTTGAAATGTATAACAAACGCACCTTTAATATTGGGATTTATCTACATTGATCTAGGAACAGGAATATCAATTATTCCATTCTTAGTTTATCACATCTATATATACGAATATATTCTATGGCAGGACCTTTTTCTTAAACCTAAACACAGACACTTTAATCTGTTTAAATTCGTGCTGAAAAGTCCGAATGCAAAGCTAATTTTTCAGTACTCAGGGCCAGGACCAATAATGGGGAAATAAGGACCATTATTTTGAAACTAAGGACCATCTCGTTAGTCCATTCTGCCTCCATATATGTGTAACTGTGAGCACTCGAACCAAAAAGAATGCAATCAAACAGTGATAACTCATCTCCCACGTTTCCACAGTCCGTACTGGTCTTGTACTTGCCGGACAGTTAGAATTTATGAAGATTACGTTATTGTCGTATGTGCTTATTGGATTTACTGTTATCTGATACTTTCGTAATGCTGATCATAAATCGAAGGGATTTCGTATGCAAAGTACTATTGCGGTACTTATAGTTTGGGCGTAGTGTAGATGTGAGTGTCCATCTTATCTTACATAATATGGAGATTATGTCTTTGGGATTTGAAATTGGTTATGTGTGGTAAGTTAGAGCTTAGAGCTGTGGTAGCCTAGCGGTGTGACCAGTGGGCTGAGATGTCAGAGGTCTCGAGTTCGAATCCGAGGCACGCACCACTGATTGTTAGGAAGTTATGTGCGTATTTACCACATGCTCAAACGGTGAAGGAAAACATCGTGAGGAAACCTGCATGCTTGAGAGAATTCTCGGCGGCATGTGAAGTCTGCCAACCCGCAGTAGGCTAGCGTGGTGGACTATAGCCTAATCCCTCTCAATTGAGAGGAGACCCGTGCCCAGCAGTGGGACATTAATGGGTTGATGATGGTGTGTGGTAATGTTGATGGTGCGTAGTTCATAGATTAAGAACTCACCGAAAAACTACTGCAACAACAGTATTTTATAGGTTCGAGTTTTCCAACGAATAGGTTAAGGAAATATTGTATTAATTAACTGCCTCATTAGTCTAATAGTTGCAAGCATGACTATTGAGCATGAAGATTTCGGTTTCGTTGGTAACCTTGAGGCGATTGGATTTATGTGCTGTTAATAGCAATAGGCTTATCCCTAATTACATAAATTGGCAAAGATATCAATTTCCGCAGCGGTATTATGCCTACCTTCTATAGTAAGAGTCCCGGTAATGGGGATGAGTATAATAATAATATAATATACATATATGTATTTACAAAAAAAAACGTGAGCCGTCACGGGACGCCTGACAGATGTGAAACATCGACATTATTTTGTAAAAGTAATATGCAGAAAAGAACATATTGTGATAGGAACTAAATATGTCATAATAATAAAATAAAATATTAAGATTTTTTTCCACATCAAAAATATATGTGTAAAGGAAACATATTATAACACAAACACAAAGAGGTTTAATACAATTCACAATTCGAAAAAAAAAGGTAAACTTGAAAATAGAACTAAAATCAAATTTAAATTTCGTGGCGACGCTTTCGCCACGCCAGAAATCGGTTTTACGTGCGGCTATAGATGTTTCAAATCAAAAATGTGTAGTGTATTAATCATCTAATATCTGTAACGTCGGTTCAAAGCTTGAGACTAGATGGCGCTGTGTATTTCTCAGCCTTTTTAATTGTAGTAGTGTCCAGATACATTTATGTATTACGTTAAATTTGTGTACGTAAAATTCTACAATTGTTTCTGTTTTGGCAATGTTTAAATAATTGTCTTTCCCACTTAAGCACCTACAGATGTTTTTATATGCAATTGTAAGGTATTTAAAATTCACACACTCAAGAAATAAGCTTAAATAACCTACGAATAACATATATATACCTATCTGACTCACAGAGATCATAAACTTAAAGGCCATAATCTGCGAAAAAAAGAATTACTCATATCAACGAATCTCAGTTATAACAAAAAGGAGAAGAAAAAAGTACCGGTATTGCCACGTGCTTCCAACGACGGAAACGTATACGTCCCCGCCCCGCCCTCCCCCGTAAGTACATCGCTCTCCCCCCTCCCCCCCTCTCCCCATAGTGGCGTCTATTTCTAGTAGCAGAGACACTTCACTTGTACTTTACTGAATATCTGGATGTGACTTTTCATAGGCACAGAGCTTTGAAAGTTTTAGAGTAGACATTTTATTTATTTGGATTTTTTTTTACTACTTTGAATTTACTAAATCCGATAACACCGCAAAATATCAAATGATTGATATGAGAAAACCAATAAATAAAAATATAAAATGACTCGCCTGCAAGTTGCAATAATAGCCAGCATAATATTTGAGGTCTACTTAAATCGAGTGGCATTTAAGTATTTGACTCTCATTACTATCAGCACAATCACTGACATTGAGCAAGACATATGTATATGAGAAATATTTTCATGTCATAAAAGACAAAATCAATTTATAAAAAAATCCATCCAATTAATTGATCCTTAGAATGTTTACAAAGGAGCCTGTTACTTAAATTAGACCTATTTTAACTGAACCCACACAGTTCCTTATGCAATGGAACTTCAGGCTTCCACCTGACATAATGCTGACCCTTTGGCACAGGCATAATAATTATTACCTTTCCTTTTATTTTTATTTTTTATTATTTGTGTGTGCCAATAAATAAAATTTTCTTTCTTTCATATTGTATATAGAGATAAAAAGCAAAAATACCTAAAATAAACTTTTTTTTTATAAAATGTAGCCCTGTCTAACCACTTCTAAGGCATGTCGGCATGCTCGCATCCGGAGCGTCGAGCGTGGTAAGAAAACAACGCGGCACGCGCACGTAACTGCACTGACTCATGTTCGCGATCGCTTTTAGCTTCATGTTGATACAAATTGTTAGCTTGATTCAGTCACTTTAATCACATCTGTTGGAACTTTTTTTGGGTTTATTATTTTTAGCTTTATTGGTAATTTTTTTTGTTGAATGTTCTTGCGGTCAATTCATAATTCTTCTTCTGTTGTAGTCTCTCATATTCATTCAAATATAATATAAATTTATTTTTAATAGGTTATGATTAAATAAACGATAGTCTTAACCCATTAACAATATTGTAATATATAATATCTGGATTCCAAGGGACAGATTGTATTAGAAATCGCTATCGCTAACCATCGCTTAAACCTTGAACTTAATCCGTGGTTTACGGAAACGTAGATAGATACGCAATGATATAATAAAATTAAAAACTGGTGTTTTGCATATGGTGAATCAGGGCCTTTTCAGCGCAGTCGTGGGGCACAATTTCTTATAAATCGACTGTTTTACCTACTTATTTTGTTTTTTTATTGCAGTCACCTGTATGCCTGAATAAATGTTTTTCTTTCTTTTATTTAACGGTCTGTAATTGTTGGCGTTCCCTAATAAATCAATAAAATAAATAAATCAGTCATATAAAACATAAACTCGCTGGTTATCTTTTGCAAAATATGATTTAATTAAGTATTATGACGTAGCTCATTAACGAAATACCTAGACGCAAATATTAGCACATCGTATTTTCACCTTCGCGCCTATATTGACAATCACATCGAGATGAAACAACGACACAGAAAGACTACCACTGAGTAATTAGCACATGGAGCACCAATGAAATATGAAATTGAATTATATTAACATAGTGGTTTTTTTTTTGGAATTGGAATTTGATAAAAATAATAATAAAAATGTTGAGTGTGTGTTGTGTTGGTCTGCTCCAGACCGTATACGGTGGCGGTGACTCCTAAATGATCCAGTATATCATTGTGATGGGCTCTGATAAAAAAATTGAGTACTCTTGTATCACAAGTTACTAATTTGTAAGCCTATTTTAGAATAGCCTAGTAACGTAATCAAAGTCTCAAGTTCGACCCATGGCACGCACCACAAATTTTTCGAAAGTTATGTGTAAAAAACAAATGATACTTGTATGAAACCTGCATGCATGATAGATTTTCTATATAGCAAGTGAAGGCGTGATAGGCTATAGCTAAATTCTTCTCACAAATGGGGAAAACCCGTGGTCAGCAGTCGGGCAACAAATGAGTTGATGACGACTTCAGTTAATGAAGAATGATTTCACTTTCCTCGTACACTCTAACAAGCTAATTGGTTTACATCCACACATAGTTGCATGTATACCAATTCTCGCAAAAAATAATTAATTAATTTGAGTACTCCATTTATACTATTCCATAGAGTTTACTCATGTCTAAAGCACGCCAATTTCGCGATGAGTAATATCATCCGGATGCAATACAGCATTGCGCAAGTGGAACCTTGCTAAATGACTAATTGTTCGAGATATAATTGTGATTACTTCAAAGGTCAATGTTTGGGAACCATTTGACCTTTACCTAACATTTTTATTGAATTAATAATATTTTCAATGATTTTACTTTTAAGTATGATCTTTATAGATGAGATAAGATGCAGGGTTATGATATCCTAGTACACCACGACTGTTTTTTCAAAGACTTTTCGAAATCATGTGAGTCTTTAATAAATTCTATCTGGCTGAAGCGGTGAAAAAACCTGCATATCTGAGATATATGACGACTCAATTAGTCTAGCGGTAGTTAACACTGCCTTCTGTGCTATGGGTCCCGGGTTCGAATCCCGGTAGGGACAAATGTTTGTGTGATGAGCATTAACATTTGTATCCGAGTCATGGATGTATCTATGTACAATATGTATGTATTTACAAAAAAAAAGTATACCTATATGTACTATATCAACCAAATAGTATCCGTAACACAAACCTCGTTGCTTACTTAGCTCGGGACTAGATGGCGCTGTGTGTCATAATGTCCAGTAATATTCCAGGAATATATTCTCAATGGCACGTGAAGTTGGCCAACCCACACTATGCTAGCGATGGACTTTAGCCCTATTCTACCCAAATGAGACGAGACCCGTGTCTAGCAGCCGTTCATATGCTCCAACCATCCTTGAATCACGTAGCTACAATTTTTTTATGTGATTCTTCTAAATCGTAAAGTTATATAAAACTTAAAAAGCTTGACACTACTCATTGCGAAGTAATTTCCTGTATTCAAAACTAACTGTGAATAATTCGCTTACAAAGACTTGCGTACAGTCATCCCGCGCGGGTACCTACGTGTGAAATTATTATAACATATGAATAACTGGAGTGAACAACAGTAAACTGTTTCTTTATAAATACATACTGTATTATAGTTGTTATTTGACACCAAAGGAGAGATATATCCTTGTCTTGCTGAGGAAAGAACAGTTTTTAGGGATACAGAAGAAAAATGATTATCTTAGTTTATGCTTGGAGACTATTGGACACAGGATCATCATTTGAGAGGGATAAGGCTATAAGTTCAATGCTACTCGTAGCTTCGAGTTAGGAGTTGGCAGACTTCACAGGCCGTAGAAAAAGTCTGTTAGATACGCAAGTTTACTTACGTTATTTTTCTTTACCGTTAGTAATAATTTATTACTTAAATCTATGTATATTATTAAAAAAGATTGACGTGAAGGTAAATTCTAGAATCTAACTAAAAATACTAGCCGTGACGATTAAGGTGTCATTAACACAGTAATTATTTCTCAATTCGTGATATTAAATACCATGTTCTACAAACACTTAAAAATTACAATCAGTTTACACGATTAGTATTTTTACTCCAAAAACATAAAGTTTAATTTATATTTATAACGTTATATGTACAGGAATAAGAAATACATGAAGTTTACGAGCTGTTTATGTATTTTCTTGCGTAAGAAAGTTGTAAAAATTTACACAGAAAAATGGGTCGTTAATTTACAGTAACCACAAATACCTGTGTAGACACGTAATGGTATTTTTTATAATAATCCAATTATCGTGACTCTATCCAACTATATTATAGGCTATATTTCATATGACTACAATGGGGCTATAGAGGTACGAATGCGGTAGTATGTTAGGTAAGTATTCTTGTTTAGTAGTCAAATTAAAGTAGTCAAAGTATCGACGTCTATCATCAACCCATTAATGTCCCACTGCTGGGCACGGGTCTCCATTCATTTGAGAGGGATTAGGCTATAGTCCACCACGCTACTGCGGGTTGGCAGACATTACATGCCATCGAGAAAATCTCTCAAAAATGCAGGTTTCCTTACGGTGTTTTCCTTCACCGTTTGAGTGTGTGATAAATACGAACATAACTTCCGAAAAGTCAGCGTGGCTTGCGTTGCCTTGGGTTTGAACTCGAGACCTCTGACATCTCAGTCCACTGGTCACACCGCTAGGCTGCCACAGCTCACTGCATTTTATATGTATACATAGGTACATATGTATACATACATATAAAAGCGGAAAGTCACAAACTTAAATCATAAAAAAATATCTAATAATGATAACGTAATGTCGTAAACTGCTGTCGTAAATTGGGTAAGCAAATAGTTTTTATTGCTATGAATGCCTATTGCTTTTGATTTGACTTAAAACATTGCAGCAGCGGCTTGGCTCGGCTAAAACCAAGCAGAATGCTTGGTATTAGCCGTTTTCATTAAGTTAATTATAATATAATTAATTAATGAACATTAAAAATTATACACACAAAAATAATTGGCTATAATTTTATAATTACCAAAAAAGCTACTAGAACATGTACCTTCATTTTATCGCATCAATAATTTACGAAGAAAAACTAATTAATGTAATATTTTAATACTGGTTTGATTGGTCATTATTGAAAATTATTTAAGTCTGACGTATTTATGGGTTGAATAAAGAATAACTACGGTAGTTAAAAATAACTTGAACCTCGTTTATCAGATCTAAGATCGGTATTCCATGTTACCGTTCCTCTTATCTAAGAATTGATAACGAGACATTAAAGATCAACAATCATTAAGAAACAAAATAGATTTTAAAGGGCCCGAAACGTTTGGATTAAAATAAAAACAATATGCCTATTGCGATAAAATCTGTAAAAAGTAGTTTTAATCAGTGTCTAATATTCACGTCGGTATAAAATATCAGAAAATAATATTAGTATCAAATCAAAAACGAAATGTATAATAAGGTATGTACCTAATCATTTATCATTATTTATTAACCATTTATAAGTAAGAATTTGATAAAACTTTGCAATTTAAATTTTTCCATTCAGCAGATTTATTGTTACTTAATTTTACCTTGAATTGAAAGAGTTAGTCTGAGTTTCCACATTGACATATTTAAATAAACTTACTGAAACTACAACTTATAAAAATAAGATTTAAAAAATATAGGCGAAACGAAACATTATACAAGCATTTTATTTCATTTTTATAACTAAATAAGTGACTGACCCACCGATAAACGACAGTATTTCAATATTTGACCATAAGTTTACGTAGAAAAATACTTTCTAACATAACCAATAGGCGTAGTGGGTCATAATGATGATGTTGACAAAATAATCGGCAAGCCACATAGTTGGGACGACATGTCACTTTATTGCCTCGCTTGAACATCGATATACGTGGGACTATGGCCTGATTCAAACAATTTCACTAATTAATATTAAAACTACGTATTAGCGGAATAATCACCTATTTGGTGAGTGACTTGGAAGCCGCCAGCCGCCCGCCGCGGTAGAGACGCACTCGAGTGGTTTTAATTAAAATATATTAAAGCCTCTGTTCGATTTGTCTGCGTGCCGGGATCGACCACTTCGTAAAAAGAAATCAGAAGTCGTTCTTATAAAAGGTATGGTAGAGAAGGATAGTGAAGCGAAATGTATGTGGCGTTCACTAGGAGAGGCCTACGTCCAACAGTGGACGAATATAGGCTGATGATGAGATATAGTTTCAGCCTACCATAATAGGTTAGATGTGTAGACCATTTTAGAATAGATATAGTGAGAGTCTAGCATACCTATACTGCTCTACAAAACGATAAATAGATTTAATAAAAACACCAAAACAACCAGCAGTTCTATTTGAATGTCTAATATTTGCGTAAGCATGAGTCATACCCACTTGTCCATGAGTTTCAAGGATAATATGGACTTGATGTTCTGTTTCTCGTTATACTATGTTGCGGTAATGAAGGTAAACATAGCCGTACGCTAACACTAGTGCACACACAGAACTGATCTGAGAATTAACTTAAATGCTACTTTAAATAGTGACCATTTTTCTAAACGTCTCTATATTTTCGAGATGTTAATTAGGTGTTTAAATAAAATTAAGAGACATGAAAAATGCAATATGTAAACACTAATTTGTCTTAACAAGTATAGACTGCTTTTAAAAAAAAATCTAGAATCAAGAAAATATTCTGATAAATGTTTTGATAATAATTTAGCGTTGATTTATTTTAATCTGCGACGCACGACCAGATAAACGCAGCGATATAAAAGGCCTTCTGTGGCTAGGATACTGGGTTCGAATCCCGGTAGGTGCAGATATTTGTATGATGTACATGAGCATTTGTACCTGAGTCGTGGATGTTTCTACGCATATATTTATATTAACAAAAAATATCGATGTAGTATATCAACTTATTTAGGTGTTTTTTTATGTTTCTGCTTCATGGCCATCTGTTTTCCAACAATAAGCCACTTCTTTGTTTGCTTGCTCAGTTTATGTTTTCCTCAAGAGCCATACTTGTATGAAAATTCTTTTCACAGGACTCTCTTGATGTCACGTGGATTTAGTATTCGTAACACAAATCTCATTGCTTAGCTGCTAATCACATAAAAATTTGTCCCTACCGGGATTCGACCCAGGCCCTTAGCGCAGAAGGCAGCGTTAACTACTGCTGGACTTATCGGGTTGTCATGCATGCTTGAGAGACTCTCTCGAAGTCTGCCAACCTTCACTAGACTAGCGTGGGAGACTATAACCTAACCTCTTGAAACGAAAGGAGACCCGTGCCCAGCATTCTGACAATAAATAGCTTGATAATATATTTATAGGTACTAGGAGTTCTTTCACTTCCTCTCTGACCTCTCTCTCTAGTGGTTGTACAGTGCGACTGCCGAGCAAGAGGTCTTGGGTTCGATTCCCAGGTCGAGCAGAGTTATTGGGTTTTTCTTTGAAATTCAGTGTCACCTCGCAGTTTGGATTCGTGCCTGGTTAATGGCAATAGGCCCGCCGCCTATTACATGGGACCTAAAACATACCGGCGAATCGCGGGTGTAGAAGGCAGCCGTGATGGTATGTTAAGTTCTTTCAATCCAATTTTTAAACTTCTGGTTATATAACACTTCTATTACTATGTATTTATGGAAAATTAAATTAAATTTAAAATAACTTTAAATTAACTGTGACGACTAGTTATTTACATTTTATTCATGAGAGTACTACGGTACCGTTAAACTAAATAGTTTATTTATCAATTTAAATAAATATATGTGTGTTCCTTTCCATTATGTGTTTGGACATTTAAGTATTCTATTAGCTTGAGAATGCGATAAGTAAGTGCTTAAAAGGCGTGAAATGACACCTGAAGACAAACTTTTGTTGACACTTTCTCTAAAAAAAACTATACATATTATTTTGTCGATAGCTGATTCTATGCCCCAAAAGACTCCAAGCCAATTAGACGGACCAGAAAATCAAAACTAGCCAATTTGGGTCTGAAATAACAATAATATCTGGTTATCATGACACAGCGCCATCTAGTTTCGTGGTAAGCAACGAGGCTTGTGTTACGGATACTAGATGGTTGATATACTACATATATAATTTTTGTAAATACATACATATTATACATAGACACATCCATGACTCGGATACAAATATTGATGCTCGTCACACAAACATTTGTCCCTACGGGGATTCGAACCGGGACCCATAGCACAGCAGGCAGCGTTAAAAACCGCTAACTAGTGACTAGCTAGTGTTGTACATAACTGCCTACCTAAGTCCGGTATAAAAGACCCTACGAACACAAAATAGGCGACATTCTATCTAACAGGTTATGGCCCATAAATTTAATGTTTATTAACATTTTTATTAGTACAGAACTGCGTGCAAACGGTACACACACATCTTCTTAATTCATTTACGAAACAAATAAAACATGTGATTTACGCGATTATGTTAAAAGCGTTATTTTTAGATCACAGCATGTAAAGTGTTTTTTTTTTTATTCGTTAATTTCTTATCTTATACATATACTAGTCGTCGGTACGACGACAGTAGCGACAGACAGTACAGTACGTAGACAGTACAGTAGCGTAGCACGGTTGCTACGCTTAATTGTGATATATTGTGGTTATAGAGAAAAACAATATTTTAATCGGGTTGTATATTGCATTAAAATTTTAACTCAATCAAAGCAGAGCTATTTGAATTTTTGTACAAACCAATTTAACATTTTTAGTAAGATTTATGACGTTAAGTATTCTTTTTTATATTATACGCAAGTATACAGGGGTTTTGATTAATCTTTTGGCGAATCAACAATAATTTAAGTAAGAAAAAAAACATATTACTCTACTTTTTTAATTTCTATACTATGTCTAGTCGGTTGGAGTATCTATCTATTTATACCTACTGAAGCGTACTGAGAAATATTTAAAGCTGTTAATTGAAGATATAAATATACACTATTTAAATACACAAACTTACTAAATTCAACTATATTTACATTTCTAATATAAATATACATATAAATACAAAATCCAATTACATCAAACACTTATATTTAAATACACAAATTAGCATACACAGCGATGATGATGATGAATCGCATCTACGACCATGCAACGCAACTCACCCCAAAATAATACACAAACAAAATAAAATACATTAAATAAAACACAACTAAAATATTTTTTTAATAAAAACGCAGGATATTATTTGTTTCTGGTCAAGCAATGACAATGAATGAATGCCAATGTTCGATTTTTGAAATACTTACCTTTGACGAAAAAAGCGTCAATGTTGGCGATGATTCCTGTGAAAGAAACAATAAATATCCTGCTTTAATTGCCCAATTTTTGTTGAAAAAATAAAAACGTAAATAATTTGAAACAAAACAATTTTCAGAAATTGAAAACAATGTTACACATTCCATAATTTAAATTATATAATTTTTTTTATGATAGTTTTTAACCTAATAGTATTTTTATTGTTATATAATTTTACTAAAAATATATTGCACTTATTACTAAACATATTTAAAAAAAGAACATTGTAGACGTCATTCTTCCCCTATTAATTAAATAAATCTGACAAAGATAGAAAAAATTGTTTCAATACAAATAGTACCCATTAGTATGGCAGGGTTATTTTATTTTTAATAAAGTAGAAAACGGCCGTATTGTTATTTTAACTTTAAAAATGTCTCAAATCCAATAAGAATATTTAAAAATGTATCTAACTAGAATACTATTTTTTTCTATTCTGTCTGTATTGTATACTTTTTACAGCTTACAATAAATAAGTAATGTACCTACTTCTTTGGTAGATAGAGTTTTTTTTATATAATAAGTTCAAATTTAAGAAATGTACGGTGGATAGCACATGAAACTACCACAATCTGTTTCATCAATTTACAACTTTATGACAAACTAATAAGGTTGATAGTCAATTGGGAAAATTTTAGTTTTGGATAGGTTGGCCTGCTGGCGACTGTTCACAACGCAACTTAAACTATATCCTGTGAAAACATTAATATTATATTCATCTTCTAGACTATATGTATGAAGAAATCCTTGATAGATCATTTTGATACTGCCTCGGTAGTCCAGTAATCGTAAATACGGCTGATGAGGTCTTGGGTTCGATTCCCAGGTCGAGAAGGAAATGTTATTGGGGTTTTTTATGAAATTCTCCATGGCAGCTCGGAGCTTGGATTCGTGCCCAGTTCATGGCAATCGGCAGGCCCCGTATTATTAAATGGGACCTAAAGCATACTGGCGAAATGAGGTTGTACTTTAGTGCACCTCTGCCTAACCTTTCGCGGACGACAGGCGTGATAGTAATGTCTGTAAATTGCGTGACAAAGTGACGTCATACATATCGAATTGATTACAGAATAAACAAGATAACAACTTACACAGTACTTTACGTTATGAGTCACGCCTTTAGTCACATTGTTTTCTAAGAAGAAAGCTCCACAGACAGGAGGAAAAATCCATACAAACACGTCATCGGTGGATTCCCAGTACTGAAAGCCTTTTTATTCCCTGATTTGCAATCAGCTGGAGCTTCTCAAGTTCGCGACAAAAATGTGGACGACACATTTTTAAAACGATTCATCGAACGTTCAAATTGTTCGAGTTTTGCGAACGTAACAATTTAAAAAAGCTTTTCTCGTCTGTTTAGTATAAAAAAACTGTGATAGTCAAAAGCCTTGATAGCTTAGTGGTGTTACCAGTGGACTGTAGTCGAACCGATACACACGTCATGCTCGTGAACGGGAGCTGTCAGTTGGGGCTGGTCGGCTCATACATGTTATGGCAACCTAAAGTGGTTATTATTAGTCTTATTGCCTTTGTTGTAATACGTACGTTTCACATCGATCTGCATCATTCTCATATTGTTATTATATCCATACATAAGCCATTGTAAACGAAAGCCAAAAATTTTGTATTTTTAATATAGTTTAAAGGAGTAGGTATCCATGGAATTTCTTGCCGGTTCTTCTCCATAAAACCTACCTTTTGGAACTGTACAACAAAATTCAATTAAATTCGACAATTCAAAAGCACCTGTATTGGTCTAATTGAAATAATATGTAATGATTTGACTTTGACTTGACTTTGAACCATCTGAATTCCATTCCAAGGCAGGCATCACTGACTTTACGAAAGTTACATGCATATTAATTACATGCTCAAACGGTGAAGACGAACCTCGTGAGCAAACCTGCAAGCCTAGGAGACTCAGTGGCATGTGAAGCCTGCCGACCCACAACTAGCATGGTGGAATGTAGCCTAATCTCTCTCAGATGTGTCACTGCTGAGCACGAGGAGACCCGTACCCAGCAGTGGGACAATAATTAGGTCAATAATGATGAAGAATAGTTGACTATCGCCATCCCACCGAAATTATTTCCCCCCTCAAACATGACTGTATGTCTGTTATTAATAACAAAATTGGTTGTTAAATATTATTCCAATAATAAAATGTAATTATAATATTTATTACCGATCGCTGTATAAATTACAAATACCTATATCAAAATATGATTATACAAGGTTTTATCCTTACGTCAGATAAAAAAAAACGGGCACATAGACGATAAACAAATGATTGCACGTCGATCTAAAAATTCTAGCTTTGATAAAAAATACAACGTAATTATACCAGAAATGAATGTTAAACGATAATATTTATTACACCAATGCCTATTAAACGTATCGTTGTACAATAGTCGGGCAAAAAACGGGCAAAAACAAAGGCAGACACTTGGGAATCGCATGCGCAAGATCCAAGCAATGAACAAAAAAGCTAAACCCACTCTTTCCTAAATTATCCTGTCACGCTCGCCTATAAAATGCAATTGGCTTAAAAAACTGAAATCGAAACTCGTTAGATTAAGCCTTTTTCACACCTGACGGTCAAAATAACATTCGGAATTTGTTGCCAGCGAGATGGGTTTAAAGAATCTTTATTTATTCAAAAGAACAGTGTTCACTTACGAATAAATACAACTCTTCTTCTTTAAACTTCCAGTGGCCTTTACAGAAAGAAAGAAGAATGTTTTTTTCTTCTTTCTTCTGCAACAGTATATTTGACTTAAGATGAGATTTCTATACATAATTTCAACACTATTAAATAAATAATACGTATCTACTTTAGATTATTTGTATAGCAACATAAAATGATTACATCAACTTGTAACTTCCAATGAGGTGAAGATGTGTGAAATGAATTTATTTGAGGTGAAAACAAAAACAGGATAACGTGGAGTGAGTAACGCAAGAGCGACACCGCTGATCTTGCAAACGTTCATAGGCCACGGTAACTGCTCACTATACTGGCAGGCTGTGAGACATTTGCCACCGTGGTATAAAAAAGGTAACTTTGGTGAAAAATTCCCTCCCTCAAACAAAAATTAATGTAAATGCAATTATGGAGATCTTTAGTCGCAATTTTTTAGGATAAATATTACGTATGTTTATCTTTTAGACTTTCGCGTTGCATTATAATATATATTATATTACACGGGAATTAACGCGATTTTACCTTTACCTCGCTGATTCGACAGTCAGCTTGTGACCACGATCAGTGCAACCTGGTCGAGACGTCAAGCATTTTAAAGGTATTCTCGTGTAATATAATATATTATTACCAATGTTTATCTCTTTTTGGAGATTATATTTAAACTATCTACTTTAAGTCCACACGTCATTAAATCAGTTGTTCAAACTAGTTAAAGAGGTGTTTTACTGCATTTTGGCAAGTTCAAGTTAATTTATCTGACAGAAAAAAATCATATACAATTAGTAAAAATCATATACAAGTATGCGTGTTCCTCAAATTTATTCAATGTGATAAATGATCGCAGGTTTCTATTTATTGATTTTGAATAGGCTAAAATTAAAAACTTTCTCGATTATAAATAAATTCATAATTAAATTTCAACCTATAAATCTATCACTAAAAACAAAAAGCGATACACCAAAAACATGACAGCTAGATTTAATCTCCGAAATCAATATAACCGTACAATACCGGAACTGTGTACACAGCCTTAACAGAACTAACTACTATAAGAAGTTTAACTTTAAATGTTTTGCGGTAGGGTTGAAATTCGTTTGTGGTTTTATTTGGCAGGTTGTGCCTCGGTCGGGTTGCGCACAATAGGCGCACGCGCGTACCTGCGCATGCGCAAGGTGACCTGCGCAAGGGCAGCCCGCGTCCCCCTCCCGGCGGTCCCGCGGGCTCCGCTCTGCGCGCCTTTACCGAAATGACCATTAAGGGGGGAATAGAGTTGGCGGGAATATCGATAATTTACACTACAGTTATTTAATAATAAATAAATAATAATAGATATACCTGTAACCAACAGACGCTGTAAAGGATTTAAAACCTTAGGATGAAATAATATCATAAAAATGCGCTATAAAATTGCGATAAAATCCGTAAAAAGTGGTTTTATTTCAATGTCTAATATTCGCGAAAGAGTAAAATATACGTATTATAATTTTAAGGGTTTCTGGAGTGTTTTAGCCTTTTGTTTATGAATAAATCGGAATTCTTGGTTTTATTAATTTTGATACGATACATAATATATCACTGTCTAGTCTTGTTAAGTAAGCACCGTTAGTATCAACTAATGCACCTGCGATTCACGAAAAATTCTAGTTTTCTAGAACTTTCTATTTTCTCTTGTTAATGACTCAAAATGTCTAAGAACTGCACAAGAATTCTAAAATAAAGTATCATTAGGCTTAATTTTGACAGCACAGATTCTACATTTCTAGTTTCATCGAACCGATATGAATAAAATACTTAAATCTTCTTCCAAACACTATTAGTAAACATCAGACTCTAAAATGTAGCAAGATTAGTGATTATTTATTCAGATCACATGTCATAAATATTTAGCGCACGTTATAAAATCAGATTAAACTGTTTATGGCTACCTAATAGAATAGGTAGGTAAATTAAACTAATTAAAATACCTTTCGTAAAATCCGCTGACTTTTCAGTCTTATTCTAATGGTTAAAAACGAATTGAAAAATATATTTACTAATAAAAATAACGAATATATCATCACGCCAAAGCCCCCTGAGGGGAAGGCAGAGGAAATGAAAAATATAATCCTACAATTTGCCGGTATATTGTAGGTTACATGTCCGCTCCGAGATATTACTTACTGAGAGTTTCAAAAAACCCAATGACACATTGCTCGACCTGAGATTCAAACCGAAGAGTTCATGCTCAATAGGCGTGTATTACAACTCCATTCACAAAATATCCTTGGCAAAGGTAGGTAGGTAGCTTAACTTTCCAGATAAGTCGATCAACCAATTATAACAATAAAACCGTTTGCAAAAAAAACGTCAATGAACTTGAAATTCCAACTAATTACGGCAGATGATGATCTAGATGCCAGATTTGACTTTTCATCTGTTTTAATTTACAACAATCAGTAGAGCACTGGCTTATGACCATCTGCCCGCAAATAACAATTAGTTACAAAGATGAGGAGACAAAAACAATTTGAATGATTTTGATTTAGATCGGCAAGTCAAACAATATAGATCTATATGATAGTGTATCGTTTTTATTTTGCCGAACTTAATAGTTAACCAGATTATGCATTTAAAATCTAAATTTTAAATGCACAATCTGGTTCCTTGCGCATTGATAATTTGGCAAAAAATTGAAAGTTCCTTACAGAAAAAAACTGCTTAAAAAATATATGAATAGCGTAAAATGGAAGAAGATAACGCAAACCTTAGCTCAAGAGTTAGACCTACCGGGCTCAATACCCAAAAAAGCCAACAAATCAGAGAAGGAGACTGGCCTTTTATTGATTTTTTGTCAGAAACAACACAATAATGTGTGTTCAATCAACACACATCATTTAAGGTCCTTATAAAAAACAACGTCAATTATTTGAGAATGTTCAGAACGTATGACTTATGTTTTATGGAAAATCGTAATGGTATCGCACTCAGTGCGCATGAAAAGGATACCTATGCGCGGTCCGGGCGACTGGGCGAGGTGAATGACCTTCCAGATGATAGCAGATTTTATTCATTTCGATCATATTGTATCAAAAATTCAATGCATAAAAAATATTCGGTCTGAATATATTATCAGAATCTGACAGGTGTTCTATAAATACTTTATATATCGTCTTGTTCTTCGATATCGATACCAAATCGATCATTCTAACGCCCCATCACTAAGTACTCGCCAAAAGTCAAAGTCAGACAAACGCTCGAAGCGACAGGTGTTGAAGAGAACGCGACGCCGCCCGAACATACGCGACTATTGCCGAATTAATGTTACCACTAAACTAAAACATAATGCCTGGCAATTTTCATGGTACGGTCTCAAGGTAAAAAGGAGTATAATTTGCAGGATGGTAAATAACAAGCGAAGTCATGCTAACTCAAATGTCCTGCCGATGACGGGTAGTTTTATTCCCTGGAAGAGAGCCAATGATACATAGGTCATGTTCGCTAACAGGTGCTGTCAGAGATCGGTCAATTCGGTCAATCGGTCTGGACTAGCAAATCGAATTGGAATCGAATGGAAATTAATTCTTACTACTCTTTAGCATTCGTCGTTAACATATCACAAACTGTTAACATAACACAAAGAGCTGTGGTAGCCTAGCGGTGTGACCAGTGGACTGAGACGTCAAAGGTCTCGAGTTCGAACCCAAGGCACGCACCACTGACTTTTCGGAAGTTATGTGCGTATTTATCACAAGCTCAAACGGTGAAGGAAAACATCGTGAGGAAACCTGCATGCTTGAGAGATTTGTCTTGATGGCATGTGAAGTCTGCTAACCCGCAGTAGGCTAGCGTGGTGGACTATAGCCTAATCCCTCTCAAATGAGAGGAGACCCGTGCCCAGCAGTGGGACGTTAATGGGTTGATGATGATGATGATGATGATATCACAAACAGCATAATTCTCTTATCAATATTGATAAAAATTGTAATCGAGTTTCTACCTGGCTTTTTCCATAAGACCTCCATTTTAAGAATCGTGCAACTAGTTTTGATAATACAAAATTACTTGTAAATTAGTCTAGACCCGTGTCCTGTTATGAGACACCATTAGTCTAGACCCGTGTCCTGTTATGAGACACCATTAGTCTAGACCCGTGTCCTGTTATGAGACACCATTAGTCTAGACTCGAGTCCTGTTATGAGACACCATTAGTCTAGACTCGAGTCCTGTTATGAGACACCATTAGTCTAGACCCGTGTCCTGTTATGAGACACCATTAGTCTAGACTCGAGTCCTGTTATGAGATAGTAAATGAGGTGATGCTAATAAAGAATGAAACGAAAGCGAGCTTATTAACAGTTTAAAACCCATTACGCACATTCTGGGCGAAAGCATGTTTATTTTTATTGTTTATGTCGTGATTTAATGATTTTACTTTCTTTCTTTATCTTTCTATTACCATAGGATGGGTTAGCAAGCAATATGGAAAATATTTCCCACGTTCCAGTTCGAACGTTTCTGCTGTCCCCAAAAGTAATACACTCGATTGAATATATCGTTTGGTTGAAACGTGCGTGGGTGTTACCAAAATCTTTATGACATAAAACTATTTCACACGGTTCTTCTATAATGGCGGATAATGAGCAATGTATGCAAATCAATTGCTTTAGTGTGAATACCGATGATTCACGAACATAAAGCGTTTATTGCGTTGTGCAATATCTGGTGTTTTTTTGCTCGATATTGAGAACGGTCTAGATAAGTAATTATGTAAATGATACACTTTACAAGCTTTGACGTATCAGAAAAATATTTTATTGGGTTTTTTTATTGATTTCTTACACTCACGCGAATTAAAAATAGTTATATAGATAGAATTGTAATAAAACTACATTAATAGAATTTTCTCGTGGTATACTGATGTTAATTAATCCAAATGTCTCGAATTTTACAGCATTCATGGTTGCAGGCAGATCGCGATGTATCCCGATATAACTATTTTAATTAAAAAAGTATTTTAAAATACTTGCTACATATACATATTATGTCCCTCATTGAAGGCATTATATCACTTTTTTCAGTTTCGTAACATACTTACTTGAATTAAAAAAATATACACTATTTCTATACCAAAAAGAAAATACAGACACAAAATCCCAAAACAGTTAAATTAATTAAAGCGGAAGTTTCAACCCCTCCCCGCCGCTGCACTTAATTTTTCACTATTAACCCGTAAATGGGGTGGCTGGAGTGACAAGTGCCGGCGGGGGAGGGGCGGATGGGGATGAGAACAGCACACTGACAGCTCTGCTGACCCAGTTTTCGAAGCGCGCTTCCGCCCTTTCACTCAACGCTGAAACTAGTGAAAACCAACGACAGTGTAATTTAAATTCCCGTTTGTTGCAGTAATTAGTTTTTGGAAAGATTTTGTTTTTAAAAGTTATTTATTATTTTAGGGGATATAAATGTTTACACGGCATTATGGGTGCCTATAATTCTCTGTAGCTCCTAATTGAAAGGGGAGGTTTTTTATGTTACTGTAATTCTGATAGTCACAGTAAATAAAAAAAATCTAATATTTATTTTCATCGTAATATGTTCCAAAAATCCGATGAATAGTTAGTGTGTTATGATTACATTCTGAGACAAACTCTACCGTAGTAATTAGGTACAATCCAGTTTAAATCAAAACACTATTACAATAAGACAATAAATCTAATAAGAAACAATAAGATTCATAAACAATTATTGTTTTAATTTACGAAAATCAAATACTTAAATGCATTGATAACACATGATCATTTAAAAGATAAACTAAAAATTTGACGTAATTTTTATATACGTTTGGAACATTTATAACAGATGGCGCTACTGTCCACTAACCACTAACTGATACAATAAAAATAAAACTTTGTAATGCGTGAATACGAATCAAGTCCAATCATAAAATTTGCATCCAAACTTAGATATTATCACCTGACCTGATAATGTATGTATTAACATACACATGTACCTCGTAATCACACAATTCAAACTCAAAGAGAACTTAATAACTCAAATTAAGTTAGCACATGCCAAAAGTACAGACAGCACGGCAGGTGTCGGCGCCTCGTTGTATAAATCATTTTTTTGCCGATCGTACATTGTATGTTAAGTTATTTTGATATTAGGAATAATTATTTTTATCAGCTGCTCCTCATAAAAGATGCCAATTAGAAGGAATTAGATTGAAATAAGCTGTAATAGTCTATTAATGTGACTGTGAATACAAATCATAGCAAAAAGTATTATTTTATATAAACATTTTCAAGCTTTTAAGACGTTACGTTAAATCTCTAGCTGCACGGTGTTAAGAAGTTGATCTCATGGAGAAGAATCCGGCAAGAAACTCCATAGACACTCTTTTAAAAGTTTTCGAGTTTAATCCTAAGGCCTCAACCTTTTGGACTTTCTACCGTATTTGTCATATGCTCAAACGGTGTATGAAAACATCGCGAGGAAACCTGCGTACCTGAGAGATTTTCTCGATGGCATATTAAGTCTGCCAACTCACACTAGGCTACTGGCACTGGATTGTAGCTTTATTCCTATTCGAAAGAGTGGTCACCCGAAATGTTGAGCATGTAGTTCCAAGAATTTGGTCTTATGGAAAAGAATCCGGCATGAAACTCCATGGACGCTTTTTTAAGCAAGTGTGCGAGGTCAATGTAGGTTTGTCTAATTATTAGATCTTGCCTTTAGATTGGTAGTCTTCTGTATTGTTCTTTGTCCCTAAGAGGAGAACACGTAGTTTAGTTTAGAGGAGGTAGGGCAAAGCGAGATTCCTGTTCAAATTGAACTGCCGGACAGGGGAAGTACCTCCGCCTTACAGAACACCGCGGTGAATCAACAATAGTTGTCTTTCTGCGAGTGAGTAAGGTTACCAGAGCTCGTTGGGGAGCGACTATTCTGACAGCATGGGCATTATTCTATTTGCTGTCAGTTTAGTAATTCCCTATTTTAAGAAACCAAAGCGTTTTCTGCAGGGGTGTGCAACGCGTTTGCAAGCCTTCAGGTGTTGCAAATGTCCATGGGCGCCGGTGATCACTTACCATCAGGTGAGCCGCCTGCTCGTTTGCCCTCTTATCGCAATCCAAAAAAAAGGTTATATTAGTTGTGATATATTTCCTATATAATTGTATAACATCATATAAATAAATCTTGGCCAGCTATGCGCGATTTATTCGATTGCTTGTTTAGAGGTCACTCATAATTGATAGGTACAGACTACACCAGCTCTTATACCAAACATATTATATTAATGTACATATGTAATTAAAATATATACAATTCGTATAAAACTGGTAAGCGTTTGTTTAACAATTTAGTAAATTATATGGTTTTTGCTTGTTCGTGTGTTTCAATTACTGTTTACATTGTTCGTAAGTCATGCATCATTCTTGTTGGCTTCTTCCTATAATCACCTTTGTAATATATTTGATTATCTACAACGATTGATAGACGTTTATTTTATAACTTACCATTACCCCTTGTATCTTAGTAGGGTAAGGCATAGATGTACTGACGTATAGTCACAATACAATGGTATATAATGATACGTCTGGAGTTGCAAATGACCATAGGCTATGGTAACTCTATGGTAACTACTATCAGGTGGGCTGTAAGTTCGTTTGCCATCCTAGTACAAAAAAATATTGGTGTTTCTTTGGCCACTTGTCATAAGGGGCGAGCATAAATCATATAGCAAATAATCTTGACAATAACATGGCACAAATTCAAACTCCAAGCTGCTACTGATAAATACCCTTATAGAAAAAAAACTAATCAAATCAGGAAAATCTAACTTCAAATGGAGTATCCACAATCAAAAACAAAAACTATCCCAAAGACTCAAAGAACTTCGGTGCAAGGCCACAAACGCCGAATGTATCGGCTGCCTAAAACAATTTGAGTCCCCCCCCCCCCCCTCCGCGCCCCTCCCTCGGCATCGTAAACCAACCCTATTAAATGTTTACAGCCTTCTAAAAGAACCGAGGTGCAAGGGGCGATAAAAAACATAAAAACAGTTTTTATGCGTAAAGATTTGATATTATAAAATATGTTATCTAGGGTAATGCTGAAGTTGCTGGTAATTTTGGGATGAGAGGGATAGATAGTAAAATTGTGTACAAGCAGGGATAGCGTAGTACCTATTACGAACGGACTGCTAAGTCATAGGTCTTCAGTTCGAATCTAAGGCACCTCTGACCTAATCACATGCTAAAGGAACTTGAATGCCTAAAATATTTGCTCGACAACTTTCTGAAGTCTGCCAACCCGCATTAAGCTATATAATCGTAGTAAAAAATACAAGAAAATTTAACCACTTCACAATCCTTAATTAAAATGCAGCGCCTTCATCATCAGCCTATATTCGTCCACTGCTGGATGTAGGCCTCCCCTAGTGAACGCCACAGAGCTCGATCTTCGGCAGGGCAGGGCCTTGATACGAGTAATTTAATAAATAAGAAGCATTTTTAACAAAACAGGTCAAAGTAATGAGAATCGAAAGAAATTAAATGATTTATGGATTCCTTTGCCGTCCTAAACAAAAAACCGAAGTTCAAATTGACACAGTATAAAAAAAAAACAAAAAAAAATGATCAATTTCTAATTTCGAATCCAGAACAATTTGCAACAGTGGGTTAGGTTGGCGGGCGGCGTAAGTTATGTGCCTATATGCAGGTCGGGTGCCGAGCGCGAAGGACGCCCGGTACTCAATGTGACCCAATGTGCTATCGAGTGCTCTCGCTCCATCATACACTGGGTTAGCTCGCTTTTTGTGCTACCATACACAATTTAAATTTAGAACGAACTTTTCAAATTCGATTCGATTTTGTTTGTATTATCAAACAAAATGGAATTTGAACAGTTACCATTCATTGAATGGTATTTTAGAGAGGGATTTGTGATAGCCTAAAGACCAAAGGATTGTAAAAGGTCTGTCAAAGGTCTCGAAGTCAATCCCACAGCATGCACTACTGACTTTTCGAAGTGAAGTGCGTGTTTATGTCATGCTCAAACAGTGAAGGGAAACATCGTGAGGATAATATCTGCCTTCCTGATAAATGTTGTGAAGTTTGCTGTTTGCCCACTCGCACTAAGATGAGAGGAGACCCGTACCCAACAGTGATTGTGTTGACTGTGATGATATTTTACATCGTTTTGTAATAAGGCCAGTATATAATACAATTAAAAAATCTATAAAAAACAATTTAAACACTACCATTTTAAGTCCGTCACCGTTGGAAGTTCTCGAACAAACAAATGACCACAAATTGACCTACAATCAATTCCGGTAATTTTGCAAAATTGCGTCGTAAACTTAATTGTTGACTTTCACACGCCGATATGCTACACAATGCCTTACTATTCCACAAGGCTCGTAATAAATATGGCCGAAGCAAAAAGAAAAAAACGAAAGCGTCGAATCTAATGTAGCGTAAGAAATGACGTGATGGTGCAAGCAATCCCATATAATCTCCATTAGTGCACTTCGCGAAAGATCCTTCAATACACCTGTCTCGCTCACACACCAACAAAAAATAAGTACCTACCAAATGTCGAGCGCAATCCGTTGCATTCCGTACCCTTCGCCATTACTGACCCATGGCCTCAAAAACAAAGAGAAATGACCTCTATTCTGCTTCAGCTAAGTATCAAAATAAATGCACCAGATGATATTGTTATAATTTTTTTGAACAAGTGCGAAGGGTCCAGCAATTCTTAACTTAATATAAATAACAATAACAAGACGGCTTGGGTCGATCTTTAAAACCTTTTAAAAACATTGAACGGATTTGACAGATGAGGCTGTATGCCTCATTGTCTTCGGTCGAAATTTTGAGTAACGAACGCCTACGTTTGATTGCGATAAACCTCTTTTAGCTGCGCAAAAGGATTAATTTTTTAAGTAGCTGTGAGGTTATCGAAAAAAGGTCACTTAAACAAAACAAAGAATCTATTACGTCATGTAATTTAACTAGATTTGTAATCGTTGACGTATTATGTTCTCAATTCGATAGCGATAACTACAAGAGGCGTATCACACACGCAAAGCGGTGTGACTCTTTAAACAAAACTTGTACTAGGAAGCACATCCCTCGCACGCCTCGCTCGGGTCCTTCGCACACATTTGATACACCACTCACTAGTTAAGTATATACAAAATCCTCGCTCAGCTTAGCTAGGATTGAGCCAGACTACACAAATGAAGTAATACTGCTGGTTACCTATTCTACGTGTCCGTTACCTGTTAACTAAGATACGATCAAATTTAATGCTAACGGTGAAAGATTCCTGTGCATAAAGATGCAACATACGATAATTCACGAAGACAGTTCGCGTTAAAAGGATAAAATGGAAATCATATTTTAAACTTCTAGTGGTCGTAAATGCGACTGCTGAGCAAGAGGTCTTGGGGTCGATTCCCAGGTCGAGCAGTGTTATTGGGTTTTTCTATGAAATTTTCAGTAGCAGCTCGGAGTTTGAATTTGTGCTCGGTTAATGGCAAAAGACTCACCCCCTATTAAATGGGACCTAAATGATTGATGATTGATTGATTGATGAATATGTACAGTAGTAACTACACCTCTGCATTTCCCTTCGAGAACAACAGGCGTGAAGATGGTATGTACATATATTTCTATCTGACCATGTAACGAGATATCAAATAGAGCACCTTCAACATAAACCAAGATATATCGCCGGACCGTTAAAGATAAACATTTTTTTAGAGAGAAATAATACTAAATATGCGCCCGCGCACACACGCACACACACATACATATAATTTATAATGAACTCAACGTTTGAAATGTTGAAATTAGCATAAAATAAATATAATATTCGTACAATTGCTGTGACATCGCAATCAAAATGGCCGCGTATGGAAATTTGTCCAAACCATGTTATATGTTCACAGAACTCAATACGGGTTTGATTTATAAATAATTGTGTCACGGATATAAAATCTCGTGATGTCATCTTTATATGATTGTCTTAATTACTTATTTAAATTGTTTTTTGTTTTTACTAAAACTGTGTTTCTATTTAATAGGAACTGATAATGACTTTAGAGAAACGTAGTCTTATATTGTTGACGTCTTGTGTCAAATTTGACAGGACGATTGACGCGATAGCAGAATTGATACGACGCGAATAACAGGATTGAATCTCACTCAAAACAATTATGACATTGCATGATCCGTTTTTCACATGTAAGTGTTTGTGTATACAATAACGCACTTACGATACAAGGGAAATTTCTATTAGCCTACTAAATAAAATTATACAGTTAAGTTTATATTTATGTAAACATCTTAAAGACAACTTCTGTACGAAATAACATAACAAAGCAACACTTTTGATTTAATAAAATAATACTCTTCCTGACCAAATGGAGCATACCTTTGGGCCGGAAACATATTATTTTTGCCTCTAGTTATGACATAGAGAGAATGTATCTATTCACATAGTGTTACTAACACCAACGGCCAAATACTCAAACTCTTCTCAATTTTAAGTAGCCTTTAAATATAATCTTGACTCTTTCACTTTTCAAACGAGTGAAAGAGGCAGTAATATAGTTGTCTCTAAATAAATTTAAAATTAACTTAGAATATTTGGTCGTCTTTTAAATAAGTGTTTATATTTTAGCTGACTTTAGCCTTAAAATTAATGAGAATTTTAAGACTAAAATTATTAGTACATATGAGTGCATACAATTTCGCAGACAGCTCTATAATTAATCCTTCTTAAAAACTACAGGAAAGCTCATGTTTTATGTTAATTATTAAAACGATAAAATACATAATATTTAACTTTAACTCCCATAAGCGTCGTGTTACGTAACCCGCGTCTCTCTGTCTGCGGACGACGACATCGAAAACGGATGAACTAATTTTGAAGACTACATATGTATTAGACAAGCTACTGTGTGTTCCATCAAGTAAATTACATAATTCTCTACCTATAGAAGATGAAATAAAATAAAAAACCGTTTTGTATATTTTCCACTATAAATACAGTAGCAAGTGATTTAATAGATTTATTTTTCGTATTATTACATGGATAAAGTTTCCAAAAAATTATAAATTTTAAGTCAGTTGCCGCATTGGCACAAAAACTGCGAGTTGTCGAGCAGATAAAATAGTTGATTTTCAGGTATAAATGTCAGGTATAAAACCCATATTATAATTTAACATATAGACACTAACATTTCTTGGTTACTAACTATAAAATCTACATCTACTAACTATAATATCTTTTTTTTCCCTGGCTATTTGCTTAGTAACTTATTCGATACAACTACGTGTTTTATAGTGTAAAAATACTCGAGAATCCTAGATGAGACAATTTCTCAGACAAGCAGGTTTCTCACTGTGGTTTCCTTGTTCTCAAAGTGAGAATTAGGTATTTTCCTGGGAACTCCAATCCTTTGAGTTCACAATCCAAAGATCACAGCACTAGCTATCACAATTCTAGCCAACGTATTGTATGTATATAATTGTATACCTACATAACTCAAGAAGCAGTAGTAATCCCTATTAAATATATTTCACATAAAGGTAAAAAATTACCATATTATTATATTAAGAATAATTAAATCACCAATGATCACGCTATATGCCGCTCACAAGTCGTAAATAGCGGGTGTTAATGGGCGAAAGTAGGTAGGTACCCTTTAAACCGATCCGAGATCAAAATGTCAATAGATATGTCATAATTTAAACACCGGAAAGAGTATGTAATTTAACCCAACCCATCCCAAATATTTTCTTCAAATATTTTGTTACCGTTTCATTTTCTTTACCTTATCATTCTTCATTTGCTTGTCTGGTTTGTCACACAGTTGGGTAAAAAAGCCTTCCTTCCTTCTACTTCTTGCTACTCCCGTTTAAACCTTCCCGATAACAGTCAAGCGCATCAAGCCATCTTCATCTGTATCTATCAACCTGTTGCCATCCACTGCTGAACGTAGACCTCCCCTAAAGTGCGTTTTTTTGCTCTTTATTTTTGGATGATTCCGTTGTCTACCACACATACCATCACAATTGTCATCCCCGAAAAGTAAGACAAAGGTGGACATCCACATTTCGCGGGTATGTTTTAGGTACCATGTAAAGGGGAGCGAGCCAGCCATCAACCGGCCACGAAACACTCCTAGCTGCTACTGAAAAACCCAATAACACTTAGCTCAACCTGGGAATTTAATCGAAGACCCTTACATCTGACGCGCTTAGACCACTAGACCGACGTGGCAGTTATCTACCATACGAAGTAATATTTAATAAAAGCTCCCAAAATCAAAAGACACGAAATGAACATTGCCGTTGCGTGTTTGTAACCATCGACAACCTACGTTCCATCGCTATCACAGAACTTATCAACAATAATAACGCTAGTTTCACCACAAAGCGAGACATTTATGTCATTTCATAAATCTGTGCTGACTCTCGAGCTCGTTTCCGGTGGAGCATCTTTTTAATTAAATGTATCAGCATCAACAGAGACCATTAGCATACCGGTATGTACAATATTGAGTGCACTTTACGTAATACCTGTTCTCCAAACAAGTTTTATAGCTTATAGTCATCCTAATTTCGTACGCAGAGCGATATTGGATTTTCTAATCAATGTGTGTGTTTTTTTTTGTCGTAGATTACATGATCTCTGATTGCGGTTAATGGTCTTCGTTTGCCCACTTCGAGACAAAGAACTTGATTAGCGTATACGGGTTTGTCTTTTTGATTAACGTTTTCTCTTTTGGTGTTAAATTTGAGAAGCTATTGAATTAAGTATACTACAGAGGTTTGATGAGGTGACAAATCGTGTGCATTTGTCACCTCATCAAACCTCTGTAGTATCGTGTGTTAGGCATTTTTAATACAATCCTCAATTGTTTTTCTTTTAATCCTTTGAGCCGTTTACTTCGCTCGGAGCTCAATCTTTTGATTGCTAAGTATTCAATAAAAGTTCTCGCACCACAAATTATTATAGCCTTGCATAACAAATTATGTTTATTGTGTATACAATTGCAAACGCTTTAGCCAAGTTACTAGCTATCTGCCCATCTTCTGTCTCTACCCGTAACATTTTCCTTTTTAGGCATTTCATCTAGATATTATTCTACTTTTGACAGCATAATATTATATATTTTATTTCATTACATAACACGATTTAAATGAGGTAAGTATCATCTTTGCGTATGTGTTTCACAAATCCACGGCCAAACTTGAATGTCAACCATTCATCAAGATTAAATGTTTATTATGCCACCGACTCACTTGTCGTTACATATGATTTTAATTTTATGATAATTAGTTCTAAAATGTTATTAGATGATACGGTGATTAGCATTTGGCCAATCGGTTGGATTTTTAATGAAACTGGTGATTAGATAACCAGACTTGTAATTTTTTTTTGGTAAAATTTCCAGTATTCGCATGATATTTTGTGAATATTATGGCTCATTATCTCGAAACATATTCTGCATTTATTTATATTCTATATATACTTCAGGCAGCTGATTCCATTCCTTCGCTGGATAAGGAACGACGAGAAAAGGCATTTCTGGGTAACTTTAAAGTCTTTTCAATATTCATAGTACCTATTCAAGGTGATCTAGGAAGTGTATAAAACTAAAAATATTAATAGGTGCGTTGATAACGATACAATAACTAAATAATTAATTGTAATCACACTTTATTCCTAAACATTACCAAATTAATAACAATATATTTCCTAAATGACCCTGAAATAACCGTCTTCAAATCAAAAATCGAACGCTCACAACCGGTGGCGCCAAATCGCAATTAAAAAAAAACAACAACCACTCGCATAGAGCACAAAAAATTTAAGACGTTTTTTTTTCAGCAGCTTACGCGCGCCGCATAGACAATGGCCGCCATTATTCGCGACAGTGCGCTCATTACCGTTTTTGCTGACGGTACTAGGGCGCATTGTTCGCGCGCGTCTACCTGTGCTATCGGTACATCAGCCGTAATGATTTTCGTATGCATTGTTTGGTATCGAGTTTGGCAGGAGAAATGCATTCGACAATGATTTATTTTCTCCTTTTTTCGTGTACAATAAATTGTCGAAGATGTTTTGTTATTTCCGTATTGATGTGTATTTTAAATACAATGAGACACTTAGGTTGAATATAACAGTTAATTTGTATATAGACATTTTATCAATAGTCAGTAGCTCTGCTTATTGGAGGAAATGAATTTTATGCAATCTCTATACCTACGTACTTATTATAAATTTTGATCTCATAGGTAGTCATTGTAGTCTTTTGCACTTTTACTACTAGGCAGTCTCAATGTCCTGGGGTCTAGGCATTAAAGAGCGATATTTAACGTGTTACGTAGGTACCTATACTTACAGAGAACCATCACCGTGAAAAAAGCCCCTCGATATACCTATTTTAAATGTCCCAAGCAACATCACTATCTATCATCCCAAATGAGCAAAAAAACACGTAACTATTACAACCCTTTTATTAGACGAAATAGGCTTAAGCAACTAGTACGTAGCTTAGAGAATAATATCAGTAAGCCCACGCACACACGCCCAAATGGTGTGTAATAAAATAAATTCCACATACACACGGCCGGGTCTGTTTTTTTGTCAATTAAAAATTACAGTGGGGTCTCAAACGCAGGTACTTGTCGGTACCACAGAACGGGTATACCACGATTTACATTTTACTGGCTTCATAGAGTTATATTATTGTGAGATATCGGACAGACTTTAATGGTTTTTTAAGGTAGTCAGTATCATACCCAGTAGGTATTACTACAAATATGTAAAATAATTCTATTTCCTTTTGCGGACTCATAAGCTTTCTTTTTTATGTCTTGCCAAATATTTTGAATCGTTGCATGGGATAGGAAAATAATTTTGACAGTTAGACATTTAATTTATAATTTATATTTACCCTACCACGTTTGCCGTTGCATTTTGGTTAATGATAAAACCAATCTTAGAAGCGAGTTGTATATTGTGTCAAAATTTAAGCTCAATTGGTGCACAACATTTATGTAACTTACACAACCTAACTGACCATTTTATGTATATAGATATTATTGTTGTAACTAATAAAATAATGGACTTGATGGGTGAAGAGTCGACGTGCAAATCAATTTTGACTATAAGGAGAAACGTTCACTAAAGGCAAAATAAAGGAATAAAGTTACCTCAATTCTCTAGAAAATAAAATAGGACTCGTTAATATGATAATTACCAAATCCAGAGAACTGTTTTAGTTTTAATAGGTACTAAGAACGAAGTTATTTAGATCAGCCGACGAACAAAAACAAAAGTAACGCAACAATGCAAGCTCAAAGTATCAAAAAATATTTTTTGTGTAAGTAATCTCGAGACCGACCTAACTCTGAACTCAGATCAGGTAGAAAAATGAACATTGAACATACGAAGGCAATTAACTTTCGGTACCTGCGCGCACGCATACTAACTCGCATAGTGTTCCACCAAACAGATTCGTACCGAAGGACCACAAGCTACGATTAGACCAGTAAAGCAGTTGTTGCCCATAATGTGGCAACCATGTGCCTACAACAACTGTAAGTCAACACTGTATTAAAATAAATAAATAAAAATCTTTTTATTGTGCCAAAAATAATCAAACATTATATTTTAAAATTTGTCTTTATTGACTTGTCTAAGTATCCCTCAGGATCGCATTGATAAGTTAGAAGTAAAGAGTGTTATTTACTTGTATATAGGAAGATTTGTGTGTTTGGGAGAGGGACATAATAATATCTAAAACTCAGATCTTTCTTATTTTCTTTTCCATAATTCTTGATAATAATAATCGGAAGCTGACAGTCAATTTTGGTCTGGGTAAGTGAATATTTTTGTGATCTTAAGTCTTCTAAGAACCTTTTGTTAGTACAGGTTCTTCTGTAAATTCCGATTGTGTGGTGTCTGCACACGTGCGTATGCGCTAACTGTTTGTGTGTGTGTGCGCGCAACACTTGCGCAAACACGGGGGTGTAACGCCTTTACGGGGTTCTAAAGATAAATCGGCGTGGTTTAATGGCATTCGGAATTTATGTTCGGGTTGAATTTGTTTTTAAGTTATATTAAGTGCGCACCAATTGTAGATTTTTGGGACAAAAGAAGGAAGGAATCTTGTAGGGTTTTAATAAAATTTAAGTGTTATCTTGACTTTTAAAGTCATTAGCTTCTAAGCGTGAATTCTTCGCTGGTTGAAGTTATGGTAAAATAATGTTAAGGCCGAGTTATTTCCTTTAAAGTATACAATAAGATTTTTTTTCTAGATTTATAAAAAAATCTATGATATATTTATAAAATACAGCAATTTACTGTAATAGACGATAATGGTCAGACTCATCCCTAATCCTAAAAAAATCCTGTACTTTAATTACTTCATCATTTGAAACTACATGTATTGACAAATATGCACATAAACTAAATCTATGCCAAAATACAAATCAGTATTCATTTTAAAGTATCGTCAAATTGACTGGACCAAAATAGGGTCACTTCCAAACAATAGGTTGTTACAAAAAATGATTCCTTGGTCAGAATCGCAAAAAAAGTTAAGAGAGAGAGAGAGCACATGCTAGCAATATTGTGCCTTTAATAAAGAAGTAGGTTTTAATAAACAACTCTTTAGTAAAAGTTTAATAACTAAATGAAATCAAGGTAGGTAAAGTTGTGATATTAATTAAAAGTTACAATCGCTTAAGAAATTTATAAAAGGTACGATCGACCACCTTAACGGCCGAAGACTTTTCATCTTTATTAAAATAATGTTAAGGTCCAAAGTGGACAGTCTGTAAGTCTACTACTAGTATCATAGTAATTATGGAAAAATCGTCAAAATATCTTGTTGGTCAGAATACAATTCGTGAGGATACCTGCATGCCTCAGAAATTTTCTCGGTGGCCTGTGAAGTCTATCAACCCGCACTAAACAAGAGTGGGAGACGAGTCTCAAAGCCTAATTTCTAAAAAAAATTGGAGACACGCATCAATGGGCCAGTAGGAGTATAACAAAATGATGATGATGAATATTCCTCCCTTAATCTATCAACCTGTATATATTATTTAGATCCATTATAGATCAATAAATAGTTAAGATAATTTCACCTTTTTGCCGAAGCTTTCATATACTGCATCCAGAATGTACTTCTTAGAACAAAAACATGCCGTCGGTTTTGCGCCATATGGCCGAAATATTTTTAAAATTGTCTACTTTGAGACTGTTATTATTGGGCCGGAAGTTGCATGTTATTGGAAATCGCCATATTAGTTCGTCCACCATTAAAACTGGGCTGAACTAATTATATACACACAAACGCACGTGTCAACAAACCAATTTAATTACAAACGAGGTTTTATATAAGATTTGTTTTATAATTTTAAAGTTTGAGCATTGAGGTGGAGCATTTGAAGTTTCTGTTCCGATGTTTGATTCTGCTTTGTTGGTCTAATAGTATAATAAATAATAATAATAAATATTCCTGGACATTATGACACACAGCGTCATCTAGTCCCGAGCTAAGGAACGAGGCTTGTGTTACGGATACTAGTTGGTTGATATACTACATATATACTTTTTTTTTTGTAAATACATACATATTATAGATAGATACATCCATGACTCGGATACAAATGTTTATGCTCATCACACAAACATTTGTCCCTACCGGGATTCGAACCCGGGACCCTTAGGACAGAAGGCAGTGTTAACTACCGCTGGACTAACTGGGTCGTAATAGTAGCAAGCGCTGTTATGTGTAAGTTGCCGAGTTCGTTTTCTAGGACTAACCAAGTTAAAAGCCTTCAGTCCAGCTGGTAATATGAATACCTATGGTAATTATTTATGGTAGCCACTGACCTAGAAGCTCCCACAACCTGTCTCCCTTTAGGATATCTCAGTCCAGTAACTCAGTTGCGGAATCTGATGGCAGAAACTTCGCTTAAAATACTATTCAGCAATCAGGATGAAGAGCTGAAGATCGAGATTTGAACCCAACCTCCAAAACAGTCGGAAAAAGGCTCGGAAGATGTCTAAATTTTGAGCTAGGGCAATCTAAATACGAGAGGCTGATTATTCAAGTGTAATCATAAAAAAACCTTGAGATTTTAAAATAGTCCGAATTTACGCTATTGATTTAAAACTGGATAGTTAAACTCTCGTTAGACGAAATTCAATTAACTTTTGGCAATAAACGAACTTAAGGTGTGCCCTACACCTCAAGGCACAAATCAATTTCATGAAGTGCGAATTTGTATCTAATAGTTATGTATTTAATGTGTTTTTAACAGTCCACGATAACTAAATTAGACCCATCGCTTCTATTACTTTATACAACTAATTGAAATTGCAAAATTAAATTGTAGTCATTATTGTAACTATTAAAATCGAGGTATTGAATACACTTGACGATGACCCGATTTGGGCAGAAATATTGGAGGCTACCTTCTGTGGTATGGGTCCCCTTCGGTACGGTAGGGGCAAATGTTTCTATGAGTAATTTGTGCATTTAAAAGAATATATGTACTAAATGGTTGATACACTAATCATTTAGTACGTAAAACAACACAATCGTCGTTGCTTAGTTCTTTAATTCGGTTTTAGATGGCACTGTGTCACAATGTGCTATCAGCACATTGTAGCATATTTATATACTTAAAGATTATATTCGATGAAATGACAAGTTACAGATTTAATTAAAAAATGCCGACAAGTGTGATCAGTCAGTAAACCCACCCGCGGCGCAAGCGCACCCGACGATGCATCCCAATTATTACCAATCCCCCGAATTTATGCGAACTACAAATAATAGGGCGCCATTACTGATTTATGAGCGAACATATTCTAAGAACAACACAAAGGTTGCCGGTAAAAAAATCCTACTTGTTTTAATCGCGTGTGTTCGTACATGAGTCATTTATAATGTAATCGACATGATTCAAGCGCTAGACGCGAAAAAAAATCAAAAGCTTAAATTGTAGAAGGCCGTACGCGTCGTGTCAGTGCTTGCGGCAATTAAAAATAATTAGGGAACGAAGATGGCGTCTTCTCGGAAGGACTCGTCGGTACATTTACATATGGCGTTGGACGATCTAACGGGCGAGGTGCCGCTTCCAGCGGAATTCAGGGCGAGGTGAATTACAATCTATGTTTCTCTATTTCTTTTTGTATTGTTAGGAATTTATATAAGTATGGAGACACATTTTTTTATCAATTAAGAGAATATTGCGACATTTGATTGGAATGCATAGGTACTATTTACTAGTGACATATATCTTATTATATTGCTCATCGCATAGTTAATAAAACTGAGATATAACAATAAAATAATTAGAAAGAATTATCCTATTACATATGATGAAATCAACCAGGTGGCCCAGGACCGGTCCTTGTGGAAATTCTTCTCCTTCCTTCCTACATCTAGCTGATATTATGATGATGAAATCATTATTCGATAATGCGGTAAATGTCATTGTGGAATTTAGGCTTATCGTTTTCGGTCTTTACAGACTGATTCACGAATAACATCCATTGAATCATTATTTTAACAGTACGGCCAGTCCGCTCCCCGCTCAAAGTGGGACCACAACGCACTTGTAAACTAAATCGAGCACGATTAGGGGCAATAGTGATTGAAAAGGGTAAAGTAACCGGCCTGTATTAATGTCCATCTTTTATTTGTTATTTTTCGGCCAAATAACGCCGGCTTAACGTTTAATTTTGGACTGTAGACATACCTATATAATATTGGACACTACTTATTACGAATTATGTTCACGGAATCACGAATAGTGTTTATTTTTTAGGGATCGAAAATATTTGTGGGATACCATTTAAAGGATGTGGTTGGATGTTTATTTATTTATCGGCCTCATGATAGACCCAAGTCATAGCTCAAATATTTGGAACTGGGAAGCTTTGCATTTTTGTCCCGGGATCAGTGTCTAGGTAGGGATTGAATTTATTTATTACGGAGCATAAGGTTAGTAAGAATAATAACAAACTCAATTTACTTCAGAATTCAAAACTATCCATAAAAATTACATAAATAAATTAAAATTTTTGGGGTTGGCAAAATCTTATAAACTTACACGCATCTTGTACGTTGCAAAAATTTTTTTGGAGGAGACTCATTAATTATTACAATAAAATCGCCGAACTTAAAATCGCGAAAAAGGTGTACACTTTTAAAGACCGAGCTGCACTAGTAAATACGTGATAGTAAATTGTACTCTATATGAACACACAAAGAAGTAACATTTGCATGGCACAAAAAACCTTGACCTAGTAGTTTCTGGAGCAAGGCCTGAATATTATTCAATGAAGTGCTGAATGCGTATTGAGAGATCTAACGACCGTTCAAGGACGGTAAACTGGGGAAGCAAGGGACTTTGAGATCTTTGGCCACGGTAACAGGGGCTAGATTCTCGTGAAGAAGACTTTATGCCAAATCGAGAAGGAAGGGACTGTAAGAGACTCAATATAACGTCCTGGAGAAGAACCGGGTTGGTGATATACATTTTAGTTTAGACTAGATTTAATTCCAACGATTTGGATCCTTAACAGGCATAGTCAGGTGTAGAGTGACTTGATGGTAACAACTACCCTAGTTTTTGTTAATGATTGAAATCATTCTGACTGTAAAGGATATTGAAGTACCTACATAGTTTATTTCAATACCTATATAAAATCTTATGTTTCAATATAGTTGCAGACATCGTTTTAATATCTTCCTTATAATCTAAAGATCTTAACTAGTCCGTCTCTAAATTACTCCGAAGTCTGCTCGCAAAAGCGTGGCCCATATTTTTTCCCATCGACACGCTTCGCATTCTAATGATTGTGATACATATCTTCATCATCAACCATAAAACTAGATATCCTTAAAAATACCTTCTATTGAGGAGAACACGGAAGGTTTTATTGATATAAGTTACATAGCTAAACACATTTACATAATAATATTACGAGAATGTCGAAACATGTTATAATAGGTTTGAAACATCTTCGCAACGTTCAATAGCCATTTAATAGCTAGCCAATATTATTTAATTTATAATAAAAATATTAAAGCGAGCCGTGATCCCTTTTAAAACGTTATGATTTACGATGTATTACTTTGATGGACTTTAAAATTAAATGTCCGATAATGGCAGCCATTTTACACATAAAGCGAATTTAAATTTAATCCAATCAAATGCCACAAATTTAATGTGTTATTCAATCAAATGTTACCTTTTAGAAGGCTTCGAGCCATTTCGTTTTTTGGGGTTCCTTTGCAGTTGTAACTTACGCAAAGGAATTATGATTTAGTTGATGTTTTCTTTTTATATTCATGCCATATACTATATACTCTTCATGCTATATAGTCTCACATTTTGTCGGTATGTATTTTCGGCTCATGTAATACGGAGCGAGACTGTTGGCATTACCGGAGCATCAATCCAAACTTCGAGCTAAAATTTCAGTTTCATACAAATATACATTAATGTTTTGCTCAACCTCTGAATCGAACAGGACCTTAAGCTTTGCAGTCGCTCTTGCAACTACTAGACTAAAAAGGTAACAATATTTAATTAAAAAGATTTCTTACATTACTCTACTTTACTGTACAAAGTCCAATAAACCCCTAAACCCTGAAAATACAAGCATATTACAAACAGTTTATCAAACTCCTGTTTTCTTCTATATTTTGGGAACCGAATCCCATTTTAGCTTAATTCACAGAATTAAGGTCCAAATACCTACCAAACATGTAGACTTTTTTATACAGAACCCTCCGATACTTAACAGGATCGACCGTAAATATTACGACGTATTTGCATCATATGACTCATTCGGGCAGTGGGTCGCCTGCAAGGTGCATTCTCAAAAGAACTGGTTGCTCCTGCGCACCGGTCCATTCATCGTAAGAGTTTTCCTCTTTCATACCTCACACCAATTCCAAAACATCACACAAGCACTAAACGAACCCACAAATGTCAACTTTACGATTCAAGGAAAAGGATTGAGAATCTTTTACCGATGGAATTTGATTTACGGCGAGTTGGTGCGAATAAGTGGTAGTAAGTTTCTGAGTAAAGTTGCAGGCTTTCATTTTTATTTTCAATCCAATTATATGACTGTGGGAAAGTTAGCCCTTATGATTCAAGCGATAGCAATTGGCAATTGGTCCAAAAAACTGGTATTTTACTCTTGCGGGTGAGTGTAATCACGCGCTTGATTTGCGCATGCGTCAACGCACGTATGTACCTATTAAGAAATCCCGTAAGAAGTTCCGAAAAGCACTTTAAAATATTGGTTTCGTATACTTACACGGATACAACTGCTGGGAACATTAACAAATAAGACAACTTTTTAGGGATTTTATTGATATTATTTTAATACTGACGGATCCTTTATAGCATCCACGGTCAGACGGGCAGACTGGGGATTAATAAAAGGTGATTAAGGTGGAAGCTTCACGGTAGCCCGCGAATTTCAAATTTTCGTACGTTTTTTGCAATTTGCCGGTCATTGTCAGACTGAACATTAAACAAAATATGATTTGCGCCTGTAATAGTTATTTAGTTACAGAATTATAATCATTTAAATGAATAAAACAGCCCTCAAAGTGCATATAACTGCATTGATTGACTTTTTCATGAAATAGACAATCAATGCAGTTATATGCATTTTGAGGGATGTTTTATTGATTTAAATGATTTTATATTCGTGTAAAGTATTAGTGTAAATAATACCGATAAACTGGTATATTTGGCGTATCCAAATAAAGATAAAAACCGATTCAATATAAAAGAATACAAAACAACCAACGAAAATAAACGCCGTGAAAAAATAGTACTTCATTGTGATAGCGAAGTACATACATCGGTAGCAATCAACAAATTCGCAAACATCCATTCACCGAATGCATTCGTAATAATAGTTAAGGATAATCTACACAGAGACGATCAAAGCGGAATCTCCATTGGATTGAGAGCACATATGCAGCGAGAAAGGAGTGCATCTGCACTCGGTCCTTTGATGTTGGTCTGAGGAACAGACAGTGTGTGCGAAGCGGAAAATCTAGCTGCTTGTTCCGTGTGTAGTCGGCTGTAGAATAGTTTAAGTTTTGCAGCTGCCGTATATCAATGAGGTTCAATGATTTGGATAAAAAAGTGTCTTTATATTGTCATCTGTTTTTAAGTCTTCGGTTTGGTCTCCATGTTTTAGAAATCAAATGCATCTTTCGCCATCACCTTCTGACTATATATCTATAAAAGACACATTACCCTTTAGATGTATTCAAAGATTGACATGATTATACTTTACAATTAGTCTAATATCCAACATTTTACAATCAAATGTAGCGATGTTTCAAATTTTATCTATAATTGTGAACGTTTTAGCTATGAATTGATTGAAGGGGTTCATTTTAGGGAAACGTACTATAAATCATGATTACTTTGCCTACGCCAGTTTAACACCAACTGTATCAATCTACATATATTCGCAATAAACTATTTTGAATTTAAATTTAAGTGTCTCTCCTACATTGCTGGGATATTGACGATGAACAGATTCGACCGCAATTTACTATGTAATTCTATTTTAGTGTGTACCTTCAAGTATCCCCATCACACCACCTAACCACTTTCAATTCATAAATTTAAGGCTTCTATACAATAAAATACCAGAGAGCATAAAACCTGTAAAGAAATTACTATAACTGCTTCTAATCCTGCAAAAACTGCACCGCAATAGCTGCAGGTATTCGCAGCACCTACAGTTGCCCAAAACGAAGTAATCCTGCCATAATGCTACTTACGATTTCATTGTCCACAATACGGATTATTGCTAATTTTGTTACGCTATTATTCATTTGCAAAAACGTTTTTAAATCTTTTTAGTGTTCCGTTCTGTTAGAAACGGGAGTAAAAACGGAAATAAGACTTCTGCCTTTTTTAACCAACTTCCTATAAACTTAAAAGGAGATTTATAATCTGTTTAAGATTCTAGAGCTATAATACTTACTCCTCCTCCTCAACTTACGTGATCTGTCAAGAGCTTGTAGCTGATAACATTTGATATACCTAACTGTTTTTTTGTTTTCAGACAGAATTTTAGTGTTGAAGAAAAATTTTAGTTATGGCTTAATCGATTCTCAAATTTTCTTATTTAGAAATTTAGATTTTAGATAAACGCAGCTGGAAATGTTTTTTTAGATATTTATCTAAAAAGGGTTGCAAATTCCATATTAGAATTACAGAATACACATTACAAGGAGCTGTAGGTACAAGTCTGCGAAGATCAGATTGAAGATTCTAAAACAGTTGAAGAATTTTTTTACCTCTTAAAAAATAGCTAATACACACATGGTTGAATATCGTTTGGGTGTCTACAAACTAATAATAAGGTACAGTCAGACACAATAAGAGGAGTTGTAAGCTGCGTTTAGATGTTAAACCGAGTGTGAAGCTTGCGGCGTAATGTGTTATCGATTGTACGTTTTTATTGTGAGCTCAATCAAGTGAGACGGCTGCATTCATTGCAAGACCTTTGCGGCTTTTAAATACATTTGGTAATGGTACAGAATCAATTATTTTCCTGACTTTCATTCATAGCAGATTCAAATCTATGTATGACTGTAATGAAGCATAAAGAACATGTGAGATCCTAGAAAGTGAGAAGGTCATTGTATTTCCATGTAGTGAAGTTTATGGGACAAAAATAGTCATTTCACTTTGACAGTTAAACATTTAAACAGTGAGAGATTTAATTGAAGCATTATTGAAGATTAAGAATCTTAAACTTAATTAATGTCCCACTGCTGAAGACGTGTGAAGACTCTCAAATGAGAATTTGAGAGATATAAGGGTACAGTCCATGCCTTTCTCTAGTTTGGGTTGGTAGACTTCGCCTGCCATCAAGAAAATCTCTCACGCAGCAGGCACGTTTCATCACGATGCTTGACTCATGATGTTTCCAATTAGTTTGACAATTCAAAAGTACCTGTAATGTTGGTCTGATTGAAATAAGACTTTGATGTTTTCCTTCATGCTACCTATTGAATTATTCAAGATTGTTTTAATTTAATTTCAGGTGTAAACAATGATACCATCAATGTTTTTTGACCCTGTGAAGGTTATGACAAGGAAAAGAAGTCTGACCTGTATTTGAGGGAGACACAGACCAATAAAATTAATAAAACAAATGCCCCTTTTTCCATGAATTTTCCATATCACCCGTATAATTTTCAAGTAACCCTTTTTCTTGGAATAAATGAACACTTTAATGCTAAAATTAGTTTGAAATATTTATTCATTTTCATTCCGAGAAAAACCCGTTTATATTTTCAAAACAGCTAAATCTTATTCAAATTTGGGTTCGGAAATGCGTACAGATTTGATGTTGATCAAAATGTCCGCCATTATCAGCTGGTCGCAGTATTCAGATCAGATTGTTTTTTTAAATTATAATGTGTAGCGTACGTTCACCGTGAGATGCTGTTCATAGTTCATGGTAATGACACAGAAAATGTATAAGGATATAAGTGCTGGTATTGTATCCATGTTGGGTGAAAAACATTTTTTCCAGTAGCCTATATATTGAGACTCATTTATTTTGAGACAAAAAGAATTTATAAACTTCCTTGCACAGTGACAAATAACTTAACTGATTCTAGATTCTTAGTGCAATTATAGATGACCAGTTCAGGGTATTTGGTCCAAAACCTGGGTAACTGTGGAAAACCTGGATAAAACTGGCCAAATTAGAAGATGATGACAGTTTCAATAAAATTGTAAGGTTACGCATGAGAAGCAAATAAACAATTTTGACGTTTAGATATACTAAGTAAGAATTGACAGTTCTATTAACTTCCACAGTGTAAATCAATAACTGCCAAGCTAGGCAATACAATAGGGGTCAATGAACATAGGTATCTATAAAAAGTTTTGGATATTGCCCCCGTGTTTGTGGCCATATGGTAATAGGGTCTTATAGAATTGTAATGAGCCTCGAAAAATAAGACATTAAAGCGTTTAAACATTATCATGAGTTTATATTTTCCAGGGCTGCGCTTGCGGGAAAATAAGTGCAAAAAAAAATTACAAATAAATGTAATTACAATAATTTCTTAGAAAATTATCACTTACAAAACCAAATAGAATAGAAAAAATAGTGTCGTGATAGCTAAGAACAATCTAAGTACAGATACGTAAAATTTTACGACTTTGAAACCACAAAACTACAACAAGCAATCATTTACTTATTTCTTATAAATGATGTTAAGTTAAAATTACCTACCAGAAAATGAAATCATAATTCATTTTGGGTACAAAATCAAGAAGAAATGTACAATTGTCGGCACGAGTCGTGAGCAGTTAGTAGTAAAAGCCATTTTAAACATGTACGCTTTCGGCCAAATTTGTTCAGTATCGGTTTACCGGTCAGAAACTATCGTGTGCAGCCGCGGCGCCCCTCACCATCGTCATTCCGCCAAATCAAGAAATAAGAAGAACCAAAAAAAAACTGTCATCTGATCATTCTTGGTCCTATAAATCAAAAGTGATAAAAGAACTGATATTACGAATGGTGACAGAATTGGACTAAGCTTGATTGAAATCAAGAGAACCGAACAATATCCATAACTTAATCCTTTTGACCCCATAAAAGTAAATGAGAAATAATTACAATAGAATCAATCTCATTATAGTCATTTTATTGCCTATAAATTCGAAAGTATATCACGAGGACCAAACAATATTGAGAATTGGTCCTTCTAGACGATGTTAATGACCGGATGAGGGGCGATAACAGTATTATTATAGAAAACTTGTTGAAAATATAGACAAGATAATTTGCATTTTCATTTCCGGTGACGGAGATATTCTGACAAGCGATTCATAGAACTATTAAGACAACATACATAAATAATTATGAAAATAAGGCTAAACAAACCTTATATAGACACAATGATATACATACTAAATATATGATAAGTAATAGAATCTATTAAAGATTTGGATGGATCTTTACAGACGCTCATTAAATATCTCAATAAAGGCTATTCACCTATTCACATACACACTCATCAAAATAGCATAAAAAATAGGATACTATAACTACATGTTTCAGATCCTTCAGACTTCAGTAAATATAAGAAATCAATAAAAAAATAAACGTATTCTTTTTTTATATATGAAGCAAAATAAATCAGTTATAAAAAAATGACACCCAAGCTGAATAAAAAAATATACAACACCCTATTATCATAAAACAGGATGTTGATACATTTATGTTATGCGAAAACAATGAATATAAAATTACAATAGTGAACGGGTAATCACTGGCAACTATTTTGAATTGTATGAGGTCAAATGTATGAAACTTTCATTAAGGAAATGTTTCTGTTTCTTGAATTTCAGTAAGTAGATCTAAACTATGTAGGTACATATACAGTCTGTGCTCTATTAGCAAATTATGACAGATAATATTTGTCTCTGTGGACTGATATTGTACTTTTTAATTATGAAGCATAATTCATGTTATTCATTGGTTTATGTATAATTACAGAATGAGCATTGTGATCCAACGGGCCAATGTCACCAGTCTGATAGCGAAGCGGAGGAGATTTCTTTTTCTGTTTAGTTAATGTTGCGATAAGTTAATTTGTCATAAGTTACATTATATTTAACGTAATATTTATATGAGCAAAAATACTTTCATTATGAACTAAATAAACATTACATTAAATAGGCATTGGTTAGCACTTAAAGGCATTGACACTTTCGCATATTGAAACTATTTTCCTATATGCAAATTCCCAAAACGAATCAGATACATCGCCACCGTAGCACCATCATAAAAACAAGGTCTATTACAGAACAAACAACAATCAGTTCCCACAAAAGATCCGTCAATGTCTCCAGAGTCGGGTCATCTAATATTACCATGTACACCGTCGCTCTCAATTCGCGGCATCAATACTAGCTACTCGCACTGACATGCACTGTGGGCCCTTTTGTCCGTATCTGGGTCGTTGCACAGTGGCACACTTTGGCTAGGCGCTGACGTCATAGACCCAGTATCTGGGAAGCTTGAGACGTAGAGCTTTTCAATGGAGCTGTAATAAGCGCATTTTATCGGGGAGTATACGGCATAGAAATAAAAAAATCTTTGTAAAATCACGGTATATTTATATTATTTTATATCAACCTTTTTGGATTTCTTGACAGTATGTAAATCGAGGATAGTCCGGTCAAGGACAGTCTGCCCGTGACTATTGATATAAAAATAACATTTAAAATTAATGCTAGTCTTGGTGTAAGAACAATATGAGGCCTGATTAAAAAAAAATCACGGTAAACGGATTTTTCCGGACTAATTTGGGTATTTTTGAGTTGCTCGAATTGATAGATTGGAAGCTGTTAGTCATTTGTAGATCAAGACTCTCAACACCTCAATCCGCCTGTGACCATGGATGCTGTAAAGGGTCCGACACGCTGACATCGTCATAATGTACTTAAAAAGCCGACACACACTCACTGCAGTGGCATTAACAACCACTAGACCAAAGCAACCAATACACACGTACCTACCTAATTTAAAATTCCATTTTTACAACAGAACAGTGTAAATATCTACCTGGATCGCACACTGCCAACAAATGTGACACTTAGTGTCTACTTTTCTTACAAAAACATTTATTTTTTTCCCATTCCATACATTATCACATAATAGTGTAACAAGGCCATATAATTGGAGCAAATATGCCAAATCTCTTTCGCGTCCTAAGCAAACAGCGGGGCCTACCTACCCTATGTCGCGTCACTTATGTATAGACCTGTGTAGCATTAGATGTGTTATTTTAAAAATCAGTCTGGCAATGGACATTATGAAATATCATATTGATATTACATACAAAGGTTGTCTGTAAGAGATCACTATTTGTTACATGGTGTACAATAAAGCATATTCTATCTATCTATCTACACAAATCATTGTAAAACAAAACCAACAATGTTGTAATGTTGTATTTAATTTAAAAAGAGTATCTATGAAGTTTCTTGCCGGCTCTTCTCCATAAGACCTACCTTTTGGAACCGTGCCACTAAATTCAATTTAATTCGACAATTCAAAAGGACCTGTATTGGTTTAATTGAAATAAATGATTTGATTTTGATTTGATTTGAAATTATTACATGATCTGTTCGAAATGATGTGCTATTAGCGGGTCGCCCTGACTTCATTCGGATTCATCCCCATTTCATTATAAAATAAACCCAAGTTTCAATTTTATAGACTTAGGTAGTCTTGGCTTGTATTTTATCTATTTATTTTATTATTGTAGAAGGATTCGAAAAGACAAAATTTAATAATAAAATCCCTAAGTAATATTATTTCAAATATGTATGTGATTATTAGTCAAAAAATATTAATTGCGCCTTCTGGGACAGTTAAATTACGTGCTTAGTAAATTCTAACATTTTGAGGTTTGTGGTAACAGTGATTGTGGTGATAAAATAAACTGCTTATTTACTTATATTAGTATTTACTATTATCTTATTAAAAACGAAAGCCTGTATGTATATCAAATATACATACACCCTAAAACTCATTAATCAGGTACAAGTCAAACTTCTACACACCATGACCTAAGGCCGAAACAGATATTGCGCAAAAAAATCGCAACAAAAAGTCGCAATGTCCACATGTCGTGTATGTGCGAGAGACACGTGCATTTTATGCGATCGCCTAGTACGTGGTATTCTCACGTCCGACGCGAACAACAAAAAGTAGGACGTGATTTATCGACAAGAGAATCGACACCCCCGCTCACTTGTCTAAACCACCCTTGCGACTGCTTCAGAGAACAAGGGAGATTTGAGAATGCTATAATGAGTGAATTGTTTCGAATGCAAGTGCACTTTGTACGTGGTTCTTGCTACAAGGAATGTTACTGTGATACCTGTTAACTACAGGTATCACAGTAACACAGTACAGGTATCATAAGTAAGTAATAAATGTTTAAAGCTTCTACAATATTGTTTTTTTTTTTAAAGTCTTCAAAATTCTTTATAAGGTCGGCAACGCGCTAGCGACACTTCTGATGTTGCAAACCTCCATGCTACGGTCACTACTTACCATCAGGCTCGTAGGCTTGTTTACCAACTTCGTGGTATAAACTAAATATATTTTGATTCAGACAGACAGGTCTGTCTGGAGCTGTTGTAGCCTAGTGGTGTGACCAGTGGACTAAGGTCTCGAGTTCGAACCCAAGGTTTGTTATGTGCGTATTTATCACATGCTCAAACGGTGAAGGAAAACATCATGAGGAAATCTGCGTGCTTGAGAGATTTTCTCGATGGCATGTGAAGTCTGCCAAGCTTATCCCTCTCGATTGAGAGGAGATCCGTGCCCAGCAGTGAGATGTAATGGGTTGATGATGATAGAGTTCTGTCTGCAACTATGGATGCTGCAAATAACCCGAAACCTTCCTGTGTATTGGTTCAGTTCAATGATCTTTTCTTTTACAGGATCCATGATCCAGTAGCTACAGACAGACCATTGATGCTGTAAATAATTTGAAAGGTCAGAAATTCAACTATATCATATTAACATCGCGATAATCCTTAACAAAATTTGTGTTATTCAACGTATCTAAAATCAATTTTAATTATTTCAAGAGTACTCGGAAAACATGGAAATATAAACACATGAACACCATTATTCGGCGAGAAGCTGTAGATATTTCACCTAGTTGATACTTCCTACTAATATTATAAACGTGAAAGTTTGTAAGTATGGATGTTTGTTACTCTTTCAGGCAAAAACCGCTTAACAGATTTGAATGAAATTTTGCATACAAATAGTTTATTACCTGGATTAACACATAGGCTACTTTTTATAAACGAATATCTTAGGAGTAATCTTAAAAAAATCATCACACTCGGCTGCCACAGCTCTTTATCGCGTTCGAAGTGTCATGTCAGTTTTGATAGCTTCTCCGTTGCTATGTACGTTGTTGCTATGTAGCAACATAGACGTCGCTATACACATAGTGGTTCATCTATATATATTTATTTATTTATTCTATGGAAACGGGGGCGAAATGAGGAGGAGAAATTAGTATTAAATTGCGCGGGCGAAGCTGCGAGCATCAGCTAGTATATTATATACGATACGTTATACCCACAACCAACAGTATCAATCGCAATAACACCGACGTTACTTACTACCTGTGCGCTTAAAGTCACCCTCGCGTTTTGTCGCGCAAAAAAAATATCTTAGTATTATCGTAATCGCATTGTCGCGACTGACTTCACAGGTCAACTTCCTCCTTTCCACTTTGAACCAAATACAATGGAAATTAGAGTTCCAAATCCTGTGGCTATATGTACTTGTTTTTCAAACAACGAGAAAATGATGTGGCGTAAGAATCAGAATCGTTTGTTTGATAAAAACATTATTTATTCGTAATAAATTCTGCGGAATTTATATGATTTTTTATAGGTGTAATTCTTTTATGTTTGTTATTTGTACACGATGGCACAGTGCCATTATAATTCGCCATAATAAGTAAGCTTATCTATGACATACCGTGATTTTGAAAATGTCAGTACATTCAATGCCATCTTTTGGTCCCAGTAATTTGACTACAATGAAAAAAAAACACTCAAAATTGTGTATACCTGGGTACTATTAGAATAAAAACGTAAATTAAAAGTGTACCAATATTTGAAAAAAATATATTATTCATAAAAAAGAATACACATTTATAAGCATTCAAAGTTTTGGGAGGGGGTATTTTCAATCCTTGTCCCGTAACACAAGTCATACTACTAAAAGATGTCGGAGTTAGTTGATGGGGTTAGAAACCTATGATCGCACATTATAATAGTTTTTTCTCACTCCAGCGCACGAATTTATATTACCTTAGCAAATTTTTATATATTAAATTCTTATTTTTATTACTGTTTTTTTTTTCTTTTATCTTAGAGTCTAAATTTTATACAAGGTATATATTTTGGAAGTGCCTATTGTATTACATAGCCTGAAATTAAAATTTATTAATTTTATTTGATTATATAATTAGTCGATAATTATATTATATCGTATGGATACATCGAGAATTCCATTACTTTAAAAAAATACAATAAAAATCCTAAGTCAACAAAAAAAACCTAAATAAATCCATTGACACTGTTTTTGTACTCATTACTTAATTATTTATCGCCAATATCGAACGTCAAATACGGTAAAAATATGTAAAACTTATTTTGCACATACATACACAGGTTTACTTTCAAACGGTGTCCAGTTTTATAACAAATATCAATAGTGTATTGAACTTTTGAACTCGTAATCTGTGATACATAAAAAGACCAATGAACCTCCTTGGAATTATATAAAAAAAACTTAGATATACCTATACGTTACGCAAATATAGAAAGCTATGTTAATGCGTGCGTAATCGACACTGCTTAAGATCATAAGTATGAAATCAATCGTGTGATTAATTAAATTATAATTTTGTGATTTCGCCAAGTCTGGGAATAATTGGTAGGTAAATCCAACTTAGACCGGTCTGGTATTTTGTTTTTGTGCGAAATGATTTTTAATAAAATTATTTTACTTTTTTTCACGGATATTTATAAAATTTTCTTTATTCATTCATTTTATTCTTCTTCATTTAAATTAGACTAACATAAATAAAAAAAATCTTATATATACCAGCCTTTTCCCAAACTTGCACGGCAATATTAATAACGGCTAGTCGCAAACACATAATATGAGGTCGTCAGTTAGGAAATGCCGATGCCATCTAGATCCTAATATAATCTTATACATCTAATATATAAAATTCTCATATCATTTAATATCATAATTATATTGTTTAGTTTTATAATAAATAATATTAATAGTTTGTTTGTATGGACTAAAGCTCGTTCGATTGTGACATAAAACTGTACCTTACCGATAAGTATTTATCGCAAAAAATATTATTAACGAAACTGTACTTAATAAGGAAATATTGAAGTACACATTTATTATTATTATTAAAGTGTTTTACACAATTTGTTCATAGTAATCCTCTTAAAATTATTGGTAATGTCAAATGTACTGGGATTTTTGACGTTTACATTAATTTGGTCCTTTCATTACAAGAAAAATAATGACTGCATAAAAACATCGTTGCCAAATCCGTTGGTTGCCCTCAAAAAGTGTATTTTTCAACATGACTAATTTACGTTACAAATACACTCTTTTGTTATATTACAACAACATTATATTGGCTCAGTATTCATCTTGTGGACCATTTTACTAATCCACTGGTCGTATGCTTCTAGATATGTGATCTTGGTTGGTATGGCTTTAAACATATGCTATCTTTTAATTACCAACCATGGCACCTTTGCACTATACTTGGGTGCATGTACATACTTTATGTTATATTCTTGCCGTGAGACTATTTTTAGATTGAATTCGATTGGGCTATTATTACTTTATTAGTATGCCACGAACAAAACCACTTACATTCTGCTTTAGAATTAAGATAGTAGGCGAAGACAACTAGCATAACTGGTCTTTTTATTCGTTATATTTTGGTCTTTTAGCTAAACAGTATGCTAAACTTTATATTATTAAAAATAAAAGGTGATAAAGGACCAATTTTAACTTTACAGAAGAAGTAAGAAATATTACATAAATAAGCTATAAAATTTCATGAATCGGAATAATATTTTATTGTATAATAAATATGGCAACAACACCAAACTTAATATTCATAAAAAACTTCTTCCAATAGCTATAATGTCTACCTGCTTTGTTCAAATAGTGTTATGAATTTGAAATAGTACCGGCATGTCGCAACGACCCGTGCTGCGTCCTTAAATATAGAAAAAAAAAACACTACCTGTATCTTAGATACGACTTACAACTATTTGACTATCGCAAAAAATAACCATTATCAAAATTCAACCCTACTAGTCGAATATAAAGTTGCTTTTTCGATGGATATTAATTTTATAACTGCATTAGAACGTGTTTGAAAAAGGACTGACGCCCGATGCAATTGTGGGTTTGGAAATATTTGTGATATTAAAAAGAGCGTCTATGTGCGAGGATTAAGATTGATTTTTGTTTGGCAATAAGTTAATGTATCCGGCTAGGTGGTAGTGTCTTGATATAAACCGTTTCAGATTGTAACACAATACTGTGCACACGATTTGATTAAAAAACTATATAAAAACTATAAGGATCTCGATAATATTGATATCTTTCGATATCAATATAATCGTGCCTTCGTTTTTATTTAAGTACAGGAGTAGAGATAAATAGGAGTACAAACTGTGGTTTTAACTTTTCCAAATCGCACTAATAGCTGGTAACTGAAATTAAAATCTTGAGGTTAACTAATATATTCAACAGAATAAGAAGATACTGTATTTTATTATTTTGTATGTAAAAGATTAATTTGTTAAGTGTGATTTCTAGATTGTGAATACCTACACATTTATAAGTAAAGTTGCTGAAAAACAAAATCTTTTAAATTGCGTTATACACGCATAGATTTATAAAACGCAACCTGGAATTCACACAGTCCGTATTATTTTTTTCTTCAATTCAAAAATTTTCAATAAAACCTTTTTGGTGCGTAAAAAAACGTTAAAAGCATTGCTTGACACTGCTGTTGCCCAACTGAGATGAAAAAAAAAATGATTAATGATGCTGGAAATTAAATAATTCGAACGCAGGTACAGGGTAGTGGCGATTTTTTAACTTGTCCCAGCGACATACAATAGAAAATAATTTTTGCAGGTAGATTTATTGTAATTACGATTGAAAAAATATTTTTGAAGGAAAGACTGTTACGTATGGGTATTAATGGCTTTTATAGTGTAGATGATTTAAAAAAAACACAACATTATATTTGGATATTTTTTTAAATATTAACAAAAGAAAAAGACTATTATTGTTTTTTTTTATGGTGATGAGGGGGCAAACGTTTGTGTTGTGTATACTCTACCTCACTCTCATGTACCTATGGCAAATTAATATGTTATGTTTCCGTAAAATCGAATACAGTTCAATGAGTTGACTAAGAAGGATCAAGAATTGCGCATCTGAAGAAGCGCTTGAGCCATTTGCTTCAACTAATAAGGCACAACGAATTGAGCAAATAAGTTATCTGCCATCAAATCCATTGCAAATCAACGTCTACTGACCCTGAATTTAGCTAAACTAGGTAGGGTAACGATAGATCTAACAATAATTGCATTTTTAATTAACAATCCGTGAATAAACGAAGTCAATAATAAAAATCAACACACGTTACGATACCGCAACGCCAAAGGACCAATAATTTTAATTGCTAACATTCTGCAATCAAAAATATGTTTTTTTGTTAAAAAAACCGGGTTGCAATATGTGTTGATGATAGCCAATCAAAGTTTAATTATAATAATTGACTATTGGTAAAATAGCATTGCGGTATTGCGAACAACTACGGATGTAAAAAACTAGTATTAACGTTCAAATAACACTACAATAAAGAAATATAGGAATGCGGCTTGTTTGAAATCTGAATACCAGATTCCGTATACTAGTTAAATTACATAGATATATCTGAACTTAGTTCAAAGCTGAGCAACGAAGCTTGTATTTTTTATTTAAATGTATACATATTATACATAAAAACATCCATTAATTAGGCAAAAATGTCCATTGGTCATCACAAAAATATTTGCTCCTACTACTGGAGCTATTAGTTATTCTAAGCTCATGTAATTAAGCCTTAGTTCCGCTGCTGTAATCGACCTCTCAATACAAACGGTTATCAAATTATTAAAAAATAAAATGTTGCAAATATTAAGCTTCACTACAGATGATGAAGACGTAGACAAAACAATGCAAACCATGATTTTAAACCCAATATTAGTGTGCGAATGTCACTGTGCTCTGTGATAATAGCTATATGAATGAGGTATCAATTATCAAAAGTAACAATTTTGAGAATATACTAGTATATACATATAATATAAGCTTACGGATTTTTATATGTAATTTTTATCATTCGTAATTGTTTATAGTAAATTATTTAAATACCATCAATAGTTTTTGCAGTATATAGCCAAATAATTACTTTTATGTGCAACTTTTTGATTACTACTATTTTAAAACCACCAAGTAAAATTTATGTATAATATATAAGTATATCTGAATTGAAAGCGGTACCAATAAGCTGAGGGGTATAAAGTTTACCATTTACAATTACGGACAGACGAGGATTGTAAAATTTTACAATCTGTACGAATGATGGCCGCTGTTGTTATTGTGATTACTAATTCTAATGGTAGATATACATTGTGGACTTGTTTTATGTAAATTATGTTTGGTGGTGGTTATTTCAAATCGTTTTTAGGGATCAGTACGTTAGAAAAATATTGGAACGATTATACGATCGTCCAGTGGACGAGTACAGGTTGATGATGAAACAATCACTTTATTGTTCCTCTATCTGTCCATTGCATTTGTTCCTAATTTTAACATAGCAAATTTTTTAAACAATAAAGTTTATATTTACTCTTAGTAAAATCAAAAGGACCAACAAAATTAATAAACTTAAATTTAATAAAACTTAAAAAACACGGATCAAGCAGCTCAAATTTATGATGAGTTCTGCATCAGGAAATATTTTAGCAATAATCACAAACATACCAAATACCACACCCAGGTTCATTTGAAAACACATACATTATTAACCTGTGCTATTAAAATATCGATAGTGAAACAAAAAGCATGTTTACGACATGCGTATCATACTAAAGTTCAAGATTATCCGAAGCTACAATTATATCTAGGTTTTTTGCAACAATTATCGTCTGTTATTACATTTGGTAAAGGTTACATTATTTTGTTTTGAGGAAACATTTATTACACGATACGTCATAACTTAGATATACACTTACAAGCCGATATATTGACAGATGTTTTACAAAGTAATTATAAATATGAAGAACTGGTTTTGATGAAATGAAATAGTAGCATAGCAATTATATACTTTATAAAAACACATAAGATACCTGTACAATTTATCACTAAATCATGCGGGTGAAAATGCGGGCAGAAACCACATTTCTCCTTTGGAATATAATTTTTATAATAACATTATTCGTGATATTTTTAGGGTTAGGATCTCAGGTCAATAGTACATATATACATAAATACAGGCGATGTTTGATACAAAAAAGTAAAAATACAATTAATGCGGCTCAAAAGACCAGATATTGCAATTTATTTTATACCGTTAAACTTTTACACTACATAAAAGCAAACGTAACATTGCTGTATGACACTTTACATTTCACCCCCAGTGGTTGAGCTGGGTCACACCGAGAGCATGTAACTCGACCCGACATATGGCACGCTCCGAACTTCCGACAATTTCACAAAAAAAAAGATGCTTAAGACTGACGCCAAAAAAATAAGAACGTGAGTATGGCACATTACATAAATTAGACGGTTCCGTATAGTCCTGTTTACATTGTTTATTTTTACATTACATTTATAATTATTGAAAAGAAGATGAGCTAAAAAGGTTAAGATATGAAAACCAGACCAAAGAAGAAATCTAGACTTCTTATCAAAATTTCTTCATCATCATAAAGCCAACGATCGTCCCACTGCAGGCCACGGGTTTCGTCTCATTTGATAAAAAGGCTATAGTCTACCACGCTAACCTAGTGCGGGTTTGCGGACTTCACGTGCCATCGAGAGAATCTGTCACGCTTGCAAGTTTCCTCACAATGTTATCCTTCCACCACACAACTTCAAAAAGTCAGTGGTCAGCCTTTGAACTGGAGGTGTTTTGACTTGTCACAACACTATCCACTTGTCACACCACTAGGCTATCACAGCTATCTAATAATTCCTCGTAGTGATTAATAAAATAAAAGTAACGTAATATTCATGTTACTTATTTATATTATTACATGACTGTTTATGCAAGACCGGTGGCATAGGTGAAGGTAAATTATTTTGTTTTTAAGTAATAAGATTAATGATTGCAACGTTTAGAAAACATTATTAAAGTAATTGTAGAATATTGATTATGTACCACCAGATTAACTACGTCATTGATTTAGTAGTCGTAAATTGCGACTGCTGAGTAAGAAATCTTGGGTTGGATTTCCAGGTCAAGCAAGTGTTATCGCTTTTTCTATGAAATTCTCTGTAGCAACTCGGAGTTTAGATTCGTGCTCGCAGGGGCCAGAGCAGTTCAAAGTTTGGATGTGTGCTAGGTTGATGACAATAGGCTCGTCCCCTATTATATGGGACTTAAAACATACCGGCAAAATGTGAGTGTACAGTAGTACACCTCTGCCTAACCCTTCAGTGGAAACAGGCTTGATGGTATGTTATGTTATATATACTAGTCTTTTAAGTTAATTGACATTTACCAGCTTTAGATAAAGTATTGTATAGGTAAATAATGTGTGGTACATTAGGTTAGGTACAGTAGGGCAGCTAAGGGCAATAGGATCAACATTATTATTTGGTCCTTAGGTACTATCATAGGACTCCTTGGAGGGAACTTTCGACTATATTGCCTTACTCTTTCCTTGTTAGGTAACAATTTGGCCTTAATAAAAAATATAACGACTGTAACTGTTTTTAATTTACATATGTCACTTGAAAAGAAAGCTATACATTATTGCATTACTGGCTGAGTTGTTTGATTCTGTATGCGACTTAAGGATAATTATAATTGATTGAATACTGCCGAAGGTCATACAAAATTGTAGGCCAAAGCCAATTAATTAACAAATCTACTAGTTTTACTTAATTTCGCAATTTTTATAAATCAGTAGCTTTTGCGCGCGACGTTGTCCGCGTAGCATTAGTAATTCATATAGCTCATTTTCATCCAATATGCTTTTTCATCAATTTGCTTAATGTTCAAGAATTCATTTTTTTTTATAAATTATTGATTGTCCATACAAACATCCACCCCCCCTTTTTCATCTATTAAGGGATGATATCCGGGACAAAAATTATTCTACGTCATTCTTCAAAATTCAAAGTATCTCCATACCGAATTCCATCTAAATCTGTTCAGCGGTTTAGTACGTAACAAACATACTTCCGTACTGTTATACTACTGATTGTTTATCAAATTATCGGTAGAGCCATATGAAGCAATAAGCTCAAGATAAATTGTCGGTAATTTACATAGATTTGTTTATTACTGTTAATTCGCAAGTTTTGTATGCGGATGTGACTATTAATTAATCTCACTTTTGTAACGTATAACTGGCGGTGTGTTTTGATAACTTAACGGTTACTGTCAAGGTTAAATTTTTGCATATATGTATACTGTATTGCTTCTGAATGTGCAACTGATGTATTCAAATATAAAGGATAATTTTTTGTTTCAATAAGTACAATTTTTACTGTAATTGATAATACTGTTGTAAATAACATATTATATTAATACTTCTGAAGGTTCTTTCCTGCAATATTAGTCCAAATTGACAGTGAAGAAAGACATGATATACTCAGATTTCGGACCAAAACGATATATATTACAATCAAAATTGTATTAATATGTTATTGTTTTAGTAGCCAGTAGCAACTAGACTCGATTCAATAAAAAAAACATTCTTAAATATAACCAAATATTAACACAGCGCCATCTAGTTTAGAACCAAGCAATTAGGCTAATGTTACGGATACCAGATAGTTGATACACTACCTACTTAAGGACGCTATTACATTTTTCTACAAATAACGGTGTTTTTCAGGTACAATTTTAATGTATAAGCAATCATATATGTGAGGATATTATGTCTCAATTTAAAGGTAATCTATTCATCTTCAGATCGGCATCACAAAAATTGTATCACATCATACAAATTTTTCCCATAAATCCGTTTTCACCATCACAATAATCACAGAAAATGTATAAAAATAGGGTCAGATTACGTACCATTTTAAAGTAAATTTAGAGCATATTTTATCATCAAAATTGTATAAAATTACGGCATATATAGTCCTCTATACGTTCGACTAATTATTTTGTACTTAAATCATTAAATTTTTCAATAAACAGCAAAAATATGAACGCTTGCAAATTTCTTCATACATTTTTCACTCGCGGACTTTCATTCCGCGCTCGGACGCGCTTGTGGAAGCACGTGCGTATCGCTCTTTCGCAAAAAATAAATTACGAAAAAGTCTGTGTCATACACTCATATAGTCGTTTATCGTGACCGGAAGATGTTGATACTTTTTCAAACCTAAATAAAAGTAAATACGACTTTAATAATATTATTAAATTTATTATCAGAATGTTATTTAGGGATTGATGAATAAGATCGGGATTTGGATACTAACGGCTAAGCAGTCGTTGACAAGGTTGAGAAATGGATGGGTGGAGTTAAGTCATATTAAACCTATGATTTAGATTAGGCCTGAAAGTAGATGGGTAGGGTTAAGCTGCTGTTGGGCAAGTTAACAAATAGATGGGTGAGGTTAAGCAGCTGTTGGGTAGGTGAAGAAATGGATGGGTGGGGTTAAGTCATATTAAACCTGTGATTTAGAATAGGCCTGAAAGTAGATGGGTAGGGTTAAGCTGCTGTTGGGCAAGTTAACAAATAGATGGGTGAGGTTAAGCAGCTGTTGGGCAGGTGATGAAATGGATGGGTGCGATCAAATTTTACTAAAACAAGGCAAGAATAATTGGGATTAAGAGTCTGTAGGTGAGTCCAAGAAAAGGATGGGTAGGGTTAAGCATTTGTTAGTGAGGTCGAGACTTGATGGGTGGGGTTAAGATGTCAACTCCGTTCCTGACGGGTATTCCCAGACTAGGCTTGTACTTACTCGACTACTGAATGACTGTACTAGTAGGCTTCCAGATATGCTAGTTCTGTCTTCTGGTACTATTAGTACCACCTACAACAGTACCATAGTACAATATATAGTGAATTACATTTTATATTCCTTCATACTTTGCAGGTTTTGCCTATAATTCTTACAATACCCGATTATTCTTTATATGAAATATTATCATGCATCCCACTTATTCATACACTGATTTTATATCGCTCCCGCTCGTTTAGTCGCGTTTCGAGTATTTCAAGTATCTACAGTCCTACAGTTACTCAATTACTCAATTCTTTATTGCATTCCATAATGTGTACATTAGTTGGTAGGCATGTTAAACATTGGATCAATTATGGACCCTGTCGGGCACAGCAAAAGATATTTTTAATAGGAGAAAGGATGAAGGCGCTCTTTGTCAAATAACATAAAAACTATATAGGTATATTAAATTAAATTGTATCATTAAAATATGTATCATTATAGTATCGTATAATATAATTATTTTATAATAAGTATTTCTATATTTGTTTTAGATATGTTTATGTATTATTATTTTATTTTATTTATTGCACGTTTTTCATTTTTTTTAAACTATAAATTATAATAATCTAGATATTTTCAATTTTATTAAGCCTTGTAGAATGTTATTATTTTTATTTTAAAATATATACTGAGTTAAATTTACAATGAAATATAGGTATCATGTTATTGTAAATTTTATTGTTAAGTATTTTTTGGTATAAGTATGTGTAGTTTTTACCGCAGACTTTTGTTTAAAATTTTAAATTTACTAGCTTGTAGCGTGCGACTACTCGTTCAGAACCAGAGACTAAGAATACTGACATCTCGAACGAACGACGTAGTACTAAAATAATGATGTAATAATAAGGAAAAGGAATAGTTTGTTCTTGTCAGTGTCGGGATTAATTCTTATTAGTACTTAGTACGTGAACTATACAAGCCTATCCCTGACCGTAAACTTTTGACAATCTTTTTATTAATTTGCAATGTATATATTTAACTACTTAATTATGTTTGTTCGGGTGGATTCTTGCAAGTCAATTTTGAATCTTCAACCGATTGAGCTGAAATTTTGTATAGACATGTTTGGATGTTTAGTTGTGTGACGTCATTCCGGAATACCCATGGTGGACTAGTTATTTGTGATGCACTTTACAACATGGGGATCAAAAACTTACTAAAAATAACTCAACAAATAAAATGACGTCTCTCTAAATACAATTTCTACATTTTTATGCTTTCCAACAATATGGATATCAAATTATAGGCTTGCTGTGAATAATATGGCGATATATATAATGCAATATTATGGCGGACTAAGTTATTCGTGGCTTTTTAACTAAATTTAGTTTTCTTATTGTAGTTCTAGTTTTCATTAATAAAGGTAAATGAATATTTTTCCATTATGTTTTTTTTTACTTTTAAAAACATAAATACATATTAATCATAATTAATGAGATATAGCAAAATAGACCGAGTCATGAATGACTCGGTCTATTGTGAATGCATTACAGCGCATTGAATTCACATATAACGAAATAAATTAATCTTTAAGATATTTTACTTAGGGATATCTGCAGACCAAACTTAAAGTAATTCGTATCGAATGTACAATAGGTCACCAGGTAGCAAATAACTTAATTATCACGAAAATAGTACGATCACTAAACTGTCTGAATCAATTCAAATAAAAATAAGAAATAATAACAAGGATCAAGATTATTTAAGCGATGTATAAAATCGAGCGCTTAGTGGTTTCAATGTGTGCGTGTCCGTAATGTTGCTGTGTGCGACTCTAAATACCTAAATTTGAGTTCGTCGAAAATGTAACAGCGTCCTTAAAGATAAAAGTACAAATGTCTTAGTTCAACACCAAGATAGATAAGAACCCAAAATCCTAAGCCACCACGAAAGGTAGCTTAAATAAATTTCGTAATATATTTACAAGCCAGGGATCTCTAGAAAATCTAACATTAAAGGTCGAACATACAAACTGCATGTGCGGAACATTTGTACGCATGCGCAGTGCAATGCCGGCCATCTGTTTGCACGCCACAAAAAATATTAGCTACCTACATCCTTCTTCTAAATCTTAAATGTTCGACCGAAGTAGGTGCCGCTTTGTCACTGGTCAGACAGACAATAATTACAATAGTTATGATAACTATGTATTAAAGATTTAATAATCCCCGATGATCTTCAAAAAGCTGAGATTTTTTTTTTATTTATAGAGATCTAAGAACACGATCAAGTCAATTGTCACATTTCAAATACAATAAGAACTAAATCAAAATCGGTTTATCCGTTTAGGAGGGATGGTACCTGAGAAAGAAACGAAAATACACACCTTCAGTTATGTGTGTGTATCACTGGTTAAAAAAGTTAAAAAATCATATAACTCTCTTATATACGTATAATACTAACCTAAAATATACTAATTCGTACATACATACATATTGCTAATTAAAATATTAAAAAATATTTAAGTTAAAACACTTCTAAAATTATCATAACTCGATCTTTGTGTCACAAATAAGGAAATAAATAAATAATTTAATTTTTAAACATGGTCAAAATGACCCTTTCTCCGCTTTAAATAAAAATATCTATCAAAAATACTATTAAGAATAACGTAATACGGAAGCTGTTTTGGACTTTTAGTAAATATTTTATTGAGATATGCTGGAATGAAGGCAGAAAAGGCACCTGGGACTGACAAGACTAGGGGTATAACCCAGGTACTGCCACCAAAAGACAACAATAAAAATTTCATTTGATTAGTAATTTATAGTCCCACTGCTGGACACGGGTCTCCTCTCATTTGAGACGAATTAGGCTATTGTCCACCTAGTTACGATAGCTTTGTGCTAATTGGGAAAATCTTTAAGGCGTGAAGGTTTCCCTTCACAATAGATACGCACATAACTTCGAAAAGTCATTAATGCGTACCATGGGATTTATGGCTTTATTTGATGCTTATGTCCAGCAGTGGACGACCTCTAGCTGACATGATGATGATGATAATGATGGGATTAATCTCGAGACTTTTGTCTTTGCTGTCCACTGGTCACATCACTAGGCTATATTGAATATCTATTCAAACTAAAATACATTTTTCTGTTAATAGATCTTGAAGGCAGCCAAATATGTTTCTTAAGTCTGCTGCGTCATATTCGGCAACAATCGTAAAGTCTGCATTTTTTTACATCAGCTGACATAAGAGTAACATCATCAAACCCGCCCCAATGACAGATTCAAATGCATTCAATGGAAAAACACAGACAGTTATAGATAATAGTGGCAGATTAAATACAAATGATATAAATCTGTGTTGTTTAATTAAATTCATTTAATCTACTATCTAAATATATTATACAGCAAATCGGAGCCAATAAACCACAGTGGTATGTGAAAACATACGAAGAGCTGTTGCGAACGTTACCGCTGCTATAAAGGTGTTAATTTTGGTATCATTATTGCATTTATACATATTTAATATATTATGATAACGATATCTTTTTGATAAGTCTTATTCTACTTGTTTTGATTAAATGACATAATGAAAGGATAAATTATACATGACATATAAACAATAATAAATATACAATTTAATGACTAATGTTTACTTTACTGTTGTACTATTTAACAACAAAATTTAATGTAACTAAAAGATGATTTAAGTGTTCTCTACCATAAAAGATTTTTGATTACCTTACCTACTTCTTCTTGTATCTTGACTAAAGATTAGCAGAAAAGAGAGAGAGAGAGAGAGATACAATATGGAAAGATCTGAATTGTAACAGAAAATTGAAACACGTCCCAAATTCAATTTGCCCTAAACATTTTTATTCACCTTTAGCGTAAGGAAATGCCTAAGCCAATGTCTGCTACCTACTTCAATACAATGCGATTGATGACAGCGATTTCTTAGCTTCACCTATAGTTATCAGTTTAGCAAGTATTTGTATTTAGTTAATTATTTCTTTTAAGACCAAAATAATTATACAAGATAAAATTGATTGTGATTGAGATGTGGTCTAGGCATTATTTTAGTCAGGCAATATTTCACGAAGTAAATTTCACTCGCATTTCAATGTCTGCTCCTTTTCGCACATTTTTAAGAGCCAGTGTCGTACACTGCGGAGCAAAGAGGCCTCTCCATTCTTCCATACCTCTCTGTCTTCAGGTCTCAAGGACCCCGCCGGGGTTGTGGTGCATGCTTTCATGCTTTTGCGAATCCCATGGCCCCGGCAATCGGGTTGGTGGCGTTGACGGGTGCGGTTTTTTAGTCGGTAAACGCTCACATTGGGCGGAGTCCGACACACCCGTCGCCTCCCCAGGCGGCGGGACGGTCCGTAAATTTCCGTAGATTTTTCCGCACTTTTCCGACCAGTTTTTCTGGAAGGAGTCCAGCTCATCCCGCCATCTCCGACTAGGACCGCCCTTTTCGGACATACCGATGCAGTTTGATGTTCGAGAGACTTTTTCACTGCCCTAATATTTCCATTTTTCACCATTAGTATTTGCCATTAACTTAATTTAGACTTTATAATCATAGTATACAGTGTTATTTCAGCGTGTCGTGCCCGCTCACAGTAGCCTCCCGTGTCATCTTATGGCGACATGTTATACCGGTAATATGACCGTAATATCCAAGTGTTTCCGCCACGAATAGTATCGTACCAATCAGCATATAAATGAAACGTGTACATAATTTTATCCAATTGGAAAGCACCTATGAACCGGAATCATGCTACCTACTGATTTACGCAATTAGTAGGAAATTTTAGTTTTTAATTTATAAATTTAATGGGCGTCTGGCGAGCTTTATTGGTTTTGCCCGAGGCAGTATGCCTTCGGGTCGGGCAAAATATTCGGCCCCCTTCATGCATAACTAAGTGATATTAATTATCTACCTCAATTCGGGGAGGTGGAATGTCACAACTAGATTCAAGATATTACTTTCTGAACAATTATATTTTATTTATGTTTATATTTTTTTGCATGTTGGCTGAGTTTAACCTGATAGATAGAGAACCTCTTGCATTCTTAGATTACATGAATGAATCTGCTCCTGACTAAAAGTTTCGCTACATTTCTTTATTAGAAGCAGTCTAGTGTAGCGACGACGACGTTAGTGAGTAGGCTGATGTTTTTATTTCACAGTGGGGAAATACGGCCAAAATTGTTATTTACACAAAAACCGACATATTGTACGATTAAAAATAAAACATGCATTAGTCACTTCATGACATTTATCCCACACGGGTCACTTGTAATGAGATCAGACTACAGGTGAATGATTATTTATATAAAAATAATGTATGTTGCAATAAAACGACTTTTCACGGATTTCATCGCGGTGTTTTAATGTTATTTTCATCTTGAAATATCAGATCCTTTACGGGCACAGGAAGACTATGTGAGAAACTTTATAACAGTTTGGGAGAGACTTTGTCCAGCAGTGGACTGTGATAGGCTAATTTGATCGATTAATTGACTATTTAATACACCAAACACTACAAAAAAACAACAATAATGATTCCTAATATTACGCTGATTTTCAATTTGGATGAAGTAACTAAATTTAACCATTTTAAAGAACTGAACGATGTAGTTCAATAATATCACTTATAGCTTTTTGAACCTAAATGAACTTAATTAAGCCGTGTAATATCGCCATAAGCAAACTATATAATTATAAAAGATGATATTTGTATGTATATAAACAAGTGTTTCTTAGAAGGATGCTTATTGATGAGTTAATTTACAATACAATGGCGACGAAGATTTCTGATGTTAGAAAGAGACGAAGTAGTGACTATATTATGTATCAAGTAGGCATTATTAGCGCTCTGTTCAAATACTTGTCTTTAGTAAGGACATTCATTTAAATAAAGGCTGTAATGACCCTCTAACTGATAATAAATAATGTTAAAAATCAGCAGTAAGCATTTTAAATATAAAAAAAATGTAACATAAAGATAGTCAAACTTCTTGTTGTTAATTAGGCCTTAATTAGAAGAAACGGTGTTTTTTCTCTTAATTACAGTGATGTATTGCACCGTTTTATAGCATAAAACACCGGAGCGATCGCATTTAGAGTGAAACTGTTGAATATTCAAGAAAAACCAAGTGACAGTTAGGTAACGACACTACATACTTGAAACAAATATACTCGTACTAATAGCAAAACATTTTTCATTCGAATTTCAACTCTAACACGAAAAAGAAAAGAGTTATATTATTTGAAGGTAGGAGTTTATGTAAATTTGTGCACGGATCATCGCTGTCAGATCAGTTCGTTCTGAAAAATGCCTCCAAATGGATATCGGCGGCTATTGAAGTGTTAAAAAACAATAAATCACCAACAACGGGGTGATTAATTTATAGATCAACCAGTTTTACTACATCATTTAAGGAGCAGCTCTTAAAATAAAAGTATTAAGGTTCACAATAGCTCAATCAAAAGTAAACTATGGGTCTTATTATACTGGTTATTAATACTTTACTATTTAGTTTATGGGCGTGTTATGGGGCCTATACAAGACACTAAAATAGGAAAGTTTAGTGAAAGGTCGCCGAGATATATTGTCTTGTATTTAAATCAAAATTTATTTGTATTTAATCAAGTCACCGTGGGTTTTTAGTCTTGTAAGTAATTTTGTAAGAAATTAATGAAAGGCGATTAACGAGTGGAATTCAAAATGCATCCGCCACACTAAACTAATGCGGGTTGGCAGACTTCAAATGCCATCGAAAATTCCTCGATTCATCCAGATTTCCTCGTGATGTTTTCCTTGACTGTTTCAGCGAGTGATGATTAATACTCACATGAATTTTAAAGACTAGGTGCGTGCCTCAAGTTCGTGATCACATCACTAAGTCATCATTATTTCATCATCAAGTAACAAACACCACAAGTTAAAATATAACTTGGCCCTCCAACACATTTGTTATGCAACATAGAATCTTAAAACAAGTTGACGGGGAAAAAAATGGTTCCTACAAAAATCTCATTACCGTACTATAAATTTAAGTTAGCCTTAAGCAATGCACAACAAATGTAAAGCCGGCGACGATATTAATTGTAATGGAGACCGGTTCGATCCGGTTACAACCGCTTACATCTGCCTATATCCGGATAATGGTCGTAAATAACATATGTCCGGTGATTTTAATGCATGGGTGACACAATGGTACGTAGTAAGACACGAAATAGCCATAATGTGACCATAACGGGTTTTCGTAAAGAAATATAGCCTTAGTCAATGGTTAGAAGATATGAATGAAATTAAAGTTCTCCTGATTTCTTAAACTTATGCGAATATCTCTATTATATAAAAGGAGAAGCTAACCGACTGTCTGACATATCAATGCAGGGCCTAATAGGCTATAGTCCACCACGCTAGCCGACTGCGAATTGGCACTTTGGCAGACTTCACACGCCATCGAGACAAATCTCTCAAGCATGCAGGTTTCCTCACGATGTTTTCCTTCACCGTTTGAGCATGTGATAAATACGCACACAACTACCGAAAAGTCAGTGGTGTGTGCCTTGGGTTCGAACCGAGACCTCTGGCATCTCAGTCCACTGGTCACACCGCTAGAATACCACAACTCTCAATAATAGTTATATTTCAATTATATTTTGGTCAGTTTTTCGTATGGGTAAGGCAGCTTGACTTAAAGAAAATATATTTTTGACAATTTTCGCATACTAACTAGGTATTAAGTAACATTATGTACAAAGTGCGTCAAACTTACAACTAACCTGATTGAATTTAAACGAAGTAAAAAATGGAAGATTTATGTACAGGATTTTTGGCAAGTGATGTACTGTAAATTCTATCTACACAAATGTGAACAAAGTACTATTTAAAATATTACTTTTAATCGCAAAGTCAGAAATAGAAAGTCAAAATTACCGAAACAAAGAAAAAAACTTGAGAGGTGTCAAGGGACACCCGGATGGAACGAAGTTCCTTTCGATTAATTAGTGAAGGAATTGTAATAAAATTGTATATTTTTTTACAATAGCTTACTATAGCAAAAAGTGTCGTTACAATTTTTCGTCTTTACTTTTTCCGTCTAGCCCCCTTTCGCAACGCGTGATAAGGAATTTCGTTCCAAAAATATTACTGAAGTTATAACGTCATTCATGTCATATTAGTTCAATATTTCTAAACTAACATAAAATATTCCGCTCATACTGTATGTCCATATCGGTTATATTATTCCAAGTCCAACATTAGCATTCAAATATTATCTGTGCCCACGATATCACTCCAATTGTCCCAGTCTGGTTCTATTACGAACAAGTGACGTCACTCGTTCGTATTCAGTCGTCCAAGATCTTTTCACCTTTATTATCATGTTCATAAGGTTCAACATAAGTTCTATTGTCGTCTGCTAATAGTAAATGTTTGGGTTTTTACTTTTGAGACACTTTTCGAAATTTTGGGTGGCTAACGGTAATGTCGTAAAAGTTTATGGCGAGTTAAGATTATGTGAGAATGTGTTAGAATTATTGCTCTGATTAATTCATTGAAGAATGTTTTATACAATAATAGAACAAGGTTTTTTCGGTGTTGACCTCTAGGAACATTAGGACTTTCGTGTTTTTTCGATTGCGTTTACAAACTAAATTTTTCTCAGATGGCGAAAATCTCAGTGTAACTCAGTAAACAAAATCAATATTTAATCTACAATTAACGGTCTTTCTGTTATTAGTATTAAACTTGTATGCTCCATTATATACTCTGATTGTGCTTAACCGGCCAAATGAGATCGGAATTGAAATTTGAAAAAAATTAATGGGGGCTCCCATACAAAAGAATGACGTTTTTTTTGTATGGGAGCCCCCATTAAAATATTTATTTTATTTTATTTTTAGTATTTGTGTTATTGACTGAAGGCAACAGAAATACATAATCTGTAAAAATTTCAACTGCCTAGCTATCGCGGTTCTTGAGATACAGCCTGGTGACAGCCAGACGGACGGACAGATAGCGAAGTCTTAGTAATAGGGTTCCATTTTTACCCTTTGGGTGCGGAACGCTGAAAACACTTAAAAATATATTTATAACTAGCCAACACCCCTCCTCGTCCCCATCCCCATACTTCATTCCTTCCATAAAGTTCTCTTTACCAAAAATCTTTCCTTAGCGGATATTTACATGGTAAATTTCAGCTTGCTAGTTTTGGCTGTGCTTGAAAGAACAGTCAGTCAGAATAAACTATTTTATACAGTTTCAATATAAGAAGATTAGATAAATAATGAAGTAAATATTTCTTTTGTAACAAAATTATATTATTAGAAACACATCGACAAGACGACCGCGACCGTTCAAACACTTGATCTCATAATATTAATAGACAATTTACGTAACCCGTCTGTGAGGCGTCTTCCTTGAACATTTAAGTTAATATTGTATCTGTAATTATATAACTACATATTATGTGTTAACTTATATATCTTTGTGATATAATACGGATCTGAAATATACATAATTATGAGATCCTTCATCATTATCATCAACCCAATATTGTTTCATTGCTAGGCACGGGTCTCCTCTCATTTGAGAGGGATTAGGCGATAGTCCACCACGCTAGCCTACTGTAGGTTGGTAAACTTCACATGCTATCGAGAAAATCTCTCAAGCATGCAGGTTTGCTCACAATGTTTTCCTTTACCGTTTGAGCATGTGATGAATACTCACATAACTTCCGAAAAGTCAGTGGTGCCTTAGGTTTGAAATCGAAACCTCTGACATCTCAGTCCACTGGTCACACCGCTAGGCTACTACAGCTCTTTATAACGTGTAACTATAATAAAAATTAAAACATTTAGAATTAATCAGCAATATATAATTCATGATGTATGACGTCACGTAATATATATTATAGCCGGCAATAAAAATCACTTAGTGACGTTTATTGAGCCCGTTTTTAATTAACGCTGTGTCAAAATGAAGAAGAATAATTAGTGCATTTACGATGTACAAATTATAATTATTAAACCTATTAGGTTTAAAGGTCATCGCACATTATGCGGTAGATGACACGCGTTACGTAAATTCGTTTGGATTAGGCAGCGGAATATTTAGTACAGATTAATAAATCAAAAGAACTAGTATAAACTAGTGTTTCGAACGTATGTTTAGCTTAGGAGAATGAGTAGAGAAACAAATGTTACTATTCTTCTAGACGCTGGAAAAAACGCATATTGTTTATGGTAGCAAAAGGAGTGTATAAGCTCTAGTCCACCACGCCATCGAGACAATGAGAGATTGTCTCGAAGCTTGCTGGTTGTATCACAATGTTTTCAACGTATTCAACGTTTGAGCATGTGATAAATGCGCACATAACTTCAAACGGTGAAGGTAAACAAAAACGGTGAAGGTGAAGAAACCTGCAAACCTGAGAGATTTTCTCGATGGTTTGTGAAGTCTACCAATTCACACTAGACTGCATGGTCAGCATGGTGGACTAAAGCTTAAACGCCTCAAACGGTAAGAGACCAGTGCCCAGCAGTGAGACTGATGATGTGAGCTCTTTGCTCTATTTTTTTCAATGCCAAACAACACGGTAAAAGTTATGCTAAATATATAAATATACACCTATTATTATGTACCTATATATTTACAAATTGACAGTATTATAATCCACGCTACATCTTCCAGTACGTGGTCGCCACTCAAGAACTTTCAGGCCCCATCGGCCATCCGTTCTTCTTCTGCGGGCGGCGCAGGACCGGTCGTCGTGGCGATCCTTGGGGGAGACCTATGTCCAGCAGTGGACGTCAAACGGTTGTTGTGACGATGATGATGATCAGCAATACCGTAGACATTAACAATTACGTACATTACTTAATACCGTTTATTTATCAGCATTTTATATTTAAGAAGCCACTCGGATCCCACGTAATATTATGCACCAATATATTCATATTAATAGTTATCTAATGCGATGATGTTATACGTAAAACTGCAATTATACGTTGCTAAAACGTAGCCAGCGGGCATCGCGTGTCATTGAGACCGCTGTTAGAGCTCCATTCACAAATCATAACACATGTACATGTAATAGATCATATTTAGAGTGTTTAATAGGTTTTAATTTTATGTGGTTATAGTTTGGATTATATATACTTGGCTGTTTCGTTGGGCTAGTGAACGCATTCCTAATTTTCTATATTTTATTACCGTGCAACATTGGCCTAAAAGTTAATTTTATTTGACGACCTGATTGGCGCAGTGGCTGAGCGATCGGCTTGTGCGTCACTGGTTGCGGGATCGATCCCCGCACGGAGCAAATATTTGTACGTTCTACAGGTAGTTGTTTCGGGTCTGGGCGTTTGTGTATGTGAAAATTTTTGTTTGTAAACGCACCCACGACACAGGAGAAAATCATAGTGCGGGGTAACGTTTCTTAAAAAAAAATTTCAACAATAGATAATATGAAATAAAATTCTCTCGAATTTTTTATTGGGAGATTAATTGAAACAAAATAAAAGTGATATTTTTCAAGACTAGCTTAGATTAGAAATAAAACATATTTTAATCATATTTATTCCTGGATTATTTAGTTACAAACTGCCGTTAATTCGAGACCCACTGAAATCTTACTGATGCACAAAATATTATAACATCACCCATTTCTTTTAAAATATTCGCTATAAAGCAAGTGCCGACAACCGTGAGAAACAAAACACTTGCCAATCACAATAAATAACCGACATTCAGTGAAAGGTTAATCAGCGTGCACAACAAGCAATATTTTAACCTGCTTACAAACTGTTGGACAGTTTCCTGTTTCCGATTCAGTTATACAATACTTTATTGTAACCGATAATAACAGTTATCATAGTAATTATTATAGTATCGGGTACACAATTCGTTATTTAATCAATAACGCAAAAGATGATACATCTTCAACGTATCTTGGTTTTTCTAGAGCTTCCCCGAACTTACACTCAAACTCAAATATTTTATTCAATGAGACTAATATTGCAGGCAGTTTTGTATTGCCAAAACTAATTGCACGGTTCCAAGAGGTAGGATGTTATGTGAAGCGTATAAATTATACAACAAGGCTTGTAGGCTTTATATCTTCAGGATAGCTTCACGAAAGTACGCAACCCAGTACGATGACGTGAGTGTGGGTGACGGAAAACTGTTCCTAGTACTGACCTCAATATAGATATGCGTGAAAGGTAATAAATAAATATTTCTGGACATTATGACACAGCACCATCTAGTCCCAAACTAAGCAGAGCTTGTACTATCGGTACTAGACAATGGATATAATACTTATATACTTTTTTTTGTAAATACATACTTATAATACATAAGAAACACCCAGACGAACACAAACACTTAAATTCATCACATAAATATTTGTGTTCTGTGGGAATCGAACGGCCTCGTGATCAGCAGTCCGGTACTCGAACCACTAGACCACAGAGGTCGTCAGTTCTTTAAGGGACGATCAACTTTACAACGAATGCGGAGCTCTAAGATATTTGATACTCAGCGGAGAGTAGTCTTTCTGTACGTACGTACTAATTACTAGGTATTCTGTAATCTAGTGAACTACACCTAGAATCTGAAAGGTATTTACTTGCATGGCGTATGCAAGTAAATAACTTACTGTGGCGTGTTTTGAAGTCAATTGTTTAGTTAACATTTATAAATTGATATTAACAATCATTTTTGACTCAAAATTACATATGTGTGCTAAATTTCGCGTCTAACCTCTTGAGAAAATGTTTTAAGCCAATCCAGAATGTACAATCACATGATCAATTGCAAGATTAGAACCAGAATACATTTAACATTCTATAGAATAAGTGTTCTATTTGAAATATGTAAATACGCACTTGTCGGTGCCTTTAAGCCTTAGTACTCAATTTACCACATGTCAAATAACATATTCTTAAAAACGACTTATCTTTCTACATACAAATTCTAATTAAAGAAAAACATAAAAGCTCCAACACAAATGAACAAAGACACTATCAGAACGCACACAATTACAAAGAACACAGAACATTAAATTAATTAGAAATATATCCAATAGTTGTTGAAGAAAAAAAATCTCATACTTGTAATACGTATACACCAACGCAATCAGTTAAGTGCGACCGGTTTCCCAAAAGATTTGTATAATAAAGATACGGGATGGTCGTAAACCAGCATATGCCACATACCTACTTATCAATTTCAATTCTACTGGTGATAAAGATTAGACAATCCGAGTAGATACACCGATATTGGAGTCGCAGTTTGGTGCATAATTATCGAAAGCCTCTGAGAGGTAATCGAATGTTTACTCAATCGAGTACAGTCGTGATAATTACGAATATAGTTTTTTTTTTTATATATGGCTAGCCAATTCATTGAATAGAGTTATTCAACGATACGCCTAGATTTTTAAGATTTTTATGGCACTTGAAACATTAATTAATTAAAATTGATTATAATTTAATTGAGTATATTACCTGCACGCTTGAGAGATTTTCTCGATGGCATGTCAAGTCTACCAACCAGCGGTAGGCTAGCGTGGTGGACCATAGCCTAATCCCTCTCAAAATGAGAGGAGACCCGTGCCCAGTAGTGGGAAAATAATAAAAGTTCATGAAGTGGTAGGACTCCGATGAGATCATCTGAAGGAGAATTCATAGGTAAACGATTTTCCGCTGCCGGTATTCAGAAGTACCGTAATTATAATCCTGGTGTTACTGTTTGAGCTGGTGTTACTATGCGGTTATTAGTAATTGCTCCTGTATCCTTAGCACCTATCACGGGTCTCCTCTCATTTGAAAAGGAGGCTATAGTTCACCACGCTAGCCTACTTCTGGTTGGCAGGCTTCACACGCCATGGAGAAAATCTCTCAAGCATGCAGGTTTCCTCACGATGTTTTCATTCACCGTTTGAGCATGTGATAAATAGGCACATAACTTCCGAAAAGTCAGTGGTTCGTGGCTTGGGTTTGAACTCGAGAACTCTGGGATCTCAGTACACTGGTCTCACCACTAGCCGACAGCTGTACACATACATACAAACACAAATTTCAGATACCAAAAAAATACCATACTGTGCAGGTCATAGGAACATTGCTTAGAATCCAGCGACCAGCCATCGGTACCGTCAATCAATAACGAGATGTCCCACAGCCGGCGACATACATACATATATGTATACACATAGTAGCTACATGGTTAACGGCTAGGCGGAATGTTTGGGTGTTGCCATTTTCATTTTTATAAAATATATCTATCTATTCTGGGATCTCAGTACACTGGTCTCACCACTAGCCGACAACTGTACACATACATACAAACACAAATTTCAGATACCAAAAAAAACCATACAGTGCAGGTCATAGGAACATTGCTTAGAACTCAGCAAACAGCCATCGGTACCGTCAATCGAGTCGTCAAAAACTCCTAAATTACCTACATTTATCGCTTCTTTACCAAGTAGTATAAAAATGTTACTTAAAAGCTTATCGTATCCGTACAAATCTTGATCTATGTTAATTTTACCGTAGCAAGAGTTGAGATCGGCAATTGGTGTGTCGCAACTGGTACATCATTACATATTCATACAATAAAACAGAAAATAACGAGATGTCCCACAGCCGGCGACATACATACATATATGTATACACATAGTAGCTACATGGTTAACGGCTAGGCGGAATGTTTGTTTGGGTGTTGCCATTTTCATTTTTATAAAATACATCTAATAATAATTTATTGGTAGTTATTATGCAGTAGTCGGTAAAAAATTTAATAACGCGTTTCGTCAGTATATTTATTAGACGGAGTTGTAAAAATATTTTTAGTTTAAAATGAGGAAAAATTACAGGGATTTTAAGGGACGGATTAAAACGCACTTGCATGGCCTTTTAAGGCAGTCTTACACAGGCATATTGTACAAACTCTAGGCTGAGTAAAATGAGGAATATTTGGATTTTCTATGAAATATTTCAATTATTATAATACATATGTGCACATTCGAGTTAGAATATATGCTTGATAAATGGGAATAGACTTATGCTTTAAATTTTATATAAATTATATTATTTCTAGCAATATTACCTAGATAAAATCTAATAACAAACCGACAAACTGCATATATGTATATCGCTGCCTAACAATTAAATATATTTCGTCATACTTCTAAGTAGGTAAGTATCTATACTTACCTACTATTTATAAAAACACACACACATTAACATCATTCTCGTATTTTTATAATTAAAACTAGTTATGACGAACATAAGCAGAGTAATTAATGTATATCACGGCGGACATCTGCCCGCAATAATCTTAGTGGTATATATGTATATATATAATGTATATATTTGGTAACATTCCATAGATTAATCGAGAATAATCACATAAATGTGAGCGTCTTAGTATCCAAGTAATTATTGTGATTCCGTTAGACAAACACGTTTTACGAACGATGAATAAAAATTATATATTTTATGTTCTTGTGATATATGAATGTGCTCGAAATGAGACGACACTTACTGTCTAGCGAATCAGAAGCTTGAACCGGAATAAAGAACCTCTAATTTCGAGTCCATTTGAAGACCAGTCTAGATCTAAGGCAAATTGTAAAACTTTTGGAGCCCGAATTAATATGTTGGTCTAATGGCGACGAACCGGCATGGAACTGTATATGAAGACTGTTTTAAATAAATGGTAGGTAATTACAATATTAATTAGATTTTATCAGAATGTTTGCTATACCTATTAACATGAGAATAATGCTATTTGATGGGAACGATGAATTCTAGACAAAAAAAAATAGAAAAAAAAAACAATTTCGTTTGTACCGAGCCTGTTTTGACTTTACAAAATAATATATGTACATATTAATATTCAATTATTATTAGTTACTAAATAAATGTAAACTTTAAGCCAAGGAAACTAGTACTAGTAGCCTAGCAAACTTCACGACGAGGAGTATTCTACTGAGCCGCACCGTGGAGCAGGGAGAGGAGACCTACGGGTCTCCTACCTCTCCTCTCCCTGCTGGAGCAGGTGCGGCTCATCTAGCAAGAGAACAGTAAATGAGCTGATGATGCATTTCTTCGAGCAGAAAGATTATACAATATCAACCTACATCATTAATCTATAATCACCTAAAATACTGTAAATCAAACTAAACCTCAGTTTTACTTAAATTAGACAAATATATAATATTAATTCAATTAGACCAATACAGGTGCTTTTGAATTGTCATATTTAATTGAATTTAGTTGCACGGTTCCAAATGGACCGCCTTTCAAAAGAATTGCCTAGTAGGTTAATTATAGATATATTTCGGCTCTTATGGCAAACTTAATAACTTAATTATCTAAACCAGAAACTATCTAAATTAAATTTACTCTAACCATACGAAACAAACAAGAATACAAAACGCACACCGACTATAAAACAATACCTAAACACCGGCCATACACTCATGGAGGCTATAAAACCAACTATTCCAAGATAAACACCAATCTCATCGGAATCATATAAAATTGTACTTTTATACCAGTTATTATGCTTCTATAAAGCGGGATGAGCTGTTTACGATATGCGGTGCCGCCACCAACATCTGATAATAGACTGACGAATAAAAATTGTTTACCCGTAAATATGTTAATAAAAACTATAAGTATTGGCCTTCCAGATTTGGTTGTTAAGTGGGAGCAACATTAAAAGCAGTCATAATAGTAAATAGACTCCCCAATTACTAAGCGATAGTTCCATTTCAAATCTTCGGCAAATAGCCTCTACATAATATATTCCAAGTCTTTCATGTATGTAACCAGACCTTGTTAGAAATATCTATAGGAGAAGCCTTTTTCAAGAACCGATGTCTATTAGTTGAAATTAATAGATCACCTCTTTCTACCTTTTTTTCTTATCATCACTATTATTAATCACTATTGCTAGACACGGGACTCCTGTAATTTTTCGACAACGCTAGTCTAGTAGGCAGGTACATGCAGGTTTTGTTACACAGTTTTTCTTAACCGTTTGAGCTTGTGATAAATTTGCAACTAACTTCAAAAGACAGTAGTGCGTAACTTGGGATTGAAATTGAAACCTGTGACCTGAGACTGCACAGTCATATGAAAACGGAAACCTCTTCGGATGAACGATAAAACTGACTGTAAAACATATTTTTTTATTTGTATATTTTATTATTTATGCACAAAAAATAAATTGTACAAAGGCGGACTTAATGCCATAGGCATTTTCTACCAGTCTACCTTAGGGTGATGCAGAGATATAACATGGTAGGTGCACCCTGATTGTAAAAAGTAATAAATCATACCTATACATACTAACAAAGACAATAAGCATATATACATAAATACATACATAGATATATACATATATACACACATCAACACATACATAAATACATACATACGTAATTTATAACGAATACATACATGACAAACTGACAGTAGCTATGCCAACGAGTTACGGAGGTGTTCGCGTACTTTTAATTTGAATGACACCCGATTGGTAGCCATCTTGATATCTGACCGTGACTCTGACTTCAAAACTAAGGAAGTAGATACAGAAAGAGGCAGGATGGCAGATGCACAATCAGTTTACAATAATTAGAATCTCCCCAATACCGGGCAGATCGTCCTAATTGCTATCCCCACATCACATAAACGCGTACACATCACCGTTTACGATTCATAATGTTACAAAGTGCCTGTTACAGACAACTTTAATAGGCTCAACTAATTAACCTTTCTCAACTCGTTAAACCTAAAATAGAAAAAAAAAAAACTCCCGTAAAATAGTCATAAATGGGACGTTAATATCTACAATATCCAAGTTTCAAAGTTTTATTGGTACCGTTGTAAAAGAGGGTAGTTTGATAGTTTTGCAGATACTTGGCAACTGAAAGTTGTTAATGGTAAAACAATAATGATTAATGATATGGAAAATATAACATTAATTGTTGTAAACTGTAAAAGTTCTTCAGGTGTGTTAAAAACTTGGGTCGTGTGTTTGTCGTTTTTATGATACGAACTTATTTGGGGGTAACATATGTAGAAAAACGACTATTTTTTATGATCTACCTACTGTGAATAAAAGCATGAGTAATTTAATTTTTATATGCTTGAAGCAAAAACCGATTTATTGGACATTAAAAACACTTTTTACAGTTTTTATCGTGGTATATTAATATTATTTAATTTATTTATATATAATACCAATAAATTGCATATTTTTAAAATTGTTTCCGTTGTAAATATTCGCATAAATGTCGATCAAGAAGTCCTTTGTACGATTACCAAATCGGCATAAGTTAAGGTCGGCAACGCGTAAGCGACACCAGCTACCGTAACCGCTTACCATTAAAAGGGCCGTAACGCCTATGGCCTAACTTTTTTTTTAACTTTTAGCAGTGGCAGTGTTGTTGATTTTTTATGTACACCTACACCTACCTACATAATTCTCAAAAGCAACTCGGTGTTTGAATTTCAATCCAATAAATGGTAATAAAATCGCCCTCTATTAGTTTCATTACCTACAAAATACAGTGGAGGACTAAGTCAGTACATTAAAACGCTTCTGCCTACCTCTTAAGAGATAAACGCATGATGGTATTTAATAGTATATGAATAACTTGATTTATTTGCTAGCGCTTTGTAAGTGAAGTGTTTGACCAAAGACTACTTACTAACTTTCCGAATTACTTAATCCTGTAGAAAGACGACCTGATTGGCGCAGAGGCTGAGCGACCGCCTTCTGCGTCACGGGTTGCGGGTTCGATCCCCGCACGGAGCAAATATTTGTACGTTCTATAGGCAGTTATTCCGGGTCTGGGCGTTTGTGTATGTGTACATTTATGTTTGCACACGCACCCACGACACACGAGAAAATCCTAGTGTGACGCAACGTTTTTTAAATAAATAAATAAAATAAATAATTTACATTATCAATGATATTCTACGTACAATAATAATATCTCATTGAGAAAACATTTAATTTTAATTAAAGTCGTACTTCCATTCCGGAATTTTTCAACACCTTCTGCCTTCATTAACTGCTCTCATAAACTGAGAATAATTTTTAAACGATAAACATTTCTATCGTACAATGTCGTGCATGCGTGTGGTCTACCAATTTAAGAGCGCAGTATGTCCGTCTGTCCCTTATATCTCCGTAATTTATCTAGTACACGGCGTATGTTTTCTTTTTTTTATGAAGTCATTAAACTTTTGTTAGTTAGGTAAAAGTTTTCGTGGTTCGAGAAATGAATGTTTGGTTTTTTGACGAAGTTTTTCGAAGTTGAAATTTAATGTGTCTTGGTTTTCATTATGTCTAATGTCTTTGTGGTGCCTAGTAGCTATGATCAGATAAGCATTTTTAAAATAGCTGTACCTATTTCGGTGTTTTTTTTTTGTTGTGTTAGATCATTGTCAGGACAATGTTTGTATGAGTTTTTCCTTTTCTGAAATTACAGGTAGAGTAAGTTGGGTTGGCCAGGTAGGGGTAGGCAGGAGAAGTAGAGGAAATGGGGGAGGCAGGGGAAGAAGAGTAGGTAGGGTTGGTAGGTTAGGTAGTGTAAGCTCCTAGATAATCAGATATTAAAACAGTAATAGATACATTCATCTTGTAACTATTCAAAAAGTATATAACCCCTCTGAAAATTCAATAAATTTAACTTTATTTAAACGATCTACCTAAAGATATAGCATGTTTTCACCGGTTTGGACCATTCTTCAGCACAGAAACTTTACGGCTAGTTTATGTAAGTATGTTAGAGCAATAATCTGAGTTTATTACCTATCAGCAGTGCCATGTGTTGTGATTGACGTAAACACACATATCAATACTGAACTAGTGTTCAGAAACATTATTATAACAGATACTCAGAAATATTATTGTTTACTACGAAAAACAATTATTTTAAAACACCGTTTAATATCTCCCGACCATACTTCAGCACAACAGATCCGTCTGTTTCAATGCAAGCAAATGGCATAGTTAACGTCAAAAACAAAGATTTAAGTTCGACGCGAACAAACGCCTGCCGCTTTACAGTTCTAACCTCGAAATTTAATATTTAACATATAATTAATCCTCAAAACTAAATTGCCATTGCGAGACCGCTCCAAAACCTTCTTAGACATAAATCATTTGTAACAAAAGCTGTACCGTACACAGATTGCGAGGCCCATCGCTAATTGGGCGTCACCATAAACCGGCCGCATTCGTAACAAAAGTCAATTCTCCCAACAAAGAGGTTTAAAAAAGCTGTGGGCCCACCGTGTAACACAATCTGGTACCGCGAAAGAACATAAAATTCGGTTAGCTATTAGATTCCGCGCCGGTCGGTACCGGCAAACGACATTTTATATTTTTAAGTGAACGGCCCGCGCCCGCGCACCCGCACACACGCGCGCGCACGCACACGCGCGCAATGCAGGTATAAACAAAAATGTGCTAAGTAAAAAATATTATTATAGCATAATGCGCCATAAAACACGAGAGCGTCGGTGAACGGCTTGGGTTCTCAAACTATCGACGCTGTAGCGGTCTCGTAGCACCGTAGCGAGTGCCGCGTAGCTACTATTACTGAGCGCTGCGAAAATCTTTCAAGCTAATTTTACCGGAATGGTGAATGAAAATATCCATCTTATCCTACTCATATACGAAAACTTTTTTTTAAATATGAATGACTCACTAGTCCAGAGCTCTGCTTGTATGATTAATAGGTTAATTATAAATGTCGAGTGAAATGACCTGCTGTTTTCTATTATGTTGTAAAACGGCGTAAACTATCGCTTTTTAAAATTAGACACCCAACATCAATAACAACAACGTCTCAGTCAATATTGACACTAAACCTTACCAAGGTACCTTACCAAGGCTTGATAAAGAGACGTCAAAATAAGCGTGTTAAATTTTTATTAAGAAAGAAAAATTCAACCTCATGCGGGACTCGAACCCGCGTCTTCTGGATACTCCAGACGCTCTAGAAGTACCGATCCAGAAGACGCGGGTTCGAGTCCCGCCTGAGGTTGAATTTTTCTTTCTTAATAAAAATTTAAAAATCTTAGCTTGAAATAAGCTAAAAAAATACAAAAAGATTGTATAAGCGTGTTAATTAGTGATTAATACAAGTACACATTCGTATTGACTTCTTAGATTTGCGAATTATATTTAATTATTTTTATCCTTTAAGGTACCCATGGTCCCGGCTAGACTCTGAACTTGCCGAGATGTAATCCATAAAATCTAATTTTATTAAAAATACCCGCTCTATATTTAAAAGGAAACAATTAAATTACCGATTAATAATTAATTCCGACAAGTTTGAGCACCACAGGGCAGCGTACTCCAACATAAACAATGTCAATGGTTTCTATTAAAATCGTTCAGCATTTCGATATACGAATTATATTAGAATAACGTCTGGGAAATCTACGCAATGTGCAATAAATAAAACGAAGACGTCCCACGGCAACAACGTTTAACTCTTACACCCATTATGATAGAGTTTAAATTCGTCTATCACGCGGTAAGTGAGTGTCGATCATAAAAATTGTTAGTATTTGGTAAGATGTGTTCGATAATCAAAGTTTAAGGACATAATAAACTTGATCTAATAATAAATAAATGCAAAATACTTTATACTTAAGGTAAACAGATTTGAAGATATTGTTGTTGTTATCCTTTGTGATTTTTGAAATATCAGTTCTGTATCTTGGTGTTAGAGTTCATAACACAATGGGAATGTGTGAACATTCAAGTTTGGGCGGACAAGGCTTCTTTGGATGTGTCATAAAAGGCGATTGAGAGTACTGAAGGAGGTTGGTGATGAGTTTATCAATCTTTTTGCCTTATTTACTGTTTCTCGTTGGAAGACAATATCACTCTCACTATCTGGTACCTTTTAGCCAGACAAGGTGAGAGATGAAAGACCTAACAGAAACGATAAATCAGGATAATGATAATCAGACTAAAAGGCTCGGTTTAGACCACAAGCCTGATGGTGTAGACAGTGGTGTTTGCTTATAAGAATTATATTATCTCTGATAAAGAACTATAAAAGCCTACTATTTCAATTTTTTTTTATTTTATGGTGGTATGGGGGCAAACGAGCATGCGGCTCACCTGATGGTAAGTGATGACCGCTGCCTATGAACATTTGCAACACTAGGGGCTTGCAAATGCGTTGCGAAACCCCTTAGAAACCGTTCAGGTTTGTTAAATGAGGAGTTACTGAACTGACAGCAATCGGAATTCCCATGCTGTCAGAATAGTCACTCCCCCAAAGAGCACTGGTAACCTTACTCTCTCGCAGTAAAACAACTATTGTTGATTCACTGCGGTCTTCTGTAAGGCGGAGGTACTTCCACAGTCGGGCAGCTCAATTTGAGCGAGAAATCTCGCTATGCCCTACCTCATACATTTCAAATTTGAAATATAACATGTTTTCAAAAATCTATATTCAGGAGTAGCAAAATATAAGAAACTAACAGCGGCTTGTCCCTACTTTATAAGGTCCAATAAAATAAAATAAATATCATCAACAGTGGTGTAACTTTGAATGATAGATTGAGGAATGGTGTGATAGGAAATGTGGTTTAAAAGACGACGTAGTGACAAAAGTTGAGAAGAATGTACTGAGATGGTTTGGGCATCTTGAAAGGATAAATGATAAGCGATTGACGCTTTGAATGAGAAGCGTGAGTGTATGTATGTATGTATCTTCAACAGCGACTCCGCCGTTTAGGAGTTCAATTCAACACACGTAATAATAGAATTGAAGGTATTTAAGTTACTTTAGAGAGTCAAACTTGCATATTCTGTTAATACTATCTGTAGAGACTTGTCATCAGGAATTAGAATAATTATATAAGTTATATATTAAGTTAATTATTAGATTGTAAGCCTTCCTAATAAATAAATACTGACTGTAAAGTGTGTATGCTGTTAGTCAGTATGACTTTAGACATAATTCTCACTTCTATAAATATCCGTCATGATTTTTCCGAAAAAAATCTTATCATATTCTCCCATCATTGCCTACCTAAATGTATTTTTATAGATTTTCCAAATTATGTAAGATTGGCAGGTGTTTTATCCGTTGAACAATCACATATTAACCATGACAAAAAAATATTTAAAAAATACAAATAAATGTCAATTAATTTTAAAGTTAATGAATAAATTTAATAGATATTATCATTATGACATTATAGAAGTATGGTACGGAACCTGATCTTGTTAAACGAACGATTTTTGAAGATAAGATTATCATCTCGATAATGTTGTTATTCAAATTTCTATTCTACCTAGGAGGTAATAAAACACGTTTTTAAATTATACTAAGCTAAGTTATACTTGCGTCAAAATAACGCAAATACTTTATATAAACAAAATTCTATCGAATACACACCTAGTATCTACATATATGTACTATATACATACTCGTATATAGGAATCCTATTTCTATCCTCTCAAATGGCAAGAAACCCGTGCCCAACAGTGGGACAGCAAATATGATGGTGATGATGTATCTATATACAAAAAAGGACCTTAGTCGTCTATACGACCATGGTCCTTTTTTATACTTATTATATTATTATCTATCTATTACAGAAGACCGCAGTGAAATAACAATAGTTGTGTTTCTATGAGTGAGTAAGATTACCAGAACTCGTTGGGGAAGTGACTATTATGATAGCATGCGTATTCCATTTGCTGTCAGTTTAGTAACTCACTATTTAAAAAAAACTAAGCATGTTTTTATCAACATCATACGTCTAATCAAGATATATATTCGAGATCTATAAGATAATTATTATAATAAGATAAATATTAATTAAATACAGATCAGATGTTTAAGATAAATCGCCCGTCTCTGTTTCTAAGAATCAAAAGTTTTCCATGCTCACAATGTATTAAATGGAATTCACAGTAAACTCCTAGCGTATGTGTAATTCTTATAATTAATCTTGATATTAAAAGTGCGATTCAATAGTTTACATCACAAACTCAACATCAAAGTGATTTGTAAGATAAAAGCAGTAAGCTTGTGTGTGTTGTGCTGGTTATAGCATTGAAATGTATAGCTGTACTCAAATTAAACAAATAAATTTATCTAGACTTTAATCAGTGCCATCTAGTCCCGAACTAAGCAATAAGGCCTGACACAGCCATTCATGCTCATCAAACAAAAATTTGTCCCACCGGGATTCGAACCCGAAACACCAACAGAACTAACCAATAACCACAGAAAGTAGCCTTAATTACCGTTGTGACTATCGCTTCAACAAATAAGTATGACGTGGTATATATGTAGATATTAATTTAAATGTTAATGACAGTAAATATATAATGAAAGACGGTCGACCTGCACAAAACCGTGATGGTTGTCGCTCTTTGGAGGAGGCCTACGTACAGATATAATAATAAATAACATAAATAACACACCACACACTTCATTTACTTGGTGCCGACCCGTAGATGAAGGTAAAACCAGCCATGAGCTGAGAAATACAAATACTCCCAAAAATAATAATAAAAATCAGGCTGAAAGAATAATGTAAGCAACATTTTCCTTCGCAAAACCGAAGCAACACCAACATTCGGATAAACACGTAAAGTGGAAATCAGAAGCGGGGGTCCACAAACACAGAGATACGAACCCAGAACGCTGGAAGGCTCGGCTGCAGGCGGCTCTGGATGTCAGGGTCGGAGAGGGCTCCCCGGCCGAGGGATCCCGCAGAAGGCCGCTTCACGCGAGCCGCGCGCGCCTCACCGCCGCCCTACGCACAATCTCGGTCACACCTCGCCCCGAGATCACACACTTCGATGGACCAACCCTGGGTCACCTGGAGCCAAGGGTCTAACCTACACTACTACATGTCTTCAGGAACTGTGACTAACTGTCTAGAGTATAACTAGGACTGGAAAATATCTAATTTAGGGAATATCGGTTTATATAAGTATTCTTTACCGGTGAGAAAAGTTCGCAGGTTGATATAAAAAACACATTAAATAAAAATCTAACATTATAAAAATAAACGTCCGAATTAATCTACCATTTCATGGAAAATGAGAAATCTTTTTTTACAGTGATTTTATTCTAATATATACAAAATAAACTTTAAATAAATTCCACTTAAAAATGAACCAAAATTCTAAATCTTTTTATCTAGTATAGCACTATTCACTATTAAGACTGGTCTATTCAAAACATTAAACGAATAACCATTAAACATTAATAATTATTCATTTAAACATAACAAAAAAATAATTAATCGAAATTTATATTATCAGAATAATTATTTGAATTCGCATTAATTATTCGAAAAAAAATATATTTAAATTTAGAATAATAATCCGTTTTGAACAGTTCTAAGTGGTAGGTACTACACGTAATGTTCTAGAACACCACATATTGATATGAACTAGGTACTATCAAGCTATATGTAGACAGTGGTAGGTACATGCAGAAGTCATGAATGAAGTATTGAAGGAAGAGATTGCCCAGTGCCCAGTGGGAAGCATCAAAATGTGTGATCGTGTTGCGACTAAAAAGCATCTATTAAGCCCGGTTTCCACCGAAACGAAGAGGAGAGATGTGCAGAGATGTATTTTGAATAACCAATCATATTTCGTTATTTCCACGTCTCCTCTCCGCAATGATATTTGATGGGTTATTCAAAACACATCTCCGCACATCTCTTCGCTTTGGTGGAAACCGGGCCTTATATGTATGTATATAAAACTAAAGATATGTACAGACGACACGATTTTATTATCGTTAATAATAATACTAATATCCAAATTACCTTGATGAATATGACTCTCATAATTTCAATAAGAACAAATAATTCGAAGGTTAAGGAAGATTCAACATTTGCAAATATTTAAATTGAAAGTGTAAAAAGATCTGATTTCATTCTTATAGCGTAAACAAAAATGCCTAATAAAATTGCGTTTTTCTTACTTGACCTATTCAATATACATACATATTTATATCACATTGATTAACCAGTTATTTTGAAAATACGTAGATACTAAACGAACCAATCGAAATTTAAAAATATCGTTCAAAATATTAGTCATACAAAATATATATAAAATAAATCGTATCGTCTGTACTCAACATTATTTTAATATCTTAGCATGGCACTTTACATACCATGATAAAGTGATTATTTGACTAAAATACATATAAATAAAGTTGTTTTTTCTTTAGCCACATAGTGTAAATATTGTACCTACATATAATGTGCCAATTTGGAGACTGTAAAATATATATTAAGTATTTATTAAAAGAAATTGATACGATCAATATGAAGCTTTATAGTGTAACGTAGCAATATATATTTTACTTTCTCCACATTAAGGCACAAAATTGAATAAGTTAATTTTAAGATTTTTATCCATAACAGTTTAGATCTATGAGAATAAAACACAGAATATAGATAAATAATATTAAGAAAACAATCAATAATGAATCGAAATTGATACACAAACGACGTGCAATCAATTCATAACCTTTTATCAAGAAGATATTTACTATAAATTTCCTGAAAAAATGGCCTTTCAATACAGGACATAGTTATTATGTAAGTACAAAATAAGCGCTACATTGAAGATATTAAATGGCAAATCAAACATATACTAGTAAGAATTAAATTATTTTAAATAGTTGTCATTCTTTCTTCCTACTACGGTTCCTTCATATCTACGTTTTAGTCTGTTGAAGTAAGAAAATTTACGCGATGTTACGTTCTTAAATCCTGCACCATCGGCCAATAATCGCTCGAGAAAAAAAAGCCATGTTTTTTTTTCTTTTCACTAAAGTTCCTAGCACATTACCTCGCTTAGATATTACACCTACTATTAGTTAAACCTAGGTAGCCTACAACTCGTAAATGAGAGAAAGAGTAAACTACCTAAGGAGCATTTCTGTAACAGGATCATTTGAAACGATACAACGGCAATAAACGTCAGTCTCGTGTTTACTACAACCGTCTGTTGCTTTAGTAATGGTGCTGTAAATCTACCTTGAACACTTATTAGCGGCCCGCCGACTGCAAATAACTATTTGTAAAATGAACTTGCAGAAGAAGTAACAATCAATCAACCACTTTTCACCCTTATTATTATAAACCTAAGGTCCAAAAGTGGTCTACCTGTTGTAATGGAAATAGATCTGTATGATATATATATAAGTCTGGAGAAAACCAATATGGATATGAGTAAAGGGAAAGGCCAAAGAAAAATGGAAGAATTAATCTTAAAGAAGGTGATGAAGAAAGTAAGCAATCAAATGATGTCCGATACTCTTAAAGAGATGCTGCGTCGACTCCTAGTAGATTGAAATAAAAACATTAAGGTGTATTTGGTGGAATTAATTTATAAAGAAACTATAATAGACGCAAGATTGAAAAAGAAGTCATTATAAATCGGCATGACTTCTAAACAGTAGATTTTCTAACTGCTTAAAGCTTGCTCTTTGGAAGGATTAAAATTATCAAGAAGATCCATAAGGAAATAATTGTTTTTATTGCTGTGTTGAACTTAGCAACAAAATAAGGTTAAAAGGTGGAAGGACCAATGACTGTTGCAAGGTTGAACAAACCGTTCTCCGTCAAACTAATGAATAAATAATTATATCTGGATATTATGACACATCGCTATCTAGTTCCGAGATAAGCAATGTAGCTTGTGTTACAGTTACTAGATTCTTGATCCACTAGATATTTATTTTTTGGAAATACATGCATATTATAGAAACTTATTCTACAGGAAATGGCCATGCTTATCACACATAACATTTGGCCCCTATTAGGACTCGAATCCAGGACCTCTTTCATAGAAAGCAGCCTTTGATACCGTTGCGTTAATCGGGTTGTTGATTATTCGGTCGTTATTTTTAATCTTCGTCTAATAAAGATTAGAAATCGTTACGATCTAAGATTTCAGAACATTTGAAACCGTATCGATTGCAGCATCAGCATTTTATTAATATCAGCTTCTTAATAATTGATAATTAGCAAATTATTTCTAGTCTTACGCCCACGCACGCCATTATGAATATTCAAATCTGACCTGATGGAATCATATAGCATTTCCACGCGTAGGACCGGTTTCAAAGGACTATCAATGAATCGTTCGGCCGTGCCAAACGCGATGAGATATGACCGGCTCATTGAATTGTCAGACGCGTCAGCTTCCGGTCTGGCAGATAGTCTGCCACCAAGAATGGCCAACTTTGGTACCGTTATGGACTTTTGAGAAGCTCGTGGATAAACAACAGCCGTGCGAATCGATTGTCAAGATGCCAGATCAAGATTAGATGATGATTCTTATCACTTTGATATTTAAGTCTCCGTGTTGCTTCTTAATGTTATTATCAAGATTATATAAATCCTCGCCATTTTTGTTTTTAGTATAGTATATTCTGTTCACAGACTACTATATATTTTTAGGTTTAAATTAGTGTCTGCATCGATAATGGATAGATATGCAGCGGTTTTCAGCTCTCTGATTGCTACATGTATAAAATCATGCTTCGTAAATATCGCAAAATTGAGGACCAAACTTTTGCAACTATTCTAGAGAGCTTGATTCTAAATTAATTGCTCCAACTAGCGCTTGTATGTAAGCAGAGGTCATTGCCAATACCGTAGCCATTGCATGTATATATTTTCCTAATACTTATGTATATGTATACAATACTGGTTTCCCCTAAATACAATACAAGACAGGTTGCGAGCACAGACGCAAATACAATATTTACCTCAAGACGTGGTTCTCGATAAAGTAGTACGTCAGAATATAATTTTAATTTCGTGAGTGCTTTAAGGATATTGATACAGTAAAAATAATACTTAATAGATTACGTATAAAGGATTAAATCGTCTGAATCTGACAATACAGGGTGCATTATAAGTGCCATCGCGATTAACAAAAACGGCAATGGAGATTGTTAAACTATGTATAAACTGACCGGGTTTTCTTTTTGCCGTGGTATGAATATTCAAAACTTTTTGTAGTATATTTTGAACTAGTTTTCGAAAAGCTATCGTAAATACATAGTACTAAATATACAGTAAATTACTATGCATATTAATGATAAAATGAGAAGACAATATTGTTTTTCTATCTTCAACCTAAAGGTCGTTTATCAATAAACATTAGTTTAAAAGTTGTATAACATTTTCATAAGCGAGCTAATCTTAAACGAATGGAATTTAGCAACCTCCATTGTAATAAAAATAGTGATGTAATACCATAAAAATAATACTCGACAATTACTTTTGTGGGTACAAGGAAATTTGAGAAGGTATCTTTGTGTGGCGACATCGGACAAAACCGGTAAGGAATACATAAATTTTATTTAAAAAAAGACGGGCCGTGCCCACACTTAGCCGAATTGGTTATTATCTCATTCCATAGGTACTCATGAGATTCATTACACACTTATTGGCTAGAGAACGAATAAAACCATTTTTGTAGTTTGATAGTGATGTTACAGTGTCGATATTATACTTCAGACTAGCGCTACTTTTCGATATCGATTAATTCACACTGCAATTCTTTAAAAAATATTATTGATAATAGTGTAATTTTTGAAGACTACTATTTTTAGCTTAAAAAAACATTAACATTTCACTAAAATAACAACATTTCATATTTGATACTCCTTCCTTTGGCCTTTTTATAATAGCGACTGTTGGTAACTATCCTATCTTTAGCGTCGATAGTTACACAAAAGTTTTATCGACACAATATGCACTTTAGACAATTACGCGGGCATCACTAGTAAGAAACCAGTTCGCGCGTTAATTGCGGTACCAAAATCGTATCGGAATCATTTGAATATCCGTAATTTATGACATCAGACTACTAAGTATCATCTCGGTACAACTATGTGTGTTAATGTCCGCATATTTGAATATTTTGTTATTAACTTATAGCTTATCTAGTCTCGGTGGTACATATATTTTAAATAATATTGTACACTTAAGGTCTATCAGAATACCAGATCTCCAGTAACTAACCTACTGTAGTACCAGCTTAGATAGCCACCATATTTTTAGCCCTTTTCTTTCTTTCCTTAACAACAACTAATATTGTTTTTATTTATTTATTTACACGGATATACCCGTTACATTAAATCATAAAGCAATGTGTGAAAATGTCAAATGTAATGGAATGAAAATATTACTACTAAATACAATTTTGATAACTGAATCAAGTCCAAGCACTCGCATAATGGATATATTATTTTAATGAGACCATAATTCTTCGAGTTTGATTCTTCTCAGAGGTCAGTAAACATTGACTTGTAAAACACAGTGTCTAGCAAAGGATCTATTTACAGTAAAATCTCTCAGGTATACAGGTAATCAGGTTTCCTCACGATGTTTTCCTTCGTCGTTTGTGTATGTGATAAATACGCACATAACTTCCGAAAAGTCAGTGGTCACACCATTATCAGCTTATTATTATTAATATTATATACAAAACATATTATTAATATTATTATAAATAAATGTAGATTTACAAAAGGTGAGTAACCCGTTGGCGCCCAGTTAATTATACCTATTATATCTGCTAATGAATACTTAAAAGTAATTATATTTAAAAGACATGTTTTTTCTTCAATGTCCGACAACTCATTTGACCAAATAAGGACATTACAGTTGACCTAAAAGATAGAGTCTCCCGCCATTTTAATAAAAGTAAAAGACCAAATCTGCCGAGATTTATCTAAGCCACCATCTTTATGATTGCAACATTTCGTCCACAGCTTATTAACATAACATTCACTTAAACACACATACATAGGCGAGCGGCGTCTGTCCGTAGGTGTGAGGTATATGGCAACACTTAATCCACGACATTTATGTACTTTTTCTAACTGTATTGCCATTGCGGAGTGCGACATTCTACCACATTTATGTTTGAACCGGTATTGGATTTATAATAAACGTCAATTGTACACGTTGCTTCTTATTATAAAGTTGTATTACCGTTTCCGTTATTCGATAGATTTCCCGCATTAAAAAGAATATTGTAAATTTTAAACGTTTGTTAGATAGTAAGTGTCAAGTTGTACTTTATGGGCTTCATATCAGAAATTAATTAATTTTAAAGGAAATATTAATATAACGAGTGATAATGATAATCTTACGAAGATAATATACCTACCTATATTAATATTATCCAGTACCATTTTTTATCATCTCATTTTGATTACCACGATAGCCTATTGCGGGTTGGCAGACTTCACATGCTATTGAGAGAATTTATCAAGTATGCAGGTTTCCTCACGATGTTTTCCTGCACCGTTTGAGCATGTAGTAAATTCACACATCACTTGGAAAAGTCAGTGGTGTGTGACTTGGGATCAAACCCTTTGACTTCACCCCACTAGGCTACACAACTTGAAGATCATGTTCAACGATTGTTGAATATAAAATGTTCATATCATACATTCTTAAAGTCCTTAGTAAGTGTTAAAGTTAGCCTTAAAGGCTTTGCTGCGCGAATAACGACCTTATTATAATGTAATTATGTTAAAACTCAATCATGATCTGAAGCTGTCACTTTTAAAAAATGGATGGATGCAAAATTTGTTTCAAATCAGTAGATGAGTCACCAGCTTAAGGGTAATTGTTGAATGTACCTTGTTATTTCGCAGTTTATATTGCTTAATTTATGATTTAAGGATAAGAAAGATTAATGATACAAAAATATATTTTTAATTTGTTAAAGGTACTTCGGAAGTAATATAGAATGCCACGCAGGTAACGAAACCGATATGATTCATTTTTTAAATAAGTGTTGCCAATTTACCAATAATGTATAAAGGTTTATGCTGAGGTATAAAAATGTGACATATTAAATTGGCAGCCCGAAGCTGTGGAGGATCATTGGTATTTGTGTAAATTAATTTAGGTATGTTCATTGGAACCAATTACAAATTGTGTCACTCAGGATCGTCTTGTGCAAGCAATATTATTATTTTATCACATTTATAGACATTGTTATGATTATACTGGTAATAAAGTTAATCTGCCAAGCGAAAGCAAATACGAGAAAGATGTGACATTAATCGAAATTGTATGTAGATATTTGTTCAGTTTTCTTAAATGTCTCCACTTCATAAAGTATCAAATAACAGCACGTATTATAAAAACTATTTTTGTTTTGTTTGTTTTATTTTATTGAGTGATTGACCTAAGATCCCCTTTTGGATCCGACCGATTGATCCCTTATGTACGTAAGGGGTACATAAGGTAAGGTAAGACAAGGAGTTTAAATTTAGTTTTTAATCTAAGCTCCACTTATAAGCAGTCTTATAATAGACTGTTTAAAAGCGCGAAAGTCATTTTTTCACCCCCTAGGGCAGCAAAATGAAAGACCACTTCCATTTCAAAACAATTACAACACGTCATTCTAAATTCAAAATAAATACGCGAAACGGTCGCGCAAAAGATCCAACTTCACGTCACAAATCAAAGCCGATTCCATTTTTAATTTTCAAATTTTTTTTCACTTCACTACGAGTATCATCCGTACGTTGTATTTTTTTTAAACCGTATTTACGCCGAGGACAATGCAACGAATCATGACTTTAAAGATAAATGGAATATGAACTAAAAAAAAAGGTCCGTGATGTCCAATTTAAAGTGGATACAGAGGGTTTTATAAAAACGAAAGTGCATACAGGTATATTATTGTTGTGTGGGACGAGGGATGTGGTAATAAATCAAATGGATGCGGCAGCACGTCATCTTATTATTTTGGTCCTTATTTTCGTGATAGTTGAACGTGATGAGCTGTTATCTAAGTGTATTTGATAATATTTACTTCTCTATTTTCATGAGATTATGCATAATATGCTTTTAACATTTGATTAGTTATAAAGCTTTTATAATAACTTAAGTATAAACAATTTAATTTTGAATACACTGAACGAAGGAGGAGCTTACATATTCAAGGTAATAAATCTTTAGTATGCATCAAAACATTTTAAATTATCTTTATCTTTACTGTTCTCTACAAAAATGATTGACAGTAAGATTCAACCACCGTATCCAAAACATCGCACATCTTCTAAACCCCAACAAAAAGAGATTCGGTAACGAGATATGATATTATTTTTTTGTTGGCGTGTCGCGGGGGTGGCCGGGGGTGCACGCGGGGGGTAGGGGGGCGGGGGTGCAGTCAGGTGGATTCCACTTCGCAACGCATTGTCGTATTGTTAACTTATCGCGGCGTATACGATAATTTATGAAGGGTACGGCAAACGTGAGAAACTCAGGGCAATGGTCGAGATTTTGAAATGTTTAGTTAGGTGTATCGAGATTTGCCCGGTTGACGTGTTATGTGTTAAATTATTAGGTAGTATGTGTATGCTATCCGAAGGAATGTTTTGTTGGTAATTTTTGGTCCTTCGATACGTATACATTTTTTTGATGGTAAGAAATATTTTTTCGGGTCGACACGTTTTGTTGTTTGTTGGACAAAAACTACGTAAATTCACATCGTAGTGTTGTTTAAATTGCAGTCTAAATATTACTGAATATATCTTATACGACATATCTCAACTGGAGGTTTAGATCAACTTTTTTTATGCGACAAGGGTGGTAGGCAAGCTTACAACTCGCGTGGTTAGCGGTTACCGTATCCTACTGGCGTTTGCAACACCAGAGGTGTCGCTCGCGCGTTGGCGATCCAAACTCAAGTTATTATAACTTTCTGTTTTTGAAGATATTACCGATACATTTAATATTAATTCTCAAATGATTGCAGATGTGGAAACTTTCAAATAACATACCTACTGCAAGTTAAGCGACGCGCTTTTGCCGGATGACGGCGGCGCGCAGCGTATGCGAGGAATATTAATACAATATCAATTTCACTGCGTTCAAAACACTTGGTCTCAGCATAGGGCTGAGACCAACTAATACAAAAGAATAAGTTTAATTAGGTATCTTAAGGCTTTGTAGTTCCATAAGAGCCGGTGATAAGCCGTAGATTTTTAAAAGTAAAAACTTCTTTAAGAGCGTTGAGCAAGAATCATGGAACTCGTATAAAAATATATATATATATAATATATATATATATGTATATATATATATATATATATATATATATATATATATATATATATATATATATATATATAATATATACGGGGAAGAACAATTCGCGGGAAAATAGCTAGCATTTTCCCGCGAATTTGTCTGCGTAAAATTAGTAATTTTACCCGGATTACCGGGATGAAAACTATCCTATGTTCTTCCCCGGGACTCAAACTATCTCTGTACCAAATCTCATTTAGGTCGGTTCAGTGGTTATAGCGTGAAGAAGTAACAGTAACAGACAGACACACTTTCGCATTTATTATATTAGTATGGTTCTAATTGATATCCCAAACTAAGATTATTAAAATCTTACTAATCGTAATCGTCATTTTCGTCGACTATTGCGTCTACTTATTGGTTTAACTGTTATGTATCTTGAATATAATCATTACCTATATTCAAAAAACACGGTTGCACGTAAAGTCAAACCTATCCTTACAACTTGTTCAGATGAAAATAGAGACTGATTCAGAAAGCTGTGTCAGCGATTTTTGTAATGAAGATAAGGCCAGTGGTAGACTATAACGACTTTGCCAAAAATTCCAATGAGTTTCAATAACTAGAAGCATTGATGATGTAGGTAACCTTATTGTACGTATATAGACCAAAAAAGTGGGTATAAAACCAAATATCTAGGTATACAAACGAACCTCCTTCCTCTTTTGAAAAGAATTTAAAAAGTATTACAACGATTAAGTATGGTAACAACGCCATTTTAAAACTATTCTCCGTTCAAAATAAGAATCTAAAATGTCTAACTGATCACAATCGTAAACCTACCCCACAAGACAAGTAACAAAAATCCATTACCGAACCATTACCACAAAATGGATGCGAAGCACAACCCTAAAAAGACTCAGGTACCTCTTATCGCGCCATCTTTCCTCTCATATTGTTTATTTCCTTCACTTTTCTACCAAATTAAACACCAACAAATACAACCAATAATACTCCTTATTGCTAAGTATGTACAGTCTGTACAGTCAACTGCGTTATTAAGTTTGTAATGCGAGTACAGAACTTCATCTCTGTCGCAGCGTGACGTTTCATTAGAGCTTCAAGATTAACTTATTAAAAGCATTCGTGTTCTTTTTTTAAAATACTTGTTCGCTTTGAAGTATCAAATGCGCGCGCAAATGGATATTTGGGGGGAGTGACGTCATCGGATGGGTTTATAAGTGTTGCCAGTACATTTATTACTTTTATTAGTTATGGGCAAGTGTGTGTGGGAATTCGATTCCGTTTAGGGACAGATAAGTTACCGATTATGCGAACCGTTTTTTTGTTGCATACATTTAATGTATAATTTTGGTGTTTGTTTAAAGTTATTTAAGTGTTTTCCTGTATTGGACGTAGTACCTAAAGATCTTGAACCGGTTAAAGTTAATACACTGAGTATCCTAAAACCTGAACATAATAATATATAAAATCATCATAATTTTTAAAGCTTGCTGCTTCGCTACCTAGCGCAAAAATTGGTGCCTCAAAATTACTCAGAGTAAATTATTTATGTAGTACTTATTTTAGACACCCAATAACAATCCGTGGTCGTTTTTAAGTTTAAGGATCGTAGGATCGGTGTTCCCTGTCCTACGATCCAAAAAGGGTTCGAAATAAAACCTTAGATCCTACTACACTCTTACACATGACCACAAAATATCTTTGTGCGTATAAAAAATATAAGATTTCTTCTAAAATTTACATTTGATTTTTACGGACCAAGATCATTGAAGTACATTTCGTAAAAGTAAAACAGTTAACTATATCCTAACTGACCAAAACCATTTGTTCAATTTGTCTAAATATAGGATGCGTACATAATTATTTTCAAGATGATTAAACTATTATAAACGTATTACAAACTTTCTGATTTCCGTCAGTGACATTGACATTGAATTAAAATTCAATAAATCAAGATAAAATCACTTGAAAGTAATTGAATTGCAAGACTTCGCAATTTGGTTCCTTTACAGTTCAAATTAACTTTCACTACGGAGCAACTGTCCCAATGATGTCGAAAATCAAAGATGCGCAAAAGCAAAAGTGTTTGGTATCATTTGAGCATGCGCACCTGCCGCCGGCGACGCTTTGATCGTTAATAATAACAATTATCGCGTGCGCCCGCGACGCGCCGTAAGGTGACCCCCAGCGAGACGGTGTTGCAAGGACTAAAAACGCAGTACTACCTTAAAAAATTAAATGATTGATACTAAGAATTACAGGATATTTGGTTAAGAGGTATCTTATTAATTCTGTTACTGGAGTACTAAAAATAAAAAGGATATTAAGGTTATAAAATAATAATTGAACCAAACCAGACTATAATATTTTATATCATTTCGATAAGGAATAAGTTGTACGTCCTTTTTATAAAGGAACAACTTCTTTCTATTACATTAAACTAATGAAGTAAGTACAAAGTAAGTTCTTTCCGTACGCAATACATCTCAACTGCCATATTTTTCCCCACAATCGAACGAAACAAAGGAAGTCTGGTAACCCATCAAAAAATTCGCAATTGCTCCACACCGCCCATTGCCAAGGCCACGCAGGGCGGCGCGGGCGCAGCCGGTCTGCACTCTTTTTGTTTCTCGCGCATGCGCCCGCTCAGAGTCAAGGGCACGCTGACCCACTTCCTGCGCAGCCTTCGCCGCGCAAGCACGTGTCGGGAGCAGATGCTACACTTGTTTGTTTTTAAAATCATTTTTATTTGATAAAGACAGGTGCTGAAAATGTGGGTATGATAATTTTGTTTTTAAAAAGAAATGAAATGTTATGAATAAAATATGATTATTGGGAACTCGATTTAATTTAGGTTTAGATCTATAAAAATATTCAACGCATTAAATTTTAGTTTTGATTTAAGCCGCTGACAGTCAGCCCAACAGACAAATACACAAGGTTGTGGGGAAAAGAATGGTTTAAATGGTAAAGGTTTTATGTTGACAACGGTACCTTATAGTAAGTACTTCGATAGTAGAGATTAATTTCTCACAACGAAAAAAGTTGTAAAAGGCTAAAGAAACTAAACGAGTTAGTAATAAAATTACTAATTGACGAATACATACCAACTAGATTGAAACAGGAGCTCAAAACGAAGCGGTGAAACAAAGCAAATTGACAACAAACCACTGTAAAGAGACCTCTATCAGTTTTAGCAAGCAGTCGTATAGAAGACATACCAATCACACCTACATCGACAATAAAAGTTTTAACACAACCATATAACACGCACATAAACCGAGGCAGCGCGGCAAGAGATGGTGTAATACACTTCACATGAGATTAGCCACGTACTAGCCGTCCGAGTCATAAATATATTATAATAAATACAAAATCTTACGAGATAATGGTGTTTCGCAATTAGTCGGATTACGTTTCTACTTATGCATCCGAAATGTATAAGTTTGACAGTGAGAGAGTAGCGCCTGTTTTACTAACACTTAATAATATTCGAAAAAAGCCGACATAGCCCAGTGGCATGACTAGTATACTGTGAATTTCATAGGTCTCGAGTTTGAACTCAAGGCATGCTCCATTCACTTTTCGGAAGTTATGTATTTATCACATGCGCAAACGGTGAAAGAAAAACACCGTGAGATTTTATCGATGGCATTTTTTTTTGGGACTTGCCAGCCGAATCCCTACTACTGCAACTCCTGTAAACCAGGATCAACAATAGTAACTATCCAGAAAATCGTCGAGACAATGAAGTCCGACGTGTCCCAGGGGAATGATTTTAACTGTCTTGGAACCCGCAGCGAATTTAATCATGAAGTTATATAGAAGGAGTAAGAAAAATATCAGTTTTGATCGATGTTTTTATCGATGGCACGTTAAGTCTGCCAACCAGCAGTAGGCTAGCGTGGTGGAATACATAGAGGTGGAATATAGCCTAATCCTTCTCGAGAGGAGACCCGTGCCCAGCAGAGATAATGAACGGATAGCCCATTCGTGACACAAGTCTCGTTACTTAGCTCGGAACTATATGGCGCTGTGTAATAATGTCCGGACATATTATAATTATTATTAGGTAAAAATACATACGTATCATAACGACGATACTCCGAAGTGTTAGACAGACGTATTGTGGTTATTCTTACACATACGAGACTTTCTTATTTCTACAGCTATTTGAAAAAGTTGACAATAAACCGGAAACTATATCTTTAGTTTTGAAAACGAATAAAAAGGTTATTGAACTATGTCTTAATTGGCCTAGAATACTTATGAATTATTATAGATAACATTTTCTATTGCCTTGTATGAACGCCCACGTCGGAGAAACCCTGGTGTAATAATAATTGCTCGTCGCAGCATCACCATAGACAAAATCCGCGATATTTTATTATGTACATCCGTATTTTGGCTGATAAAGAGGTTATAAAAACATGTTTTGTATTTTAATAGGTACTTATTTTTACACTTACGCGAATATTAGATATTGAATTGATATTACATACATAAATCTTTGTAAAACAAAACCAACAATTTTGTATTTAATTTAAAAAGAGTATCTATGGAGTTTCTTGCCGGTTCTTCTCCATAAGACCTACCTTTTGGAACCGTGCAACTAAATTCAATTAAATATGATAATTCAAAAGCACCTGTATCGGTATAATTGAAATAAATGATTTGATTTGAAATATAATTATTTTTGTACGGATTTTGTTGCGGTATATAAATATTTTTATCGACGTATCTGATGCTTGACAATATCCATGGATTGTCCGTGTACAGTAGAAATTGGTAACTAAACACTTGGGTTGGCAGGTTTCACATGCCATCGATCGATCTCTCAGGCATGCAGGATTCCTCGCAAAGTTTTTCTTTACCGCTTGAGCATGTGATAAATACGCACGCAACCTCGAGACCTGTGACTTCAAAGTCCACTGATCACACCACTAGCTTTTTTCGAAGTTTAATATTGCATAACTGTTTGCATATAATCTTCTTACTGCATTTATATTATTTTTACATAATTATGTTATGTTCTCTAACATAAATGTCACAGGAAATTTACAGCGAGACCATTACACGTATTGATATACAAAATCTATAAATAACAATTTTGTGTAACGGTGAAACCAATAAGCTCACGAGCATCGCGATTGGGTTACGGTGGGGCCACTAGACCCGCGATACGGATAGACTACGACTACTTCCGACACGTGTAAGTGGAAGAAATCAATAAAGATACACATATACTATTTATTATCAACTAGTAAAAGACAGGAGTAGAAAAAAAAATGAAATTGGTTCACAGGTTGCGGAGTAATCGGTGAACATACATAAAAAAAATCATCAGAACATAACCGCCTACTTTTTGAAGTCAGTTAAAAAAAATATAACATCCATGATGAAATAAATCTTAGCATTCTGAACTGCTTCTAAATAAAAAATCTAACTAAGCTATATTTTATTCGTGTAGGATATAGCTAGGACCTAAAAGAGCTACACATTTATGTATTAATACATAGATTGTTAATGCTATTAATACACTGTGCATAGATTCCCATTGTTTTAAGTAACCAGAATCGTTTCAACGCGATTCTATGATTTAAAAAGTCGCATTCTATTTTTTTTTTATTTAATTCAGTTTTACACACACTTTTCAACCCGCTGTCTTAGCAGCCACAAGTATTTACTTAATTTAAATAAAAAGGTACGAACACAGTGATAGTTTTTTTTATTATTATATATTTCCAGTTCGGTGTGCGACTTTCTATTGTGATTCAATAATTTATTAAATTTGTCCATTTTGTGAATTATTGGAACAAACATTGGACGAAGAGGTTCAAATTGTGGTTGACGTCATCTGTTCGTTGTGTGTTCTATAATTAAAATCATTTTTAATAACGGTTGGCGGTAAAGGTTATTGACTGTTTCTTTTGTATGATATCGTCGAACTACGCTTTGGTAAATACTATCCATGCCTCTACTAAAATATTTGTGCAAAAAAAAATCATTAATCGAAAGATTATTATTATTAATTTAATAGTTCTCTATCTTCTGCTAGCCGTTTTCCCTTTTGACGTGACTTGATATGAAAAGATTAAGACTTCAATTAATTTCTATGATTATTTATAATAAACCGATACGCATCTTAATTACATAATTAAGTAACTAATAAATAATTTACAAAACGAAAAATGTTATTTACGTAATCAATATTCTCACAGAAATTGACTTGCAAAACAATGTTACTAAACTCATCAAATGATCTACTTTTACATCCATAAAAATGTTGGCCACAAACATTGGCCCCATACAGATGCCGAACCATCAATTGGTTTCAATAAAATTCTTGAATTATTCATATTCCACGAAATACACATCTCTAGCTGAATCTTGTTTATATTATTATTTATATTTTTATTGGGAACAAGCTTTTGCCAGCCATCATCTGCATAGAAACTTTTACCCTTCTTTTAGTCCCCTTAAGAGATGATTTCCGGGATAAAACTATTCTATATCCTTCTACAAAACTCTATCTATCCCCATACCAAATTTCATCTAAATCGGTTCAGCGATTTAAGCGTAAGAAGGCGACAGACAGACTTTCTGACATTTATGCTTTTGACAGTCATTTATAATATTATAAATATGGATTTATATAATATACTAAGCAATATACTATCCAACGCATCTGCCTAATCCTTATAAAGGCAGAGATTACAATATAAATACGATTTATTCGGTTCACATAATTTATTTAAGACTGGGGCGATACGGTTTTGAATGGAGTCCGAATATTTGTTGTTGCATAAAATATGATGACAGAAGTATTTATGTTGTTTGCTCTGTTTTGTCTAGACTACCTAGGTAGTAACCTAGGTATTCTAAGTCTAGAGAAAACCGCTAATGGTAAACATAGTAACGGGTATTATATATATTTAGTAATAATTAACATGAATTTTAAATTATATGTCTGAGGTCAGAGAAATGTAGAATGGAATTCTTTTCCAGATGTGGATGACCCGTAACGAGTTTTTAACCTTATTTAAAAAAAAAGTTTGGTAGGTATTTGTGACGACAGAGATCATTTTCATTCAGAAAAAAACTAAAATACTAAATTAGCCAATATTTTACTTGAAAAAAATATACTTATAAGGTAAAGTATATTTACAAAACCTAAACAATAACAAAAATCTTTGAATTGTGTGACAATATTAAAAAAATGAACAAGGATACCGACTCAACTCAACAACAACTTCAACATGAAGAAAAAAAAACAAAAAAGAATCAAGGGCAATTCAAAAATGGAACATTAACATAAAAATGACGACAGCACACAAGTTGACAACAAGTACGGAAATTAAGAGACAAAAAATTCAATGGACACATTCAAAAATAGAACATTTACATGAAAATAAAGGCTGGATACACGCACCGGGTGGCGGGCTGCGCGTACGCACCCGCACGCACCTCGCTATCACCTCACTACTGTTCGTAAGCTTTCCCGCAACAAAAAACGGGAACAGGTCCACGCAGGATCCCGTTGCGTAGCGGGATCCCGCGGGAACGCCGGCGGTCTACGCACAACCCTACACGTATAGATATATATTTATATAGTAAGGTTGACTCGTCGAGTTTATTATTTTAAGGCTAGGTTTTAGTCGAAAATTTTATTTGAAGAAATATAAACTGACGTTTAGAGGGTTGGTGACGAAATATGTTTAAAAGACAGTGGCGACAGATTTAAAAAAAAATATGACAGACTGTCCTACAGATCAAATCTAGACAAAACTTTATTAATTAGTCAAAGTAAACGACATAATTTTATGACGATAGAGTTTAATAGAGTTTATTGCGATTTAATAAAAAAATATTTTTTTCAAATAAACCTACTTTTTGCGGATTTTATTCCAATCCTTTACAGGGTATTTTAAAGTATCGATAGTCTTTAAAGTATAGATTTTAAAAAAAATAGTATGTATGTTTTTATATGTCATGGGATTTTTCTAAGTAATTCTCTTGTTTATATTAATATTTTTATTTTTATTGGGAACAAGTTTTTGCCAGCCTCTTCATCTACATAGAAAATTCTACTCTTCTTTTCGCGCCCTTAAGAGATGATTTCCGGGATAAACTATTCTATGTCCTTCTACGAAACTCAAACTATATCCATACCAAATTCCATCTAAATCGGCTCAGCGGTTTCAGCGTGAGAAGGCGACAGACAGACACTACATTTTCCGGATTTTATTCCAATCCTTTACAGGGTCTTTTAAAGTATCGATGGCCTTTAAAGTGTAGATTTAAAATAAAATGAGTATGTATGTTTTTATACGTCATGGGATTTTTCTAAGTCATTCTCAATAGTAGCTTGGAGTTTGGATTCATACCCGGTTGATGAGAAGGGACTCGACCCTATTACATGGGACCTAAAAACATAACGGCGTAATGTGCGTGTACAATTGAACATTATAGGTGGATATAATTGATCATTAGAGGTGTACAACCTCTGCTGACCCTTCGGGGTCGACAGGAGTGATGGTATATTTCTGTACATTCAGTGAAAAGTGATATAAGTGTCAAATCAATGTTTGACAATAAGTGTCAAACATTGATTTGACACTTATAAAATATCACTTTATCTCGATTTATGGAACCAAGCAACTAGTGTTGACATTTCAAAAGAACCTGTAATATTGGTCTACTTGAAATAAAAATATTTGAAGTTTTGAATTTATGCTTGCTTTAATTTCTACCTAACATAATCTCAACTTAACACTTTTGTAATCTAAACTCTTCAACACTACCGTTGGCCGTTTAAGTCTACTGCCTACACGTTATTTCTGTTTACCCATTAAGAATGATATTAGCGATGTATTTAACACATTGTACCCACCTTGCTCCTCCCACAACATTATAGATAAAACTATTAACGAGGCGGGTATAAAATGAATTGCATGTAACATCAGTGTAAAAAAAAGTTTGTGCGTTTCAAGTCTGTTTGTGCGTTTAGTAATTCTAATAATTCTAACTTATTGTTTTTTTTTTTATTTAAATATATTTTTTATTTTTGACATGTTGGTTTTTGTTTGTTTGTGCGTTTTATTTGTGCGAGAATAAATACTCTCTTATTTTTTTCTTTCTTTCTTTAAAGGGATTTTGCTAGATTTTGCATTTTCACTATTTTCTTTCTAGGAAAGCTAATATGCTAATTCTACTTACCTAATTCATAAATACTATTATTTGCAATTCAAAAATGAGTAAATTATACCCGTACTAACTAAGATGCTTGAAATTATTATTATTATTTATTTATGGAAATAAGGGGGCAAAATTAATTATTTGTACAAATTTTTATGTGATCCATTATTGATATGATACATGATTGTTTGGTAGAAAGATAAATAGTGTCCCAGCAGGCTAAAAATCTCTGCTTACCCCAATAGAAGATCGATGTATAGTATAGAGTATAGATAATGTATAGAATATGTATGTTAATACGATACAGAATTTAAATGAATTTGTTCCAATGGCACCAACTAGTCTGCAATCAGCAATGCGTGTTCTAAGAATATTTCTCAAAATAATCAAACGAGCGAATATTTGGAGTTATTCCACGGAGTACGTCCCTTGGTATAAATACGCGCGCTCATTAAAATGGCGACTTAGCGTCGGATGCAATTAACTTCAAAGGATCAAAGTTAATGTGTCGGTGCAATTACGCGCATGTGCGCCTAAATACAGTCACATACATCGTTTTTTCTAAACGTACATGTTAGGTTTGTAATAAGTATAAAGAGATGCTGTTGATATTAAGTTTATTCAAATCGCCATAAGACCATATTGTTTCTGTCTGCACATGTGGTACTGTTTGGCGATTTTGTCCAAAAATCTCTATTACTTCATGTATATACTTCATAGTAAGTTATATATATAATATAGTATCAACCAAAATGCCATTCCCCCGCAACCCGTGACGCACGAGCTTGACGGGTTACGGGTTCGATTCCCGCACGGACCAATATTTGTACGATCTACAAGTAGCTGTTTCATTGCAGGCATTTGTGTCTGTGGAAATTTGTGTTTTTAAACGCATCCACGACATTAACAAACCCTAGTGTGGGGGATGATTTAAAGCATGATTTAACAAAAAACACTCCATCAATCCAAAAAGCACCACAATTCCATGTAGCAACAAAAACTCAAACCTAAACAATTCAACGATCCAATATGGCTGCCCAATCGACGCCCAAATATGATATTACAATATGACACGACGACTATTATATACAAAACCATTAGAATCGAGGAAACGTAGTGTCAAAACAAGTGTGAGTCAGAATGTTCACAGTTGGACATCCCACCGTCAAGTTATTGATCTGAAGTTCGAAGACCCGCAATAAACAGACATACATAGTAATTCGTAGGATAATTATTTTTAATTGGATAGGTAACTATGTTTTTTAAACTGCGTTGATTTTCTATTGCATGTGTATACGGTTTAGATTAATCATCTTCATCAATCTCATTATTTTACCACTGCTGGGCACGGATCTCCTCTCATTTGAAACAAATTAGGCTATAGTCCACCACACTAGAGGAAGAGCATTCAAGATTCCTCACTCAAATTGAGCTGCCCGACTGGGGAAGTACCTCCGCCTTACAGAAGATCGCAATGAAATAACAATAGTTATGTTTTTGCGAATGAGTAAGGTTACCAGAGCTCGAAGGGGGAGCGACTATTCTGATAGATAGGGAATTCCGTTTGCTATCAGTTTAGTAACTTCCTTATTTTAAGAAACGTAAACGGTTCCTATAGAGTCGGCAACGCGCCAATGATACTTCTGGTGTTGTAAACGTCTATAGACTGCGATAAGTACCTGACCGAAGACAAATATATAGGTGGATGTACTTGGCGAAATTATAATGCTCCATTACAATTTGTTGTCCTAAAAAAAACTACGGTACCCAATAAAGAGGTTCAAGTAAAAAAAAAGGTAGATCCGATGCTAATATATTAATCCAATTTACTGGCCAGACGTAATAAAAATATATTATAAAACTCAAGTGCAGCAATGAGAAATAAATTGCGATTTTTTAGTGTTACTTGTAAATTATTAAGCTGAATGAAATGTTGAGGTGCTAGTTGTTAAGGATAAAAACGATTTGTATTTTTAGATTTAATTATTGTTGTAATGTTAAGAAATTTTACCAAGATTATTTAGAAGCTGCCCTGGTTCTGATCACCATAATCTAACTCTGTCAGCTGTGAAAGCCTAGCGGTGATCGATGGACTCTTAAATAAATAAAAAAATAACTGGCTAACTGACTTCCTTGTTGTTTTAGAAGTCGTAAGATAAGTTCGTACATCAAGCAATCACAGACCACAGACAAAATTCACAACAAGTGGAATGTACATGAAACATGTATCGTCAAATATTTTGCTGTTGTTAACAATCACACTGCCAATAAATTTCATGTGATTTATAAACAAATATCATACACAAACGACGCAACATTTATGAAAACATGTTAAATTCTATTTGCTGTCAATCGATCGAACACTTCACGTTGTCAAACATGTTTATATACTTGTTTGACAACGTGAAGTGTTCGATCGATTGACAGCAAATAGAATTTAACATGTTTTCATAAATGTTGCGTCCGATGTTCAAGTTCAAGATAGGTTACGATGGGATTTTAAGATCATGTTTCCAAATTGGACCATCAATTTCTTCATGCCCTTATTCTGTTTCATGGAGACAAACATGTTGTAGCCTGATAGGTAAGTACTTCAATAGCCCAGTGGAAAAACCTAATTGATATTATAAATTACCACAAAGGTATAGGTGGACTAGTATACTTGCACATTTCAATAATAAGAGCAGTCTGCGTAGATGCCTAGTGTCGTATAATTGTTATTAGCCATCTTAACGAGTACTATAGTTCGACTAGTTAAACTGTGAGCTTGCTACAAAATATTCTATATTAACAGCTCAGATTAGCTTAGCCAAAAGTTTTAAGAATTTTCCTTTAAGAAATTTGACATCATTTTTGAAAGACCATTTTATAACCCTGACTCAAAAAGAAGGTATTATAGGTTTTCATGTACCTTTTTGTAAAATCGTAGTTCTTGTTTTAGAGCATGGATGAATCGATTTTGCTTTAGTTTATTTTTCTGACTTGATCAAGAATGTTCAATGACTCAACGTGACGCTTTATATATTTTTTATTTCTATTAATGAATAAATTCAACTTTCCTTTATTTCCGAACAATTATATCAGAGAATGAATGTGTATTTCATAGTTTCGTCAAGATTATATACATCGCAACGGTTTGGTTGTATCGGTACCCCAAAAATTACGAGTGTGAATTGCATGTCTCTTTTTTACCACGTAAAATATTCGTTTGTAAACACATACACGAAACAGGAGTATTATCTCGAAAAAAATTAAGAAAAATACTGCGAAGTTTTCAACATAGATTTCAGTATTCTTTTTTCTACCTAAGTCCTTAGTGTCAGTGTAGTTATACGGTACAGCCATATGGTCATTACGCGTAAGTAACATTATTTATGGTCCATAAATCTGCGAGAGCTCATTAGGCCGTGTGTGGGCACCTTTATGGCGCGTTCGATGATCTGTTTACATTTTATATTTATTTGTAACTCGCTCACACTCGTTACTTGCGTAGCTGATAACTATCTTGCTCGTCTAGTTAAAGCGAGCAGTTTATTTAACATGGAAACTGTATTGCACTGATATTTGCTGTAATTAGCATATTTCCTTTCCTTTCTCAGAGAAAGGTCAGATGCGTTTGAAATGTGGTGCTGGAGGAGGATGGAGAAGATCAGTTAGACCGAAATGAAAAGAAACGAGGAAGTATTAGTGATTGTAGGCGAGAAAAGACAGCTGTTAAGAACCATAGAGAATAGGAGAGGGAAGATGTTTGGCCATTTGATGCGACACGACGACTTCTTTAGAACCATACTAGAAGGTAGAATTGAAGGAAAGAGTGGAAAGGGGAATTGTGTCGTATCAAGAAGTCAAACAGAAAGCAGGAGATAAACAACAGTGGCGATTGCTCCACCGACAAGAGCTGAGCTTTTAAATTAATATTAATAATTAAAATTAATATTAATATTAATGATAGCATATTTCCAGCCTATAGTGGTGTGACCAGTCTGGAGTTCTATTCCAATGAGCTTTCGAAAAAAGAAAAACATCGTGAGGAAACCTGCATGCCTGCGAGATTTTCTCAATGTCTTGTTAATTCTGCCAACCAAGGCTAGGCTAGAGTGATGGGCTATGGCCTAATCTCTCTCAATGCAAGGAGCATTGTGACAATAATTCGGCTGATGATGAACGTGGCTTTATGAATATAACAGTTGTTATTTATCTTTTCTTTTCTAAAACGCTCATAAAGTAGTGTTAGGCCTGTGGTAGACGGATCTTTTTATAAGTACAGTTAATTTTGATAGATTTATTGAAATAAATTTAGCTGTTCTAAATTTAAACGAATTCAAATTATCATTGGCTAGTGAATCGCAGACAATAAAACCTACAGTAGATATATTTTATTTTTTAGTTTCCTTATACCTACTAGAGGTTCATAAATAATAACTTTAAATACGTTAAAAGTGATGAAACAAATATAATTATTGTCCAAATTCTATAGAAGCAAGTCATGAGCATGCGTCAGAAATAAGGAAAGTATGTATGCAGGTAACAGTCATAAATGACGCGTTTTTATTTTCTAAATCTGCGTAGGCAGAGGAGACGACCCATACCGCCAAGAATATGCCATCTCTCTATGGCCAAAACAAATTTTCTCGCCTCAAATTACTGCGAGTTAAACTTTTTGCTTTCAAACCATTAGAATATTTAAATATTTTTTGCACAAAGCGCCGAAATAGAAAACAATGTGGGCCCGTTTTGGAGATGCTATTATCCGAACAAGTATTTCTTTTGGATAAGGAATCGCGAATATCCCGCTACATAGTATTATAATAACTGTTAGACATTTAGAGATGGAGCACCTGTTGATGACTTTAAATGACATGAAAAAAAATCAAACTTGATTAATTATTAAATTTGTTTCTCAACGTAATATTTTCGCGTGAAACTAGTTTAGTGATGTAAAGGTGAGCGTTGTTGGGTATTCTCTTAAAAATCTCAATGACAGCTCCCGACAGAATGTCAATTTCTTTAAGTACAAGAGCAATTGCAGTAACTTTGCCCCTTATTAAGTACATTGGTACTAAACAACTACATACCAAAAAAACCGGGCTGCTATAATTGTACTGCTATTATTACGTTTTCGTATCTACTTCTTGGCTTGGTTCTTCGAGGCAGATTTACGAGCCTTCGTTTTTCATAAGACCAGAGACAGTGACGACTCGGTGGCGCAGTGGCTGAGCGATCGGTTTGTACGTCATGGGTTGCGGGTTTGATCCCCGCACAAACAAATATTTGTACGTTCTACAGGTAGTTCCGGGTCTGGGCGTTTGTGTATGTGAAAATTTGTATTTATAAACGCACCCACGATACAGGAGAAAATCCTAGTGTGGGGCAACGTTGTTAAAAGGAAAAAATATGCTTTCAGTTAGGCGATTATCGTCTTCTTCTAGATGTGACTCTTCATCCTAAACCTTATTTATCCATTCCAAATTTTACGTTTTAACTTTGCTTAGTGATTATACTTTTAAAAAGATCGAATGAACTTGGTTGAAGAAGATTGCCGAATAAAAAATTCAAATGTTAAACATTAAAATTAATAACATAGTGCGCTTAAAGTGTGAGAAGCATTACTTATACTCATTTAAGTATTTTTTTAATAATTTTAATTAGGCATTATATAGAACAGCAAATTGACCAACTGAGCTAAAAAATGTTCAAATCATAGCAACTCAGATATTTTTAATCCATTATAATATGTTTTAAAAATCAGAAGTCAACAATATTTTTATTGAAATTCGCTTTCCATCGACATAAGTTACTTACGTACTTAACAGATGTATGACAAAAAAATCCCACCACCTAACTCTTTATTTCATTCTCGCTTCAAACAACAGGGATCTTCACCCTGTTCGCCAAAAAATCAACAGTTGACTCAACCGCCATCTTGGGTCGTATTTAATTGACTTAGAAAAATGCCTGGAATAATGCTAGCCTCGTCTTATTGTGTCTCCAGTGCCCATTTGAGACGCTTTGTTTCCGCGTCTTATCGAGGATAAGGGTTTGGAAGCCACAGAGCTGGTAACATTTATAAAATAAAGAGTTATGAAGATGTAGAGGTCGCAAAATATGAATAAATAATTTTTGTTTCAGCTAAGCGGACATATAATATATGTTTAGAAAGATGTTACATAAATTACTTTAGAGTAAAATCATATTTTGTGCAAAAGAAGTCAGATTATAGAAGAAAAATATTCACAGCTTAATTATCTATAATGATACGTTTTAAAGTGACTTCATTATAATTACTATTAAAAGTTTAAAAATGTGATACAATTGTTTTGTGTGATGTTTTCAGTCCAAAGTAACATGTAAAATATTGTAAATGGAGAAGCTTTAATTCTGTAACATTTATTGCATCACGCTTTCCTGACTTCACAACTTTTTAACAAACAAACAAAACTCACATACACGTGTAAATTGAAAAAGCGTGAAAATATGCTTAGTGTGAAAAAATATTAAATTATTAAATATTAAAATATTAAAAATATTAAAAATATTAAATGTCAATTTTATTAGTTTCTCAAACTAATAAAATTGACAGCACTATTTAAGAATATCAAATTAGACTTAGGCAGAATTCTTCTTATACGTCCTGAGATATTTGCGCAGCCTCCGACGACTGTCCACAAGACGGATTGGCAAGCTGTCCGTTCGTCAAACCACAACTATATGAATGGTCAGGTTGTCGGTCTTTCTATAGGAAACCATCCGACACTTGCTCGCTTTACACAAAAAAAGCCGAGAAGCTGCGCGGTTTTTCCTGCATACTTAGAGAATGAAGCGATGCTGAAAATAGCTCTTGATTGGTATTTAACTTACACAGCTGCAATACAAATACATTTGATATGACGTAAATGTTTTGAAGCTATCTAGGTACACTACCTAGATAGCTTCAAAACACTCTATCTAAGGTGAGCATTTATTAAAATTTTCACTACTTAGTATTTCATAATATTTTTAATATTTCAAGCATACAGCATTATTTACGTCATCAATGTAGCAAACAATTGACGTCACAACCGCGTAACTCAAAAGTAACAGCCATCTAGACAACATCAATTGTAAAAGCAGGCGCAAGGACACAAATATAGTATATCATATAATTATATGAAGCCCGCTCTATATGTAACAAACCTGTGGTTTCAAACAATAGTCGGATTCGTAACTTTTTATTCGGCAAACTGTATGCCTTCGGAATGTAGGCAGTACCGCATAATGAGGGGTCCGCCGAGGCTCTAAATTTATTACGACGCCGCCAGTGTTTCTCGGAAACTACTGAATTATTCGCGAGCGGCGCGGCTGCCAAGGTATGCGCCTTCGGTTCCCGGCAGGCACAGTTATGTACGATATTCTTACGTAAGACGGAGAAAAACTTTGACAAAGTATCGGCTATTAATTGGGTTATTATGTGCTGGGAGTTTCGTCTTGTTATTTATGGGAACATATTAGAAATATCAATTCCTAGGAAATTAAGATGGAGAAACTATAGCATTGTGATGATTATTTAATTTGATCATAATTAAATTGTCGAAGAAACGCATCACAAACAAAAACCAAACGAATGCTTTAGACGTGAGATCCGAGCCAATTTTGACCGTATGGAAACTGAAAAAGTTCCCACTTCACACGACCATAGCCAACAACACAAAAAACAAACCTAAAATTCCACACCAAAGTTCCAGCTAGGTATATAGAATCCAATCTTATTACCTGAGACCAGTCAATGGAAAATTGGACCTACATTTGTTTATTCCCTTAACGGTCCTACAGACTGAACGCACTCATACATAAACAGACTGTCTAGTACACACACTTAGTTTATATAAATAAAATATATCATCACACACAGGCGTAGATTACGTATGTTAATATACATACATAGAATTTAACACAAAGATAAAATTTAAAATTAGGCGCATTTATACTCACACCGACGCATTTCAACAGTATTTATTTACACTACTTATATACATTGACTAACAGCTTGATTCCCCTTTATATCCCTTGAAAATACAAATACAATGGTGTATATGTGTGTGTAGCAGTCGAAGTATGGGGAGTCGTGTATCTGTGTAGCGATCTGCGTTCACAGACGCCACACACGCGCGGGCAGACAAACAACACAGCGAAGAAATTATATCAGTGGGTCAGACGGCCTTGTGCGATTCACGGAACGGCGCGCGCGCATGACTCGCCACGCCCACCGCGGGACGGGGCGTGTTAATTATCATGTGTATATCTAACTAACAAGTAATTGAAACCAAATTTTTGCGTCAATAATAAAATACTTATGCAAATGTAGATACAATAATTTTTAATTAAACATGATAAGGAAATAATCAGAATATATCGTTGATGTTTCCTTGTAATAATGATTCTCCTAAATTGTAAAATACAGTTTTGACACAAAAGCGTTTTATGCACTATCTATTAGCTCTCAACCACTCAAATAGCTATAAACACAATAATTTCTCGGCATATACATAATTATATTCAAACCAGATCGTGAACCTAAATGATCACGTCTATAGCTAAGCGACTTAGTACTAACAAGCCTAGACAATTTATTTAAATTCTTTAAATGTATCCTTATTAATAAATAAATAATAAATAAATAAATATTTCCGGACTATATATCACAGCGCCATCTAGTTCCGTGGTAAGCAACGAGGCTTGTGTTACTGATACTAGACAGTTGATATACTACATATATATTTTTATTGTAAATACTCGGATACAAATGTTAATGCTCAACACACAAACATTTGTCCCTACCGGGATTCAAACCCAGGACCCATAGCACAGCAGGAAACGTTAACTACCGCCGAGCTAAACGGGTCGACAAATAAAAAATAAAATAAATGAAAACAAAGAAAGAATAAATAGAAAAGGGTACATATTATTAACTAGCTGCATCCCAGCCGCTCAGCCGGCATAGTATATAGATAAAAAATAGGCTATGTGTTAATCCAGGTAATAAACTATATGTATGCTTAATTTCACCCATATCTGTTTAGCGGTTTTTGCGTGAAAGAGTAACAAACATCCATACATCCATACTTACAAACTTTCACGTTTATAATATTAGTAGGATGTTGTTATTAAAGAAAATCTAATCAAATGAATTCCAAAAAAACTGGATTTGTACTCAATTAATTAAACATAAGGAAGGATTCTATATAATTGCTCTTGCGCACAAATGTTATGACGCATTTGAGTAAAACGTAATTTTTCAGATACTATAACGCTTATATTAGTCAACGTGATTAGGCAGAGATGTACACATTTCTTTCTTCTACGGCATGTATGAAAATATAAAAGATGTGAATAAAAATCGTAGCGTGGACAGGTTTTAAGGAAATAAAGTCAGTCACCTTAATTCAAAACCTGCGCATCATGGATGCTGTAAAGGATGCGATGATCTCTCTCGAAAAATAATACCAAATCACCGCGGTGAAACCCAAAAAAAATACTTTGTTTTAACATTGAAATAAAACTACTTTTTACGGATTTTATCGCGGTATATTGATATTATTTTAACCGCGATAAAATCCGTAAAAAGTAATTTTATTTCAATGTCTAATATTCGCGTAAGTGTAAGTAATCAATTATTTGTGTGATTTTGTTCTTGAACAACACAAAATTACTACTAGTCGTTTATTTTATTCCAATGTGTTCAATTCAATTTGCATAATTGACATTTGTTATTATTATGACAGCTGTCAATGGTCATAAATTATTTAATTTCGATTCTTTCTTTAAAAAAACTCAAGTGAAATTTTACGAAATTTTATATTATCTGTGAACACACGATGTAACCTGTTTGTTTATTTGCGAATAACGATTCTAACTGGGCTTTTGTGATTTATGATTTTATACATATTAAATACACCCAGTATACCTGTCACCGAAATGCATCCATTTACATAAAATAAATGGAAATATGTTAATTTGCATACAATATATCATTTTAATTGATTCTATATGGTTTATATTATAAATTGTTATAAATTATTCCCATGCTTTGCAGAAAAATCATTTGATCTAGTGCAATATCTGGTGGACCTACATTTTATGTAGTTAATTAGATTTATGTTGATGGAGAATCAACCAATAAATAATATTTTAAACCAAGTAAATTATACTCCAGATACAGTTTATGAGGAAATAATATTTCCTAAATATAGCTTCTGTTGCTAAGAATCAATATTCATCATCAATCCATCTAGTGTCCCACTACATGTCCAGCATGAGTCTCCACGCATCCCCATCTGAGAGGGTTTAGGCTACAGTTCACCAGGCTAGCCTACTGCAGGTTGGCAGACATTACATGCCATCAAGAAAGTTTCTCAAGCATGCATGTTTCCTCACGATGTTTTCTTTCACCATTTTGATCATGTGATAAATATGCACGTAACTTCAAAAATTCAGTGTGTCTTGGGATGAAAATTGAGCCCTTTAACTACACAATCCACTAAACACAGCACTTAGCTATCACAGACTATAAATATTACGTATTTCTTTCACAAATTAAACTGAGTCTTATATATTGGTATAAAAAGTTGAATTTGCACTTAATTTCGTTTAGAAATAATTTTGCATACATTAAATAATAATGCAGGCTATGTATGTAAATACAATAAATTGTTTTAATCGACTTGTAATCTTAATGACATTACTTTTTATGACCGCCATTATCCAAAGCAATTATGTACAGACCAAATTTTTAAACATGTTATTTGTCAATGACAAATGGAACAAGAAACTATTTGAACAAATACCTATTACCGTAATTGTATGCTAATTATTGTTAATGGAAACTAAATAGTAAAGAGATAAAATCTTAAAAAATAACATAACAATAAGATAATATATAAATGTCACCCTTGGATTTTCTCCTGTGTCGTGTGTGTGTTTACAAACACAAATTTTCTTTCACATACACAAACACCCAAACCCGGAACAACGACCTGTAGATCGCACAGATATTTGCTCCGTACGAGGATCGAACCCGCAACCCATGATGCACTGACCAATTGCTTAGCTACTGCGCTACTAGCTACTAGGGTAGCTGATAGTAATTATAACATCAAGACATTTAAACATCTCAGTCTGCTTGAGACCATGGATGCTGTAAAACATTCGGGATTAAATAATATCAAAATACCGCTATAAAATTCGTAAAAACTAATTTAAAGTGAATACAAAAAAATATTTTATCAAATATTAATGATTTAATTATAACAAACGAAGCCTTAAAAATTTCGCGGTCGTCCATAGCGTGGGTGTCGCGAAATGGCCACTAAATAACGCCACATTTATAGCCGCGTATAATTCTAATTGTAAATCCGTTTGTTTGTCAATTAAAAACAAACGGAACAGATTGGTATTGCGTGCGTGGACGCAATTTGCCGGCGATGTTCGCTCGTGCCAATTCTGGGAAACCGTAGTATAATGGATGTTCTTACTTCAAACAATAGATGATTGTTACAAAAAATGGTGTAATTGCATTTTATTTATTCAAATTGTTGTTTCGGGGTTACAAGTTCGGGTTTATTTATTTTATTAACTCGATTTACTTATATGTAAAATGATAATAGAACTAAAGCGTCTCATAACTCTTTGCCTAACTTGACCATTTATGACTTTCGGTCACCTATAACAAAGTCTATTTACGATATTTATATAAATTTTTTCAACCAACAATTTGGCCAACCCGCAGTAGGCTAGCGTGGTGGACTATAGCCTAATCCCTATCAAATGAGAAGAGACCCGTGCCCAGCAGTAGGACGTTAATGGGTTGATGATGATGATGATGATAAATTTTTTCATACAGTTGTCAATCTTGACTAAAACGAGTATATTTATTAGGGTCTACGAGATCTTTTGTTTTCTTCTCATCAAAACCTTCATAAGATTTTGAACAGTACGAAGACTATCATGAACAGATACGTGGATGCTTGGGGAGCAAGCAGATTACTTCAGACAAAACTATCTGTGATGTTGCTTGCCGGCTCTTCTCTATAAGATGTTCTTTTTGGAAGTGTGCAACTAGTTTTGACAATGCAAAAGTACTTGTATATCGATCTAATTGAAATCTTCACAAACTTTATTTTCTCCCCAATTTTTTTTTTTTTACGTTTATAATTAAGTCCCTGGCTTCATCAGCGAGCCCTATCAGAATATCAGTACTACAACTTGATCTGCTTGCTGCAGCATAGTCATTAGTGCTCTTATAGACCTATTCTTACATTGCACAAGATAACTAACGTTCTTAATTAGGACTTCAATTTATTGTTATGTATTTTGTCTTGTATTGTGATTGTCAGAATACATCTTTTCTTTCTTTCTCTTACTATTGGTATACTGTAAAAATAATATCGAGCTACAATGCCAAAAATAGTCTCGAGATACCTCCTGATATTTATTATTATTATTTATTTATTAAACATGTTTATAATGTTAAAAGTTAGGTACATTGGTCCACAAAACTGTTTTGAACAGTTTGTCTGCGGACACAGTTGAGTCTCGTTTTAGATGTAGGTATGTATTATGTTTGTATGTTTTTATATATTAGCACGGTACATAATGCCAAGCTACATTGTATGTTCCAAGACCTACCTAATTACGAATATATCGTATGTTTCATACCGTGTTTGTGTATGACAGCTTAATTTCAATACACACGTCATATAATTAGATTCTGTCTGCAAAAAGCAAGTACCTACGTGTTCAGTGGAGCATAGATAGCCTAAGATGTGATTATATCTATAATTATATAATTGATAGTCTAAAGATTAGTATTAGGATGATATTTCGTAAATAAATCCATGTTTAAGTCTGCTTAGTAAAAGAGTTTTGTAAACGCCTTAGCGGTTTAATATCATATGTTAATTTTGATTTGAACGAATATACTGTTGCTTATAGTATATTTGATGTATTTTCTTATATATCTAGGTATATAGTGGTTGTGTCGGTTACCTGTGGGTGGTTGCGGTGATGGCGCGGTGGGTCGCGGGGCTCCGGCGCGCGCGCCGCGCTCATGCCTCAGCGCCGGCCGCGCATGCCCCCCACGGCACCGCCGCCGCTCTGCGAAAATGATATAGGATAGATAGATAGAGTATTCTTTATTGTAAGTATAAAAAAAAAACAAAATCAAAATCGGTTTATCCGTTCCTGAGCTATGATACCACACACAGAGAGAGGGAGTAGTTTTGACGTCCACTCCCGACTAACACACCTTTCAAACAAAATCAGAATCGGTTCATCCGTTCAAGAGCTACGATGCCACAGACAGACACACACAGATACACGCCAAACTTATAACCCGTCGTTTTTACGTCGGACATTAAAAAAGGAAAAATATGGAATACAGTAATTGGCGGTGTTATCACTAATAGCAATTTCTTCCAGACAGAGTAATTGACGGTGTACATAGTAAATATATGTTTAATGATAATACTATGTATTTATTACAACTTAAGTCTCACCTAATATACTACCATAATGATGGTAGAATCATCCATCATACATTTTGAGAGGTAGCGCATAGCGAGATTAGAGGAAGTACCTCCGCCTTACAGAATTATAATAATTTAAATCAATAAAACAGCCCTCAAAGTGCATATAACTGTATTAATTGTCTATTTCATGAAAAAGTCATTCAATCCAATTGTATGCAATGTGAGGGTTGTATTGATGATATTATTACCTATTACAGGCGCGAATCATATTTTGTTCAATGTACAGCCTGACAAATACCGGCAAATTGCAAAAAAACGTACGAAAATTTGAATTTCGCGGGCTAGCGTGGAGCTTCCACCTTAATTAACAATAAGGGAATGTTGACCTTACGTAATATTTTACGCAATGAAACTTGTGTCACAGATACTAGTTGGTTGATACATATTCTACATACCCATGACTCAGGTACATATTTTATACATGTGTCAATACTTACCAAAATAAACAAATCAATTAAAAAAATTATAAAAATATATCGTGCAATAGTTTCCGATAATTGATGACTTTTACTCAACAAAAAGCCCAAACTCATAAAAAGCATTATATGAGGAAAAATACTTGTAATAAACACTTATAGAACATCTTAAATATCTAATTGATACCTCAATAAGTTTGTTACGTGATAAATGGGATTTCCGATAAGTAAATACTTTTCGCTTACAGTACTCTCATGTCCATTAAACTACCTATTAAACACTACAAGTTCCTATACGCAGGCTAGTTTTTTAACCTTTTGGTAATACTCATTTAAGTACAGACATTAATTATGTCTACCTAAATGTAATCGATTAAATTTTAGTCGATTATTATAAATCGATTGTCGCTCGAAAACAAATAGTACGAAACTGTATTTTAAAATTACATTTTAGACTAATCTAAAGAAAGTAATCCGCTGAAGACAAAATTACTTTTCTGTAAAAAGAAAAAATCATCTCATCCATGGTTAATGGTTACCGATGATCATGGACGATTGAATGATCCGAAACGTTGGTAAAAATATTTTTATCTCAATATCTAATATTTGCGTAAGTGTAAATGATAAAAAATCATCAAAATTAATCATAATTTTACGTAACAGTATCATACTGTACCCAAAAATAAAAATATTCCAAAATGATTAGCTGCATAATAAAAATGTATTATTTATACGAAAATTATGCGATTAGTCCATTCGCTAGGTCTTAAATCGCATAAATTTTCTCGATATGCCTATAAAGCACGTACTAAAGTGTCGATCGTAACAAAATGGACTTTCTCGACACACCCACATCATTGCTAACTCTAATAAAAGAAAGTAAACATTTTAAACGCGGCAGAAATAATTTATTGTACGTAATTCATTTAGGCAAGAGGTAGAAACACGTATTAGTGGCTGTTGTAATTGATAAGTGTAAAGAAATTTGTCAAAGCTATCGAATTTATGTCTATGTCACGCAGCTATGTCATTAACGGTCAATAATATTGCAATAATGCGTCCTTTCTATACATACATATGTATGTATCAAATTCTAGTGATATTTTTCCTTATCTACAAAATGTTTACTGTGTTATGTGTGAGATATTTTTTGTCTTTAAGGTCATCTTAACAGAATATAAGTTGACTGCCACTGATATTCATATTTAATATCAATGTATCAATAACTGGTTATTAATTAATTACTAAAATATTGATTCAGAAATTACGTTACAGTCAAATAGGTTTTCAGGTTTGTTCAAATAAACGTTCTTTGTATGTATAAATATTTATATAAATATTCACTTCCCTTCGCGCTTCCGTGCGGTGCAGTGAAGGTCTAATTAGCTCCTTATTTTATTTGTGTTTTTTCGGTTTCGCGATTGATTTCTGGCTCGTGAGTTGTTTGTGGTTGTGTATTATTGTTTTAAGTGCTGGCTGAGTAAGTTTTTAAGCGTGTAATTCTAAATATTTGTGTTAATTGTTGAATATTGGATTCGGTAAGTACAATTTATTACTTTTTGGAATTGCGGGTGGCGTAAAAAAACTTTTGTCTTATACTTCGACCGTTTAGTTTGTGTCCGGTTTTCGTTTCTATTTTATTTTTACTCATTCGCTAATTTTCAAGCTAAGCTCATGGCGTCTACGTATAACGATGACCCACCCGATCGCGGCGGGAACATATTCCGCCGAAGTGCACTAACCACCAGGTCCCCGACCTCCGCGAGTTCTAAGCGTTTGTTTAGCGAGATGTCTCCGTCTTACATTTCGCCCGAAGATAGGTCCAAGCGTGTACAACCATTAAACCTAATTGAAACTGATAGACCAGTATTGAATGTTGGTGACGCGAGCAATGCCGACTACTGTGACCTAGTGTCAGAGGCATCGACTTATCTGTCCAAAATAAATGACCTTGTCAACGATCAAGGATCACGTATTAACATCGCGAATAAATCTGCCATTATGGATATGACTCAGCGTATTACAGCTATTGTTTCTTTACTAGCCATTAAATCATCCTGTACTGAAACTAAATTACTCCACACAGAGCGGGAATTAGAGAAAGCAAAATCCAATGTCACCGTTAATTCTAATAATAATGTGTCATACGCGGATTCGTTAAAATTACGAACTACTAAAGTTACCCCAGCAATACAGTCGCGCGCGCCGCTGCCGTGCGTAGTCGCATATCCCACCACGGAGCGCTCAGCTGATTACGCGTCGTCGTCGGCTACAAAACAGGCGTTAATGAAAGCCATAAAACCTACGGATGATGGTTTTCAAATTGTAGGCGTTAAGAAAACCGCTAAGTCTGGCGTCGTACTACGCGTTTCTAACGAGAACCAAATAAAGAAATTACAGTCAGTAGACGCGATTAAATCTGCCGGCTTACGCCTCGAACAGCCAAAAGGCCGCAGACCCCGCATTTTGGTGAGGGACGTCCCATCGTCTTTGGAGGATGGTGCTTTCTTGACCGCGCTATTCCGCCAAAATATCAAAGGCGAGCTGTCAATAAAAGAGGAGGATTTTATAAAATCAACTAAAATAATACGTAAACGTACGTTAGATAACGGTAGAAAATGGATAGGCATAGAAATTGAATCCGTGGTGCGTAAACATTTAATTGACAGTAAGGAAAAATTATTTATTGATTGGGCTACTTGCCGCTTCGTAGACGACATCGATGTGGTCCGTTGTTTACACTGCCAACAATTCGGACATGTCAGAAAACACTGCGCTGCTAAATCTCCCACCTGTGCAAATTGTGCCGAGACCCACGAGACCAAAGACTGTCCGCATAAAGACGAGTTAAACTTTACCCCGACTTGCGTCGCGTGCAAACGTTTTAAGAAAGCGTCCAACCATCGTTGCGGGTCACAAGATTGTGGCACGTATAAATTGAAATTAGAGCAACTAGTGCTTAATACTAACTACTAACTAGGATGGCTGGTTTTTCTATTGGACAATTAAATTTACATAACGACAGGGTGGCGACGTCTGAGCTAGATACATTAATTACGGAATATAATTTGGACATTGTACTAATCCAAGAACAGTATCAAAACGCGAGTTTACGTAACAAGGTAGTACAACTTAATGGCAAAGCACGAGCTGGAATTTTTGTATCGCGTTCTTCAAACATAACTGTAACATCTTTGCGTAATCTCATGACCCCACACTGTGCCGTAGCGGAGATTTCATCGGCATCGTTTAAAGTTTATGTTGTGAGCTATTATTTTCAATATTCTGACCCTGTTGGTCCTCATATTCACAATCTCCGTAATGTCTTGCGGTCACTTGCGGGCTGCAAAATAATCATTGGCGCTGACGTTAACGCGTCATCGCCACTCTGGTATGGCAAGGTTCGGTCCACGGACTCTGAACGGCGCCACGCCGTTGAGGATTTCATCGCTGAGATGAACCTATCAGTTCACAATACTCCCGATGCACCACCTACTTATTGCAGCCTCATGGGCGAATCTTGTATTGACGTCACACTTTCTAGTGCCGACGTCCGCTTGGATAGGTGGCGTGTCCTCCCAGACGCGTCATGTAGTGATCATCGCTTAATCGTGTACGAGTTTATCCCTATGTTAACGCAAGGTTCTAATCAATATCAAGCTCAAAATTTTAGATATAAGTCTAAGGGCGCAGATTGGCAATTTTTTAGTTCATTGTTCGCGTCACAAGCCAAGGACTTCACTCGGGACGGATTGTCAGCTGAAGAGTGTGCTGAAATCATGTCAGACACCTTCACTTACTGTGCTGATATTGCCATTGGTCGAGGTTCTATGACCAATATCCGTAGATGTGATTGGTGGAGTGCCTATTTAGTAGAACAACGTAAATTTTTTCGAAGAGCGCGTAGAAAATTAAATAAACTAAAAAAACATCAAGTTAGGGGTGACTCACTCACCCTTGCCCTAAATACGTTTAGAGTTGCCAGATCCCGGTACAAAGCATCTGTGGAAAAATCTAAGAATAATTTACTGCACAAAGTTGTCCAAAAACTCGAAAGTGAAGGCCCGTGGTCGCCCCTATACCACGAGTTCAAAGCAAACAGGTCGATAGACCTAGCTTATATTCAAAACATTAAAGTTAACAACACACATACCGCTGGTATAGAAGAGACAACGGAATGCCTACTTAACACTCTTATTCCGGACGACTCATCTTCTGATGACAACGATTACCACCGTCAGATCAGAGCCTGGGCAGCTGAACCACCAATGTCACCTATGTCAAACCTCCCCTCTATTGACGAATTCTCAAACGTCGTTAAAAAACTGCCGGTAAATAAGTCATCAGGGGATGATAAAATATCTAATCGGATGATTAAGGAAGCCTGTAAAACAGCCGGTGACTGTATACTAACTGTTTACTGTCGGTGTATTTCTGAGGGCGTTTTCCCGCGTGTATGGCGTCGCGGCTTTATTCGAATAATACCAAAAAGTGGCGACAAGCCCCCGGACGACCCTAAGTCTTACCGCCCCATAACATTACTGCCTTCATTGGGGAAACTCCTCGAACGTTTAATTGTTCCACGTTTGTTACCGGACGGGCCTAAATTTCATAATAACCAATTCGGGTTTACCATAGGCAAATCAACAACTGACGCCGCACTCTCTGTTAGAACGATAGTAAATAATTCGAATTGTAAATACGTCGTCGGCATTTTCCTTGACATCTCTGGTGCTTTCGACAACGCTTGGTGGCCGATGTTACTGCTTAAATTAAAAAGTCGTGGTTGCTTTAGAAATATCTACACTCTTATATACTCGTACTTCTTACACGGAACCGTTAAACTGACACTTGGGCACCATTCTGTGTCGAAGGCACTGACTATGGGATGTCCTCAAGGTTCTGTAATCGGGCCGTACCTTTGGAATCTGGGATTTGATGATTTTCTCGCGATACCGCTCCCGCACGGCTGTTCATTGACTGGTTACGCGGACGATGGCCTTCTGCTCATTCAGTCAAATACGCGGTCTGGTCTCGAAAACTTAGCCCACTCGTGTTTACATTTAATATCCGCGTGGGGCGAACGGAACCGCTTAACATTCGCGCCGCAAAAAACCTTTCAACTAATCTTGAAAGGTAGTCTTAAATCCTCGCCTAGCATCAAGTTCGATAACGTCACCGTAAAAAGAAAGGAGTCAGTGTGTTACCTCGGTCTCGTACTTGAAAAAAATTTTTCATTTATTGAACACATTAAAACTGTGGGTGAAAAAGCTAAACGTAACTTTTATGCTTTGACTAGAATATCTACGGCTACATGGGGTTTATCTTTTCATACATTAAAAACCATCTATGGGGCTACTTACCTAGGCTGTATGTGCTACGGAGCACCTGTTTGGGCCGATAGGGCCACCATAGGTGCGGTACGACGTAAGTTACTTCAAAGTCAGCGTCTAGCATTGATATTTTTATGTAAAGCATATAGGACTGTTAGTACGGAAGCACTACCAGTACTCGCGGGAGTGCTGCCAGTCGATCTCGAGGCACAACGACGTGCTGCAATGTATTTCGCTTCAAGAGTGTACTTGAAAAATGAATTCCTTTTAGAACGTGACCGGGCTAAGATTATTAGATTGTTTAAACCCCAGGCCGACGTTTGGGAGGAACTCTTAGACGAATGGCAGATAAGGTGGGATTCTTCTACTAAGGGCCGCCATCTCCACCAATTCTTTCCATCCGTTCGTGAGCGGCTGGAGAGGACTTGGTTGGAGGTGGACCACTGTGTTGCCCAATTCCTTACAGGACACGGTAACTTTAAAAGTAAATTGTTTTCATTTAAGCTTGTCTCCTCACCATTGTGCCCTTGTTCAACGAACTGTGAATACGAGCAATCTGCACATCATATCCTGTGGGAGTGTAGTCTATGGCAAAGTGAACGCAATATTATGCTCGATAGTTTGCAAATTATATCTGGGGTGATTTATTACTCGGACCTTGTTGCGACTAGGATGAATTTCCGTGCGTTTAAGCGTTTTTGCCATACCTATTATTGGAATCAGATATAATAGCTCACATTATTAGGACCCATAACTTATTAATTTATCATCCGTGGTGCCTGGCAACTGGGCTTAACTCAGTTGTAAACATCTGTTCTCATATCAATGACATGTAAATTCTATTCTGTCTCTCGCTTGATAAGGAGGGAAGTGAAAAAACTGATATTTTTCTTACTCCTCCTATATAACTTCATGATTAATTTCGCTGCGGGTTCCAAGACAGTTAAAATCATTCCCCTGGGACACGTCGGACTTCATTGTCTCGACGATTTTCTGGATAGTTACTATTGTTGATCCTGGTTTACAGGAGTTGCAGTAGTAGGGATTTGGGTGGTGGGCAAGTCCCAAAAAAAAAAAAAAAAAAAAAAAAAAAAAAAAAAAAAAAAAAAAAAAAAAAAAAAAAAAAAAGTATAAATAATTTAATGATGCACTATTTACTATCCTGTCCAACAAACAAATTAACCTATTTTTTACAAAGTACCCGTATACTTTATAAAATTTTCATTAAATAGCTTCTAGCGTAAAATTTACCCAATTTCTCATATATAGTCTAAATTAATTATAGAATAGGTACCTGTAGTCAAAAATATATATACGGCTATTTTCTATCATAAGCATGTACAACCGCCAACAGTACACTTCACCTGAGCGTATCGTCCGCAGTGCGCCCCGTCCGCGGGGACAAAGGTCACGCGACGCATTGCGTTCGAAAGTTGTTTGTCCGCTCATCCGACCGAGTGTCCCCGAGAATTCACCATAATTCGAATTATACGCCACCATGTGATTAATATCGGACGACCAGTGATAACGGACCCTTAGGCCCTTGACCTTATGACGAAAATTTATGGTCTACGTATTTTTTTTTTCTATTAGCTTTTTGATTAAAACTTTTGAGTATCGTCATTTGTTTGATCGAATGACAGCCGCACGATTGCATGCATGACAAGAAATAAGATTCTTTCGTTAATCAATTTGGTGTACCACGGCTGGGCATGGGTATCCTCACACTATAGGAGAAATTAGGCTTTAGTCTATTTATTTATCTATATCCTATTGCGAGTTGGCAGAGTTCACACATCATCGAGAAAACCTCTCAAGTAGATGTCCTTCACCGTTTAAACATGTGATAAATATGCACATAACTTCAAAAAGTCATTAGTGCCTTTAGGCTATGTAGGCTTTTTTTGACACCAATATTGTTAATTGACAAATACAACCAAAATGTCATAGTGTCAATGCGTGTATTCAAATGTTATTGACATTCCTCCATAACAGTAGCATAAATATTTAATTGAAAACAATCCTCAATACCAGTAGCAATCATTACTAGGTTGCCACAAAGGTTCCATTCGTATTCCATTTCCAAATTTACAAACACATCGGTTCTATTAAATATTCAAAGCGCTCGTTCTATTTTCAAGTCCATCCTTTTCACACCCGCTGAGAGCTTTTAACTGTCACTTTGACAGCTACTGTTGGCCAGTGTTGCAAGGCCTCCCCCGTCCCCTTACGATCTTAGTAAACAAGGTGTTGCAAGGGTTAAATACTGGACTGAAAGGGGTCTTTATTAAACTGGCATGTTTGACGCTACTGCAGCGCCTCCCGCAGGCTTTTATGTAGATTTGTTCAAGGTCGGCAAGCTGTTCCGAAATAGATATTCTCAAAGGTGAGAGATTAATTCAGTGTTAAGAATTTTATTGATTTTTCTATTAAAAAAGGGTTGAGGTGTGTTAAAGATTCCAAGACAATGGACACGAAGGCAACATGGCGTACATTTTTCACAACATTACTCACTTTTACGTAGATAGATATTACAATATTACCACACCAAGAAACAAAGGGAAAATAATTTCTAACCTTATGAACCTATACTAAGAAAAGCACTGACACGGGTTAAAGCTAAGCTTGTTATTAGAAATTAACTGTGCTTAAACAAAAAAAGATCTTACTAAAACTATAGAAGGTTGATTTCCGTATTTCCGAGTTGCAGTATATTAGAAAAAATACAGATAATAACACGTATGACGCAAAGCAGTCATGTAGTGAGCATGCGCCTCAGTAGAATTCCTGTAATTGTATTAATTTATTTTCTAAGACATTGTTGGCCTTTAAATACACATACTTTAAGGCGACACGCCACACCCGATGATCCAATTATGTCTCCAGTCATCCATTGATGAAAATATTCATTCACCCTTCTAAGCCCACATCACAAAGCTGAACACACAACCCAATATTCACAAAAATACTTTGGAAAGTTAACTAAATCGATAGGTTAGGACTCGAATGTGATATCTTAAGGGATATTCAAGCTCAGAAAGGCTTGAAACTGGCTTATTGTGACCAAAATATGGAGCGGCCTACCCTCAGGGAGAAATAGATGAATACTCACACAACACAATGTTACGCCCAGTTTTCACCAACAGAAATCCACTAGTTATAACTAATGCACAGTATAGTACAACACACGTAAGATTAATATGCACTTTTCTAATGAATTTTCACAGTTTTCAGGGAGGCCTGAAGGCTGCAGAGCCGTATCACAGTGACATTTGTCATGTGCGGCGCGCATTCGGAGCTCTTCGGCGGGCATCGGAGATGATCGGGTGTTATCGGGCGAATCCGCGTTGGTTCGGGGTCGGTCGGGCGGTATTGATCGCATGTTGACGGTCGGCGCCCGGCCGCCGGTCGCCGGTGGCGCCCCCTCACGGCGCTAATGAAAGCTGATGGCCATCCATTATTTAGCAGCCTCCAAGACAGTGCGGTACGCGAAAATTAATGGCGAATTTATTGATTTATTGCAAGCGAAATTAAAGATTGATTGGTTAAGTGAGTTTGCCTCGTCTGATAACGATTAATCTACCCGTAGCTAAACAGTTGTCACATTAGTGTGAAGGATGTTTTGATAGCTAAACCGATAACGTTATTATCACGTCATATTTAAGTTACGATATGGAGGTATTATAAAGAGAGAGAAGGAGATGGCGAAAATAAACTGAATCCCTTTTATTCAAATTAGGCAAAATAGCCAGTTCATGGAATAAAAAAGATACACTGCAAAATTGTCGCCCAATGCAGCTTGTATGTTCAGGCTTGCTAGTGTTAAGAAAAATACTAGGTAGAAGCTAAGGGTGGACGTTTTTCTGATAAGAGATCACGACTTTATTTTAAATTAGATAGAACTTTAAATTTTAAAATATTTCCTGTGCAAGACCCTTTATGGATAGAGGCGCTTTTACAGACGACATTGTTGGCAACAAACACACCAATGAGCTAATTATAATTAACAAATTAACAGCTGGGTGGCATAAGCCTCTAATGGCACCCACCAGGGACTCGACCAGTCCCTTTATATGTATTCTTATAAATCGTATAGATCAGAAGGGTATTTAATTAATTAAACAGATATTACAAAACAATGCATAAATGATTTTACTAATAATTGCCATGAATTAACAAATCGGAATTGATAATTATAACACACGCTACGCGTCCCTAGAATATCTTCTAATCCCGCGCCAATAGTGAAGTAACGAAGGACAGCACTCCATTCATCCTTCTTACTTCTAAAAAGTTTGTATTCTCTAAGACAAATTCTTTAAGAGTATAATAAAATGACTTTAGTGCATTGATATTTCAAAAGTATAAATGAAATCATCAGGCATGCTCCACTCGAAAACCCTAACAACAAAAGGTCCTCATATATGTAAATAAATATAAACGGAAATTATTAGACAGCGCCATCTAGTTTTACGCTATACGACGAGGCCCTAAACAGATATTTGTAGTATATACACATACTATTTAATATACATAGAGATATCCATAGCTCTAATGCAAATATCCATACACATCACACAAACATTTGCCCTTACCGGATTTCAAGCTCGAATTTTCGGCAGACAGTCTCAGACAACTAATCATCTTATACACACTTTGTCCCAGGACTAAGCAGGAATAACTTAAGTATTATACAAAGAGCCTTAATACCTCACTGCTGCTCAAACAAGCAGATACTGAACCATGGACTGATGCGACCTTGCTGACAGTGTAAGGAGGCTGATAAACACCCCTTTATCTCCTAAATGTAGTAATGAATGTAGTAATGACGACCCATTTAGCTCAGCGGTAGTTAACGCTGCCTGCTGTGCTATGGGTCCCGGGTTCGAATCCCGGTAGGGACAAATGTTTGTGTGATGAGCATCAACATTTGTTTCCGAGTCATGGATGTATCTATGTATAATATGTATGTATTTACAAAAAAAAAGAAGTATATATGTAGTTTATCAACCAACTAGTATCCGTAACACAAGCCTCGTTGCTTTCCACGAAACTAGATGGCGCTGTGTCATAATGTCCAGGAATATTTATTATTATTATTATTATTATTTAAATGTGGTTCATACCCAGCTAAGATATGAAAGTCCCTGAACAACTGCTGCAGTTCCTCATAATTACCCAGCTTTGAGGATTCAGTCCATCAAGAGGCGATCACAATAGATTCGGATACGGGTCAAGTGACGTCAGAACCACGAAATCGAAACTTAAATCTACGGTCTAAAACGGTCATTCACCAGCGCGATTCACCGTGCTGATCTGATGTGCTGACTTTTCTACGATAATAGGGTACCAGCAATTGATAATTACTTGATTGAGTCGGGTGTACTCTTACATTTATTGTTAGTAAGGAATTTTACAAATTAAAAGTTCCTCACGAAAGTTTCAGTGATCACTCGGCAATATATAAAACTAGCTTTTGCCCGCGACTTCGGCTTCGTGGAATTAGTATTTATATCCTATGTCCTTCTTCCTCACGCAAACTATCCCCATACCAAATTTCATCTAAATCGGTCCAGCGGTTATAGCGTGACGAGGTAACATACAGACACACTTTCGTATTTATAATATTAATATGGATTTTTGGAAAGAGTTACGCAGGTACTATATTTTATCTTTTTCATTTCTTAGATACTTCTTGTCTAAGGTGATTATTCTTCCGAATGCTTACAATGCAGTTAATGAAAATAAATTTAGAATTGTTTGTTTAAAGTACTTTTAAAACATGCTCACCACTCCGCTCACTGAATCTGGTAAATCGCCGAAAAAATCTTAGTAAACATTCCAATCAATGTTTTCTGTGCAGATAAGTGTGCGGTCACGTTTAACCGGCTTGATAGCTGATGATTAATATTTCAATCATAATTTAATATATTAATTAATGTAATAAACATTAATTCAATGATTAGTAATTAAGAAAGTGCAATCAGAGAAAAGATTTACAACTTATCACCGGTCTTATCTTACATCAGCTTTTATATCCGCTACCACACATAGCTATAAGCATCACTATACACAAAATCCGTATATATGTCACTATAAAAATGCAAGAACCGTTAAGATCATGGATAGATTATAAGCTTTACAATATTATGCCATTTTCCTGTTCCATGTTGTTTATAGCAAGTAAGCATGCTCAAACGGTGAAAGGAAACATCATAGGGAGCCTGAGATTCATAAAGCATTCGAGTACTATAGCATAATTTATCTCGCACATGAGAAATCTCCTCCTCTCTACTTCCCTTTTCTTCGTCTTCCTCTCCGTGCCCACCAGTGAGACAATACATGGGTTGATGAGACTGTCCTGTTCACAATACAGATTATTTATAATTGACTAGCGCTTAAAAATCCTGCATTCATAGTGGTTTAACGACACTAATAGCGGTTGGCTGAACAATCAACTTCATAGTTCAATTTTGATTGTCATTGTTGTGTAAACGGATCTCAATAATATGTTTCTAACAGAGCCTTTCAACATATCACAATATTTTGCATTTAAATGGTGACAAGCCAAAAATCCAATGAAAACATTCGTCAAAGCAACAACACAATAAATCAGAGTCATAAAAATAAAAAGACTAAATCAAAACACAAAATCGTCTAATCGCATCCCTAGCACATCGGTGCGTTATCGATGAGCTAACGCTCCGCCGACGTCGGCAGCAGATCGAGTGCACTTGTTTTTCACTGTCTGTGGGGCTAATTGCGCCATTTTTCATTTGCGGCCCTTCCGCGCCCCCTTACCTCCCCCAGTGGGGGCTGACCACCCCGTGACCAGACTTGGCTATTCTTGGCTACTGCGTGTTTCGTAAATGGATGCGTAAAATGGTAGGTTTGGTTGCGTAGATGAGTGAATTGACACGATGATGATTTGATACAATAATGAGTTGTCAAATAAGATATTATGTTATACAAATCCAGATTTATGTAGTTTATTTCAACGTAAAATTGTAAGAACTGTTAGTAAAGAATATAGTATGATGTTCTAGTATTTGATAGTTAATATTTAGCCGTTAAATCGTTAATGCGTAAATAACGTAACGCAGCACGAGCGCTGATTGGTTGCACTTACGCCGCCATCTTGTGTTTACAATTTACCGTACGATAATGTCTCAGAAAGTTCGTTAGATTGTAAAACAAGACAATGATTGGTTTATAGGTGCACTGTCATTCATAATTTAGAGACTGAACGAGGAGAGATTATAAACTATCTATTTATTATTGAATATATTAAAATTTTATAGTATTGCTTTTCTGTCGACAATATTTTGCTGATAGTGACAATATTATGTTAGTTTAATTTTTTTAGATTTATTATAAGTTAAAGGTCCTTACAATTTTGACTGCACTTTTTGTATGTCAACAATATTGATACGCGTATTGATAAATACTAAATTAGTGACTCTACTTACAAATATTTTATTGGAATTTAATAGTTTCGATATATGTGTTTATTATACCTGAATGAAATAAACGTAATTAATAGTCGATATATTTTAAGCTTTATAATAACAGTGTCGATAAAAGAAAGCATACGACAGTTTTAAAGAGTTTTTATATCTTCTAATTACCCATTCGCCACCAGAACATTAATATTTGTTAAAATTAAGCACAGATTTTTTGAGTAAACGTCAGTGGATAAGGAAATTAAATACTTTCCGCGATTCGAAGATGAGTGACCAACAAATTATGTTAATTAATTCCACTGCTTGTAATTGTGTCACTCATTTCAAACCAGACTGAGGTGATTAGGTAGCTAATTGACGTCAATAAAAACATTTTGCATTTCCATATCCATTCGGATCCTTATTTAATGACTACGACCATAGATTAAAGAGTTATTTGCTATACTTAGGTTAAAATCCAGGGCGTCTCACTATTTAAATCCATATTTATAACTTAAGTCGAATGAAATCGTAATCCGACGCTGATATGAGATGATAAAAATATTGAGTCTTAATTGTGTGATCTGAATTTGCGCAGTGTAGTTGAATAGTAGAGCTGTGGTAGCCTAGTGGTGTGACCAGTGGACTGAGATGTCAAAGATCTCAAGTTCGAACCGAAAGGCACGCACCACTGACTTTTCGGAAGTTATGTGCGTATTTATCACAAGCTCAAACGGTGAACGAAAACATCGTGAGGAAACCTGCATGCTTCAGAGATTTGTCTCGATGCCATGTGAAGTCTGCCAATACGCAGCAGGCTAGCGTGGTGGACTAAGGCCTAATCCCTCTCAAATGACAGGAGACCCGTGCCAGCAGTGGGACGTTAATGGGTTGATGATGATGACTTGAATAGTTCAATATACAAGCCGTTTGGGATCCAATCTTTACAAACAATTTTTATAACACGAAAGTGGCATACAAGTTTACCGTCCGCTTAATGGTATCCGGTTATCGTAGCCTACCAACGTTTGCAACGCCAAAGGTATCATTCGCGCGTTGCCGACCCAGTAAGTACCTTTTCATTCCTTTTTAAAGAACCCTATGCGAAACTGAAGCAGGAAAGACTTGCATCATATTCTCCAAGACAATGTAATAATATCACCAGTTTAATGTAACAGCGTGGTCCGATCCAAAAAGATGATCACCGCCTGAGAAAGATGATAAATATATTGGACCCCTGCCAATAAAAATACACACAGTGTTATACAACAGTTCTTTCAAGCCCTCGACAGATTTGATCAAAACATTCATAGTTTACAAGGTGTTTGCTTTTTATTGAATGCAACTTTTATCTATCTCGTGATTAACCCATTCACAGTCCCATTGCTGGGCATAATTATGATAGCTAGGATATTATTATGATAGCTTAAGTCCACCTGATCAACTATTGAGTCCACCACCCAGACTTCACACGCCGCCGCCAAGAAAATCCCACAAACGTGCAGGTTTCCTCACAATATTTTTCTCCACCAATTTAACGAGTGTTGTTTACGGATTTTAGCGCGGTATATTGATGTTTAAATTAGTGCCCGTGATCATGTAGATATACTATAAAGAATGTGAAACGTTGAGAATAAATAACATTAACTTACCGCGATAAAATTCTTTAAAAGATTTATTTCAATGTCGAAAATCTAATATTCGCGTAAGCGTGTGAAATTTATATCGACATATTGAACATATTTTGGTTGCGTAGCTCTGGTGTATTATTACTATGTATGGTAATATTTTGATATCTGATAGACTGGAAAACGGTAAACATTGTAGGGTAACACAATTGGGAAAAACCTAGTAGACATGTTGATCTCAAAAATTAATTCAGAATCAATCATTTAACAAGTCTCCATTTTTTTACCGTCAAGTTTTGTTTTGGACAATTGTGTAACTTATATAATAGTGAATTTACTTTAAGGAATTTTATTATTATCTTTTATTATATAACTGTTGTTGTTCAATAGATAAATAAAATATAAAAATATTGCTGTATTTGTTAGCAGAAACATCAGTCCCAATCAAATGTTAGGGGTATAGTGGGGTCTTCCCGAATTTTCATTCAAATTTGGGAGCATTTCCCATTGCTCTTGAAGTCTGAAGATCGTTCAGAGCACTCCAACAATCAACTAGCAATTTTATCACCAAGATCCGGGTTCAAAGACCTGATATTTTCGTAGACTTTTATGTCATAAGTATGCTGTTTCTAAATTAATCTACAGTATATTGAAAGCAATTTTCTATCCGAATTGACATCGTACAATGCACTTTGGCTAAACAATTTTGTAAGGGCTAGACTAAAATCGATATGTCTGAACTTTAGAAATATGAAATTGAGTTTGAAAACATAATTATTTATATGAAGGTAGGATTGAGGGAGATAATGATGCAAAAGAATTGATATTTTTATATTTAAGACGTATATTTATATAAAACTCAAATTCAATATTACACTCAAATAGAACTCATCGTCAGAAAGAGTCAGAGAGCTAAGCAACTTAAAGAATGCAATTGAATATTCAATAAAATTAAGGTCCATACTCCACTCTGACGTAAACTACATTAAGTATGTTAAGATAAGTTTTAATAGATTAGATACTTAACAATTAAGAGTTCGGTATTAGCCTCGTGCGTCGGTACATCAATGTAATGTCATTAAAATGAAATAATGTTAATGAATGAGAGCCGCCCGAACATATCGCACCGGATACATATCTCAGCGTTTTATGTTACTATCTAATTGGTCATACTGGTTGTAGGCTAGGAGGCGGCGGGCACAGGGGACACGACATCTATAAATAATTAATCAAAGCAACGCCCAATAATTTTTAAGTTGCCTTTTATCGGAGGTAATTACTATAAAGTTGACAAAAATATTTTTATTACCTACCTTGTTTTGCCAAAGTGATTGTATCCTGCCATTTGTTAAAATACAAAATATGTGCGACCTATATACATAATAATAAATTTAACTAACGTCGACAAAACTGTTGCGACTATCTCTTAGACTTTAAAACTTGTATTATTTGTACTAAAAATATTAAATTAGGTATAGGTTTATCATAGATAAGGTCGGTGGGCCAATTTTGAACACTTCTTACCAGAGTGACTGGAATCCTCCAACAACAAAAATATCTGGCTTGAATGCGAGTAGACTTCAGTAGTGTATATTTTCAGTTCAAATTCAAATTCAAAACACTTATTTCAAGTAGACCAGTATAACAGGTGCTTTTGAATTGTCAAACCTAGCACGGTTCCAAAACGTAGGTCTATGGAGAAGAACCGGCAAGAAACTCCATATATACTCTTTTAAATAAATAAAAATTACAATATAGGAAGTCAATTCCTTTACAATTTTCATTTGCAACATCAATATGAGAATGATGCAGTTTGATGTGAAATGTATGAACTATTTACCCAAGACAAAATAAAATAAAAGGTGGCCCTTAATCATAATTATTTAGTGCGAATTGCATAGCAAACTTATTTAATAAAATTTTGATTTTATACACTAACGCGAATATTAGACATTGAAATAAAATTACCTTTAAATGATTTGAGTATTTTTTTTGTGATTTATAATTTAGTTTCATTGTATATTTTATTTAAATTAATTGTAACTTAAATTGTCTGTCTCCCGGCCTGCAGAGTACACAGCTGTCTCCTAGACGGACCTGTATCGAGTCGCGGTAACTTTCCAATATTGTGCCGTGCCAGTAACGGTTCAATGGATATAATTAGTGACGTACCTGTTTCTGAGGTGTATTTACATTTTTATGTGACAGTCACACGTAAAGACGGCTGGCGAAGCGCATGTTTTGATCGTGGTCATCAAATTAGTGGATTTTAGCGAACATTTGCATAAATTAACTGCCCTTTTTTGTAACTTAAGCGTTATTTATGCTCAATAATAGCAGGCTTATATAAGCGTGCTGTCTGATACACAAATAGGTACCTATATCGTTTCTTGGTGTCTTACACTTACGCTAATATTAGACATACCTACATACATATTATATAGCGGTAGGTATATTGATATTATTTTAATCCCGATGTTACGGATCATGTACTACACTATATCAATATGCCGCGATAAAATGCGAAAAAAAGCGGTTTTATTTAAAATATACTAATCTATAAATCTCTTGTATAAGGATTGACTAATCCACAGAATTGCATTCACAAAGTAACAGTCACATGAGAAGCTGTTTTCTATTTTCTGGTCGGCTGTTAATTAATTTATACAAATTTAAATATTTAAGATATATCTATTTGTAAAATATTTTTTTTTAATTTTCATGAATGAATGTTTGATTTGACGAAGATAACTGTTTCATAAATACCTATATAAAGCACGGTAGCCATGAGTGGGTTAGCGGTCTTAAACATTGCGCATAAACACGAGGTCCTGGGTTTAATTCGTTCAGGTCGAATACAATTTTAGATTTCTGTCATTTCTTAATATTTATCCGTATGGACTTATATACTGTTTCCCCCACATTAGTAACTAAGTTGTACAGTCCTGATTATACAAAATTATATTGTTTTACCGGTGTGAAAATCTGAATATGACAATCTTGGATCTCAAATGGGTATTCTCAGAAATAAGCTTTCTGTTTCTGTTTAAGTTTCATCCGCAGCACCCCTAACATGGGCAATGGTTCACGTCTAGCGTCATAGATGGCGCTTTTTTAACACTTTTCTCCGAGTTGTACTGCCCAGATAATCGCAGTTAGTAGGTCCTTTGGAAACTGGACCATCTCTTTAAAAAAACCGTAGTTTGATTAATTGTGCGAATACAAGGAAATAAAGTCTACGGATTTTATCACACTATATTGATATTATTTAATCATGACATCATGCACAGCATTCATGATCATGATCATTAAATTTGATAAACTACAAGTCCTTGCAATAGAAGATCAATTCCTTCCCAGCATGATTCGCGAGGCTATTGAAATCAAGAAACTCCAAAATTTTAATGGAGAAGAAGGTACAGAACCCCATCATAGATTCTAAGTATTAAATTTAAAACTTACTGAGTATAAAATTACACAAAAGGACTCGTTCTGTGTAAATCGAATTGTCAATAAATAACAAAAGTGTAGGGCAGCTGTTAGTGTGTAAATATAACATTAAGACATCCAATAACTTAGTCAGTAAACATGGATGCTAATAAGGATACAAAACGTCGGGATTCATATATTTATATCGGCAAGCATCATCGTCACCGAACGCTTTCCACGAGCTATATGTATATTGTGTATATAATGTACAAATATACCTACATAGATGTACCTATATCTCCGTGCGTTTTCACTTCTATCTGCAGACCCCAAAGACTGCCCACATGTTTGTTTTAAAAAGTAACTTAATTTTAATGTCTAGTCTTCTCTAGAAATCAGTAGGTACGTGAATATTTCATCATATTTGGATTTAATGGTAAATCTGTATACTCGCTATATTTTCCTGCACATTTACCAACAACTGCAGTAGTTTTAGGAACCTAATAATGATTAAATGATAAATGATTCCTCTCATTCACAGCTAGGTATGTAAGTTTTAAATCAGTTGCAAGAAACAGCTGCTGTTATTTTTATTTATCATAGTCTCATTAGAATAACGTGAAATATGTGACGTAAAATAATCTCAATGTCGGTTAAGAGGTCAGACAAACGACAATTCAAATTAAAATTATTCGTAAATAACTATTTCTAATTGCTTGCAGATGATCGTCTGCAAGAGAACCGGTTGCGAATGACTGTACCGTCGATATTTATATAAAAAAATAACAAAAACTAATCTAAGAAATAATTATCAGATATTAATTAGTTTTAATTGCAATTACCTTCGCGAAATTATTGGATTTTAGGTTTTTTTATTATATTGGTCTTGACTCCATCATTCGTTTTACTGTTAGACGTAAAGTGCTGGCTATTAATCGCCTGATTTTTTTAGTTACAATAATTGATTTTACAATATCGAATAATCAAGAAAAGATTTAAATAAATCTTATATTAAGATAACTTTGATACACTATTATTTATACTGATATAAAACTATGGGTTTACAATATAGGATATAAATTAAAAGTACGAGGTTCTCTACTTACCCATTTACTATAAACCAGAACCACATAAATTTTGCACTGCATTATTCCGCCGCGCCAATCACTGGTATCTATCACTAAGTGTTTTGCCATTTTGTCTGAATTTCCGCCATCATTTTGGTCCTTCGAGTCAGATCAATTTGGTCCTTCGTACAGTATTACATCGTACAGTAAATTATTAGTAGTTACTAGTTTGGGTTTGAAAGTTTTGGGTTCGGTCTCATTTTGGTGAACAGAAATTAGTATTCTATTAAATATCCTTTAGTACATAACCAATTATTTTTCTATATGTGAAACAACTAATGACACCAAGCTTTTCGTCTTCATCTTAAGAAAAAATAGAAATATTATTAGGTACCTAGAAAACAGTAGGTACACACTGGGATATTCGCTTTTTATGTTTCTTGTAATCAAATCAAAACCTATCGATCGAAACTGAGACCTTACGCTGAATAATAATTGTAATAATAGATATGCAAACCTAGCATTGTTCACTTAATTCGTTTCGGTGAAGGGAGCACTGCCCTTACGACTTTTAACACCAGCGCGCGGGGGCAATCACCGCCCCCTACACATTTCATTTTGCAGACTTTTTATGATACCCATAACTAAATTATGATAATTTCTTAGAAAGTACTGATAAAAATAAAGTATTTTACCTAATGTTTTGAAATTAATAATGAATATGATGACCAACCTTGAACTATCTCGTAAGTACCATTGTCATTTGCATAAAGGTTAGGCAGAGGTGTAGGTAATGTACACCCACATTTCGCCGGTACGTTTTATATCCCACGTAATAGGACGCAAGCCTGTTGCCTTCAATCTAGCACCATACTCCGGCTTCTACTAAAAATTTCATATAAAACTAATTAACTCTTTGCTCGACCTGGGAATCCACCCCAAGATTTCTTGCTCAGCAGTCGTACTTAAGACCACATGAATATCGAGACATCAAATTATTCGTCCTTTGTAGAACCCGAAGGACCAATAATTCTTCATATGATATATGTATAAAATCCATTATTTTATCAATGTTAATCTAAGATCAATTTATCTTAATTAACTGATACGTCGATTATCTTTCGCTTATCCACTGAAGTCGATACTGTCAACCGAGGAAAAGTTATTGGTACTAGGAATTAAAAGTTCGTTTGGCAATCTCAGCCAGTTTATAGCTATTCGTATAGTTAATAATGCCAATGAAGTTACTGTTTTTTAAACTTTTCATCAGGTAGGTTCTTTGGCAGCTTCGTTTTTTATTAAGACCTATGAGGGATCTCTTTCCATCTTCAAAAATCCTGATATCAGATATGAGGATTAAAATATATGACCAAAAGACCAGTAAAATCACGCAAAAAAAAAATATTTTTCCAAAAAAACATGTTCCAAGGTGGAGAAACAAAAACAGCGAATCGTAAATATCATTTGTATAACATGACGACGTCAATTAAGTCACCCCCGCCCGAACTATATCAAAGCACTTAGCAAATAAAACATCGCGGCATCACTCGGCAATAAGTCGGTAGATGCCGTGACGGGTCGACATTACCGCCGAAGACAACGGTAGGTGCGGCCCGAGGCCTATTGACCGCGGTTTGCGCGTAAACACCACCGCGGAATACGAACACTCCACCAAATAAACTCGTCACAACCTTTCGCGGTACGTAACGTCCATCGACATCACAAAAACAGATACGTCTTTTCATACCAGTTTTCGCGCACCAATGGACACCGAAACGCCCCAAACAACAGTCAATGAACTTTCGCTAAGCCGCAAGCTAACCTCTAGATGAGTGCGTACAAATCACGTTTCGCGCGAATCAATACTTAAGTTCAGGCGATCGCCCCCCCTGCAATAAACAGTGGGGGAGTAGTTAGGGGCGCAGGAGGGTGGGGGGTGAGTTATCGACCGCCCTCCGCTGCGCCCACCTGACCGTCACTAATCAGGGCTCATCCCGCGGACACCTAGAGTAATTGTACGCACTTTATTGCTTGAATGTACTTTTGTAGTCGTAGTGTGCGTAGGGTTTGTGTAAGTGTTGAGTTGTTTTTTAGTAGTGTGCGAGGGGTACAGGCGCCGACACAAACATAGATATAGCGGCGGATGTCCGGAATGGTAATTTGCTTTATTGGGGCGAATTTGGATGACGATAATTAGGACTACGAGTCCTTGTTTTGTTAGAATAAACTTGTACCGTTCTGTGTGTGCCTATGTAAACAATTGCCTTCTCGCAATACAAACAGGGGTCATTGTATCCGACGGTTATTTTGCCTGCACATATTATATAGATACTGTGCATCCATCCTGTTTGTTTAGTTTTTTCTTCTGGTCACTGATTGTGCTACGCATAGCAACAAAATTGCACATCACACCAATTAAACGTAAGGTTTCAGTATTTTTTTTTTGTGTTACTTTTTTTTTTTATAGGATCTTCACGCCCTTAGCCCATTTTGAAATTCTTTAAATATAATCATTGTGAATAATTGATAGTAGGCACCTACTATCAAGTTAGCTAGCTCTAAACTGAATTTTAATAATAAATAAATAATAAATATTCTGCGACATTTTACACAGCACCATCTAGTCCCAAACTAAGCAGAGCTTGTACTATGGGTACTAGACAATGGATATAATCCTTTTTTTTTGTAAATACCTACTTATAATACATAGGAAACACCCAGACGAACACAAACACTTATATTCACCACATAAATATTTGTGTCCCGTGGGAATCGAACCCACAACCTCGTGATCAGCAGTCCGGTACTCTAACAACTAGACCACAGAGGTCGTCATTCATTAATTAGCTTAATTCATTTTGAATGAATTAAGCTCAAAGCTATATCTTCTATCCAAGAAGCGAACCTTAAATCCAACTGTCATTAATTACATGAAGTTTCTGAATCAATGTATGCCCATACTTCCAACCACCCCAACCTTCAACTACAAACACACATACACCTTCTAAATCTATTTCTATCGTTGTAATTCGTCGAGTAATTTAGTTGCGGAAGCAAGCAGGAGTCATGTCGGCCGTCACGCGAGCGACGCTGCGGCGCAACCCTATGTACCGATATCCTTGTTACTTTTATAATTATAATCAACCACTACTTTTAGGGGTTCTGTATATAGGAAGACAAGAAGATTTTCTTATTTATTTGTGTAGTAACTGAGCTATCTGCTTATAAGTCACGGCTAGATTGTTTCTTACTGGAACAAATGTTAAGTTAAACACAACTGGTGTCGAGTAAGTAGATAAAAAAAGACAATAGTAAGGTAAATAGTTCCTGTTTATAAATATCTTTCTCCTTTTTCTTTTCTTTAAACTATTATAAAGTCTATAATAATCAATCTATAGAAGCGCTATGGTAACACTCCGTGTTTATCGCAAATAAATACTTTAATATTTACTGAACCACCTCGAGAAGCCTCCTGCCATAAATCTGCACAGCGACATTATTACTGGTTAATTAAGATATAGTCGAGCAAATGTTAAACATTATATAGTCTGTAAACACTATGACTGTCTATATGAACATAAATATTAATATACATAGTATTATAATCCTCTACTAAACAAAATGTCTTTATTGTACACCAAAAGAGTTTCAAAACCATATATTGTTTTGGTTATCGTAATGAAACTACTATTTACGGATTTTATCACCGCATTTATATGTGATTTAATCCTAACAACTTTACATGACCAGTAATTTTATTTCAACGTCTAATATTCGTGTATGTGTATGTGTATTTATGTGATAATGATGAATGGTAAAAAATAGCGCGCTATCTATAATTTTATTAAAACTGCAGATTTATATTCACCAACATTTTACGAATAAACGTTTCTGACATCAAAAATCAAATTAAAAAGCCCAGTGCAGAACCCAAAAAATGAACTACCCCTAGTTACGGTAAACACGAACCAATTTACATTATTACGGTCCGTAATTACCGGCGTACGGCCGTAAGTGTTACCACGGCGACCGTGTCAACTGACGGTGATATTTCGATAAATAATTCTAAAGCTGGAAGCGGTGTTGATTTTAAGCTTATTAGGTACTATTACATTATTAGTGGACGGTACGTAAAGAGATATACTGCAGGAAGAAGAGAGGGGAGGCCTTTACCTCCCCTCTCTTCTTCAACTAGGGTCCAGTGTTATAGAAAGAATTCCAAATTATCATTTCATTTCATTAAAAGAGTATCTATGGAGTTTCTTGGCGGCTCTTCTTTAGAGACTAGTTTGTACTATCATATTGGTTGAATTTTCATAAAATATTCGACTTTGACCAGCAACTTTTGCGGCCGACCTTATGCATCAATAATGATATGGGTGAAACTGGTCTACCGCAAAAATTGCTAAGTATCTGTATTTACTTAAAACATGAATATCCCGTGTTTATCCTTAGAATAAAATGGTGTCAGTAACTCTTACTCCTTCAGCCGCGGGCGTTATTTACGTCACCGTATCTGACCGCGTAAACAAAGCTATTTGTCGCCGCGGGTGTAAACATCGTCTAACGTGCACTGCCACTGCCATTTTATTTGTATTTTTCTTTACAAATTCATACTGACATTATAAATGCGAAAGTCTGTCTGTATGGAACCTGTTCACGCTTAAACCGCTTAACCGATTTAAATTAAATTTGGTGTGGAGAGATAGTTTGAGTCCCAGGGAAGCATATCGGATAGTTCGAGGCCCAAAAATCATCCCTTAAGACGACGAAAAGGGTGGTGGAAGTTTGAATACGAAATCGATAACTTCTTAAAAGGGAAGGGTAAAAAGCAAATAAGCAGACCGATGAAATCAGATTGGATAAATTAACTAATACTTCAGACGAAGTCGCGGGCAAAAGCTATTTAACAAGATATCAGTTATAGATTCAACGAGTCGATGAGTTATCTAAACATGACGTTTAATGTGTATAAGTTTTTTTTTATTGGATTAGTTGAGAGATGAAAATAAATGTTGCCACAATTGGATATTTTTGTTTTTCTAGTTTACGGTTTTTATGAGGAACGTTTTCTGTCAATTAGGGGATTCTTGCTTTTGTTTTAAGTCCCTCTTATGAATACGACTTTAAAAACAAAGAGGAAGTCCACGGGAAGACAGTATTTTTATTTGTATATATATTGCGATATATTGGATAATTGAGAACCGGATTTTAAATATTATTTTTGCATAGTTTAGTACAGCGCCAAGGTGGCCTCATGTTAATAACATTAGTATGACTTTTGGTAATAAGAGTTGTTTAGGGGCCATTCAAGTATTACGTAAACACTAAAGGGGGATGGGGGGGTATTGGCTTTGCTTATTATTGAGATTGGGTAAGGTAAATAGGTAAGAAATTTGCTAACATAAGGGAGGAGGGGTAGATTAATCGTAAAAAAATGTTTACGTAATATTTGAACGGTTTAGTTTAGAACGGTTAGGTTTAGTACTTTTTGAAAAAAAGTTAAATGTTTTAATTTCTGCTTGCAGCTACCTGTTCAGCTATTGTGACGTCACTGATTAGTCCAATGGAAAGAAACCTACATGGTAATTATGTAGCCTTAAATATAGATGAATATGTCGATCCAGAGAACATGGTATGACAATCATTATATCTATATTTTTTAATTCATCGTTCACATCAAACTGCATTATTCTCATATTGGTAAATCAAATATGCAGCCAAAAAAACCGTAAAACCTTATAGCTTAATCTTCCCAAAAAGGTTTATTTTTTAACTAGTGATATGGTTTTTTTTGTAATACAGACAGTACAAAAATATATATAGCAATAGTCAAACCAAAATAAAACGTATTATTTTTCTCAAGATCATCATAACATGAAAGTCAGCTCAGGACTTGATATCAAATTTGGTCCTTAGAGACGGAATAACCTTCGATACGAATATACCCAGTATTTTCCTCGGAATAAAGTCTAATAACTTTCTCAGTAAAATCTATTAGTGTCACTCAAATACATGGTGTGAGTGCATGAAAGACAAGGACAAGGTCCGAGCGTGCATTATTTAGTACAAAGTAGCCATCGATCTACGTACACGACACTGGCTGAAATTGACACAAATTATACACACCAGCTAGCATCTAACTGACCTCTTTTTCCAATATTACACACTATAAAATGTATACCTACGACCGGTGTTTCTCATTAAAATAATAGACAGAAAAATTTTCAAATTTTCATGACCTAGAAATGTCTTTTAAATAAACTCCCTCTGTCTGGTGGTCTGTTAGTGGTCCTAAGTGTGACCGCTGGGCAAAAGGTCTTGGGTTTGATTCCCAGGTCGAGCAAAGTGTTATTGGGTTTTTCTATTAAATGCTCAGTAGGAACTCGGCGTTTGGATTCGTGCCCGATTAATGTCAATAGCTTCGCCGCGTATCACAAGTACATTAGTGCACCTCTGCTTAACCCTATTGGTGACGAAAACCGTGATTATTTGTATATTTGATATTTTTTATAAACTCTACCTTATTCCACCAATTTCGCAAACCAATGGAACTCGCAAGAATATTTAATAAATCCAATATCAAAAACTTGTACACGATCGTGCATAGTCCGTCAGGGCGGCCACCCACCGCCGCCCGCCCAAATATCGCCAGGGGGGCGCACTCACGCACCGGAAGTACCCGTTCAGCCTTCTTGCTTCCTATTCACACAGTAAAAGGTTTTGTTTCGTTGTCTATACGCTCAAAAATATTGGTAAAGTTATCACTTCCTGGATGTGGTGGGGAGATTGGGAGATTTTGTCTTGCCATAAAGAAGTTGAAAGGACATATATTTTTTTTGTAACACAAATTTTCAAGCAATAATTTAGTTCTAGATTTTTTTATGATGATAAGGGGGAAAACGAGCAGGCGTACAAACTACTACAAATTGCAGCTGAAAAGGCAATTTTCGAACGAAAGAACAGATCTTTCACATTTAGATTGAATAGGTACGTAGCGATGCATCATCATCAACCCAGATCCTGTCCCACTGATAGGCACGAGTCATCTCTCATTTTAAGACGGATCAGGCTATAGCCCACCACACTAACCTAGTGCGAGTTGGCAGACTTCACAAAACATCGATGAAATCTCACAGGCATGCGTCACAGTGTTTGCTTTCACTATTTGAGCATACGATACATTTTCAAAAACTAGTGGTACGTGCCTTCAGATTGAACTCGAGACGTTTGTCTACACAGGTCAACGGTCACACCACTAGGCTACCACAGCTTTATGACGTAGTGACGTACATAAATATAGTGCATTAAAACAAGGTATAAAAAAGCTCAGAACTTTCTAGAACATTTTGTAATTTCTTATAATGACTGCCAGCTCTTCCCCGAAAGCTGTACCTGTTATTAACACGACAAATGCAGCTAGAAAATAAACTAAGTGTTTTATAGTTCGATTGAGTGTATTCTAGGAAAATGATTTAATAATATAGAGCTATTGGCGGCGGGTAAAAGTATGGCTATAGTTATATTAAGACTTATAGTAGATGTAGGTAAAAAATATTTGTTTTTTTTTATGGAGATTTCTTTTATGCGAATACTGGACATTGAATTTTTCAAGGATTATTGGGATATATTGAGGTTATTTAATCCTAATATTTTAGATCTATTTATAGTCACGTACAGACTGGGAGTGTATACCACTATGAAGGCTGTGAAAAGTAGTGTTTTTTTTGTGCTTAAAGAGCTGAATTGCACCATACGATGGAAAACAGTGACCAGAACTCTTAAATTAAGAAAAAAATAAAATAATCATTAATCATGTTTTAAAGCCTTTTGTAAATCCACAAAAATATATACCTAAGGAAATATTGTAAAGAGAGGATCTAAACAGAAAACAGCACCCGAACTCAATTTACAAATGATATAGATTCGATTCGACGAACATTTATCGTAACGGACGTTTTATCGATACATCTGTCGAACGCTTAGCCTATCGACAGATCCCCAAAAGAATTCCGCAGCTCCTGCGATGCCGATTGAATAAACGATTAGAATTACGCCTCACTTTATAAATATGCAGTTCAAGGCTTTTAATTCCATCATAATTGGATGGATATCATTAATATCAGACTGATTTATCGGCCTGTATGGTCCACGCTTACTGAAGATATTCATCATCATCAATTAATTTACTATCCCATTGCTGGACGAGGGTCTCTTCTCATTTGGGAGGGACTCGGTTCCAATAGTTCTTGGACTATTAGAACGTAGCCTAGACGTTGGCAACACCAGAGGTATCGCCCGTCCATTGACGACCTCTGTGGTCTAGTGTTCGAGTACCGGACTGCTGATCACGAGGTCGTGGGTTCGATTCCCACGGGGCACAAATATGTATGTGATGAATATAAGTGTTTGTGTTTGTCTGGGTGTTTTCTATGTATTATAAGTATGTATTTACAAAAAAAAGTATATAAGTATTATATCCAGTATCTAGTACCCATAGTACAAGCTCTGCTTAGTTTGAGACTAGATGGTGCTGTGTAAAATGTCGCAGAATATTTATTTATTTATTGCTGACGACCATAACGACCGTTTTAGGTTTTATTTAAGTGTACTATGTCATTTTAAAACACATATCCTTGATGACTTTCATACACATAGCAACAGGATGACTTCGAAATTACTCAATAAAAAGAAATTGCGGTATAATGTATGTCAGCTACATAATACCATCAACATTTTGTAGGCAGTGTATTGAAATAACAGCCTTAGCAATGAGGATGCTATGAGTCACGATTTGGGTTATTACAAACACTCAATGATTCACTTGTACGCTTACTAAACCGCTCGTAACAGTCTCTTAATTATATCAAATGCTTTTAAACAATGACGTCATAAAATTGGTGAAATTAATTAGTATAAATAATACTATCCATACTATCCATCCATACTTAATATTATAAATGCAAAAGTGTGTCTGTCAGTCTATCTGTCTGTTACCTCTTCACGCTATAACCGCTACACCGATTTAGATGAAATTTGGTATAGAGATAGTTTGAGTCCCGGGGAAGGACATAGGATAGTTTTCATCCCGGAAATCCCTTAAAAGGGGGAAAAGTGGGACGGAAATACATTTATTAATTTTACGCAGACGAATTTGCGGGCAAAAGCTAGTATTGTATGCCAACAGTAGGGCAAAAGCCTCTCCACTCTTCTTCTATCACACATATTTTGGAAGGATTCCAGCTCAACCTGCCATCTCTATCTAGGACTATGGCGTTGCCTTTTGTCGTTAACCCATTGGCTCGTGAGTTTGACCTATTGGTCATGTGACATACGGTAGATGTGTCAAGCCTATTTCCACTTCAGCATAGCGATTACCGATTGATCAACAATTTTTATACTGGAACAGATGGTGGGATACCTTACCCGGTTCAAGAGTTTTATCCCCAGAATACTCCGTGTCCAATTGCTCTTTAGCAAACCTCGAACCCCAGCAGGTTTGTCAAAGACTATACGAAATAATAATTGGGATATCAATATTTACTAAATAAAAATACATTTGTCATCATAAATTAAGGTAAACCACGGGTATGCCTAAAAAACCATAAATTTTGTTGTATTACAAAATAACGGTGTTATTTACAAATCTGTTAATTTTCCTGTTGTGCTTAATGTAGTTAGTAAGAATTTGCGATCATAGATAACGTTTTTTTTTCGTAGAATTTGAAGCGTTGGATTTGAGGTACAAGATACAATTAATTTGTCTATTTTAATACCTACATTATCTTCATTTTGCTAAACGACAAAGATATAATGACTTTACTATGGATTTTGAAACATAGGCTGAAAATTGCTCTTTTTTTTTAATAATGAAATAGGTTTAAGTATGTTACATATAATGGCATAAAATATTGTTTTTATTTTATTTTAAACCCACCTCAATAAGGAGAAGGTTCTCAATTCGACTGTATTTTTTTTTTGTCTGTTACCTCATAATTTTCAACTGGATGAACCGATTTTGATTTTGTCTGCTTCCCGTGTAGTTCCATTTCAATTGGGTCTAGTTCTGACATATGAAGTCTGTTTTTTTTTGACAGAATGATTATGTAATTCAGTCTACATATTTACCCCTTCACACAGCTACAGTAGATCAAAGAAAGAGATATCAAAGGTCTTGATTTCAAACCCAAGGCACGCACTAAACTTTTCGAAGTTATGTACCTATGTATTTGTTACATGCTCAGACAGCGAAGGAGAACATCGTGAGCAAATGCCTAAGAGATTTGTTTGATGGCGTGAAGTCGAACCGCGCTAGCCGTCTCAAAGTGAGAGAAGATCCGAGTCGAGCAGTGGAACATTAAATTGGGTTGATGAAGGAGTAAGGGCATAGCGAGATATCTCGTTCAAATTGAGCTGCCCGACTGGGGAAGTACCTGCGCCTTACAGAAGACCGCAGTGAATCAACAATAGTTGTCTTTCTGCGAGTGAGTAAGGTTACCAGAGCTCATTGGGGGAGTGACTATTTTGACAGCATGGGAATTCCGTTTGCTGACAGTTCAGTAACTCCCTATTTTAGGACAGCTGAACAGTGTCTAAGGGGTTTGGCAACGCATCTGCAAGCCTCTGGTGTTGCAAATGTCCATGGGCGGCGGTCATCACTTACCATCACGTGAGCCGCAAGTTCGTTTGCCCCCTCATCACCATAAAAAAATTGTTCTTGTCATCTTAACATGGATTCCCAAGAAGATACACTTCTATTTAAATAGTGCGACTAACTGACTCGTGTAGTCACTGTTTCCCAAATCATATAACTTAGGGATCTTCAAAGCGAGAGCGAATAGACATTATTTGAGTTTGCGTGCTACATCTTGGGCTGCATCGTCAGTTACCATCAGGTGAGATGCAGGCAAATGCGACCAACTTCGATTTAAAAAATAAAAGTACGTAGATACTTACTTGACAAACTACGTACAGCATAAGTGACAAATTGACGTCATTAAACATTCTCCCTTACGTCATACCCTGTACTGTGGGAGTAAATTGATACAATAGAGTATGAATCCGATCATAATACCAAACGTGTAACGAGTTCTAATTATCTAGACATCTGAAAATACAGTCTACGGTTTTTATTTAATAATAATTTTGCAGAAGATCAGTACAACCAAATCATAATAAAAATAAATTTAATATATAAACATTGTGGCCGAATTTTTCTTAAGTTCGGCCACAATGTATCATTAGCTGCTAAGAGTACGTAACTACTTCCACATTCTACCCGTCTAGAGTCAAAAAGAAAAATCCATCATTCCGGTCCACCCCCATCCCTTACCCGCAGGATAAACGCGCGATATGAACAATACTATCTCATCATAACCACTACACATCAATAACATTTGCACAGGACCGGACCTCCCCCACCCAGCCCCCCACCGACCCCACAAGTGCGCACAACGGTTCAAATCAAAAGGTTTCCAGTAAACATTGGACGGTACTTCCGTGTTTGTTATAACACACACTTGTGCATGTGTATTGTGTATGTGTAGCGTCAGAGGTTAAGCGATGTCTGATGGAGTTCCTTGGATCTATACGAACTTATTTTACACTTATATTCGAACTGCTTCATTAGTGAAATGTTCCAAAGCGTGTCTAACCTAAGCTGCGAATCCAAATTTAGGCCCCGACGGCCTAAATTTCGATTAAGATATTATTAGGCTTTCAATAAAATTCCATGTATTTCGGAGTTTTCATTCGTTCCCAGTTAATGATAGTAAGATCACCCCTATAACATAGGGACTCAAAATAGCTACAAAAGGTAGGTATACGTGTTATGAATGTTAGGGCATTTTTCTTTCCAGAACCCTAAATTCGATAGCTTTAACCTTCCTCCAAATTTTAGCCTGAAAAGAGCCCAAAAAATACCACCATCAGCAACATGAAGTTTAAAACTACCCTCATCTTGTCCTATCCATATCATATGCTCTATCACCAAAAATATACAATACTATTATTGCACCTATAACTAACGTATTTCAAATACAAAATGGCGTCAATAAAAGGATGTGGCTGTGTGACCCAATCGTTTGTCTTGCGATATGTGAGGGCAAATCGAGGAAATAGGTCAACGCGTCGCGAGCACAAGACCAGTTGTAAAACTGTGGCTGCATGGCATTGTCTTCCTTCATAACATTACGACACGCTGGTAATAAATAGCTCGCCAACATACAAGCATAGGACTACTGGTCGGTAGAGCTGCTAAGATACCCTAGCAGCTCCTGGGTTCTCAGGCCGAGTAAAGGACTTGGATTTTCTCGGAATAGCTCGCGGTTTGGATTTGTACCCGGTTGATGGTTATAGGGTCCTAAGAGACAGTGTGATGGTGTGCTGGAATGAAATCCCAGAATATGTAGTACCTAATAGGTTTAGGCTAGATTTAGGATTGGTCCTAAATCTAGCCTAAACTTATTAGGTTTGGAGTTCTAACAGGGCAATCAAGAGTAAAAAAAATCTAAAAATCTTTGATTTATCATAGTAGTGAAAACAGCATAAAATATCTGTACAAACATATTCAATCATGTTGAAATAATCCACTAAACATTGAACTACCCACAACACGACATAATTATAATTTTTACCCGCGTAAGTTCATTACAAAAACTGCGTGTCACTCCTGTACAAACAAACCTGCAGCTCGTCGGGAAAGCAATGATGTGGCAGAGTAATCTTTTGTTAAAAAACATCATTAGCCCCCCTCCCCCCCTCATACGTGACAGGGGGAGGCGGGCGGGGAGGACCCCCGGCGCAATAGTAAGCTGTAATAAGCTCGGACTTTTCTCCGCCACTTTGAGACTTTATGTGCAGTGTTGTGTACATTTAGATATTTATTTTCGGATTGTCGCTTATTTTTAGATTCAGGGAAAGTTGTTTGAGGAATTAACGTTATTGCGGAGTGGGTTCCTGGAACGAGGAAAGCGAGTTTTTATAAATTTGTCGTGTTTTCCTGATAATGTTTTTATGGAATCATACACAAATATAATGTACAATTTGAGCACAGAATCCAGATTATATAGTATTATAAAAAATAAATATCCTTTACCGGATTAAAATCGCACAATAGCTTATCAAAACTATTGCTATAATTATTTGCTTCACGTTTAAGCAATCTTAATAACTGCCTGAACCCTCATTGACGCAATTTTACACCGAATTTTGCTTGAGTATACATTTAGGTAGTATAGAGCATCTAAATGAAACAAAAACAATTTATTCCTAAACATATACAGGCAGTCACAACGCAAAACGCGGACATTGCGTCATTAGGGCGAAACACGAAATCGCCGCCAAAAAAATACCAATTTTAATATGTCCCCTGAATGAAGTGAAGCATTTGTCAACAGCAGCAGTCACCGTGACGGATGGGCCGGCGATGACGCGAGGTGGGGTGAGAGGGGAGGTGGGAGGAGGGCGTCAGGGGGGGGCACTCATCTTATCCTCGGTTTAAGTACGTATGATGCAGTGCAGCCGCGTCAGCCGAACCTTAGGTGTAAGATGAATTTATTAAAGCTTATAGTCAAATGTGACATGTAGGTATAGAAACTCTTTACGTTCGCTAACTCTATAGTTTTTTTCGACATGCTGGCCAGTACTTTAATTTCTCTAATTCCAAACTCAAATTGAAACTTAAGGTAAAATATCTATCGTTTTAATCCTCCTTGTCGGCTGCCTCAGACCTGACACGCATATTTTGAAAAGATAGCCAATGAAGTGGTACTGAGTATTTTTACTAGCCCAATACATTCTATTAACTCTTCCCTCTCCTGTCTCCACTTATCTCTTACTGTCTGAGACGTCTTGCTCATCTTGCCACCGTCTGGTCCGTCCATAATATCGGTTCGTATTAGTTAAGGTCGGTAGTCATATGTAGTTTTCGCATATATTTTATAGTAGGTAACCGATGTAGGACAGATGTGACCCAGTTCCTTCTTAGCTGTGAGGTCTAAAGTATGTGATATGTGAGGCAAAAATATGTGATCAATTTAAAGCCATCATAGTCCTCATGACTTGAGAAACGGAAAACGGTCTCCTCCTGTTACTTATCGAAATTTATCACTCTTTGGATCCTTTGCAGGTCACGAGCTGATTTCAGGACTAAATAATATCAATAGTTTTATTTCAATGTTCAAATGAATATGATGCATAGTGCGACGAATTATTAGGTAATTATTACCAAACACAAAATTAGGATTCCCTTGACGTTGAGACAGACGGTATTTTCATTAATACTTTTCCTGGAGTCTGTGTTTATTTTTGTATAAGCACAAAATACTACCCCCATGGGAAAAAGGCGTGAGTGTATGTATGTATGTATGCACAAAATACTTCATACATGTACTGTTACAATATAACAAAAAAAACATAGAATTGAAACAATAAATGATTGAGGTTCATCTCAGGAAATTAACACAATGAAATAACTTCCAAAACATAAATAGTAACCGTATTACGCCGCCCAACCCTACCAATACCGCGGTCGGGCCGAGTCCGCCGCCAGATCCGCGCACCGCTCAGCGCATTTACGATTACACTACAACTATCATTACAAGCGCACTATTGATTCCTAATCCGCACTTCCGGATGTTACGTAACCCCCCTCCCCCCTCCGGCGGCGGCCGCGCCCCCTACCCCGCGCCTCCCTGCAAAGATTTACAACCGGCCGGGTAGCGTTTGACGAATGATTGGCCGGCCGTTCGCTTGTTACAGGAAGGCTTTACGGATTGTTTTGTTTTTCGGCCACGGATATGTATAAATATCATGAGGCTGGGGGACCATTTGTTGTGAGCGTTAGAATTGAGGAGTTTTCGTAAACAACCGGCGGCTTATTTTCATGTTTAATACTGAAGCTCTGTCCTTCACTGCCCCATAAAGTATCTACATTTCAGCCACGGAAAACCAAAAAAAAAGTCATTTTTTTTACAGATAGAACATCATCAATCTCGTTTGTTCTTAAAATATCACAACAACTCAAAACAATTTGTGCTGTTTATGTCTTTTACGAAGTATCAAAATATTTTATCGGTGCAAATTTTGCTCTCCTCAAAATCCGGAGGGCAGGCGTGAAGATAAGTCTGTTTATAGCCGGGGCGTGCGGAGGGTTGAGTCCGGATCTCATTTAAAATGTATGAATGATGAATTCTCTGTTGATACGGTTAGCACAATATACGGAGATATTAGTCAATTATTGTTTATAGTTTCAAAATCGGATAAATAATTACTATTGTATATCCTCATCATCATCAACCCATTATTGTCCCACTGCTGGGCACGGGTCTCGTCTCATTTTGAGAGGGATTAGACTACAGTCCACCATGCTAGCCTACTGCGGGTTGGCAGACTTCACATGCCAACCCGCAGTAGGCTAGCATTTATTAATTTATCATAAAAGTGATATTGCTTTGCTCTTAAACTCGATGGAGTAACTACAAACCGCTTTGCCAAATATATAACCGTTAAATAAGTGTCTACTAACATTGTTATGTTGCAGTTTAAACGGTAATAGCCTGTGAAATTACTGGGCAAATGAGACTTAATAAATGACGCCTCAAGGTGGGAACACGGCAGTTATTCCCGTGGTGTTGCTAGCCTTTAAAGGCTGTTTTGGCTTCTCATATATCATCTGTAGGTATATATCAGATAGATTTGGACAGGGTTATGGTAGTCTGCTTAGTAGATATTGCAAACATTCAGTAATTAATTATTGTTCACCAGATGCCAGTTACTGTAATACAATTAAAAACTTAACATTGACTACACTGAATTGTAATTCTTCTGTCATATTGTTATATGGTGACAGTCTAGCTGTTAAGAAACGGGACATTGAAGAAAATGTCAACACTATGTTAAGTCTCTCGACAAAAACTGGATGTCGGTTTATTATGTGTGCTTTACCATATTCTAGCAGTCTAACAGATACTCAAAATAGACACATACACAAATTAAATATGTATATGTATAATATAACATGTCATCATGACACTATTATGTTTTTTGATACTAACATATTTATAAGGCAATATATACTAACAAAATACACTATGTACCTGCCCTTTACTTATAAGCGACAAATTGCTAACCTTTTAGCATTCTCTCTACAATCTGACAACATTACACACAGTGTAACAAAGACTATTTATTGTAATAATAATATTACAGTTAGTAATTTACAATCTAGTGATAAACCTGTTTGTTTATCTCCACCGCAACCTGTTTTAAACTAACAGGTAAGACAACAGGTAGGCTTCATGAACTGATCATTGTTCATCAAAACATGCAAGGTCTATCTGGCAAGGAATTAGAATTAAGTTTGTTTATGGAACACCATAATGTTCAGATTATGTGTATAACTGAACACTGGTGTACAAACCCTGAAATTAAATACTTAAACACTGAAAATTATACTGTACAGAGTGCATTCACCAGAAAAGAAGCTATACACGGCGGGTCATTGATTATTGTTTTGAATTGTTTAAAATGTAAAGAACGTAAAGATATCTTGAATCTTTCTGTTGAGCGCACTATTGAGTTATCTTGTATTGAACTAGAGTGTTTCGTTATAATTTGCGTGTACCGTCCACCCTCAGGTGACTTTAATTGTTTTGAAAAAGTAATGGAGGAATCTCTAAACAAAATAAAATCCTATAAGAAGGGGATAGTAGTGTGCGGCGACTTTAATGTCAACATATTGGAACGATCTTCCTTAAGTAATAGGCTAATTAACTTATTTAAATCATTTAATTTAAAATATATTTTTCTGGAGCCTACTAGGATTACAGCATCATCCTCCACTTGTTTAGATAACATATTTTGCAACCGTGATGCAACACATACTTTAGTTGTAAATGATTTAAAATCTGATCACTGTGGACAAATTGCTAAGTTTATCAAATCGCCTGAAAATAAACTACCTAAAATTACTTGCAGGCCGTTAACAAAAAGTAGGTTTCATAGCTTTAAAGCCAAAGTAGTGTCTAATGTCCATCCTTCCTTATTGCAGCACGACAATCCAGATGTTATGTACGGCAATATATTTAAAGTAATAAATAATGTGTTTCTAAACACCTTCAAGACGAAGACAATAGAACTTAAAGGTACCACTAAATTCAACGAGTGGGCAACCCCGGGTATCTATAAGAGTAGAGCTAAATTATATGAATTATATGATATGAAAAATTATAAATATGACGCATCCTTCGTAGATTATGTTAAAAAATATTCAAAAATGTTTAAAAAGGTTTGCAGAATGGCCAAGTCAATATATCTGAGCAATAAAATTAAAAACTCAGATGATAAAATTAAAGCAACTTGGAAAGTTATCAATAATGTGACTGGCAAGATTTCACAACGAGAGAATAAATTCGAGATAATTGATAACAATAGGATGCTTACTAACGATTTTGATGTAGCACACGCTTTTAATAGTTTCTTTGCTAACATACCCATAACTACTACTAGTTCCTTAGGTTCTTCTTCTACCGATGCTGAAAATTTACTTCGTGAAAGTGTGCCTAGGTCTCAAGCTACTTTTGTATTTAATCATGTAACTCCTAGTGAAATTTTAAATACATTTAAATCTTTAAAATTAAAAAGAACTGGTGACTTATGGGATATGTCTGTCACTGTTTTAAAATCAGTGATAGATATACTCTCTCCTTATTTATCTGTAATATTTAATAAATGTATTGACATAGGTACTTTTCCAGACCTAATGAAGCATAGCAAAATAATCCCCCTATTTAAATCTGGAAGTAAAAACGAACTCTGTAATTTTAGACCAATATCCATTTTACCAACTGTTAGTAAAATTTTTGAAAAACTTTTATTGAAGCAATTACTAAGGTATTTTAATGTAAATAGCCTCCTACACTCTGAACAATATGGTTTCACACAGGGTCGTTCAACAACAGACGCAGGAGTTGCATTACTGAAACACATCTTTGACGCTTGGGAAAATTCGCAGAACGCTATTGGTGTATTCTGTGATCTTTCGAAGGCTTTTGATTGTGTCCACCATAAAACACTTATTTGTAAACTTGCACATTACGGGATTCGAAGTAAGGCACTTAATATCTTAACTTCTTATTTAAGTGGTAGGATACAGTACGTAAATATCAACAATACAAAATCATCTGGATTGTCTGTGCAGTTGGGTGTACCACAAGGCTCAATTTTAGGCCCTTTCCTTTTTTTAATTTATATAAATGATTTGCCACATTATCTGAGATCCATTTGTGATGTAGTACTGTTTGCTGATGATACCTCGCTTATTTTTAAAGTAGATAGAAATAGAGATCATTTTGACGACGTAAATAGTGCACTTGTTCAGGTAATGCATTGGTTTACAGTTAATAATTTAGTACTAAATGCTAGAAAAACAAAATGTGTAAAGTTTAGTTTGCCTAACGTGAAAAATCTAGGACCCAACTTAATTGTCAATAAAGAAGTACTTGAGACCGTCAATTCTACAGTATTCTTAGGTATTACACTAGATGCCAAGCTTCAATGGGGCCCACATGTGTCATGCCTCGCGGGGAAACTTAGCTCCGCTGCTTATGCGGTCAGAAAGGTTAGGCAATTCACTGACGTAGACACTGCTCGACTTGTTTATTTTAGTTACTTTCATAGCATTATGTCCTATGGAATTCTATTGTGGGGTAGAGCTGCTGATATAGAAAGTATTTTTATTTTACAAAAGCGAGCTATTCGTTCCATATATCAGCTAGGGGCTCGAGTTTCTCTTAGGGAACGTTTTAAAGACATTGGTATTTTGACTGTTGCATCGCAGTATATTTATGCCAACATAATACATATAAGGCAAAATATACATTCCTATTGTAAAAACAGTGACGTTCATAGTATTAATACACGGAATAAACATAAATTGTGTGCCCCCAGTCACCGTTTACATAAGGTACATAATTCGTTTGAGGGGGTTGGTATACGTATTTATAACGGAATACCTACTGATATCTTGGATCTACCGACTGACGTATTCAAAAGTAAAGTAAAAAATTGCCTTATTAAGAAGGCTTATTATAATTTGAGTGACTATTTTAGTGATAACAGTAGATGGTCGCCGGATTAGTCCAAGATAGCAGTCTACTTTGTAAAATGTAATTGTTGAGATGTGTAAGTGTGAGCGGGCACATACAGAGAAATGGAGGCCAAGAGTGTGTTAACATTATCATCGGTTGTTCTGTATTTCTATATCAGTAGTTTTTATATCTCGGCTTGGTAAAATGGATTGGTATATGCTAGCTCACATAACCATAGGTAATGATTGCACTCTATATTGTATACTGATTATAGTATTGTATAGAATCACTTATTATATAAACAGACAGAAATGTGTGCTGGGGAGTTTGTTGCGCCGCTTCTTCTTCCCAGCAAAAACACTAGGAAGCGGTGAAGGGCGGGCGTTTTTGGGGGCTGTCTTTATTGTCGACGTTCAAAAAGAGCCATTTAAATTTGGCCTACTTTGAATAAATGATATTTTGACTTTGACTTTGACTTTGACTATTATCTGTCCACGTCGCCACTTCTCAATATCTTATTAGTACATAGGTGTTATATTTTTCCCTTACTCCCTAAGGATTTTGAAAGAACAAACGATAATTTCTTTAAGTACCTAGATAACCATGAATTCCGTTAAATATTCTCTATAATTTGGGACCGAAATGCATATGGAAACTTAACGTTTTCTAAATACCAAAATATTCGTACTTTCCATCACACTTAAGTACCTTCATTTTTGGGACAATTTATACAACAATTTTCATTCTCGATCTTTTTTTAAACAAGTACACACTATACAGAGTTTCAACTGTAAAAACACTTAGTGCAAACTGTATGAAATATGTACAAAGATCGGTTACACAGACGCAACACAATTGAGATCACTCGCCGAGCTTTCAATCGTCGCACGCGCATTAAGATGTAACGATCGATAGGAGGCAACAAGCTCACCGCTTTACGTAATCCGTACTTACGTATTGTTTACTGGTACAGATTGCTGTGCCGACAATAATTGCCTTATTCTTAATAATAATAATAAATTCAAATACATATATACATAACATCGCGTCCCAGAAGGGCTAGGCAAAGATGCACTTATGTACACTTACACTTCACCGGTAGGTATATTTTAGGAGCTGCATACTGAGAAATCCATAAAAAATCCCAATTACACTTTGCTCGACCTGGGAATTGAACTCAAAACATCTTCGGCAGACTTCACAACCACTAGACCAACCAAGCAGTTTATCATACCTAATTGAATATAAATTTAATATTTGTGACAATACTGTTTTTTTGGCGAAATTAATACTATATATTGTTATTAGTTTAGTTTAGTGAGTTAATAAGGATTAAATTATAAAAAGATGCTCGAAATCAGGTAAATTGCGACGTTTATTTTATGACTAGGTATTTCAGTTTGTTTAGGACTTTAGGCACATATCACTCATAGTACCAGTGAACTACGGGGGAAGGCTTTGAGGTAAATTAAATCGGTGGGGGCGGGAGTGTCCATTCTATTTGTTATTCTGTGCCCCGGCTGTGACCTACGACGTCATACTCATATTCTAAAAACACAAAAAACACTCAAGAGATAAATTATTAAGCAATCCATTGATTACTCACCCAAATTACATCACATCAGGAACAAGATAGCTATGTATTTATTAACGAAGTGAACAGATAAAAAATACATTTAAAATTAACTTTAAAATCAAATATATCAGTGTCACCAATTAATCGGAATGCCTGCATTGCTTATGACATTTAGAATTTATGACATCAGATGTATTGGTGACATTTAATTATAATTATAATTATTTTTTATCTGTAACACAATCGACATTAAATTTTTGCATGTCAAAATGGCGGAATAGATGCACTGTCAACTGTCACAGATACTTTTAGTCTTTATATTATTACAGACACTAAGGCACCGGGCCTTAAGCCCGCCAAAGCGGAGAGGAAAGGAGAAATGCGGAGATGTGTTCTGAATAACCAATCAGATATGTTTGCGGAAAGGAGATTAGACATTCAACACACATTTCCACACATCTCTCCTCTCCGCTTTGGTGAAAACAGAGCCTAATAATATAATAAAAACATCGACTATTTGACCTGTACTCACACTAAGCAATTATTTCTTAAAATAAAACTACTTACATACTTATTACCGATGATGTCGCGGTATATTGATATTGCTTAATCCAAACGTTTCGGATCCTTTACGTTATCCAAAACCTGGGGATTAAATAATAAAAATATACCGCGATAAAATCCGTTTAAATTCGTAACGTAGTTGTACGAAATAAATAATTATTGGATTCATAAATTAGAGTCAGATGCATCTACTAAAGACTAAACATTACTTCATCGCTGCATAAAACAATAGACATTGACAAGAGTACATAGAAGAGTGTACATAAAAGCGTTATTCCTAAGTACCCGTCTCGTCTGTGACCCCACAGGGGTAGGAGGTACTGCCGGTACCCAGACCGCGGCAGACAGCATTAGGTCCCCGGCGATAGGGGGAAACGAGTCCACATTAACAGATCCCCAATGAATTTAAGCGACACTGTTTTAAAGTAATATTTAATTGATTGTGGAATTACCTGTAATGTGATATCAAATCACTTTCTAAAGTCAGTCTATTTTTTTATACTGGTGTATTTTTTATTAAGTATCAATATTGGTATTGTTACTATCCATATTTGAAAATATTGAATGAAATATGATCCTGACAAAATTTATTAATTATTTCAAATCAAACTATCGTAAAAAAATGCATAAAGTAATTATTTCAACTCGATCCACAATTGTCAAATTTCAATTAACCCTGGCTATCGCAGTCCACCGGTGGACATAGGCTTTTCCCAAACTACACCTTCCTCCGCCTTTCTTGTCAAAAAGCACTTAATTCAATCTATATTTCTGTCATATGTACGCATATTATACATCGCTACATTTATAGAGAACTGGTTTAATTACTTGTTTTATCTAAACTTGTGACAATTTAACACTTGCCTATATAGACGTGTCAAATTATCCACAATGATATCTGTAGGAATCGTTTTATGCTAAGCATATTCAGAAATCACTGGCGTATATTTAATTAGGTATAGCTTAAATAATTGGTCTGCTCTATCTTTACAAAACATAGATTATATAAATTAATGTTAGGAACTTAAAATAAAAATACTTTTTACTGGTTTTATCGCGGTATATTAAAAAAAATATTATTATTATTATATTGATATTATTAAATCCCGAAGTTTCGTACTCATTGTGATAAACAAAAAGCCCGTAAAACGTAGTTTTATTTTTTATTTCTATGTCCAAAATTCACATAAGTTTAAGTAATCAGCATAATATTACTTTAGTTAACAATATATCGACAGTGCAGGAGACATAAAAGATCCCATGTATGGTTTCGTGTCACAATAATTTTAGAATAAAACCGGATTTCATTAATACGATTACAGAACGATCACTTGTCGACCAAATTAATTACCGAGATGTTCTCAGTGAATATGAGATTTTATTAAGCCCGTCCAATTTATTCACTAATCTTTTATATCATTTATTTGAATGATACTAAAGATGTAATAAATGATTGAACTAATTTCCTGTTGGAAACTTGTTTAGTATTTTGACTTTGAGGTGAAGATGCGATCAGTTGTGATGCAAGCGAAAGTCCTCCCGAGGCGATACCGCAATAAATTGGTGGCACACGCGTCGGCGTGACACGCGTCGCGGTGCGATGACGTCCTGAAACATCCATGTTTCATCGGCGTCCGGCGTCCGGCGCGCGTCCGGCGACCGCCGCGTCCATCGGCGCGCGTCCGGCAGCCGTGGGCGGCCGCTGTGGGCGTGCAGGCGCTGCACCGCCCCGCCCCCCGCGCGCCCCACGCTGTTTATTCTCGGCCCGACTGGCGGGGCGCGCGACAGTCGCCCGCGTGACGCGTACTCGAACGCACGCTTGCGTCAGGTAACATACCGGACACGGACGGACCGAGCGGTGCATCCTCCACCGGACATCACAAAAATATACAGTTGTCAACATTTTCGGATAAAATCGAGTTGCTACAGCGACGGGTACGCGAGAAGGGTGTAGGGCGGCGGCGGCGGAGTCGCGGAAAATGCATTTCCCGTGTGCATGGCGCAGGCGGTGCGGGTCGGGGGGTGGCTGCATGCGATGATGGACATCGTATTGATTTCTATCTGCCCGCTCCTCCCTTATTGTGGCGGTGCAGGGCGCGCCATCGATCGTTGCACCGGCCCTTTAAATTAACACCCCGCGATTTTGCCGGACACACGATTTTTGGACTTTATTATAAACCGTTGCAGTGTCGTGTGCGTGCAGTTGTGCCTATTGAGTTAAACATTGTATTGCGTCACGTGGATGCCACTAGGTACGTGAGTTGTTCAGACAATTGCAATTAATATTAATTACATATTAATTGGAAAATGTATTAACTGTATATTATACTAACAGTTCGATAAATTTATGTTAAATTAAATCTAACTGTGATAGTGCTTTGAAGTCTTGTTTTCTTATATTTAACTTCTTTTAGTGGATTGTATTTTACATATGATTAAATCTAAATAATTTACGACAAACACCGATTTAATCAGTTTGCATAAAAAAATCTTTCATTTAATTTAACTTTAAAAAGAAAACTTAGACAATTAATATTAAATTATAAACCGCAAAATAAATCTTTCGCGTCGAGTTAATCATAAATATTTATCGTCGCTCTCCACCCTTCTCGTCACACACAATCATAAATTAAACACGAATTAAAATAATTAACTGCCTACGTATGAAGATGTCACCGCTCGATCCTGCCGACATGGCGTGAAGTTAATCAAACATTCCCGTATACAAAACTAACGTGTGTCAACAATTTTTCAGAACAACAAAATAAAAAAAAACAAAAACCATTCGATACTCAAAACCAATCAAGCTTTAAAAATAGACTTCCAATTTTTTAATTGACGAGGATTTATTGGAAACGGAGGGGCGAGTCGTGCGGGGTGCACGGCTTATGAGAGGCTAGTTTCGGTAGGAAGCTGTGCGGAAGGCATTACGGTGGCGGCGGCACTGGGCGCACGGTTGGAATGCGCGGGATTGGACACGTATAGCGCGCGCGCACGCCCCGACACGGTGCCGCCTTCGGAACACCCGGCCATGGCGACCGACACCGGTGAGTACGCAAAACTTCTATTTCTACACTACACTATGATGTACTTCCTCCGAAATCAAAAAAGATAGTCTAAAAATTTCACCTAAATCGCTCAAGCCGTTTTGGAGTTTACATAAAGACCATACAAACAAACATCGATTGCTAAATTGCAAAAATCTCAAAGTGATGGAAGGTAACTAAAGAGGTCGGAAGAAGTGCAGCGTATTTAATACTTATACTTTCCTACCTAGTAAAAATTGGCGAAAAAATATTTATTTGGACATATTTGCTGTATCTGAAAATGGCGTCTCATATTGGTCATGAAAATAAAACCTCCATAGTTTAATTTAATGGAATAGGAAATGTTTCCAAATAAATATTAAGCACGAAAAGGTCTATAACCTCTTTGAAACTTTGAAATTCTAAACTTAAATTTCAAATGGTTTAGAATAATTAAATTCGCATTGAATTTTAAATTCTTTCATCGGCCCCAAAGTGATTTTTTATATCGTTTATTTTTACATTAAATTTCTTACATCAATGATCAACAAATTGTTTAGTATGTTTCACATTAATTAAACGAAATTTTATAAAAAAATACTTATTACATACAATACAAATAACAAGCAAGAAGGATTAATACTAATTTATTTTGAAATAAACAAATGATAATTCTTTAATCATATTTGCCACATCATAGAATCGATTGCAATCGAATACTTTAGTCGAGTCCAACACAAAAAAATAAAGGGATTAAAAGTTCAATACGCAAATTGCAATGAGACGCAATTGTTTACCAACAGAATGTATACTATGGTACGGACGCGTGCCTACGTCACACGTACGTATGAGTTCGTTGATATTCGCCCACCCTGTCCTTCCCCAGGACCAGCCCCGCAGGATCAGGGGGATGGGGCGGCCGGTCTTGTTTAATGACGTCGCTTCACTCGAGACCCGAGCATTTTCTTTTATTTGCGCCAAATGCATTTACAAATAATTGTTCGGTGGTAAAATGTTTTCGTTGTTGTGTTTTTTATTATTTGGAAGCTTGTTTTGGAGCAGAAATGTCGTTTTATGGAACAAATTGCGTGTTTACCGTCTTACATATTATTCGGTAAGCGTTCTAATTTAACTTATTGGTTGTCTGGTTAGAATGATTACTGATTTCCGCAAAAGCGTAGACTCTATTTCCTATCTTATAAGAACCAATAGGTATGTAATCTAACAAGAGAACTTAAAAACAATTTGGTCCATCCATCAATGCTTGCACATCCATCCATCTTACTGTGCTAAACGCATAGTAGAGATTTTCAAACAGCCCATAGAGCTAACATTACACTAACTACAGATATATACGCGCCATAAAAACGTTCACTCCGCCGCCTCCGAAGACTCACCCTTCCAGAAGGGTGGCACGGACAGGGGATCAAAAGCCGTGCATTCACACTCAAAATATATCACGACCTTTTTGATATGAACCTTTTATTAATATAGTTTATTCTATTGATTTCTAGACGCATCTTCATTTTTTTTAAACGTTTGAATGTGGAACTGAGAAGTGTATGCAAATATAATCTATAAATAGTATACAATTTTACTAATTATTTGCTTATTTAATGAATATAGGTATTGTTTGATTAGTAGAGTAACGGTAAATTCGATAAAAATGACTCGTTCTATAGTGCCTACTTTTTCTTTTTTTTCCCGTGAGTCATTTAATAACAGGCCTGCTCTTCCTTACAAACAGAACTGAGACAATTTAAATTTAAAAAACTGTCTATTCTCTTGTAATTTGAATTACGAACTGCGAATGCAGTTTGCACAGATTAATTCAACAACGGTACTTTTAATAGTGCTGCTATACCTACATGTGTAATTATATTTTTCTTCAAATATAAAATTGGAATTTAGTAATAGATTCAATCCTTTCCCCGAAATCTTTGTAACATGACCACGACAAACCCAACATCGGCGTGTTACAAAGTTCCATTTAAATTTACAAACTTCGCTGATATCCCGAAGAATTTCATATTAAAATAAGTTATTAAACCTATTAGAAATAGGAAATGATTTTACGTCAAATATTTCGATCTTTATTTTGGACTGATACTATAGAAAAAAATGTTAGTGAAAATATTTTACAGGGTCCTGAACGTATTAAAAATTAACCAAGTATGTTTTTAGGTATTCATATTTTTACAAAAACAGAAGTATCGAAAGAGTTATAAATATGTGGCATAGATTAATAAATATTAAAACAATAGGCTATAAAAAGAAACAGATAATGACAGACAGCAATCATTATTTAAATAAAAATCTTAATTTGATAATATTAATACCGCAAATTATTTTTAAGCGCGGTTAATAATTATAATATAATTAAAAGACAGTTTATCAATGTCTCGGTTAAAAAAATCAATATCATTTACGAAATTCAAAGCGAATCATAAAAAAAAAGAAAACAAAAATGTAAACTTGGTAAAGGAAATGTCGGTGTTATTGACTCATGCAAAACGCTTACACGCATTAATAGTAAGTACAATATACATTATTTATATCATTCTGGCCAGTCGTAAAAGACGCGATTATAATTTTAAAAAACACACCCGTTGTTTCCAAGATGTAGTTGCGCGCGACCGTGCGCAAATTTCTAATGTATGGATATTTCAACGAAAAGAATCTTTGAACATCTGTCATTTGAGCATTTGAAAATCGAACTGAGAAGGGCGATACGAATTTATTTTTTATTTTTTGAATTGATTGTTCTATAGGTATTTAAAATTACTACCTCGTTGTTCTAGCGGTCGTTGAGAGAGAGGTTTTGGGTTCGATTCTTCGATTCCCAGGTAGAGCAGTGTTATTAGGTTATTCTAAGTAATTCTCAGCTCGGAGTTTGGATTCATGCCCAGTTGATGGCAATATGCTCGCTTCACGCTAGATGGGACCTAAAACATACCAGCGAAATGTGGGCGTACATTAGTACACCTCTACAGAACCCTTCGTGGACGACAGGCGTGATGGTATTTTGTTATTTTCTAAAGAATTTTATTTTCCTATAAAGCATTTCCTAGAAACAAATTATCCGAAATACAAATCGTTTTAAAACACCGAAAAATAAAACAGATTTCCTCATCATATTTTTCATACTATGTAAGTATGTACCTACGCGAATAAAACCCGCAATATATTATGCGAAATCGAAAAATTGAGGAAAAACACTTAATGGCTTCTCTAACCACGTATGAAGTATTAGCGTTAGTCATAAAGTCATAACCAGTACGTATTTTGAGATCCTTGACATTTCCCAGCATCTACCTGCGACTGTATCTATTTAAAAAACAATATCTTCATCGTTGTTTTTTATCATTCATTACTAATGCATATGAGGTACTTAGCTTTTGCTTAAACTTTATGTATTTCGTCATCAACCCACTATAAAGTGGATAGGTTGACTTGTAGACGCTTTTTTAGCATATCTATACCTAACTGTTCCTAATGTAGCTTTTTGAGAGAAATAAACGAAATATTATTATTATTATATCGTCGCAATTTCATCAACGAAATTATCGTCCCACTGTTGGGCACGTGTCTCCTCTCGTTTGAGAGAGATCTGGCTATAGTCGACCACGCTAGCCTGCTGCGAGTTGACAGACTTCAAACTCAATTGAGAAATTAGACCACTTTAATGTTGAATAATATTAAATTAATTTCAAAAATTAGTTTTACAATTTTAAAGATGAGGAATCTCTTAAGTCTTACATTTTATTATCTTATCAATAATAGTTTTGTTTTCATTGTAGCTATCGGTCTTTCGATCTCTATATATTTTCCATTTGCATGTAACAACTTTAGTGCTTCAAAATCAATTTTGTGGATTATTATTTGAGTATAGTGTTTCAATTGTATCTCTAGATAATTAAATACGGACTTACAGTCATTTAATTTTGTCTAAAATCTTTGTTGCGTGAAATAAAACTATATACTTACGTGTTTTTATCAAAAGGAATCATTGCATTGCATTTAACAAGAACCGGTAGGTATTTTAAATTAATGTGACTTTTTAAGTTTATCGACTTTTTTATCGTTTACTTGCCTACATTAGTAAACTACCATAATATAAAAGTAATAACCGTTTCATCTCATTATTTTTATTATAATAATAAAGATAATATAATCCCCGAAAAAGTTTTTCCCACACACACACACACACGTAAAAAGCCTTAAGCTTATGGTGACATTAAAAACTTTATGCGGGGTCAAAGACAAAACGTAAATTGCCTGTTTAAAAAACAAAACAAAAAATTAGGCATACTTACGTAATTAAAAAGCCGTTTTGGTTCCTAAACCATAGACAAGAGATTAGATAAATAGCCAATGGTCATATGGCACTTTTTATTGCTTAAGCTATTATACAACGGCTTACATGCATCTGTCGAATATATTAAATTAAATCATCAGTTTCTCCCACGAATATGATCTGCGTTGTGAAATGTGTTTTATGGATTATCTTACAAGCGATTTCACTTCAAAATAAATCCGCAGTATAATCCTGAGTTATGACGTATTCAATATGAAATTATGTGAGTATGTTTTCGTCGCTACGCAAGTCAGTATACTAAAATACTAAACAGATATAGGATGAAGTTGGATACTGCATCGAGGACTTATTGTAGACAGACTGAGGAGCGTTTTTGGGGGCTGTCTGTTGAGTTATTTTTCCAAATAAGTTGGAATATGGATGGCCAGAGACATATACATATAGTCCATGAAATTAGTCCACTTCTTTATAAGCTAAAGAAGCTGTGTGCTATCAGAACCATTACTTAATAGGCAGATAAACTTACATCCTCGTATTATCTAATAAGATGCCAGCAGTTATTATTATTCAATCAAATGCCTTTACTACCGTAAAAAAACCTACTCTTTACATGACAAGGCGTTGGTTGTATAGTGGTATATTATGTTCGGTAATACAGCAATCAATTTCAAAATAATAAGTGTTGCCCCGTATAATTGTGCACAATTTACCTTAAATCTATTTATAGCAAAGTAATATCTATTTTCAATATTTTTTGCAACCAACGTACCTCATTTCTAATGTTAATAAAATAATTACCCGTGGAGCAGAATTTTATCCGCTTCGCTCCTGATTAAGTCATAATGTATGTTACACTATTCAAAATAATATACATATTACGAATAATGTGATATAAAAAACTTAGGTTAGTGATTTATACAAAATAACTTTGTAGTAGTCGTTATTTTGTATAAATACATACACTCGGTTACAAAATATCTATGCTCATCACATCATACAAACACTGGTCCTTAACGTGATACGAACGAAACCCTTGCGATAATCGGGTCATCAATAAAACTAAATAGTTATAATATGAAATGTTATCTAATTTAATTTTGAATTCCGTTATATAATTATGTGAATCACTAAACAATTAGACGATCATTACCAAACTTTATCAAGAAATCATCTTAATTATTACGTACAATGTAACTGATATGAAATAAATTTTACCTATGTATTTATAATTAGGTATATATTTACATTGATGAGTTCTGAAAATCCCTCAAAATATTATAATTACGAAGGATTCTCAGTACTCACCAAAAGAACATGAAACATAATTTTATACAGCTAATATACGACTAAAATAAATTTGTAAGGTACACTGACCGCTCTGTATGGCGCAGGCGGCGCCGCGGCCGGCGGCGAGCAGCAATACTCGCTGCGGTGGAACGACTTCCATTCGTCCATGGTATCCTCCTTCCGACGCCTGCGTGATGAGGAGGACTTCGTTGACGTCACGCTTGCGTGCGCTGGCGCCACCTTCACAGCGCATAAGGTAAGATTTTATATATCTTACGAAAACTCTACACCAAAAAAAATACTTCTGTGCACAAACGCACACATACAGAAAAACTATCTATAGGAAACATAACTGCATTTATTTGTCTGTTACGTTCAAGGATGCATACGATTCATTTTAGAGAATATTAGAACGAAAACATATGTTTGTTTATTTATATATCGACCTTCGAAATAGTCTTTATATGCTTCAAATAAATCTGTCGCAACTTCGTTCAATATTGCATCAAAACGAAAATAAAACTGCAGTTTGCAAGTTAAATTATATAATAATAATAATAATAATAATTTGTTTATTAAATAAAAGTGCTGTACATTTTAACAATAGATATCTTACAATTAAATATAAAAGATTACTTATGATATGCCTGAACTAGGTTAAACCTGTGTTTCAGGCGAAGAATAATACAAATATTTTAATTAAATTTAAATTAACAAATTTATAAGCTTATATTGTTTAATTCAGAGTAAAGTACTACATAATAATGAAACTTAGATTTAATGTCAAGGCATTTATTTACATACTACGAGTAGGTTTTCTGTTTGCTCGTATGTAATGTTTTTTAAATGTTGACTTAATAAGTTCTTACATCTAGAATAATTTAATTTATAAATACTAAGTTCTCTATTTAATCTATTGTACATGAATGGGCCTAGAAACGTAAAGAATCGATTTACAAATACATATTTTGAGGTTGTTTTTGTGGTACAGACTATATCGAACCGTCTCTTGTTAGTAATGTCAGCATTGTAGGTAAGCATGGAGTGTTGTTTTAGTATTATGTGCAAAATAAAAAGTTTACGAACAGTCAGCACGTTGCAGGATTTATATAAGAGTTCCGTGGGAAAGAAAAATGGATGGAAATTGGCTACTTTCAAAATTGCTCTCTGAGCTCTTTCAAGTGGAAGAATGTTTGTTTTTGGCGCTCCGCCCCACGAAGTGATGCAGTAACTAATTATTGATTGCCCTAAAGCCAAGTAAACTTGTGTAATCAATTTCGAATCCGCGATAGTTCGTAGTTTTTTGAATACATAAATTAATTTCCGCATTCTTTTAATCATGTAATCAATGTGTTGTTTGAAGGAAAGAGTGTCATCAATAATAACCCCTAGGTATTTAATGTTACATGTTTTAAATATATTAGGGCAATTACACATGCCGACTGAACGGTTTTCGCAATGATGTGCGTAGAGGTGAGGGTTAGTTATATTAAATTGAGGCTTACGCATAGAAAAGTGAATATATTTTGTCTTGTCAGCATTTAAAGTTAGTAAATTATGTTTAAGCCAGTTATTTACATCATTAAAACCTAGTTGAGCGTTCTCATAAAGTTCGCTGCTGGTTTTAGCAGTAAAAATTATCGCCGTATCATCAGCGTACGAAACAATCTTGCCATGTTCAATATTTAGATTACATAGGTCGTTAATGTAAATCAGGAATAGGGTAGGGCCCAGAATACTGCCCTGTGGGACTCCAAAACCAGTAGTTTTTTGATCATCGCTAGTAATGTTATATATTTTAACACACTGGAATCGATCGTTTAAGTAGTCAGAAAGGAGTTTTAGCGGTGTACCTCTGATACCCATATTCTCTAATTTGTCAACGAGCCTAGGAATTGACACTGTGTCAAAAGCCTTTGCTAAGTCAAGAAAAATGCCCAAGGACTGGTTTCCTTTGCCAAGTTCTTGCGTTATATAATCTGTCAGACTATGTACTGCATCGGCGGTGGATAACTTGGCTCTGAAACCAAATTGTGCAGGAGAGAGGAGATGGTATTTTTCTAAGTATTTAATCAATCTATTGTTTATGATTTTTTCTAGTATTTTTGATAAAGACGTGAGTATTGATATAGGTCTATAATTTGTAACTAGACCTTTGTCTCCAGATTTAAAGATAGGAATCACTACTGCTTTTTTTAGGCATTTAGGAAAAACCCCTGTAGAAAGACAAAGTTATTATATATTATATATAAAGACGATGTTCTTAGTTTCGTCACTTGTCTTTGTGCTATCACTGGGGTAAATTACGACAGAGCTTATTGGGGAAGGAAGAACAAAGTTGTTGGAAGTTTTCTTTACCATATCCGCAAAAGATGAAGGACTTGGTGGTGCTTGCTTTTTAAAAGACTCCTGAATAGTCTGCTTGATCTCGTTCAAGCCAATAGCCAGGTCTCGTTCTTCGGACAGTGTTTTCAGGGCAGCGTGGGTTTGTACGGCTTTCTGCTTCAATGACTGGTATTGAACAGCCATTTGTGCAACTCCATGTCCAACTTTACGGCACAGGTTGTTTATTTTTAACTTCTGGTCGGAATTGAGTTTACCGTCAGAAGCAATAGAACAAACCTCGTTCAAACACTGCTCTATAGACCCCATCCAATTTTGTATCTCTGGTGTTGAGATAACTTCGAGTTTCTCGTCTTGATCCTGGTCCTTGGTCACATTTTGGGGCCGTGTCGGCGTCGGCGGAGGGGTGCGGCGCGTCACCCCACTCCGATTGAAGGGACTGCCTTCCATATTTTAATACCTATTCACTAATTGGTTATGTCCATTATTTAACACTAATCAATAATTGTATTTTGTATAAAACGATAATGCACTTAATTAACTAGGTCACTTATGCAATTGTTAATTTATTTAAAATTATTTTTGCATCGATGGGCACGTCTGTATTCGTTGAAAACCGAAGCGATTTTTCGATATATTTTTAGATAGATATTTCGATTATAACGACATTGCTATTAAACTAACCGTGTGAATACTGGAATTGCGCCAGCTTCCGTGAAAGATCAATATAAAATTTTATTACAACACTGCACTATTTCCAATAAATTATTTGCATATTCAAATTGTATAAGCGTGAGCCAACTTATTTGTCGGCCGATACGACTTGAGAATCAGTGATTGTTCGTGCAACTTTACTGAGAAACATCCAGAATGATCATTACGGACTTGGGACCCACGATAGTACCCATAGGCATTCCCTGATTGATTTGAATATAATACCAATATTATAATTGAATATAATGCTAATAGGGCTTTAATACTATGTGATGCATGTTTGGAATACGTGGCTTATTTGTACCTTTGCCGCTAGGTGGTGTTGTCAGCATGCAGCCCTTATTTCCGGAGGCTACTGAAGGCTAATCCCTGTCAACATCCTATCGTGATACTGCGTGACGTCCACGACAAAGACATGGAGAGTCTCCTAAGGTCAGCAGAACAGAATATTCAGTACTCAGAAATAATCTTTATTTCCTTTCTTGATTTCACGAGTAAATTAAAATTGCAATTTAGAAGATAAGCAGAACATTTTACAATTTTAAGACGCTTTGACTACTAATAGTGAATTTTAAAATCAATCATGTTCTCTCCACATATAGATTCATGTACCAAGGCGAAGTACACATTGGCCAAGAGCAGCTGAAAGAGTTTTTGAGAGCGGCACAGCTGTTGCAAGTGCGAGGATTGACTGATGTTCCAGCACCAGCGCCGATGACCACTATGGACCAAAAGGCTTCACCAGTAAGATTTATCGCACTTTATAACATCTTTATGTAGTCCCTTCTGGGCGCCATTAAGTCTTATTGGCGCCCAATGTGGTACTAAATATATTTTGATAATATAAAAAATAGCAACAGTAAGTATTATCAATTCAAGTTACAGCAGCGCATCACTTACTTTCCCATAAGCCACTCTTAAATTAATATTTATAATAAAATGTCCCTTATTTTAATAGTCAGCATCATCATGGACTGAAACCGGGAGCGGAGGATCGCGCGAGGGTCGAGAGGGACAACAGCGTGAAGGCAGGAGACCTCGGAAACCAGACGACGGTGCAGCTAACACACCACCACCGAAGAGAGCCAGGTCTTCAGATCTCTATCAGGCGCAGATGAAATCCAGGTATTAATGAGCATTCTATGATTAAAAAGTGTTGAAATAATAAAATTTAGGAAATCCGTCGTTTCTGGTTATCCTTGTCATACCAATTGATAAGGTTAGCTTTTAAAGCTACTAAGCTGTACTAAATCAGCAATTTTTTCGTTCCATCTTCGTATTTATAGCTGTAAGTGTATATATGGGACGACCTGATTGGCGCAGAGACTGAGCGATCGGCTTGTGCGTCACGGGTTGTGGGTTCGATCCCCGCACGGAACAAATATTTGTAAGTTCTACAGGTAGTTGTTCCGGGTCTGTAATGTGTATGTATGTGAAAATATGTGTTTGTAAACGCACCCACGACACAGGAGAAAATCCTAGTGTGGGGCAACGTTCTAAAAAAAAGAAATATATGTTTATTATGGGAGTTACTGATATTTATGAGTGTTTCAACCTATTGGTGTAGGACGGAGCAACTGCTGGCGGTGCAGGGGTCGAGCCCAGAGAGGCTGAGCACTAACGGACACGAGATGGCGCTGTTCAGCCAGGCCATGGACACCTCGCAAAACCCACACCTGTCAGGCGTCTCCAACAACCTGGTGAGTTACCCGTTGTCATGCTTGAATTCAAATCAAATCAAATAATTTATTTCAATTAGACCAATTCAGGTGCTTTTGAATTGTCAAATTTAATTGAATTTAGTTGCACAGTTCCAAAAGGTAGGTCTTATAGAGAAGAACCGGCAAGAAACTCAATAGATAGATACTCTTTTTAAATTAAATACAATATTACAAAATTGTTGGTTTTGTTTTACAATGTTGTTTGTTTTATGTATGTAATACCAATATGAGACTGATGCAGTTCGAAGTTAAAGGTATGGATTATGCAGAAAAGAAATAACAAAAACTTCAATCTAACAATCCAATAGATGCATTAGAGTGGTAGCCTTAATCGAAAATGTCTCTGTTTTCACCCTATAATTAGTCAGTTTACTTCAGGAATTGTCGATGAAAGTTTGATGTAGGTGATGATATATTTGAAATGTAATTATTACGTAGCTTATGCCAAAACGATACAAGAAAAAGATTTATGACAGCTGGGATCAAAAATATTTTTATATATTCTATTTCAAACTTAATTTAAGACATACTAATCCCTTTTTTTACTTAGTCTGGGGACGGCGAAGAGTCCTCTTCGGACGCGGGCGCCAGTGACACCGAGGGAGAGACGCGAGCGAAACAGGAGCCTCTGGACTACGACGACCCCGCCACCATGGCCAACACCAACGGATCCCTGCCACACAACTTCCCAGGACTACTCAATCTACCAGGTATCCGAACAGGAAAAGTTTATATATATATCTCTTCAGCGTTAAATTGGCACCTCATAAATTGTGTGGTATGGATAATATTAATGCCTTTTTTTTATTTCCAGGGTTCCCCGGCCTGCCAGGACCATCCGGAATACCAGACAATTACGGTAAGTGCATTCCTAACTTACACTAATGTCACTACCGATATATGACTCAATACCAGCGATTATGCGCTGTAGTATACAATCTATTAAAATAATTTCCACTCTACTATATTAATGACGCCCAAAAGAACAAAGGAAGCAAATGAAATCATTAATTGTACATTATTGAGTCATGTACCTATTGCATGTAATAACACTAACAATTAAATAACGAGAACGACACCAAAGCGCTTAATTACTCTATTATAATCGTTTCGATAAATACGTAATACTTCGCCCCCAAAACATAAGACGTAAACGCAATTAGGAGAATGTATGCAACCGTGGAAGTTACGTAGCGACCGATCGTCCTAGACGTGCCGTCGACTTGAGACGAGTACCGAGTAGGAGCGCGCACTGACGGAGACCTCGTCTGCCCCAGGAGCGACCTGGCCGGGCGACGTGCGCGGCGAGCGCGCGCCCGGCGAGCGGCCCGCGTGCCCGCCGCCCGACGGTGAGCCCGCCAGGCCCGCGTGCCCCGAGTGCGGCAAGCTGTACAGCAACAATAGCAACCTCAAGCAGCACATCCTCAACGTGCACGCGGCGCACGAGCTCGCGCACTCGTGCCCCGTCTGCGGCAAGGCCTTCAAGACCCGCCAGTACATGCAGATACACATGAACTCGATACACGGCGTCAAACAGAGGAGGCGTGACCCCGCCCCGTCCGCGGAGCGCTGCGACCGATACACTCACCATAGCGCTTAAACGATGTTGTACGGAACTGTGTCTAACCGCCGCCTCTGTGTTACAGGGGCGGCTCTCGCGGGCGGGGCGGCGATGGGCTACCGGCCGCAGTGTCCCCTGTGCGGCCGCGTGTACTCCTCCACCTCCAACCTGCGCCAGCATATGCTCAATGTGCACTCGCAGACCGACCGCGACCAGTGGTTCCCTTGTCAGCACTGCGGCAAGAAGTGCAAAACTAAGCACTACCTCATCAACCACCAGCTGCAAGCGCACGGCATCCGCCAGCGACAGAACTCTTAGAGACGGCGGGACGCCGAGCTCCCGCCGCCCGCCGCGCCCGCGCCGCTCGGCTCGGTCGGCTCGCTCGGCGCCTGGTGGTGATCCCGCCGCTCGCCCCGCACGCGACTCTACGCAATCATGCGAAAGATGTGCCAAGGACCCACGTGAAGCGAAATCGAAACGGGATTGTTTATCGTATCTATATATTGTATTTAAATATAACGTAATATTTTTAGAAAGTTTATTGCGTTCGGAAAGTTCGGGGTGCCGAGTTTAGGGTCGGGTTTGCCAACCGCTTTGCCCGTAGATAGTTTGGTTAACATGGTGCTGTCGGCATTGCAGATGCCGCGGCGCAGGGCGCGTTGGCAAACCCGACGGTGAGTGATACCGCGCTGGGCGAAGGGGAGCGAGGGAACGAGTTGCTAAGGTACCTGGAACAGAGCGAGTTGGTTGCGCGCGCGGTGTGCCGGGGCGAGCGGCTGCAGTGCCCGCTGTGCGGCGCGCGGCTGGCGTCGCTGGCGGCGGCGCGGCGGCACCTGGAGGCGCACTACCCGCGCGACAGCCCGGTGTGCCCGGTGGCCAGCTGCGCGCGCTACTTCGCGCACCCCAACTCCGTGCGCAACCACATGCGGATCAAGCACCGCCGCCAGTGGGAGAAAATGAAAACTTTGAAGTGGAGTTGTGGCTGGGCCAATTGAAACTACGCTTACCACTTACCGATCGGAAAAGCGACTCGTTCGATATTCGGCTTTCTAAAGTTAAAATTTTAACGGCTGTGAAACGGAACTAAGTCGAGAAGGGCTCGTAATTTAAACCAGAGAATATAATGATCTCCTGGATGCATTTTTTCATATAACGCTGTCATGTTCATAAAACATTGTATAAAGCAGTAGGATAAATCGACTGAAAATTATTTTTGTAGTAGAATAGACTGATATTGTTTAAGTAAGGATTATATTATAAGCGCATTATGACATGTGATGATTGGTGCCATTGATAGAATACGAAGTGCAACTAACGAATGTCGATCGTTCTTCACTTCCTGAACGTCTGTAACTTCTATTGTTGCTTCTACGTTATAACCATTTATATTATAGGCGTTGTCACAGGGGCCTCGAATGGGCACAATATATGATTAATGTCTAGATATTTGATGATCCCTGAATCAAAATAAATTAGTTAGTTTCCAGATATTGTAACGAACCTAAACATCAAACTGGACTAATCCGGACAACGCTTATAACCGAATGGTATTACTTACTCTTCGATTAGCTGTTTTTCTTAGGCTCTGTTGTCCTATAATCTTAGCATTAGTTGGTTCTATTCAAGGGTCGAGTGTCCCTCTAGACAGGACATCGAATCGTTACGCCACATCTTTTTCCTTAAACATAACTGGTGCAATAGTTTAACTACTTGGGAGTTTTACATATATTTTTACATTTATTATTTTTATGATATTTTTGGTTGTGAATTGTATTATTTTTATACAAACAATATTTAGGTGTGAAATAACTATTATGAATTTTGAATTATATAGTGATATATAAACTATTGTACCAGTGCGTGCTTCTTCCTTACATGTATACTTTCGACCATAGATAAGACAATACGAAATAGATTGTAAAAAAAAGTGAATCAAATGCCTTTGAACGCAATAGTTAAGAATAAGTTCACTTGCAAACCATAGAGAATTTATTTTCGAAATAATGTTTGTTCGTGATGCTCTGTGTCAGAAGTGCACAATCTAAAACATATCTAGTCAATGTAGAAAACAGGAGGGATTTATTTAAAACTGTATATACATAATAATCTACGATTCCATTCGCATATATTTTTGTAAAGATAAAAAAGTGAATACACCAAAAACTTATTCTATTATTGAATGTTATTGAAATATTATATAGCGCATTTATTGAAGCGCACAGCTACTGAACTAAACATGAAATGCCTTAGTTCTAAATGTTAGCAACACTGAATGCGTGTCAGCTGATTGCTATCGCCTGCCAAAGATATACTGTTCCAATGTGGAACATTTAGCCTTACGAAAGCAATAAATAAAATGGTACTCCAATATTAGTAACAATAGGCCTACAGATTCGCACATTTTATACCGACAAATACGTTGCCTTAGAATATAAATATTAATTATATAGGAAACCATCAAGTCCATTTCGTAAGCTCCTGTAAATATTAACGAAGATGCCTTCAAAATATATGCGATGGAAACGGATGCATTTCATAGATCTCCAGAACGAATAAAAAATAATATTGGTTAATATTAGCGAGTAGATGAAATTGTTCCTGACGCCTGAGAGGCAATGTCGTATATCTTATTAATTATAAAATAAAATAAAAAATAATAAAAAAATATTTTTAAGCATAAACTTAGTCACTCAATAACCAAATGTTCAATGTGAGTAAACGATTCTAGTTGCGAATGTATTAGTGATACGATATATACGTAATACCTTAATTTTTACCAGAAGAAAGTGTCTGCTTATATAAATACATAAACAATAAAACTACCAAGTAGAAAGACTGCTCTTTTATTTGATTAAAACCTCTGCACAAAAATTTACTTAACACGTACTTAACCGTAAACTAACATTACATTAATCTACTAACAAATCTAATCTACTACAACAAGGTAAGAGCTACTCTTAAACATCACACGACTTTAACCGTTAAATCAGGAAACATAAAATATAATTTTCTATGCAGGCGGGTGTCGAAGGACGCAGGACTTGTTACGCGTGAGAGCTACGGACCCGCGGCCCTGCCCTAAATGCGGCAAGATCTACCGATCTGCGCACACGCTGAGGACACATCTTGAAGACAAGCATACCGTCTGCCCTGGATACCGGTGAGTATTTTGCAATATCTAGCAAACTCCGCACCGTTACACAAGAAAACATGTATATTGGGAATAGCAGTAGCCATATTTAATCAAAATTCCAGCAATATAAAAGCCTAGGGACCCGATTGGCGCAAGACCGGCCGTCGCGGCAATCTTCGGGGGGGAGCCTACGTCCGGCAGTGTAGCCGTTGATATGATGATGAAGCTTAAGAATCGAAAGCTTACAACAGACCCTGAGTCATCAGTTCAACGAATTGTTCAGATAACGCAAATATTTCAAACCACAGCGAGACGATACATGCTAAATTTCTTCAGATGAATATGGAGAAGACTACATACAGAAGACAACCTCCCAATCTATGATAATTGCAAGCTATAAAGGTTAAATAAAATCTTTTGTGTCCTCAGTTGCGTGCTGTGCGGCACAGTGGCCAAGTCACGGAACTCGCTGCACTCGCACATGTCGCGGCAACACCGCGGCATTTCCACAAAGGACCTACCCGTGCTGCAAATGCCCACCAGATTCGACCCTGAACTTGCCAGCCAGTCAGTATCATTTACAACATTTATTAACACTTACAGTCTACTTGTTTATGATCATAATAAGAAGATAGTAATTCAATCAATTTGGCTTCACAAATTGTAGATACATTCAAAGATCATATGGTCATATTTTTTAAAAAGTGCCAGACAGGCTCCATAATTGATGCCATAGTCGAATAATACCACCAGAGAAAATATAACATTTGATGAAATATTTTTCTTCAGGTTATTAGCAAAAGCAGGTGTGAAAGTTTCGCCGGAACAGCTCCGGGCGCGAGCTTCACCCACTGGTCCTCGTCGCTCTGATATCAAACTTGACGCTAAATCTGCTGCCTCAGAGAGCAGTTCCATCTGCGGAGACAATGACAACGACGACCTCAGCCAGTCCAGATACCAGGACAGCATACCCGTCTCGCCACCACGTAAGCTATTTGCGTAATAATTGTTACAATACGATTGGCAGTCTATAATTTCAAATTTAATATTATTATTACGACCCAAAGCCTATAGTAATTTTCCATAATAAATAAATAGATATCTCTGCTATTTTTTAATTAATTGTTTTAATTAAAATTTTAATTAATTTTAAATTGCAAAATTTACAAATTAGATATAGCGAAAGTTGTTCATAATTAAAATAAACTTTACTATATCTATGGGAATGGGAGAGTTACAAATAAAATTATTTTTTTCTTCTGCAGATATAAACAACTTGGCCAACACGACGATCACTAAAGTCCCGGCTGTGCGAGCCGTGACAGCCAAGACAATGGAGAACTTACCGCATGGACTGACGGTTGGCATGAAGCACGACGACTACCCGCCAGGGTACGGCGGCAGCTCCGCCTTACTCGACACCTATCTGCAGTACATCGGCGAAAATATGTTTGGTACGTAATGCATCATGAATAGACCCTCCTAGTCTTTTGGATTCATTTTTATTTCGAAGTCTATAATACTCCTTTTTCAGCAGGTATGAACGCAAAACTGGCACAAATGAACGCGATGCACATCGACAGGAAATCTTACGAGGAACCGTCTCCACAAATGGCATCCCTGCCTCCTCCACCGACAAATCTCGCACACCAGCGTTTCCTCAAACAAATGCAGCGGCAGTACACTGAGAATATGAGCAAACCCGATATCATGCGTGACGCCGATGAACCATTAGATCTCGGGAAAGAGAGACAAAGGAATGACAGCATAAGCGAAACGGATACTGAGAAACATGATATGACAGACAAGGACAACGGCAAAGATTACTACAAAGATTATAACGAGGATGACAGGAGAGTGAACAACTCCGAACAGGACGCAGACAACAACGGACAGGATGATGGCGACTACTCGGAGGATGAACACAACAAAAACTCATGAAATGAAGGCGTGTTAACTTTAAGTGTGTTGAATTAGTCACGTAGACTACGTGTAACACATAGGACAATGTTTTGTTGAAATTATCAAAAGGTGCTTGAGTGTTATGTTTTGTGGTCATTAGCTTGATTCGTTTTTTGTAATAACGGTTTTAATTGTTGACCCGTGGAATGTCGTTGGTGCCATTTCCGATATTAATGTAAATTTAAAGTTTTAGGGTTAGATCGGTTGCAGCTAGGTTGAGTCTGGTTATTTTGCAAAGATATCACCAATTTGTAATGCTGGTATTGAGTATTGAACAGACACGTGGTTATGAATTTTATCGTTGAGCGCGAATAGAGCGTTCTCGAGCACACCGTGCAGTACACGGGCATAACCGTTAAACTGCACGTTTGAATTATAACCTGTTAGTGAGACATTATTTTTATACCCGATGTGATAACACAGCCATTATTCACTGTAGCATTTACCTGACACATTAGTTCAGATCGACTCGCCACATGATTGTGAGATTGTTTTAGTAGTTAATGAAGACTAGTGAGTAGTGTTTTTTTGTATTATGTATGTAAAGGTCCCTGTCATGTAGTAGGACCTCTTACATAGTAATTCCATCCATCTACCTCAGCATTTGGGCCAATGCGGCAAACGTTAAAATGTAAAAAAAAAATCCACACAAATTTGGGCCAATGTGGCTAACGTTATAAAGTTAAAAAAAAATATCCACTCAAATTGTGAAATTCCATCCATCTACCTCATTTCAATAGATTTTATTTAATATTTTATACAATTTATAGATATAAAATAACTGTTGTTTTATGCATTTTGCAGATTGCATTTATATATATATACTATATAGAGTATATTGTAGGTAAATATATGCAAGTCATTAGGTCATTGTTAGTGCTGCCCGTAGGTACTCGTATACTGTTATTTTATCTAGACTACGCACTCACTAGAGGAAATTTAGACTGTGTCACGACCGTAGCGAGTAAAAAACATAAACTTCTGATATCAAAGAGTACACTAACTTTATACGATGAAAATATTGTATACGAACAAATATAACAGAGCTTAAAATCATAATAATATTAAAGTATAAATATACATATACATATTGCGCGTATACTGAATCGCAGACGGCGAATAACGCGATAGTAACACGATGTATAACGATTTAAACATTTAAGGATGAATTAAAAATATCTGCAATACTTTAATAAGTCTACACAGGGCTAGGGATGTTCAATATTTTTAAGTACACTGTTTATATTCGAGAGTGCTTTGCCCTTAACACTGTTACCTCGTATATCACGACCATCATCCACCTTGAGACTGAATATCATCCCAGGGATGAACAGTTATATCGCGTTATCATACTGCGCGCGATTCGTTGAAAGTTCAAACTTGACACAACAGTTTATTATAGTAAGACGATATTATGCATGTATATAAATTGAGGTGATATGTAAAGTACATAATAAATAATAGTAACAAAAAGCAATAAATAAAGTATACCTTGATGTTGCCTTCGATTTTGTGTAAATACATGGGTAGTGAACGGTTTGCGTTGGTATTGTGGAAATATCAACCTTGATAGTGTACAAGTAAAGGTTTATTTTGTAGTAATGATGTGGGCTCGTTACTTAAATAACAATTACTGTGATTACAATCTCATGTTAGCCTTCAATACTTATACATATTTTTTAGAGTACAATGTTATAGTTATTTAGTATATTATAAGATAATCGTAAGCGAGTCACAAAATTATATTTACTTCCCGCCCCCCAACGTTAGGAATCACGTTATTTAAGTACTTAGAGCAATAGGTAAAAGCATTTAACCTTTTATATGAGAGATATTACATTTATGAATTTATTGAGATGTCTCACTTTGCCACCGGGGCTTGTGAAGCTGTCATTTTGACACTTGCGAAGGTGTGGCCATCGCAAAAAAATTCGTAGATTTATTAAATAGGAATAAGTTCTACGGGTTGATTGAAACATAATTTTTGTTTAGTGTGTTAGTGAGAATTGATGATTAAGTCAGTTTGGTTTGCGCAAATATAACCTTGTTGACATTTAACAGTGTTGCCATAGTGAGTAATAATTTTCGACTGTATATAAATAAGTTTTGTTTGTTTAGGAAAATGAGTGCTTAATATTTGATTATTAAGATATAGATACAAGTACGTATCTTTTTATTTAGATTACTCTGACTACATTCTACTCATTATAGTTCTTTAAGATAAATAGATTTGCACACGCTGTATTTAAAATAAAACAATAGTCAGTTACCAGATTGTGATTAAGGAAAGTATATATATTTTTTCAACACATGCCACTTTAATTACAGAAAAAAATTGAGATTTTCATCGTCAGTCTAAAGGCGTTTTACACACTGATTCAGCTTGTATCATTTATCTGTTTAAGAGTAGACATGAGACTTGTTAGCGAAGTGGCTGCGCAGTAGCCACCTTTTTCGCAGTTTTTGTCACGCAAAACTCCCATATCTTGTGTGTGAATCCCTTTAGAATTTCGCGTGTATACCTCCAGCCGCACTGTACAGTTGTTGATTATGCAGAAAATTATATACCAGTGAAGAAAATAATGAATATTTAGGACTATAAGTCAATGATATGCTCTCGATATAATACTTACGTTTAGTTACCTTGTGAACTGGAAGTTCGACATTAGTTTTTTTTTTCTTTATTTGTTTGGTTATACTAATAATACCTCATTAGCATGACCTATCATGTAAAACTTTTTTTATTAGTTTAAACGCACAGATGGTAATGTTGATTTATTTTTTGTAATCTGTTCGATTTTTACGCCGTTTACGAAAACCGTAGAAAATAAAACGCCACACAACAAAGTACAAATAAAGAATTGATGTAGTACAGAATAAAAATATTCTTGCAAAATGTTGTTTCAATGTTAATAGATGTGTATTTTTTCGTAAATCGTGTACTTTCGAACGGATAGGTTTATGGTAGGGAAGCACAAACGTTTGTTCACTATGTGAGTGTACCAAGTAGTTGTTTATTTGTATTATTTAGAAACCACCGGTGGACATCACAAATTACTTACGCCTAAATACTGTTTTGTGAAAAAACTAAATTTTCAATTCGAATGATGGAACTTGTACATTACTCGATTCCATCACAGACTATTCGAATTGAAATTTAGTTCTGTTGATCTCGCAACATCCACATTATTATAATTTGACATAATCTTAATTTCTCTGGCGACGCTACTGTATACGACTGCTGCAATAAGCGTCGCCGCCATTCCTTCAAATTAATTTCAATTCTATAATTGTACTAATTAGGTGTATTTTTCAAAATCATTGGACTTACATAAATTGTTAAGTATTTATGCAATAATTAATTAAGGTTCGATCGGGGTGGCTGGTACAAGCCGCCATATTGTATGACGTCACTCCGGTATAATGTTATATTGACATTACAGTATTGTTGATTTTGAAGAAAATATACCTAATTATTACAGTGTGGATATATTATTTTATGTATATTTTTATAGTTGGAACAAAACCACGCCTGAGCCATTGTACATTAGAGTACTAGCTGTACGCTGCTTGATTACATTACTATATACAAGAATAATAAAATAATTGTTTTGAATTTCTTGTTTTATTACCTTTTAATGACACTTTCAAATAATAAATCCATTATTTTTACTATAACCATACTTAAAACTGAACAACACCTACATGGTAATCACTTCAACAATATAATTGAGTTATAAATTTACCATAGACAATAAGAAGTGATATAGAAACTCTTACCTAATTTTCCAAGCAAGTGCTGGCAATTTTATAACATATACTTAAATATACATACTTAAATAATGTAGGAAAGGGTCTTATAATATAAAATATTATATTAACCAAAACAAAAAAGTGTATTTATTTAATGGAATCACATTGACAAAGTTTTTTTTTTTTTTTATTACTTCTTTCTATATATTATAACCATCTTCTTACATATAAAATAGTGCCTAAAACTAGAGAAATAAATATTATACATATTAATTATATTAATATTACATACATTACACACTTAACTACTGGCTATTTTATTCTTAAAAAAAACTATGCTACTCAATCAAAAAAACCACACAATATTCCTTTTTTGTAAATCTAAAAGCGTTTTCGAACTTTTTTTTTTAATTTTTGGAACAAAATCACCATGAAGACTTTGTACATACATAAATAAAAAATAAATCTAAGCAGCGTGAGAGTTATTTTTTAAGAATATGTTTAGAAAATCGCCTGCTAGTCCTCTTTTAGTTGCTTCTTCTTAGCAAAGAGGTAATGAACGCCCAACAAAGCGTTCACTCTGTAACAATAAATATTTTTCCTATCATTGATTGTGGAAGTTCTAAGGAAATGAGATGGTATGTAATTTTTTTTAAATATTATTAAGTTTGGCCCCACACTGCGACTTTCCTGTGTCGTCGTGCGTTTACAAACAAGTATTCTCAATGAACAAACACCCAGCTACAATTAGTTGTCACGTGAGGGGATCGAACTCGCGACACGCGGTGCAGAAGCTGATAGTTCGACCACTGCACCAACATCCTTGTTACTAATGGACAACGTTTAACGTATTATTTGTTAATCATTCTTAATAGCGTATATTTCAGAAACATCCCAACAACTGTACAGAACCATGAAACAATAATTCATGGTTTCCAAAAAAGCTACCGGAATAGGCCTGTACGATCTTAATCGTACATGTTCTGTTGACGCTGCGGCCTACATAGCGCGTGCGTCATTTTGTTTGGTTAACTTTACATATTAATAATTACAGTAAAACGTTTTCAGTGTGTAAGCAAAAGTGTATGCAATAACAACTAACTTTATTAGAGAAAGGAATTGCCTATACAATCTTACGTGTAACATTTAACTATTATAACTAACTCAAGTGAAATAATTGTGTTCTTCTTTCTCACCGCTCTCATCTCAAACTAACTTCAACTTGAACTATATCTTTGTGCAAGTGTACGAAACCGTACAAGGTCAGAGCTCCATACTGACTCCATACAGACTTCCATACTGTCAGAATTGGTACTCCTAACAAGCTCTAGCAACCTTACTTACTCGCAACCTTACTTAAACACAACTTTTATTGTTTTACAAACAAACAAAATTCAATCATCGTTACTACACGATAGTCGGTATTTTCAGTCTTCAATAAACTTTTTTGTTTCCAATGTTGACCAACAACTTACATTAATAACTTAATACCGTTAAATGTAACAACTTTCGTGAGTTCTTAAACGTATAATGTACCGCGGCCATAGATTAAAGCGGAGGGTGGGGCGGGAGCGACGAGCCGGATCCATCCATCCATCTCGTCAGTCCCTCGACGCTGAAGATCGACACCACTATGTTTTTAAAGAACGACAGCCTGCTATCTATGCCATATAATTTTCTTTCTAAGTAATTTTCTCTTGTATTGGAGCTGAGCAAGAACTTCGATTACCCAGCCAAGATAAGTTTTATTAGGTTTTTCTATGAAATTCTCAGTCATCACATCAACCGTTAGACGTCCACTGCTGGACATAGGTCTCCCCCAAGAATCGCCACGACGACCGGTCATGCACCACCCGCATCCAACGGATTCCAGCGACCTTCACCAGGTCGTCAGCCCGCCTTGCCGGGGGCCTGCCCACGTTGCGTCTTCCAGTACGTGGTCGCCACTCTAGAACCTTCAAATTTTTGGTTGAAATTCTCAGTAGCAGCTCGGAGTTTGGATTCGTGCCCGGTTGATGGCAATAGGCTCGCCCCCTATTACATGGGACCTACAATAAACCGGCGAAATGTGGGTGTACATAATTGAGTACACCTCTGCCTAACCCTTCGAAGAAAACAGGCGTGATGGTATGTTGGATTGCCTTACCACCCCGCCTGCCGCTTATATCGTAATTATTATTATCTATTAACAGATAGAGTTTAATTTCCGTAGTTGTTCTCCATTAGCATAACTTACATATGCAGCTAGTTTTTTAACAGTTCAAAGGTACGAAAAACACATGCGACTCAATGTTTGAAAGCATTTGCACGATTGATGTATATAAATAAATAAATATTTTTGACCGTTATGACACTGTGCCACCTAGTTCCGTGCTAAGCAACGAGGTTTGTGTTACGAGTACTAGTTGGTTGATATAGTACATAATTATACTTTTTTTTTGTAAAATGTACATACATATTATCATTATTATACATAGATACATCCATGACTCGGGTACAAATGTTTATGCTCATCACACAAACATTTGTCCCTACCGGGATTCAAACCCATAGCACAGAAAGCAGTGTTAACTACCGCTGGACTAATTGGGACGTATTCGTCTTTTTGTCAAACACCTTAGGAACAGCTTGACCGATTATTATATTATTTTTGTGTAACCACCAACCCCCTATTTTTATCGTGAATTTAGTATTTCATGAGGCAGAAGACTATTATATGTAGGTGTTTAGTACTTACAGGAGAGCCCACTGCTATTTCTTGCTCGCGAGCGCTATGCCCAGGCCGACGATGCCGCCGATCGCGAGCACGGCGCCGCTCGCCACCGCAATACCGATCAGACCCTCTTTCTCCATGCGCTTGTTGATCTGACGCTGGAATCATAGAAAATCAGTCTTAAGTAACATAGTAATAATGTATATATTACTATGGCTTCAAGTCACTTTTTATTACAATATTCATTAGTGATAGTGCCTGCCGGTCTGTCACCCCTAACAATGTCTTACAAAAAAGGCATATAAACTTAAAATCATTATCATCATCATCATCCACAGCCTTTCTGATCCCACTGCTGGGTATAGGCCTCTTTCCATGCATGCCATTCGCTTCGGTCCTGTGCCAATCTCAAACTTAAAATACAAATAATTGATGTGTATTTCAACCATACCAATAAAAAAATATTACACACTGCAAACAGAAGGAAATTAAAATTAACAATTCTTTATTTTCGTTAATGCCCGAAGCACTTAAATGCCTTATTATATAATATAATTATAATTTTATAGTCTTTGCGTGATGTTACAGTTGAAAAACCATATCTGAATTTTTATTTTTTTACTGTAATTATCATTGAAGGTGTATTGAACTATGTAGCATGTATGTTAATGAGCAGAGTCTGCCCACATGTTAAAAAGAGGTTATTTATTTAGTTACTTCATTGTCTGGTTATACATAAACCATATGTATAATGCATTGCAATCAGTCATTATTATAAAAAAAAATTTAAAAACAATAATAAAGCAAGGACAAAGGTAAGGAAACATTATATTAATGTGGTGAATTAAGGAAGTTATGTAAGTTTGAATATACATATAGTTCCATAATATCTTAAATAGATGCTACTAGTGTCACCTCAATGTTGACAAGAAAATTTATATTAAAATCACTGTGGTAGTAAGATAGTTGGTATAAACAGGCAGGACTCAATCAAGCTCTCAATCAAAATACCCAGTCACAAAAGATAATAACTAAAGTATACAAATTTTGGAGTTTGAGAACAATTGAGTGGAATATTACTGTAGCCTAGATACATACCTCCAAAGCCAAGACCTGTTGGTTAGCTGGTTCAATTTCTAGAAAAGACTTGACATAGTGAAGAGCTTTGTTGTACTCCTTGATTCTTGCATTGCCAATAGCAAGGTAGAACAGGTAGTCCCTTTTGCCATCTGGATGAGAGTTAAATAACTCTTTTAAAAGCAGGATTCCCTAGAAAATGACAATGATTATATCAGTTAAGTCCAGCAGTGGACATATATAGGCTGATGACAATATCAGTTAGTGCTGAGAATGTTGGGTACATTTCCAAATCAAATATTTCTCAACAAATAATCAGATTGGATAATATGATATGTCTGCTTATACTGTTATCATAAGATTAGAGATGGGTTGTAAAATATACATTGGTTTTAGACTTTAGACATATAAATGGTACTCCATATGTCAAACAAGTTGATTATAATAATAGTATTCATAAAAAGATTATAATGCAATTAGGGATCGGGATCATTAACCTTTTTAGTGTAAACATTGTTATCACTTATTATTGGGTTATTTTATGCTGATTAATGTACAACAACATTAATGATAGAATGTATTATAGGTATCATCAATAACGTCCCACTGTTGGGACCGGGTATCCTTTTATTTGACTGGGATTAGGCTGTAGTCTATAGTAGGTTATAGTCCACCACGCAAGCCGACTGCAGGTTGGCAGACTTCCCATGCCATCGAGACAAATCTCTCAAGCATGCAGGTTTCCTCACAATGTTTTCCTCCACCGTTTGAGCTTGTGATAAATACGCATATAACTTCCAAAAAGTCATTGGGCGCGCCTTGGGTGTGAATTCGAGACCTTTGATATTTCGGTCCACTGGCCACACCACAGGGCTACCACAGCTCTGTATGTATATACTTACATAGGTATGTATGTAAATAAATAAATAAATAAATAGGTATGTTCTTTTAAATCTAACATACCTATGTAAGAATTCATTGATGTAGCTGACCTATTCTATATTTATAGAAGGAAGACATTACCCTAAAGTCCTCAGAAACCTTGCATCCTTTTAATTTGGCAAGCGCATTGTTTTTTTAGTACGCAAAGATAGAATGACTTTCGTTTATTTTTTATTATTTTTATGTCATGTAAATATTGGCAGTTGAACACAAAATAAGTTTCTTTGTCTATCCCGAGCAGAGATAAAACGTGATATAGCCAACAAAGGGCGTAAATGACGTCAAAATTTCACGACTAAATAATAATACGACATAGTTTGCTCCTACCTTTCGTATGTCTGTGGGATACTTGCTTCGCACTAAGCACCATGCATACTCGAATTGCGCCTTGTGCGTTACTTTCCCCTGGTGGAGCTGCTCGTGGAATACTTTCTCGAACTTCTAAATAGTAAATAACAAGAAAAATGAGCATAACATACAATGACTCACGAATACAACGTTGCACAAGTTTTCAAATTACTTGCAAATCCTCCGAAGATACTATCTCATCTAGAACATCCTCCATATTGACTTGAAAATATAAAAATATATTTTATCGTATTTTAATATAATTTATTGAATTTATATTGCGAAAAGGAAAATTAACATTATTTCGCGTTCAATTGTAAATTGAAAAATCAGTTTTTGACGTGACAAATTGATTTGACAAACTGCTGACAACCAGAAACCACAGATATACGGAATACGCAGAGATAACAGATACGAATATTTTTAAATATTAGTGGACTCTATTACATACATACATACATACAGTCACGCCTTTATGCCACAGGGGTAGGCAGAAACTACAGAATACCACACTCTACGATCCTTGTTTACAACTTTTGCCTCGTCCACATTCATACATCTTGTCATGCACGCGCGCCGGGTACAAGTACTACGCACCTGACCTTTTTGAAGGAGTTCACCAATATTATTATTTAGAATCTAGATGTATAGATCTAATAATGGACTGGAACTGAAATAATTTAACCATGGATTAAGATGGTGTATATGATTTAGCCATCGAATCTCGTACTAATAATTGTCAATGTCAAAGTCAACAGACATATTCAATGTCATTGTCAAACACAGCAAATCAACTGAACTGAATCGCGTAAGGTCTTTTGTGTTGAGTTTTAATAATTTTAACAGAAGACGTCTACTGTGCAATATATTGTTGAAGCTCGTGAACCCACCATCCTAAGATGCAGAGCGTCATCAACACCATGAAGGGGACTGCCCTGGGTGTCGCCGGGTACCTCACGCCGGTATTGAAGGTAATTTAGACTTGTAATATTATTATCACTGTTTACAGTAGGTATCATATCGTCAGGTTAACGTTTAAGATTGATTGATATGCTTATTTATTCTTCATTCGTCGTATTTGTTTGAAGACTTACAAATACCTGTAGATTTATTTATCACAATACATACGAATGAATTATTGATGTTTACGTTTCTTTTTAATCTATCAATAGGTATATGTGTGAAAGGCGTCGTCTTTCGCCTCTGCTAATCTTGTAACAATGTTATCTTAGTAATCAATTACTCTGTCAACAAAATCAATTCATCATGTATCTGGAAAATATATACTAAGGTGATAAAACACATGCTTATAATAATTAATGTTATGCATTGTTGTCACGGCACATTTTCTGCTGATTCTACTATGAAATATATATTTTTAAATACAAAACAGACCTCTTTTCCTTACATATCAACATTATTAATAAATACTTCAATAAATATTTTTGTTTATTTTATTTACTAGGAGTCAAAGTTCCAAGAAACTGGAGTATTAACTCCTGAAGAGTTTGTTGCTGCTGGAGAGCATTTAGTCCACCACTGCCCCACCTGGCAGTGGGCCAAGGGTGAAGAGGGCAAGATCAAGTCCTACCTACCAGCTGATAAGCAGTTCCTTATCACTAGAAATGTACCTTGCTATAGGAGGTGCAAACAGGTAATATGAAGTAAACAATTATACTAGGTACAAAAGAACTCTAGAGAAACTCTTGAGTGCATTGTGTAACTTCGACTTGCTTGTAAACTGGACCACTTTATTACCTACATAAATGTGACTGACTACACCTAAAAACACTTGTAGGTTTTAGACAGTTAGCTTATACAGTTTTTTGTGATTAAGATAATGTGAGATTAATTATATTTTTAGTCTGTGCCTGTAACAGAATTAAAAATTCTTTTAAGAAAATAAAAGCTTTTTGATCACAATAAAATTACAGATCTCTTTTGTAGGAGCTTTAGAAGCTCAAGCTATTAGGAATAAATTCTATGTATTCTAATAGTATGTTTTAGGTCCCACACAATATGTGGTGAGCCTATTGTGGGTAATCAGGCACAAATCAAAATTGTAAGTTATTTGTTTACTTGTGTTTAGGTATTCAATACTTGTACTAAAGAAATCTGCTCAATTTCAGATAGAGTATTGTGATGACAAGGAGAAGGTTATAGAGGATGAGAATGATGAGGATGGCGGGTGGGTGGACACACACCACTATGATACTGCAGGGTCACCCACAGTTGAGGAAAAGGTGATTTAATCCTACCAATATTAATAATAGTATGTATGGATTTTAGTTACTCTTTCACGCAAAAACCACTCAACAGATTTGCATAAAATTCAGCATACATACAGTTTATTACCTGGATTAATACATTGGCTACTTTTTATCTATATTCCATGTGGGCAGAACGGCGCCGGCGGGAGGCAACTAGTACATAATATACTGTGTCAAAATTTTACAGCTGTGTAAATTTACTTTGCTTTTTAAACAATTTTAAGTTACAAAGATACTAAACATTGATTGAATAATTGGTATGTAATACATGCTTTCGGTTAAAAATATAACCGAATGCATGTATATTTAATTTCATATCTCTAACTTTGAAAATAATGGATTTCCATAAAACCATTTATTTATTTATTTTACCCCCTTAGGGATCGTATTAAAAAAAATCCTTTCAAGCGGATGTTTTCATCATAAAATGCATAATCTGTCAAAATTTTAAGTTTGTGAACCCTGTGATTTAGGCTCTGCATTGATTAATCAGTCAAGACAAACAATTGTATATACTATATATGTATAGACCACCTATAAGTCACATAAACTCTTCTGGGGATTTGGAAGTCGTTTCTTTATCCCATCTAATTAAATTTGGCTAACTAAATTTACTTTAAAAAAAAATGATATTCAACCTTCGACATTGACACTCCATCTGTACACAACATTCAGGTGTCAAGTGTGCTATAATTATTGTAGTTATTATATTACTATTTCTGATGTAGTAACTATTACACTATATACATCGTGATGTCTTACCGTTCACCAGCCTATTGTTAATATTAATCTGGAATGTGATCAGGTGTGCGAGATGACATTGGAAGCTGCTGACACGGGGGACAGTGACGGCGAGGGCGCCGCCGGAGATCGCGACGAGGACGATGAAGATGATGAAGACGGTGAGGCGGAGGACATGGAACAGTTCCAAGAGTCCGGCCTGTTAGATGAAGTGGATCCAGTAAGCATATTATTGTTAATTATTTACGGATATTTTTTTTAATTATGTGGTAAATATTATGCGACAGACAGAAGTCAGAAGTATATTGTATATATGTCGCAGGCAGACCGTATAATCCGCCGTATTACATTAAGGCTGGCCGTTATAAAAAACACCGCCGTTTTGTAATGCCCGCCGATTAGGCGGATTGTCATTGCGATACGTTCGTCAATAGGGCGGCTCACGGTTAGCCGCATCGTACTACTATTTAGATTGTAAGGTGACCATATTTACAAAATCAAACAATATTTCAATAGAAATTAATTTCAATAAAAAAATATTTTTTATTAAAAAATAATTTTAATAAAGTATATTATTATTTATGCTCTCACTTCGTCAGTCGACAGATCTAGCCCAGCGCAAGGAGCCCAAACCGAAGTCGGACAAGAAGTCGAAGTCGGCGGAGGGCGACGAGATCATCCGCACGCGCACGTACGACCTGCACATCACGTACGACAAGTACTACCAGACGCCCCGCCTCTGGCTCATAGGATACGACGAGGTGCCTACTTCACTTATAAAGCCGAATTTACATTATGAAAGTTGTGACATGAAATTAGTTCCGTGAAATTTCGTCGACAATTTCACGTGTAACCTTCAAGTTTTATAACGCATGGGTCGTTAAATAAATAATAAAAATAACATCATCATCATCAACCCATTAACGTCCCACTGCTGGGCACGGGTCTCCTCTCATTAGAGAGGGATTAGGCAGTCCACCATGCTAGCCTACTGCGGGTTGGCAGACTTCACATGCCATCAAGACAAATCTGTCAAGCATGCAGGTTTCCTCACGATGTTTTCCTTCACCGTTTGAGCATGTGATAAATACGCACATAACTTCCGAAAAGTCGGTGGTGCGTGCCTTGGGTTCGAACTCGAGACCTTTGACGTCTCAGTCCACTGGTCACACCGCTAGGCTACCACAGCTCTTATGTAAAAATAACATAATAACGATGAATGTGTAATGTAAATTTAGCTCATTTCACAAAACATTTAATATATTGTATACTATTCGTTTCAGGACCGCACCCTACTGAGCGTAGAACAGATGTACGAGGACGTGTCGCAGGACCACGCCAAGAAGACTGTCACCATGGAGTCGCATCCTCACCTGTCCGGGCCCAGCATGGCGTCCGTGCACCCCTGCCGGTTAGTGCAATCTCACTAACTGACCCTAAATGTTAACTCAGTCTGAAAAAAATAAAAATAATATGTGTATAATACTTAACAATTATAGATACAAAAGAATATAATACAATACTTTCACGTATTCATCTTGCAGAACTTAAAGATGTTCAGACGATAATGACTGCCATTTAACGATGACCACCCAATTAGTCCAGCGGTGGTTACCACTGCCTTCTGTGCTGGGTTCTGAGTTTCGAATCCCGGTAGGGACAAATGTTTGTGTGATAAGCATAAACATTTTTATCCGAGTCATGGATGTATCTATGTATAATATGTATGTATTTCATCATCATCATCATATCAGCTGGAGGACGTCCACTGCTGGACATAAGCCTATATGTATTTACAACAACAAAAAGTATATACATATGTAGTATATCAATATACTAGTATCCGAAACACAAGCCTCGTTGCTTAGCACGGAACTAGATGGCGCTGTGCCATAATGTCGAGATATATTTATTATTATTATTATCCATTCCCAAACAAATTTCTAATACATGTTACAATAATGGCAGGCACGCAGAAGTAATGAAGAAGATAATAGAGACGGTGACAGAGAGCGGCGGCGAGATGGGCGTGCACTCCTACCTCATCGTGTTCCTGAAGTTCGTGCAGACCGTCATCCCCACCATCGAGTACGACTTCACGCAGAACTTCGCCATCAACTAGACGTGCGCGTGCGCACCTACGTCGTCTACACCAGGGGGGTACCTGCGGCTCTTGAAAGTATTATTTGTGGTTCTCGATTAATCTACCAGAGTTCCTTTTCATTTTTTTAAGGGCGTAGCCAGGATTTTACTTAGAACCGAGCAGACGAAGGAAAAAAAGATCATCCGACTTAAGGTGGAAGCTCCACGCTAGCCCGCGAAATTCAAATTTTCGTACGTTTTTTGCAATTTGCCGGTCATTGTCAGGCTGTACATTGAAGAAAATATAATTCGCGCCTGTAATAGGTATTTAGTTACAGAATTATAATCATTAATATCATCAATACAACCCTCACATTGCATACAATTGGATTGAATGACTTTTTCATGAAATAGACAATCAATACAGTTATATGCACTTTGAGGGCTGTTTTATTGATTTTAATGATTATAATTCTGTAACAAGTTCGCGCCTGTAATAGGTATTTACAGGCGGGTAATAGGTATTGAATCATATTTTGTTCAATGTACAGCCTGACAACGACCGGCAAATTGCAAAAAACGTACGAAAATTTGAATTACGCGGGCTAGCGTGGAGCTTCCACCTTAAATTACCAAAACTTAAAAAAACACTACGGGAAATTTCTCGTCATTTTTCAACTTGATGATCTAGATTCAAATTTTGAACAATGCCTCGGGTTATTATTATCAATGAGCTTAGTCACCCCTGGTCTATGTATAGCTTTTTTATGTGACGCGGCGGCTAAAGATGGATACTTTTTATTTCGTTATAAATAATAATAATTTTTTTAAGGTGCTCCATCACGTGAAGTATTAGCCTGTAATGTAACATTTCTTGTTCTGAACTGCCTCGTTAGTTTTAGTGGTCGTAAGAGCGATTTTTGAGCAAGAAGTCTTGGTGATTGTTCGATTCCCAAGTCACGCAGCGTTATTGGATTTTTATACAAAACTAACCTACCGAACTATAGTCACCATCGAAAAGTCATGTAAGGATTTTAAAATTCTTCTTTCCTTCAAAGGCCAGGCGGATTTTGAAGGCATCCAGCCTCAATAATAGTTTATATATATCTAACGTACATTATGTTCTGAAATGTTAAATTACAAGCGAATGCTCCAAGTGAGGCAATACCTTAATATAAATATTTTAAAGATATATTTATATAGGTATGAATTTTATAGATTGGTGCTCGATAGGAAATCTCGTTATAATGATAACTGAAGCTGTATTCGTTATGTACACAAGTCCCCGCCGCGTCATATTATATCATATTGTATATTATCATAGTGTAGGGAAGTCAAATGTTTACTCGATTTTTAAGAACTCGAAATTTAAATCTGGTAAATCGATAAAATTTAATCGAATAGAAAATTGATATAATTTTAATGTTTTAACTGAGCCAGTGCAATAACAGTAAATGTTTTTATCAATAGCTTTAATTCAAGCATTTCTATACTTACAAATATTTTAAGGAAATATTGCCTTTTCAGTCCTTGCCAATACTTATTACACATAAACTTAAATGAAATGAAATATCCTTTAATTTGCAAACACAGCTAAGTATAAGCAATTTTGAGCTCTCTTCCACCGATGCAGTAAAGTGATAATTGGATGGCAGAGTTTTGTAACTTGTATGACAAAATCAGAATAAAAATCAATGTTTATTTGTTTGAACATAGTCTACATTACATGCACAATGTAATAATAATCTTTCTCATATTTTCAGCCTGTTTATAAGCTTAAAAATTCAACGCAAAAGCTATTCATGTAATTGTTTGTAGTTTTTTTTTATTACGATAAGGGGGCAAACTAGCAGGCGGCTCACCTGATGGTAAGTGATCACCGCCGCCCATGGACATTTTGCAACACCTGAAGGCTTGCAAAGGCGTTTGCACACCCCTGCAGAAACCGTTTTGGTTTCTTAAAATAGGGAATTACTAAACTGACAGCAAATAGAATGCCCATGTTGTCAGAATAGTCACTCCCCAACGAGCTCTGGCAAACTTACTCACTCGCAGAAATACAACTATTGTTGATTCACTGCGGTTTTCTGTAAGGCGGAGGTACTTCCCCAGTCGGGCAGCTCAGGTTTGAGCGAGGAATCTCGCTATACCCTACCTCCCAAAAAGTAATATTTCAATTTTCCCCCATTCTATTATCGCCTTACCTTTCCTTTAGAAAAGCACTTAATGATGTGTTCAGCTTATTCGGTATTTAAAAAATAAATAAGTATATCTATTTAGTTTGTTATTGCAAATATGCTAAAAATATATCCTTAAAGATTTTGTTTTTGGATTTTATAATGAATGGATTATCATGACAGTTGATTTTAAATTTTTAAATTGTATTTTTCTGCATCAGAGAGGCTCTATTTACAAGAATGTTAAATAAATAGAAATGCAATTAAACTTAGTTATATTATAAAGTACAGTTTCATAATGAATATATCTACGATAATCATCATAAGGGTCGCAGTAGGTAGATTGATTTTTTTTCACATATTTCTATCAGCCGTCAGCTGATTACTTACCTCTTGCCATATTATGTTACTTTTCTAACTAATATTTTATGGTAATCGTTTTTTTATATTATTTTGTGTTTAGTGGCCGGCCCCAATAACAAATACAACACTTAAAAACCTTTTTACCTTCAGGGTCGAACATCTACGTGTAAGCTTGACCTATATATTATTATAAGTTCTGTCTGTTAATATGGTCTTTATCCTTTCTCATCACACCATGTACCCACTAAAACTGCTGGCACAAATTACTTTGTATAAAAGACAAGGTTTTCCTTCACGTATTTTGTTGGGAACATTCCTATATAAGCGCCATAAGTGTAATTTAGAGATATTACAAGCTATAATTGTTTATTTTGTGAAATATATAGCTAAGTATTGTATTATTTTCGTGTAGCTTTTATACCGAATCATCATGTTAATTATATGTCCAATAATTACTTTATAAATAGATTATAATAACTTCGAATGTACTGTGAGGGTTGACCAAATTTCGATCTTACGCTCTCGGTAATAAGCGTAGAAAATGGTCGACAGTTTCGATTGTATATTGCATTTCACGCATCTTGCCTCAAAAAAATACAAATTTACAACGATACAAGAAAAAATGCTTAGTCTGTACGCGTTCTGCGATCTTTCACAGTTGAGGCGTGTACGTGTAGGTCGCCCGTTCTCTCTGATAGAGTATGTTTCATATGGTAAGTACATTGTAATTAAACGTGATATGGTTAGATAAATACTCTTTATGTTATACATATTATTATAATTTGTGCACTGTTTGGTTTATGTTTTAGTATAAAATATTTTGCATATGAACTCGTTTTTTATTCATAGATATTACCTATCCCTGTAACTAATAAGATTTATATATTTTATTGTGAAGAAGATAAGTCTATAATATAGTATAAGCTTAAACCTATTAATAATAAAAAAAAACATTTTATTTAAATCACACTACATTAAATTTATTGTACCATATTCTAGCAAATAAATAATTTGAATAAAACACAAGAATAATTTCTAATAATAATTTATTGATATCTATCACATACATTATGTACACATCACCATGCTTTGATAAAATATAATCAGTACGACGAAGCCCTTCACAAACCTAACCACTACCGCTATCATACAAAATTATACAACTTTATCTGCAAAATAAATTAAATGTTCTGAAAAGAATAATGTCTGAATGTCAGTTAATCCATTTTAAATATAATTAAATATTCTCAATCATTAATTTATTAATCAATTTATCTTTATTTATTGTATCAGAAAATAATTTTACATCAAGTATTTAGAATACAATGTAGTAAATAATAGCAAGATAATTTAGTTAAGATCATTCTGCTAGGTAAATGGTGGAATGGGGAAATCTGCTTACTTCCATTCAATTTTTTTGTATTATTTACATTAGAAATTAAGTTCAAAATGTGACAACCAGAGTTGCATGGGTACAAGCGATAGCAGCGCCACGCCATTAGTTCTATTATTGCCGACCGCATTCGGATATAAATATTTAGTACCGAATGTTAAAATTTACGATTAGGATACATTGTGATGAGAAATTTAAATTAAATAGACATGTTATACTGTAAAACGAATCTGCATCGATATAACTTACCCATAATATGTTTGTTTATTATTTCAAGTCAAGGAAGTAAGTTCGTTTTTCGTTTTAATATTAGACATTGAAATAAAATTACTTTTTATTCTAGTCTATGCCACAACAAAATTCGTAAAATGTAGCTTTATGTCAAAATCGTTTTTAAGACGTTTTACGCGTCGAATATTTGTTTTTACCAGGATAAGCAGTGATTATGATAAAATATTAATCATCAAATAAAATATATTCAGATGACGTTTATTCTTAAAACAAAAAATCTATACATAAAGAAATATCCAGTACGGCGTAACTTAATAACTATCATTCAACGATCACAGAATATACCTTAAATAATTAATTAGTAGTGAACTAACACTGTGATAGGAAATGATTTGGTCGCGAAATAAAACTAACTCTACTTGCAAAACTGCATCTGTGTTCCTATTTATACACGATTTATTGATTCTACAAATATAATATTGACAATTTCACATGTAAGAAATTTATTCTCGAATATTGTAGAAATACTTTAGTTACGCGCCATTTTATTTTGTTAACGCGGTAAAGAGAATGTCACAAATGAGTGTTGCCACTTTTAATTCATTGATTTATTTAATTAGTTTTTTTTTATATTATCTTACTATTCTTGTTTTCATTTTATTGCTCTAATACACTAAATGATTGGATAAACCCGACGCTTATAATTGATAGTATACTGACGTCACTAACGAAGCATCATGGTGGCAAGCTTTTCAGATGAAAATAATACAAAAACATAATATTTACAAAATTCAGCTTATAATTCTACATATAAAAACAAACATACGATTTGCTGATGAAAAAAGAATCTAGTTTCACGGTTCGCGGTTTTTGGCAATTTCCAAGTATCTGTGATATTAGTCAATTTATCTAATAAAATTCATATTAATATTTATCTTGAATAGAAATATGTAGATTGTAGAATAAAGCAAGATGTACATGAAGAAATAATGTCTCTATTGTAATTATAAATAATACGCTTAACAAAATAAAACTAAACAGCTGCATTAAATGTAATTCACACACATTGCTTGAGTAAACTATTTCAATAATTGGCTGAATCGAAATAAATTAAGACTAAAAAATGAAATATATTACTCTAATGGTTTTCTAGAAGAGGAGTGTAGAAGTAATGATAATGTCCTTGTGTGTTTGTGAATTTTATCATTTGCATAATGGCTCCACAAGTTGGTCCAATGTCTAAGCAAAACACGCCAGCCAACCTTATGCTTGGGAAATAAATTAAGTCATCTTAAATAATATTGAAAACTAAAGGTTTTTTATTTACAACATTGAAAACTCCAATTAAATGCGCAGTTTTTGGCGTTTCATATTAAATTGTACTTTTTATATTTTAAACTGGTTTAAGAATTATTAACTGGATTAATATGTTTAGTAAAGGGAATGCTGATGAAACAATAATGAATTATTTAATTAATTATTATAACATAATTATTACAACACACAAGTTGGGATATAATATTTTATATTCTTATTAAATTCAATTCCTAGATGTATTTTGTGGGTTTTAGTGGCGGTAGTAAACACTTACTAGGCGGCACGGAAACCTCACAAAACAATAATAACATTGTTATTTTTTTTACACGAATACACAATTTTACATTTCCATTAAAACTGTGTATGTATGTATATACATAATCCAACTTTAGTATTAAAAATAATCTCACACACATTCATTCAATATTTGTCGAGTTACTAAACTCAATTTCACAATTATTTACTATTATACATTGAAGAATAATATACTCTTTGTTTTAATTTCGACTAAATTACATGTATTTGTATACTTTAGTAAAAACTGTATTTCTCTACGTAATAACTATAAATAACTACAAACAAACACCAAAGGCCATCTTCGTTTCAATGTTCCATCGCTTTTATTCATAAAAACTGTATACTTTTCTTCAAAATAAAGACCATTTTAGTAAAAAGTATTTATGAATAATAGCGTACCTCACGTCGTTCCCTTAACTTACGACTCACACAAATCTCAACCTTATCATTTGATTATAAAGTTTATTTTATGTTTAGTATCGGAATGTTTAGTTTGTCGGTATAATGTATTACTTGAACAAAGTTATAGTACATCTGTGAAGTCACATGGACAGTCAGCGTTAGGCGTTTCAGGCCCAATTCGCTTTATTAATAGATAAATTAAATTCGTTCATTATATCGCTCGATTCTCGATAGATGTCAGTATTCTAAAACCACTCTGTATCATCCAGTATTTTGTCGTCGCTGAAAGATTACAATAAGTAACCAAAAAGATAGTTCTTACCTCAATATTGTAACCATGTCATGTACGTAAAGTTCCTTGTAATTTGCACCTAATAAATTAGTAGTGAAGGTTTAATATCACTTGTGTGGCACGATGGCGACGAGCCGGAGGAGTACTAAGGACAGCAGCTTGTCTAGAGGGTCGAGGGTTCCTCGCTGCAGCCACTTGGGGATGGTGGTGCGGGCGTGGCTGAAGCCCAGCTTCTGCAGGATGTAGTCCACGCCGTAAGGCTCTATGGACTTGCCAGCCCACGATAGCAGTCTAGAACAGAAGTAAACCATGCCGTCATGCTCGTGAACGGGTGCTGTCAGTTGGGGCTGGTCGGCTTATACATGTCATGGCATCCGGGTTTTATATTATAATTATTTTATTTTATTTTTTAGTGCTAGTGAATAACTCATGCGTTTCACATCAGACTGCATTATTCTCATATTAATATTAAAAACGAAAATTGTAAATATAACGAATTATTTAAAAGAGTATCTATGGAGTTTCTTGCCGGTTCTTCTCCATAAGACCTACTTTTTGGAACCGTGCAACTAGTGTTGACATTTCGAAAGAACCTGTAATATTGGTCTACTTGAAATAAAAATATTTGAATTTGAAAAAAAAATTGAATTATTGTAACATGTGGAAATGGATTTAAAGGATCTGAATTGTGTATTATGACGTCACAGTTCTGTAGCGCTATAATCTCACTCTGAAGAATACGTATGCATTATGCATACATTAATTAAATTAAAACGAAAACGATTGCACAACGACTCAGTCGTAGTCGGGAATGAAGTACGGGAATCGTGTATTTTTTTTTGTCGACTATAAGATATATGTGGCGTCCAAAGGTTTCATGTAAAACATATTTAGGTAGATACGTATGTCCATTATATATTGGTACATTATAGAAGAATTAACTTTCTCATAATAATATTGATACATGACTATAATGGGTAGGAGTAAGTTACCTGACGGTGGGTTCGAGATGCCAGGTAACGCAGCGGTAATCCCTGTAGTCTTGTGGTGCCCCGACTCCCCCACTCGCCGCCCCACTCCCACTCGCAGCCCCACTCCCACCGGGCATCTGGAGGGCAAACATTGTAATATGCTTAAAACATAAAAACCAATAAAAATAATTGAAATTGTCGACATAGCTGTTAGGATTAATTTGTTTAAAGGACAATTCCTGCTGCAGTAGAAAGATTTGGAGACCGCACATTGTAAAACGCATCAAGATTCGGTCTATAATACTAAACATAAAAAAATATTTTAAAGGCACTGGAAAAAATGGTGACACAAGAGTAGAAGGGACCCAAATATTTGAGAATAAGACAGAAATGGAAATACATAAAATTATGGATATGACTTACCACTCTATCCTTTTCTTTGATATAGGACGATATGAGGTCGTGTAGGAACAGGAAGGCTTCAGCGTCCACTGACACGAAGATGTGGTCCTCAAACTCTGTGATGAAGCTGCATTCCACTACTGGCTTTTCATCTGCGACAATAGATAAATCGGTTAATAAAATGCTTAAGGGGCTTAAAAATCAGGGATTTATGGTGCAGGGTCGAAGTTCTTCAGCATTAATGCTGCATTCGTTAGGTATGGGTCTATAAAATGTGGTGTTATTATACAGTGAGTACTGACCGGTCTCGGTGGGCGGCGTGTTGGCCTGCAGGTGGTGCGTGCGCAGGTGCAGCTGCAGCGAGGGCAGCGCGAACATGTTATACAGTGAGTACTGACCGGTCTCGGTGGGCGGCGTGTTGGCCTGCAGGTGGTGCGTGCGCAGGTGCAGCTGCAGCGAGGGCAGCGCAAAGATGACCTCCCGCACGTGCTTGTCCACGGCCGCCTTGTGCCGCTCGGCGCTGCCCGTGCTGGAGCCGCTCCCGCCTGTCCCGCCCGCCCCGACCGGCCCTGCACTGGCCTCGCGCTCCAGGGATGGGAACAACTCGATTGCTGTCATCAGACAATAACGATTTTATTCTCCAATTATAGTGACAAATAGCCTATTTAAGTACATTTATTTATTGTATGTGAAGACGGATGCTATACAAGTGTATAAGCTACGATTTTTTTTTCTATAGACTCCGAAACATTTGGTAGAAATTAATCACAGATTTAAATGTTAGAAAATGTGTAGTGTCTGACCGTCGATCTCGCTGTTGGCGAAGGCGTAGTGGAACCACTCCTTGAGCGTCTTGAACTGCGGCGGGAACAGCACGGCGCGCGTCATGCGGCACACCGTGGCCATGGACACGTGCGCGCCCGCGCCCGCGCCGCCCAGCGAGCTCGTCAGGCTCTGCACCACGTGCACCTCCATGTCGCCTGCGGGGGGGAGCGATACATTACGGGACATACACGTAACAAGAAAACCCTGACTACCAGGTATTCGAGCAGAAGCCTGGTCGCAGTAAAATATTTAAGTTTTGCGTAAAATATTGTCATTCAGCCACATTTGACTAGAAAATAGTTTATTTCTCACCACTAAAAGTATACAAATTTGTGACAGTTTACAATTCTTTTGTGATGGTTGTTAAGGAAGTACATAGTTTTGACCCTATCTCCTGAACTAGGTTTGGCCCTGTATTTCAGGAGCTAGTGTCCAGCCGTTAACATTTTAAAGTTTGTTTACAATTATAGTGTCACTGCAATTTTTATTAGCGATAAGTATGCGATAGTTGTTGGCGTGCATGTGAGTGTGTGTGTGTGGTGTGTGTATGTGTGGTATGAATATGTGGTGTGTGTGTGTGTGTGTGTGTGTGTGCGCGTGTGTGTGTGTAGGGATAGTGTGTTATTGTTGCACTATGTGATAAAGGTCAATGGATTTTCTGTATATGTATACATATGTAATCCTGCTGTAATGACCATTTTTTAAACTTAATTTTAGCTTCATGTGTGCTTTGTTTTATAATATTAAGTTTTATATTTAATTATTATAATTACAGCCTTGGATTTTATTTGAGCAAGTGTGTGCAGTTATATTCGCATATATATATCGACGACCCAACTAGTCCAGCGGTAGTTGACACTGCCTTCTATGCTATGGGTCCCGGGATCGAATCCCAGTAGGGACAAATGTTTGTGTGATGAGCATAAACATTTGTATCCGAGTCATGGATGTATTTATGTATAATATGTTTATATTTACAAAAAAAAAGTATATATGTAGTATGTCAACCAACGAGTATCCGTAACACAAGCCTTGTTGTTTAGCTCGGAACTAGATGGCGCTGTGTCATAATGTCCGAAAATATTTATTTATTTATTTTATTTATGTATATTGAAGTCATTTGGTAGGTTTTTGTCAATTCTTATTTTAAAGGTCACATAGTTAGTGTTGTTTAGGTTAACAGTAAGTAGGTTAGCGTTAAGCCAATTCATTACTTTCTCAAGGCAATCCTTAGCATTTTCTTTAACCATTTCCCAGCTACGTCCATACAAAACAATGGCAGTGTCATCCGCGTAAGTATAAATTTTAGTTTGCGAGAAAGACATTTTGCAAAGGTCGTTTATATAGATTTTAAATAGAGTGGGACCTGAAACGCTCCCTTGGGGTACTCCACATGTCACATATTGCTCTTCACTAATGTAGGACCCGATTTTAACTTGTTGTGTTCTGTTCGATAAATAATCCTTAAAAATCATTAGAGGTAAACCCCTGACACCTATATGCTCTAGTTTGGTCAGCAGGATGGGGACAGAGACCGTGTCAAAAGCTTTCGTCATATCTAGGAAGATACCAATGCATTTATTTCTACTGTCTAATTGTTTAGCAAAGAATTGTGTTAAGTCTAATACGGCATCCTCAGTTAATATGCCACTTCTAAATCCATATTGATTATTTGATTGAATAAACTGGGATCTAATGAAAAGCCTTTTAAATATGATGAAGAAAAGGACATGTTATTTTGACTGATTGAGGAATAGATTCAGGAATTGTCAGATATTTTTAGTACCAGACAATATTGGTCATATGCAAAAAAACGCCGTAACGTGTCTGAAAGTCATAATCTCAATATACATACATATAATTTTAAGAATTAGGTCAAATACCAACTAATTTTCAAGTCAAGAGAGAGGGAGAAAAAAACATGAGTTTTAAAGAAACTACTTACCTTCATCGCCAGCCACTTGCTGAGCCTCCGTGGCGAAGCTGATGCACGGCTCCTTGAGACTGAACAGCGCCCAGGACTTGGACTTGAAGCTGTTGCCGTGGAAGCACGCCAGCGATATGTTGGTGCCGTGGAGCTCCATCGTACCGCCTAACACGGTGCCTACACAGAAATACAATCGGATTAAGACCTCTCTACCTATGACTAGGAACCTACAGAAGGTTCAAGGTTACGACTAAACAAGTTATTTTGTGTGAGTTGGTAGTTTTTGTGGCACGGATGTTTGTAAGAGAGATGTTCGTTTGAGAATTTGTATTTTAGGCTTTCAGCACACTGCTTACTTATATAAAAATATTAAAATCTCTCACGTTTCTTTTTATTATAATTATAGACCACTAATGTCCTAAAACTTTCCAAAACACCACCAAAAAAAAAATCTGCACTTCAAATATATGTTGCTGCCAGTTGCCTTCCGCAAGTTATCGCTCCACGTGGCCGGCGGTCGTTCTTCCGCTATGTTTGTAGAGACGCGGGCAACTGGATGAGAAGAGCCGAAGATCGAGCTCTGTGGCGTTCACTAGGGGGAGCCTACGTCCAGCAGTGGACGAATATGGGCTGATGACGATGAAATATAGGTTAAACTTGTAATCTTAAGGTGGAAGCTCCACGCTAGCCCGCGAAATTCAAATTTTCGTACGTTTTTTGCAATTTGCCGGTCATTGTCAGGCTGTACATTGAACTATAATTCTGTAAATTGAAAGTTACAGAATTATAATCATTAACATCATCAATACAACCCTCACATTGCATACAATTGGATTGAATGACTTTTTCATGAAATACACAATCAATACAGTTATATGCACTTTGAGGGCTGTTTTATTGATTTAAATGAATATAATTCTGTAACTAAATACCTATTACAGGCGCGAATCATATTTTGTTCAATGTACAGCCTGACAATGACCGGCAAATTGCAAAAAACGTACGAAAATTTGAATTTCGCGGGCTAGCATGGAGCTTCCACCTTAATGGAAGAAAAAGGTTGCTAACATTCCTATTTACGATGTATAATTGGTGATTTATGTATCTCTCTTACCATTAGCGGGCAGCGGGTTGGGCAGCGTGGAGAGCTGCATGCCGGAGACGAGCTGCAGCACCTTCTGCCAGTGGCGGTGGTGGCGCAGCTCGTGCTGCACCGGCGGCGGCTGGCCCTCCGCGGAAGACGTGGTTGGTACCGCTAGCATCAAATTCAAATATTTTATTTCAAGTAGACCAATATTCAGATTATTCAGCACGCCAGATGATCAGATGACTAACTGGTCAGACGATATTGTGAGGGCAGTAGGTACAAGTGGGTTGCACAAAATCGGCTACAGATTATCTATCTTATCTTATCAGTGGCGGAATAGAGAAGAAGCCATTACTCAGCAGATGACCAATATTAGAGTTACTTTTGAAATGTCAACACCAGAACTTCACAATTGACCAACAATACATACGTTCCCGTCGGTCTCGCCTCGCGTTCGTATAGTTGGGATGTAAGGAGCTGAACACCCGTTTGCTGGACTTGAACTGCTGCGTGAAGAACTCCTCCAGCTTCAGCTGCATCTTCAACAGGTCTGGAGTGGTGCTGCGAGACATCAGTATCTGCAGTTGGTGCCAGCTCAGTGTGCCGTGGGTCAGGATTATTGCTGGTCTACAGGGAAAAAAATATGTCGTTAATTTCTTATAGGTCTACTTATATATTCTGTCTATATAGTCTTTTTCTCTTCTCGAGAGCTGTCCTCTTTTAAGAATAAAAAAATCTATTGTAGGAGCCAATGAAAATAGACAGGCCATGCTAAACAATTTAATTTTTTCAATCGTTTCTGATCTTGGGGTAGTTGGACAATATCAGGAAACTGGTAATGAAGGGCGACTTTCAGGGTGTACCTGGAGGTGGGGCGATGAGGATGGCGGGCGGGATGCTTGTTCCTGGCCAGCCACTCGTCCCGGAGGGCGGCCTGCAGGGTGGACACCCTGGCCAGCAGTACTGGCGTGCCCATGTACTCCAGGCGCAGCTCCAGCGCCGCCAGCCGCACGCCGCACACGTGGCCCGGGTTGCAGCCCGCCTCCTCCTCGATGTGCACTGCCACAAACATTATTTATTTAATTATCATTTTGTGAGGACACATACATGCCTGATATATGATCTCGATGGCATGTAAACTCTACAAACACGCATTCAGCTCCTCTAATTGGTAAAAGCTTGTCACGCTCCGTGCCCAGCAGTGGGACAGAAGCGTTGCTGCTGATGTGAACAAGGTAATATGTAGAGAGCTAGAGTGCGGTGCGTGTATGGTGCAGCAGGTACCGTAGGTGTCGATGGAGGAGAGCGAGATGGCGCCGCCGACGATGCCGCCGCGGGCGTCCAGCTCGGAGCCGGCCAGCGCCACGCCCAGCAGCATGTTGCGGTGCCCGGTGCTGCCGATGCTCAGCCGCCCCGTGCAGTTGAAGTCGCGGCTCTGCCAACTGGACCGCGAGCAGAACACATTCATTTTATTCAAAATGCTGTTTAAAAACTTTATATAACACAATAAACTCTTTTATACAGGTACAATTTCATAAAGTTCTCAAAAACTCAATGCCAATTGAGTTAGTAATTACAATCAAAAGGACGTATGAGATTCAAAACAGAAACAAAGTGAATAATAATAAGTTTCTCTAAGTACAGTAATATTCATTATATTATTCTCTTTTTTTATGTGCGGAAAAAGTCCCGCCGCCTGGGGAAACAACGGGGTGCGTCGGACTCTGCCCAGCGTGAGCGATTACCAACTTAATAACCGAACCCGTCAACACCACCAGGGGTATGGGATTATATTATTATATAATCTACGCTTCTTGACCTACGATGTAAAAAAGTTCACCTGTCTAGTCATTAATAATTATCAGCGTATGATTATGACATGATGAGAGCTGTGGTAGTGGTGACACCAATGGACTGAGATGTCAAAAATCTCGAGTTCAAACCCAAGGCACGCACCACTGACTTTTCGGAAGTTATATTTATCACGTGCTTAATGGGTGAAGGAAAACATCGTGAGGAAACTTGCATGCTTGAGAGATTTTCTCGATGGCATATGAAGTCTGCCAACCCGCAGTATGCCAGCGTGGTGGGCTACAGCCTAATCCCTCTCAAATGAGAGGAGACCCATGCCCAGCAGTGGGACAATAACGGGTTGATGATGATGAGTCATTAATAAAGTTAAATATCAGAAAGCTTTTAAAGACTACACGTAACTAAACACAGAGAAAAAAAATTATGATGTACCTGACATTGCCCATGACGTTGCCCATGTTCATGTGTACGTTGAGCTTGGTGAAGTTCACGGCGAACAGCACCAGCGTCTCCCACGCCGCACCGATGGCGGGCGCCGCCGCCTTCACGTCTGTAGCGGGCAGACATACAAATACAAATAAATAAATAACAACATTTATTTCTTTCATCACAAGCTAGAATTGATTAATTAACAATGTTAATAATATTGCTACATAAAACCCAACATTGTGATTGAAAAAATACGAATAATTTATTTCTTTAAGAAATGGTTTTACGTTTGTGATTGGAGCCTCCCTTTAAGCAAGTAATGCCTGTGTTAGGAGACTCCAAAACATAACATCATAATACTTACCAAAATAATAAAAAAACAAATTATATCAAAACTTGTCACGGACTTAAACTTAACCAATCTATTAGTGATATTTTTTGTATTTTTCATTGTTTTTGGCTATTAAAAACGTAGTTCTCTTTAAAATATAATAATATTAACAATAAACAAACCGGAATACAATAATATTAACAATATTGGCATCTAAACAGCTGATTTCCAACAATGAAATGAGTGCATACAATTTTAAGACGCAAAGTTACCTTTGGGTTTTTGATAGTCAACAGTCTTTGCTTTCTCTCTCTGTGGCAGTACAGGCGATACGGGAGCGTTGCTTGATGTCCTACAGAGAATTATTGTTAATGTATTATCACAAAACAAACACTAATAATAATATTTCTAGCCTATACAATACATATTATGTTAAATCTTGATGATTTGCTTTTCGAAAATGCTAAAGAGCAGGACCTATATCAATTTGATATTACCCTCATCCCTTTATTTGTGAATATGTATGTTTTTTTTTTGTTTGTATTACTTTAAACCAAAATATCAACTGTTCTTCTCAGTTTTATAAATAGATGAACATTTATATAAACTTTGAGCATACATTTTATACAAAGTTATAACATAGATAGAGATAGAATATTCTTTATTGTACATACACCAAAAACTATACTTTTGCTGTGCCCGACAGGGTCCATAATTGTATCTAGAACTAAGCCTTAACACATGTATTTATAACATTATGGAATGCAATAAATTTGAATTGAATTGAAAAAAAAGACAACAATAAAGAATATACAGAAAATACAAAGAACAATTGGGGGTCTTGTCGGTAAAAGTCTTCCAGACAACTATTAGATGAACTAGAGTAATAATCTTATCTTATATATAAAAATCACGTCACGGTGTTTGTCGCTGAACTCCACCGAAACGGCTAGACGGATTATTATAAAATTTTGTATGTATATTTGGTAGGTCTGAGAATCAGTCGCAGGCTTACACTCCTAGGTAATAATGATGTCCCTCACCAGGCATATTTTTCTTTGTTTTTTTGACGAAACATTTTTTGTTTTTTTTTATGATTTGGCATTTAAAAAGTACATAAACCCCAAATTTTCACTCTTCTACCTCCAACCCCTATAATGTGGCAAAACGTTTGCTGGGTCAGCTAGCAATAATTAATATTCAAATAATATGAGCTGATATTATTTGTTATTATATAATATGAGATTACCCATGATCATGGCGCGTGTCATGCAGGCTGAGGTCTCCCAGGAACATGCGGCGCACTATAGTACGCCGGTACCACGCCTTAGGGAACGCCAGGATCTCGCCGAGACGCCGCATGTCGTACTTGAACGACGCCGAGCCGACGTCTACGATTGCTAGAGAAACGAAATTATGGGCGTTTATATCTTCATTGGATTTTGTTATGAGTAATCAAGTAAATACTGTACTTACTGAAATAATTATCATTAGCAAAAAAATATAAAATGTAGTTAAAATTATTTTACAAGGAACAGAAGAAGCTGCTAGCCCGTACTACAAATAACAGACAGTACCCTTATAATCAATGTATTATTGGTTTTTATGTGGTGGAATAACTTAAAAAAAATGATAAGGACCGGTTGCCATGGAAATCCTTCGGGGAGGCTCATATCCAGCTGTGAGTGAGGCAGAGGATATCTCATTTACCCGATATTATGATGATGATGAAAAAAGTTAGGTTGCTATACCTAAACAAACTTCTTTGGATTCTAGAGAATTATGGCTCTCATCATCATCATCATCATCAACCCATTAATGTCCCACTGCTGGGCACGGGTCTCCTCTAAATTGAGAGGGATTAGGCTATAGTCTACCAAGCTAGCCTACTGCGGGTTGGCAGACTTCATATGCCATCGAGAATGGTGCGTGCCTTGGGTTCGAACTCGAGACCTTTGACATCTCAATCCACTGGTCACACCACTAGGCTACCACGGCTCATAATTGGCCCTAAGTATATATGGCCCTAAGTATAGGCAAATATATGAAAGAAAGCACTTACTCGAAAACCTCACGGTAGCCTTCGACTGGTCCTGATCCGTTTGGAAGTCCAACTTCCTAGACCTGGACAGATGGAACTTGACGAACTCCACGTTGATGCTGAGCGAGTCCTTGCGCTCGGTGTCGGAGAGGGGGGACCACTGCGCCTCCTTGATGCTGGACTTCTTGCCGCCGTAGGGGTGGAACATGTTCACTGAGAAGTCCGCCAAGCAGCCGGTCACGCTCAGACCGCCCATCGCGACTGCTGGCTCAGCCATCTCTCTGTGTAGTCAAATTTTGTGTGAGAATTGCGTTGGGCTATTAACTGCTGGCTGGCTAACTGGTACTAGGCTAGCGTGTAGGACTATAGCCTAATAATTCTAAAATATGAGGAGACCAGTTCCCAGAATTAAGATAGTAAATGAGTAGATTTTCATGATTATGATTATGAATTGCAGCTGCATTCATTGGATTTACAATTTTATAATTAGTGTAGTTCCCAAGGGATTTAACGTAAGATTTTTGTTAGTCTCTAATTATAATATTGTAGATAGGAAGTTGTATTTGCTACTATTTCTTTTCAAACAAAACATTAAGAAACGGACGAAATGTTAGACGTTTTTGGGAATATCTGCATCGTGATGTAATGATCGGAAAGTATGGTATAAGTAAGTGTAGGATACTAACTCGTCACTGGCCCGCTTGGAGCTGAAGACGATCTGCAGGCTGGGCAGCTGCAGCAGGCACTCCACGCGCGAGGCCGGCAGGCAGCTGAACCGGAACGTGCTGGGCTGCATGTGGAAGTGCACGATCACGTCCACCGGGAACGACGCGTACACGTACTGCCCGTACGACGCGCCCTCCACCGAGCGGGAACGGGAACCGCTCTCCGCTTCTGTTGGGTATATTCTTACGTTAACAAAGATCTTTAAGCAGCTATACGTCGTTATAAACTCTTAAGGTTGAAAAAACGTCAAAATACTAGTACTGTACACTGTGGTGCAAGCAAGATTTACGATAACAATTATAAAAACAAACTAGTGGTAAAAATAAGGTAACCGATAAACCCGCAGTAGGCTAGAGTGGACTATTGCGTCATCCCTTATAAATAAGAGGCGACCCGTGCCCAGCAGTGGGACAATAATGGGTTCATCATCATCAGCCTATATTCGTCCACTACTAGACGTAAGCCTCCCCTAGTGAACGCCACAGAGGTCAATCATCAGCTCTTCTCATCCAGTTGCTACCAGCTGTCTATCGCAAGTCGTCGCTCCACCTGGCCGGCGGTCGTCCTACACTACGTCATCAATAATGGGTTGATGATGGAAAATGAACTAGTAGATTAAAGCGCCAAGGTTATATTAATTTACCTGGAGTAGGCGTCGAGAACGAAGCCTTCGTTGGGATAGGTTCCAAGGTCTGTTCCAAGAACTCTAGTATATGAGGACTGATGATGGTCTCTTCAGGAATGCTCTGCAGCGTGATCCACGCGAACAGTGCTGCTTTCTTCGTCCCCACCTTGCGACTGCCGACGTTAAGAGGTGGTAGGTTTGGCACGGTTTGAGGAGATACTGCCTCTTCTGGGAGGGTCTTCGATTCGTAATGGACCTGATGTAAAGGTTATAGTTTTAATATTGTTATATTTAAATTAAAGAGTCGTCGTAATGAATATACATTGAAAAGTTTATTTCTATTTGCTTTGTGTTACCGCCTACCGCGGCGGTGCGCGGTGCTGGGTTAGTCGTTTTAGTGTTGGTGTAGTGAGTGTATGTGTGTGTGTGTACCTTGAGGTCGAGTCCGGGCACGCGGAACACGGTGAGGTCGAGCACGGGCTGGTGGCGCGGGTGCGGCGGCTTGCGGCGCGCGGCCGTGGGCGAGCCGCCGCCCACCCCGCCCGAGCCCAGCCCCACGCCGGCCCCCACGCCCGCGCCCAGCCCCACGCCGGCCCCCATGCCCGCGCCCAGCCCCGCGCCGGCCCCCACGCCCGCGCCCAGCCCCGCGCCCTCCCCCAGCCCACCCGACGCCGACCGCCCTACGCGCATTCGTCCGCTATACATAAAATATTTATTACGATCATAATACTCAACTAAGATTTCAGTACCGTACCAAAAAAACAATATTTATCACAAATATCATCATTCTATTTTTTTATCTATATTAATCCAATATATTCTAAATCATCATCATAGGTACTTCAAATGCTAAAAAATTTGTAACCAGTATCTTAAGACAGATTGTAATATTATATCTACATAGTGGCTTGCAATATTTTCTAACCCATGTTATTCAAATGCAATAGGAGTATTTTCTATCAAATATTATACGATGTATACAACCGAAGACAAACTATCTAAAATGAAGAACTTAAAATGCACCTTACATCTTTAATCCTGCATTACTTCAGCATACTTACATCTTAACACTGTCGTCCTCTCTGCTAGGCTCCTTGGTGTGCAGTACACACTTGCCACTGTTGATGTACACCTTCACGTCCAGTTCGAAGTCGATGTTCGGTTCTGCTGTCTTCGCCTTGCTCGTCTTGTTCTCAGAGCTTAGACCCTCGGATGGAGGTACACTGCTGTTATAGAATTAATTTAAGAATATAATAATACGGGTAATTTTTTGTACTGTAAGTGATTTTATACATTATCTAGCTATAGATTTAGGTTGATTTGATTGGTCTACACAAAACATGTGAACGTTATGTTGATGTAAATTGCTCAAGCTAATTAAATTATTACACTAAATGGAAAAACTCGGAAAGTTCTTTAATTAACAAACTGTTTTAATGTTAATATTTAATTAAGTTATTTAGGTTGAGGAGATAAAAAACGGTATAACGATAATTATCTATATATATTCTAACGTTTCCAAATACTTAGTAGAACGTTTTTACGGAAAAAATAAAATAAAAAATTGTAAACATTACACAATTAAAAAGACATAACGACTAGGTAGGTATATTAACGCTTTTATTCTAACCTTCTCAGTTTACATTAGGAAAGAAAAGAAGAAAACTGAGTTTTAATTTTAAAGATTCTCGTCAAAACAGACTGTAATACCGACGCCAACTATACCTACGCCGTTAATATTGACTGTATCAATACTGACGCCAACGATACCGACGCCATTAATAGTGACTGTATCAATAACGACGCCACAAATAGTTACGCCAACAATACCGACGCCTTTTATATTGACCCTATCAATACCGACGCTTTTAGTACCGACACCAACAATACCAGCGCCATCAATACCGACGCCAACAATACCAACGCCGCCAATACCGACGCCACTAATACTGAAACCAACAATACCCACGCCAACAATACCGACGCTACCAATACCTACGCATCCAATACCAACGCCATTGATATTTACCATATAAATACCGACGCTTTAAAAACCAACGCCAATCATACCGACCAACACCACCAATACTGACGTCATCAATGCCAACGCCAACAATACCGAGGCCATCAATACCGACGCTTCCAATACCGACGCCACCAATAACAACGCCATAAATATTGACTGTATCAATACCGACGCTTTCATTGCCGACGCCACAAATACCGACGCATTTAATACCGACGCATTTAACACCGACGCCATCAATACCGATGCCATCAATAACGACGCCATTAATATTGACCTTATCATTACCGACGCTTTCAATACCGACGCCATCAATACCGACGCCAACAATATCAACTCCGTTAATACCGACGCCATCAATATCGACGCCGTCAACAATACCGACGCCAACAACACCGACGCTTTCAAAACCGACGCCAACAATAACGACGCCTTCAATACCAACTCCACCAAAACCGACGCCAACGATACCAACGCCATAAATACCGACGCTTCGACGACCGACGCCACAAATGCCGACGCCAATAAAATCGACGCCAACAAAATCAACACTTTCAAAACCGTCGCCACAAATACCGAAGCAACCAATACTGGCCCCAATCATATTGCAATAACGACGCCACCAATACCGACGCCAATAATACCGACGCCAACTATACCAAAGCCGTCTATACCGACGCCAACAATACCCACTAATACTGAACAACAAACTCGACGGCACAAATACCGACGCTTTCAATAAAAACGCCATCAATACCGACGCCATTAATATTGACCCTATCAATACCGATCGATCAGTATCAGTACCGACGCCATCAATACCGATGCCATCAATAACGACGCCATTAATATTGACCTTATCAATAACGATGCTTTCAATACGGACGCTTTCAATACCGACGCCATCAATAAAAACGCAAACAATATAGACGCCGTTAATACCGACGCCAACAATACTGACGCCACCAATATCGACGCCGTCAATACCGACGTCAACAATACCGACGCCAACAACACCGACGCTTACAAATCCGACGCCAACAATACCGACGCCATCAATACAAACGCCAACGATACTGGTCCCATTAATATTGCAATAACGACGCCACCAATACGGACGCCAACTATACCAACGCCGTTAACACCGACGCCACCAATACCGACGCCAACTATACCAACGCCGTCAACACCGACGCCACCAAATACCGACGCCAACAATACCCACTAATACTGAACAACAAACTCGACGTCACAAATGCCGACGCTTACTATAACAACGCCATCAATAATGACGCCATTAATATGGTCCCTATCGTAACCAACGTTTTCAATACCGACGCCGACAATACCGACGCCATCAATACCAACGCCATCAATACCGACGCTTCGAATACCGACGCCACAAATACCGACGTCAACAATACCGACGCCAACAACACCGACACTTTCAAAACCGACGCCAGCAATACCGACGCCATCAATATCAACTCTACCAATACCAACGCCAACAATACCGACGCCATCAATAACGACGCCATTAATATTGACCCTATCAATACCGACGCCATAAATACCAACGCCATCAATAACGACGCCAACAATATCGACGCCATTAATACCGACGCCAACAATACTGACGCCACCATTATCGACGCCGTCAATACCGACGCAAACAACACCGGCGTTTTCAAAACCGATGCCAACAATACCGACGCCATCAAAACCGACGCCACAAATACCGACGCCACCAATAACGACGCAAACAATACCGACGCCGTCAATACCGACGCCATTCATACCGACGCCAAGAATACCGACGCCATCAATACCGACGCCATCAATACCAACGCCACAAATACTGACGCCAATAAAATCGACGCCAACAAAATCAACGCTTTCACTACCGTCGCCACAAATACCGAAGCCACCAATACCAACGCCAACAATAACGACGCCATCATTACCGACGCTTCCAATACCTACGCCATCAACGCCGACACCAACAATAACCGACACCCTTAATATTGATTCTATCAATAACGACGCCGCCAATACCCACTCCAACAATACCGACGCCAACAATATCGACGCTTTCATTGCTGACGGCACAAATACCAACGCCAACAATACCGACGCCATTAATACCAACGCCATCATTAACGACGCCATCAATACCGACGCCAACAATAATCACTAATACTGAACAACAAACTGGACGCCACAAACACCGACGCTTTCAATACCAAGGCCATCAATACCGACGCCGTTAATACCGACGCCACCAATACCTACGCATCCAATACCGACGACATTGATATTTACCATATCAATACCGACGCTTTCAAAACCGACGCCAACAATACCGACGCCACAAATAATGACGTCAATAAAATCGACGACACCAATTAACGTTTTCAATACCGATGCCAAAAATACCGATGTAATCAATACCGACGCTTCCAATACCAACGCCAACAAAATCGACGGCACCAATACCGACGCCATTAATATTGACCTTATCAATACCGACGCCATCAATGGGACTAATACTGAACAACAAATTCGACACCACCAATACCGACGCCATCTATACCAACTCCACAGATACTGACGCCATTAATATTGACCCTATCAATACCGACACCAACAATACCGATGCCGCCAATACCGAAGCTTTCGATACCAACGACATCAATACCGACGCCATTAATATTGACCCTATCAATACCGACTCTTTCATTACCGACGCCAACAATACCGACGCCATCAATATCGACGCCAACAATATCGACGCTTTCAATGCTGACGACAACAAAATCGACGCCACAGCAACCGACGCCATCAACACCGACGCTCACAATACCGACGCCAACAAAATCGACGCTTTCAATACCAAAAAAACCGCGAACCCAAACGAAGTCGCGGGCAAAAGCTAGAATCTGATAATAACGAAGTATTTATGAATTATTCAATTTGAACTAAATATTTATCTTCAAATTATTATTTAAAACTACTTCCTACATAAGAAAAACTCTGCACTTATACACTTTGAAAAAAGAGTCGAAATATATTATACGATCCGTTCATTGAACATATTGACATAAATAGTAACAAGAATGTTGAAGTGATATGTTATCAAATAATACATACGTATGGTCATGTTTCCTCCTGAGTTCCACTCCCTCCAGCTCGTCGGGCCAGTGGTCGGGGTGAGCAGGCAGCGAGCTCTGCCGCTGTACAGCCGGCACCTGCAGCGGCCGCCCCGAGGCGCCCGCCCCACCCGGCCGCGGGCCCCGCAGGGACGCTGACCGGGACGGACCTGGGGGAACCACCATTCATTTCATTATTCCTAGTTTCACGCTGTAGTTTTGAACTAAATTGTCGGTTGCAGAATAGGCTTAACTGACAGCAAATGCCCATGCTGTCAGAATAGTCACTCCCCCAACGAGCTCTGGTAACCTGACTTACTTGCAGAAACAACTATTGTTGTTTTACTGCGGTGTTTTGTAAGGCGGAGATACTTTCCCAGTCGGGCAGCTAAATTTGAGTGAGGAATCTCACTATGCCCTACCTCTCAAAACGTAACCCTACACCAAATAATATGTAGATTAGATTCTTTAACTGGTAATAACAAAGGCATCTGACTATTTTGGCTGCGTTTACCATACTAAGTGAGAAATATTGATTATACAATGATTGATATTCAAATCAACCGTCCCAAGGAATGAGAAGAAAAACGTAAAACCAATAGACAGGTACAAAACTACAAAACCTTCATATAATGTCCATATTAAAGATATAAGAACTGACCAGTAAGCGGCTCGCTTTCCATGGAACTCCAGCTGCCGCCCTCGATGATGTCAGCGAGTCTGTTCTCATCATCGCCCAGGAGAAGCGTCTCCCCAGAGTCGCCCACGCCCGCTGGCATCACCAGGTTTGGTTCCACCACACTGTGATTATTTGACACATTTGTATTTCTCAAAAAAAAATACAGTCGAATTGAGAACCTACTCCTTCTTTGAAGTCGGTTAAAAAACAACAAAACAAGTTACAAAACATAATCTTCAGTCTTCATCTAATTACAAAATCTATGAAGCATTTATTTTAGGTACTATATCATTGCCTGTGATAAGAGAAACTAAAGACAGTACTACAGAACACAATTTTAGTTAGTTATAAATACTGTTTATCTCTTTAAGTTAAGTGTTTGAGTTGAATTCGCGTTAAGTTTTATTTTTAATAGATATTGAACGAGTTGTAACAATAATATAATTTATCCTAAGAACAAACTTAACACTTAATATGTACCAATTTTCAACTACACTTTTTTAAACATTAGGTGGGATTAACACAAGGGTTGATTAAAACAACATTATCGTGGGTGGGTTTACAGAAACGCGAGAAAATTACCGGTACAACGTATAAATATTTGTTCCTACTATGCTTGCTTCGTTTATGAAGTACGAAGCCGATCTTACTGTGATACAAGCAACGTCGCGTCGTTGAATCAATAAAAAAGTATTTATTTACCCTTCAAAGTCTTTCCTCTCTTGCGGCGGGGTGGGCACGACGAACGATTTGCTTCTGTTGGAGCCCAGTCCCAGCTTGCCTTTCGTGATGGAACTAGCTCGCACGCTCTGTCGACGTAGCTTTTGAATCATGTCCCTAAAAGAAGTAAAACAATATAGTCACGACATAGAATAACTATTAATACTACGTACCTACATAAAGTTAATTTTTCTATATTTTTTTAGTAGCAGCATTACAAGCTTGTATTTGTACCCGGTCAATGGCAATAGACCTTAGGTGGCACCTTTAGGTATATGGGTCACTCAGGGCCGGCTTTAGGGTGGGGCAATCAGGGCGGCCGCCCAGGGACTTACAGAGGGCGTTACGCGCGCTAGCTTAACTTGTTCACTTTTGTCGGGAATTTCTTAGTAGTAATTTAAGAGCTTTTTTAGGTACCAGTGCCCATATACCAATTAAAGGAGCACCAAAAGAATCAGTCGCGTGGGGCGCTTAGATGATTAGGGTACTCTCTGGGATACTATACCTAAACAATTATAAAAAGCACTCTAATTGTAAATGACCTAAAAACACAACGAATTAGGTCTACTAACACTTCTATTAATGTGGTTAAATAGATGTATCGTTTTCACATACCTCCTGAAGTCTTTGAAGACCAGCGCCTCCAGGTCGTGCAGCCTCTTCATCTCGTACTCGATGGTGGTGTGGCTGGCGCCGAGGGTGCGGAGGTCGTTGATGATCTTGGCCTGCTCGTTCATCTCCTTCTCGATGAGCTTGGAGCGCTTCTTGGCGTCGATGCTGGTGTCGAACACGAAGGCCGGTAGGTGGTCCGTGTACTTGCGACGGAGGATTATGCTCTCCTGGTACAAGAATTGGAATTTTAAATTATATAAGGAACTAGACTTCGTTTGCATAGAGTTAGTAGTAGTTTGATCCAATCTGATTTTTCATCGCTCTGTATAATATTTATTTTTATCACATCTATTCAAAAAGAGCTAGTTTATTCCTCGTAAACAGGGACCAAAATAGCTCATTAATCCCTAGGGACCAAAATTGATTTGAATTTGGAATGTGGATATTGTTAGTAAATGTTACAATCAGCAAAGAGGTGAATCACAAACCATGCGGGAACAATGTATTGAATATGTGACTGGCTGAAAAACTGCGTGCGCGCCAAATTTAAAAAAAGTTGATGAAAAATAAACAACGCGCGAAATTAAATGCATTCTGCTTTCGTTCGTAGTTGATTCATATTCAGATTTTTGAATTATAAAAATCAGCCTCTAATTATTTATATTTTATGTCTTATGGTTCTTAATTGTACGTAAATAAATTCTTGTTCATAAGTTGCACTTACTTATTTTCTCATAGAAGGTGATAAAAAGTAGAGTGTCCACCTCGGGAACAACACTATTTTAAGCTCGAGTGACATACTTTTAATCCCTTGCTGCGCTCAGGATTCTAGTTAAGAATCCCTCGCTCCGCTCGGGATTCTACTCTAGAATTCTTCGCTCCGCTCTGGATTACAAAAAACACTCTCGCCTTTAAAATAGTTGTTTGCTCCCTAGGTAAACAATCTACTATTGTTACCCTATTAGAAATTAATGATTACCGCATATAAACTTCCACCCCTTTTTTCCCTTTTAAGGGAGGATGTACGGGATAAAAACTAAAAATTTAATCTAAATCGTTCAGCGGTTGAAGCGTGAAAAGGTAACAGACAGACACTTTGCCATTTATATTAAATTATGGAATATGGAATAGCATGGAATTAAATATGGACATAGATTTGTACTATGAGATACAAAATTCTTCCCATTTTTAAGGTGCTTCATTAAATTAATAAGCTACTAAACAAAAGTCTTACATAAGTAATAATATGTTATATAATTGGGAACAAGGATCTGACGTAGAATTTGCAAAAAGCATTTCTGCAAAGCGGAAGAAAAGAGTTGGACGTGATATGAATAGTTTACGTATTACGTTTAGTATTTCTTTTACGAAGAGCAGTAGATTATTGTTGACGAATATCCAAAACCTGGCACATTCACTTTAGTAGACTATCACAACAGTAACCTATGACCTGTAAAAACAAGATCCTCGTACCTGAGAGTCTTTGCTGTTATCGGCCTCGTCATCAACATCACTCTCATAGTCCATCTTCAGTGGGTCTTCTTCCTCATATCCTGGCAGAAAAATCCCATAAATAAACTTATGCAGCTCAGATTATTCATCTTATATTGTTAGGAGAAAATACATCATCATCCGTCTTATTGCTAGGCACATGTTTTGATTGTGGCGTGACCAATGGACTGTCCATTGGTCACGCCACAATCACAGTTTTGTTCTATAAAATAGATAAGTTATTATAATGTAAAAAGGCAATAGTACTCACCAGTCAACATGGTGAGGGTATGTCCGAGAGCCGACAGTTGCTTGCCGACGTTCACGTCCAAGTGTATGTCCACGCCCTCCATCTGCCAAGACACGTTCAAGAACCATTTCGCGTTTTCTGAAACAAATGTGTTTATTAAATGTTATTGTTAAAAAATCGTGACAGACATGGCCTTTTTTGAAGGCGCAGAAAATCCTCGTGGACTGTCACCCCTACTGCCTACTGCCGCCTGGGGAGGTAATAGAATGAATCGGTCTCCCCCTAGAGTGGATGACCGATTGAATAATTCGCACGCATAAACGACAGGGACTATGGGATTCGCAAGAGCATTCACCATGACCCCAACAGGAAACAGAAATTGCACAGTTGAAATTAGCAATTATTAATAGTATTTTTTTTTATTTCTAAACTACAATATGTTATTTATATGATTTGAAAATAAGCTTACCGTTATGTTTGGCGGCAGTGGTCCTGCTGCAGACCTCGTAGGTGCCCTCGGAGACGCAGCAGACGTTAAGGCTGGGCTCGTCAGGGCGAGGCTTCCAGTCGTCCAGCGAGGCCTCGAAGTCCAGCGCGAAGCGGAGGCACAGGCCTACGAAGCGTCCCTTGGACACCAGCGCGCCGGACGAGCAGGCGCCGATGCTGGTGGCCTCTAGCGTCACCACGACGGCTCCTCGCGCTTCCGCCTCGCTGCTCCAGCCGCGCCCCAGGCCCCAGCGTGCCTACACAATACATTATGAAAATCAGGCTATTTGTACCGTTTGCAGCGGAAAAAAGACAGGACAGGACGGAGAGTCTGGGTATCCGGTCTTTCAATTGTCTTCGAAGCTGATCCTAAAGCTGAATCTTCCACGATGAGAGCGCGTAGCATATGTAAGCGATCCCGCCAATACACAGAAGTTTTGTTACTGATGGTGGTTTTAATCGATAAATTATGCAAAAAGCGCATGCCCCTATCAGAAAATATAGTAAGCTACCCTCACCATCTAGCGATTTTAAGCCCCAACACGTCTATCAAATTGTTGGCCAGTTGCTGAAAATGCGACGTTGATTTTCCCCAGAAAACATAAATTGTAAAATTCAACAAAATTTACTTACGAATCTATTTTTTATTTATTACGTTCAATGTATTGTAACGTATCAACAATCATCTGAACCATCTAAAAATAGCAAACTATTTGCCTCCAAATATCATGAAACCTTAAGAAACATCTTACCATAGGCGGTTGGTTCAGCGGCAGACATATTCCGATATCGTCAACGTTCAGTTGTAAGAACAACGTGCTTAGGTGCGGCGTTGTGATTTGTGACGTCAGTTGTACCTTTAACAAAAATAGAATGCGTATAAAATACTAGCTGATTCCCGCGGCTTCGTCCGCGTGCAATTTAACTAAAAAATAAAAGTTTCTTATTAACTTTGCCGTTTTACCCCCTTAGGGGGTGTTTCAAAAATCCTTTCTTAGCGGATGCCTACGTCATTACATCTACCTGCATGCCAAATTTCAGCCCGATCCGTCCAGTGGTTTGGGCTGTGCGTTGATAGATCACTATATCAGTCAGTCACCTTTGAGTTATATACCTATATTTAGATATGTGGCCAAGAGAGAGTAAGGTAAGTATGAGAAAATTTAGAACTTAAGAGAATTTGGACCGAAAATATACAAGCGCTGAATTTAATTGCAGAAATGTACATTGTATCCCGATGAAATCATGGAGTTTCTCATTGCTTCGGCTTCACAAAGAAGACTAGAAATTTACCAAGGGCGGCCGTTTTAGGAAAATGTGGGTCACCATGGTAATTTGAAAATTCCTAGTATATGGTCTGGAGGGCAATGTAGTTGATGGTTAAAATACATAGTGATGTGACCAGTGGACTGAGAAGTAAAGGATCGTTCTCAAGACACGCCTTTTATTTGAGAGGAGGTCAGTGCCTAACAATGGGACAGTAAATGGGTGAAAGAGATGTTGTCACGTTCCGCCTGGGCGGAGCGTGCAAGCGAGAGCGCTGAACAAACGATAGAGAGGTAGACACGATCAGCGTAAGCGTTCGGCTTGTGACGCTTTTATCTCTTTTCCATTCCATCGGCCAAATGATATCACGTAAAACGACTTTACTGACAACCAATATTTCTATAAGAAAATTGACTGCATTTGACAGCATCTCATCTGATGGTAAGTGACAATGCAGCCGAAGATCGGCTTCGGCTGCATTGTCAAACTCAAAGAATGTCTACTGTCAATCTCGCCTTAATAATATTCCTGAAATTAAGATACACAGCGCCATCTAGTTCCGTGCTAAGCAACGAGGCTTGTGTTACGGATACTAGTTGGTTGATGGTTGACAAAAAAAAGTATATCTCCAAAAAAGGATATATATGTAGTGTACTACATATATACTCTTTTTTTGGAAATACATACATATTATACATAGATACATCTATGACTCGGATACAAATGTTTATGCTCATCACACAAACATGTGTCCCTGCCAGGATTCAAACCCAGGACCCATAGCACAGAAGGCAGTGTTAACTATCGCTGGACTAATTGGGTCGTCAAATTAATAGGATGAATGGAAGATGAACTACTACTATATCATTGGTTACCTTCTCAAACACCTGTTGAGTGGCGGTGAGCACTTCCTTGTTCAAGTTGAGTCTCTTCTCGTTCCAGTACTCGTAGGCGTTCTTGTAGTTGAGCCACACAAGGATGGCCTTGTCCACGGCCACCGGCTGGATGTAGATCAGCGGCCGCTTCAGAGTTATTAGCACCACTTCCTTATCTTCACCGCATACCATCTCGTCTTGGAACGCGTTGCGCATCGCTGATAGAAAGATTCAGATATATTACCTTGAACTGGTTGTTAGTGTTTGTTTGTATATGTTTTAGATAGGTATATAATACATATATATATACCTTAAGTTTTATGATAAACCGTTACCTAAAACATAACCTGTAGTTGTGCTGTAGTTGTGTTGTACTTAAGTGTCCGTTAAGTTTTCTTTTTTAAATTAAGTTTGTCGCTAATCGTGAAAACCTGTAATTGGCTTTATGATACATACTTTTTCTATTTTACTGTATTTTAAAGCTGTTGGTTTTCCAAATAAAAATAAATAATAAAACAGTGTAAAGTAAGTTAAAAGTAAAGTAATATTACAACATTATAAAACCGGCCAAATGCGATTCGAACTCGCGCATGAAGAGTTCCGTACTATTTACCGGTTACCTGTCGCCGTTATTAATACAGAGCAAAAAAATCACGTTTGTTGTATTTGCTGTTACAGCGGCAACAGAAATACATCATCTGTGAAATTTCGACTATCTAGCTATCACGGTTCATGAGATACAGCCTGGTGACAGACAGACGAACGGACAACTTAGGCTATTAACTATTTGGGTACGGTACCCTAAAAAATGTATTACTATTCATATTTAATAAACTTATATAGATTCGTAAGACATAAATAACATAAAGAAAGCAAAATTCAACACATCAGGCGGATACCTCAGTGGCTCAGTTGGCAGAGCGTCTGGAGTACCAATCCAGAAGACGCGGGTTCGAGTCCCGCCCGAGGTTGAATTTTTCTTTCTTAATAAAATTTTATAATCTTAGCTTGAAATAAGCTAAAAAAATACATCATCATCATCATCATCATCAACCCATTAATGTCTCACTACTGGGCACTCCTCTCAATTGAGAGGGAGGGATTAGGCTATAGTCCACCACGCTAGCCTACTGCAAAAAATACAAAAAGATTTAATAAAATTTATATAGATAACTTACATATTCTAGTGTTGAAGAAAGCGTACTGTTGGAACTCGGGCTCTGCTTCTTCAAACATCGCGTTGCGGATCAGTTGGCCCAGGCTCAGGTTCACATCCACCTATACGAGTATAATAATACACTACACAAACAAGAAAATCAGTGAACTGTTGGACCTTATACTGATAATTATAAGGGTGAAAGTGGCCGCAAATTTTTGGGTTGGACGTCGGTAGCTGTCCTTTTTCGAATCAAGTTAGAAGTTTGACATTAGACTGATGTCAACTGACATCACTTGTTAAGGAGTATAACCTGTATATCAGAGTTCATCTACTCAACTATATTGCAGGATATAAAAAGGCACACAATTCCACCATCCTCACTTAGGTAGCATTTATTTACTATATATTTTTTGTTATTATTATACTTACATACACACGCCTTTTTTATTTATTATTATTAACTTTTATGTAGGTACAGTCTAACAACCTAATTGGTATACATGCAACCATCGACCGATCCATGTGTGGATGTAAACCAATTAGCTTGTCGAGTCCGACACTGAGATTTGGAAAGGGAAAATAACTCGTTACCCGTGGTGTTGGATCTGATAGCTCAGCCACAGATAATAAAGTCATCAAGAAGAAAGTAAATAGGTGACCTGTGCTCTAGCGAAGAGTCGCACTTCATGCGGCTCGGTGGGCTGCTGCACGTTCTGCACGCGGTTGGAGATCTCGAACTCCACGGCGCCCGTCTCCAGCCGCACCGCCGAGCTGCTCGGCGTCGTCGCCGTCAGCTGGATGCGCTGCGGGACACTCACCGTCAAATATCATGCTGCGGGACACTCACAGTCAAATATCATGCTGCGGGACACTCACAGTCAAATATCATGCTGCGGCACAAGCATAAAAAATCATGACCAATTTCACCACCTTTTGATGTTTCGGTAAAAACATGTTTTTTTTTTTATACTACAAGGGTTTCAAACAAGCTTACAGCTCGCCTGATGGTAAGCGGTTACCGTACGTAGCCTATAGACGTTTGCAATGCATGAGTTGACGCTTGCGCATTGCTAACCCTGTAGAAACCGTTTAGGTTCCTCAAATCTGTTTAGGTCACCAAACCGACAGCAAACGGAATTCTCACGCTGCCAGTATAGTCACTCCCCCAACGAGTTCTGGTAACCTTACTCCCTCGCAGACACACAACTATTGTTGTTTCACTGCGATCTTCTGTAAGGCGGAAGTACTTCCCCAGTCGGGCAGCTCAAATGGAGCGAGAAATCTCGCTATCCCTACCTCCCATTTGGGATTTGATTTTCGGCGTAAAGGTACAGTCTAACAACCTAAATGGTGCATGTATACAAATTAGGTTGTTAGACTGTACCTATACTATCGACTAGATAACTATCGACCAATCCATTTATGGATGTAAGCCAATTTGTTTGTCCGAGTGTACATAATATATGATTTAATCTCCACATTTTGAATCCTTTACTGTATCCATAGTCATGGGCAGATAGTTATATATTTTCTGTCGTATAATATACTACGTATTTCAGAATAATTATGCTTAAAAACTTGTTCAAAATTCCGAATCGGTATTATATTTATTTTAATTTCTTTTTGATAAAATATCAAGCAAAGTTAGTACATTAAGCAATTTATTAAGGGCATGTGTTTTGATTACCTTGATTCTGATGGTGAGTGAGAACAGTATCCTGCTTAGTGCTGACGTGGAGGCTTCTTCCTCATTCCACAGTGGTACGGGCTTCTCACCACCGTACACTTTCTGTACTACTTCGTTCACTTCCTGGAAATCAAAGACCTGTTAAGTATCATGGCTTACAAAATAGTAATAAAATAATATAATATAATAATATATATTTTTGCGACATTTTTACACAGCACCATCTAGTTCCAAACTAAGCAGAGCTTGTACTATGGGTACTAGACAGTGGATATAATACTTATATACTTTTTTTTGTACATACATACTTATACATAGGAAACACACAGACGAATACAAACACTTATATTCATCACAGAAATATTTGTGTCCCGTGGGAATCGAACCCACTACCTCGTGATCAGCAGTCCGGTACTCGAACACCACAGAGTCTCACCTTCATGAACACCTTCTGCACGAAGACGAGGTGGTTGAGCAGGTCGGTGGAGAGCGTGTGCTCGAAGAGTCCGATGTCGGCGGCGGCGGCGACGTACCGGCCGGCGCGCAGCAGGGCGCCGTCGCGCCGCGCCGCGCCGCGCTGCTCCAGCACGCGCCCCGCCACGTGCACGCCCGGCAGCCACACCGCCGCCTCCGCCGGGATGTTGGCCTCCGACACCTGCGCCGCACATTACCAACATTGGTTATCTCAAACACCCCACAATAACAATTTACTTTATAAAAGATAAAATTTAAAAATATATTACTGAGATACCTTAGGCAAAAAGCAGTCGGAAAACGTTAATTTTAGAAAATAAAACAGCAAACTAAATTTTAAAATTAAATTCCAACGTTTCAGCTTCAGCTTTCATACACCATTCGAAGTTTCAACTGTCAGTACAAAGTATCACTGCATTTGTTTACACAGCCAACTGACGTCATTACCACAAATCAATATGGAGTCCACTGCGTCTGCGTTTTCGTCAAATTACGCCCGAAATTTGAAAATGCAAAATGTTATTTTTTTGTGCTTCATAAGTATTATAGAATCTAATTGAGACAGTTCGAAAATGGGTGTAATACCCTACTTACTTCGTATACTTAATCGTAGCATTTAATTCACTCACCAAACTATACATTTATCAAAACTCCGATTCTAAGATTTAGATCACCACAATTAGGTGTTTATCATTTTATATGTCCACCTATAGAGGCCGCAGTGAAACAGCAATGTTATAGTTGTTTCTGCGAGTAAGGAAAATGTCTAAAGCTCAGAGTTAGGGGAGTAACTATTTTAACATTATAAGACTTCCGTTTAAACTCTATTAGTATGAAATATTACAGTTCTTTTAAAGCCACAATGATTTCAGGAAAAGAAAACCTATCCAGCAAATAAAAACACGCAAAAATCTATTATAAAGAACTACTGTATGCAATTTTTTGAATGTGAAGCGTAAATAAATAGTTTTCTACGTAAATGAGTACTTCGTTTGTATCCTTCATGTAAAAATTTGGATAGATCTAGTAACCTGTAAGAATGATTACCTGTAGCTTGGTGACGAAACTAAGCGAGTGTTGTTGTAGGTCTACAGTGAACTGCGCCTTGTTGCCGGTCACGCCGGAGCTTTGGACTTGCTCCATCTTGTATTGCGCCTGTAGCGATGGCAACAGTGCGGCTGTTATGCTGAGGCTCTGTGAACGCACATAATTATCTAAAAGATCACAAAGATTTAAAGCAACCTCCTGCCCGTTTTCCCACTTTATTTGTCACCTTGACATTAAATTTATATTTTTGATTGCACTTTTTATTAAAATAAAAAACAACAAATGTATTTTCCAAATATCTGATACACTTGCTGCTATGATGTTTTCTTTGCGTTGTTATAATGAAAGTAGATTTTGAATTAGTATGTAAGGTGTACCTGTAGTAGTATAGAGAAGTGCAGATGCAGCGGGTTGAGCAGCGGATGTTCCGGTGGCGGCCGGGGCGCCCGGGGGGGCCGTGGGGCGGGGGCCGGCGAGCCCTCCGACGACGAGCCCGAGCCCGGCACCGGGGCCGCCCCGCCCGGCCCCGTGCGGGAAAGCCGCGACGAGGTGCGGGTCACGCCCAACTCCTACATATACACACGTTTATGATTAACCGTCCAATATTCATTTATATGCACAACTTATGAAAGACTTTCCAATGACAAAAAAGAACCGAAATATGTTTACACAAAAATAATTTATAAAGTTATTGGACTTTTCATTTTGATATTTCGTTGTAATAAAAGGGTAACAAAAGGCAGTTTAAATTATTTTCATTTTAAACGTACGGAGGTATATCATATCTATGAACATATATACACAGTATGCATATAGCTCATGGGAAGTGTGCGGTGACGATGTCTAAAGTTTTCACTTGAAAAAACCGTTTAACACTTTTTGTTTCTAAGGCTTCAATATTGGGAGTATATGGCCCCGCCTCCCACACGTACAGCGCCTGCGACTTGTGTGTGTGTGTACCTGCAGCGTGGAGGAGAGCTGCCGGCTGGAGCGCGTCATGACGCCGTGCAGCGCGACGGGGTGCTGCGGCAGGTCCACGCGCACGCCGCCCACGCTCAGCAGCGCCGTGGCGCCCGCGCGCCCCGCCTCCCACCCGTACAGCGCCTGCGACTTGCCCACGCTCACGCGCACCACCGTCCTGCCCACACAACTAAGCTTAATACCAAGGGCGAGCAATCCAGCTTTCAAGTCAATAGTTCAATTTGATAATACACCCCGGCCTGAATCCCTGCTTGCCTCCTCCTGCATGCCTGCTTAACAACCTTGTATTAATGTATTGCACAGCTGATGAATGCATGTTCACAAGTCACTGATATCAGTGCTACCACCCGTTCAGTAAATATTTTGAAGAAATAAAGTTACACAGTTTCTTTTACGCCACCAACCTAATCAATAGAAAACAGTTTGGCTTTACCAAGGGTCGTTCGACATCCGATACCCGGTGCTGAACTTCTAGGTCACATTTTTGATGCATGGGAAGAATCACACGATACCTTAGGTATCTTTTGCGATTTGTCTAAGGCATTTGATTGCGTTCTTCACGAAACATTGATCAGGAAGTAACAGCACTATGGCGTAAGGAACACTTCTCTAAATCTTCATATTTAGTACCTGGGTAAGAGGATTCCGAAGGTGGACGTCAATGGAAAGAGATTTCCAGGGTCGGTAGTTACTATGGGAGTTCCGCAAGGCTCAATTCTGGGCCCTTTTTATTTCTAATTTATATTAATGACTTACCCTATCTGATGGGGGATAATCAAGACATTTGATTTGATTTGATGATACCTCGCTTTTATTTAAACTAAAACGTCAGCAAGGAACTAAATACGATACGATACGATTGGACACTGCTATCTCGAAAGTGGTACATTGTTTTAAATTTGCATTAAATTATATTTATAATTTACTTATTATATAATTTAATTAATTATATAATTTACTTTTGAATTTAAATAAAAACGAAACGTTTTAAGTTTACAACACCTAACGTTAGACAGGTTAAAACCAGTGTACTAAGTAACGGTGGAGAGTTGGATCTTGTAGATACCACAGTATTTTTAGGCATTACCTTAGATGCTAAACTTCAGTGAGGCCCACATATAGAGAAATTGTCGAAGAAACTTAGATCGGCATAATATGCCGTTAAAAAAATTCTTCATTTAACGAATATAGATAAAGCTCGTATAGTATAGTTTAGCTATTTGCATAGCGTGATGTCATACGGCATTCCACCACGGGGGAATGCTGCTGACATCCAAATAATCGTTTATGTAATATATCGTTTATGTAATATATAACATATAATAATAATCGTTTGTATTACAGAAAAGGACTATTCGATCAATTTATAACTTAAGTCTCAGATATTTCTGAGGGAGAAATTTAAAGAGATTGATATTATGAGTGTTCCATCACAGTATTACGAAAATTTATTATATGCTCACAAGAATATCAATCTCTTTAAAAAGCATTGTGATATCCATAACATTAAAACTAGAAATAACAATAAATTTATTGTGCCTGCAACTAGGCTTCTTTAAATGTCAATGCATACGCTTTTATAACAAAATTCCAACCCATGTACAAACATTAAGTCTCAGCGGATTTAAATCCTTTATCAAACAGAGACTATGTGCTAAAGGCTACTTACTATATACAAGGTGTTGATTTGCATCCTCGTCAAATTCAAGGACGTAATTATGCTAATGATTCTCGACCCAAAGCAACAATAAAATGAGTAGGTATTTTTTATTTTTATTTTACTTGTTTACGGAAATCCGTAAGTGTGAACCAGCCGTATTTAAACGCGGCCCGTCTGTTACTAGCCCTATAACAGCGCTTTCACACACAAACAAACGCAAACAATACATACACAACGCATACGCAACGATCATTCATCGATCGATTCGTAGGTACAAATCCCTAGCCACGCCGCCGCGACCCCGGAACTAACAGTCTGTTTGATGTCGCCGACGCGTGCGCGCGCTTTGCGAATTTCACTTCTCGGTACATCGTTGAGACGTAGGTACGAAGTGCAAGATGACGGACAACTATCCGAATGTCGAGTTGGTAGATATGGTCCGCCTGTATGCTATCAGTGGAGACAGCCTACGTGGAGCCATCCGGATGTTCAGCGTAATGTTTCCCGATCGGGAACCCCCATCACAGAGCGTCATGCTCGCTGCTACGCAGAGACTGCGAGATCATCGGCAGTTTGACGTTCCCCGGCATGCTCAAGCTCGCGGCAGCGTAGGCCTGCCTGTCGCCTTGCAGGAAGACATCCTGGAATACTTCCAGCGAGACCCACGGGCAAGCACGCGGCAGGCTGGTCAACACTTTGGAGTGCACCACAGTACAGTGTTTCGCCTACTGAAGCGTCACGTTGTCGAGGAGATGTTGGAGGATGTTCCCTGGCACTCCATCGCAACTTGTACTACCAGCAGGACGGTGCCCCCCCTCACTATGGTCGGCAAGTACGCGAGTACTTGACCGAAAGTTTTGGTGACCACTGGATCGGTCGCGGAGGACCTGTGGCCTGGCCTCCACGTTCTCCGCACCTGACGCCTCTAGACTTTTATTTGCGGGGAGACGTTAAAAGGTTAGTTTACACGGAGGAAGTGACCAGTGTAACAGAATTACGTGCAAGGATCATTAGTGCTTTTGACACTGTAAAAACTAATGTGTTAGTGTTACGTAAGCTGAAGGAAAACCAGCTACGTCGTGCTCAATTGTGCGAAGAGTGTGATGGTGGCCACTTTAAACAATACCTCCGGGTAACGTAAGTAGGTAATTTATTTATTTGTACATTTTGTAAATACGTTGTTAGCTTAATCAATTTGATTAGTGTAAATAAGTTGATTTCAAATTTGTAACTACGCTAATAATACCTAAGAGTCGAAAGTATCACCACGTATTTACATTTAACTAGCACGTCTTTCCATTTCCATCATAAGTAGATCGGTACACCAACTAAGGTAGGTATTATTGCCGGTCCTAAGCCCGTTAAGTAGGAAGGAAATTTTCAAATCAATCAATTTAATCCACAAATAAAACACGGCGCAATAGTATTACTGCCATTAGTAAGATTTCCGCATTCCAATGATGCTCAACAATGAGTTCATTATCAAGCAAAATTTATGACAATAATGTAGGTGATTTTCGAAATAAAATTAGGTAAATTATTGCTACCGATCATTCGTTCGCCCGCGCTAGCATTTCGTAGGTAAGACGTCGACACTCACGCACACAGCTGCATTGACGCTGTGTGCGTAGTTGGGTGATTCTGTTTTATTTGTATTGAATTAAGGGTTTAATTCTAAAATACTGTTACAATTCAACAACAAAAAAAAGCAGCACTTTTTAGTTATTGCCCACTACCGTACTTTCAATTGATTATTTATGTATTGTATGACAATCTCCTGAAATTTGACGAGGATGCAAAACAACACCTTGTATACGTTGAAATATTACATGAACGATAAAAATGCTTGGGATTGAATAGTTCTAATGAACCGGGCTACCGAAAGTTTTTTTATTGTTATTTATTATAATTTGGTATTTTTTTTTATATCGTGAGTTTGATGTTAATCTTTATTTTATTTTTTGACATTATTTTATATTTTGACATTATGTTGATTTTTAATTTCTGAGATTATTTATTGTTACTATTATACATTATTATGTGAATGTGAGTACTTTGTAGGTAGATAAACATACGCTTACAAATTAATGTCTGGCGGCTATGGGATTTTGAATTGGCCTACGCAAATGTTCACTGATCTTGTATCGACGTGCGTCGGGTCGTTGAGCTCCCTCAATAATGGTTGCGCTACACGATGGCTGATGTATGCGTGCTGTATGGACAGGTCAATTCAAAGCTGCTTCTTGTGCAAAGCAAAGTGCTTTCTTCAAACGGTCATCTCAGACTTTAACCTACATCGTCAGGTTACATATTGTAACCAAAATATTTGGACTAAATGTTTTCTGTAAAAATTCGCAGTACTCTATAATCCGAAAAATTGTATAGTATGACACCGCGCTGCAAAGCCTTTATCGGATTACCGAAGGTTCAATGTACTTAAGGCTAGTTTCATTATGAATATATGGAACATTGACAGGTCAGACTATGTGGAAGCACCACTTACTGATGGTTGGGCGCGAGTCCCTCCAGCAGCACGATCATGGTGCGGCCGAGGTTGCCGGTGAGCGACCACTGGCGCGAGCGCGAGGCCGACAGCGAGGCCTGCAGCGACGTGATCTCCGCCTCCAGCTTCAGGCCCGACAGGGACGCCAGCAGCCGGGTGCGGTGGATCCTGGACGAATTGACATTATGTCTTAATAATAAGCTATAAAAAATTTAGTTGTGGTGTATGCTTTCGCGAATCCCATGGCCCCGGCAATAGGTTGCGGTTTTCTACTTGGTAAACGCTCGCACTGGGCGGAGTCCGACACACCCCATCGCCTACACAGGCGGCAGGGCGGTCCCTTCAGGGCTTTGCCGCACTAAAAATAGTTTGTAGTTTTTGCATCAAGGTATCGATAAATGTTGCTTTTAGTTTTTTTTATTTCTGTCTCTGTGTTACTATCGCAGCTCCCAAACGGATGAACCCAATTTGATTTAGTATTATTTTTTTTATTTAAAAGGAGACATAAACGAGAGTTTTCTTAGATATGAGGACTCTGTCAGAGAATTTCCAAATTTCAAATTCATGATTTTCTCTCGTTTTACCGTACAAACGCATTTTAAACATTAAAATTTTGATTAAACATATTCGATGACACATGTGGCGTATACCTGGCGACTCCAACGACGACGATGCCCATATTGGCGCCGCTGGAGGAGGAGTTGCTGGTGTTCTGCTCGCGGGAGCTGGGCCGCTGGGTGGCGCGGCTGTGCCGGTAGTGCTCCGGGATGTCTGCCGTCACGGAAAACCTGGGGACAACCAATAATACGCCTTACTCACGGAGTTGGGTAGATAAAAACATAATTATGCTCGACCTTCAAAAGGAACTGTAGACACTATGTGAAAATTACACCATATTTACGTTCGCCGGAACCGGTACCGGACCGGGCCTAAACCAGAACTTCAAGCTGTTACTAAAAATTATCAATAATACTGTTCGGTCCTGAAACCCTGGTCTTCGCGCTTTAGGTAGTTTTTATCATTAAATAGAGATAGTTAAATAGAATTACAAAAATATATAGGGAGCCTATTACCTGTGCATGATGGTCTCGGCGTCGGGCATGTTGGCGTACAGGTCCAGCAGCAGGTACACCGTCCGCCAGCAGCGCGGCGCCAGGCTGCCGTCGGCGGCGGGCGGGGGGGACTCGGCGCCGGGCCGCTCGCCCGCGGGGCTGTGCGCGCCCCCCGCCCCGCCCACAGCCGCGCCCCCCGCGCCGCCCACGTACAGCGGCGTGTGCCCGCCCTCGTTCAGAGAGCTGTAGCCTGTTGACGAGTTTATGCTGTTACACGGGAATTTGGACATGTTCTCGATACGCAATGCATATATGTAGATACTAACAGTTGAGTACAGCTTTGAAATAAGTAGCTTACTTTCCATCTTCATTACTCAATAGGTCCAGTTAATGAGATAAAGTAATAATACGCAAACAGAAATCATTTACTAACTTACGGCTCGCATGATAAAAAGCGAATTTTCCAATGATTATATTAATATTATGATATGATGATAAAAGAGGAAACAAGGACTATAGAATAGATAGAATAGAACCATACTCACCCAACTTCCCCTTGACACTCTTCCCAGTAGACCTGAGCTTCTGCGCAAAAGACTGCGGCCTCGGCCTGGCGGCGGCGGCGGGCTGGCTGAGCTTCTGCTGGCTCAGCGACTGCGGCACCGCGGCCGCCAGCTCGGGCGTCAGGCTCGGGGCTATCAGGTCCCACTTGGGCTCCAGCGTGGCGTATTGCGCATCCTTCTCTAGTGACGTCACGCTTACAAGATTTTCTCGGAAGTCCGAAACTGTGGATAAAGAGTTTATTTTTGTTATTTACCTGTGGTAACGAGGTATTGTTTTTTTTTAGCAAAAGCAACCTTAACTCTATTTAGACACAGTACAATTTTCAAGGAAATGTAATTTATTTCAGAGTCATTCAACAATCGATTAAATTTCCTTACAGTTAGCGTTAATATTTGTGTTATTTAAATATTGTAGTTCTGAAACGGTAAAAATTGTATTTAAAATTGATTCAAATGAACACAAGAATAGTCACCTGATGACGACGTATGTTTGTTCTGTCTATGAGATATCTTGGTCTGCGTGCGCAGTTCAATCTGTGTGTCCTTGACGTTCTGGTACATGTTGCTGATCTGATGCAGCAGCCGGAGCAGGGGCATATTCACCTAAACCAACAGGATGGGATTATTGTAGTATTGTATATAGTCTTGTTCCGTAAAACAGACAGTGTATGAAGGGACGTTGATGTTTATATGACATTACTTAGGAATGACGTCAATGTTCAGTAATGACTTTACTCGCTTCATAGCAGAGCGAGACAGATGTCGCTACAATACTTTAGCCTTTCAAAAATATCCAATTTGTAATTTGTTTAAATAGTTTCTTTGATATAAATGAAAGCTACTCTTTTGAGGATATCTCACTGACCTGCTGCGAAATAAACCGTATACTGATGTTAAAGTTGAGCATGGTGCTGATGTGCTTCTTGAGCTGCCCCCGGGAGATGTACAGCACGTTCTGCCGCTGGATCAGGTCGTCTACTGCCATGTCAGCCACCTTCTTCAGGTCCACATCAATGGACACCTTCTCGCACAGGAAAGCTGGTGTCTCCGAAGGAAACGCGGGGTGGGTTTGAGTGCCTGATGTAATATAATCAATATTTTGAGTAATATAACAAGAATAACTTGTTTAAATAATCACGATCAATGCAAAAGATTGCTAACAGGGGAAAATCATCATCATCCACCCCTTTTACTATCCCACTGTGGGTACTTGTACAACTCCCCTCATTCGATAGGGATTAGTCTATAGCCCGCCACGCTGGCCTATTGAGGGTTGGTAGACTTCACACGCCATAAAACAATTCTTAGGCATGCAGGTTTCCTCGCGGTGTTGTCCTTCTCCGTTTGAGCATATGATAAATACAAACATAACTTGAAAAAGTCAGTTATGCGTGCCTTGGTAACAAACTCGACACCTTTGATTTCGCAGTCACTAAATATTCAACAATAAATATTAAAAACAAAATATCTATCTCAAAAGATATGATGATGACGGGTGATCCAATAGCATTGTCAAAGCTAAATGTTTTACAAGACCAGTATTACCGGTATTTTTGAAATGTCAATATTAGATGCACTGATTCATCTTGTACAGTAACTCACCCTTCCCCTTGGCGGCGTGTCGGCGGTCTCTGGTGGCGAGGTCGCTGACGACGATGTCGATGCGGAACATGTCCATCCAGGCCACCAGCGACAGCTTGGAGCCCAGAGAGTCCAGCGCCGGTGGACCGCCACTGGTGTTCACGCCGTCCGCTGAACCGCTCTTACTCTTGGACTCTCCTGACATACATTAAATTATGTATAACTGGCGATTATTGCATTAATTGGCCATACTAGTAATCCCTGTTGGATTTGTGATCGTATAGAATCATATGAGTAGTTTTCATCGGAGTGGAGCTCCCGAGCTCTTTTTGCGTAAATTCTTGCTTATGTTAGGTCTATTATGATCACACAAGAGCATTGTACTAACTGTTGAGGATTTTGCTTGTTATGAACTAATCACACATACTGCACTTTTGCTTAAATTAAAAGAGAACAGTTAAAGGGATTGGAATCCCGTCTTAGGGAGAATACGGGAGCAAAAGAAGTTACTTACCCTGAGTAACCTGATGTGGAGAAACTCCCAACGCGGACAAGAAGGGCTGGAACACGAGATGAGCATCCAGCAGCATCAGCGACCCCTGCAGCGGGTACAGGCTGCAGGCGGGCATGGTAGCGGCCACGGCACGAGGGTTCATCTTCGAAGGAGGGATTATTGGCTTCTTGCTCTTTGGCTCCTGGTTAGTACAATTACATGCACATTTGAGACCCAGCCGGTATGACAAATACAAATCCTGTTAGATTCCATCCCCATTTTGTAGAAGATTTGTATGAAATGTATCTCATGCTTAAATGATAGCTCAATTATTTGAGGCTTATAAAATCAAGGGTAGCCGCCCTTATATTCGTCAACGAGTTATTATTAATATTCTCAATCTTTATAAATCCGTTATTAAATACATTGTATATTTTCAAGTGGATTTATAAAAAAAATGAAAGAGGACGCTGCTTTGTAGCATAACACTTTTTATAGCTTCCTGAATATTTGACCGACTCTGATATAGCCTTTGATTTTATATACCTTATAACATGCAATAGTTCAGCGAGTTTTATGTTGATGATTCCGAAGCCCGACAGACCCGCGGACATTGAATGACCACTATCGTTTTAGATAATGACAGAGATGGCGATATTTGACCTATAGAGCGATTTCCCCCTCTAAAAACCATATATTGGGAAACTAAGAACATGCAAACTTTAAGAAACCTCACGAAAATAGTTCTAACTATTGCAATCAATGACTTACCACTTTGATAGGCTCCTGTTTGGCCATCCATTGGTACAGGTCTTCTCTGGCGCGTTCGTTCTTAATGTTCTCATCACTACCATGTGGAGAATACAGTGACGGATTGGATCCCACCGTCGGCAGGTCCTCCTTCAAGGTTCCGTAGTCTACTGGTAGAGATGAGAGGAGAGAGGTTGAAATTTGGAGTCAAAGTAGGCAACTGTTACAAGGTTTGGAAATGAAACTATATATTTAATTCTTTTGTAAACAAGATAATTATATTGTATACTTTGTCCTGACAAATGATCACTGATATTTATGTAAATAAATGGACACTACGCTCTTTACTGAGCTTAAAAGATACCTTGTGACCTGGCTATAACATACTATCAGGTTTATGTATGTAGCATATGATTTTATTAAGACAAAAATGTTTTTTTTACAATCTAGCTGTTTGTCTAACAGTGCTTTCTCCTTTCTTTAAAATGTTAGTAGTCGAGGAGTCTTTCCTATTTTACCATTAAAAAACCTTAAAATGTACTTACAGCGGAGAGGCAAAATTGTTCAGCAGCTTTATATTAGTGACGTTTTACTTACACAATTAAAAGTAAGTTAGTAACAAAACCGGCAGTGTATCTACTCACTAGCGATGGCGTCGTCGTGGAAGGCGGGCTTCCTGGTGGAGAATGGCAGCGAAGGGAACACGAGGCTCGCGCGGCTGCTCTGCGCGCCCCGGACTGTGCAGGACAGGGGATTAGCGCGCCAGTACTGGGGGTACACGTGCGAGGGAGAAGGCAAGTGCTACAGTATGACAGGTGAAGGGGATGGAAAATGTCCATGATTGAAGTACCAAGGTTCCATAGAAATTTGAGATATTGAACGTAAATTCAATTTTGATTTTGAAAAAATATGTTAACAACCCATTCTCAGCCGAATATGTATAATATTCATTATTACTTTTCCTTTCTTTTAGAATTGGCTATAATTGACTATAAGTAAGTAGACTTAACACACATCTTCAATGAATTAAGATGTGCAGCCTTCATCAGAATGCTTTCCTGAAGCGTTCAACAATTGTATGGACTTTAAAAGGATGCAACCCTGGATTTCTGCTCAGACCACCATTAAAAAGCGGGCCAGTGGTCACTGGCCGCTGGTCCGCTTTATATATTTATTACTGGTCATGATATATTTCATCGACTAATTGGTTTGGTATACATTATGAAGTGACAGATAAATACGGAGAAGTATCTAACAAATGAGGTTATGACATGCTTTCAGATAGATGTGTATATGTAGAAGTCATACATAAATAAATATTCAAAAAATAAGCAATGTTATATGGTATGAGTAGTTAGAAGACAGAGTTTAAGCAAATTATACAGAGCTTAATATTGAACACCTACAAATACATATTCATGATATTTTTAGCACAGTAAAGCTTGTTATATTTTAATTACAGCTATTAAAGTATATAATGCGAAGCGACCGCTTTTTTAGTAAATACATAACATATATACAAAGGAAACAATTGCAATAGAAGATAACGATATTGCGACACTCAAAGAGGGAAAACGACGTTAGTTCTGCATCTCCCCCAGCTGAGAGAAAAGTATGACACACACATACATAGGAATTTACAAATAAAACACGCAAACACAAAGAGCACAACATTTTGTGGTTAGCACACGGCTTAATGATGATGGTGTTTAACTAGACTATACGATAAACAGAGGCAAATTTCCCCAACGTCATTTAGGTACAATTAAATAGTAAATAACTTTAGATCCCAAACAATCAAGCTTAAATCTTTGTGCTTCGTATTTTTTATGTTAGTTTCAATTTTTTCTGCGTCATGGCTTCGTTTTCAAACAAAAATTCTTTAAAATAAGACCCAGATCAGGAAATACTCCCAGCAGCCTTGTTAGCCTTCTAAGAGGGAAAATGTAAAGCAGCATCCCTCTAATATAACCTACGTAGGACTGTTTTGTAATTATTATCACTTCGAAGAAGCGAATCGCTCAGCTCTTGAACTAATCGCACGATCGAATTAATATGAATAAAAAATCAGCGCTAATTCTGAAGAAATTCTAACAGAAAAGTATCCTAATATAATAATTAGGTTTCAGTAAATGCGATTATATGTGAAATAAGCAAATGAGCTTGATAAACACAAGGTAATATAATTATATTATAATGAAATGGATATGAGGAACGATTCATTCACCGTATGCGGTCGTCAAACAAGGCTCAAGACAAACAAGAATAACATCAAACTTAAAGCACGCTGCGAAGTCGTTTGAAATGTCATTCTGTATATTAAAACAACGTTAAGTTTGGCCATTCGGTGACCCCAGAGCCAATCTAGAGGGGAGTTTAGGGCGACCATAAAATACTTTATTTTTAATTAGTTTTTTTTATATACCACAATGGTAGCAAACGAGTTTATGGCCTGATGAGAAGCGGTTCCTGTAGCCCATGAATATTTACAACACCAGAGCTGAAGCTCGCGTGTTGCCAACTGTGTAAAAACCTTTTTACTCCTTTTTCTTATCGAATTGGTGCCTGTTATTCGCCCGTGTGTAATGCGTCGAATGGCGGGACGCGACCATTTTTATTGAAGTTAGAAAAAGATTTGAATGACTTTTGGGATTTTAGCGAATTAGAAAATAAAATTAGCATGAATATGAGCGATATTCATGCTAAATGTTAATCTGAGTGGCATTTTAAACGACTTCAGAACAATATATTGAGACCTGTAAATCTCGCTATCATCAAAAACTAATACAACATTTTGAAATAAATGTACTTTTGGTAATAGCCATGAATTTAGATTTCAAAGTTACAGTCAATGTTAAATGGTAATAATATACATTTAAAAAATACTAGGCTGTTTTTTAAATTGATCTACTAACATCATCTAATCGATTTATCATATAATAAACGAACACCAAAATTGAAATTTAGTAAGTACATACTAGTAAATATTAGACGAACTGTTTTCATAGGAAAAATCCATTACGAAAACACTCGTAAAAAGGTAGGGCGTAATATAAGATAAGGCACGAATAATTGTGGAATTAATTATAACGGGATTAAAAATCTAAAAAGGTCTCTATTGATCCATAGAAGAAACCAAAGTGTCTTTAAGCCAATATGATATTGCTTACACACTATCCACACACCGATCTTCTTAAAAAGCTTTAAAGAAAAGTTCGCATGTCAATCGAATTAGTATTGTATGGCGATAGCAATAAGATTGACAAGTCTCAAGAGGCAGCACAACACATAGTGTCTGGTGTACGCACCGGAGGGCGGCGTGGACGGGAACGAGTGCGGACGCGGACTAGCCGCCGCGCCCCCCGCTTCACCCACTAACGATAACGTGTTAATAATGGAAATTATATTATATATAATAATAATTGTATAATTATTGTCCCCGTTTATTAATAAACGTCTTATAAGCTACATATGGGTGATATAGCGTTTCTTTTTACGGATTTTATCACGGATCCGTTAATCAAATCAAAAATATCATTTATTCAAAGTAGGCCAAATTTAATTTGCTCTTTGTGAACGTCGACTATAAAGACAGGCCCCCAAAAACGCCCGCCCTTCACCAAAGTATTTTTTCTTCCTAGTGTTTTTGCTGGGAAGAAGAAGCGGTGCAACAAATCCCCAGCAACACAGTTCTGTCTGTTAATTAATTCGATGATTCTATACGATATCACAAATAATCTAATCAGTACTAAGTTATTATTATGTGAGCTAGCATACACAAATCCATTTTACCAATAAAATATTTTTTACAGAATGTATGGTTACGGGTAGGCAGAGGCGTAGCTACCGCCGTATCAATGATACCCACTGGGCTACAGGGGTTCCTAAGCGGCCAAGACCATTGATAGACCGAGCCATTCTTCAAAATTTGAAACTAGGTGATCCAAGGGCGCTGGGGCTCAAAAAAAAAAGATAATCACATTTTCTCTGTAGTTTTTTTTTTAAGTGGGATAACCTTTGTTTTAGTCATCTATCTACTGACATTTAGAATCGTATTTGTCTTTAGTAGAAACTGCATTACTCTCATATTGATATTGTATACACACATTGTAAAGAATTCATTTAGGAGTATCTATGGAGTTTCTTGCCGATTCTTCTCCATAAGACCTACCCTTTGGAACTGTGCAACTAAATTCAACTAATTTCGACAATTCAAAAGCACCTGTAATATTGGTCTATTTGAAATACACGATTTGACTTTGACTTTGAGCCCCAAACTAATTTTGATACAGACTCCCTCTAAGGCACACTACGCCACAGCGACAGAATGAAAACTTTTAAATAATTTGAGATAAACCAGGTTCTCTAAATTGGCCCTGTATACGCAGCTTATATGTCGTTCATTAATAAGTGGGGTATTAAATAAATAATAAAAGGCAATATAATTATATTCTATACATGTTCAACTTGAAATAAAAGCCGTTGATTGCTGTTACTGTGAATATAATACTTGCTATGGCTGGTTTGATTGTGAAAATTCAATAAAAATATTTTCATAAAAGCAAAAGAATTTAATAGTGTAATGTCTCACTTCAAACAAAAAAACTAAGAAAGTATGTTTGCTATGCAATTTTATTACCAATGCAATAATAATAAGAGTTTTTCTTTTAACTTAACAGTTTTTTCCTTGAAATGAGACCGAATTTTCTTCATTATTTTTTTGTATAACAACTATAAAAGTACTTCTTATAGATTTAATCACAGTATATTGATATTATTTTCATCCTAAAGTTTCGTATGCTGTACAGCATCCATGGTCTTGAGAAGACAGACGAAATGCGTAGCAAGTAATTTTATATCAATGTCTGTTGAAACAAAATCAATCGATTTAATATTATATAATAGAAAGCGTTAACTTACCGGGGATGTTGATTTTATCGACGTCCATGTTAAGCAGTAGGCAGTTTTCATCCAACGCCTCAGTTTCTAGCGGATACTCTTGCCAACCTTCCACAGAGTCCTAATTACAACAAAAATTACATCAAAATTGTCTATAAGAAAGAGTGTTGTATGGAAAACATATCATCATCTCACTCGCACGCCCGTTCCTTCGTCTCATAATCGTTATTATTTAGACGTAATAAATAAAAAAGGATCCAATTCACATTGAGTTAAAGTTCAAAATTAAGAATTAGTTCTAAGTTTAAAGTTATGTTCGTCATTTTCATCAATGTAGTGACGTAATGTCACGATTTATATTTTAAAAATTTCAACCTATGTCAATGTGTTTTGGGTCGTTTTTAATGATCTAATTTCACGTATATCTAAATTCTCACCTCTAATAGATCTGGCAGTGCAAAGGTTACATTGAGTGGCTTCATCACTTTGCTCTTGTAGTTGTGATCCAACAACAGAGGTGTATACAAAATATTTTTCCATTGACGACTCAGGACTATCACACCCTGAAATAAATAAATATCAAGATATATTTTTGAACATACACACAACGTTTAAAAGGTTAACAAAAGAATATAAAATAACTAGCTGACCCAGCAAACGTTGTTTTGCCACATTATAGGGGTTGGTGGGCTACCCCTAACTTTTAGGGGGATGAAAAATAGATGTTGGCCGATTCTCATAGATACCGGATAAGCACAAAAAATTTCATCAAAATCGGTCAAGCCGTTTCGGAGGAGTATGGCAACGAAAACTGTGACACGAGAATTTTATATATTAGAAGAGAAGATAAATACACTGCTTATTTCTACAAGATTGAGAGAGGAAATGTTTACTCAAAAAAAATAATTACAGAGAGCTATCTAGTCGCAATTATATTATAGTTTCAAATATTTAAGTTTCTTAGTGTACCCTCTAAAGCTTTTATACTATCAAGTTGTGAAATTTACATAATCTCATAATGATTTCGTACAGTTACGCGAACATTAGCCATTGAAATAAAACTACTTTTTACGGATTTTATTTACATAATCTCCTTTTGATGACGGACGCTAGTAAAGGCTGTTGCCTATATAAAGTAGCCTATATGTTATTCTGACGTTTCATTATATTATTTATTTAACTTTAAAATAACTTCCCACACATCTCTGGAAGCCATTTTTAGCACAAAAGCGATGCTCTAAAGAGAAACTGCTGGTTAATCTGGTTTGTGGGCTAGACCGAGATTTTACCGAGTGAATAAATATACCCGGAAATTATGACACAGCGCCATCTAGTTCCGTGGTAAGCAACGAGGCTTGTGTTACGGATACTAGAAGGTTGATATACTACATATTTTTTTTTTGTAAATACATACATATTATACATAGATACATCCATGACTCGGAAACAAATGTTGATGCTCATCACACAAACATTTGTCCCTATCGGGATTCGAACCCGGGACCCTTAGCACAGAAGGCAGCGTTAACTACCGCTGGGCTAATCGGTTCGTCAAAAAAATAAAGGAATGTTACCTGTCGTAAAGTAGATAGAGATGGCAGATGCCGTTCAGCCAGGTCAGCTTGGACCGCTGCGGCGTCTGCTTGCAGTGCGTAGCGCAGTAACACGGCGCACAGCTGCAGAGATGGCTCTTCGCGTAACTGCTTCGCCATCGGCGTGTGCCGGCCGTACCGACTCTGCGAATGAGGAATGTTGGATAAGCCTCTGTACTCACAAATATAACTGGACCACGAAATGCAATAATCATATCAGATTCACACTTCACAGGAAACGCATACTTTCGTCCCACTAACAGTCGCTTTAACATAGTTGGCACACAAAATTTATAACCAAACTCTTCAAGCAATACTCCTGAGTATATTAATGTTGTTAAGAATAAAGTCCTGGGTCAGTGGCGTACCGTGGGTATTTGCCGCCTGGGGCCGTCTGGAAACTTGCCACCCCCTTTTCTAGTAGTATAAAAACGACGTGGCACTTGATGCCGCCCCCTTTTATATGCCGCCCGGGGCCATGGTAAGGTAAATAGAAACAAATATGAAGCTAATGGAAAATGGTTTAACAATATGTAAAGTACTTAATTATACATCACGTGTCATGGTAGCATTAACGTTTTTAATTATAATTACTTATTTTAAATTGCCTTGTTAACTAGTGCAACTGAGTTAGGTCGTTGTATTCAAAATAAATTGATAAGAATTACTAATAATTATTGGACACGATTTCTTCGGATGGGAGAAAGTATACTGACCTTGGGGAGAGTGTGGTGGGGGGCTAGGTCAAGGGCAGCTGCCATGAGGCTGGCAGCAGTGGCAGTGAGGCGTCTGGCATAAGCACGGTACAAGGCCACCACGCGAATGCCGAGGCGGTTGCAGGGGTTCATCCACGCGTTGATGGCGGGCGACGCTGTGCTTAGCAGGTTCCAATCCAGTCTGAAATGCAATAATAAATACAATAAATAAAATAGTATAAATATATAATAAGAACCTAGAGGAGATTGGCACAAGACCGAAGCGAATGGCACACATTGAGAGAGGTATGTAGCCAGTAGTGGGATCAGAAAGACTGTGGATGATGATGATGATGATATAGTAAATACATACAAAAGACGCATCAAACATCGTTCGCAAGTTTTAAGTCCGATATTGACAAATTAAACAACATATAATAAATACATAGATCGTAATTCGATGAACCGATTACGCGATTGTGATTTATTTTATCTATTATTTTAATACGTGAATAAGGCTAAATTAACACAAGAAAATGTGTTCGACTGATTTTAAATCATTGAATACAAAAGATCCGTTTTTCGTTTACCGAGTGGACTCAGAGATTTCAATAGATTAGATAGACCGTTGGTCTCTTTTTGAATTTTCTGTGTAAACAGACCAAATAAAGTACCTACTTAATTTAAGTAGTGGTTCAGCAGTTTACCTTGTATAATCAATCTTCTTCGTGATCGGTGTCCTCGGAGGCGCGGCAAAGTTGAACCATACCACCTTCAGGTCTATAGCACAAGACGACGTGTTCCCATTGTCCTTGAGAGGCACCATAGTGGTGGTGCTGTCGTTGTTCGAAGGTTCATCCGGCCCCGGAGTGGAAGGCTCAGGCGGAGGTGGAACTGGGGGAGGTTGGGCACTCCCCAAGTTCGGAGTACTAGGTTTTGAACTAGATTCTCTCTTTCTAAACAATTCCTCGATCCCTGATGTCCTACTTTTAGTACTCCTGTCCTTGTCTGGTTTCAGCTCCTCGGCAGACTTGACAGATTCCCTGCAGCTTTCGTTGTCAGGTCTCACAGGCTTCTTCTCTTCAGTCTGAGTGGGTTTGTTAGATTGTGCGTGTTTGGAAACTTTTATTGAAATGCCTTCAAGCCCACATTCGAACATGATGTAACCGATGGGATTGTCCTTCTGAGTTTCGGTTGCTGTTCCGTTTTGGCAGCACTTTGAAGAAAGTACAAAATATACAAATCAGTCTCTTTCTCTTTGCGATAAAGAACACATTTACAAAAAGGTTAATTTCACACTTACCATTGACTCGCAGCCCTTAGCACAAGAGTCGACTCTGATAAACTTGAAGGAGACTTTAGAATGTTGGCAAGGTATACCAGTGATTGTAACATCTTTCAGTTGAGACGACTCGTTTCGTATGCGACGCAGTTGGCCGTGAACTTTGCCTGCAAACACAATCAAAGATTAAAAACCACATTGGGGCCATCCAAATAATGAACGGAATTGAAGTGAATAATGTCTATCTACTTACCGACATTCAAAGTTATAGTTGTATCCTCACTCTGTTGTTGAGAAGCTTCAATATAAACCGGTTCTCCTTTTTCCGGTCCTCGTCTTTTGCCAGAAGACTGAGCGGAAATCAGGGCTCGAGGCCCCTTCATTATACCAAAGGACTTCTTACTCCCCAAAGCCCTCAAAGTTGGTCTATAGTACAACTGTACCGATTCTAGATTCTTTCTAGAACTAACATATTTTGCGATGATATTCTCGATCGATACTCCGAATAATGACACGCATGTTAAGTCCTGAATATTGTCTAGTGCTGAGAATGATATCATGTCTTCAACTACTGAAGATTGTATGAAAATTATATTAACTTTGGGTATAGTTACTGTTGCTTGTAAGGACTCACAGATGGTCTCTTCGTAAACGTTCGAATGGGGTATCGTGGCAAGTTTACATTTGTCGTCTTTATCCGTAACTAAATTAGACTGACTTCGATCTTGCATCTGTGGCAGCCAATTCTGTACGTACTGCTTTTGTTTCAATACGTTAGCACTGGACACCGATGAAATACATAGCAGACGCAAGTGGTTTATGACTGTTATTGGGTGTATATTCGCTAATACTGGAGTAAGAGACTCCACAAATTTCTGTGTACTTTCCAGGACAAGTGGAGTCAACATGATATCTATTTCTCCTCGAAGTTTGATGAATAAACCGCTTTTAGAGTCACTCGTTGTTGTAACAGTTGATGCGGAACTTTTCTCTGTTGCGTTCTCTTGACTATCTTGCACTGTTTGTTGCACATCCCACCACCCTTGAGGATAAGGGTGAGCCTTGACTTGTGAATTGAAATGTGGAGGTAAGTTAGAGTAAGGTCCATGCTGGTTTTGGTTATTATGATCTTTCTTCGATACCAGTCTGAGTATATTAATTTTTCCGAGAGGTTCAAAGCTCGGTAGATATTTTTGACCAACATAAACTAAGGTGCCATCATCAGCCCTCTTGAAAAGCGGCAAAGTGAATACGTCACTGCCGCTTGGTAAAGAGCAGGAGGACCAGTTAGAACATTTGTATTGGGGCAAATTATGCATGTAACTCGCCATCAATAAAGGCGAGTCCACTATAGGCTTGTTGGTCTGCATATGAAGATTAACTAACGTCATATCTTCTTGAGAAGAGATTGCAGAAATAAATGAAGTCGAGGATACGGAACCACTCTCAGAATCTGGTTGGACCCCTGTACTCAAGTTACTTATCGTATCCGGTATGTCTACCGGATCAGATTTTGGCGCAGAACTCGTCCATTTCTCATTGGTTATATCGTTGATGCCAAAGGAACTCTTATCTCTGGGGTTGCTATGCCGACTGCCGAAAGAATGCTTCAAACTTGAGGAACGACTAGGGAACATATCCTCATCAGCCGAGAAAAATGCTTCTGAATGGTTTTCACTGGTTATAGACATAGTTCTTTGCACTTCTTGAGAAAGAGTATCTTCAGGTGGAACTTGAGAGTTTAATGAATAATGCGATTCTGATACAGCGACACTCCTCATAGGAAATTTTGGTACCACGAACGCTTCTGCTTCTGTTTGAGCTGATTTTTTGCTTGTAACATTAGTATTATCTTTGACACCGCAGCTTAGGGCCAATTTAGAATCAGAAACACTGCTCTCCATCTGAGGTACGTTCAGTATGCTTTTATTAAGTTTAGAATCACTATCAATTTTAGAGTTCCCTAGAGGCACTGATGAATCAACTAAACGAGCATATGGAACATCACTTTTTGTACTGGACACCAAGAGGTTATTACTTCCCTTACTCATACTTGTGTAAGAGAACCTTCGAGTAAGACTACGGCGCTCCGCACTTTGAGGAGACTTGTTCAAATTTTGGGGCAAAGGCGACGGTATTAACGTTGCCACATTAGTTGGCTGGAGACAAACATTTAAACTGTTGTAAGGTGGAGTATGGAATACTAACTGTCCGGTATGCAACAAGCTTTGTCCGTACCCGTACTCGCCTGGAGTTGTCTCTATTATATTAAACATAGCCACGTTGATTCCTTCATTGAGGTCGTTAGGATTTGGCTTTAAGAAATTAGGTCCATTTCTATTGGATCCGAAGAACGCACAACCTCCTGTGCATCCACACTGCGAGCTTTTGCCTTCAACTGGCCACAAAAACCATAGCCGTTTCGTCTTATCATCGTGAAGCTTTAAGAACTTTTGTTGAACTAAATGAAGATTTTTGGGTGTTTGGGGCAATGATGAGGCAGCTTCAATCAGCAGAGGGCCTAAAGCAACTGAACCTACTCCAACCCAATTATCACTTTCAGGCGGTTTGCTCTGACTATTACTGCTCCCATTCGAATGATGATGAGTATTCGTTTGCATGTTTGTTTGTGTGTAGAGAGCCAATTTTATATTAGGCAATAAGCCTGTCACACCAGTGCCGAAACCGGATCCATGTAAGTTGCAAAAACTAAGTCTGACGGGCGAAATCCATGATTGAAGAGTAGTATTTGAATCTGCGATGTATATGTCAATAAGATCGATCGCAATTCGAATCATCTTGTACTTGATTTCATTCGGTGTTGGACATCTGTATTTCAGGGTATGGTCTGTTTCCGGACACATTACACTGTTTAAACCATGATGGCATTGTCTAGCTGGGTTAGGCGGCACAAGTTCGTTCTCACTGTCACAAATAAGGAGCAAGAAAGTCTCAAGCGATGATATTATTTGGTATAATTGAGGTAAAGTGAGACGCCCCGTTAGTTGACCTAATTGTAGTTCCATCATCCACGCATACTCTACGGTGTCTTCTTCAACAGTACGGTTTGTATCACTGAAGAAACCATTACCTCGAAGTTGGAAAGAGGAAAGCATCAAGTGACCTTGATACAAGGCCCCTGAGTTGGTAGGATTTGACCGCGACAAATTGTTCGCAGAGACTAATATCGATGGACTCAATAAAAGTTGCAATTTTGTCTCCCTAAAGCTTTTGTCCATTTCAAATCCAAATCGTTCAATCAGCACTACTGGACAGGGCGGTTCATTTTCACTACAATTCTTAACTAAATGGGCTTGTATATCGTGGATTATAATTGATACCGTCACGTCTAAGGGCCGATAGTGGCGAGGATCAAAAGGACCTTTGCTCGAGTCTGTGGAGTCGTCTATTGATATTTCTGTTTGTTGATTAACACTACTTTTATCATTCAATTTCGTGTTCTCACTGGACCAGTGAAATGTTTCCATGTTCGGAGTTTTTTGCATATCAGTAAATGTTTGGTCTTCGCCAAAGATATTTTCCAGTAGATTCATAAAGCTTGTAATAATAGTCCCATAGGCGAGAAGGATGGATGGCCCGACTTCGAGTTCCACACTCACTTTATCAGGTGGCAGTGTGGTTCTATCAAATTTATTTCCATCTAAACTCCAATTAATTTGTGGCTGTTTTCTCATCCTCGGTATTCTCATAGGTGATAATAGAATTTCTTCTTTTTCTGGTGTAGTTATATCAGCTTGGGGTTCTGGGCCCAATGGTGGGATTGGATGATAATTGTATCTTACACTCAGGGCAACAATAGGAACTGACCAACAGTCCACCCATCCTTGTGATTTTACGCATTTTCTTCTCCATTTTGAAGCTTTTAATCTGCAGGGGACTAACTTCATATTTTTATCGAGAGATAACAGAAGTAACTTTGACGTGTTTACTTCGGGTAAGTAGAGACTCATGTCAACTGCCTCACCTTGTACCCAGATCTTAAGAGGTATGAAATCTGGCAAGAAATCGATGAATGGCAGATCAAACGACACATCGAGGAGATCTCCGCAAAACGCAACATGATTATTTTCTTGGTTCGTAGAGCTGCAGTCTATCCAATTATATTGATTGCTGACGGTGACCACTTCACATTCTTTCAGTAAAAGTGAAATTTTCCACGTATAGGGTACAAAGTGCAAAATATCGGGACGGGCTTTCGTCGACCAATCATTTATTAGATCTTGGAAAAAGTCTATATGTGTATAAACAAGATGCGTTGTGGCTTTGCATCCTGTCAAACTCAATTGCCAACATTGAGGGTGGTTCCAAACGAGAGGATAATGACACTTTACCGTATACTCCAATGTTTCACTTTCAGCCAAGCTTCGGTACTGAAGACTCGTTGTGGCTTCCAAATGCAGTAGCTGCCCAGTAATTTTAGTGGTATACCCATCTTGTAACACAATCCATGGGAGCGTTACTTCGAGATATGAACCTGCACCAATGTTTATATGAACCGCATTGGTTTCTTTGTTTTTCGTAAATAATATATCAATTGTAGCTTCATTTAAAGTTGACAATCTTATGTCAAAAGACTGTGTTTGTCTTATATCACCAGGTTTTGGTTGAGGCGTTACTTCTAAGCTTTTATAATTCGGTGGGAAGAAAAATTTGAATAAATGGTCTCTTTGCCTGTCTGCCCAAGGGCCGTAACTGAAATCTGTCCCTTTTCCACACTTGATGTCGACGCCCCAAATAGGAGGTGCTGATTCTACGATGTCACCGTTAGCCAACTGGAGAAGGACAGGTTGTTCTGGTACTAACCCTGGCTCATCCATATAGAAGTAAACTTCAATGTAGTTCGAGCTCATAACTACGAAGCCCTCTCCCATGTATCTCGGCGGCTCATCCACCATTGACGTGTAATTCGGACTGGGAGCAAGCATGACTTTACAATTTTCCGCTTTAGCTTTAACGAAGTGCATCAGGTGATCGAGACTGGAGGCGGGGGGTTTGGTACTATACACTAAATGGGACTCTTCAACACTTATCGACAATGTTGTAGGGACTAGTCTGTTACCGAACACCACTCTTCCTGAGCAGATATCGATCTTTATGACTGGGATCAGGTCTCGCCACGTGCGAGCCATAGCTGCCTCCGACCTCACAGTTTCCTGTGCACGCCGTCGCTTTTCGTTGGCATCGTTCATAGCCTTGTCCCGATCGGTGCAATCGTCATCGTTCTGTTGTTTGATAACAGGTTCGAGACCGAATATTTTCTCGAGTTCGTTGTACAAGTCGCAGCGATTATAGAAATGAAGTTCGAAGCCATTTAGCATGATTGAAAGCCGAGTGTCTGAGTGAGATAAGTCTGCAAAAAATAGCACAATGACAAATCCATTAGTACTTAGTAATGACGATTATTTCCCTTTAGAACAAGGCTGCATAATTAACAATAACATTGAAAACATAATACTTTTGTATATAGCTTTTGTGACATTGAAATCATGTAGCATATTCCTCGTAATCTTATTATATAACTTATGATACTAAATATAGTGAAATGTTAAATTCAATTAATGTCCAAATTGAGTGAAACCTTTTTAGAGTGGTTTATGTTTATGTCGAGAAAGTCAGATGCTCTTTAATAAAACAGTTTGGTCTTGGATTTAAAAATTAAAATGAGTACAAGGATAACTATAGCAACGTCTACCACTCTACAGTATTTAATTCGCACGAGTTTCATTGTTACAGAGAACTGAATATTATCGTATACCCAATCATTTTTTACGAGTGTCGGTGGTATTAAAACTCATGAACTATGACATTTTATGACAATACTTATCAAACTGTTTACAGTAGGTAAATATTAGTGAATTTAGAATACATTAGAAGACGACCCGATAAAATAGCGTAGCGGCGATAACGGTCCGTTCCATGATAAGCGTCCTGGGTTAGAATCCCAGTAGGGCCAAATATTTTTGTAATTAGCATGGACAGTATTACCTGATTCATGGATGTTTTGTATACCAAAAACATTTTTAAATGAAGTATATCAACCATCAGAGCTGTGGTAGCCTAGCGGTGTGACCAGTGGACTGAGATGTCAGAGGTCTCGAGTTCAAACCCAAGGCACGCACGACTGACTTTTCGGAAGTTATATGCGTATTTATCACATACTCAAACGGTGAAGGAAAACATCGTGATGAAACCTGCATGCTTGAGAGATTTTCTCGATGGCAAGTATTGTCTGCCAACCCGCAGTAGGCTAGCGTGCTGGTCTATAGCCTAATCCCTCTCAAATAAGAGGAGACCCGTGTCCAGCAGTGAAACAATAATGGGTTGATGATGATGATGATGATGATATCAACCATCTAGTATCCTTAACACAAGACTTGTTGCTTTGCTCAGAACTAGATGGTGCTGTGAATATCATAATTTATTATTTTGAATACACATAAGATCTAGTCTTACCTTCAGAAACATCTTTGGGCACGTAAGAGCGCCACCATCTGAATATCAAATAGCCGTCTTGTATCCTCAGAGTGTAGTCGTAGTTTATATACACAATGTCGCGGAACATTATCTTACCAGACAAGGCATTCAGTGTGAAGGAACCTGGAAGGAACAATGGACAAATACATGATGTTTTTTTTATTTGTTGTAGCCTTAAGTGTACAGTCCCCAGCAGATCAACCTATCCGAAACTGACAAATTTTCCCAGCTGAACATGAACCTTATTAATTTGTCAAATAGGTGAAAATCTATCAAAGAAATTTGACAGATTATGGTAGCTTGATGTGCTGGCCACCGTACCTTGAAATATAATGATATTTATTTCATTGAACCATGTTACAATTAGCTCTTAAATTATCACATTTGTGCTGTACTCATCCATCATACTTCGACATAGTTTTGTAACATGGAGAATTTATATAAACAAATAAAAAGATAGTGTTAAGGGTGGGTATTTATGGGGCTGTCTTTATTATCGACATTCAGTTAAAAAGAGCCATTTAAATGTGGCCTACTTTGTATAAATTATATTCCGATATTTACTTAAAGTTCTCTGTCATATATTTTTTGTACATGTATGTTGCAAAACCAACCATATATTCATATCAATTGGTGCCATGGTTGATTGATTGACATATGTGCATAAAAAGAATGCATAGATTAATTGTTAATCATCCTCCTTTAAATATAGCATAATGAAATATAAAAAGAAATTTATACAATCATAACTAAATAATTGTTATAGGCAACAAAATTTACGAGATAATATTAATGATACTCAGTAGTTCAGTGATCAATTGTTTAACAAATCATTTTCCCTTCGGGTCCTTGGTGGTAGTTTATAATATTAACAAATTAAGACAATCAAGAAGAAGAGTGAGTAAGAGCTTCAAAAACTAGTAGCCTGTGAATTCATGGTTCCCTAGGCATAGACACTGACTTTGATGTTGTGTGTATTTATCACATGTTTAAATTTATCATTCGGAATAGTGTGTGAAATCTTCCAGCCCTCAATAATCAATTGTGGTGGACCAATTTTTTATATAATAATATATACATTTTATGAATAACCAGTTGAGAAACTAATTACTGATATAATAAAAAAATAGCGAAGCCTGTGTTGCCATTGTCTAATTTCATTTTTCTGCAAATTGTGATGATGGTAATATAATTGTGACATAAATATTCACAACTTTTTGCTAAAATAGTCACCAAACTACAACTCAAACTCCAAGAGAATTTCAAAATAATAAACCATAATAGCCGTGGATCATTATTTACATAATGGTTTCATTTATATAATGGGTTCATAGTTTATATGTTAGTATTATAAGCATAACATTGTAAATAAATGATACTGTATTGTTGCAAATACTATTTAGAAAATCTAATGTGTTATTAATCTACAATTAAGGAAAACCAAATCAAATTGGAGGTGGTTGGGTTCAGTGACCACATCCTTCTAGTGGTTAATAATAACTTGCGTTATAAACAATATAAAAATCTTGTGTCACTGTATTTGTTGCTGAACTCCTCTGAAACGGCTGGACTATCTATTATGAAATGTTGTATGTATATTCGGTAGGTCTGAGAATAGGGATGTTGTAAATTTTTCGGAATTGCTTTTTTTTGAAAGGTTGACTCTTGTTTATCATAAAACAATATATTTTATTTAAAAATATAAGTATTTTCGATGAGAAAATAGATAAATATTTATTTCACCCGCCAAAACACTCACAGCTGTTTTATTATTGTTCGTAGTATTGGTCATAGGCAATTTTTTAAACTCCTAGGTGTTAAGGATGTCCCTCACCAGATTTTTTTTTCTTTTTCTTTTGACAAAATACCTATATTTTTTTATTTTTGTTATGATTTGGCAGCAAAAATTACTTATGATTCTAAATTTTCACCCTTCTACCACCAACTCCTAAAATATGGTAAAACAACGTTTGCTGGGTCAGCTAGTATATTTATAAGCTGATTAATTTGTCTGTTATACCAAAACGGTGGCCAACAAGCTTACAGCCCGCTTGGTGGTAAGCAGTTAGGGTTTTGTAAAGTTATCCAAATAAATAGCTGAAGGTTATTATATATAATTCTAGCATACATAGACTCACGCTTTTTTCCCATGGGGGTAGGCAGAAACTACAGAATGCCAGGTGCTATGGTCCCTGCATACCACTTTTGCCTCGTCCACATTCATCCATCTTTTCATGCAAGCGCGCCGGTTATGAGTACTGCTTACCTGATCTATTTGAAGGAGTTCACCAATTAGGTTGGTGTATTTCCTTTTAGGGTGCCCCCTCCCGGCGTTTCAATTGCCTATCATTCATCCTTTCAATATAATTCTATATTCTAGAATTCTGCCATTCTACACCATTTAAACTTTAACAATGTCAAATGAGGGAAGCACAGTTTGCTCTTAACATATACATATAAATGTAAATCCATTATGTTACAATTACAGAACTGAAACACATTATAATTTTTATGTCAACAACCCAAAACAAAGAGGTATGTTGATAAAATTATGCTTTTATTTATTGAACATCATTACTCATACTATCACATTATCAATCTGATAATCTTTTAATAATCTATACAGTCCCTTTCATGTTACAATATTTTTAATTCAGGTGGCTATGTTGTAATGAATAAATTCAATGGTGATAACAAAAAAATAAAGTATACCATAATAAATATATGTACACTAAAACTATTGAATAGTGTTTGTAAACTTACAAATCCAATTATTATATAAAATAATTAGGTATAATGGCAAAAAATAAAGTGATGATTCATATTTTAATCAAGTTTATCATTTTATTTCAATCGTCTTTATTGATGCATCACAGGTCTCGATGATACATCAATTTAAAATGTAGCTTATGAATTTGTGCCTACTTGCTCTAAATTGAAATTAAGTTATTATCATGACTGTTTGAGGGAGGCTTTGTTACTATGTTGTGAATATCAATCTTAGTGAAAGACATCTTGACAAGAATTACAGTAGATATGTGAGATTATGATTAGTTAATAGCAATATTAGATTAATAATACCACTGGAAGTAGGACAGTAAGGAACTTAAAGACATCCGCTCTAGAATCCAATTATAATTTGTTCATGATCATGAACTGAGAAATGGTATATAAATAAATGGGTCACTCACCTATTTTAAAATTGTCATCTTGAAAATAGAATTTGTTGATGAGCCTGGTCAGAATGTAGCCCAACACGCGGCTGTTGTAGTACGTTATATAAACTATCCATAGTATCGCAGATATAAGCGATACCAACAAGAGGGCAAAGTTTCTGTCCATTGTTATTTCCGCGAAGTCTATTGACGACGAATTCCATCTTTGCGCCACCGGATCGTCCTCAGATCCGGTGATGTTTTCCCTAAATACAAGCATAACACTTAACAATACTCAAATAATAATAATATCGACATAAATAAGTCCTAATACGAAAATAAACACTACATGATTACAGAGATACGCAAATCGCGATAACTTACATGATGGTGGTTTAATTAGTACACAGACACTTCTCACATTTTATACAACTAAATTGCCCTACAAAATCATACACTATACACATTTCTAATACTATTTTTCTGTCTTTCTTATCAAACTCATAAATCACTGCCCATCCGTGGTTCAGAATTTTGACCAATTTTGACAGCTACGATTACGAATGTAGTATTACGTTCCGTTTCACTAATCTTTTCAATATTAATTCATAAAATAAGATCTTTGTTTAATTGTTGTAAATAATATGACAAAAGAAAAATAAATTAAAGCTATTTTACAATATATTAAAACTAAAATAACATGAAAGATAATTTAGCCCAGGGCGGTTTAACTTGAAATTATTAACAAAAAATGTTGCTAAGAAACGATCATTGTTGATCGAAGTAGACGCTTGATAACTTTTTTATATGATATTAAATAAGCAAGAAATTAATTGATTTCAAGAAGAAATTAAATATAATAGATCGTTTAGTATATAAGACAAAATGTCGGAAGAAAATAAGGAGTTGGATGTCCAATTTGTACCATACAATCCGACAGTCAGGTACTTTATTTAAAAAAATATTATCCCACTATATTACGCCGAGCACAGGCCGGGTTGAACCTGGATGAAATTGGCACAGGACCGAAGCGATTGGCATAAATTGAGAGAGACCTATACCCAGCAGTAGGATCAGAAAGGCTGTGGATGATGACGATGACAGGCCACAAGTGAAGTGTCCATCTATCCCAATTTTTTTTCAGAGTATTGAAAGTTGTGGGCAGAAGTTAATTAGATATAAAAATATCTTTGTGGCCATATCTTTTCTTTCCAGGTGGGTCAATCCTCACCTATTAGACAACATGTCTTTTGTGGGCAAGGATGTCTTTGCTATTGCCCACGATATCTACATAACATTCTTTAACTACCGGACCAACTCGGAAATGGTCTATGTGGTCAACAAAACCGCAAAAGGTGATGGGGTAGATGCTTTAACCGGTAAGATAATATTTAATACGATTTTTATTCATCATCATCATCATCATCATCAGCCTATATTCGTCCACTGCTGGACGTAGGCCTCCCCTAGTGAACGCCACAGAGCTCGATCTTCGGCTCTTTTCCTCCAGTCACTGCCAGCTATCTTGCGCAAGTCGTCGCTCCACCTGGCCGGCGGCCGTCCTACACTACGTTTGCCGAGACGCGGTCTCCACTCAAGAACTCTTATTGAAGAGACTAAATTCAAACACATGACTATGTGACCCCCTCCTCCCCTAATTTGAAAGCTGGACGGAACTGACTTTACTCTGGTTGAGTATTCAGGGGGTTGCTTCTGAAGTAGGTACTTGCAATGTATGGGTAATTTGCATACTTACGCTTAAATCCGATAGCGGGCATAAAATCAAAACTTCGACACTTTTGACGAATTTTCGAAGTTTGATTGTAAAGTGGCTCTGCGACTTGACTTGTAACGTATTAATTATGCTTAGGCACTCATAAGTTCTATCCATGCTACGTCTACGAGCATTTTACCTAAGATATTTCTACTGAATGTCTAGGCCAAATGCCGTATATTGTTGTCGGCTTGTCACCGTTAAAATTGGCGTTGTACTTATAAGTACCTACATTAGATCTCAAATCTGGAGACACTAACGCTGTCAAAATAACGCTGTGTTTACACGAATAGAGCAATTTAGTAGTATTATAATCTTATTAAAATAATCAACGTAAAACTACGTATTTCTAATTTGAAAACAACATTGTCTTACCTACATTGCAGGCCATCGTTCCTATATGTTCGCGTTCGCAGAGAAGGCAAAAAATCCTCGGACATTTGTTATGGCGTATCCATCATTCAATGTATTGGCAGAATTCCGAGGCAAGTCCTTTATTATTATTTATTCATTAGAGTCAGAAATACCTATGGCAAGCAATAGGTATCATTTATCCAGGTGCCCTACATCAAATCGTTGTGGTGCATGCTTTTGCGAATCCCATGGCCCCGGCAATAGGGTTAGTGGCGTTGACGGGTGCGGTTTTTTAGTCGGTAAACACTCAAGCGGAGTCCGACACACCCCGTCGCTTCCCCAGGCGATGGGACGATCCGTAAAGGATTATTCCGCACTTAAAAAAAAAAAAAGTTGCCCTACATCAGGAAACTTTGACCGCGTCCCAAAGAAGGGTGACAGCTCCACTTATAGCCTAAGCGGCTTTATCGTATATATCATAGCTTGGCCTAAGAAGTAAGTAAGACCGCTCGATAAACAAATGTATTCAACGTCACTAAGTATATATCATTGTTTAAGCTGACTTTAAGTAATTACTGAGTTGTTGAAATAAAAATACTTTTTACGGATTTTATCGCGGTATAGGTATTTGATATTATTTTAAGCCGACCATGCCCGAGTCTGCCCGTGACCATGGATGCTGTAAAGGATCCGAAACGTCGGGTCAAAATAATATCAAATATACCGCGATAAAATCCATAAAAAGTAGTTTTATATTAATGTCTAATATTCGCGTAAGCTGTGGTAGCCTAGCGGTGTGACCAGTGGACTGAGATGTCAGAGGTCTCGAGTTCGAACCTAAGGCACGCACCACTGACTTTTCGGAAGTTATGTGCGTATTATCACATGCTCAAACGGTGAAGGAAAACATCGTGAGGAAACCTGCATGCTTGAGAGAATTCTCGATGGCATGTGAAGTCTGCCAACCCGCAGTAGGCTAGCGTGGTGGACTATAGCCTAATCCCTCTCAATTGAGAGGAGACCCGTGCCCAGCAGTGGGACAATAATGGGTTGATGATGATTCGCGTAAGTGTAAGAAATCAATATGACTCAGTTGTACTAATGTGGCATAGTAAAATATAAGATGTGAGCTTGTATTATTGTGTTAGCGCGAAATAAGAGTACCTATTTCCTTATTTTCCTAGACACTGAAGTGAACCGATATAAGGCTCTCTGCATGATGGAGGGCGACTTGATCGTGGGGTTCAGCGGTTTCCCCAACTACGTGGTCAGCGTGTGGTGTTGGCGTACAAAACAGCGCCTTGTCTGTCACGAGACGGGCGTTAAGCAGCGCGTACAGATTTTTATGTAAGTGTTGAATTATTATCTAGGTATTATCCGATTTATGACTTGACATACTTACCATTTACGAATAATCCTACTAAGTATGTGTTTCACACTAAATACACAACTGTTAGGTATACCTATATAGATATCTACTAAAACTACAGACGAACTAGACAGGCGTTCTTTACATTTTTCTACAAGTATCCGATTATGTGAGTCAAGGTCAACGTCTGAAATGGTATTCTGACGAAATAACAATTACCTACAACAAAACGGCGACTCTATTAAAACTTGTTAGACATCTACTACATGCTTACCACAGAACTAGATGGCGCTGTGTAATAATGTCCGGAAATATTTATTTATCTAATATATAAAATTCTCGTGTCACAGTTTTCGTTGCCATAGTCCTCCGAAACGGCTTGACCGATTTTGATGAAATTTTTTGTGCTTATCCGGTATCTATGAGAATCGGCCAACATCTATTTTTCATCCCCCTAAAAGTTAGGGGTAGTCCACCAACCCCTATAATGTGGCAAAACAACGTTTGCTGGGTCAGCTAGCTTATTTATATATCTTGCTTGTGCGATTAACGTTTTTAAATATTGATATATAACAGGCCTAGCCACTCGCACATGTTGTTGTGCCAGAGCTGGGGCAAGGGCCAGATAGTGTGGGAGGTAGCGCGCTGCTATAAGAAGTGCTTCATGCTGCGGAGGGCCAAGGAGGAGGTCACTGGCTGGGACGTGTCGGAGCCTGTTCTCGTTGCGATCTGCTGGACCATAGAAGGGCAGTTATACGGTATAGACAGTAAAGCTGACTTGTACAGTGTAAGTTTTTAAATATTTCGTTTTTAAACTTGAATGTAAACTATTATGGATTGATATTGGCGCAATATTGAGAAAGAAAGTGATAGCGTGAACCTAGCTAAAAATCGCTAAGTCATAAGTACTTGCCATATCATGTAACACCAATTGTACACTTAGCTTGCAATACAACTTTGACTTTGACTTATATACACTCACGCCATTTTCCCATGGGGGTAGGCAGAAACTACAGAATGCCACGCGCTATGGTCCCTGCATACCACTTTTGCCTCGACCACATTCATACATCTCGCTATGCACGCGCGCCGGTTACGAGTACTGCGTACCTGACCTTTTTGAAGGAGTTCACCAATTGAAAATACGTTTGCCTATTAACACGATTCACGTGGCGCTAAAGTCAAACTAAAACTTGTACCTAATTTTGTTGCTGCAGCTGGCATCAGATGGCATAGCCATGATTAGAGCACTAGAGTGGTCCGAAGATATGACCGGTGACCTGAAGACAAGCATGTGCTCTTTCCTCAACGGAATACTTATTTACGGACCTGATGGTACTCTAAGGGTGAGTTATCTAGGTAGATACCTATACGTTGTCCAGGTCTTCGCGTTATAGTGATAACTAGTAGATAATGTGTAGATATTGTGGTTGTGAACTGAACGAGCCGTATGTTATTGGATTCGATTGCTTGCATTGTACGCGATATGATCTTAGTATCATCATCATCGTCAACCCATTAACGTCCCACTGCTGGGCACGGGTCTCCTCTCATTTGAGAGAGATTAGGCTATAGTCCACCACGCTAGCCTACTGCGCGTTGGCAGACTTCACATGCCATCAAGACAAATCTCTAAAGCATGCAGGTTTCCTCACGATGTTTTCCTTCACCGTTTGAGCTTGCGATAAATACGCACATAACTTCCGAAAAGTCAGTGGTGCGTGCCTTGGGTTCGAACTCGAGACCTTTGACATCTCAGTCCACTGGTCACACCTAGGCTACCACAGCTCTGATCTTAGTATGTCGCGGGTTAAATCATCGCACGGAGTAAATCTGTATATAAGCTTCCAGTAGTTTTAAGGGTAACGAAGGAGTACAGAGACCATAAGGATGTATGTAGGTCTCATAATTTTGAAATATCGTTGTCACTCATAGGTAAGGTAACCTTTAAGTGACGATATAATTTACATACCTACCTATATTTTTTATAAAATCAAAATATAATATTACGGAAATGTCTTTCTTTTTAACCTAACCTATCTATCTATCTAAAGGCCTTTAGTCTTATTAAACAAAATCTTTATATGTTTGATCTAGTTTCTTCGGAAAAATGAAAAAAGTTGGAAGGTATCTTGGCAGTACGACCCGGACGATAAAGTGGTCAGACTGGTAAACAACTCGTTCTGTGACATGGTCACCATGTGGACCCACAACGGATTTGTGTACAAGATCACCGCAGACGCAGAAGAGAACATTGAAGTTGCTCTCTTCACCATCAAGCAGAGGTGAGGGATTTCTAACATTAATATGTTCCCAATAATTGTAATAATCATCTTCTTGAAGTCTATGTCTAAAGATCGAAAAGATCCTCATGTAAATCAAAGTTCCTTGATGACCATTTAAAAACACTTTAGGTGTCAAAATTGGTAATGTTGAGTTTTATTTTCACCATATTTTCGAATAAATCTTCTCAATTTTACTCACTGCTACGGTTAAATCTAGCTTGCTACATATTTCTTTAAAGGGATCAAATTAGGAATGAGTAGAACCGTAAAAGAACTAAAGTAGCCGAAAACTAAAGTTAAAGAGAGCTAGTTACTTACTCCTCTGTTAAAAATCATTGGAGGCAATGAAAGATTTCGGCTTATATGATAATGATGACGATATATCCACTAATATACCTAATGATTACAGCCTGTACAATAAATACAACTTAATCGTATTTATAGGAACGTAACAAAGATCCAGTTGATAGCACCCGACTACCGGTATGTAGCGATGATGAACGACACCGGGATCTTAAGCATATACGAGATTGACAGTGCGAAACTTGTGAGTATTTCTTCTGCTTCATTGTACCCTTGATATCATCGCTCCGTAGTTAAAATTCGATCGTATACGTATATTTACATTTTACTGGATTTTTTTCCAACATCCAAAATTTATAACTATCACCTTTCTCCTCACCTCAATAAAAATTGCATGCATGGAAGTGATAGCTATTGTAAAAGGACATAAAACTATTTTTTTAATTCAATCTACTGATTGTCACTGAAATATTTGTATTAGAACTCAGCTGCTTCCGAATTGTCATAACATTAAATTACACGAAATTCAGGGCCTGATGAAAAGGGTTAACGGTATTGACGTAACGTTCCAAGCAAGTCCGGTGGACCCGCTGCTGGCGATCATTGGTGAAGTGAACAAAAACTACGGCATTGTGCTGCTGACGTTCGACCCCATGCAGGGGCTGAAGGAGGAGTCCCAGATGTGCCTCACCAACCAGATCGTGTCGCTGGTGATGTTCGCTCCTGATGGCAGGTTCCTTGTCGCTGCATCGATGTCCGCTGGACATATCTTTCTCTTTAAAGTGAGTTTGTGCTTTTTTAAAGAAATGTTTAACTGTGATTTGACCAAAGACTCAATGGTCTCGAGTTAGAACCCCATGAAATGATTAAGGAAAACATCTGGTAAAAACTAACAAGCCTGGGAGATATTCAGACGGACTATAAAGGCTGCTGACCAATAGGCCAGCGTTGCCTAACCCCTTTCAAATTCAAGAGCATAGAACGGTAAATTAATGGTTTGATGACGATGATGATATCTATAAATCAAGAATTAACTTTTAATCTGATTATTCAGGTAACCGAGGACTTCAAGCTGATCTTAACGCGGTACACCGAGTTCGGGCGAGGGTTAGCAGACTGCTTTCTGATGAAAGTCGGCGCAAATATGAGATGTTTCAGTCTCGTGCTCTTCTCTGAGAAGTACTGCATTGGTAATACTCTTTTGGCATAATTCAAATTTACATTATATGTTTTTTTTTATTAATGAAATAATAGAATTTCATATAAAGTTACTTGTCTTCGGTAAGTATGCAATGTATTTCTAAAACAAAGAAGGAAACCTCCGATTAAATTTCAGTGACGTATTAATACGTTACAGCATTACTGAAATGGGACAATCAATTATAATGAATTGTCTTTTTCTTTCATGATACGAACATATCATTTCTATAAAATTTCGTTTTTTAGGCGAGCGTATAATTTGCGTGAACGCAGAGACCGGTAAAGACAACAAGTTTGCTGGCAAGATGCAGGGCCCGTACGCGAGGCTATTGCCACTCAGTATCAAAGACACAATGCTTGGTGTTCCACACCTCAGCAAGCACTTCCACATCCTCAAACTAAATGGTGATGTAAGTCTTTCATTGTCGTGTACTTTAATATTGCTCTCACATGTATAGAACAGAACGGTTAAACAATTTCCTATTTTTATAGTCTCTATTTCTTTAATTCTATTAGGATTTCACGAAATTACAAAAAATATGCAGAAATATTCCATTCTACCATTCCAGAATACAACTTAGTCCATTAGGTATAATATGCATTACATTATTCTCGCATACAGAAAGGGATGACAGTGTCGGTTAAGATGGGTCCTATCGTAGACTCGTCCCATGAAGTGAAGCTGTTTGACGGGTTCAGGAACGTGCAGGCGCTGCTGACCTTCGGTTATGATGGCTTCATTATATTGAGGCCACCTGATGCTCTTACCCAATACGGTAATTGGCTCAAACAATAAATAGTAGTATTATTACGTCGCGAATAATGCCTCTGACTGATAGATATAATAATATATTATTCCATATAAACATTATTAGAGTAAGATCCCAGGGCCGCCAGACGTCACGTATTTTCTGACGAACCAAATGTGGGTTATTGAGTAGTGCTAGTATGTACTAAGAACGCATGCCTACTAGCTATCTTGCCTAGTGGGCCAATTTTCAGGTATCAGGTAATCAAGGTACATACAAATATTACTTACCTCACGTAAATTCTCCAAGCTCATTTTTACGTATATTGTAGGCAATATCGTTAAAAATAAGTCGCCAATACTCCCAGACACTTTCCGTGGGCCGTATTGCTTTGCAGACGCTTTAAAGCTCCTGAAGGAATTAATTAACTTCACGTAAATTATGATGCTCCATTGTTTATATCTCCACCAGACAACTATTTCGAAACCTTTTACGAGAAGACAGAGCGATCCAAGGGGTCAATCATCCCCTAGACTTCCGCATATTCGCAATCTGGCTCACTCTCATGCGCGTTGATAATACCCTCACGCTCCTACCCACAGTGGCATTAAAATTGAATTAAGGGGGATGATTGGCTCCTATGATCGGTCTGTCATCTGTCACAACTATTTTGATACCTTTTACTAGAATGGAACATCATAATTTACGTGAAGTTGATTAATTCCTTCAGGAGCTTTAAAGCGTCTGCAAAGCAATACGGCCCACGGAAAGTGTCTGGGAGTATTGGCGACTTATTTTTAAGGATATTGCCTACAATATGCGTAAAAATCAGCTTGGAGAATTTATGTGAGGTAAGTAATATTTGTGTGTACCTTGATTACCTGATACCTGAAAATTGCAAGATAGCTGGTAGGCATGCGTTCTTAGTACATACTAGCACTACTCAATAATCCACATTTGGTTCGTCAGAAAATACGTGACGTCTGGCGGCCCTGGGATCTTGGACTATATGTATAACACCAGTTATATAGTTAAAACTAGGACATGCCACGATTGTAACAGTGAGACACGTCATGGAGAAGTGACTTAAAGAGCGCTACGGCGAGCGGTCTCAGCTTCTGGCTGACGCAAGTATTGTCTGGGCATGGATGTTTCGCTAAGTACCTGTGTCGCATAAGCCAGGATCACCCGATTTCGGCCTATTCATGATCGGAAGAGCGATCAGAGCTAAACCGAAGCCCCGTTCACCACAACCCCGGTGGAGATTGTGGTGAACGCTTCCAAGAATTCCATCACCCCGGCAATAAATTGTTCATAACCAATTTACCGCAACTTGATAAAAAAGTTGACCAACACACTTTTTATCTTAAATTTCATCAAACATCTCGTGCAATTAACCATTACCTATTACAAATTATAAGATCTCATCACAAATAAGGATAGGGTATATTTCCAATGATATTTTGGATAATTTCTTTTTTAAACTACTGGACCTGCTTCCAGAACTAAAACATATTGTCACGCATCGCTACGAGCAAGGCATCAGGAGCGCAGTGATCGACGACAAGAACAAATGTGTGGTGCACCTGGGGTACAATCGTACCGTGGCCTGCACCTTCCTACGGAGCACAGACGGGCCTCAAGAACAATTAATACACGAACCACCCTCTAAGGATGTCTATGATTTCACGGACGAAAACAACAAAATCATTATTATAATGAAGAATGAAAGTGAGTGTTGCTTATTCTTTGGTTAAATTTTGAGTTGACTATAGTACTTTTTACTATCTAATTGGCCATAAAATGCAAACTCTATTTGATTTAGTGCTGGACTGCTGATGATCAAGTAAGCAACTGAATTTGTCATCCATGTCAATGACAGTTGGGGAGATAGGCATACTTATGGTATATTAACCAGGAGTCCAGGAATTAGGCAAATATCATAACCGAAAAAAGTTCTTAAAAAATCCATTTAGTGTCTAAAATTTGAGATTTAATAAACTACATCATTATGGTCAATAACTGCTTTACCTACCTACTTTAATAACAAATAAATAAAAATAAGATCATGAACGTGATTAAAGTAATTTAGTTATAACCATTTTATATTCTCCAGAGAACTATCTTGACTTACAAGAAGATAAAAAAGTCCGCGATGAAGCCCTGGACTACAAGCGTCAACGCGAAGAGGTGCAAAAACTTTTCGAGCTGTTGCAAGGAAAATTAATCGAGCTACTTGAAGAGAATATTGCTGAGCGGCCACTGCACCAGCTCTCGCTGTCTGAGTTCAACCTACATTTCGAAGCCAAAAAAGAGAGACTCAAAGCGGTAAGACAAGTAGACCATCGGTAGTCGGGCTTGACGACAAAGACCAGTCGGCTTATAGTGCCACTGGGGTGAGGTCGATCCCTGCAGAGTGCATTTTTTTATATGACCTTAAAGTGGGTATTTTCAGATCTGGGCGTTTGTGTATGTGATAACTTATGCGCGACACAATTTTATTTTATAGTGATAAGTGGGTCGCCCATCGACATTTGCAACACTAAAGGCTTGCAAAAGCTTTGCCAAACCCTATAGAGTTTAAAAAATCATTAGATTTTTTATAATGAACAATAGAAAATCCTAGTGTCTATGACAGGAGTTTTCAGTAATCTGGCATTTATTAAATCTCATTCACCAGGCTGAAAGAGAGCGCGAGGATATTCGACTGATGACTGAGGCACTCATCCGCGCACAAGACAAGGTGACGGCCTGGATCAAGCAGACCTGCTGGGACACCATGCTGTCACCGAGGATCAAGCTCTTCGCTATTTTCAGCCACTATCATGTAATCATCATCATTATCAACCTATATTCGTCCACTGCTGGACGTAGGCCTCCCCTAGTGAACGCCACAGAGACCGATCTTCGGCTCTTTTCCTCCAGTCACTACCAGCTGCCTTGCTATCTATGCTATATGTTATAATTTATATTAACTATTGGGTCCAAGGAAATAATGCCCTCAAGAATTTGTATTTGTAGTTATGTGTAACACTTACGACCTATACATTTCACGCTAAGACTAACAACACCAATTAAAAGTCACAACGAGCTCTAAAGTGAGCTATGTTTATAAGACTCCTCCAAGTAAAGCTCTCTTTGCCTCTCTCTCTGAAGAATAAAAATGAAAATACAGTTTTGTAGTATTCAGTACTGTATTTCTATTTTCATTCCTGTTAGCTACATATATTGGAGTCAGGAGACCAGGGGAGGGATACGTCTTTTAGTGGATGTCTATAAGCTGTTGATGATGATACCATTTATGCTTATCGCAGAATGTTCGGCAGAAAATTCTCACTAAAAATACTCATTATATAACATATATAATGAGTATTTTTAGTGAGAATTTTAACATAAAATGCAACTCGTAAGCCTCTAAGGCCCTCTAACCCTACCTTAGTTTGTTCGTTAACAGCGCATGTGACGCTTTCATGAGATAATTATACAGGTAGAGAACTATGCAATTCTGCCCACTCAACGCGACACGTGGGCCGAACTACAGCAGATTGAAGGTCTTCGCACCATCGAAATGGAGAATGACGAAGACCTGTTCCAACCCTGGGTGGAGATACTAGAAGAGGATAAACCTCAAGAAGTCCGGTTTGTATTATATAACATAAATTACCATGATGCCTGTCGTCTCAGAAGGGTTAGGCAGAGGTGTGCTAATGCATTTTGGCATCATTTTATATGAAAATGTTTTTGGTGGGATAATTTGTTGTCGTAATACCGAGATGATATGGCTAAAGGCTGACGGCGCAAGGCGATCAGTCCAGCACCGGGGAGCAGGCCCGGCGGCGCAGCGTGCTGAGCTCGGGCACGGCGGGCACGACGGGCGCGGAGGAGCTGGCGGCGGACGCGGACGCGGCGCCCGAGCCGCACGTGCTGTCCGGCAGCGCCGCGCACCGCCTCATCGACATCCCGCCCTTCATGATCCCGCAGACGCTCGCCTTCAGCTTCCTGCAGATGAACTGGTTATACCACATAGTTAAGGTACGGCCATTTTTTTGACAACTAGAGAGGCAAATAAACTGACAGCTCGCCTGATGGTAAGCGGTTACGGTAACCTATAAACGTTTGCAACTTCTTCATTACCTGGCCCTTTCCCATTTTATTTGGGGTTGGCCCTCCGTATTATATCATCATCATCATCATATCAACCGTTAGTCGTCCACTGCTGGACATAGGTCTCCCCCAAGGATCGCCATGACGACCGGTCCTGCGCCACCCGCATCCCTCCGTTTTATATGTCTCCAAGCAACTCGGTCCTCGGTCTTTGTTAACTTGGGCTTCTTTGAGGTTCTTATTTACTACGAACGTTTGCAACGCCATTCCCGCGTTGCCGATCCTGAAAAAACTTTTGTCACTCCTTTTTTGAGTCCAATAATTTTAATTTTCTGCGATTACCATAAGTAAAAAGTAGTTTAATTCCAATTACGATTAAAAATACATTATATTATTGCCCTTTGATCAACTTAGCTATATGGATAACCCAATTCAATTAAATAAGGCAAACATTTTAATAAGTTTGATAATTTCAGCTGAATACCCAAAACATACGACTGTGGTTCAATAAGCAGTTTGACGAGCTGGTGGTGCTGAAGAAGAGGGAGGTGGGCCTCATCGGCGAGAGGAACGCTCGACTGCGCTTCATTATTGATGGTAACTGTGTACCTTTCTCCAGTCCTTTCAAATTTACCGCACTTGGTTATACTAGGCTTTAGTTTAGCTCATAAAATTAGTTTACCTAATTTAAGTTTTTGTCCTAATATGTATTACGTCTTCAGTTTACTGATTTCTGTTAGTTTGCCAGTGACTGTGCATTCTGTAAATAATTGTAAAGGTCGGGACGAAAACATCGATTTATAAAATCCGTAAATATTAGTTATATTTAAATTTTTACGGTAAGTATTTGTTTTTATTTTACATGCGGTATTATTTGCTTGCTTACGGTGGACAGACGACCTGGTGAATATGGAGACCTATGTCCAGCAGTGGACGTCATACGGTTGATGTGATGATGATGATGTGATGATTAATTGCTTCATCATCATTGTTGTCATTCGCAGCTATTATCAAGTCTTTAAAATAAATAATATTTTATATAAAACTTTCGTGTAATTTCGAGGTGTCACTTGACAGATGATCAATAACCTTTATCACTGTTGAACAAAAAACACCACAGTAAATTTCTACAAGAACCGTCTGCAAAGAAATATGCTGTCAGTTTAGTTACACCCTTATTTCTACTTAGACCTGTAAAAACCGTCAAGTTTAGTTACACCCTTATTTCTACTTAGACCTGTAAAAACCGTCAAGTTTAGTTACACCCTTATTTCTACTTAGATCTGTAAAAACCGTCAAGTTTAGTTACACCCTTATTTCTACTTAGACCTGTAAAAACCGTCAAGTTTAGTTACACCCTTATTTCTACTAAGACCTGTAAAAACCGTCAAGTTTAGTTACACCCTTATTTCTACTTAGACCTGGAAAAACCGTCAAGTTTAGTTACACCCTTATTTCTACTTAGACCTGTAAAAACCGTCAAGTTTAGTTACACCCTTATTTCTACTTAGACCTGTAAGAACCGTCAAGTTTAGTTACACCCTTATTTCTACTTAGACCTGTAAGAACCGTCAAGTTTAGTTACACCCTTATTTCTACTTAGACCTGTAAAAACCGTCAAGTTTAGTTACACCCTTATTTCTACTTAGACCTGTAAGAACCGTCAAGTTTAGTTACACCACTAAACTTGACGGTTTTTACAGGGTCGGCAACGCGCGAGCTACACCTCTGGTGTTGCATATACATATCTATAGGCTACAGTAACTGCTTACCATCGACATAGGCCTGGAGTACTTAATTTTGATAATTGTTTTACAGAATTAAACAAGTTATCTGATTTGCGAGGCAGCTTCCATCATCTGAATATGGAGATCAAAGACCCAGAGTGGAGGCAAGAAGAACATGTCCAGAAACTTATAAAGGTTGAGCCTGAGGAGGTGAGCATAAGAATACCTACGAGGAAAATATGGTAACTTAAGTACTTTTTAATTTTTAAAAAAAAAAATTATTAAGAAAGAAAAATTCAACCTCAGGCGGGACTCGAACCCGCGTCTTCTGGATCGGTACTCCAGACGCTCTGCCAACTGAGCCACCGAGGTATCCGCCTGATGTGTTGAATTTTTCTTTCTTTATGTTACTTATGTCTTTACGGCGACATAGCAACATCGATTGGACAATTCTGCCCAACCCAGAATTCTCTCTTTACAGCGAGTAGATTCCGGATGATATTGCATTACCTTTATACAATCTTTTTGTATTTTTTTTAGCTTATTTCAAGCTGTTTTTTAATTTTTTATTAAGAAAGAAAAATTCAACCTCAGGCGGGACTCGAACCCGCGTCTTCTGGATCGGTACTCCAGACGCTCTGCCAACTGAGCCACCGAGGTACTTAAGTACTTAACGTAGAACTTAAGTACTTATCTACTTGGTTAATTACGATTGAACGGTACAAAATGAATAGTAACAGTACCTAAGCTTAAAAAAGACTACGTTTTGACGTTTATAATGTGTAGCAATACAAGTCAAAATTATGAGTTTCAAACGCTTATTACATTTAAAGTTATTGCAATATCCTTCTTAATACTTCTACATTTTTCCTGACGCAGTGTTCCATCGAGCCGTATATAAGCCCGAGCCAGATCGTGATCGTGCCGCCAGACCCTGGGCCGAAGGATGACTTCCGCGAGCGTGCACTGATAGAGATGATGGACGGCGTCCTCGAGAAGCTGTGGCACGAGGAGATCAAGAAGCCCATCCCGATGCCGCAGTGCATGGTCATTTATACACTTGTATCTTAAAATTCAGATGACTTTAATGTCCTTCTTGGCCTGTAGATTCCATATTACAAAATACCGACTAGGTGGACCCTGCCACGCTATGACTGTTGTGGCACATTTTGGTGGCATTGACGCGAAAAATAAAGCGCAGTCTTAGATGTGGGTTACAACCAGCAATTTTGGCACAATCTGATTGTGTCAAAATTTGCGCACAGTCTGATTGTGCAGAACTTTTTGAGTTCTTGACGATTACACAAACCAATTTAACATTTAAATATATTAGATATATGTCTACTACAATTTTGCAACATTTCATAAATGCTTATATAATATGACCTTATTAAAAATAAAAATTCTTCCCTTTTTGAATTAGGTAAAGATAGATTTTTTTAACAATTACCTATGTAAATCGCTGTCTCTACCCTAATTCCTAATTTCTCCTACCAGTTGGATAAAGATCCCGAGCACTTCAACGAGGATGATCTACGCCAAGTGTTTGACTACGAAGCAAAAGTCGCTTTCCGTAACGAGGAGAGAGACAAATACCGCAAAATGCTGCACGCTGAGTACGCTAAGCTGTCACAAATTCTCAATGAAGGAATCGTTAAGTTCAACCAGAAGGTACGGTATACATGAAATTTACATCAACATCGTCAACCCATTTTCTATTCCTCTTAGTATCTATCTATGAGTAGAGAGTCTACCACGCTAGGTTAGCGCGGGTTGGTAGACTTACAATATATGTTTCCTCACAATGTATTTCTTTACTTTAGTTCAGAAGGTGCAGATGCCATATAGTGCTCTCCGAACTCCATTTTAATCTCATTGATTGTCTATGATGCCTTAGCTCAATAAAATATTACGTTACAAAGCTTCTATTTTTCTTCGTAGACAAGGGAAACCTGGCTATTGAAGCTCAAGGTAGACTCTAACATCGGACAAGAGAATCTCAATCTGATGCGCTTGCGCAGGACTAACCTGGACCGGATCGAAATGGCTGAGAAGCTGGAGACCTTAAGGTTTTATCATGATAACTATTACAGTTGTATCATCATCAACCCATTATTGTCCCACTGCTGGGCACGGGTCTCCTCTAATTTGAGAGGGATTAGCCTATAGTCCACCACGCTAGCCTGCTGCAGGTTGGCAGACTTCACGTGCAATCGAGAAAATCTCTCAAGCATGCAGGTTTCCTCACGATGTTTTCCTTCACCGTTGTGATAAATACGCACATAACTTCCGAAAAGTCAGTCGTACCTTGGATTTGAACTCGGGACCGCTGAAATCTCAGTCCACTGGTCTCACCGCTAGGCTACTACAATTGTATAATTAACTTTTATTACTTAAGACTAGAGACCGAATTCACTACAGTCTCAAGACAAATTGCTGTGTGTTTTAAAATTTTTAGACCTGAATTGAACTCTGAACTCTGCCAATAATTATCGAGGATAGATCAATGTTAAAGAGTGTCTTATGCTGAGCAAAAACTTAGTATCTAACTACCAATTTATATTTAAATCTTTTATTAAATTAGTGTCCATAAGGATAATGATGAAATAAATTTCTTTAACCATAGACATGACATAGTCGTTTACGAACGTCAAGTAGAGGCGCTGAACGCGGAGTTCCAAGAGATACAGGGGCAGAGCGCGGAGTGTCAGTCTGTGTACGAGGCACTGGCCGCCAAGGACAGGCAAATGGACAGGGCCTTCAAGACGCACTTCGCTGACCTATCGCCAATCATTGTGGACCAGGCGTACAGGCTATTCAAGTGAGTTTGTGATATTGTTCCCATAACTTAGGTACTGCCTTGCAGTTGACCATATTATTATCATGTATGGAAACCAATGTAGATATTGTTTTTTATAGTTTTGTGTTAATTGCCATTCAATACATTTTGAAATTTATTTAGTTATAATTTCAAAAATATCGGTTCATTTGCCCAGTGTAATAATAATCATAGTTATACGCAAGTTGTATTGGTTATCTATCGAGAGCTCGGGGCTCGAAACGTAATCACGTTTCGAGCCCTTTTTACTGTCTCCAGGGATGATGTATTTTAGGCGTTGCACAGGATCTGGATCCTCTCAAAACGGACCTTCTTTCTTTCTTTCTTTTTCTTTCTATGTTACTGGGCAGTGGCGTGACTATAAGGTGGCAGGGCTGGCAAGTTGCCACGGGCCCCCGGCTGGATGGGGTCCCGCCCACTAGCCCACTTGACCGTCAGAATCCTTAGTAACTACATACTATTTTTACTGGGGCCCTTTCCAATTAATTTGCCACGGGCTTTAGATGATATAGTTACGCCACTGCTACTGGGAGATGTAATGAAGTTTCTTTCCCTGTCAATAAACATTTGGGGACTGCCGATAGAAGTGAAAACGCACGAAGATATATATCTATGTACAACTATAGAAATATATATAGTACACATATGTATTATAGCTCGAGGAAAGCCTCCGGCGACGAAGACGCGAGTTCCATGATTTTTGTTCTCCCAAAAAGTGCTCAATGCGCCTAAAGAAATTTTCATTTCAAAAACGTTAATATATGTTGTCAGGAAGCGTCCGAAGTGGCACCAGCGCGTGACGATGATCCCGGTAGTGCTGTACGACCTGGCTCTGGCCGTCGGCACCGGCGTGCGGCCGACACTGCTGCACGTCGACTGTGTCGAATTCTTCCGAAAGTACGTACCACCTACATAACACTGCCGCACAGGCAAATGAAATATGAGAAAAAGAAGCGGTTTAGGGAAAACCGTGAACGTTTTTATCGTGTTCTCTGTATTTTAATGATTAAATTAAAAGAAGAATGTTTTGTTTGTTATATTTAAATTAGTAAAAAGGATTTTGTCAAAACCTAACAAATTAAAAAAAGGGACAAATAAGAAATGGCTTTCATAATACGATTTTTACAGCATGGAACAGTTGGATCAGATTAGCAACATGCCGACGGTGATGGACGAGCCGATGTGGGCGACCATGTGCAAGCTGCGACGTGCCAAAGCCGAGAATGAGATCAGAGTGAGTAAGAAATTAATCGAAAATTTTGATAATGGCACAGAGACGGCACAGTTGGTGTAGTGGCCGAGCGGCGGGCTTCTTAGCTACGTATCGCGAGTTATAACCCTACACGGAACTAACATGTATATCTGGCCTAGGGGTAGTTGTTCCAGATCTCGGTGTGACAACACCCTAGGTAGTTTACACCCACGACCGCGACACAGGAGAAAATCCTGGTATAGACCAACCTATTTTTCTTTATTCACGGTATTAAATTAAAAATGTTGATATAATATTTTCCTCTCCGTCGTTTGCCACAGATACGAGCAGTAATCCAGGAGATGACGTACGTCGATAGTGCGCTTAATGTATGGTCCAAAGCCATCCAGGCTCGTCGCAGCCAGCTCCATAGCTGTCAGACCAAGATTACACATCATCGCGAATTAGTGGAGTCTACTGCCAGAAATAAAACTATTCAGGTACCTAGGTATCTTGCAGATATCATGATCTAGGCTGTACCCTACGTCTTATAATAAATCTAAAAATAATTGTAAGATTAAATACCTGCATAGTTTACACTATTTTAAATTAATATGTAGTCTTAACGCAAAGGCCGAGGTATCGCAATAAGTTGAATAGATTCTGAGATCGTCTGGCTCTTATTTTTTTTCGGTTGAGTATTTGCAGACCCTTACAAATCGTAGACCATTTTCATTGGTAGCCTGGTTTAGATTTCTTAGAGTAGGTGTCTATCCTAATATTAATTCTGTCTTTTAAACTTATTTTAGCTATGAGCCCAATTCTCTCACATAATCTACCCTGTCTCTACCTCTACTTGACCACACCTACTGGACCTCAATCATTATATTGTGCATGGGCTAGCGTTAAATGCGATGTAATTCTAACTATTATACACACGACCAGCTTCATATAAAGTAGCATTACTTAGTAGGTAGGTACCTACTAATAGTATTTCCCGCCTTGCCCAGTTGGTGCTGCCAGCGGGACAGGTGGAGATCATGACGAGCGGACACATGGAGGACTTTGAGGATGCCACACTAATACTCAGAGAAGACATTGAGACGATCAACAACCTCATTCTGGTATACTTGCTCTATTAGTAATACACAAGAAGGTATTAGGAGTTTCAAAAATGGTTTCCAATGGTCGTCTCGATCCCTATTTATTCCATAACAAAACGTGAAGGTTTCCATCAAATTCTGACTGAAATAACAAATGTGTCTTTCTAGTATCTAGTTGGGGTTCTGTATTAAGTAATTTCATCATTTATCATCGACTAAGTTAATACTGTCCTACTGCTGGGCACGGGTCTCCTCCTACCTTAAAAGAATTAAGCTAGGTAGGTATTAATACCGCGCCGTCGCTGTCAAAAGATATCTCAGCCGTTTTTCCTTCAGCAAATGATAATAATTATCACATGATTATAAAAACTCAAAAGTAAGCGACTTGAAAGGCCGTGGTCATGTTACAACTTTTAATTATCTTACTCTAAGTCGGGTGAATTTAAAAAACTCGTACAATGTTCGTTTTTTTCTAATACTTACTTATACCTATTTAGAAAGTGGGTGCCATGAAGCTACGCATGATGCGCAGGCAAATGGAATTCCGCAAGGTCATCCTGGCCAAGGAATGGGAGCACGCACAGATGAAGATGAAGCTGCGGCATATGAGTAAGGAGCTCTACTCTTATACAAGACTCCGGGTAACTATCATTTTACACATTATAGTTTACTAGAAATAATTAACACCAAAGCACCTGCACTTAGGTGTCTTTAATTTCATTGATAACCTATCAGCCGTCACTTGTCTGCAAGGTGTTCCAGTTTCAATACAACCATTGGTTCTATATAATTGTCTTTTTTAATTAACTCTGCTGCATACTAAGATTTTCTCCTGTGTCGTTCTCCTGGGTCCGTTTAAAAACACTTTTCATGCACACAAACGCCCAGACCCGGAACAACTACCTGGAGATCGTACAAATATTTTCTCCGTGCGAAGATCCAGGTCGTCAATCTTTGGGATTTTGGGAATTTAATTCGTTGGCGGTGGAGAGAGGCTTTGACTAGCTTATAATTGCATGTAAATCTCTGAGAGGACAAATTGGCCGTCCTGAGCTCCACACCATTATTGTGCCGACAATATGGCAACCAAATTGTTCATCGTAGGAGTCGTCGACACAACATGTCGCAAAGCCGGTGCCTATGTAGCACTGTCGCAAAAACCTAGTCCCCAGTTTGTCGTACCTAGAGTAGGTAAGGGGCTCGATGCCCTTCTGTTTGTCTATGCTGAATGTGATGTGTTTGCTAATGGATGAAGAGAACTTATGCGAGTGTGCTTGATAAAAAGAACTATAGGTACGAGAGAGTCCTGTGTTCTGTGTTAGTTTTTAATTATAGTTAAGAAATTATTTCTTCTATAAAGTGTAGGTACATATTGTTTCTATGTTAATTAATGTAATTGGTTTATGATTAACCGTTTTAATTAACCATAAATAAAATAAATAAATTCGGTAGTCAAAATATCGACATGGAAATTGGCTGGTAGTAGGATAGATAACTTTTTGCATATTGATGTTGACCTCTTAATTAAATTACAAATTACCCTATAGTTACATAAAAGTATATGAAATTGTTTGATGTCAGTGTAATGTTATTGTATGTACCCACCCGTTATTAGTATATTTTGTCTCCAAAGAACACAAATTAACGAACGCAGAATCCTTCAAAAAAGATCTTACACTTTTTGACCTAGTTTTTTAAACCTTCTGAATAAAAAAGTACTTATAACAGACTAATTTGAAGCTAGGACTGTTTGTTGACAAAAAACTATACTTCTTAACAACTACATACTTTTGACGACCCAATTAGTGTTAACTCACTGCCTTCTGTGCTATGGGTCCCGGGTTTGAATCCCGGTAGGGACAAATGTTTGTGTGATGAGCATAAACATTTGTATCCGTGTCATGGATGTATCTATGTATAATATGTATGTATTTACAACAAAAAAAAGTATATATGTAGTATATCAACCAACTAGTGACCGTAACAAGCCTCGTTGCTTAGCTCGGAACTAGATGGCACTGTGTCATAATGTCCAGGAATATTTATTTATTTAAAACACCACTTTACCAGATTCCAAAAGAGCTGCAGCTGTATTTGAAGAACAAGGAGCTAGGCTACACTGATGAGCAGGATTACATACTAATGGAGAAAGAGAATGAGTCGTCCAAGGTGGCCGCCAACAAGATACTCAACGAGCAGATACATCGCTGCGAGGAGCTCGAGGTTCAAATTGGTTACCTAAAGCCGTGTACGCACGTACGAACCAATTTGTTGCGTTGCATGATACGCAACAACTTGGTTCGCACGTGCGGACCACTAACGAACATCGAATACTCTGTTCGTCAAACATGTTTGCGGCGATCCTTTTAGTATGTTCTGTATGGACGGTGTTCGAAGAGTTTTATAAATGTTACGAAACAAAACTGTTCGTATAGATCTTGGCGGGGTGCGGGCTAGGCGGCAGAGGTAGCTAATCCTACCTGTACCTGTTCACGACTGTTGTCCGCGAATTCGACTCGGAACTATATTCGCATTCGTGTTCGAATATGCCGTCCATGCGTACGAACCAAATGTTCAGATTTGATGTGTGTTCGCTATGTAACATGTTATATAACTTGTGTTTTATATTATAACACGTCCACATTACGTAACATTGTTATATAACATTCTTCGTACGACACTGTAGTTGATAACATGTTACTAAGTTTGTACGCATCGTAAGTCAAAAATAAAATAGCAATAGCAGCAATAAATCAACCATCTTCCGGTTAGTTACCATTGATTCTTACAGACTACTGAAAGCCCCCTGGGGAGGCGGCGAGGTGTGTCACACTCTCGGTGGATGACTGACTAACAACAGCACCTGTCATCGCCTGCCCTATCACCGAAGCTATGGCATTCGCGATAGCATTCACCTCGACCCCAACTAGCACAATACTAATCTAACAAAAAAATATTTCTTTCATTTTTCTCCCGTTATCATTTGCCTTTTTCGACGACAATAATAATTGTCGTAAAACTAACTGAATAAAATTAATATTTCAGTTGAAACTAATAGCTACGGAGGCACAACGCAACAATCTCGAGACGACAATAACGGCGCTCACAGTGAAGGTGTCGGAGAAGAAACTCAATAAGGACTCGCTTGAGCCTATCAGGGTTCGACGTATCTACAAAAAGAGGTTTATATACACATAATCTGATTCCCACTACTTCGTCCACGTGCAATTTAACAAAACAAAATTCATGCGAATAACTTCAAAATCGGCAGTTTCATACTAACTTTGTACCCCCGTTTGTACACCCTTAGGGGGTGAATTTTCAAAAATCCTTTCTTATATAATATATAAAAAAGTGCTCGCCTACGTTATAAAAGGAACCCCTGTGCAAAATTTCAAGTTTCTAACCCTTATAGTTTAAGCCCTGCGTTGCTATGTCAGTCAGTCAGCTTTTCCTTTTTTATTTATTTATTTATTAAAGCACAGCCACATCACATGCATTACACTTTGCTAAAAATAACTATAATAAAAACAGGACCTATGCACATGACAATTAAGGCGTACATAGCACTCACAGTAATAATGCTGCCTACACTACAAAAAATATAATTATATAATTAAAACATGAAAGAGCGAATTAAATAACACACATAATTATATATAAAAAAAACTGAAATAAAACAAAACAGATTAAAACTCTAATATTGCAAAACAAAATAAAACTAAAACTAGGTAAAAATTATGATGACATAATATTATCAAAAGATGAAACTCAGTCAGCAGTTAAATATCTAAAAATAATTTGGCAGAGATAGTGTGATTTTTTTCTTAAATCCTGATAACCGATCACTAAATATATCCAACTCAGGCAAGTTTTGGACTGCATTGTTATAGTCATCCTAAAAATAGGGGATTGAAGGCCTAGATTGGTTTTTACATGAGGTGTATCGAATATTTTAGTGTATTTTTTGGCCCGTGGGTAAAATCTTGGAACATTTAAGGAAATAGTTTCTAAAAGGTGACTACATTGTATTTTTCCGTTAATAAGTTTGTGAAGGAAGCATAAATCCAAGAGACGTCTGCGACTGCGAAGCGTAACCATTTTAATTTTTTTTAAGCGTTCTTCGTATGGTTGTTTGTGAGAAAAGCCATTTGCAGCAAAAGAAAGATGTCTTGTAAAAGCTCGTTGAATGCTTTCCACTCGTTGCGAATGGACTGCATAGAAAGGACTCCAAACACTACTTGCATACTCAAGATGGCTGCGTACCAGGGCATTGTAGAGTCACACCTTGGTCTTCTGGTGCTTAAACCCTTTAGTGTGCCGTTTTCCTTTTATGTATAAAGATATATAGAATACTAGCTGACCCAGCAAACGTTGTTTGCCACATTATAGGGGTTGGTGGACTACCCCTAACATTTAGGGGGATGAAAAATTGATGTTGGCCGATTCTCATAGATACCGGATAAGCACAAAAAATTTCATCAAAATCGGTCAAGCCGTTTCGGAGGAGTATGGCAACGAAAACTGTGACACGAGAATTTTATATATTAGATATTATTATGTAGATGACAGATGCTTGACATTAATTGTGGATAGGCAGAAACGTACTATGAAATTTTACCCCAGTTCGTCGAAATTATTTTTTATTCCAATTTATAGAGGGCGAGCCTGTTACCATTACTGAACAGATTTTTTTAACAAAATTGTTTGATAGATAACATTTACTTCGACCTAGGAATAGAATGGGACCGATATTGAAGACGAGCCAATTAGTGGATCACCCATATTTTAGAACTCTATGGCTACATGCTTGATCTATTTTGGCTAAGCGTAATTTATAACACCCAAGAAAGCATGTTATATAACATTATAATGAGCTGTTCTGTGAATACACTACACTGCAGAAGTGCAGGTGCAAAACAAGATGTCGTTTTTAATCACTTACCTATTATATATTACCTATAGATTATTTGCAAACTTGAAGTGGCAATTGATCGATTACATCTCTCGGAGAACCGACAACTGTTGGAGCATACGAGTTCTCGAGTGCAGACCACGTATCGTCAAACGTAGTGTAGGACGCCGCCGCTGGTGGAGCGACGACTTGCGAAAGGCAGGTGGCAGTGACTGAAGGAGTAGAGCCGAAGATCGAGCTCTTTAGCGTTCACTAGGGGAGGCCTACGTCCAGCAGTGGACGAATAAAGGCTGATGATGATATTATATTTTATTTAACTAAAATGTTCGATGTCTACAGAATGGAGACTCTGGTGATGCGAAGCATGTTGATACGCGACGTGCAGAACAACCATTCTACTATCGTGATGCTGCAGACCGAGTTGGAACTGCTGCGGCTGAAGACTTACCCCACTCTTGCCAGCTTCCGCACTTATTAACACAACTAGCTACCACACGCGGCTTTGGCCGCAAAAAAAATTGGTCTATGTGTTAATGCATATAATACACTATATGTATGCTATATTTCATCCAAATCTGTTTAGCGGTTTTTGCGTGAAGAAGTAACAAACATCCATACAGACTTTCACATTCATAATATTAGTAGGATATGTTCTTTCTTTAAAGATAATGACAATTCTATATTGTTTATAATCTTTGTCGAGTGTACTTAGTCATAGTGGGTTAATTTATTTTAATTTTAACGTTGAGGATAACTATAATTATGTTTCAAGTATTTTTGGTGTGTGGTATTAGTGTTACTATTAATTGTAATCATTATAAGATACCTTAGGGTTTATCTCTAGTCACCGTGTAAGTTTGTGGTGTAATAAATATATATCTTATAAAAATATTGTATGGCTTTTTATCAATAGTTTGAATGTTCGTACACAGAAGAGTAAAGAAAAACGCTGATTACAAAACTTTTTATTTTCCATAAACAAATCTACAGTCACTGATAAAATACATTCAATAGTTAATAGTATTACGGCTCAACATTTATAGAAAAAACATTACAAAATTGCCTAGACATGTCTAATGTTGAAATATCCTTCCTCCAATCGGTGGTAACAGGAAAATGCTTGATTTCAAATCGCGGATATTTCTGTAAGTTCAAAGGCAAGGAAGCCTATGATTATGCGCACACTCAAAAATAAAACGTAGTACAGTCGAGAACAAACGCTTTCTTATGCTATGGATCTACTACCTACGTACATTAAAAATGTGTCTGGATACAGCAAGGTAAAAATCTACGGGATGCAAAAGCTAAATTGCCGTACGGCTATTGTATGGTTAGATTACTTTTCTAAGCGTGTGTTGACAACTGTACTCTCTGAGATTTCCTAGAAACGTTAGAATTAGGCCACAATTTCGTTAAACACATATCACACGATTATATCATCACAATTTCGCCAATTTTCTATAAATAAAACGTATGACTCTTAAAATCGTAATAATTTAATTGTGCCGTCTGTTTAAAAAATAACCAAACATAAATAAGGGAATACATTCATAATTACTTATAGGGTCGGCAAACGTCCATAGAGTACGGTAACCGCTTACCATCTGCTTAAGGTTAATTGCCACCTTTGTGTTATAAAAAAAGAAACTGTTTTTTTTTATAAAACGTTATTTGCATCTGTAATCGACAGTTCCCTTTTCGATTTTCGCAAACATCTGGTAGGCACATTATTTAACCGCGAGTTAGGTCTATAAAGCTTGGTGCAGCAGAAATAAACTTCTTAGGCCCTGAATTTAAATAACAGTTTTTAAGCATACTAACACAAAACTGAACCAAACTGATTATAGCACCGTATTCAATAGCCACTTTGAAACTAAAAGTTTTGTTTCAATTGAAAAAGCAAATGAATGAAATGAAATAGCTAAAGGCTGATGCAAATTGCAACAAGGAAGTACTTTTACTTAAATCTTCTACTAATAATACTTACAACTTAATTCAGAAATATCTGAAGAAAATATTGTTCTTAAACAGACAGTAGTTTTTCTTAAAAAAAAACACGTATTTTCTTCTTTTTTTGAAAACAAATTGTGCGCGTTAGAACTTAGGCGTACAGCTAATTCTATATAAACGGTAGTTACTTATATTGCTAGTATCGTTATTTCAATATGTAGATATGTTTGGTTTTCGAGGGGGGAGAATTGGATTACTAGTATAGGTACTGTAAGAAAAACTACGTACAGAATAGCCATTATCTGCCCCTCTCTATTTTCAGTTACCACTCGGCCCCCTACAGTTTGTTGCGTAGTTGATTGTCGCGTCAGATTTGTACGCACACATTTGCGTCAATAATCGTATGTACGCGTGTGTAAAATGTCGTCATTCTTAAGAAGTTCAGTAAGCATCGCCTTAGAACATTCCTTAAAGTGTCCTAGAGATTTATGTACTAAAACTCTGGAGTTTATATAAAAATACAAAGCGATATTGTCATGTAGATTTACTTTTGCTTCTTTGCTTATTATGTTTACGCGTGAACCCACGGCACCTGTTATATTCGCCCTGTTAGTGTCATTACATTCGTAATAGATTGAGCTGTATCGAGGTCTCAAAGAACGCATCATAATTTACAGTAAACTGTAAACCGTATTTCTGCTTTACTTAGATCGATTATTATTTGCATAACTGAATAAGAGTTTGCTTCAGCATCAACTGAAAGAGCAATTCCTTCATTGCTAGAAAATTATCATTTTCTCCTACGCCCAACATTTGTAAATAAGTCATTTATGTTCAGTAACATTACATAAAAAAAGGCAAAACTGATTTTGCTACCCCACCATATTTGAAGTAAGAGTAAAAAATAACATAAATTTTACTATAAATTAGGCATAATTAGTCGTTCTCAATTAATTTAGCGCCTAGTGTTCCCATTCAGAACCTGAACTAGTACCTAGCAATTCTAGCATTTACATGTTTGTCCCATTATTGTACAATTCCTTAGTTTTAGTCTTGTAGATTATGATACCTGACTGCATGGTATAGCTTGAATAGTTTTACGTCGTTGTTCCCTTTAACTTGATTTTTTATACTTGGAAACATGTCATGGTCTCATCATTTCTTTTCCTAGCATTTACGTTACTCCTTTCATCTTAGTTTCTTGATTACAAAAATATTACTCTATATCCGCGTGCTTTGATAAAATGCTCAATAATTGCAAATAATGCCGACCGCAACAAGTAGTTTTCAAAATGTTTGGCAGATACGTCAATCTATTCGTAGTGTATATTTGTCTAACTTTTGTGTTGACCTAGAGCGCAGTTCTCTGGTCGTACACTATAACTGCGTCTGCGTCGAAGAACTGGCTGTGTGACTTGCTGAGGGCGATGATCGCTGCGTGCTCATTGCGCATGCGATTCTTGTATTTCTTGCTCAAATTCACCTGAAAATGAAAATTATTGACACATTGGCCTTCAATGTGGCGACGTTCTAGATATACCCATGACGTCTGCTGATTATAATGCTTTTCTTCTTTCTTTTGTATAATTTCTTAGTCAAATGCACAGTACCTTAGCATAAAGTTGTTGAAGGTCGTCCTCGGTAGAGAGCGGCCGTGGTTTTGGTCTGAGGAACGCCGGTAATGACCTCGTCTTCAACGCGTCAATGTTCGCCGCGTTGTCTATTTCATCCAGCACTGGAATCAAAGATTAATTTAGTTTTATGTAAGTATGATCAATATGATTGCATACGATAAGGTTTCAGTTGTAGATTTATGATATAATTAAAACAAGGTTGGCCCTAAAATGTATCATTGGGGTACACCTAATTATCCTAAAACCATAGTAGACTGTAGACTTTATCATAATTACGCATATAAAATAGTAATTTTATAATATATGGTTAATTTAATAAAACCTGTTCAACCCCTTTCAAATAAAAGGTACTGAGTAGCTGTATTTGAATTCCGTTACTAGTAATTCGTGATAGAACTAGTATCAAATGCGTTTTGCAGATCCCGTGTCATGTTTACACAGTATTTTATCCAACGCTATTAAGAGAATTTGTGGCAATATACTATTTGATGAATAGAAAAGACTGATCTCCCCTAATAATGCTAGTGGGTCTGGTCTAGAGATTGCAAACCGGGCCCGGTGCCCTTTTAGACACCCACCGGGCCCGGTGACCGGGCCCGGTAGGTACGAGAAATGCAGCACGGAAGCCCCAACTTGCAGAAAATTGGAATGGCCAGTTGCCGTTCTCTCGCGCACCTCCCACCCCTGCTCGCTGTTTGCATGTTTTCTTTTCTTCACTTAGTCACAGTATAATTTCTACTATCTCTACGACGTTTGTCCTTGGTTGACGAAGTATGTGTGTTACTCTGTCATTCCGTCGCCGCCGCAAGCACAGCACGACTAGTTTATTATAGCTACTTTCATAGCATCATGTCTTACGGAATATTGCTGTAGGGCCGTGCTGCAGACATAGAATCAGTCTTCTACTGCAGAAAAGAGCAATAAGAGCCATTTATAACCTAAGAACTCGTGATTCAGTCAGGGAACTCTTTAAAGAAATAAATTATATTATGACAGTTCCCTGTCAGTATATCTTTGAAAATATAATGTACATTAGGAAAAATATATCACATCATACGAAAAAATGTGAACTGCATAATTATAATACTAGATATAAGTCAAAATTAATGCAGTCAACCCGGCCGGGCCCGCCGTGCCCGGCCGGGTTGGCGACGAATGTTGCCGGACCCGGCCAGGTTGAGAAACATACCGGGTTGCAATCCCTAGTCTGGTCAAACTAGATGCCAACTTCAACTGAACCCAGAGAAAAACAAGAAGTTACTGTAATACATGCACACCAATATTAGTATGGTATGGAAGAAGTGTACTGACTGCTGCTGGAGGCGTACTGCACGGCCTGGTCGGCGGGCTCGGGCACGCGGTTGACGTACCCGTGCGCCCCGCCCCGCGCCCCGCGCTCCCTGCCCTCCCGCGCCGCGCGCCACTCCGCGTCGCCCGCATAGCTCACCGGCCGACCGTGTCTCTGAATCTGCACCTACAGGAATAACACCAGCTTCAACTTCAATTGCCGCAGCACAGTTGCGATAGCTGAACTTGATATCCTCATTAAGGCAGTTATACTTGAATTTAGGACAAACCCAACACATTGTAATTATAAATTAAAGAATTTTATGTTAACCAAAATAAAATAACGAAAAATTATTTTCACAGTTTCTTTTTTATTTATCACATTATAACACATAATAATAACGGAAAGAAAATTATCTTTTTAATTAGGTAATTTCCCTATTAATAACCATATTCTTTCTTTCTTTTTCTTTCAGTAGCGTAGCCTGGGAGGAGGGGGGGCCATGGCCCCGGGCGGCATATCAAAGGGGGCGGCATCGAGTGCTACGTCGTTTTATACTACTAGAAAAGGGGGTGGCAAATTTCCAGACGGCCCCGGGCGGCAAATACCCACGCTACGCCACTGTTAATAACACACCTTTTTATAGTACAGAAAATCTTTATGGACTGTCCAGGTTATCACACCTGTCGAAAAGCACTAGCTACATATAAACCTACATATGCACATCTATAAATCAAACCTTTGCATCTATATATATTAATATAACATCTATTTTAATTTAGCTCTTCTAGTCTAGACTAATTTTCCCCCTATCCTACTGCTGGGGCTTACCATGCGCTCTTAAGGCAGGAAAATGTTAGACAAGGTGAATGGTATTGCCAGTTTTGTACTGTGAGAACTTCAAATAACAAAAAACACTCTTATTATATACACTTTTTGTACATCTAATATGATTGTACTAACAAAGACTAAAACTAAAAGAAACTTATCAAGTAAACAAAATATATAATACCTAACACAAATGATTTTTTTATACTTGTTCAAATTACAGCTGTTTTCTATTTAGATTTTATTAATATTCGCACTTACCTCAGCATTTTTCATCCTATAATTCTCCTGACTAGAGTATGCATGGTTTTCTTTAATAGAATAATTTTCTTTAAGGTATTGTTCATCTGCAAACAAAGGCAATCAATATAGACCGAAAGCTTTCTAAATTATCGCTAATTTAAAACAAAAATACTTACCAAACGATTTCTGATGGCGCGGCATTAGGCGGCAGTAACAAATTATAACTAACAAAATAACAACTCCGCAAATTCCCCCTATAAGCCAAGATAACCAAACAACTATAACACGACCCTGCAAATAAACATAAGTGTTTAAACTCGTATTCATAAATGATTATTGATTAAGTGCATCTTCAACTTACCTGCAGAAACATTTCAGTTAATAACACAATAGCGAAAATCGCTTGTAGTAGTTATCGTACTATACCGTTCTTCTAACATTTTAAATACTTCTATAAAACAATTCCTACTTAAATCTAATAAAAACTATGTTAAAAATAATAATTATAAAATTATGAAGTGGAAAACGTAGAAATGCCCATTTTAGAAGTTCGCGCCTGCGCCTTATTCTTTCCATAGCTTGCGTTCGGGAATATAAACTTTGCAAGACCATAAAACACAAAAAAATGCAATTTTTAGTATACGATTATTGGAAATAAAAAAAATCTTCAGAATATTATCGCGGGTATAAATTATTTTAACCCATAGTTCTTATTGTTAAATTATTCCTGAACTTAATCGCAAATCCCACGAGAACCTTTCTTCGCAGCTTTTATCTGAAACATCAGATAATTATAATCATACGAATATTATAAATACACTGATTCAGTTATATTTAAATATATTTTTATTCAAATAAATCAGTTAGTATTTTATACATCAGTAGGTATTTTATCAAGAGGGAGTTTAATCTAATTAAGTAGTCCAATGTATGTAGTCGATCCCAATTCCACACACCTGCCTGACAGCTGTGAGATGTTTACCTAAAACGGAGCGTTATAGTAGTATTTTGGTGCTGTTATTTCTATACGAACTAGATTCTGTGCGTTTACGATTTTGTTTTGACTTCTCACGGAGATCAAAACAATGTTGTTGACTCAATCATTAACCAGATGATCAGATTGTTTGCGTGGTTGTTATCAGTGGTGTGTTACCCCCGCCATCGCGCCAATTTCTAGTTATCATTGTGGTTCGATCTCACTACGTCATTCATCGCACACCTCCTGAACTAACGAATTAATGTAGTTAGTGTACCCTGCGGCCTGCTTGCGCGACTGCGGCAAATAGTTTAAGACGTCGAACGCGCTCGGACGTGCTATCATTTTCGTAACCACCATTATAAAAGGAATTGTTTATGTTACGCGATCGTTACAAGAGAAAAACTTTAGGAAATGACGAATAAATTAAAATTCATTATATTATTTATTTACGGTCTGCTTGCACGGAATTCTCTGGGTCTATCACCCGTTATACTCAGTAAGTAAATACCTTTTATTCTAGATTATTCATTTAATACATAAACCACTGCTAGATTTACGTTATACTAGAGAATTCGATAACTTCATAACTGTTTACCTTACGTAAACAATTTATAAATACCTCTTTATCTATAAGTTTATAATAATATGATAACCATTTGATTTTATTATACTACAATATTAAGTATTTACCCACAATATGAAATATTAAAGTAGTTTTGTTATGTTAGAAAGTTGTGCAAATATAATACTTAAAAGATATTTATTTATCTATCTGTAAGACATTAATCTTGACTATAAAATTTTCATTAAAAATAAGCAATATTGATTACACAGGTGTATTTAGTTAATTGAAATATTTAGCTACCAAAAAAACTCTGTTATAATAATTATGATTGTCATAATGACTTGCACAAATATAAATAATTATTGAGACAAGATCATTTAAACCTTATTTCTAAACTAATCACAGCTTAATTTCACAATAGTTTGTTATGTTTGTATATCTATGACCAATGATTAGTACCTATATAATTAGTAAGCTTGCATTTAATAAGCTGACAATGATTTACCTTGAGGAAAGTATAACAAAAGTTTTATACAATGACAACTGGGCTAGCATAGCTTCAAAGGCTGCTTGTGTGATGACCATGGACATTTGATCAGAGTCATGGATGTGTCTATGTATAATATAATAATATATGTATTTACAAAAAAAGTACATATGTAGTGAATCAACTGTCTAGTATCAGTAACACAAGCCTTGTTGCTTAGCTCAGAACGAGACGGTGCTGCGTCATAATGTCAGGATATATTTATTTATTTATTCAACAGTCCCTGGAGACGGAGGTAGCCAACTTGAGGCAAGACTTAATAGAACAAATGTAGTGCACTACATATGTGCCAAGAGTTCACCAGATTACTTCAATATTTGGCTCAACCTTGAACTGCTTGTACCCTTTGTCATTGACTGCTGGGTCGACAATCTCAAGCTAGAATACAACAATGTCACAAGAACAACCAGAAGCCCCAATGGAGTGGATATCAGAACACCAGGCTGGGGGAATCCGGAGCCGGTAGAATGGTTGGATCCATCGCATCAGAGTACTGGAGCGTACTTCAATACTATTGCTGATTCGCTAGTCAAACTTGGATACAAGAGAAATGTGTCTATTCTCGGAGCTCCATATGATTTCAGGAAGGCACCAAGTAAGTTTTATATTTGTTTTGCTTGCAGTGAATTGCATGAATTGTTAATATATAAAATTGTTAATTACTATTGGCTGACCTGATGCTTTAGTTTAGGTAATAAACTACAATAAAAAACCTAAAATAAAATCACAAAAATCATGACATCACATCATAACAACTTGCATGACAATCTTTTTAAAAGGTATGAAGTCGGTACCGGTGCCTGGTTTCAAGCCACTCCGCTCAAGATCACGCGCGATGGGTGTACATACCTTTACATTTGGCTTGGCACCGTCTTCATACCTTTAAAACAAAAAAAAACTTAAAACTGTATTAAGTTATTTTTATCTTTTTAGTTTTGAAGTCGGTTTTTTTAAACACAGTTTTTCATATCCATGCTACCAAGCATCCCAGAGTATCCTTACATAGAGGCAATACTGACATTAGCATCAAGTTATTTGTATAATTATAGTGACATAATTGTATTGTCATCAGAAAGAGATTATTTTTATTAATTTGAGAGCTCAGCTCTTGTTAGTGTAACAAACGCCACTGTTTTCTACCTCCTGCTGACAGAACATAGATAACTAGGGTTATCTGTGTGACAGAAAAAAAGAAAGCCGAACTGGATAAGCATACACAAAATCTAAAGTCATAGGTTCAGAGGAAGTGATTCTAATTTGGTATTCAAGATTCGGATATAGGTCCCGTCACGAGTTTAGAGCTCTGGCCTTGAATGCGCAGATATCATTTTTTGGGTCCGTTTGGCGGGGTGTGCGGTGTGCGGCGGGTAAGCGGCCAGTGCCGGCGCCGTATTGGTGTATCGCCCAAAGTACATTCACGCACATATTGCTTTCGTATTTTTTCATCGTCTTGACCTTTTACCTTTCAACAATTAGTTCCAGTCGCATCCATCCGACGATTTGATGAAAGGAATAGGATTATTGCCAAATGTTTACAAATTAAAATTGTTTTTTAATATAATTGATTATAGATAGATAGATAGAATATACTTTATTGTACACCAATAATTAAAAAATACATTACATTAATGTTATTATTGATTATGTAATATTGATTCTATAGTTATCTACAAAAATAATGAATTATTATTTTTATAAAATAAACCGTGGTTATATTTTATGTTTCTCTTTTAAAATACCTATATAAAACTTCTATTTCTTTTCCATTAAAAGTAACAACTCAAGTTAATCTTACTTTTCTAAAAACTCTTCGTAATATATGTGAGCACAAGTGTACGACATGCGCAAGTCTCCCCACTATTTTCGTCGAGCGCTCTAAACTTGTGACGGCACCTATATATACTAATAAGATTTGGTAAATATAAGTATAAATAAAAACAGAATGTATACATAACTACATTTTGTAACTTGTTAGCACTAAATGATAACTTGTTACCACAACAATTTTGTTTAATTATCTACACAATAAATTGAAACCATTTAACATACCTAGTAAATTTTGTACATTCACATTTAATTCAGTACATGCATATGTATTTTATACTCAAAAATGTTAATTTTATCTACTTGGTATTGTTTTAGAGCAATTTATTGTTTCGGTGTTGCTTCTAGTCATATTATACAGTATTAAAAACTTATTCTTATATCTATATTGTTCCACTGTTGGGTTTAGTGTACTCTACATAGGATTTAGCTCTAAGCGCCAAAACGCGCTGTAGACAAAAAGCGTCACATTTAGCGCGATATAGCAACTATTACCCAGGGTGACCCTAAAAACAATACAAATAATTAAGTATTCATTTACTTTACTTTATAATAAGTCCCACACAATATAAAACCAGTACCTGATTTGATTGTGATATTTCAAAAGTTGTCAGTATTTGTTAACCAACTTCAAAAAAGGAAGAGGTTCTCAATTCGACTGTATTTTTTTATTATGTTTGTTATCTCATAACTTTGGACTGGATGAACCGATTTTGATGATTCTTTTTTTTTAAGATGGTGCTTCCAATGTGGTCCTATTTCAATTTGGTCCAGTTCCGACTTCTGATTTAAAGTCGGTATTTTTTTCGAGAGAATTATTATGTAACATTATTTACAGATGAAAACGGCAAATTCTTCGCGGATCTGAAGACGCTGGTCGAAACCACTTACGCAGCCAACAACAAGTCGTCGGTGACGCTGCTGGTGCACAGCATGGGCGGGCTGATGGCCATGCACTTCCTGAGGCTGCAGCCGCAGAAGTGGAAGGACCAGTACATCCGCCGGCTCATCTCTCTCTCCACACCCTGGGGCGGCTCCATAAAGGCTGTCAAGGTGTTTGCCATCGGTATGAACTATGACCTAATTAGATAAACGCTTTTAAACCGAATGAATCAAACGTTAAACGACCGCCGTTGCCCGTTGCCTTTAATACAGAGCAATAAACGGGTATTTGTTTTTATAGCAGCAACAGAAATACATCATCTATGAAAATGTTGACTGTCTAGCTATCACGGTTCCGTAGCGCGTAACATTCTGTAGTTTCTGCCTACCCCCATGGGAAAAAGGCGTGAGTGTATGTATGTATATGTATGTATCACAGATAGACGGACGGACAGCGGGGCTTAGTAATAGAGTCCCGTTAGGTTGGACGGCACCCTTTGGGTACGGAACCCTAAAAAACACTGTAATCTATCAACTGTTGCTATACTAGATTTTGACGCAATCAGTCTCTCGGTACTTTGGATCTGTCAGAAGCAGTATTAGCATGTTACGTGATATTATTCCTGAATGAAATGGATTTTTCATCCCTCACTCAAATCCTTTTTCTCTCTCGTTCTTTCTTTCTTTAGACGACCCGATTAGCCCAGCGGTAGTTAACGCTGCCTTCTGTGCTACGGGTCCCGGGTTCGAATCCCGGTAGGGACAAATGTTTGTGTTATGAGCATGGACATTTGTATCCGAGTCAAGGATGTTTCTATGTATAATATGTATGTATTTACAAAAAAAAAAACGGAACTAGACGGCGCTGTGTCATAATGTCCAGAAATATTTATTACTAGCTGCCTCGCGCGGCTTTGCCCGCATGGTATATAATCAGCCAGGTAATAAACTATATGTATGCTAAATTTCATTCAAATCTGTTAAGCGGTTTTTGCGTGAAAGAGTAACAAACATCCATACATACATACAAACTTTCGCGTTTATAATATTAATAGGATTTATTCCACAAATCAAAGTCTGAGTTCGCCAACCATTGCAAGTTAAATAAAAGCTTTTATAAGTATATTTTAGACTATGTTCCAAATTCTCGTAATATCTCGATCAACGATATCCATGTTTTTGATATCAATATAATAATAAAATAACAACGATAAACACGCGACTTGACCCACATTCTGTGACGTCACGAACTGATCATGCGGAAATGTCATTGGAATTTATTATGAATGCTATATTTATTAACAAGGCTAAGGATTTTTTGCGCTTAAAATGTTGCAAAAATATAAATAATACATTTAAATTGCATTTTGCACCAGTCTCTAAAAATTCAAGCACTAAAACCATTTTTATATTATAAATAATCAATCAATTCACTTTATTATACGCCATCGAGAAAATATGTCAAGCATGTAGGTTTTCTCGCGATGTTTTCCTTCACCGATGGAGCATGTGATAATAAACTTTTATAAATACGTAACTATAATAGAAAAATCACAATGCCTAGTATTTGTAAATCTTATTAATACTTATCTAGTTAATAATAATATTTATTCACAAATCGCGCATTAATTATAATAAATTATGGCTTGTAAAACTTATTGTTATCTATTAATACGCACTGGATCAGTTGAATAATACTTTTTGATAAATGTATATGTGGGCGCGCTCTGCCAAACCCAAAACTATATGAACTAGCCAAAACTACTCAAAATAGTCTTGGGTCAAATTTAATTAAAACTACAATAGCATCATTCAATTTTCTAATAATCAATACGTCTACCCATTAACCGAATCCGTAGATAAGATTGACCGTAACAACGTGACGAGAATATTTACGTATGGCAAGACGTGTTGTTGACAAAACACCAGTAGTACCAAACAGATGTAGTTTGTGAGTCAACGGAAGCCCGCGATCAGCAACATTTACGCTGTCAAACACTCACTGCAACACGTAATGTCCCCGCGACCTCGATGACACACCGAGTCATCGGTAATTATTATTGTACCTATTATAACCTACTCGATTCTTATTGAATTCCTAAACAATGTAAACACGGTATTGTATAGTTGACCTATTAATCACAGCGATCAACGTGAACCGGTGTTTAGTTACAGAGAAACAAAAGAAATATAGAAATAATTCTCATTGTCGTAGTGACATAATACCTACTCTAGGAGGGGGATGGGGGGTGAGCATGGCGTAGTAGCAGGGAGATCGAGGGTACAGGGGATAAGAAAAAGTTCATCCCACATTTAGTTGAAACTTGTCTCGGAAATGTCACTGTAATGTTTGTAAATGCGCTAATAGAGTAAGATCCCAGGGCCGCCAGACGTCACGTATTTTCTGACGAAGCAAATGTGGATGGTTGAATAGTGTTACTATGTACTAAGAACGCATCAGAATTTACGTGAAGTAATTATTTTGGGAGCTTTACCCACTAAGCAAGGTAGCTGGTAGGCACTACTCAATCATCTACATTTGGTTCGTCAGAAAATACATCACGTTGTTCGGCCCTGGGATCTTGGACCATAAGTGAAGAAAAATTCTAGATAAGGCAGTGATATAATAAAAATAATACTAGGTACTGTTTACTCATATTGTTTCGCGGGTTTAGGTTCCTTTGCAGCACATATGGTGACGCAAATCATCCGATACGTAGGGATTAATACAATATCAATGAATCCCGATAAATATGAAATAAACAAAATCGATAAAGTTTTATTTCAATGTCTTATATTCGCGTAAATGTTATTATTTGTGTAATCAGCATAAAAATACTTATGACGCAGTTTATCGCCATATATTAATATTATTTTTAACCCAAGTTTTGAATGTATTGTTTGGTTCCATAGTTCCACCCAGATAAAATCTGTAAAAAAGTTATATTTCAATGTCTAATTCGCGGAAGCAAAGGTAAGGAATAAGTGTAAAAAAATATATTATTCATTTTACAAAAGGTTTTCCTCAATACGTTATGTATACTTGTAAGTATAGGTACCTACTTACAAACTAATTTCTGCTAATCAAACCAAAGGAATGTTAATTATTTCATCATCATCATCATCAACCCATTAATGTCCCACTGCTGGGCACGGGTCTCTTCTCAATTGAGAGGGATTAGGCTATAGTCCACCACGCTAGCCTACTGCGGGTTAGCAAACTTCACATTTCATCGAGAATTCTCTCAAGCATGCAGGTTTTCTCACGATGTTTTCCTTCACCGTTTGAGCATGTGATAAATTATTTAGTCTCACTCATACACGCACAGTTTTACGTTATCTTTCCCTATTCAGTACGTAACAGCTGCACAAACAAACAAACACCTAAACTAAACTATATCTACAGTGCTCGCTGGCCTAGTCCGTGTCAGTAGCGTAAACTGATGTTGTTTATTCTAATAACTGACACCGTCGTATTCTGAATACTTAGAAAAAAAAAACTATGAAATAAACTTGAAGGATCTCTTTTTAAACAATATACAATTATCTGCTCTATAGTCGACGCGTATATTTTTTATTCGATTTGATTTATTTATTTATTCTCTGACGCAAAAACGACGGGGTGATGTAAGTTTGACGTGCACGCTATGGCATCGTAACACCCGAACGGGTTGGACCGATTTTTAGCGTCAGTAGAGTATTATGCAATATAACAGAAGAGCATTATTTTTTCAGTTTAATCGCAATTATATTATCAAATTATAATAACCCTCTCTTTTTTGCAATTAAATTCTTTTTTTTTAAGTCTGAACATGGTTTTTTTGTATTTTTTTCAGGTTTTTTTCAATGCCATTTTTATTTCTTTACTGCTCATAGTTCCCCTTTACATAAACTCGAACTCTTACAACTACCCTCAGGCGGCTCTTAGACCTTAACTTTTTTTAATAAACCCTCGGTCTTCAGGCGACGACCTGGGCAGTAGGATTCTGCGCGAGAGTATAATGCGCGCGCAGCAGATCACGTGTCCGTCGCTGGCGTGGCTGCTGCCCTCGCCGCTGTTCTGGAAGCCAGGCGAGGTGCTCGTGCAGACCGACAAGTACAACTACACCGTCAACGACTTCCAGAAGCTCTTCACGTTAGTATCCAAAGGCATATTTCACGATGCCCTCACATATATTCAAATTCTTCATCAATCCATTATTGTCGCACTGCTGGGCACGGGTCTCCTCTCATTTGAGAGAGATGAGGCTATAGTCCACCACGCTAGCCTACTGCGGGTTGGTAAACTTCACATGCTATTTAGAAAATCCTAGTTTCCTCACGATGTTTTCCTTCACCGTTTGAGCATTAGATAAAAAATCACGTGACTTCGCAAAGTCAGTGGTACCTTGGGATCGAACTCAGACTCAGTACCTTTAACTTCCCCGCCGGGGTTGTGGTGCACGCTTTCGTGAATCCCATGGCCCTGGCAATAGGGCTAGTGGCGTTGACGAGTGTGGTTTTTGTAGTCGGTTACCGCTCATGTTGGGCGGAGTCCGACACACCCCGTCGCCTCCCCAGGCGGCGGGACGGTCCGTAAAGGATTTTGATCTTTGACTTCACAGTCCTCAGGCTACTTCATCTTTTGACTCTTCTTCACAGTGACATGGAGTTGCCAGACGCGTGGGAGATGCGCAAGGACACAGAGAAGTACTCCAAAGAGTTCGGCGCTCCCGGCGTGGAGGTGCACTGTATATACGGGTACAACATCAGCACTGTAGAAAGGTAACACCCTATAACCACACACACAGTAAAAATTTAGTTTTAGTAAGTGTAAGACATCAATATCCACAATTTTATGAGAAGTAGATCATAGCGAGATTCCTCGCTCAATTGAGCTGCCCGACTGAAGTTCAATTGAGCTGCCCGAAGAAGTGCCTCCGCCTTACAGAAGTCCGCAGTGAAATAACAATAGTTGTGTTTGAGCATGTGATAAATCCGCACGAAACAGTGGCGTAGCGTGGGTTTTTGCCGCCCGGGGCCGTCTGGAAATTTGCCGCCCCCTTTTCTAGTAATAAAAAAACTTGGCACTTGATGTCGCCCCCTTTCATACTTAAAAAAGTAGAATACATGCCCGTATATTTCCAACTGCTATTCTTTCTTACGTCGTTACCCCGAAGTATCTATTGTTGCACACTGTCTACATGTCTCCTATGTTCAATTCGCCTGTCGCAGGAATGGCAAGAGATTTCTATAGGAATAAGCAATACTTTGTTTTTTCCGATTCCTATTTGATGTCTTTGTTTAAATATTGTGTCTACATAAATATTTAAATAAATAAATAAGTATAGATACATCAGTACACATCTGTATAATATATCGAACATGTATCCCCAAAGAAGCAGTACATCTTCGTCGTGAACGTAATTGTCGTCAAAATCTAGTAACATGTAGGTGGAGGTTAAGTATCTAGGGTTAAAATCTTCATTTAAAATCTGCAGACTCGTGTACAAGCCGGGCACGTGGCTGGACGGGTATCCGACGCTGGCGATGGGCGACGGCGACGGCACCGTCAACCTGCGCTCGCTCAACGCCTGCGAGTTCATGCGCAAGCGCAGGTACAACAACGGCAGCCCGGTCAAGTCCCTGGCCTTGCCCGACGCGGAACACCTCAAGATACTCCACGATCAGAGGGTACTGGACTATTTGGAACTGGTCATGAAGAACTGAGGTAGTGAATATAGGCGTTTCTAGGTGGGGGGTCGGGTGGGCCATGCCCATCCCAGAATGTTCTAGTGCCCACCCTAGGATGTTGGGCTACCGATTAGAAATTCTCATAGGTATGCCGTGCCTACCAGGTGCACACCACATTATCCTAGACTAGTAATGATCTTGGATTAGTAGAGTCTAGATACTCCAATGGTAGTGGAATATGGTTGTGTTCGATAGACGTAGGGGGGGTAGGAGTTATGAATTCCTGGTAACGTAATGTGCGCTTAGATGCTAAATGGTACTTTAAATAATAAAATATGCAGTACAGATAATATTTGTCAAAAGTATTTCACGAATAAGATTGCATATATGGGTAGAATATAATCGTCTTATATAAAATAAAGATGGGACATATTTTGTGTGCAGTACCTATGCATTGATTGTATTTTTTTTATTTAATAACGAATCTCTTAAAGAATTTGAGTTCAATTTTCAAGTTGGGCAAATGTCATTGGCTATGATTACTGACGATGTAATAATTAGCTGAAAATATATTTTGACGTATTCCTTGAAAAGAATATAAAGATTGCTATTTTTTTAATAAACTTGACTCAAAATATAATTAATTCAAAGTAGGAATAATGTAACTGGCTCTTTTTCAATAATAATAACAATAAAATGGCGGCATTAAAGACAGCCTACAAAAAGAAGCGACGCTGCAAACACTGCAGCAACACATTTTTGTCTGTTTATTACATACATTATTTTATAATAGATCGAGAAAAATAAAATATTATAAAGAGATTAAATTTAAATTGCAACGTCTAAAATAGTTATTCGACTATTGCAAAAGACTTATTTATTAAAACCATACAACTTTCGAACATTGAACTGAAATAAGTGGTGGGTAGTTTTAAGTTAATATTAATTATGGAGGCTTCGTGGCTACTAATTATTAGCTACAAAACTGTATTACAGAAAAAAGTTTTTAACCTTATTGTGCAATTAATAGAAATTTACTGATATATTTTTTAATAGCGGTTATCTTGTCTCCTACTTGCCAGTTACCTGTAAGCTTTAAAAGCGAATTATTTATTTAATTATCATTCTTTATAATCATAACAGCAATAAAGACGATATTATTTTTATAAATAAATCTAGATCTAAGCTCTCTCAGAATCTAATCATTATGTGTAATAGGAAAATTTACTTTATATTTTTATTCGTAAGGTTTAATTTAACATGTTAAGGATAAATGAAATGGTATTTTTTTATACTTTTGTATGATTTATTCTTCCATAGTACCTGTCTTTTTATAACTATGACAAAGCCAAGCTTTTATGGCTGTGATAAAGTGTAATAGTTGAAGTGAAGCTTTAGTTTAGGGTGGGGGTATTATTGAGCCAAAATTTGTAATAGAAGTAAGGTGTAACGTCGTAACTTTTTGCATTAATTAAAAAATACATAATTTCGGATCAAAATTGACCTATATATAGACTTAAAGGATATATAATATAAAGAAAAGAAAATAAAATGTCCTTGTTGACAAATGACTTTTGTAAAAACAGATAAAAAAAGGGTCTTGACAGATCGCATTCTAAAAAAATCTTAGATGCAAAATTAAGTATTGAATTTATAATAAAGCTAAATCTTTACATATATTAGTAAAAGTAAACTGTGTTTTTATTTGTCGCTCAGCTCTCTCTTCCTACACCCTAAGGCGACACTTTAACCATATAATATTCTATTTATTTTGTTTTTTGGATAATAATATGGATGGCAGAAATTATGCTTACATGACATTGTGGAAACTTAGTATTGTGAGTAAACCGATTGTGCAATGAAGAGTGTTTTTAACTTATGTATTCCTGGTACCCCTAGGCTACATACACCTTTTACATACGTAGTTTAATATCTTCAATGCTTCCAGTATTGATAGATTATATAGTCATTTAAAATAAAATAAAATACATTCTCTTTTATGCACTTATCTATTTTTTTTTTATACCTACGAAGTGAAGCAAGGAATTCTATCGTATAATGGCATTTTAAATGTAACGATAAACTTTAATCGTCAATAAACACTCTTCCAGAGAAAAAAAAACGTTTCTATTTTAAATGTGTTACACAATTAGCAATATTTTTTAGACTTTAAACAATTTTTATTTTTAATACTCATGTTTTCGTTTGATATTAATATTTTTAAATACACAAAATGTAGTTGCAGTTCATTGATGTTAAGTTTCAATTCACATTGACAGTCAAATCGATGCATTAAATCTATGTACCGTCCAGCTATTCTTTACTCCACACAACTTTGTTCATTACATTATAAAAGATAACATTCAATTTAGAGTAAATAGACGGTGTCACCATTGACAACGTGGATTGACTGAAGCCGTTTACACTACCACGATGTAAGTATTGGGGAGTATTGCTAATAGTGCTGCTCATACTGTAATAAAAACTGGTTACCACACAGATCAAGGTGCTCAGATGATTAATCAAATAGTATTATATTTATTGAATATAATATAATAGGTACTAAACCTTTATAATTACATGAAAGATTTACTTTCAAATTATTCCATGTTACATTTAATAACTATAATCTTTTTGTTGTTTTTTTATAACAATCTAACATAACATTTACTAGTTATAAATTTCATCATCATTGATCAGTTGTTATAATCAAATAATGCTTGTTGGTATTAAATACAATCTTAAAGGTTACATTTTATTTGTAAATTAATATTAAGACGCATTAATTATTCTGTGAAATAATATTGTGAGAATGTTGTTGAAATAAACAATAAGCAGAGTAATTTCTTATTTTATTTGATACCTCTTTCCCGAACATAATATGACCAGTCATAACTCCAAGCCATTTTCGCGCCGTCTGTACAGAAACATAAATAAAAAAGAATTAAAAGCAATTTCAGAATATTTGTTTTTATGATAGGTATATATATATATGTTATTTGAAGCGTAGATAAAGCATGTAGATATGAGAAGCATAGTTATTGTTTATAAAGTTCTGTAGGTACTTGTGTGCAAAAGAGTGTTTATTATAAATAATTTTAACGATACTTGCTTTGTGTAAAAAGGTTACGTCTCACTGAATAAAGACACTGTAAATATAAGTTAAGCTGTATAACGCTTTTTTGTGGCAAAGTGGTCTTAAATTGTTCCTAAGATAGTTACAAACCACTAGCTGGCTTAATGTTTTATCGTTGTGTTCCAAAAAGTATTCAATCTTAATATTTTAAACAAGACAAAATTATTTTTATTAGAATTATGATGTCACATACGAAGCGCCAGCGAACCCTTCCAGGGTTGAATCCAATCTTCACATTGGTTCCATATTGAGAAAGCTATCTAAAAGTGGCCGCTGCTGTAAATAAAAGTAATATACGGTACTGAATATTTTAGTACTTTGTCAGAGTATTATTATAGTCTAAGATCCCTTTAAGAACGACCTTCATCGAACTGGTTATTGGACGAAGTGTTTTATATAAAATGAATAAATAAAATAAAGATTCCTGGACATTATGGCACACAGCGCCATCTAGTTCCGAAATAAGCAACGAGGCTTGTGTTACGGATACTAGTCGGTTGATATACTACATATATACATATTTTTTTTGTAAATACATACATATTATACATAGATACATCCTTGACTCGGATACAAATGTTTATGCTCATCACACAAACATTTGTCCCTACCGGGATTCGAACCCAGGACCCATAGCACAGCAGGCAGTGTTAACACGTTGGCTGCGGCCTAACATAGCGCGCGCTAACCTACGGTGCGGCTGTTTACGCGCCTGGCGTGAGCGCCCGCACGGCCGGAACACATTCTGTATTCCGACCAACAGTGCGGCCAAAACACACCTGGTGTGTTTTGGGTGGGGAGCGCATATAGTAATAGTAACCATTCATTGTCTTTTATTTTTGAGTGCATAAAACAATTGGGTACTTAGAATTATTTTACGATATATTTTGTGCAAAACAATCACCTACTAAGTTCTTTATTCAACATTAAAACGCAGCATGTGTATTTGTTAATACCGCAGAATCCTTTGTAGAATATTTTACTTTGTTTTCTTCGAATTTTATGAAGGCGTTTGTTATTAAATTTGTTAACACTACGACATTATGTCAATTTATTTTTCGCAAAAGCTGATTAGAATTAAATACCTACGAAAGGAAGATAAAAAAATATATGTAGTACAATATATTATGTTGTGATAAAGATATAAAAATACGGTCGAATTGATAACTTCCTTCTTTTTTGAAGTCGGTTTAAAACACGCCTCGCGCGTAATCCGTACTGGCGTAGCGATGTTAAAAACACGCAGGGCGTGTTTTGCCGCCCAGTCGTAGCACAAAATATGAAAACACGCCAGGCGTGTTGGCGCCGCACTCGCGTTATATGAGTCAAAACACAGCGTGTGTGTTTTTCAGCAGCCAACGTGTTAACTACCGTTGGACTAATTGGGTCGTCAATAAAATTAAATATATTGTAAGTGGGTTGTCTAAAATTCATTAATGAGTTCGGTGCAGGTCGTTCTTAAAGGTATCTATTAGAGCTCAGTGAGTCAAGAAACACAAAATCAAAATTATTATACCACTCGCCTGTAAAGTTTGAGGGCTATTGAAAATTGAATATTTTATGTGAGAGACAGGGTTTCCTGATACTCCCGAATAAAACAGCGTAATCAGTAATAAACATGTATTAACGTTGCAATTTATCAACCAGCCGTAACGATCTACGCCATTATACACTTTCTTCACACTTATTTGACGCCTGAGTTTTAGCAAAATTACCTTTATGACGATAGACATAAGGTTGCTATCAAGGGGCCAAATTAAAGTGACCGATCGATATATTTGCGATACTAAACAGTGATTCCACATTTGTGCGACAGAAAAGTTGCAAGCATTCATTGATAGTGTTTTTCTACAGCCTAAACATACAATAATTGTAGTCAAATCTGTAATAAATGATATGGGAAATAATTATAAATTATATATTTCATAATTATTACGTAATTGTAGGTGGGATATTGTTACTACCTAATTGAATGAATCATGATTTTAAGTTACTCCATTATCTACTTAAGACTTATGCAGATTAAAGCGTAAAAGTAGTCACAAAAGAATCAACAAATGTTGTATGAGGAGGATTTTGTCCAGCAGTGGGCGTACTTTGGTTCCTGATACAATGATGATGGTTGCTACAACTACATGTTGCACAAATGTGGGCCGGTCATAACTTGGTGGTTATATACAATGTGGAAGGACGCACTAAAAAACATTAAATACACCATATATAGCCCCGTTGTAAAGCTTACTATTAGTGATAATACTAGCAAAGGCGGCTGGACACGGTAAATATTTCAAAAATGTTGGTATAATTTCATTCTGTTCTAATTACAAATGGACGCAGTTCAGCATAAATTATCCAATTCATATTGACATATATTCAAACTATTACTATTTAATATAAAAGTTTAGATTTAGAAGTATTTTATTTATTTATGTAGTGGTTTAAATAAGAGTTACAAATAATTATCGTTTTTTTTTTCAATTCAATATCTTATAATTATACTAGCTGACCCAGCAAACGTTGTTTTGCCACATTATAGGGGTTGGTGGACTACCCCTAACTTTTAGGGGGATGAAAAATAGATGTTGGCCGATTCTCATAGATACCGGATAAGCACAAAAAATTTCATCAAAATCGGTCAAGCCGTTTCGGAGGAGTATGGCAACGAAAACTGTGACACGAGAATTTTATATATTAGATAAGATAGTCAATGTTAATTGAATCCTTTTTACTATCTACGTCCAGTTTAAATAATTTTATATTGTATAATTAGCAAACATTGTGTCAATTTTATATGAATTTTAACTAGTAATTTTTAAAGGACATCTTAAATCACAGATTAAATCTAGTTTTTAAAAAGGGACCCCGCAAAGCCAGCCGCTTTTCTCTAAATACGAATATAGTCATTATTATTATTATAATATAGTCATTATTCCTATATTCGCGTTTAGATACACTTATTCGCATCTTGAGAACATCCTAGAGTTACATTCAGATTCACACAATCTCATTAGACTCACATTATTTTAAGAAATCGTTAACACTGCAAACAATATACACAACATAAGATTTTAATATTAGGATATTATATGCATATACATATTTACATACTGTGGGATTTTAAGTGGAATCTTTTAGCAAGATTTTACTTCTCAGTCGAAGGATTCCGCTTTATGTTCCTCTTGATTTTTTCGTCATTCATCATCAACCCACAATTGTCCTACTGCTGGGGACGGGTTTAATCTCATTTAAAAGACGTGAATATTTTATCGCGATAAAATCCGTATAAAGTATGTTCTTTTATTTCACTATGTTCCTATTAAAAACACAGGTTTGGTGTAATAACTACGAAATTAATTCCATAGTTTGGTGCTTATATTTTTAAATAACAATATAAACAAAAAATCTTGGCTAAAAGATTCGACCTAAAATGCCATAAAAATAAATCTAAACTTAATATTTAACAGTACAGTCAGACACAAAATACTAACCACATTACAATATATTTTCTCCGTATTTTATTTCATTGCAATGTGATTATACTTCGGTATAATGATGAAAATATTAAAGGGATATCATCATATATTTTTTTTAGTTTTTACATTATTTATATTCTTTCTCTTTCCATTAGTAAATAACCTTAACAAACATTAAGTGTTTCAGTTCTAGTGCATAAGATAACAATAAATAGTAAATGCTTATATTCCTCTTCACTTCACGACCCGGCACCATTGCGGCCGGTCGTGAAGATATACAAACTAGCGAGGAATGAACAATGTTAACCTAATTAGTTAAAAATTAAGGAAATATCACATTTTTCAACAAAAACCATGATGTACATAATTATACAAGTGTTAATCTTACAAACCATTAATAAATAATTTTACTAACTTTTTAATCCGAGATATACAAATATTTTGGTTTTATCTGCTTACAAATGCCTCAACCAATCAGGACTGGAACTTACATGTTGGCAACATGCAAGTTCCAAGGCGTATTTGAACAATAATTATATTATGTTTATTTGACAAATTCATAAATACTTTCTTAACAAAAAAATACATACACAGCATATTTCAGTTATTAATTTAATTCCACATAAAAAAAAATACTTCAAATTTGTGAGGCATCTGTGATAACTTTTTTCAAAAATAAACAAAATTTCAATAACACCGAATTCTAAGCGCATATTTCACAATCACTGCCATTGAACGTCTTAAACAATTCTTAATATACTAAATACCATTTGTTTAGATAATTTATTAAAAGTAAACACACTTCGCTGTCCAAAAACATGTATGTTGGCGCTGTTATAATATAGGAAATATAAATAAATACAATATTATGTTATTTATTAGTTTTGAACAGTGTGTTTGTTTACATTTAAATAAATACCTAAACAAAGGAAGTTAAGGTTAAATTTTGAATACACAACTTGTTCGATTTCTACAATAATATCTATCCACAATTTCCATAAACGTGGTCTCATAGCATAGACCTTGCTGGAAACTCCTACACACTCCACCAAGCACGCTCTAACTACACTATTTGAAGATTTTAAGCGCATTATTATTAGTGGCGTTACTTTTTTGACGACCATAATGTGTTGCCAGTTAAAACAGTTAAAACTCTCGAGCCTCGAACCGCTACTGAGAATGTCCAAGAAATCTGTCTCGACCGGGGAATTGTATCCAAGGCCTTAACACTTGTAATTACACAGAGACAGTTCGTAAGCTGTTAGTACAATTTACAATATTATCAAAATCTTTAAAAACGTCATAAAATCTTTAAAAGCGCCTCTTGCAGTTTGCCAGAAATTGGAGATTCGAAATCGTAGTAGAGGCACTATAGAGTACATGTTTTAATTTTAAACCGCTTCAATAAAGCTAATTTTAATATCAATATCTTACACACATCATGAAAGGCAATGTTTTTACATAATTATTACATACTATGGTCCTATCTTCTACAGTTAGCACGCTTGGCTAAATGTTTAACAATTTAGTTCATCTGTTGAATTGGACTTCAAAAGAATAATAATAATAATTAATTTCTGATTTTACATCCCTTGCTATAAAGACCAAAATCCTTAGGTATTGGTAATAACAGTATTGCTCAGAAACTGGGTTGTTAAGGCCTGAAATTGCTTGTTTTTCCTTTTAAAATTCGAAACGTAACCGCATTCATCGCATATTCTTAGCTCATTGGCCCGCTTCAAACTATTTCACCAATCACAGTAGCGAACAGAGACCAAACTATGACCGCATTTAATTTACGTTAAAAAACTCACGCTACGGACTGACAACAATAATTCCGCTTTAAATACTGACAATCGGCCGCGTTTAATTACATCTGATGTAATTAAACGCGGCCGAGCTTAAGGACATATTGCGATTGCGTATTAGGAAATTTGCAATTAATTTTACTACTATATTTCTAAAAAATGACCTTGACACTTCATTTCAAGTCTAAATCTCCGGTAATAATGTATAGGCGAACGAAAATCTCATTCCACAGTTCAAGCAGATTATAATCACTGAAATTTATATCTTATTCACGTATGGATGGAGTCTATTATCTTATAAACTACAACTACACATAACGCAATATTGTTGACACGGTGAGTATATTTTTCTGTCTATTTTGCACACAGATACGAACATTTAGCCAAACGGGCTCCACTACACAGCACTCGAATAGAATTTATTGGGAACAGACGAGAGATGTTTTAGAGGCCGTTCAAGTATTTACGTAAGTACCAAAAAGGGGTAGGAGGGTTTTTGCTTTACTTATTTTTGAGAACAGGGTGCCTAAACGGTGCTTAAATCGGTGATATTAAGTTATTAAATATTCCAAAATTGTATAAGTTAATTATTGACAACGTAACTGGCCCTAATTATCTATCCTCGGAGCATGTGCCGGGATTTTTCGAAATACATAATTTCTTATCACTTACTCGAACTTACGCGGTGTTTTATAAATGAACATAAAGAAAATGGAACGGATTATTTTTAAAGTACAACGATGCTTTCATAAACAGAGGAAGGGGGATTTTATTTTAGTATAATATTCTTCTTACATTATATTTGAACGGCCCGTGAAAAAAAGGACACAACTTATAACAAGACAAAATAATAACTTATTCATGGAGTATTAAACTTATAAATGTATATACCCTTTAAATGGCATTGTCGTGTATAGCTGACAAATGAAGATGTCCGACGTCATTTGTCGTTCAAAACATTTTTGACATTCGAAGGTTAAAAAATGACGCATTCTCTGTTTCCAATAATATTCTACACCATTATGTCTACTGACCACCCATTAAACACTAGCACAAGTCCACACCCAATGGTTACACGTTAATGTCCCTTATACCGCACTAATTAGCGTCCATATTGCTCTAACATCAGTTTGCCCGCCATCTCTAAGCCAATAAGCGATGACACCCACACTGCACAAGCACCATGTCTCATGAAGATACTATCGACTTGTGACATGTTAAAAATAGTCAAAACTTCTGCTAATATTACTGTGAATTTAGAATACTAAAAATTGCAAAAAGATATTTTATAAAGTTACATATTTATTTTTAAACTCTTTCGTATAAAATACGGAGTGCATTTAATGAATGCCACAGATTAAAAAATCGTTATCAATATTATCTTCACCAAACCACAAGTCGATAGTGTGTAAACCTTTTTTGTATGGAAATTAATTTTTAATATCGAATGATGATAAATATCAAATGGCAAGTTTCTATGAATTTGTCTATCGATACATTAAGACGTCAATATTTTATTCTTAAATCGATGTATAAATTTCATTTCTTCTCTCAATTTATGATTGTTCGAAACATTGAAATAAATTTATCAAAGAAAGTATAAATTTATTTCAATGTTTATAACTTTAATAATTGCAGACATAGTATCCTCTTTTTGAATAATTGCCAAATGCATGATAAAGTTAGGCATTTATTTGTCTCTCCCTTTCTTGCTAATATCGTTGAAAAAGGACAGAAAATATTCACCATCCCATGATCATTGTAATGAGACATATAAGTTGTTAATTATATAAAAGTTCATACTATGTCTGCAGTTTTTAAATGTATTCTAAAACAAATCTAGTTTTTTAGAATCATTGTCATCAGATACATGATTGTGGGCTACAGTGTGAGATGTCAGCTGCAAGCTGCCGGGGATTGTTGGGGCACCTTGAGATCAAGGAGTACAAACACTGCAGAAACTTCATGTTACGTAAATAATTGACTTTTGGTTAAACTAGGGAGGGAATTAACATACTAGAATTGTTTAAACATAGGCAAGAATACAGAAGCAAGTTTTCAGGTAATATATTTGAAAATTAATTTTTAATTGATCTGTTGATCAATTAGTGCGCAATATTAAAATCTTAACTTCATATAGAGAAATCATTCAAATATAATTGTTTCTTTAGTGTAGTCAACACGATTTGTATAAGAAAGTGGTGCACCCAATAGCCCCGTGCAGTTCGCAGCGGGTGCCTACAGACGGAAGAACACAAACTGGTAAGCGTGGCGCTACCTGTTGAACAGCAGGTCGGGGCGGTAGTACACGTAGATGCCGAGCAGCACGGTGGCCGTCGCGAACAGCGCGCGGCGCGACACGGGCACGCGGCGCAGCGCCGCCGGCACACAGCGCCGCACGCGCGCCGCCAGGCTACTGCCGCCGCCGCGGGGACGGTTGCGGGCCAGCTGACGGCTTTTCAGACGCTCCTCGTCTAGTCGTCGTTGTTCCTCCCTGTTAGATAATAAAACACGTAAATACTATTAATTCATACTAGTTTAATGCTATCCATCTGTATCGACTATCACTGAACGAAAACTATCATATTGCAAATATATACCTACCTACCACTAATAGAATATGTACTCACTAATTATATTTCACCTGCTTATTATTTTTAGGACTAAAGTCAGCACAATTAACCCTTCGAACGCCACTGTCGAGTATAGCCGACAAGATTTTTTTTTGTCGGCTATACCCGACAGTGGCTTTTAATAGTTAAGAATATATGTTTATTTGTATGAAAAAACATACCAAGGATAATCATTTATGAAGAAGCTAAGATAATAAAAAGACAACCTTTTTATTCATGAGAAGTACAACGTCAAATGTTTTATTTCAATTAGACCAATATTACATGTACTTTTGAATTGGCAAAACTAGTTACACGGTTCCAAAAAATAGGTTTTATGGAAAAGAACCGGCAAGAAACTCCATAGATACTCTTTTGAATAAAAATAAAATTACAAAATAGTTTTTTTTTACAATGATTTATATACATATATAATATCAATATGAGAATAATGCAGTTACATATATGAGCCGAATATTAATAGGTTAATAAAATATGGACTTACTCCCTCCTCTCTAGTGCGGCGACTTCTGCCTCGAGATCTGTGGGGTCGTTGTTTTCGTATAAAGTCTTGGCGGTCACTAGGATGTCTTCGAAAGGCAAGTCATCTGGTAACTGCAATTATAAATAAAATTAATTTTATCGCTACATACGTAACGTGGATTATCTGTAATTTCCCCTAAAAAGAAAATTATCATTATTTTTCCTGGACCCCTTTTTACGAAAATTGCGCGGACGGAGTTTAAATTTCTCACACTAATATGTTACAATTAGGATGCAATTTTTTTTATTATGCCCAAAAAACTATTAATTATGGTCGAATTTCGACATCTGGGCGACAACAATTATTTTTTATTTATTTTGCAATCAAAGAAATCACAAAAGGTACTAAGCCACGAAATTACTTTTATTTCAAGTTAAACTACACCACATTGACTGCCTCTTTGGTCGACTGGTCGTACAGAGCGACTGCCAAGCAAGAGGTCTTGGGTTCGATTCCCAGGTCGAGCAAATTATTATTGGGCTTTTCTATGAAATTCTCAGTAGTAGTAGTAGCTCGGGAGTTTGGATTCGTGCCCGAATACTGGCAATAGGCTTGCCCCCTATTACATGGGACATAAAAACATACCGGCGAAATGCCCAACCTTTCGGGGACGACAGGCGTGATGGTATGTATGTATGTTTCAAGTTAGAAATGACACAACTCACCCTAGACAGCAGACAATGCAGCATGGCCATATCACACTCGCAGTTGTGCACCGCGTCGGCGCGGTACAGCACGATGGCGGCCGTGACGTACACGGGGAACAGCGGCGGCGCGCACAGGAAGTAGTCGTACAGCCGCACCACGTCCGTGTACTTGTTGAGGCTGTGCCCGAACCACGTCAGGTACCACGGCAGCGCGAACATCGTGCCCACTTGTGCTCTGAAGGTTTATGACAATATAAATACGCTTACTAGCTTTTAATGTCTGGCGGCTTTGTTATTTTAAATTGGCCTACGCAAATGTCCCACTGATCTTGCACTGTCGTGCGTCGGGTCGTGGAGCTTCCTCAATAATGGTTGAGCTACACGATGGCTGATGTATGCGTGCTGTCAGTATGGAGAGGTCAACTTAAAGCTGCACTGGTGCTTTCTTCAAAAGGCCATCTCAGACTGACCCACATCGTCAGGCTCACATATTGTAAACAAAGATGTTTGGACTACAAAAGAGACCATGAGTTTGTTTCGGCATTTCTTCTCAGAGGTCGTCAGTTAGGAAATGCCGATGTCAACTAGATATAAAAAAAATTACATGACTTGTAAAAGCGTCTTTAAAAAGATCTATTTACATAAATAAACAAGCATTCATTCAAATAACAAATGGCGACGCGGGAGGCCCAGTCGGAGATGACGAGATGAGCTGGACTCCTTCCAGAAAGACTGGTCCCTGAGAGCTGAAGACAGAGAGGTGTGGAAGAAGAATGGGGAGGCCTTTGCCCTGCAGTGGGAAGCTGCAGGCTAATAAAAAAAGAATAATCAAAATCGGTTCACCCAGACGAAAGTTATGAGGTAACAAACATAAAAAAGTACAGTCGAATTGAGAACCTTCTCCTTTTTTGAAGAGGGTTAAAAATAACGGTAAACGTGGCCCATAGACGTTTGCAACACCAGAGGTGGCGTTCGCGCATCACCAAAAAAACGTTCTAGTAACTAATATTCCGCTTACCCAAAAATAAAAATTAATGTTCATGTTCAATGTCCCGTTATAATTAAATAAATAAATATAATTACCTCTATATCAATGTTTATAGAAAGATACAAATACTCGTACATACTCGTCATACAACTTAAATCTGCTGATGCCTTTGTACTCACTTTTCCAAGCACTCGGCGAGTTTCCTGTCAGCCCTGTTGAGCACGGGCAGCATGTAGTTGAGCAGGTGCTGCGTGGGCTGCATGGTGGTCTGCATGAACGGCGCCAGGGGTGCTTCGGGCCCGTAGGAAAGCCGACATAGTAGTGGGAATGACGCTCGGTCACCACACACAAGCAGCAGCGTGATCGCAACGTCGTGGTAGCCCTGGGGACAATAATAGGTTCAATTTCTTCATTTTTTTTTTATTTGTAAGGCTTTCAAATAAATAAATAAATATTTCTGGACATTATGACACAGCGCCATCTAATTCCGAGCTAAGCAACGAGGCTTGTGTTACGGATACTAGTTGGTTGATGTATTACATACATACTTTTTTTGTAAATACATACATATTAAACATCCATGACCCAGATACAAATATTTATGCTCATCACACAAACATTCGTCCCTACCGGGATTCGAACCCCTGACCCAGAGCACAAAAGGCAGTGTTAATTACCGCAGGCCTAATTGGGTCGTCATTACATTCGTTCCAGGATGTACCAACTGTTCCAAGAACCATTTTTCCAAACGTTGCAACGTCCAATACGTGCCACGGCGGCGTATTATTTTAGTACTATGCATTTATTTATTTATTCATTAACCAACTATATACTACTCAGCCCCTCAAGTCAGACACCTCATGGGTGCCCCATCTACGTCCTAGAAACTAGCGACTCTCTCCTCGCAGTCGCCAGCAGACCACAGTGTATGGAATTGGACCCCCATAAGTCTGCGACCCTACCAACGTCACAAATAGTCTTTATTTAGTCTGCCTATTTTGCTCCTAGTTTTTTTTTTCAATTTTTGACTTTTATAATCAAATCAAATCATTTATTTCAATTAGACCAATACAGGTACTTTTGCGTTGTCGAATTAAATTGAATTTAGTTGCACGGTTTCAAAAGGTAGGTCTTATGGAGAAGAACCGGCAAGAAACTCCATAGATACTCTTTTTAAATTAAATACAAAATTGTTGGTTTTGTTTTACAATGCTTTATGTATGTAATATCAATATGAGACTGGTGCAGTTCGATGTGAAACGTATTATTTATGAAAGTAAAAGAAATAACTAAAACCAATTTCGGTTGCCATAACATGTATGAGCCGACCAGTCCCAACTGATAGCACCCGTTCACGAGCATGACGTGTGTATCGGCGTCTGTCTACTCAACCATGTTGTAGGGAATAAAAAGACCCGACACACAACGCCACCATCAGCAGGACATTTGAGTGAGCATGACAAGCCCAGAATGCCCGGCAACCGGTAGGCACTTTCACATTTAAAAAAAAATTAATAAAACAACATCAAAGCCAACATCAGTCTCATATTTTACAAGTTATTTTACTAATCAGTAACTATTGCGTTAATAAATAATAAATTACATTAATAAATAATTTGCATGTCAATCAGTAAAGGTGTATAACTAAACATGTCAAATTGTATAAGTGTATAATTGAGCATGTCAAACTGTAAAAAATTATAAATATCTTTATGTAAAACAAAAAGAAGTCAAACCAATAAATAAAAAAATAAATAAAAGAAAATATAATAATCATGAGGCTAGCAAACCTGTGGAGCTGGACCAACATTTTGCCAAACTTTTTTATCTACAAGATAATCTTCTAATTTGTAGTATGCTTTCTTGCATAGAGTAGACTTTACGATGGATTTGAATTTATTTTCCGGGAGGTTTAAAATTATTTCCGGAATCTTATTATAAAACCTGACACTATATCCCACAAAAGAGGTATGGACTTTAGCGAGACGAAGCTGTGGCTGCATTAATTTTGACTTATATCTAGTATTATAATTATGCAGTTCACATCTTTTCGTATGATGTGATATATTTTTTCTAACGTACATTATATTTTCAAAGATATACTGACAGGGCACTGTCATAATATTTATTTCTTTAAAGAGTTCCCTGAGTGAATCACGACTACTTAGGTTATAAATGGCTCTTATTGCTCTTTTCTGCAGAACGAAAACTGATTCTATGTCTGCAGCACGGCCCCACAGCAATATTCCGTAAGACATGACGCTATGAAAGTAGCTATAATAAACTAGTCTTGCGGTTTCTACATCCGTAAGTAGTCTGATTTTTCTAACTGCATAAGCAGCTGAACTCAGGCGTCCCGACAAAGCCTTAATGTGCGGTCCCCATTGAAGTTTGGAATCTAGTTTGATTCCTAAAAATACAGTCTGATCGACGAATTCGAGCTTTTCATTATTTAATATTATATTACAATCCTCACTTCTAACATTTGGTAAGGAAAACTTTATGCATTTAGTCTTCTGCCCATTCAATACCAGATTATTAACAGTGAACCACTCATGGACCTTTAGAAGGGCGCTATTTACATCGTCAACATTTGGTGACCGTCTATCTAATCTAAAAATTAAGGAGGTATCATCAGCAAATAACACCATCCCACATCCATTCTGGCACATATAAGGTAAGTCATTAATATATACCAAAAACAAGAACGGGCCCAGGATAGAGCCTTGCGGAACACCCATTTTAATTTTGGATCCAGATGATTTAATTCCGTTTATTTGGACTTTCTGTACTCTACCTTGCAAATATGATTTTAATAACTTTAAAGAGTTTAGCTTAAATCCATAATGTTCCAATTTTAGTAGTAGTGTATCATGATCCACGCAATCAAATGCTTTTGAAAGATCACAAAATATGCCAACGGCATCTTGTGACTCTTCCCAAGCATCAAAGATGTGCTTTATAAGCGTCACTCCGGCGTCAGTTGTATTGCGCCCTTTGGTGAACCCATATTGCCGGTCATGAAAAAGTTTATGTATATTGAAATGTGACAACATTTGATTAAGCATCATTTTTTCAAAAATTTTACTAAATACTGGTAGAATGGAAACTGGTCTGAAATTTCCTGGATCCTTAGAATCTCCAGATTTAAATAAGGGTACTATTTTACTGTGTTTCATAAGATCCGGGAAGGTCCCCTGGTCAACGCATTCATTAAATATATTTGCTAGATGGGGTGCTATAGTATCAATTATTCCACTACAAACTTTAGATGATAAACCCCATAAGTCTTCAGTTAATTTTATTTTTATATCTTTAAAAACTTTAATGACTGACTCTGGACTAACATACCTAAATTTAAAAGTAGTTGGACAGAAAGTAACATTCTGTTTAAGTACAGCAACGGAAAGTGCGGAAGAAGAATTTAAACTCTTAGTTATTGTAAGGGGTATGTTCGCAAAATATGTCTCAAATTCTTGAGCTACTTCAGAATTTGTGGTTATAAGACCACGTGCCGTTTGCAGTGCGTTATTGTTATGACATACTTTAGATTTATTATTTTCATTATTTATTATTGTCCAAGTCGTTTTTATCTTATTTTCAGCATTCTTGATTTTGTTACTTATGTATATTTTTTTTGCTAATTGACACACTATTTTAAAAGTTTTTGAATATTTACTAACATATTGAGTAAACTCTTCACTTTTATTAAATGACTTTAATTCATATAATTCAAATAAGTGTTCCCGACTTTTACGAATGCCTATAGTTGCCCAGTCACTAAATTTGAATCTAATGTTTACGTTCTTGGTTTTTAGTTTGAAATGTTTATTAAATTCATTTCTTACAATCTCGAAAAAACGTGAATATTGTTTATCACAATTATTTTTATTTATGTTTTGACCGGCTAACTTAGTATTTAGACATTTATTGTAATTAACAATTTTATTCTTTGTAATCTGCCTTGTATTTATTTGTGTTTTACTTAAACTTATACTGGTATTAAATCAACAACAACCCACTGTCATGCTAATTCTTCGCGTGGGCCATTCTGATTTAAAGATATAAACATGAATATAAATGTATATTTATTATTATCAGCTTGATACATATCGATAGCGTGCAAAAACAATGCAAAACGGTTGATTGATAGACAAGTGTGTACATGGAACATTTATGTAGTTACTATATACAATCGTATAACTGCTGATAACGTGTGCAAGTCCATAGTAACAAGGTCAACGTTATTATCTGCTTTCTTCCGTTACGTTTGGGATAGTTTTTGCGTACTACGCCAGGACATTGGTGTAAAACGTGTACGTGTAGGTTCCTAGACTTTTTAACCCCACCTTCGGGTCTAAATGAAGAGGTGCTCATGTACCAGATGTTGTTTGTCGTTCTCTGCCGACGTGTGTGTACATATCATTTTGATTTGTCGGCTATTTCCGACCATAGGGTAACAAATGACATTTAGAAAAGGTTTTTTATTCATTACAACTTTAGGGTCGTTTAAATTCATTATAATCAATGAATATAACATAATTATGGAAAGTCGCAACGTTTAACAAAAACAATGTTGTTTTAAATATTTTTTACACTTAAACAAATACTATATGAAATTAAATAAAACTAATACGAAGCCTGTGTATTTTTGTATTCGGTATACGCTTCCGTTCAGCCGTAACATTCAATAAGCTAATTGGATTTGCCAAATTAATATTCAGGTCATATCAAACTGACCGCCTAACAAGTGTACGGTGTCTATTATGTGACAAATACGACCCGAAAATAATATCAGCACATACATATGTGTTATATATGGTTTGAAAACCACAACCGTAATCGGAGCTAGGTTGTCACAAGCAAGACCATCGATATAACATATACATATACCTACATATCTATGTACTTATATTTAAGTTAGTGGAAAATTTATATTTTAAACCGTTTACTATGCTTACTCAGCTGATACGATAAGTATGAAAGAATTTGTAAAATTAAAAACATAGTAAAACACTTATTAAGCTGTGTATAGCATAGTGCTTTGACTAGTGGTCTGTAAAGTCAAAGATCTTGAGTTCAGGGCAAGGCACGCACTACAGACTTTGAAGTTACATAATTATGTATTTATCACATGCTTAAACGGTAATAAAGGTATTGTGTAAGTGTATGAATTGCTCTTATTGCAATGGCAGACACATATCACAAGGTTATGTATAAGTAGGGGCCTACTTATTAGTATACCTAACGGTTAAATGTAGCGCTCTTAATATAAGATTGAACACCTGTATTACTAACTGTAACATACCTACATTTACAAATAAATATTCTATTCTATTCTATTCTACTTTGAATACATTCACCATAATCCCATCAGGATCAATACTAACCTGGTAATACTTCAAATGTGGGTACTTGATGATGACTCGGAGTATGAGAACCGTGAGCTGGTCCTGCAACGCCACACGCTGTTCATACGGAATGCCGGGGGGGAACCGCTTCAATGACCGGTTCACATCAAGCACAACCTGCGAAATAAATATTAAAATTTCAGGCAAACAAAACACATATTATTATATTTACGGCTGCATTGGCGTAAAGTGCAAAATTCATAACACATAAGTCATGCAATAGATTAAAGATTTTTATGTGCAAATGCATTACCATAGAGCATATATGAAAGAGAACATTTAAATGAATCCTGCACACCTGAGAAGTTTTCTTAATGGTGTGTGAAGTTTGCCAACTTGGACTACATTATCGGGAAACATGGTAGACTATATCAGACTTGTTATTAAAGAGGAGACCTGTACTTAACACTAGGGACAGTAAATGAGTTGATAAGCGGCTCGTTGAATACAGATACATGATACGTATGATATGAAAATGTAACACTAGAAATTTTCTAATAATAATAATCTTATTATATTGAATTACAGATAATGGCTTTTATCACTGTATATTACTATTATTGTATCCTAATATTTCAGATCCTTACAGAATTAATGGTCACAAGCGTGATGGGTTGGGATGACTAATGTATCATGATGTATTTACCTGATTGTACTCAATATGTGTGGATAGTTCATCAAGAGACGGAGGTTCTGTCAACTCTTCTTGTGTCACACCAACTAGTAACGGCCAGATTTTTCTTCTGTAGTCATCTGCATTTACAAGAGAACTTAATTATCTAGACATTTATTATATTGATCACCAGTGAGATACATGGACAGAGTGTATTAATTTTACATACTTATGCACCTGACCCTGTTTATTATGAAATAATTGAATATTATAAATCCTAATTTATAATACTCTCTAGGGTAAAACTGACTAGAAGTGGCTATTTAACAAATCATCAGTATCGGCTTTGTTGAAGTTGCAATTAATTGCAGGATAAATGCTATTCATAGTCCCTTCAGCATGCAATTCAAGCACTTAAGACTTATTAAGCTACATATTTAATATGCTCTAGTTGTATGCAATGAAATTAATCAGCAGCACTGGGCAAAATGCATATTTTATTATTGCCCATGGGCATAATTCATAAACATGACAATTACAGTCTGACTTAGGTATTGAGTCCAAATTTTTACTTCTATAGCAATATTGTTGCATCAGGTAAATCCTGATGTAGATTAAATAATATATTAGGCCCCAGATTTTACAACACAGTGTATTTATATACACTCATTTCGTAACAGTATATTTTCAATGCTAAATTATTACCAAATAGATTTAAATTACTGATGCAGCAAAAATATAACATTAGTAAACTATTTGACATCATCTTTTAAGCTAAATATACCAAACTGACAGTAACTTGAAGACATCGAAATTTTGAATGTTACAAAGATAGTTTTATAGCAAAACACATAATTTTAAACCAAATGAGTTTACAAAGTACAACTGACCAATGATACATTATTTCTAGTAACAAATGATTAATGTATGTATGACGACAGAGCTGTCTTTAATCTTGAACATGTATAAACATCTGTTCAAGCCTTACGACGTAAACAAGTGCTTCAGTCCCACTTACCACTAATCAGTCCTGCTTTGGCTTTTGCAAAATTCTGCCACTGTTCCAAATTTACACAGTCCGGATTTTCTAAGCATCTCTCAATTTCTTTCTTCTTATCTTTAACTTCAGGGTCTTCGTAATCAGGTTCTGAACAGAAATTGTCAATGACATTACTATTTGCACCAGAAACTTTCACTCACATTTTCTATCATAACACTGCCGATATTTTCTTAAATTTAATAGTGATATCACAGGTCAATACATAAATAAAATATACAGAAAGGATGTATTGAAATTGCCATAATAATTGTTTACAATACCTTCATCGAATTTTAACTCAGAAGGCGTAGAGATGTCATCAATATTCTTAGCGTTATTCAAGTCGAAAGGTTGCTTATTTGTAGTCGGTGAACAGTCGCCATTTAAATTACACTTATCGCCAATATCGGCGTCGGTATTATTAGATTCCATAGTAGAAAGTTAAAAATTAATCGAGCAAAAACATTACACCATCCTTCCCCATAGGGCGATGTGATGACATTTGTGAAAAATGTCATGTTCAAAAACTGATACCGTATGAAGTTAGAATGGTTAAAGTTATTTTAATAAATAATTCATTCAACCTAACAATAAATTTAAAGAATGAAGTTATAGCTTTTTTTAATAGTTTAAAAATAACTTAATTACATGAACGATTTACATATTTTTTGTAAGATGTAATGTAATGCTAATATTAATGAGCTTAATATATTTCTGAACGCATACTTGACAGAAATACATTCCAATCAAAGCAGCAATATTAATACGTGGTAAGGTTATTCTGTTTACGCTGTATTGTTTCGAAAACTGTATTTTAATTCAATTGCATTACCGAATGTACTTGGAAATCTGTAAATAAAATGATGACTCATATCATAATATGTAATTCCATAATCCACTCATATGAAGACACAGTAGAGGAAGTTGAAATAGCGATGAGAATTTTAGTTCAAGATTTTAATGAATGAATGATTTCTATAAAAGTCAATTTTAATAAGTTATTGTCAAAGTAAACCATCCTGATTGGATCAATAACATTATTAAAAATTTGTAAAATAATAAATGGCCAAAAATATTTTTTTATAATGGATCTCGACGTTCATTCTCAAAATGAAAATATAAGAAAAATTGAAGATATAATTGATATTCAAAAAGCAAATGGAAATTTTAATGTCCGGCAAGTGGCATTCAACCTCCCATCTGAGACGGAAAGCACAGTTTCAGCAAATTTAGCTAAGAGCTTAGAATCCGGTTTATCCAAAAATAAATCAGACAATGATAGTAAGAAGAAGTTCAAGAAATTTCGATCAAAGCGCGCAAAGAGTCCGTTGCCGGACGTTATATCATGGCCGAGTGATTCAGATATAACCGTTCTGAGGATGAAATTGGGTGTAACCAGTAGCGACCTAAAAGAAAAGGTGGGTAATTTTATTCCTGGAGATGGACTTCACCAACCCGACAGTTCTTCTATGATTAATTTGGCGACGTTAATGCGGCAATCCCAACCACAATCCAAGCATGGCTTCAATATTGAAGAATATCTTTTACCGCTGACGTCTTGGGAGCGAGAGCAAGATCAGGATCAAGACCAGGAACCAGAGAAAGAGGAACAGGTAGCTCTGGAGGAGGAGCAATTAGATGACATTACCGCCAAGTTCAAACATGACTTCAAAATTTACGATGCCGTGTGCAGTCATAATGAAAACCTAAGTTCTAAAGACAGTCAGTCAGGCTATTCGAAGATTACGAAGAAGTCTAAGCTAGCCAGGTTCCTACGTCTGTACTTCTGCCCATGTTGTACCTGTCTGTACAGGATAGAAAAAATGCGAGACGAACCATCAGCTTATTTTACAAAACGCAAAGAAATTAATTAAGTGTATATACCTACTATGCCTACAAACAAATTCTATCTTTTTTTTTGTTTTTGCATAACAAATTAATGTGTCTTGGCAGTCGCAACATGTGTTTTATTTAATTACAAAACAAACAACTCGGAACGCGATGATTAGTGTTTTTCCATTAGACTACCTTTACTCGATTTAACAGATTGCTAATAAGAAGATTTTAGGCGCAATGTAATAGTTTTTTAGCAACAGCATCATAGCGCAATTAGGCCCAGATTTTTATCCTTAGTTAACAGGTAAAGTACTAACTAAAAACCTCAGTTGCCTACCTTTGGACTATCTTCAGGGCCATAGGACGTATCCGTATGAACATAGAATAGTCGTCGTCCAGGAGGAGTTGTTGTTGTATCCCAAACTGGGTTAAAGTCGCCTTACATTAAAGCTGATAATATACCTACATAATTATTATTAGCAAGTGGGTCCCTACGTACCTAACACAAAACAAACAAAGTCCCCATTATCACATCAGCATTAGTGAATACGTAATGACTACGCCATGATTGCAACCGTCTTGGGTCTGCCCACGCAGAAATAGAACAATGAGTGAACTTTTTAATCAGTTGTTTGGGCAAGGTCCTCCTCCATTCACTTATGTAGGTACGTATGTCATTATCACTTACTTATTAGTCATTCAATAAAGATGGACTCTAAGCAAGAGGATTACGAAAGTTATATCCTTTGCCCAATAGTCACCTACTGGGCCATCTAATAAATTAAGTGCGTCATTAAGTCTTAAGTAAGTACTTCACTAAGACTGTTACTATTTCTAAAAAGCAGTTTTCAACGTAAAATTAGAAATCTAGACTAAAGAAAATACTGATACAAACAAAAAATAACTGCACGTTATCGATCAGCTTGGGGAGCTCTTCTTTGCCAAAACGGTAGCACTGCCGAATAAAGTTCCTGATAATGTATGATTACAGGCATTACAGCCCACACATTATGCCAAGGTGCCAGTGATTTTTTTTTGGAAATAAGAAGCGGAGCAATATAGTACCCTGCAACCAATGATATAAATAATAATATGTCATTGCCTGCAACACATTTGTGTCTAATATTTAAGTAACAATTAGCATTTGCAAGCCTTCCTTTGTTGCAGATGTCAGGTGAGCCTCCTGCCCGATTGTCCCCTTATTACCATAAAAATAAATTACTTAAATAAAACATTATGTACTTTTGTGATTTAAATCTATTTATACGGATTCTCCCAAGCACTAACCCACAACGTTGGTAACAACAAGCATGCCACATGCGAAAATCCAAAAAGGCGGTTTAATTTAATAGTGAATTTAAGTGTTTTTGTGCTTTCTTTCCTCGTAACATTGTCATCGTAAATTCGTAAAAATGAATTCGAATTATGATGTAACGGAATTATATTAAGGTAGGCCTGCCGAGTGTCATTAGATGGAAAAGCGTGACGTTATAAAAATATTAGAAAATTTTACTTAATGTTTACATTTTTATTGGCGGAACTGTGGATAAGTAAGCATGTTATTTGCTTGCGGACGTGGCCGTATCATGCTCTTACAGCAATCCACTCTAGTTGTAAAAAGTAGGTATATTAGTTGCATTTGAAGATGATTTTTTACAGATTTCTTACACTTTCTCGAATACTAGAGTACCTATGAAATAAAACTATTTTTGATGGATTTTAATTTGGAATAACTTCCTTTACGGGATTAAATTGTAATCCCGACGTTTGACTATCCGAGACTGACCGTTTAGTTTGCCTGTGACTATAAATACAGTATAGCAACTGAACCACCAGAATTAAATAACTGCTAATTATTATTTACATAAGTTACTCATTAGTGTTGAGTTCACAGACTTTATCACAATCGGTTTAATAGATTCAGAGGAAATCGGCTCCTCAATCTGAGTGATAAGTACTTAGATGGGCCCAAACAGACCGATTTTCACACAAGTAATCCTTAAATTGACCCTACAGAAACCTATAAAGAAGACGAACAATTAGAGAGTATCCACAATTTTCGATAAGTTGTAGGTTCCATAAAATAGGCAGCGAAAATGTTTACCATTATAAAACTGTGTTGTATTTAAAATAATCTAATAACTACGATTTCTTAGCAATATTTATTACATTATTATCTAAATTAATTAATTAAGTAGTTTCGTATTTTCGATAACTTTTCGATTTAGATCAATTAGAAAGTGCAATAGAATATTTCTTTAAAATTTTGTCGTGAATTTCGAAGAAGTGAGAGCGGTATGCGAAAAGACTGGGTACCTATTACCTACTTTATTGGGGGCACCTGTTGTTGGACTTACTTATTCCTTTTTTAAATTTGTTATGTCTTTGAAATCTATGATAAGTATTTTATTAAAGCCAACAATAGAATATAATGATTTTAATTTATTACCTCCAAAGTATCTTATCAAAACCATTGTTAGCTGCAGCCAATAAATTATACAGATTTGTTGCAATGATTTATGTAGGTTTTTGTAAGTGGTATAATACTTAATCCTGTTATAAGGTAGGTAGGTAGGTTGCCAGTTTTTTTTGTTTTAAAGTTGAATTATCCGGGAGTGTTCTTGATTTGCTGTTTGATGAAAATCGATCCAAGCTAGCCGCCACAAAATGTGTTGGAGTTTTTTTTGTTGGAGAATTAAATTTCAGTGTTTTTAATTCAGCAGAAGCTATTTTGCATAACATATTTGTTTGAATGTTTATTTGTTTTTTTTTTGTAGTAGTTGTAAATTGATCTCTTGAAGGGCAGTCCGTTTGCCTAGTGCTGGGTCCGGAATTGCTAAGAGAACGCATCTGACTTTTCAATATTGCATATTATCAGTTATCACATCGCTTAAATGGTGAAGAGGAAGGGATTGTACACCTGATAGATTTCCTCAAACAAACGCAACTCCACCCCGACAAGAGTACGTGTATCCATGTCCAACAGTAGTTAGTATACCTAAGTAGCTTAAAGGTGAAACCATCTCTATATGAGTGAATTAATGATGGAAAACGACTCTTTCACAAGAAGAAAATTCAGGTTCGGTCGGAGGTCTAATCTACTACCCGTTAGAAGTATATCGGACGAAGACCAAGGTCCAAAGCTTTTGTTCATTATTATTTAAGATTTAAGAAAATTATGGGCCAAAAAAAGCCATCACCATCCATCCATCCCACTTTCATCTCTCCACCCTCCGTCCTCCACCACCGCCTCTGACGGTGCTGTTGCGATTCCGCCTCCGGTTCCGGTTCCGACTCCGATAACTGAAAATTAAAAAACTCCGACTCCGACTTCGATAAAATCACCGCCGTGACATCCCTAGTCTGTATAGTACACAAATACATGGATAACGTGAAGCTTATCTATGTATGTATAATAATAATAATAATATTCCTGGACATTACGACACAGTGCCATCTAGTTCCGAGCTAAGCAACAAGGCTTGTGTTACGGATACTAGATGGTTGATATACTACATATATACTTATTTTGTTGTTGTAACTACATACATATTATACATAGATACATCCATGACTCGGATACAAATGTTGATGCTCATCACATAAACATCTGTCCCTACATAGCACAGAAGGCATTGTTAACTACCGCTGGGCTAATTGGGTCGTCATCTCTCTATATTATACCTATAAAATAATGTGTAATTATTCTTAATTTATTATTTATTAATTTGTAGGCATAATTTGAACTTTTGGACGTCGATAATAAACACAGTCCCCTATAACCTTCCTCTACCCTTCGTCGCTTCCTAGTGTTATGGCTGGGAAGAAGAAGCAGCGTAACAAATTCTTCAGCTACACCTTTCTGTCTGTTTATTAAGCAGAAAATCTTCACTTGATAATATATAAATGTCGAAGATTATGATTTTTTTTCTAAAAACATATAAGGAAACTGCTTTATCAATATCATAGTAATTAATTGATTGAGCATACAATAGTATTTAGTAAGGTTAGACTTTAAGGTTTTATATCAATAAGGATGCATATAAATGATTTTTAATTCTAATAAATGCACGCCAAACGTTAGTCTAAAGGTTATTTTTTTATAAAAATTACTACGTGTGTTCATAACCAGAACCGAGTATAGGTCCTTGGGCGACACTTCATCCGATCGTAACTTAAAAACTTCTAAACTCTTTGATATTTAAACTTTTTTAATATGGGATTACTATTTTTAACCGACTTCAAAAAAAGACGAAGTTATTGATGATTATTTAAAAGCGGGTGTTTCAAGTGTGGTCATTTCCATTTGGTCCAGTTTTGACATTTGAAGGTGTTTTTTTTTAATAGAATTACAATTATGTTATTTAAACAATCCTGTGGTTAATTCTATTGATTAAACAAGGAAATGGTATGTAATTTAAATTGGGTAGCCTATTTAACAAATTACTCCACCGACAAGAGCTGAGCTCTTAAATTAATAATAATAATATTAAACAAATTAGGTATGAAGTAGTTACGTCCAAATTTTATTCTAATATTTTTTTTTCTATTTAACACGATCTTATACTTTCTTTTACTGATGAAAGTTGTTCTTTGTCACCGTACTTACCTACTAAGTCAAAAAATATGAATATTGGTGCATTAAACTGGCCGTTCTCGTCGACTGCTCATAAAATATCATACATGAAATCAAAAGTGTCTGGAACCGGTTGCCAGCGACATCTGAACTCGAAGGAACCCGAATGATTTATGCCATCGATGGAGAAACCTTTACTTTTGGAGTCATTATGTGATAATAAGAATGACGTAACATGTTTATAGTATGTGCCATGTATTACGTAGCGAGGTTTTTCGAGGGTTAAAAAATATTTCACGTAATGTACACTCGCAATGTACTAGTTTGTTGAATAAATAACCTGCTGCATTTAATTGGACCATTTAACGAAATACTATTGGAATAAAAAGTATATGAATTATCAATATTTCAGTTGCCTCATGCCTGTAATCTCCCCTAATTGTAATAAATAAGCACCTACCATCAAATATTGCAATATAATTTTCCCGATTGTCATAATCTACCTTAAGCGTTAAATTGTTAAGAAATCCTCGTTTTTATACGTGATCAGGGGTTACTTCAGTATTGATAGAATATATGTATATTATAAAGCTATAGCTTCTGTGGAAGTCGTTGAACCAACTTTGTACCTACTCCACTTTATGATCTGTCATCTGTTCCAACATTTGGCAGAGCTTCGAGATTTCCAGTGAAAAATATCTTTATTTGCGTATCGCCACTTCACAAAGATCCTGATTACTTAAGTCTTTACCAAGTTCTACCTCAATGGGTAAGGTATATGGTCTTGTTTCGATTTGCAGTTCGTCATTTACCTTTAGCCCCGAGGTCACCGGCCTATCTGGTTCAGTCATAATTTAATCTTATCATAACAGAATCTTGATGATATTCATCGTATTATGAATTAATCATAAAGTTATAGTTATCTTTTGGTTTAGACTATTCTGCACAATTCTGTTTAAATAAATCAACCGATTAGCGGCATTGCGTTTTGTCACGAGACACTTCATAAGAAACGCCTCTGAAACAAATTGTAATAATAACCGAACTATTTATTTGTAGACAAAATAAAAACGTATTTTACAGAATTCGTTGGTTTCGCATACAATTGCCAAACAGTTTCATTTCTTCGGCCCCCCGTGCCTCCGGTCGGCTGCAAGGCCTGCAAGTTATAAAGCGCGGAGAAAGCACAGCGGTCGAACAGTCTCGCGAGTCTTGTCCCGCCATTGTTGCGTTTCGCCTGTATCGCGCCCTTTTTTGACGTGCAGACATTTGGTGTTGCGAATTTTTATTGCGGATATAATTAATTGTGCTTAACAATGGAAATGAGGTAAATATTTTTTTTTATTGTTGTTTTACTTGTAAGAAATTAATTAATTAGGGTTTTTAAAATTGTTTAAGCTCTATGACGAGGACCAAAGTGCGTACCTACACAGATTAAAAATTAGGATTAACGTGATTTTTTTTTACGGATTTCTCATACGAACAGACATTAAATCGATATGTCATGTGAATTAATTTCAACGTAATGATGAGAAATCGTTCGCTTTCTAGTCTCATTGACAGTAAGTGTAGAGCTAAATGTTTCGTAGTTCACTTACATGGTAAGTGTAATTTCTATAAGCCATTATACTTACAGTGTCGTGATACAACACAGTGATTTGTAATTATTGCCTACACGCAGTGGCTCCAACGATTTATGAGTTTCTGTCATATTGCTTTAAAAATTGAATTAATTTTGAAAGGGTTTGCAATGTTGTCAATAAAAAAATGAATTTATAGCATTGCAATTTTACTTGTGGTGTAATCGATATGGTTTAATACTTTCGCACAAGAAAACATTAAGTTAGTGTGTACTGCATTAATACTCATTTTAACTCAATATCTATAACCACTAGGTGCGCGTAGTCTGTGTCTCAACGCTTGCGCGCAGAGTTAAATGGGCTTTAAGCAATTTTCATTTCCCTCTAAACATGTCATATAATTTTGTATGAGACTTATGTAAGTCTACAAACTGTAGAAATGACTATGGATAATTCAAATTGCAGTTCAATGATCGTTATGAAGTCCCAAGTTTAGACAATAATTACTAGCAACCGTACGATGACTGTGAATATAATCAGGCACTTTCTAATTAACTACGTGACTTCCAGGCTACCTGCCAGTCGAAGATTTAAAGTCTATTGAATTAATTATCTCCGACGATCTTGTGCCTTATAGCTATGATATATTCGTGAGCGTACCAAGCAGCAGCTCGCGTAATACCAGCAAATATATCAATAAATATCTTTTCTATTTTTTATATTGACTCAGAGTTGACATAAGTCATCGACTACGATATCATACGATTGCTTGTAACAAAACGAGCCATCTCTAATAAATTAAAAAAAAAGAAGAAAAACAAAAGTTAAAAAAGTGATCGTGAAGTCATATTTATTTTTGCTTCGGTAGAAAATTCAACTTTTTATAAACGAAACCTTTACTTAACCCATAACTAAGAAGTTCTTTTGCTCAAGAATTAAATTAACAACATCCCAAATTCGATAAGACTAATAAAGTTCCTTAAAACGAATATAATCCAAGTGTAACAAATGCTCGAAGGTTTATCGCTGCACCAAAGAAATTTGAATAAGTATAAATCATTGACCCTTGTCCGAGTTCCAAAAAAAAATGTCGCGCATTGTCTACCTAAAGTGGAACCCGTGTTGGACCAAATAAATAAAAAACCAAACGTGCTCGAAATGCAAATTTCAAAAAGGGACCATGAAAGTATTATTTGTAAGACTTTTGAAAATGTCCCGCCTCTGAGCAACAAATTTAAATAAAGGTAAAGATTTGAGATATTCGAACACTCTGAAATTCGAAATGCATTCGGACGTGATATTTATGTAGGTAGGATTATTATTAAGTTACAGTCATTGGGTTCTTTATTAAATCAATGGTTACAGTACAGCAGACCCGCATTTATTTTTTCGTCCAAGTTATCGATCATACCTAATATAACCTACGGGCAATACGGAAAATAAATTATTTCAGTAATTTTCCCACTCAGCACGTAATTATATTTACAAATAACAAAAAAAAACTAGATGACATAATCTGCCGTTATTAAGAAATAAATTATCTAGTAAACACACTTTTTAGGTCAGCCATTGATCGCGAGATCAAGTTCTACGTAAAATCGATTGTCCTATTAATAAGTATTTTAGAGATTATAATAATTATTGTAACGGTTGCATTAACGACTTATTTTTGTGTTAGCAATACGCAACTTACCAAGTACTTGAGATAACAAATTAGCGGGAAAATGTTGCAAAATCAATGCAAAATTGACATAGTCTGTGACATTCGGTACTAGTGTTGTGCTTAATGCTTCAAGGCAAGTTTACTAAAAAGTATTAAAATAAAAAAGTGTGAAATTTTTAATTTAGAAGCTCTCGGTTGTTATCGATTATCTAGGTGAAACTCGGTAGCTATTAACCTTGTTTAATTTGCATCCTTTTTATTGACATTATACTAGATTTTTATGACTATTTATATTGTAGGCAAAACAATAATTAAGCAATTATTTAAACTAGCATACATGTAAATATTGATTATTTAAATTTTATTCGTAACATCGTTTGTAATTAAAGTAGATATTATCTGTTAACTTTCTCCGAAATTTAAAGTAGTCTCAAAGATCAAGCTATACCTACCTACTTAGTTTATTTATTCGCGGGTAACTAGGAATTTCGCTGATCGTGTCGCGTGTTTTAGTTCAGTACCCAATTTAAATTATTCACGTAGGAGTTACGATCCAATTGCCGTATAGATAATCCAATTATACGGTTAATTACCCATAGATCTAACATGTTCGATAATTACGGTGAACATATAGGTGGAAATAATGTAAGGACCAGATCAATACATAGGCACAAAACTATGCATAAACTACCTATATTTTGAGTAAGAAAAGATAACTATGTACCACCTTTTCATCATTATTGTTCCACTGCTGGGCACGGGTTTCCTCTCATTTGAGAAGGATTAGGCCATAGTCCACTACGCTAGCCTAGCCTGCGGGTTGCCAGACTTCACGTGCCATCTCTCAAGCAGGCAGGTTTCCTCACGATGTTTTCTTTCACCGTTTGAGCATAATATGATAAATACGTACATAACTTACGAAAAAATTGTGGTGACTTGAGTTTGAACTCGAACCTTTGACATCTCAGTCCACTGGTCTCACCACTAGGCTACCACAGCTCACTATACTACCAAAATTCACCTGTGCCGATAGAAGAATACTTGTTATAGAGCAGTATTTATTTCAATGTCTAAAAGTTTGCGTAGGTACCTTAGTCTTAAAAAATAGTATCTTAATAGTTCCTAACTATGTTACTAAACTTTACTAGTAAAACAAAGCAACGCGAATACGTCTGCGTTGCAATGTATTTACAAGTTAATAGCCTGTTTAAGTAATGTTTTCAATGAAGAAAGCGCTTACGTAACACTTCATAACAGTTAACAAGTTCAAACTTTGCATGTGTTTCGTATGCTGAGCCTCCGCCGCAAGAAGGTGGCTGCACACTGGAATGCGGGTCATGTGCGTTTACGCTGCGGTTGTCAGAACGATGTATTAACTTTTGACGATATTTTCAAGCTATTTACGTTTGACAGCCACATGACAGCGTCCGTTATATTTATTTCAAGCGTTAAGTAAACCGCTCTAAATGTTGTAATTTATTTATATGTGAGGCGTTTTATTAATAGATAATATGTTGCGTGTATTAATTAAAGTGCTCTTTCCACCTATTTGAGGCAAGAAAATACATTCATTTTGAAGGAAAATTATTATAAAGTCTTAATTTAGCGGACACAATATTATCAAATGTATTTTATACATTCATGTAAAAATTTAATTGAAAATATTTTCAGTACAGATGTGCAAATCAAATGAAGACAACAGGTACATAAAAAATATATTTTCAATAAAGCTCACAACAGTTATATATATTAGCGTTTTTAATATTCAAAATTTAGTATTCGTGTCATGAGTACGGCCTTTAATACAGCGGTATATGGGCCACGTTTAACCATTGTGTCTGCTGTACTGTATGCTGTTTGCATACTATTGTTATAATCTCATCTTAATAAGCTTGCCTGTATAAAACAATTTGTAACCACTCTGTCATAACAAAATGTAAATTAGATAGATAGATAGATAGATAGATAGATAGGTAAATTAGTCTAGTAATGTTAGTTAAATACGGCTAAGATGAAAGTTTATGAGCAGATTTCCTGGCTGGAAAGCAAACACAAAGGCAGATTATTATTACATATTTTTTCATATTCTAGATTACCTTTAGGAATAATGAAAGTGTAGGTACGGTCTTTGTATTAAAAGACACATCTCTATGGTTTTGATTTTCTGTAAAAATGCGTTATTGAACATCATATAAATACATACTACATACATATATTGTTAATGTAGTGTTAAAATGTATGGTGGATGCCTGGGGATCTGTAATACACGTTTTAACTACCACAGACACCTCTCTTGTGTCTGTGGTAGTCTCTATACTGTGATACTTTTTGAATTGTACTGTAATACTTGCGATGATGAGAAAATAAATAAACTTATTATTATTGTTGTATATATAGTATTCAATATGTAACTTTATTGTAGAACATGTTTTAATAGTGTTGATCCAATACGAAAGAGTCTTCAAGAAACTCCATCAACACTAAATACTCAATTGAAAAGTGTAAGACATACTCATGGTTACTTAATTGTTGGTCAATCCTACAGTCTATTATACTAGTAACCATTTAATTTAATCTACCTAGTTAACAAAGCGTTGTCGTGAATATATTGTGCGTAGTTCCATTGCGGAGATAAACGAGTCGGTGAGTGTTACACAACGATTTAAATCGAGATGCTTCTTCTTATCGATAAGTCGTGATGAAATCGATCCGATTCGGACCATTTGCGGCTAATTGAATAGCTAACATTTGCAAAGGCAGAGAAATAAGTTTAAACCTAACGAGGAAGCTAAATCAATGTATGTAGTTATCGAATACAGTTGAAAGTTATCTTTGCTACATTAAGTAAACTTGTGTGAGTGTACAATAAAATTGTTTGAGGGTTCTACTTAAATAATAATAGTTCTACTAATTTATTACACTGACGCGAAAACGATATTATAAATGCAAATGTGTCTCGCTGTCTGTTACCTCTTCACGCTATAACCGCTGAACCGATTTAGATGAAATTTGGTATAGAGATAGTTTGAGTCCGGAAATCATCCCTTAAAAGGGCGAAAAGGGGGGTGGAAATAACATTATTAATGTAACGCAGACGAAGTCGCGGATAAAAGCTAGTTTAATGTAATAATAAATATATATATTGTATATAAATGACCTATAGATTAGGTACTTACTAAAAATACTATATCGTATTAATATATAGAAACTTAAGTATATATTAGTAAAACTGCACTCAGACTTATTTTAGATAGTTGGTTATCTAAAGTACAAGCTAATGCTATAGTCAACCTTTAAAAATGTCATCTCGTTAAAAGGTTAATAATGTTGAAGTTCGTTATCGAAACTCCTTTGACGCCTGTTGATCCATTTGCGATAGGAAACTTCAGGAACAGTCTTAAGTAAAATTACCTTGCAAAGAATATCGAATCAGATCCCCAAATATCACCAATAGACGGTTGATGAACTGGTGTTAAACGCAGAAGTGTCTATTCTGGCCGACAACTTTTCTAGACATTAATGCAACTCAAATCGAAGATTCTGAACATCAAACGCGATTCCTCTCAATTTCCTCTCGCTAGATGTATTTCCTTAGCGGAACTGTTCGTCTATAGACAAGCTCACTGCGCAAGTTAATTTTTATCTCCGGCATCTAGACTGGTCCGGCTGGCCACTGTGTCGTAAATCCCGACTGTTTTCATTTTCACACAGACTACTGGTTGCATAACGTTGTATTGCTATTGAGCTAAGTAACCAGTGTACTAGGATGAGATGAATTAAACATGTTTTTATAGAAGGCACTTACTAACAAAATATTCAGAATGAAAGAACGATTAATTCGCAATAATAATCTTTCCATCCAGCCATCCGAGGGCTTACTACAAATTACTAACTGCAAAAATTATCTCTTTGAGTTAGCTTTATCGTCTGTTTTACAAGACTAGCAGTCTTGTAAAACAAGTTAAACGAATATTTAATATACTTAATAAGTGTATGTATAGAACACATACAATTTTTTATAAACTCATTGAACGTTGTTAATAATAATGCGATGGTAAGGCGTAACGTACGTTACGTCTTACCGTTAACGTTGGAAATAATTAAATGATTATTGCCCAATACTCAATAGAATGGAGCAGCTTACATTAAATAGTTTCAAGCTGTAGATCTTATTGTAAATGAAATAAGCTTTACTCCACAACTCGCTTCTCAAAGACTCGACCAAGATTATAATACCTCAATGTACACCACGATCTGTGAAGGGACTATGGTTTATATACGGCCTATGAAATTTTACTGTCGCTACACACAAAGAAAATAGCTAAGTTTGATAATACATTTGTAATTAAAGAAGGTATCTATGTAGGCATTATGATGTATGACCACATAACCATTATACTTTATGGATGTTAGTAATTAAATATTACATTCGTAATTACAGTATTTACTTAGATAATTGGTATTACAAGGCTAATAGCGCCCCTTCGTGTGGTAGTGTCCTCTTGAACTTTCAATATATTTATTTTTGTGTTTTATATTGTAATGTACACAACATTATATAAACAAATTTGACAAGATTTGCGCAGTATTAAAACATTTTGCACACAAGTCATGTTTCTACGTATAATTGTATAATATGTAATGTTATAGACTTTTTAACCCTGTCTAATTGTCGCATAATTCTTAAACGCCGGTGCTAAACAATATAAATTCTAATATGATCTCTCATATAAATTTAAAACGATTCGCAGTGCGCATTGACTGAATGATGAGCTTATCCGTCACGGGTTCCGGGTTCGATCCCCGCTCGAGTAAATATTGGACAATCTACAGGCACTTGTTCCGGGTCGGGGCGTTTTATATTCCTATGTGAAAATTTGTGTTTGTAAACGTTTTTTTTTTAATAAAGTGTTAAGTGGGTAGTACAAACACTATATTCGCAATATGTGGTTAAGAGTGGGTAGTATTTATAAAGACAATCCACATTATACATACATCACTTTCATTTTCATTAATTAGCGCACAAACCGATGTGCCGTAATAATTTGATGTAATTATATCAACTTCCTTGCGTGAATGTTATCGCGTGTTGTCAGTGATCGTAAAAAACATAATAATATATTTGATGTCCGGATTATAGCTGATCATTACAACCGCAGTAATAAATAAAATTGACATCATCATCACCTTCAGTGCAGTAAGAATTAATTTGAAAAAGACATTGCACTACATTGTAGCTGGTTTTACAGGTACGAAATGTCATTTAACAAACACACTGATCCGAACAAATCATATTTCTTTCATATCTTTTACTAACTTCTGCGCGCGACTTCGTCTTCGTATTATAGTAACTATACAAAATTCCAACCCCCTTTTCTCCCGGTTAGTGGATGTTTTCCGGGATGAAAACTATCCTATGTCCTTCCCTGGGACTCAAAGTATCTCTATACCAAATTTCACATAAGTCGGTTCTGCGATTTAAGCGAGAAGAGGTAACAGACAGACAGACAGATTATAGATAAGAATATTAAATACTAGCTTTTGCCAGCGAATTCGTCTGCGTAAAATTTGTAATTTTATTTGCACTCTTTTCCCCTTTTAAGGGACGTTTTATAGCACAGGCACACTCAATACTGTGATGTCACCTGTCGGTATTTACTTAATTATAAATATCAACAAGCTGACCCAGCAAACGTTGTTTTGCCACATTATAGGGGTTGGTGGACTACCCCTAACTTTTAGGGGGATGAAAAATAGATGTTGTTGATGTCCGATTCTCATAGATACCGGATAAGCACAAAAATTTTCATCAAAATCGGTCAAGCCGTTTCGGAGGAGTATGGCAACGAAAACTGTGACACGAGAATTTTATATATTAGATTACCTTTTTACCTTTAATTCTTGGTTCCGCTGTTGAGTGTTGAATTCTGTTAACAAAAAAATCCGGAGTTTAAATATCCACTGACAGACAGATTAAAGCCCATCAAATCATCAGTTTCTTATCGACACGACGATTTCTATTTAAAATTACATGATTAACCTTCAATTACCAAGATAATGAGAAGGAAATCTTCACGCGTTCACGGATAGGAAATAGGATGAGAAACTGTTTAACTAACAATGTTCGGAAGTTTATTCCGAACAAAACCTATGCATATAGGATGCGACCATTAGAAGTGGCGACACGCGAAGTGGTGTAATTATTTAAAGGAGAAACATTGTACACACAAAATTAGCATCCTTGAAGTTTCTTAGAAATCTTTGCATCAAAAATAGATAAGAGTGAAACGCTACCCAAATACTAAACTGTACTAAATATCGGAATAAATAAACGAGGTTTCCGTCAATGCATTGTAGTCACAAGGTAACATTGAATAAACATTTATCTCCAATCAATTCAAATTAGGTACGGATTTTACGAAATTTTAAATGACTGCACTTCGCCAGTTGTGCCTGAATTGTAGGGATCTACATTTGCGTACAGTATGTACTATACAGAAACGTAATTGTAAACTGTTTTATGATTTTATGCTCTTAACAATAAGGGTGAAAAATAGTTTGTCATATTTTGTAATATTCACGCCAATACATACGCCGATAGTCTGATACACATGTCATGCTTGTAAACGAGTGCTGTCAGTTGGACTGGTCGGCTCATACATTAAATGGTAACCTAATGGCAGCGGAGTTTCTTGCCGGCTCTTCTCCATAAGACCTACCTCTTGGAACCTTTCAACTAGTTTTGACAATTCATAAGAACCAGTAATATAGGTCTAATTAAAAAAAAACATTTGACTATGACAGTTCCGTTTTAAACTTAATACATTTCGCTTTTGATGATAGCATCTTCCATCAATCTATTTTCCAGCAAGGCGTGTGTTAACCCTGGCAGTGTTCGCAAGATACCATTCCATGTTCGTGACGACACTGACCTCAACACACAAATGTCCACTGTGTCACCGAACAGGTTCAACTAGATCTTCATCTGTGTCGCCTGTCGTAACGCAATCATACGATTGTACATCAGAGTACTGCCACTTAATGTCTATTAATTGATCATGTTGCAAGTTATTTATGTTGCGTCATGGACTTAAATGGAGAGAAGGCTGAAGCAAGTAGGTATTTAAAGGGGTAACTCGCGGCTAGTTTCGAGAACTGTCGATTGTATGTTTAAGTAGAAGTAGATATTTACCTACCGAACTACTCCAGTAGAAAAATGGCGCTTCTTAAATTATACCAATATTAATTTTTATTTACGTAAAATAAATCTATATAAGTAAATTTAAAACTCGGACGGATTCTAGCAGCCAGATTGATCAAGCTATTTTTTTTTTTATAGATTATGAAGTTTTAAGAAGTCGTATAAATTCTTGACAAGATTCTCCGACTGCGACATTTATTTTCCGGCTCGTTGCTAATGATTTACTAAGTCCTATGATCGATTACATACGTTCATTTAAAGTAGACATTACTCAAACGAGTTAAATACCATTTTACTAAAATACACGCATGATATAGGCGGATAAAATTGAGTAATTCTATAAATCGTCTGGCAAACGGGGGCAGGCGAAATGCTAATATGATGGGAGCGAGTTTTCCTGCGCAGACGCAACGTTACGTAAGCTGAGGGCTCGGCATGCGCCAGATCGACGTAGTGAAAATAACACTCCTGCTACGCGACTGCCATGTAATAAGGCAGACATTCGCTTCGACACTGTAATTGCTGTTACCGACTATTGGTTTTTGTTCTATAATACTTCGTAAAATTAATAATAGAAAGAACATACACAGTTTTATTACTTTCTAAGACGCAACAGACTTTCTATCAAACTGCTTCGTTGGTCTAGTGGTCTTATCTGCAGAGCAATAGGTCTTCAGTTAGATGTTCAGGTTGAACAAAGTATTATTGGGGTTATGTATGAAATTTTCAACAGCCTGAAGTTTAGATTCGTGCCCGGTAATAGGGTCTCGCTCCCTATTGCATCAGAAATGCAGGTGCACTTGAATACACCTCTGCCTAACCCTTCGGGGATGACAGGTAAGATGGTATGTACGTTACGTTATCTATCGTTTTTTTTGATTAGTTGAAAAAGTATGGTTTATTGTTTTTTATCTGGAGCAAATGGAAATACCTAGTTTCATTATAAGAACTACGTTATACGAGTCATAATCAGTATAATTATAAAGTTACGTAGGTACTTAGATCTTTTTGGGGCCCCTTATAATTTCTCTAACAAATGGTAGATAGTACCTATACACTATGTTACAGTAATCACCTAGAAATTAGTGTAGCAGTTTGAACCTAAGTTTGAACTGTACAATGTTTGCGAAACAGACACAAAATTACAAGCCACTTAACTCTTACGTTTGGCCCACGTGCATAGGCAGTAATTATGCAAATATTATACATACATCAGTATCATAAATGTTAAATTATTCTAGGGCTGTCAAACTAAGTTATTTAGCCGTGTGTCGGTTGCCAGAGAGTCAGATACTACTCCGTCAAACGCAATAGTAAATCAATATGCTTTTGAAGTGGGAATCAAATTAATCATCATTCTAGCGATGCGTTACTGTTGTGTGATTTACTGTTCCACGGCTGGGCACGGATCTCCTCTCATTTGAGAGGTGTATCTGAGGGCTTTAGCCCACCATGCCAAAGTACTGCGGGTAGGCAAACTTCACACGCCACTGATAATCTCCCAAACATGCAGGTTTCCTTACAAAGTTCCTTTACCGTTTGAGCTTATGATAATGCACGTAACTTTGTAAATCCGTAAGTACGTGCTTTGGGATTAAACGCGAGAACTTTTATTTCACAGTCGGCTGATTACACCACTCGGCTATCACAAGATACTCTACAATCTATAATCTACATGTACTAAATAAACAAACAACATACAGTTGTTAGTTGTAACTACTAGGGACAAAACAGTAAATCAACTAATCTACACAGTGTAGATTTATACGTATATGTATGTACAAGCTGCTTCCCGCAGCTTTGCCCGCATGGTATATAGATAAAAAGTAGCCAATGTGTTAATCCAGGTAATAAACTATATGTATGCTAAATTTCATTCAAATCTGTTAAGCGGTTTTGCGTGAAAGAGTAACAAACATCTACACAAACTTTCGCGTTTATAATATTAGTAGGACATGTATTTGTGTAACACGACGTAATAAGTACTAAAAACCCTACAAGTTACAACTGCACAACAACCAATTGCCAAGTTACCATTACATAATTTACAAAAACCCGCACAACCTTAGCGGGCCACACGTGTGCAGTTCATACACATACATACACGTAGGTGCGCCGGCGCATTACGCGCTCTAAATGAAGTCACACGTCGTTGTGATTACTCGTGATCTTGTGCTCTGTATGCTGCGTGCGAGTCACCGATCTGTGGCTGTCACAGTTTCGAGATAATGGTGATTAATCATTGGTGTATAGATTTAAATCTGTGTTTATTGCATAATTAAGGCGTGGCGCACGTATCAGATTAATTGACACACTTTATTGGGTGTAAATACTTATAATTTAGTCCTATTTCTCTCCTTTTTAATTTCGATGCAGTACAGTCAGTAGGTAACACATGCCATTTTTTTTGTCAGCAACAGCAACCATGGTATCACAAACAAACGGACAAACAGATTATTGATCTTTTCTGCGTTGCCTTTGTTATAAAAATCTTGATGACCATACGTTTATCAGTTCGGATTGGTAAGTAACTTCCTCCTTAGCCGTAGTTACAGTTAAATATATCTACAAACACTTTTCTGTTACCATTTCGTGTATGTTTTACTGCTAAAAAATTTATTTTCATAATACGAATTAAAAACCAGGTAGATGAGATTAAAACGCTATATTTAAGCTACCGGAATACATTATTGTTAGAACTAATGACACTTAACTTCGTATACAATATACCAATTAGATAGATGTTACACACGGATTTATTAAATAAAAATGGGGTTAATAAAGAGGAGATCACACTGGCGGTTAAGACGAACAGCTAAACGAATTATTCAGGAGTAGAATAGGTTAATTCGTTAACGTAATTTGATTACTTGTATAATTCTATGGAAATATGTGATAGAATTATGTAGGTACAAATAAAAATCATTGAAGCTGACAGATATCGACCATTTTAATGATTAATGATTATTGAATTAAACCTTAATATGACGCAATACTTTAAATATAAAATTTACTATGATACTTATTTTTTAACTCACTGAAATTATTCGGAATGAAAGCCAATGAGAAAGTAATATCTAACCATCCGAATAGCTTTTTAGTGTTAATTTGTCCATTATAATTTACATAAATTAGGATTCAAATTATATTAGATTTCGCTCTATTAATAGAATATTAACATTCTTCAAATAGTCTTTTCTATTCCACCAATAACTTGACTTGACTATAAATATTAATTAAAAACGATATACCAAGATTTTGTTGTGATTTCTTCCTACACTTCCAAAACTTAAAAAATATGAATAGGTATATCTATTGAATATAATTTGAAAAGTAATACTCCAGATATAATTTAGTAGCAGACTCTGAGAGAAACACCGAAAAAAACTCTGCGTTACAGTTAGCTATCCCACAAAATTACATAATAAAAAATAAACTGCTAGAAGTAATAAATCATTTAATATCTGCGCAATGAATTTTTTCTCTTAAATTTTATTTCTCTATTTCAGACTTTATTTTATAGTGTCATATTTCCGCGTATAGCTGCCAATATTTCTTGTAGGTGACAGTAAATAAGTGTTAAATAAGGAGGTGTTATACAATCGAAAGTGAAATCCGTACAAAATGTCATATCAACACGTAACGCGAACATGACGCGCTTCTGTTTAATCATGAGCAATGACTGAGCTTAATTCCGGCTAAGGGTCAGTAAGTTAAAATCTTCAATCATCCGGAATACGTCCGGACCTTATGACACAGCGCCATCTAGTTCCGAGCTAAGTTACACAGGCTAGTGTTACGGATACTTGGTGGTTGATACACTATATCATTATATAGCTACTCGTATATAAATGATATATTTGGTATTACATAGAAATATTCATCATCATCATCAACCCATTATAGTCCCACTGCTGGGCACGGGTCTCCTCTCATTTGAGAGGGATTAGCCTACTGCGGGTTGGCAGACTTCACATGCCATCAAGCAAAGCATGTAGGTTTCCTCACGTAATTTCCTTCACCGTTTGAGCATGTGATAAATACGCACATAACTTCCGAAAAGTCAGTGGTGTGGTGCATGCCTTGGGTTTGAACTCGAGACCTGTGACATCTCAGTCCACTAGTCACACCACTAGGCTACCACAGCTCTGTTATAATTTAATATTCATGACTCAGATCAAATATCCATGCTCATTACACATACATTTGCCCCTACCGGGATTCGAACACATTCGCCCTTACACAGAAAGCAGCCTTTAATACCGATGTTATACTATGCCTCATCATAGTCGTGTTATCATACTCTGGTTGATGATAGCTTCAGTTTCAAGCCAAGAATGAAAGCGACAGAGAGTGAAACTAGCTTAAGTGCTAGAATTACCCACCATACATAAAAAGCTTTAAAAGTTTTACTCACTATAGCAAATATTTTGGCGTGTAGTGTAAACAAAGTAATTATAATAAGAAGTGTGTCTGTGAAGTCCGATAAAAGCCGGTTAGCAACTAATTTACATGTAAACTTAGTAATATAAAGCTTGCATTTATTAAAATTAATATTTATTTTTATCTTAAGTTTAACGAATTAATTTTACACATAATTTTATTATAATAATATTAAACTTTCTAAAAGCGGATAGATATTAGTACTATTTTTATAAAGTTAAATTAATTATATTAAAATTAAACTGCACACTCCAATATTTAAATATTTTCAGCATATTTCATAGTTTCCCAAGTAGGTTTTGTTCAAAAAGTTCCGATAAAAAAAATAATTATCGATGAATGTGTCGATTACACATCGCATCATGTTGACGAGTTTTACAAGTTTCATTCGTTCGTTGCACAAGTGTGTACACGCCTCAAAACAAGAAAACCACGCGAGTTAACTTCTTTGTGGCGTAACATCTATGTATTTCCGCAAGATATTAAAAGCTGCCAATTTATATTACGAAACCAGGCAAATGGCATGACTTTAATTTTTGTTTTGTATTCGCGATAATTTGTGCTGTTAATTTTGTGCCCAGTATATTCATAATGTAACTGGACTGATTATTAAATTCGCTAAATATTTTTTTTAATAAAAATTCGCTTCAAAGTTTCCTATAAACTATTTTTTTAAAGGTATTTTGAAACGATGCGGTTCTTAGAGTTTAGAAATTAAAATAGCTTGATTTTTATTTTCAAAACGAAATGACTTACTTACCTAAAGCTAAATAAAGCTATAGTACTTCACTTTAGTTTATGACCGACTACGATTGTACTTAGATAATGAATAAACTTCTTGTTCAATCCAATTAAAATTGCTCCAAATATTGCTTATTTGCATAATGTGCAAAATATTTGCAAAAATACGGAATTTGATCGAAGTGTCTGTTGTCACGAAACGTAAAGTAATTATAAATTTGGAAACGGTTCCGCGGACCGTTGCGCTATACTTGACAATGAAATTGACGCTGCACGATATGCGCCCGCGCACCCGCTTCACTGAACACAGGGTTGGCAGCAACGGATTTATGCACGAAACGGAATGACCATAAATGAAAAATATAGAATAGTAATAAGTACCTACCAACGAACTGTAGGAATAGAATTCCAAGTGCTTTTGTAGGCATCAAATAAATAGACAATACTAATGACTTTTGTAACTGGATGTCGGATTTAACAAGGTAAATATTACACAGCAATTTATTGTAATTTTTACAAGAAACAAATCGATAAAACACTCGTGTCTATGCGTTATACAACAAATGTCAAATTCTTAGGTAATAGCTTCTTTAAGATTCTTGACTCGGCATAAATGTAGGTACTTAATTATTTACTGCCCATTCGCTGACATAGAAACGTACGTCATGTAAACTCATGTAATATTTCCGAAACGTCTGACAGCCCTAAGTTTATCTGAAAACAATACAAGTCGAGCGTGCGCCCGCGCATTAGGAAAGCTTGGCAAAGCTTTGCTGACCTTGGATGGACGGATACGAGTAATAGCACAGAACATTATTACTTCACGCCCGCAGACTAGATTAGCTTTAACAATAGGTGGCCTAAAGAGTGAGCATTTTGAACCGCAGACAAATTAGATCTAATTGTGTCATTCAGAAGAGGAATGGCAGAGCTACGACGTACGTGTACACATTCTTTGAATTGGTTAAAAGCTAGGTAGATACTTCAAGGTACGTAAAACAAATAGATAGTAGGTACAAACATTCTTGTCTCGAATGCCATCTCTTGAAAACGTAAAGGTGTGTGTTGTTTTTTAGGATTTATGTCTGACATACCGTGCCTCTGCAGTTGCGTGTGCGATCAGACCGTTGAGGTAGTAAACCTCTATGATTAAAGTATGTATTTAGTGGGTAACGTATTTATAAAGTGGTATTAAGATGTTTATTACACAACGTACGGACTATAAAACTTCTATAGCACCTGTTCGCGGGATTGCACTGCATTCCAAGTCGTCAACACAAGGTGCATTAGCCAAATCTCGTCACGGACCAAATCGCAGGTATTACCCATTGTTCAGCCGACGCCTGTTGCGAACACTGCGGTCTAAACGACATCCAACTGCCAATACGCAAGTTTCCATTTCACGACTCGATGATTTTGATGGAGAAAGTAGTGGCCGTTGTATGTTACACCCGATTTTATAATAAAAAATAAGATTTTCAACGTCACTTTTTTTGTGGTTTTTGTAACAGTTTTTGTGAACCCAACTATCTGGTAGACTGATGAATTCCGCGAGAGAATGTGTGGTCTACATCTAACACTCCTGGCTTGTTAGAAGATTCAGACAATAATAGTCTTAACATGTATTCTAAGACTCATAAACCACAGACTTTCTATCAACCAGTAGTACCTATGGTTGGTTTCTTTAATTATTATGAAGATGTACGCAAGTGCACACTCTATATCGATTCGATCTTCATATTGATTAAGAAACCGACCAATATATCGGCCGATAAATTGTCCGCAGGAACTCTGAGATGAACGAACTCATATGTATTTATGGTGACTTGTGTAGGTTGTTTAAAAATGTACCCTTTATGACTCAGGATTGATTTATAGGTAGGTATTATAGTTAAACACACCGGCTAAGATATTTTCCTGAGCTGACTTCTTGGTAACTCCGAAAGAATGTTTAAGTGCATCTGCACCTATATGAACATTTGAAAATATGATGCTATTTTCTTCCCATACTAAATAATGCTATCGCAAATAAAATACATTAATGGTTTCTTAATCAAAACTGTAAACGCAACACGCCAAGCTAGGTAAATCAACTCGAACATTTTCTTGAACAAAACATTTGTAAGATCATAAATTTCATCAATACCTAGCCCCAACGCAATTTGGTGTCTAATTGATATTAAAGAGAAATATAGCAACTTACTAAAGCAATGCCAACATTAAAAGGATGTGGAAATTTTACGTTATTTGTTGGTATAAAGAAATATTGCTGTCAAATACTTACAACGGGTATTTTTGGGAGGAAATCCGTTAAGGAATAAATCGGTTTATAGAGAGGCATGAAAAGGATATGTCGCAGACTCATTTCGATCACTTATAAATATCCTTGATACTTGTTGACATATCTGCTGGCAATAGTGTATAGTAGCCAAATAAAGTAGTTTCATATGTATAAAATTAAGTACATTAATTTTAACTGAAAAATAAATAACGATAATAAATCCAATACGAATATATATGCATAATTGGGTTTAACTTAAATAAATATCAATGTTACATTTATTTTTCCATCACGGAAACGATCTGAAACAGACTGGTTGCAAAACAAACAATAAAAATAAAATAAAACATTAGTGTATTGTTACACGTTTCTGTTATATAAACAAAAGGTCAAGTTCTTCACGTTAAATGCAAAAGTTCATTACGTACATTAGCTTATTTCAAACTGTTTCCTTATAGGTACATTTGTTTTGTATTTTATGAAATAGGTAATAATTATATCTGTGCCTATCTGTCAAGTAAGTAATTAAACTTAACTCTTAAAAGGAGGAAACCTGTGTCCTATCTATTTTAAATAAGTACTCCACCCTAAGTATGGTATAACTACTCCCCACTACCTAGATCCTACTTACCTTTTTTTGGACCAGGCACCATAGCGATCATACACAGAACTACCCACCAAAGTTCCAGCACAGTGGGATCAATGGTTTTACAACATAGAATACAAACATACAAATAATATTCTTTATTTAAAAAGGTTTACAGCAAATTGAACAACACTTTACATTACATTCAAGCGCTTGAGATAATACCTAAATACCTTTTTCTTAACACAACATATTATGGTCCTTCTAGAACATAATATTTCGGTCCATCTATCTGAAATCATGTCAAACCTTACATACCTTAAAAAATAAATATGTTACACATCCCACGCAATGGAATCACGTAATGAGTATTAATTACAAAATTTACGTTTAATTATGTAACTTTACAAACAAGTGTCTTGATGAAAAAGAGTATTAATACACTGAACGGATTTCATCATCCATAATTAATATGAGTGCCGTAGGACCGCACCCGAAAGTTACGCCAGTATAATGCAACTTTTTACTTTATATGTGCCCACGACTTATTTGACTTCAACCTACTAAAGGTTCCAACTCTAGATCTGTTTTCTTGTTCGCTGAATGAGTTTACAATAGCCATGTATAGATTTTATTCCTTTTTATCTAATGATTGTTTTTAAATTAGATTTGTATTAAGTTACTATACTAGCGAATTGGCGTTATCTGTAATGTTAGTATAAGTTGTGAAATAAATAAATAAATAACTTATAATGTTCCTAGTACGGACAACTCCGATTCTTTTTCCGGTTGTTGTAACAACCCGTAGAATCTCTCGCTATGGCAACTTATGCAATGAAGAATAATATTATGATCTGTTAATTGAACTGAAAACGAGACTCCGTGCTGATTGGTGTCTTTTTAACATGGATTTATTTGACTTAGGACTTAAGGTTTTTAATGGAAACTTTTGACATGCACCACAAATAATATGTCTGTCTGATTATACATGGTCGTTTCTGAATCTTTTCTTTTGTACCACGAGGATGGCAACAAACTTACGGCCCGCCTGCTGATAAGCGGATACTATAGCCTATGGACTTTTGTAAAACCAGATGTGTCCTGCGGGCGTTGCCAACCCTGTAAATGCCTTTTCACTCCAGTTTTGAAGAACTATAGTCGTTAGTTCCATCCCTTAGCTTGATTGTACTTGTCTCAAAGGATAATACGTATATATAAATGTATATTATTATATAACAACAGGATGGTTTGTGACTTATCTTTTGCTACATATATCTACACTTCGCTATACTTACACACTTGCTCATAAGACAGATAGCTCTGACTTTTCCCGTAATCGCAGGAAATGTCGTACGCGCAAGAAACACTTACTAATATTTCACACATCAACATTTTATTGCAAGTAAGAGTTTAGTAGTCTTTTTATTGGAACTAGGGAGGTTTGTTGAAGCTGCAGGGTTACCCTCCATTGATTTCGGAATTTGTTGCAACTCTATAGGTTCTCATGAAATACTAACTTGCGTGCAAATGTCTTAGGAACCTTAATGAATTTTGTATCACACTACCAATGCACTATGATGTTCCCTTATCATCTATAATTAAATCTCACCAAAAGAAACATAGAAAGTATACTGGAGAATGGAGAGAAATCCCCCATATGTTCGTTAACTAATTCTGTGCTGTAAGTTTAGTGTCTATTTACTATGTATTGTCTTATTCTAGTCAGATTTAATTACCCAGGGCACTGAACCTCTGTTCTCATACTTACCTTATCATTCGAAATTACTTAAACGTGTGCGAACCAGTTACGCTGTCTGCGCTGTCTTCGAATTAACTCCATTACACAACCGCTCAGGCTCCGCGGATGCCGACGCAGTGCCGCGTCCATTTTGGTGAAATGGCTACCATTATATAACTCGAACCATTTTACTAACATGCTTTACACTCGATATTTGCAGAGGTTTAACTTTAATGTTGAACGAAAGAGAAATTTAATTAAATTTCCGATATACTGTAGATACACTGTCGGTTGTACTGTAACTAATCGTGAGATGAATAAAGGAAGTGATTTCTACGCAACTTGTGATTCCATTAATCATAAACCCATGATTAAAATTGCAAAAAAAAAATACTATATGTTCGATTACGTCAATTTATGACAGAATCCTCAAATTATTTTCTTTTATTCCAGGTGGAGATATTTGTTAACGCTTCTTCTGCTTGGCGTCACTTTTGCCATTGAAGAAGAGAGTATACCTGACGCTGGAGTTGACGATAGCGATGAACTATCCCTAAATGAAGAGGTAAGAAAATTGAAACCATTAAAGGGTTCATTATTAAATATAAAAGTACATTGTAAGTAACTAAATGAATTCGTTATCAAAACGGATAATTAGACCTGTTAATATAGTCCATAGTGGAATAAGATATTGACCGGTATAATTTTGTAGTACTAAATGAGAGGACATTTTAGAGTTTTTCTCCAAGTTTTACACAACACAACTTAGAGACAGCTAGTCTTACTACAAAAAAAAACTGCTAGGTCTATATTACTAGTACATTCCTTGCCAAAGCCTGATTGAACTTCATTCTAATAATACCAGAGAGTTTTCCGATAAAAAACAATTATCCTTTCTTTCGTAACTTGGGGAGCATTGAAACTTAGTTCCGGATGTTGGGTGAACGGCTGCCGAAAAAACCAGAGATATCAATCACCGCAGAAGTAGCCGACATGTATAGTAATTAACAGCTGTTTAGAACTATCTGCCAATCAGTAAGTTCAAAGCACGCTTGCGGATTTCTGAGTCACGATTCAGCCTTGCATCTGTTGCTTTCTTTATCTAGATTGCATTCACAAGATTTGGAACCAAATCTAATGACTCACGAGACTTACAAATGCACTTAGTATTCTATTTTCATAAAATGCCTATTAGCTGTTTGTATTAATATTCAGTGTTTCGAAATACTGGCACGTGTGATTAAGAAATGGCCATAGAAGTACTGAATCTGAATCAACAAAACTTAAGTCCGTTTTAAAGGGTTTTGTTTTTTAAATTACAATATGTCGACGTTAAAGGCTTTTCTAACCTCGATAGGTAATGATAATAACTATACACTAGTTTCAAATCCAATTAAAAATTGAACTCAATAAAATAAACTATAACAGCAACAAACAAAACTAGCTAACCATAGATAAAAACTCAATAAATGAGTTTTCCCGGCAAATCAATAAGTCGTGACCGAAATCGAATACCTATTACAATAAAGCCGTGTTACACGATGCAATTTTTAAGTACCTGCCTAGTTAATTCCATGTCAATGTCCGTCTAGCAAGGCCATTGAGAGTGAAAGTCGAAAGCTACTTTACTTTTTTATTTTTTCCTTATTTCTGAACGACACTTGCCGCCATGTTCCAATTTTCGGCGGGAAAGTTTTGTAATACAGACTTTAAGGTTTTTCTCTCGTCTCGTAGTAAGAGGCACGGGTTGAGTTTGAATTGACTAACAAATAATTATGCAGTCGTACAATAACTTCTGATTTCTAAATTATATTCTCGCGAACATATTTCAAGCAATACAACATGCCGGAAATAAACATTTGCCTAATGATACATTTTTATTTTGCATACACTCACTTCCACAATTCATTGTTTGTTTGCGCAATCGCGTGAGAAATATGCGAAGATCTCATTCATAATAATGTTTTGGTTTGAATTCGTTCAGAAACACAAGCCAAGGTTACGGAATACGGAAACTGAAGAAATCAGAAGAAATCCATTCGATACATTCGTTTGTTTTAAATTAAATGCTTCTGGTCTGTTTATAATTTTAAACCATATTCTTTAAATTTGCCTTGAATCGGGCACAGATTATCTGAATTAAAAATGTTGTACCAACCTTTTTTCTTCTTGTGTAGGTATAAGCCTTTGTAAATTATGCCAGGAGTCTGTAGCAGAAAATGCAAATAATGCCATTGCATTGCTATTAATTAAAGTACAAATTAAATCGCTTAACATTCTAAAGCGAATTGATAACACGAACTCATTAACAAGTAAAAGCCCATTCTCCCGGATCTGCTTGTATGTAACAGTGATATAATACCCGATAACAACACATTACCGTCGTCCCGCACGATTGCTCGCTTGTTCGTCGCAATTTTTTTTTCGCGCCGGCAATAATGCCGCAATGAAATTTGCACGCGTCGTCCAACAATTGAAACTGTTTAAAATACAAATTATCTATCGGTAATAATAACGTAAATTATGTAATTTTGTTGTAACTGCTTACTTACTTCCAGTTTTTTAGTTGATTGGTTAAAAAAACGTTGTTATGCGCAACTTTAATTGTCCGGAAAAATTAGCGCTTAATGGCACGATTCACGTGTGAGTGCATCATCACTTGTTGGTCTTTTGCTTGAGTTTGATACAACAGAAACAGTTACGAAGTTATTGCTTCTTTGGTAATACAACTTGCTACTTAGCGCAGTTAAGTAATTATTCACATCACAAAGAGCTATTTAGGTTGAGCTGTATTAATTATTAAATATCACACAGTTCATTGGATTTTCAGGTTCCAGAGCTTGACTGTCTTGTGTTATAAATATATTATTCTCTTTTATACAAACATAACATTGTAAGTTACAATATATAATAATAATAATAAATATAATAAATATTTCTGGACATTATGTTATGACACAGCACCATCTAGTCCCAAACCAAGCAGAGCTTGTACTATGGGTACTAGACGATGGATATAATACTTATTTACTTTTTTTTGTTGTAAATACATACTTATAATACATAAGAAACACCCAGACGAACACAAACACTTAAATTCATCACATAAATATTTGTGTTCTGTGGGAATCGAACCCACGACCTCGTGATCAGCAGTCCGGTACTCGAACCACTAGACCACAGAGGTCGTCAAAATAGAATGTTAGCGACGTACATAAATGGGCCTGGGATGAATCCTTGAGGCACTCCAACTTTTAATTAATTAGGTAGCTATTTAGAGTTTTAGTGATACTTGAATCTTCTTTTTCTGTCGTACACAAACGTAAACAAAATAATTTAATTATTTTGAGAAAATTATTAACTAAAACTTATTTTTTGTGTGAATTACCCATTTCGAAGCTTTAGAAAGATTGATGCAAATTGAAATATTATGTCGTCGAACTTGTGCAATTTGTTAAATGTGAAGAACTTAAATATTTCGTAGATGCAACTTTAGGTTGTATAAAAGATAGTTTGCATTTAAAACGTTCCTATTTCCAGGAATCTCGCAACCTCCGGCCCCGAGCGTACACACCCACAGCATATAACGCATTGCCCAGCGGTTTCCGGCCAACACCTTCGCTGGCTGAGCTGGCGGGCTATAGGCAGCAGGACCAGCAAGAACGAGAGCAACAGTATGTGCTGCAACCTAGACCCCAGCAACAGCAGCAGCAGCAGCAGCAGCAGCAATATATAGATGAGCCTAGGGTGCCTCATAATAGAGGACCTTCTAGGAAGGTAAGTCTAGTCTAACTTAATTCCCATTATTATGAGACTGTTCTACAAATAATGATATATATTGAGTAAGTGTAGCATAGCGGATTACGTACTATTAGGCCTCATGTTGGATGTATTTTCGTTCTAATTTGTCTTACGGAATCTCCCGATCCGTGGGTGCCTCCCACACGAGACACGAGGCAAACCCATACAAAAACGCATCCCAAAGTGCGGCAGACCTAAAACTCAGGTAAATGTTTTTGAAAAAAAATATAACAGTTTATTTTTTAACCCTAGGATCAACGCCCCGCAAAACTGCAGCAACAACCGGTCCAGGAAGTTGAAGAGGAGTTAGAAGAAGAGAAGGAGGAACCTGACCGTCTATCCCAGCTACTTCAACAGTCCAAGTTCAACTGTGTCAACAAGCAGACTGGCTACTATGCGGACGAAGACCTCAACTGCGAAGTGTTCCACTACTGTCAAGATAATGTTAAGCACTCCTGGGTCTGTCCCGATGGATTCTCTTTCCACCAGGTGTGTATTGAACTGAACAAATTTTCCTAATATCAATTAAATTTGGACTAACGAATAATAATAACAAATGCACAACTCTTTTATCCAGGTCCACTTGATTTGCATGCCGCCAACGCATGACAACATTTGCCAGACTTCATCGAAGTATCACTTTGTGAACGAGTACCTGTACAAGCCAATTAACGAGGAGGAGGTACAGAGGAAACCCAATGTGTCCCTCAAGTACTCCGACCGGTACTACCCCTCTGAGGTGTACAGGGATGACAGATATGAGGAGGAAGATGCAGAAGAGGTAAGTTTTTTATAGTACACCAAAAAACCTAGGCCTTAAATATTCTTAGGCTATGTAGTATGTAATTTTTTACTTTTGCCGTAATGAATTAAAGCTGAAAAACTAGAAACAATAAAACAAATCTTTTCAGGATAATGACAAATGTTATTTTCAATAAAATTCTCAACCTGTATCAACTACCTTCAGATTTAAAGGTCCTTATTGCATGTTTACTACTGACAGGCTAAGGTGTAAGATTCGTTAAGTTGTTAACACCTTCTGATGAGTAATTATATCATTCGTGATATCAGGAGGAGGCACTCCGCCACCGGCCCGCGCCGGCGCAGCAGCAGGCGCGCCCGGCGCAGCGCGCTCAGGCGCCGCAGGTGTTCCGCTCCGCCGAGGAAGTCAACATCCCGTTGGTCCAGAGGCGTCCACAACGTCCCTACGACTTCGACTTCTAAGCTGTCTCTCTATTTAGAAGCCAATTCATCGTTGGCTGTAAGCTTCGTATTTGCCAATTGCCTGTAATCTATTGGATTAGCCATTTCTATTCAGTGGTTCAATCGAGCATTAAAATAAGTTATAATTTATTTTAATGATTATGTTTGTGTATAATTGCAAGTATTTCTTCATTGTAAATTACACTTTGTTTAAGAACCACTGAAGTTTTACGAATGGTGTAAACACTCGCGAGGTGCTATGGTTGCAACCAACTTCCCTAAAACGATCCTCGATTGATTTGTACCATCACAATAAGTATATTAATTTAAGGTTAAGTTTTAATTAAACTTATTTATGTTTCTGTACAATAAGTCACAAATTAGTTGTAAGCTAGTCTTTGTGTAAACTGAATAAGTGTAATAAAAAATGAAAATGATATTTAGTATTATTTACAACGTTCCATTATTTACCAATAATATCTGTAATTGTGAGGATCAGCTTTTGGTCCTAGAACAAAAGAAAGATCAGTACCTAGGCAAATATTTTATAGAACTTAGGAAGCTTCTTAGATTCTTTATAGGTTCACGTCTATTGTCGTGAACGGAAACTATGATTGTCGGATCATACATAATACCACGTTCATTCGAACGATAGGTACATATTGGTAGATGTACTGTGGCAATACGTATCATTTCGTCCAGCGTGTCTGGCCATACTAGTTGATCTAAAAGTTTGGTTGTTGTGCTAGGAAATATCGAAGTCTAATTCTAAATTCTAGTGCTCTTCCGCTTGGAACTGATATCACCAACTATTTGCACGTCACTAAAGGCTGCTTCCTTATTAAAAAAAAAATGTTCAATGTCACATAAAGCTACAATAATTTTATTATCAAAAATTATCACGTGAACGTGCTAATACTATACTTTTAAATTGTTTTTTTTAGGTTGGATCCACAAGATTCTTAACAGCATCCGTGGTTACGAGTATATTGAACTACTACTGGGTACAGTTTTTTTACTGTTTTTTAAATACTTATATTTGATTTTGAGAATCAGTTTCATTGAACATTTAAAGCATTGATTTTATTCATATAAAGTTATTACCTTCCGGAATTTGCCCTTGTTTATTACAAGTCACGCAGCAGCAGCCACTGTCGCAATTTGTTGCTTTGTCAAGTAATTTTACTATGTCGCCATATTTTTTATCAAGATAGGCTTCATACTTAGCGTCCACCGTGCGTTGCTCCTGGCATAAGTGCGCGTTAGAAGTATAGTTACACCTAGCACAACCCCCACCACAAACATTTTTCGCCTTTTCCTCTTCGTCTGGATTTTTATTACAAGGCGCTAGGCAAGTGTCATAACATTCAGATTGAGCTAATGATTGCTTGGAATGTTTACATTCATTGGGGCGGGTGCAAAATCTATGATCATTGGGTTCCTTGGATAAACTAAAACCTTGCTTGGGAGCACTGTTAGAATTACTTTTTCCACATGGTCCGGCGCACTTCGCACTGCTATGATATTCCAAAATTTCTTGACTGATAATACTTTCAACGGAACAATTTTTTTTTGAAGCATTTATACTTTTACACTGGTCAAGTGATAATGTAATCGAACCACAAGATTTCTGTTTTGCTACCGTACAATCGAGCTTTTCCAAATCAAGTTGAGAGAGGCAACAAGCTTTGTCGTGGGACCCAGTATAGATTTGTAAGCGGGAGTGTCTCGATGGTTGTTTACAGTACGGTATATAAGGTGAATCTTTGTCAAAAGTTCTCTCTTCTTCAGATCTACATAGACGAGGTAATGGTTTAAGGGGTTGCGGCGGTTTCCCTTCGCAAGTCTCTGGGCAAGATTGTTTCACATTTTCCGTAGCACACGGCTGTTTCTTAGGGAATTCTTTTATTATTGAGTGCTTACTATCGCATTGACATGTTGACCTAGACGGGTATTTTAAAATTCCTTGATTGGGCTGTCTAGTAGGAAAGGGTTCCTTTGGCAGGCAAGGTTCTCTTTTCGGACACGGTTCTCTTGTCGGACATTGTTCTCTAGTTGTAGAATGCGTACAACAGACACGCCTGCCACTTTCTTTACAACTTGGGCAACCAGTTTTAGGGTCGTCTGAACGAAGTTTTTTTAAATATGACCACGCTTGTTCCAACATAGTTTGAAGATACGAGGTTGTTTCATTTGAATTACACCCACTTGGCTTTTGTTGGCAACGTGCACAACCATCTACGTGGTCTAATGTAATCTTCCTAAGATAAGACAACGCCTGTTCGAGCAGAGATTCTTTGCAAGCGTTGGAGTTATTAGAAGGTCTGGCGTTCATACTGTCATTGTATCGCATTTGATTACAACGTTGACAATTAATTCTGTGAGACGTAATAAGTGTCTGTAGATAGGCCCTTATTCGTTCAAGCAATGACTCTTGACAACGACTATTAGTGCTAGGTTCATTACAACAATATGGAGTACTAGTCATTTTTATTGGTGTTATCTGTGCCTGTTTACCTGTATTGCCTACGCAAACACAAGAACTCATTGGTTTGGATCCTTTTTGTGTCTTTTTTTCATTATATTCTGTGGACGAAGAACGTTTGCAACAGGGCTTCAATTCCTTAGGAGTAAAATATTCACAACAAGATTGTTCAGGAGCCATCTCGTCAAAATTAAAACTGCTAAGGATTCGTTCGTACGACGTTTTTTTTAAGGTTTTTTTCTCCAGTTTTTCTTGTCCCGCATGGCGGCCTGTGAAATATTACAAAATAACTGAAAACACAATTATTTAACTCGCTGTACTTTTTCTAACAAATGCGCAACCAGTCATCGTTTTCAAGTTCGGTACCTATTTAAGTGTTCGTATCACCATACGCGCGAATGAACATGATTTTTATTTCGCCAAATAAATATTTTGTAAGCGTTTTACTTAGTCAATGTTTTATATTTTTAGTAGCAGTCGTTTTGTGAGCATCAATTAAATACCTACATATCAAAGGTGTTCCCTCTTGCTCTTCGAAGGCAACAATGAGCAGTATATTTTACACGCACTTATTCATAAAATAAACTGGGATGGTCCAGCTAACTCTTACCTTGCCAAACCCAGTTCTCAATGAACCTACACTACAATAAAGTTGGACTGTTACCAGATTCATGCGATGTGTACGGCTTTGCATTGCATATCCGAATCACAGGGTTTGGTTTTGATGCTTCAGCTGTTTCTATGTCACACATTGGAGTAGGACTTGAGCTCCTGAACCAGGAAGGCAAATAAGACAACAGATATCTGCTCCAGCTATATTTACTTTTTGGCTTATCATCGCTCTGGACGCAACATTGAACTTCGTCGCTTTTAGTTTTTAGTAGACCACAACTAGACAGTATATTATTTAAAATTGATGACGAATCTGCCCTGGTAACTTGTTCAGTTTTATTTTGACAATATTTCCTATTACCTTCGTTCATCTTTGCGTCCGTTGGAAGTGTATTTCATCAGTACGATTTTCACTTACTACCTCGTAAGTTCGCTTTTGAACATTTTGCTCTTTCTATTAAAATCATTAATGAGTACATATTTGCAATCCTTAGTTATGTTTGGTTTCAAGAGGATTTCTTTGTCTTCGGACGGTGAAACTGCAAAGAAATTAAGCCTCATCTTATAGGTATCTGCTAATTTCGAAATCAATCTATACAGGCATATCTTCGTCTTCTATTAGCTTCCAAATAAATTTACCCGAGACCAGAGGGCCCACCAATGTTATAACTAAATAGACCCCAGATAACCATATTATCTGATATTGTATAAAATGCGCCTAGCTTTCTGTCGTTAGACAAACCTCTATGACTAAGGTAGACAATATAGTTCTTTTTAGATTAGGTAAGTACTGTTTAGACATCAGGCTACTTACGAAACTGTATGATCCGCATAACGATCCTGCATATAGTTAAAAACGTTATTTTTAACCTGTCTAGGAAATACCACAAACAGTTGAATATAAAAATAGACAAACGTTGACTGAAGTTCAAATTTGTAAGTCTTTCCTGAAATTTATTCTGGAATAAAATGAAACCACATAAATTAATACTTATAAGCACGGTACCTAGCTATTTTATTTTACATGATGCAAGACGGTATATGATCTGATTTGATCTGTTTCCCATCAGGTAGGATTTAGAATTAACATACTCAAGACCAAAATTATGTGGAACTTCCATGTTGGGGTATTTTCGTCAGAAACACCACACTGCCTTAAGACAAAAGTCTACAGCCAGTGTGTTCAGTGACTTGGTCACTCACATGGAGAACTTTGTTTGGGGAATAGAACCTATCCTATAAGAATTAAAATTGCCGATATATCTACGTAGTACATCGTACATAGTTTGCAGTTAATTATTGCTGAATATCAGAAAGCAAGAGTTATTTTATATACAACTAGCTTCTGCCCGCGAATTCGTCTGCGTGGAGTTTTTATAACCTTTGTCCTTCCCGGGGCTTAATCTATCACCATACAAAATTTCATCTAAATCGGTTCAGCGGTTATAGCGTGAAGAGGTAACAGACATACACACTTTCGCATTTATAATATGGATATGGTAGTTTCATTACAACTTTACTGTCCACCGATAAATATAAGGTACGTACCTTTATCTTATTGTTAGAATTATTCAGTAAATTAGTCTTATGGCTTGAGAACAATAAAAGTAACAACAGATAAAGAAACTGTAGTATGTTATAGTACTGATAGCAAGTGGAAACTCCTAATTGCGTGAAGTTGACCACAAGGAAATGCGCTAAAGAATGCTGGAAAACTAGAGACAAGATGTACAGGTAGGCAACGATAACTCCTCCGAATATCAATAGAGAACCGCGATAAAAAAAACTCCCACATGTTTTCCTGATAAAACTGAACTCTTTCCGATTCCTCACTACGTATTTTAGAACGACTTGCAACTTTTTTAACTTATTTGGCATGAAAACTCGCCCGTGACGGTGCGGTATAGTTATTTTAAATTGTACTGCACCATCTTGCTGGTATTATTTTATAAACTTTATTTTATATTGGTATCACCATCCCATGTTCTGTTTTAAATGACAGATCAACGTTTGGCGGTTTGTCAGTTACTTTGATGATTAAATATTTTTTTAATTAATGTAGATCTTTTTGTTGATGTTAATGATGTTTACTGTCTTTGGGATATTAGAAATAGTTTTACAATGGCTTTGATTTTCAATGAATTAATAAATAAACCCAAATAATGTATTATTCTTGCGTAGCATCTTAGAGGTATCCAGTTATCCACCATAAAATTTACTTGGATGAAGCATTCACTCTAAGAGGCATAAGTACCTAAACTAGTAGAAATTATAACTACTTACTTATAAATTTTTCTAAAATAAGTACTTGAAACCTAGTTTTCTTACTGAATTAAATATAATAATATGTATAATATATTTATAATAATTACCGTGTAACCGTGCAATTATTATATGCAAACGATTTGAAAATGACTGGCCGCGGATGGTTGCGAGGGTAGCTACCCAAGACCGGGATGGTTGGCGCTCTTTGCGGGAGGCCTACGTTCAGCAGATGTTTTATAAATGCAAACCGTTGTCGGGACCGATTGAACCAGAGGTTGAATGGCATAGACTTTCATGGAACGTCTACGTTAAGGAAATATTTCATACATTCACATAGTTCATTTTATACACGTTATTCTATTTTTAATTATCCTATAATCCTCGCAAACGTTTTTCGTTCAAGTTCGCTTGGAAAAATCGTTCACAATTCGATTTTGAACGATTCTACAGCTGTCAGTGTCAAGGAGTCCAGCTGACAGTTGATATTTGTGACTTTGTGTAAATGATTTTTGATTTGATTGCGGCTTTGAGGTTGTAATGTAATATTCTAAATGTTGGCAAATATACCACTCAGGATTTCATACATTTCGTTATTAGTGAGAGCTAATAACTACATTTCTTCATTCCTAAAAGAATGTTAAATCCCGGTTACTGTGGACTTTTTTATCAGAAACATTTTTATTTGAATACATCACCACGACAACCATCATTCTACTGAAACTAAACAATGAATGCGACGGAATACAAGCAATATCATGAATCTTTTATGCAGAACAACCATGGCTCTACAGCTAGCCATACATTTGCCTGCATATTGTTTACTGTACAATCTAGTATTTACATTTCAACCAAGCTAAGATATCCACTTTGCTGCCAATACGTTTATGAGTATTTCGTGATAGTGCTTCCTATGATCATTGCTCACACTGTTCTATCTGAGTATATATATGAGTTGAACTTTATCATGTTCATAATGGTGGCATACAATCTTTTATTTTGTTATCAGAACATCTACAAAAAGTTTATGCAAAAAAATGTATATCATAAAAACAGACTGCCTTTGATATCTTGTCTAAGAGGATTAACCTATCTTATTACTGCACTGTGTATCTTAGCTGTTGATTTTCAAGCCTTTCCGAGGTATTTAGCAAAAACAGAAAGATTTGGTTACAGTTTAATGGATACTGGAGTGGGTTTGTTTGTAATAGTCAGTGGGTTAGTTTATAAAGACTTACAGAACAAAAATTTAACTCAAATCTTGAAAGGAAATATAAAAATTGTATCCATATTATTCATTCTTGGTGCTGGTAGATTTGTATCCATAAAACAACTGGATTACCAGGAACATGTTACAGAATATGGTGTGCATTGGAACTTTTTCTTCACCATCGCTGTATGTAAGGTAATTTCAACTATTGTATTATATTTTTCAAACCGAGCATTATTATTATGTTCATGGATACTAGTTGTTCATGAATTTGTGTTATATGCTGGTTTACAGCACTGGGTTTTTGGGGATAGTCCAAGAGACTCATTAATATCAGCCAATCGTGAAGGTATCTCATCTGCCTTGGGATATGTATCTATATACCTATTTGGTGTACACATAAGGCAAATATTACTTGATAAAAATGTGTCAAAATATGAAACACAAATAAAACTTATATATGGCACAGTGTTAATGTGGACTTTGAGTTATATTGTGGATTTTATTCGACCAACATCAAGAACGTTAGCCAACGCTGGATACTGCTTATATATGGATACATTACTGATTACGATGACCGCAGTTCTATTTTTCATAACGGTATTATTTGAAGACAAAGACAAACGTTTTCAAATTCCTGTAATATTGTCACATATAAACACTAATGGATTGTTATATTTCTTAATATGTAACTTGTTGACGGGTGCTATTAATTTATCAATCAGACCATTACTGATGCCAAACAGTATTACATTAATTATTTTAAATGTTTATATGACAGTCACATTAACTGTTGTTATTTATTTAAATGTTTTAGGCTTGAAAGTTTAATGAATAGTATAAATTATTACAGTTTTTATGCCACATGAACAAATTACTAACACAGCAAGATGATATTTTAAGTAATAATTAATTGTGTTTAGGCATAAATTTTAGAGAAAAAACACAAATAATATTTTAACAAAAAATATTTATTAATCAATTGTTATATTGTAACATAGCATAGTATAATATTTCATTTGTACACAACATTTAACAAAATATAAGATAAAGACGGTCCTTGTAAATTATGAGGTACATAATAATATTTACACAATTTTTTAATGGCATTGAAATATTGTACTGTACTGAAAGAAAAAGTTTTCAGTCAATGGGGGCAGTAGCGTAGTGGGGGGGGGGGGGGCAGCAAAGGCCATGGCCCCGGGCGGCATATGAAAGGAGGCGGCATCAAGTGCCACGTCGTTTTTATGCTACTAGAAAAGGGAGTGGCAAATTTCCAGACGGCCCCAGGCGGCAAATACCCACTCTACGTCACTGAATAGGGGTAAGCAAAGCTAAGTGTAAATGATAGCAGAGAGTTATCATTAAATTTAAAAACTGTAAGAAGCCAATTGTATAATTCCTCTTGGTAGTACAGAAAATTATCACCTTTTCCATAAATCCTTCAATCGGTGTACAAAAGATTTTATGATTATAACTAAATATTCGGGAATTAAAATATTTATTACCCACTTTATTGCTGTTTTTTCTTGTAAACAATGTCTAGTCAGATAATTATTATTGTTAATTTGTAGTAATAATATACTTCAAAAATTATGTTACAATTTTTGTCCAAAAAGTGACTACATTAAATGCAATAATTAGTCGAAATATCTATAGATGGTTAGTGTACCTACTACTTACATAATCTTACAATCATAAATATATTGTTTACATTTATTTTTGTCAGTTTCAGGCAGATTTGATAATTATAATAAATAGTTTGTAAGAGTCATGATTTCACCTGATAAATGTAGGAACAATTAAATATTTTATCATAAAATTTCTAAATAATTGTAAAAAAATATTAAAGTTTTCACATTCCAAGTTGTTTTTATATTTTTACATAAAATGTTAAATTTACAAAATATATTAAATGTTTCTATAGCAGTCTTTGATTTAAGCCCCACTGGACTGACAATCTGACAAAATATTTCATGCCACCAATAAAGTATTATTATTTATTACATCAGTGACAGCTTTTTTTTTTCAATAACAAACTTGTAAGTAAAGTGATGGTAAGTTATTTGTAGTAGACACCGTTAGGGCTGCGCGTTTCAATGCGATATCTCTCAACATCCCACATGTCGATCAAAAGGCCTAATTTATCAGCATAGTTGAATTACTTGAACCGCACATTGCATGGCATTACATACATTCACGCCTTTTACCCATGAGGGTAGGCAGAAATTACAGAATGCCACGCGGCACGTACCCTGCGCACCAATTTTGCTTCGCCCACATTCATATATCTTGTGATGCATGCGCGCCGGTTACGAGTCGGTACGAGAGAGTTGCATATGTAAATAGATTGATTATTGAATAAATAGACTCCTTGTAGTCCACTTCCTCAAGTTAAATCTTATCATGGGTACCAGAGTTCAATTCAATTTTGCACTTTTTTGGGAAATCAATTATTATTTACATATTTTATCAGGTAGTGTTCAGTGGGTATCATTGTCACACATTTTTTTTGGCTATAGTATTGTGGCTACCTGGTCTAATAGTTATAACCAGAGTATGGGTCATATTTTTCTATTGTATTTATAAGTAAGTGGGTTGGGTTAGCACAATACTATACTAGTTATGTCATACCGTGGCGTAACTATAAGGCGGCAAAGTGTCAAGGGCTCCTGAACTGGAGTCTAGGACTACAGGATAAACTAAACATTGTATTGTATTTGTATATTGGGTAAGAAGTAATGTAATAAAAAAATAGGGCATTAATTGAGTTTCTTTACATGGTGAGGTAGGTCAAGGGCCCCCTAGAATTAGGACCCATCAAGGGCTCCTCGGATTGAGGCCCGGATTCGGTAAATTTGCCACCAGCCCCCAGGGTTATAATTGCGCCACTGTTGTGTCATCTCTCTCTTACAATGAAACTTATGGCAAGAATAGTGTAATAACGAATAAGGGGATGTCACTATTTAAAATTTTACAAGGTTTGTAAGCTAATCGCGTAAAAATTTATTCCCTATTTATAACCTGAAAGTATTAAATTTTTTGCTTGATTATGTCATCCCTTTAAAAATACCTAGATACCCACATTTGATTAAATCAATATAATATAAATGTATGCTATTGTACATTAGTTGTCATGTCAAAATTCTCTGTTATTAATATCTTCTCGCTGCTAAGTGAGACCTATCACTTAATAGTCTATATACTAATTAATTCCTAATTGCAATGTGTTAAAAATTAAAGCTTTAAAAATTACAATTGTTGGCATAATCGCATAATGTCAAATAATAATATTAATTTACACACTGAAAAATTAACGGATACTTAATAATATTATGTATAATTCAATTCCATAGTAAATTAATGTTTAAAAATGTTATAGAGATATAGAACGACACACATTGCCGAAATCGATAGCAAAAAGCACAGCCAATTATTGCTTGTATTTTTTAACAAAACAGTCACTCCTGTTTAAGTCAAACCTCAAAAAACCACATCGAGCATCTTTTATGTAATATAATTTCAATACTTCATTTAACTCACTGTTTGACACAGTCACTAGAATTGAATCAATATAAAAAAAAGTTTATTAATAAATTAAATGCAGTGTTATTGGGTTTTTCTGTGTAAATCACTGCAGCAGCTTGTGAGTTTGGGTCTGTGTTCGTTTAATGGCAATAGGCTCGCCCCCTACTTCATGGGAATTTAAAATCCATCCGAACTATGGGAGTCCATCATACATTCATTCTTAGGCCAACCATTCCGTATGAATAAATTATAATTAAACCTCTTTATGTTTAGATAAGTTTGTTTCTTAATAATTCAGCTTTTTGAGGTATTTGATATTAGCTCTTAAAGTTTGTGAAAAACGAGTGTTTTTATCGGTAAGGTCCGAAAATATCAAGTTTCCCCAGAATGACCTACGCGGGGTGGCGCTGGAGTGGTTATGTATTGAGCTGTATAATAGTCCAATATCTAACGATTAAAATATACTGGACGTTTATAAATATGTACATTCTTCATAAAATTTTAAGATCAAATGCAATTTTACATCTCATAATGTGATGAATACAATACTAGGCCACAACACAAATTACAACCACCAAATATTAACAATTAAATGTATCAGATATATGTTCCTGAAACATGTTTCCAAAACATTTTCGCTTAATATTTTTACTTAAAGAACACATGATTTTGAAACATTTAATTGTTATTTTAGAAACTTGTTCGTGGTTTTTCCCAAATGTAGGCAAGGATTTATTAAGGTGTTGCCTAAATCCTTTCTAAGAGTAATAAGGACATTTCGGAGCTCAATCCTACCGGTTTAGCCTTCCTATATAAAAGTCTAGCCACACAAAATACTAGACAGTAGCTCAATAAAATTACCAAGATTACTAGATATAGAATTAAATAAGGAAACCTTGTTGGCGACCAGAACACGGTGTACCTCATGTTTTGGTTGTTGTTTTCTGGAACATGACAAATAAAAAAGTATGAAATATGAAATCAAGTATATTATAATAAAAATTGTTCAGTGCATGTTATGTCATAATCAAAATCGAATAATTGCGTAAGCATTACAGCTTATAGTTTTGATATCATTAGTCTATATGACACTATAGAGCTTGATATTACTTTTTATTTTATTTTCCTTTTCAAGTCGTTTCTGCCTACCCCCATGAAAAACCGGCCAAGTACGAGTTGCGAAGCGAAGGGTTCCTTACAAAATTAGCCCAAAAATGGCGTTTTTGTATAGGGGGCTACCATACAAAAAACGCTTAAATATTTATTTAATTTTGTTTTTAATTTTTCTTGTCATATATAGCAGCAATAGTATTACACACAAGACGGACGGACAGACAGCGAAGTCTTAGTTTAGGGTCCTGTTTTTACCCTTTGGGTATGGAACCCTAAAAAGGCGGTGAAATGATAATGACCTACCAATAACTTACCAAATATGGCGGCACCATACCCGATGTAACTTGTGCCCATTCTGTAGGAACAAGTCGGCACATAGATTTCATACAACGCATCTTCAGCAAAAGACACACCAAGTGTAGACTTCGGTGTGGTGAACCATGTGGTAGCCCTGTGAGACAAGTCCTTGCCCTGTTTGACGTACTTAGACTCATGGTCGTGGGCACAAAAGAATATATTCGGATTGATCTCGTTGATTACCTGAAGAAATTATTAATATTATTAGATTTCGACTAGAAAATGTTTGAGCTACATTTACGTATTATGAGTGTTTGCAGATATAATTGGAAGGCTAAAGTTACTAAACGAATTATGGATGAAATTAATTCTCAGGAGCAGCTTGGAGTGTGAATTCATGGCTGGTTGATAGCAATAGTCTCGCCCCCTATTACATGGGAACCAAAACATACCGGCGAAGTTTACATTAGTTCACCTCTGCCTATCCTTCGGGGACGATAGACGTGATGGTATGATGGTATTATGATAATTCATTCATTCAAGATTCTTAGGTATTAGAATCATATGAAAATAGGGCATGAAAACTATTTTGGGTTTTTGTTCATGGAAATAATTACCTTTTTACTAAACATTCCTCTTAAAGTAACAGGATAGTGCGATACAGCAATTTTGAAGTTATTCTCTGTGCCTTTTACCACATCAGACTTCAGTGGGAATGTGTATGTTATAGCATTCACTTTGTATATTGATATGTTGGAGAATGTCACTATAGGTGGCTGGGAGAAAACTTTCTCAAACTCTTGTATCTTATTGTGCCTTATGGGTTCATTTTCTCCGCCAATGTCATTGTCTCCTGGTATCCATACTTGCTGTAAAGTGCAATATCGAGTTGTTTAATTTAAAGCCAGATTATAAGATACGGAGTCTGATAGGGATATGGTGGCATGACCAAACTGCGATGGACACAATAAATATGAAATTAATCTCAATATTCAGTTTTTTTATTGCGTCCCATGGTAATTATACAGATTGCCTTAGATTAAAAATTAGATCATTATGGACCCTGTAGGGCACAGCAATGAGATTGTATGTTACCTTTATACAACTTCGCTGATGAAAATATAAAGAGAATTTAAAAATGGTGTAAACTTGATTATTTTAACTTTGTGATGTTTTTGAGCACAAGTTGACATGTGGCAACAATATTTAGAAATAATCTTGATATGTATAGACTCAAACTTTTATATGGATGGAGTTTTGGAATTTTAAAGATATTTCTCATTAACACATTCGAAATTTAATGTTTTTATGCTAAACAGTATATGTATATTCTTGGACCATTTAACATCACAGATTCTCATAAAAGACCTATTATGTATATCATCATTATTTCAACTAAATTATGTCCACTACTGGGCATAAGCCTCCCCTAAGGATTTCTATAACAACTGGTTGTATCCATGTACCATTATGTGGGAAGTAAAACAGATAGAAATGCTTACCACAGCAGGATATTCCCAGTCAAATATTTCTGATAATCTCTTGACATATTTATAGAACTGCTGCATTGACGCTATAGAACCCTCGTCCATAAGATCACCCATATACACCAAGACATCTGGCTTGAAGTAATTCGCCACTACCTTAAATGTTGACTTTAGGTAACTGGAAAATGGAAACCGTAAGTAAATATATACAATCAAGTTAATTAATTAACATAACATACCATCACGCCTGTCGTCCCCGAAAGGTTAGGCAGAGGTGGCATATGTACACTTCATCGGTATGTTTTAGGTCCCATGTAATAGTGGGTGAGCCTATTGCCATTAACCGGGCACAAATCCAAACTCCGAGCTAATGCTGAGAATTTAGAAAAACGCGATAACACTTTGCTTGACCTGGAAATCGAACCCAAGACCTCTTGCTCGGCAGTCGCACTGTACGACCACAAGACCAACAAGCCAGTTTTTTAAATAATAAAGATTAAAGATAATAAAGTTACACAATAAGGATACTTCACAAAACTATAGGATGAGTAGCTGAGTGATCAGCGTGTGCATGAGGGGATGCATGTTTGATTTTCATGCAGTAACAATATTTATACAGTTTACTAGTAGTTGTTCCAGATTTGGTTGTGAGTATGTTAGAGTTTCTGTTTATATAAAAACCCTTCCACATTAATACAACGAATAATTTTCCTTATAAAAATTAAATAAATGTATGTAGTAAACATTTATTTAATTTTTATAAGGAAAATATATTTTTATTTACTATGTTTTTTACAGCAAATATTAAGCTAGAATAAGAGGAGTCTTCTTGGTGGATGGACTCTTTAGTTTGTCCTGACATAGATAAGCAAGATACACACACGAAATGTTTATCATTTACTCTAAGATAAGAAATGTGTATGACAAAGATTAATAAGAAGAAATTTAAGTGTTACAAAGTCTTGTTTTATACATACCGGTCACTGTCCCAATTAAAGAGGTAGCTTAAAGGTGGCGGAACGGCTAGATCCCCTTGTATTTGAGGGTCAGCTATAAATAATATTTTAGTGCATGTTGAGTCTAGTTCACTACATTCCAACGTTGTCCAATACTGCTGCTGTACGATATAGATGAAGAATTCACAGTAAATCACAGCCCCTAGGAAAGCCGATATGGCGTATTTGATCGTCGAGCTGTAATAAAGTTATAGACGATAATTTAATATATTTGTTCCTAACTTGAATTTTTCAGGTGCCACTTTTGACTGAAGCAGTCTCACCTTCGTCTCAGATACATTGTTCTCAAAATGTTACACTGTTAAAACATATTAAAAAACCTATAGAAAATATTCCAACTCAAACAATAGTCAAAAACTCAAAATTAACACAATTCAAAACATGTTGGTGAGACGATGTTGACATTAATATTTCGTTCTACGTAACGTATTTTTTAATTGTATAATATTGTAATAGACCATTTGCTGAAAGTTGATTGTGTCAGTACTTACACATCGTAAAAATTTATTAAGTTTTTCTATATATAAATGAACATAAATAAAAGAGTTATTTAAAATATTGAGCTTATATAAATGCTCATAAAAAAAAATCTTTGATGTTATTAAATACCTAATTTTAACATTTATCTTAGAAACTCTGACGGAAACGGAGTGTCTGCGTTAATTATTGTTGACATTTGTTTTGATGCATTCATAATTAATTATAAATTATGACAATCCTAATACATTGTTGAGTTCGTTTAATGTTTAAAATACAACTAATTCGTATATAAAGACAATTTTTTATATAAAACCGCTAATCCGGAAATTATAACAAAATTTCATGGAGCCATGTCTGATTTCACCCTGAAATTAGTTGAGCATTTGTGTAAAAAAATAAACTTGAACGCTTCCATATTGCGGCGATTTGACAGGTCAGCTTCGAGCCACTTTTTAGCTTTCCGAGTAGCGTATTTTCATTTTATTTTGTGTTATCCTTTCATTTACGCGTATTAAATAACATGTATGTAGTTGTAAAAGTAGAGTTGTTTGTTTATTAGACTATTTGTAAGTGCACTTACAGTGTTACATAAACAGTAGAGAGCTAATCGTTTCGGCAATCCCGATGCATATAACTACATAGTACGTCAGTGAACGAATGGTGGCATTAAGATAATGGATGTGGATGCTCCTAACATACTAAAAAGGTGCAGCAGTGCACCGTTAATCAATGAAGCAATATCAACGGCAGCCACATCGCCCACGACGAACGTAGCACCCAGGTAAAGTACAATGTATTGAACACGCCTCCTACGGCAGCAGTGATATGGTTGTTGCTACGCTGCCTACCTATTTTTGACAGCTGCTGAGGTCGTCAGTGGGTGCTGTGCCCGTATTTAGCGATGTTTGTGCATTATTCACGGTGTATACTATAATATTATCATTACTGGTTGGTTGTATATTGTTATGGTTGATGTGCAGTAGCTTGGCGTCATTTTTCAGTATACAGTTGCGGTGTACCTAGTGGCAATGTGTAAGTATTGCAGTTAGTGCCGAGCCATCAACTTAATATTGTTGCATATTTTTTGTTTTATCTTTTTATTACCTTATTTATATATTTTATAATTACCTGATCTATTACTGCTATCAGGTTTAGTACTTTAATTATTTTCTGATAAAGTTTACTTGATTACTTTTTTGTGTAGTGCTGATGGTGATAATAGATTGAAGTTTGTATATTCAATTTACTACTAGAATATTAGGTAATTAGCTAAAATACCACATTCTTACAAGATAGTGTATTTAAATGTTTACTAAAAGCTGCAAGCATATTGCTTGTTAACAGAATCTCACAACTGGACATTTTTCATGAGAGAACTGTGCTATACATTAAATAAAAGGCATTATTTTCTAATCAACACCTACATTGTCAATAAGTCCAACACTATAAGTATAAAAATATGTATGAAATATCATTTATGGATTTCAGTACCTACATATTGTCTACAACTTGCAGATTTTATACACTTAGGTGTAACATTAGAGATGGTGATATATCAATAATTTGAATGCTAACATTTCTCATTTCTTTCAACATTCATGGTCACATGTGGGATATTGGATGTCTTGATGTTATAATTAATCATAGCCACCCTATATTTATTGATTTACAAACTGATTTACAGAACAAGCCCATCATATCCTTTGGTCTAACAGTTTATTGCTTAGTTTAGTCTTTTCTTTATTAAAATATATAGATTCTTTTGCTAGGATTTGTGGTTTATCAAATCTGATGTAATGCTGGCGTTTGACTATGGCATTTTCACAAACGACTGATTTTTTGGAATCTTTATTAGTTATTCTTTGTCAGAGGGTAAGCTTTGTAATTCAGACTAAATTTTTGTATAAACATGCGTCTGATAGAGGAATGTGCCACTCAACTGATAAAGAACTTGCTAATCTTCATAAGTGAAGAAGAAGTAGGTTTCATATCATATGCGATCATGACCATGAGTATCCAAAACATCAAATCTGTAAAAAAAAAAACACCTATTATTACTTGCCATGTATATAAATATACATTTTGCTGTAATAAATTAGCTCCCAAACAATTTCATTGAAAATATACCAACAGAATAAATATTATCTGCTCTTGCCATTTATTGAACAAACAACCTGTATAATCCGTTTTCCGTCTGTATATTTCCAATTTCAAAAACTGAGCAGATTTTTTAAAACTTCATAGGATAATCAAGTTACAATTGTTTGTCACTATTACCAGTTATTAAGTCATCATTTATTCTATGAATATATATATATATATATATATCTGAGCAGGCCATCTAAATATTTATTTCTTTTGATAAATATTACATTTACTGATAAACTCTTGTAGGTACGTACTTAATTTTTTTGTTAAGTGGTTTGTTATGCTATAATTTCTATTGTATTGTCTGGGTATTTTAATTATTTTGACTAGCTAAATACAAATGGTTCCATTAGCTCCGGAGCACATAGAGAGGTAGGGTATAGAGAGATTTCTCCCCTAAATTGAGCTGCCCGACTGGGCACTAATCTCTTGTTTTTTAATAAAATATATGCTATGCTTAGGTAGCACAGATAATGTATAAAATCGAATGGTGAAAGAATTATTCATCTTCACAATATTATAGTATAGATACTTTGCTCACACTACTGGACATTTTGCACACTATTATTGAAATATAACTAAATTTTACCTATTTTACATATACCTTAATATACATACACTCACGCCCATGGCAGAAACTACAGAATACCACACTCTATGATCTTTGCATAACACTTGTGCCTCATCCACATTCATACATTCTTGATCTCTTGTGTGTTGACGTTATTAAAGGAGTTCACCAATTAGATCAGAGAGTATGTCTTCTAGGGCATCCTCTCCCTGCCTATTATTTCACGGATTTTGTCGCGGTATATATTCCAATAATTAACAAAATGTGCGTTAACTGTAAGAAACTATAAAATCGAAACACCCAATAACCTATGTATAATATCGATATACCACGTAAAAAACCATAAAAGTAGTTTATTTCAATGTCTAATATTCATGTGAATGTTCTTACACCTAATATTGTTCCTTCCATTATAAATATGTATTTATTTTTCCAGACAGATAACTGTTATACATTATTCTTCTCATCTCTAGACTCGTAGTATCAAATTCAAGTTGTAAATAGTTATTATAACAGTTTATGAGTGGCTTATGGCCTATGGCCACAATTAACTAACCTTTAGATTATATTTACGGCACTTAGTGCTTCTTAATATCCAGATGACGTCTTCTTACCTTTATTATTGTTTGGAAATCAATCCTATATACATATTTCAATAGACACAATAAACCGGCTAAGTGCGAATTGGACTCGCGCATGGTTCTGTACACATTTACCGGCTACCTGTCGCGGTACGGACGAATGGACAGCAAAGGCTTAGTAAATAGGGACTCTTTGGCACCCTAAAAAAACAAGCCTTTGGTGGCTTATTTTCATGTGCGAATATCGTAAGCAATCTTAGACTATAGGACCTGATTCTGATTTGATCTCTATGATTAAATGGGTTCGCCTGATGATAATTGGGTTCTATGTACTCTTGGAAAATTAAACAATTATGTACCTTGTCGGGCACAGCAAAGTTTAAGCAGTAGAAGAGAGGAGCACTCTCTTTCAATATAATTTATGTGTTATATTGATCATGTTTGCTATTGTTAGTATTGAGGGCAATAATTCTATACTCTATATTCTCAGAAGTAGTTCAACATCAAAACAGTATTTATTTGATTTCCCACTTTTACTTACTACTGCTTACTTGTGTAATTCCTAGAAATATACCTCGACAAAAATCTGTCTTCTCAAGTTAAAAACGATAAATACCCTACTGTAGTAAAAATTCTATGATCTTGTTATAATAAATAAATAAATATTCCTGGACATTATGTAAATCCTTTGCGTAGTTAACTAAGAGTAGATACACAGCAAACGGTCGGATAACGACTTCGTAATGCTACTATGTAATTTAAAGTAATGATCGCAGCCCTTAGAATCAATCGTGATGACATGCAACTATGTCTGTCACCCGAGGATCGTGGCTGATAACACATTCAACAATAATATGGCTGAAACGAAATAGTATAATAAATACCGTAATTGTTATTGCGGCACGTAACACTGTCCTTGTTATTATTGTCTCACGACGATCCGCGTAATGTTATGGTATCATAATATACGTGTTTTATAAGCATGTATGTTTATGTTACACTGTTTAGATCTAGTTTGTTTTAGTAAGCTATTTGAGGAAACTTGCAGTTGACTTGTTTTTCATATTGGAAAGTCCGTTCACATAATTTATGTATAAATTAACTTGGCTCTTAAGAATATCCTGCTTCTACTCTGTCCTCGATCTACCATCCCTGATCCTTCTCAGTTAGTTTCTCTGATCGTTAAAACATCTTGCTAAAGGGGTCGCACTGTTGCACTGTCGTCAGATTCAAATTTGACGGATAAGAATCCTAATTTGCAGGTAACGAAGAGTTGTTTTTTTACGAGCTATACTTGTGTTACGGGATCACGTAGTTTGTTAGTCCACGTTGGAAAACGTGCAGAGAACTTTGTTATTAAGATAAAAATATAGCAAAAACTTATAATACCTTGATGTTACGTAGAGTCTCAACTCTTAACCCTGTGTTCGCAGACGGTGGCACGTACATCGTTAAACACTTTTAGTGGAACACTTGTAGTTCGTCCCAGAAAATGGATCTTCTACGCTTCATAGCAGTGTTATAAGAGTAATAAGATTCTTAAGCGAATGTCGTCAAATTTTATGCAGTAACTCGGCGGGATACAAAACAAATTTTAGTCAAGGATAAGCACTTCGCCAAGTCTTCAAGTTGTGCATATCGAATGGAGACTTTATTATAATTACAGTTGATTTGTGAGACGTAGTCAGTTGAAGCACCAGACGGATGATACACATTACCTACATAAGCCTTATGAACCTACCTATAGATTCGCCGGTATCTACACAGTTTCCTCGTTACAATAAGTCCGATACTGCTTTTAATAATGGTTTGAATGAAACCCGCATTTTTTTATCCTTTGAATTACATACTTCGTCCGCAAACACTTTCTTAGCTTTCATGGGGGACTCAATGCCTATACGGTAAATGATCCTCAAGACTCATAGCGTACTGTAAGGTTCCAAGGGACCATAAGGTTCAATGAACTACTTGCCGAGGTTTTGCCTAAGGGGTTCATCATAAAGGGAGTGGAAAGCGTTTTAAAGGGTCGGCAACGCGCGAGCGATACATCAACATGTTGCAAAAGTCCATAGGCTACGTACCGTTAACGTACAGTAACCGTATACCATCAGGTGGGCAAATTGATTGCCACACTAGTGGTATAAATAAAATGAAGCAAGGACTTAGTAGTCCTTGAGTAATTTAAATGTGTATTACGCCTAATTCTAATGAATTAATACACATTTAAATTACTTTCTAAAGAGACTGTTCTAAATTTAGACCAGTATATCCATCAATATTTCCGTAGAATCAATGTTCACTCGCAATTCTTTCCACGCCTTCCGGTTTTGCCATGGTCCCCGCGCTCAAGATATTCGTTCGGTGCTTTATAATCTAATTGAGTGCATCGCTACTCGCACTCAATTGATACCAATTCGGCTGCAGAGCGCGTTAGTTGCGTGCAAGAGTGTTCGCACTATCACGCACATTGTAGCAAGCTAGACCTAAGGAAAGCGGATGGTCTGACGAGTGTGTTGCCTGTTGTCAATGCTTAAAAATCGCATTGATAAAATTCCTCTTTGACCTACGAAAACCTGGAAAGACTCACTTATGAGTTCGTACAGGTAGTCCAAAGAGTAAGGTCTCGTTTAGTTTTTTCTTTTGGTATAGGTACCTATCTAGTTTTAAAACTTCGGTCTTACCTGTGCACCGCATGAGCATTCGCTGCTAAATGCTGCCACATGTGAATACATTTTGTAGAAAAAACTATAAGAAACGATAGGATCTAAAATACATAAGATCTGTAGAACAAGAGATATAATCTAATCTAAATGATGTTATTGTTCCAGGAACACGTCGATATTCAGCATGTTCTCCAACAACAACCTGACGCGCACGCGCAGGCACAGCGGTACCTTCGGACCTGTCACCTCACCAGTTAACGTAGCCGTAAATATATTTGTTTTATAACTTACTAGCTTTGACTAAGACGTCGTCTGCATAACGAAAGCGAATCTTCCTCCTCCATTTTTTCTCCCTTAGAGAATGATTTGGGAGATAGAAACCTATCTATATACTTACCTGGGACATTCCGAATCAAATTTTATCTAAATTGGCGTGAAGAGGTAACAGAAAGACATACTAATATTATGAATGCATAATATTAGTATAAATACCATGTTGTGGTGCATGCTTTTGCGAATCCCATGGCCCGGCAATAGGGTTGGTGGCGTTGACAGGTGCGGTTTTTTAGTCGGTAAACGCTCAAGCGGAGTCCGACAAACCCCGTCGCCTCCCCAGGCGATGGGACGGTCCGTAAAGGATTTTTCCGCACTTAAAAGTGTAAATACCATAAATATGCGCTGCAATGTACGAGAAAGATTTTGAAATGCATTTGGCATAGACCCCGTGGGATCGAAGTGAGCGTCTTCACTAGTACAATCGTCCCGACAATAGGGTAGGGGTAGGCAGGTGGATTTTTAAATCGACATAAATCGGATGTTCGGTTCATAAGAATTTACCACACTAAGAGGGTAGCGCAGTTATCAGGTCGAATTCTCATACTATAAAGACTTCAAGACCAATTTGCTTGGTTTCCAGTTCCCACGAAGAAAAACATACTGTATTAAATCTACGTATATCTTGTACTTATACTTATCACTAAAAAATCAATGACGATCGGCCCAAGTTCGATCGGTACAATATAATATAATTGAGTAGGTACCTACGTATATACCTATAGGTTCAATATGACACATAATTACAGACAGTAATAATTATGCCTTTGATAAGTAATGTACTGGACCATTCTGAGTTGGACTTTGTTCAACTAAGTGAATGCAAAAAGGATCATAATAATATGAAACAGTATTTAATAATAATAATAAATAATTTATTTCTCAGAGATATTACATGGTAGAAAAACAATTGCCTAACCCTTTGACCGCCACGGTCGGCTATAATCGACAAATCAGAACGTGCTCACGACGCTTTCGTCGGCAAATGTCGACAAAAATATAATTATTTTACTGTAGCGTGGCGCAGGGAACATTTTTTTTCTTTATTGACGTGGCGGTCAAAGGGCTAAACACTCCACACTAGGCTATACCTACTTGCCCTTTATTTTAAAAGAAGATGCATATAAGAAGTGACGCACTTCTACACCAAAAATACATAAATAAATAAATCAAAAAAAAAATTTTTTGTATTTTACATATTTTTCTGAACATGTTAGACTGCCTCCTTAACCACGACTCAGTGTCGTAAGAGCAAATCCTTAGCAAGAGGTCTTGGGTTCAATTCCCAGGTGCAGTATTAGAGCAGTGGTATTGGTTTTTCTATGAAATTCTCAGTAGCAGTAGCGGTTGATGGCAATAGGCTCGCCTTACATGGGACCTAAACCATACCGGCAAAATGAGGGTGTACATTCGACCATTACATTACACATCTGCCCATAGGCATATCCACTTTTTCTATAGGGCGGCTTGGCCCCAGTGCGGGCGGGGCACCTTAGGTTGTCCATCGTAAGAAAATTTCTAATAGGGCAATTTCTTCTGGGGTGGGCACAGATACATAGATACATACGCCCATGCCTCTGCTTAACCATTCGAAGACGACGTATCTTATACTGCCTGACTTAATACCACTTATGTACCTATGTTTTTTTCTGAAATGGCTACAGTGTAATAAAATATTTTATAGAGCACGTGGGCGCGCATGGCGCCTCGCGTCAATCAGCTGCGCGCCGAGGAGTGTGCGGACGTGAGCAACACGCGCGAGGTGGCGCACGAGCGGGAGGTACACACGGCCATGCAGATGGGCCAGTCTTGTGAGGACCTCACGCTGGTGGCCGGCCTCGCCAACTCACCTACCAGGACACCTCGGTAAGTACTGCGAACTTGTAGTCTGTCTGTGTAGAAATATCATTGGGATATAAGTTGGTTTTACTCTCTCGCGTACGGTCCGACGCCGACGTGTGTCAACGCTTTGTCCATCAGTGTGACACTGGAACGTTCTCTTTAATTCCATACATATTGATCTGTCAGCGCAGACGATCAGCGTGACTGTAAAACCAGCCATAGTCCGTGTATCTGTATTGTATCCATCTACGTGTATCGCACATAAATTTATTATGCGGATGGGAAGTTTAGGCGTGCCAAATGGCATTGATGTGATGATGATTTTAAGGCGTCAACTTTATATTGAGAAACCTCTATCTAAAAATCATAGAAAAAATTAATTGATTCAAATGTTATGTGGGATCACATTGACACCTTTTAGACTCGTGTTTGCTGCTTTTTTTGTGTTCAATATAATATAGATGTATAAAATGGCATTTGAAGAAATCACTGAATCCGTGATTTAAAGAAAGCAGCAATAGTTCCACATACAGAAGCCAACGCTAATTACTACTATATCTTCCAGGTTCTCGCCAGTGGTGTCTCCGTCGCCGACGCGCAAGTACACGACGCGGCGGAGCCTGTCGCCGATCGCCATCCGCGCGTCCAGCTTCAGCCCCGTGAGCCGCCCCACCGTGCTGCCCGCCGTGCTGCCCGCCGTGCTGCCCGGCAAGCGGCGCTACGACGAGGCCGACTCGCCGCTGTCCAAGCGCATGTGCACGTCCGACCGGCTCACGCCGTCCACCCCCGGCACGCCCGACTCCGACTCGCTGGAGTGCACCTTCAGGCCGGTGTCGCCGCGCGCCCAGCCCATGAACGAGTGCTCCCACGACACCGCCGACGTGCGAGAAAACCACAAATCGTCCAATCCTAGCTAATAGTGTGTCGTCGACCGTTACCAGTTGAGGCTTCTGCGTAAACAGCTGTTGTATCCGAGTGAATATCTCTTGCCAACTCTTCAGGATTTACAGCCCAAACTTTTATTGTTTGGACGTTAATATTTTATAGCATTTAGAATAGTAGCTTTTATAAATTTACCATTTAAGATGTAATATTTGTCGCGAATAGAGTTTACGCAAAAGTTGTCAACTCAACATTCTCATATTACGGGTTTTAATGGCTTTACGATACTGATGCATATTGTCGCTATGTGTGTTGAAGTATAGCAAGCGATTATAAACCCAGTATTACTCATCATAGGGTTCAAATTCGTGTATTTGTCCCGACACAGTAGCCTACCATGTTGGTTCCTAACGAACTTGAAATTATTAACGTAGTTTTATAGGAATGAACTGTAAAGCTTGCCTCATACGGCACTAGCTTTGCTGCTAGACTTCATTTTTGGCTGGTTATTGAATATTTAACATCTTTTTTACTTGATAATTTTGTCTTGATACTGGGGTCAATGACAAAGTCAAAACTATCGTATTAAATTCTACCTGAACATTTTTTGCGTCATTAGTTTGTGCGTACGCATATTTATTACAGCATAAATCTCGTAAGAATATTTTCTAGCCACGAAGCGAGCGTCGTGTGTAGCGAGTTAAAGCGAGTGCCCTATTGTTAGCCAAAGCATCCAAAACTTTATTGTAAATATAATTAGATGCGTTCACTTGTATAGAACGCGTAATGTATATAATTTATATCGATAAGTTAGTGTAGTGAACACTCGAAAGCGTGTAGGTATTATTGCAGGAGCGATATCTTCGTGTAGTTTTGTTTAGTCATTGGTATTTATGCCCGCGTATGCGGCAGTAGAATGCGTTCTGATTTACACTTGGTAATTAATTATAATGATGAAAGAGGTTTTGTAACTTGGTCCATCTTCTACACTCTGGGAGATGTGTGTCGAATATTTATGTGATTAGAAATTTATTTTCGTGTAGTGCAATGACTTGCATGGATCTATATATCTTTATAACTTTACACACCAACTAAAATTTGTACCTACTGTATATTTTTGTTTTAAATAAACTACTATTATTATCTAAATACTCGGGACTACCTTGATTTATCTGGCCATACTTATGATGGATTCACATTGTAGAATAACAAGCAATAGAACTCGTAAAATAACATACATAGGTACTATCTACATAGTATATCTCAACTAAATGACGACAAAGCCGTCATCAATATTTTACTAGTCAGATTTCGCCTAATCGCGAAGAGAAATTGATACAAAAGACAACTGGAGTTACAAATTTGCATCATTGCAAATTTGTAACTCCAGTTGTCTTTTGTCATAACCGTTTATTAGATCCATGCAAGCAATCTGATGATTAAATTAATCCGCCGATCCTATGTTAAGTTATAACCAAAACAGAAGTGATGTCGAAGATTTAGCTGTCATTTATGTTCCATGTGCTCATAATATTGATTAAGGCATTTCTAGTACTGATCATGGGAGCCATACACGTTATGGAATTTCGGATACTAGGAGTGTTTAAAGAAAATTATCATATTATATCTCGGGTACAAAGTTCTTATGTATTTTTTTCGGTCATGCGTAGGCATGTCCATGTTATGTGCAATATTTACAAGCAAACTTCCGATATTTTGCAACGTGTACGGTTATTGCCTTGTTTCGCTAGCTTAGGAATTGTGATCTATATACTATTTAGCTGTGTATCACCCAACTTCTACAATATGACTTTATATGGAAATTGTTATGAACTTGAAGAGGGATAGGTTGCTTCATGTATTTATTGAGATGGAGGCATAATTCCAGTTATAAATGTATCACTAGTATGTGATGCTTGATTGTACTGATTTCTTGGACTTTCACGTATATTAGACATCGAAATAAAATTATTTTATCTTGTTTGATATTGGCTTAATCTAGACATTTCGACATTCTTTACAGCATCTAAGAGGTAGACTGATTCTCCCCGTGATCAATGTAAAAAGTAGTTTTATTTCAATGTTTGATTGTTATGTGTTCAAATTAATTATGTGTAAATATAATTAATACATGTTTTATCCACTACTCAAAATGCCTCATTCAACAAAATTTAATGATTTGTAGAACCTATTATGGTCACATAAATATAGGTATGTTTATTTAGCAGTAAAATATGAATTACATAATGCCGCCATCGATGCAGACAAAACAGTCAGTCATCAATTCCTGTATGACTACGAACAGATCGTAAGTTAACATTATAAGTATTCATAATGTGATCAATTTCGACCTTGATGTTGTAATTTTTTAATAATTTTCATCTCGATAATTTTATTGTAAATAATATTCTAAATTGATGAGCCGTCTTGGCAACACAAAAATATGTATTGTGATAAATGTTTTTTAGACACTTTTTTATACTTGAAAATGTCGATGATGTAAATGAATTTTTCTTGTAATACCTCACGGTTACAATCGTGACCTGTACATGCATTTTGTTAATATAGTTTGTGCTGTGTATCTAAGTTAGACCAACGTTTATACCCGCGACATCTTGTCCCAAACGTGTGTACCTATCAATATAAGTAGGTATTGTTTCGTAATTTTTTGTATGTATTAGTCAAGACGTCAGGTTTGACTGCTGGAAAAACCATTTTGTTTTCAAGTGTGATTAAATCACAACATGAATAATTTACCTCGTTTTATTTTGGAAATTATTTTTAATTATTATCACGAGTGCGTAAATTATTATCAAACTATAAGTACAAGTAACTAAGGGCTCGGGAGCACCGTGTGGAATCGAGGATGGTCCATTTCCAAGTGTTTGTCAAAATCAAAAGAGTTTTACCAAACCAAAATCACTTTTATTTACACGTCAGTTTTACATGAACCTTGTATAATTAGACGACAAATGTTATCAAGAAGAAAACAGTTTTCAAAGTGACAATTATTCTAAAACTTATTATTAAACGAACAACATTATTATAACATTCCAATATTTTGTACTCTTTAAAATGTGATAAATTACAAAACATATGACAAATGATGCGATTAATCTCACAATAATTACTATGTAAATTAATTATATTAAAACATTACAAAATCCATTAATAATAGTCTATAATTAAAAGAGTATTAGCAAAGCTTGCCAAGAATACATAATATTATGTATAAAAACGTTTACACATCCGGCGCTAGTTGAACCTATGCAGTACCGACGAAATCATAAGTGTTTGATTAAAACAGCAATGAATTTTATCGTAATTGATTTGAGTTTCTTGACGAACACTTATGGTCACGGCTGTACAGTTCAACGAATACGATTCCTAAAGATTCTATAAATCTTAGTCGTAAAATAATTCTAAGCATTGAATATTTATCGTAAAGCGAAAGCACTAACGTACAAATAATACACTTTGACGATTTCCAAAATAGTTACGCGTTGAGAAATTAAAATCTCAGTCCCGGGAATTACCTATCAAAGTTAAAACATTTGTACATTCTTGATAAATACACATTTCAATACAATAAGCCGATTAACACCTATAATTTACTATAGGAAGACAGCGTTATTCTAATTAAATTATAAGCAGCGAGGCGGAAGTGAAACAATATTGGAATGTGGATTTTAGGCATTGATTTTTGGTAAATAGTCTATTGAGGTCAGACAGGACATTATGAGATTTTGGTTTAAGTCTTTTATTTGATTTATTCAAACGCCTTCTTGCGGAAACTTAGTTTCGCCGTTCAAATGGTGTTATTTATTGAGGCTTCATCCTCAAGTCAAATGTTTCGAGTTTTGGTTACCATAGCAGTTTATGGCACATATTTGACAAATAATGTTAGTCAGATAAACCTGACGCTTCATTCAATCATGTCAACATTTCAGTCTTTTTACATTAATTTACCGAAAGTAAATAAACTTCGCAGAAACAACTCACATCATACCATAGTCTATAAAGCTTAACAATTCGTGTACTTAACACAAATCAAACTTAATTGATCTAGTTTTTAACTACCTACATGTTTTAATGGCAGTGTCTAGCCACTCGGGTTGTTTACCCAGGCAAATTGTCTAGTTTAGTCACAACTACTTACAAATAACGTAGCACTAATGAGCCGAAGTGGCACCTTACATATTATTATTAGCCGTTTTAAAAGGCTGTCCCTTTCTAGCTCGTTCTGGGGTTAATGGGCCCGATTATTTGTATTTTATCTCGTGAACGAGCTAAACGCAACATTACAAATGTTTACATATCTCAAATGGAACAACAAAACAAAATTAAGTAACACATGTTATCAATTGCGATTTCTTAGTCTACGGCGTGGACCGACTTCAGTCTGACGCAAGATCACTTTCTTTATAGTAAAAATTACGAATAATCATAAACTTTATGTAAAATAAAGAGATACGATAACAATCAAGTCAAGGACTTGTGTTAATCCGTTAATTCATAAGTCATTTTACTGGGGAAATGTTATTCATTCAGATATACCCCGAAAATACATTTACAATATTATATGCGAAAAAAGTTATGCTAACAATTAAGAAGAAAATTAATATCGAAGCTAGAAAATTAAACAACAACAAAAAATAATTACATAAATACGGACAGAAAAGTGTGAATTTTATTTACATTGCAACTTGAGTCAGACGTCTTTCGCCCTCTAGCCTCCAAATAATATACAAAGAACTTTACAAATGTATCAATTAGAAAATTTGGACCCACCTTAGAATATTCTGTACAGCATGTAAAGCGCCACTGGGCTTGCCTCAGCTGGACAACGCCGCGTCGTCGATCAGAGGTACCTTGGCTACTTCGAAGAAGATTGTGTGAGAATACTTATTTCTGACTGTGCTGATTGCGGATTTGGGCTTCTTATGTAGTGTCGCGTTCTGTGCGATCGCGATGGGGAGGATGTCCTTCACGGTATATCCTGTTACATAAAAACGTGGGTAAACAACAAAATGGACTCGAGTGTTGCCTAGAAAGTAATATTTATTTTAATAATGCTTGTTTGGTATTTAAAGCTAATTCAATTATGTCAAATGGTTAAACGTAAAGTTGCTGCGAAAATTGCCAGATCGTTCTGTGGCAGTATTCGATAAACACTTCGTACCATAATACACAAGAGAAAATTAACGATCTGTCTCAAAAAAACTTGAAATACAAATTTACTGCGAATTCTACTCCCTTTTCGCGTAAAATTTGCAAGTTTTAGTATTGAAATTACATATAATATCGATGACTATATCAAGAGCAAAGTACATGACGAACTGTTACTGCCTTTTAAAAATATATAGAGAAGATAAAAAACAAATAAGGGATTTTTAAAAGTGTGTTGCATTAAGAAACACTGAAAAGACAAGTGGGTTATTCACGCAATATGTGGATTAAGAAAATAGGTAAACATATAAAATACTTTTAAAATGTATCTTAAATTTGCACAATGATAGTGACGATAACACTGTCACAGAAAAGCCTAGTTATAATTAAAAAGAAGAACATTTTACTCTAGTAAATGTCATCAGTAAATAAAACACCACTCTACCTACTTATAGTATTATGTACAACTACCAACGAACCTACTTACTGCAGGTAGCAGACCTGCAGTTACGCACACAAGAGCGTGTGCCTATACACAAGAGAACAATTAATATTGGTCACCCACCTCTGTGAGGCAAAACAACTAAGATTTCTTTTACAACTTAATCCACTTTAGCAAATATAGCTGGTTTGTTTATAAGCTGTAGGTATTTGTACCTGTGTAATACTGTAGTGTCGCCGACCAGTTTCCGATGGACTTCATCCGGAGCGCGAGGTAGAGAGCGGCGGCGGCCATCTTGCTGTCCGAGTGCTCCAGCAGACTGTACTCCAGCAGGCACTGCTCCAGCACGAACCGCGCCAGCGTCAGCGTCGGCATCGACACCCTCGCGCACTATATTAACATGAAATTAAATTAAATTAGTTCCTAGCTTTCATACAAGATATGTGGAAACAATTCTAATGATTTGAGTATTTGATGGGCTCAAATGATTTGTTAACACAAGCTAATTTGCAAGGATAAGGGATTTTTTGGATAAGGCATATTTAAGATACCATAATTATACTTAATTCATTTTCAGTTCTCAATATAAGCAAGAGTGAGTCTATAATAATCATAGTATGATTAATCAAGTCCTTATTTGTTATTTAATACATAAAATTTCTTGTCTCTTACCCTGGCGTATCTCCTGAGGAAGCGGTACGATAGCGGGATGCCAAGGTCAAAGTCCACCACGCGCAGGATGTTCATCTCCATCTTAAGCAGCTGACTGAGCGTGTAGGCGCCGTCGCAAATATACAGAAAGTCATCCACCAGCGGCGGGATACGCTCCTGATAACATATGCAATCATTAGACTAAGCACACCTACATGTTAAAGCAAGAATGGCTAAACTGCTAATATATTGCCTGGTTAGGAATATAATTTTTTCTTCAATTTATGCAGTTTTAGTGTCATAAAAATCACGTTTCAAAAGATGTTTTTTATAGTTTGCGCCATACAACCCCTGTTCCAAAATTCGTAATATATACTCACATCAAACTTAGAAGCAATGAACAGTGCAGAAGCTCCGAGCAGCTGCAGTTCCTCCTTGGTCAGATGGTCCCTCTCATGCTGTCTCCTAGTGGAGCGGGTCAGGAACAAATCCACTAGCTTCACAGCCAGGTATAGAGTCTCGTGGTTGAGCTCGAAGCTCTCCTGGACCTCCACCATCCAGTCCACCAGAAGTGCCCGCATCCACGACGTAATCCCCTTCATCCGTTGCAGGTAGTCATCAATGGGGAACAGACGCTAAAATAGGGGAAGTAGAGTTAAATGGGGTAACAGTAATGAAATGAATGAAATATTTTCCCCACAGGCCAGATTACACCGATCCCCACTTAACTAGGCAATATTTATTTTTGTTCAATCAAGAGCCTCCTGTCTTGCACAGCAGGTTCAGTCCTAGATTAGCCCATAAGCTATTAAAGCAATTGCTTAGGGTATCCTATCTAGAGGGGCACACGGCCGAGAATTAATACGGACGATCAAGGGTGCTGGAGCTTAAAAAAAGCTTATGCCCATTGTTTAAAGTTGTCTTGTTATGTTTTTTTAGTGGTACGAGCTTTGAGGAAAATTGGAAGATTACTTAGGGCTTACTACTATGAAAAATAAACATCAAAACTAATTCACACAGTCAGAAAATAATGGTAATGTCTGCAATACCAATTCCCAAGGTTCTAACATACAAAATTAGCACGACATTCATCCATAGAAGACATATTACTCAGACATTGTACAGAATTGATCATGATACTGTACTCACCTCTCTACTCTTCAAGTAGTTGAAGATATCCATAGCATAGTGTGACACCTGGAAGGGATCATTCCAGTTCTCCAGGTCAAAGTCCGGAACATCAGTGGGGGGTTTGTGAGGCTCCTCTGTCTCTTCGTCCAGTGATCGGACTGTGTCATCGAGGTTCACCTTGTCTAGCTTCTCACTTATAGTCTTGTACTCCTCCTTTGAGGTTTCTGCAGGGCTGCTAAAGATAAAAAACCCAGTAATAATTAATTAGTAGAACATATTTGCTTGCCATGTACCAAAATCAGTTAGAATGAATTGATGACTATGATGACAAGTGGTTAGAAATCAGAGATTTGTATTCTTCTAGTATAAGCAGTATAATTATTTCCTTGGTGGCATGGAGTTTCGAGGGATGTTGTTTTCTATCTGGCCACTACATATTAGTGAATATTTCTATTACCTACTAAAATTTTTACCAAAATTAATAATGTGATAACACCCAAAATATGGATGAAGAAAAAACAAACACTCAAGGATTTCTGCACATTTTATCGCGAATCTGTAAGGTGACCACAATATTGGTATATAAAAAACACAAACACCATGATTACATTGCAAGATGAAATCACCATGAAAGTGATTGAAGAGTTCATAAATGGGTCACTCAATTGAGGCCAAGGAATATCTGTTTAGACAGGAAATGGGTCTTTATAATAATAGTATTTTTGTATAGTGTATGGGGGTTTGCAAAGTCTCAGTAGATGTTGATAAAGAAACTCAGTAAGTTTACTCAACATAAAATTAATACAGGAAAATGAATTTAATTATTGAATCTGTTATATCTGAATTTGATTTGTTTACATACTACCTTCTTCTTACAAAACATAGAAATATGTTAAGTTGAATTTCTTACTGTGTTATTATTGTTGGTTTATTTTTTCACACACAATCCAAACCATCCAACAGACTCCATCAAACTGAAGTGCAAGTAAATATTGCTAGAGTAGCAAGATTTTTTTCTGGACATTATGACACAGCACAAAGTAGTAAGTAGCAAGAATACCTTTGAAGAAGGAAAATAGATTGCCTGTTTTGTATTTATAATGCTAAGGATATAATAGCTAACACAAAATAAATCCCAAATGTCTAAGATCATTATTACAAAATTAAAAAAAAAACTGAAATTATCAGGGTGGGAATGCACAACTAGAAATATCCTGAAAATAGCAAACAAACTGGCTACCATTAACAAGTAGGCTGGCTGAATAACTTGTGTACACCTAACTATTATCATAATAAATCTTTTAAAAAAACTAACGTAGTTTCCAATGCAGTCATGTACAGTGATGGTTCAGACACATCACTTCTTGCAGATTTAGCAGAGTTCTGGCTTTGATTTTGGCTGATAGTCTTCTCTTTCTTCTGTTCCACATGCTTCAGGATACCATTCTGTGCCCGGGTGGCAACTGGCTTGGGAGGGTCCTTGGCAAAGTGCTTCTGAACAGCATCAATGGCATTTGTGGCAACTCTCTGCAGTGTCTTTGCTTTAGAAGTTTTACCATTAACAATGGTTGCCTGTGGTTTGATACTCTACAAGAATTAAACATATGGTTAACATCAAGGAAATAATGCTAAGTTTTAACTTGATTTTAGTAAAGTAACTTGAAATTCAAGTTACTGCATAATTCTAGATAATACAGTATAATAAGAAGTAAATATTGTGTAAAGAAAAGTATGTCAATAATGTCAAAAACTTTATCTTAATTCAGTTGACCTTGGCCTTATTTGTTGATATTAATAATTTGGCACTTACTGTAGAAGCCGTCCATCTACTATATTATTTCTTTTAAATTTGTATCAATTTGTAACATTTTAAAGCATAAAAATAAAAACTTAAAAACCAGTATCTTTTGGTAAAAAATTGGTGGGAAAGTTCATTGACCCATATTAGGTATATTTGCATAGCTAACTGTTATTATTTTAAGGCACACCACATGGATTAAAAGATTAAATACTATCTTATGCACCCATGTTAATTATTATATGAGCAAAAAAGTACCCTCTGATAAAAAATATTAATAAAAAATTTAAACCTTAACAGTTGGGAGCATTTTACTCTCCACGGTAACTTTTTTCAGCCCCAGGACTTTGTCTTTATCCTGGAGAGCGCTTGTCTTGTTGAAAGCATTTGTGATGTCCCCAAATGCCGCCCGTTTAGCCGTAACATCCTTCAAAGGACTATCGGCTTTCCTCTTATTTGGCACTTTCAATATGTCCTTGTGAGTTTTCAGAGAAGCCAACTGCTTACTCCTTGTCGTTATCCCATGCCCCAGTAAACCATTCAAGTTCTCATTGACGCCGATCGGCTTCGATGCCAACCTAGTTGGCGCCATTATCGAGATACTGAAACAATCCCACAATTATCACGTGCACTCATCAACGTGGTAAAATTGACACAATTAAACAATTATCTAACGATCCTAGATAGATAAATTACGATGTTAACGTAAACAAGCGTTTCAAAATCATCACGTCTAACGACTGAAAATGGAGGCAAAACAAGCGAACATCGACACAGCGTCAAACGGTTATCTAACGTTTATTTTGTACTCACATTTATTAGACGGCGGTGGCCGTTGTAATTGAATTATGGTTACTTTAGAAGATGCACGGTCTGATATTGATTTCAGAATGGTAAATTTTTATCTAAATTTGATAATATTCAACAAGACACCGGACTGATCAAACGTCTTCAAAAACCGTTGAACTGCTTTGAATTTTTATTGGTCCAACGGTAAGCCAATGGGAGGATACAAATTTACGTTCCGTTCTACGATTATGTAAGAAACCACTAAAACCATGTCGGTGTTAATAGTAGACTAGTCAATGTATTAAACTTATTATTGTAACACTCTTTTTATTAAATAATATCTTTATCTTATTGCTCAAAAGTAAGTAAAAACTTTGAATTCTGAATAAGTAATATTACAATATCTTCTTAAATAATAATATATGGAACGTAAATGTCAAAATTCAATAACTGCTAAAGCGTTCCATATTTTATTTGATGTAATTATTAGCATCAATAGAATTTTAGCAAAGATTATGGGGAAAATATTAATTGATTTTTTTAAGATAATCATCATTTGCTTTGATTAAAATTTTAATACTAAGAGAATATCTCTTAGTATTAAACTTTTAATGAAAAGAAATATTTAAAATTTTGTTAAATTATATCATTTTAAACATCCTGATTTCCTGAATTAAGAAACTGATTCATAAACTCTGTTTGCAATATGCTTAATATTAAAACATTTTTTATTGAATTGCAAATTTGCGATTGATAAGTTGTGGTCATTGTACTCTGTTGTTATGATTTTGCAAGAAAAATAATTATATTGTAACAATAGGTTTGTTTTTGTAAATACTTTCAATTTACATCTGGTGCGATATTGCAGTGTCGGAAAGTAAAATGTTGGGTGGTGTCAAACTTAAAATAACTTATACTCATGAAAAAACTTGTTTTGCCTATATAAGTCCAAAGTACAGCACCAATAATGAACAGGTAATCATTTTTGCATTGAAATAGTCTGAAAATAAGTACCTTGACGGGTTTTGACCCTATTGTAAATGTATTTATTGCGAAAATTAGCGTTAGTTGAGGTTAGAATGTTGTTTACTTTCGCTTATGGCAGATTTTGTTCCAACTATATTTTTTACTACAATACAATACAAATTTATGTAAAGAAACGGGAATTTTATCATTTTTTACGCCCGACTTCATGTAAAATTTCCTATCAAAACATTTAGATGCCACCAAAAATCTGGAAAAAAGAGGATTGAACAGTCAATCGATAACGGAAATAATTGTTACAAATTATATTACAAGGAGCATATTTAGCATATAATTATGTTTAAAGCATCAGCTCATAAACATTACCTAGGCAGGAATCAAAATTACAGACTATTGAAAAGCATTAAAATAAAATAAAAAATTGTATCCACAAATATACTTAATAAATAAATAATAAATGAATAAATAAATATTCAGGGACATTTTTACACAGCACCATCTAGTCCCAAACTAAGCAGAGCTTGTACTATGGGTACTAGACAATGGATATAATACTTATATACTTTTTTTTTTTGTAAATACATACTTATAATACATAGGAAACACCCAGACGAACACAAACACTTATATTCATCACATAAATATTTGTGTCCTGTGGGAATCGAACCCACGACCTCGTGATCAGCAGTCCGGTACTCGAACCACTAGACCACATAGGTCGTCAAATAGGTTGTTAATGAAACCTTTGTTTTTATTATACATAGGTATTTATATATTCTTGATGTATCTCTTTCCTCAGACACAATGTGTCCAAGTCTTGTACCAAGACAAGCAGATCCTACTATGGGTGGTGTTTCACAGCGGTGTGTCTGAAGGGCAGATAGCCTGCAACCCCATATATGCAAGGATGGTGGGGCTGGATGACGGGGCTGATGTGTTTGTATCTCCATATGCTGATCTGAAGGTGATTGATGAACTGTATGTGGAGACTGATAGTCCTGATGATCAGGAGATCTTGGTAAGTAGAACTTAGATGGATTATAGTTTTCACACATAAAAGATGGAGAAGGTATAATTACCATGTGATAATGGATAGGTAGGAGACCTGGAGACCTATGTCCAGCAGTGGACGTCTAACGTTTGAAATGATGATGATGATGATGATGAATGGATAGGTAGGCTGTGTCACTATTAACCATAGGGTAAACAATAGCAAGTCTGGTTCCAATCAGTATAATCTATACATATAATCCACTGCCTCCCTTGAAAATTGACAATAATTAATTGAAAATTAATGATTTTCTCTGACTTTGTTTGAACCTATCACCAAAAATGTTGCTAGATATCAGACATATAAGAAATTATTATGTATCTTCAATAAAGTTCTTTAATAAGGACTAGTAAATATACCTACCTATTATTTTCAGGAGCAGAATGTGGAACTTCTACAGATGCGCATATTAGACCAATTGAAGCTAGTCGTAGCTAATCAGAAGACGGTCGTTTGGATATCAGCATCCCTACCTATAGTGTTTACACCTAAACAGACGGGCATACTAGTCAACCACAGCCAGATCATTGTCAAAATGGATGTTTTTAATAGCCTTCACAACTACCCTACTCTTCCCAGCACCAATGTACCCAAGGAAAAGAAGAATTTTAAAAACATTGGAACAATAAACAAAGGAATGCTAGCTGCATATTTAAATGTGCAGAAAAAACTAGTACTCAGAGCGGTTCCCATTGACAGTGATGGTAAAAGAAATCTAATACATCCATACACTGTATTCATACATGAAGATTTCATTGATGATAAATTCAAAGATCTAACTGTAATACTGTCTACAATGACGAATATACCTTCAATACTTAATGAAAATGACGACGATAGTGAAAATAATAACATTGTAATCAATGATGTATGTGTTGAAATAGTTCCAATAGACTCTGTGATCTATAGAAGCTTGTGTAGAGAAGTTTACAACAAAAATATACCTACAGTACTTATACCTAAGTCTCTAAATGCCATAATTAATATTGAGAATGGAATGAGAATAATTTTTACTATAATCGGTGATAATATAGACCAACCGGATCATATAGATATAATCACATACACAGACCAAGTGCAAACAGAAATGGATGTCATAGAGAGATTCAAAAACTGTGTCATAAGTAGCACACATTCCGGCAAAAAGTTTTTAATAAACAATGGTTTAATTAAACAGAATACAGAAGTCAGTTGTGGCTTACTACAGTTCAAATTAAAACCAGAGAGATTAAAATTCACAATGCTGAATTCTGAGTCGTTTAGGAATTGTACCCTGTCAGCCAAATGCTTGACTGAAGGTGACATTGTTTTGCCAAAGGTGCCTGTCTCAAAGTATGATTATGATTACAAAAACTATTGTCGGACAATGAAATCTATGGAGGCATTGATTGAGAAAGTATTAGTTAATTTGTACTTTGAGATCCATAGAGATGCTACTTTTAAAGGTGCATCAGAGATCAAGAGTCATGTTTTAGTAACAGGTTAGATATTTTATTATTTTTATTTATAAGTACACTCCATTGTGTAGTAAACTAGAGCTCAGTGTGATCCCATAATATCATTGTTATTTTCTAATATATTTTAGTCATCAAGGCAACATGTTTGTGGTCTGTAACTGGGGAATAGACATCAACATAGAGGCTCATAGAGCCAAGTTAACTCCTTCACTGATATGTTATTTCTTTTTACAGGCTTAAGTGGCACAGGAAAGTCATCATTCTGCCACATAATTCAAAAAGAACTGACAGTTTGGTCTCACATTTTACATTGTCGTTCTCTCAAGGGTCGTAAGGATATTCCAGAAGTGCTGGGCAAGGCTATTCTGATGTGTCAGGAGCATAGCCCAGCGGTTCTGATATGTGATGATGTGGATTCACTGGTGCCTCCTAATATGGAAGGTGCTTCACCACAGGATATAGCTTATTATCAAAGGTAAGATGTAAAGAATAGATAAAAATAGAGATGGAGAACAAATGATGATGTTTTTTACAAGGCTACGAAATCAATAAAAAGTCTAAAGTTTCTTGTATATACAATGTATTTTTGAATATAAAGTAAATTATTATAAAAGACATGAATAAATTTTACCCTTTGAATAAGCTAAAAGTGCGCATTTTTTCGCTTATTAGTTAATTTGTAATTACTGCTTAACTAATATTAATTAATAAATAAATCTTTTAAGGTTAGCGGTAGTAATAAAACACCTCCTACAGACGTGTTCTGGTGTCTGCGTACTGATGACGTCACTAAGTATGAAGGCCCTGCATCCCACGCTGAGACAGTTCAGCGGGAAACCACTATTTACTGTGCACTTCGATGTACCGGAACTGGAGAAGGTAAGTGGAATCCCAGAAATACCACCATAAAGCCGTTACTTAAAACATCCTAGGTTCGATTATCTTAAATAAAATATTTCTGGACATTATGACACAGCGCCATCTAGTTCCGAACTAAGCAACGAGGCTTGTGTTACGGATACTAGTTGGTTGATATACTACATATATACTTTTTTTTTTGTAAATACATACATTTTATACATAGATACATCCATGACTGGGATGAAAATGTTTATGTTCATCACACAAATATTTGTCCCTACCGGGATTCGAACCCGGGACCCATAGCACAGAAGGCAGTGTTAACTATTGCTGGATTAATTGGGTCGTCAAATCTTACGTGAAACAAATTATGAATTCCTATGTATTTGTCAGTAGTGAGCTCAGAGTTCGGAAATATTTTTTTTATGTCACAAGGCTGGCAAACAAATATACAGCCCGCCTGATGGCAAGAATAAAAAAAATAAGGAAGTTACTAAACTGAATGCAAACGGAATTCCCATGCTGTCAGAATAGTCACTCCCCTAATGGGCTCTGATTTCCGATTAATGGCATATTCTCCAATCATTTATGTGATCTGTAAACATACAGGTGAACTATGGGTGAATTTTATGTAATGTCCTTGACCTGGACATCATGACACAGCGCCATCTAGGTCCGTGGTAAGCAACGAGGCTTGTGTTACGGATACTAAATGGTTGATATACATAAATATATACTTTTTTTTTTGTAAATACATACATATTATACATAGATACATCTATGGAGGGAAGGAGGTGGTAGTCCCTCTATTGGAGAAGGAGGATCCTCCGACCAGGCGAGGTGTTGTGCCTGGCGGGCATGTAATGTAATGTCCATTACTTATTTGCAATTGTACCATCAAACTTAAGGTCTGTTTCCGCGATTTTAGGGTGAAAGAGAAGAGCTTTTCAAGCATTTGCTAAATGATAAAATCCGTCAAGAGTTCGAGGTAGATGACGATGACGTCATCAAATTGGCGATAGACACCGCCGGGTTCAATGTGAGAGACATCGCCGACTATTTGAACAAGAAAATATTCAAAGCTGTTAAGAAAAAAAGTAAGCATACTTTTATTTTTATTACAAAACTAGCTGACCCGGCGAACTTCATACCGCCAATTTTCTTGTCATTATTTTCGTAAATTTTCCTTGTCTAGACAATAACGAACACAAAAAAAAAGAATTATCCACTTTGGTGCAGTTCTTGGGAAGTGATGCGCGTACATTCATTTCAATTATTTATTTTTATTTATTAATAATTATATGCAATTTAGGTATTTATTTAACGCGACAAGTGGGATTATGAATTATTTGTAGGTCTCAGGGGGGTGGTCATTTAGAATGATCGAGGGGCCTAAAAAAAGGTAATTCCACCTTATCGCACCATCGGAATAGAATCTTACTTTAAATTAGGCAAATAGATTTATTTGGGCCTTTATGGTTATATGGTTCGATATTTCTAGTTAAAAACTATTTTAATAAATGATGTGGAGGTGGGGATTTTTCTTTAATAAAAATGGGGGTTAATGACCCCCACCTTGGATCCACCGGATCCACTCTTGCTTGGTGGACTACAAGTATATGCTTACTAGATCTGCTAATTTGAAATCCTTTACAGAAGCTAACCCAGACTTGCCGAAGCCTCATCTGGTGGAAGACATAACGAAGGATGAGGAGAAAGCCAACCAGTTCGACATCTGGGGCCCTGTAGGTGGGCTGGAGGATGTCAAGCAAGAACTCACCGAGTGCATATTCTGGCCTATTATGGTAAGGCGATAATAATAACCCCGCGGTACTAATGACCAATAAGGTATCCCCAGGTCAATCAACGTGTTATTGGATTTCCATTGAAATTCCCAATATCAGAGCACAGCGACTGCGTGTCACGGGTTGTGGGTTCGATCGCTGCAAGGAACAAATATTTGTTTGTGTTTAATAGTTATTCCGGGCGTGTTTGTGTTTGTAAACGCACCCACTTTACATGAGAAAATCCTAGTGTAGTGTTTCAATAAAAATATAATACTATACAATAAAGCTTATCTTGGGCAACCCACCGGATGACGTCTGGATGGTTGTCAGAGATATACATCGGGTCGTTGAACCAGCGAAGTAACTAATAAAGCATAATTATGTGTTCTCCGGGGTCAGTGGTTACTATGGGAGTTCCGCAAGGCTCTATTCTTGGCCCTTTTTTATTTTTTATTTACATTAATGACTTGCCTTATATAATGGGGGACAATCAAGAGAGTGTTGTTTGTAGATGCTTCACTGCTATTTAAACTAAACTAAATCAAACATAACTTTATCCTCCAGTACCCAGCACTGTTCCCCACTCAGTCGTGTGGGATCCTACTGTACGGCCCGCCCGGCACCGGCAAGTCCCACATCGGCTCCTGCCTGGCCCGCCTTACCAACATGAACATTATCACCGTGAAGGGTCCTGAACTGCTCTCCAAGTACATTGGACAGAGCGAGAAGGCCGTTAGAGATATATTTGATAAGTAAGTACATGAAAAAACAAACTATATACGACAAAAAAATATTAGAAAGAAGTAGAACACAAATCTTACTATAATAATATAGATATAAATAGCTGATTCTCGCGTCATCGTCCGCGATGCGCATTTAACGAAAAAAAAACTTAACTTTGCACCCAAGTTTTACCCCCTTAAGGGGTGAATTTTTAAAAACCCTTTCTGTTTCCCTTTATAACGCAGGGGAGCTAGTGATCCCCTGTATAAAGTTTTAAGTTTCTAACCAGTATAGTTTAGGCCCTGCGTTGATATGTCAGTCAGTCAGTCACTCACTCAGGCAGGCAGTCAGTCAGCTTCTCCTTTTGAAAGATATTGTAAACGCGAAAGTTTGTATGGATGTTTGTTACTCCTTCACGCAAAAACCGCTTAACGGATTTGCATGAAATTTTGCATACATACAGTTTATTACCTGGATTAACACATAGGCTACTTTTTATCTATATACAAAAAAAAAACAAAACCGCGGGAGGCAGCTAGTATAATATAATAAAGCGGAACAGTTTGTTTGTATGAACGCCCTAATCCAAAGAACTATCAGTCCGATTTGAAAAGTAATTTCTTTATAAGAAAGCCTATTCATTTACGAAATTTTTAGGCTGTTTAAGATCACGCTACGACTTATATGAGTAGTGCATTTACGGTGTGTTTGAAGTTTTGTGAGAGGGATGTATGATTGGTCTCAATATATATGTATATATATATATATATTTTTTTTTTTAAGTTAACATAATTTTTGTGGTTGTTAGTTAAATTGTTTTGCAAATAAATAAATCAATGAAAAATATTGCAATTCGGGGTATGCTGGTTTGCCTTCCTTGTGGTATAAAAACAATGTTTTGATATCTAGTTTTTAACCCCCGACGCAAAAACGTCGGGATGTTATAACTTTGACATGGCTGCGTGTGTTTATACGTGTGTGTCTGTGTCTGTCTGTGGCATCGTAGCTCCGGAACGGATGAACCGATTTTGATTTTGTTTTTTTGAAAGGTGTGTTAGTCGGTAGTGTTCTCAGTTATCTTTGATGAAAATCGGTTCAAGATAGCCGCCACAAAATGTCGGGGGTTTTAATTTTTTTTATTTAATCTTTCTCGCAGGGCGGATATGAAGCGGCCTTGCATATTGTTTTTCGACGAGTTCGACAGCCTCGCGCCCAAGTAAGTTCCTATTGTAAGTGTCCACCATGCTTCATATATTGTACGCGTTGTTTTATACAAAACTAAGAGCATGTAATCATTGTTTTTTAACTAAGTATCATCATTTAATTACACTTAAGTATTCTTGACGGGGTAAGATTGGCTCAATACATTTTGCGCGCCACGTCATTGTGGTCATGTGCCTAGCATTAAAAAATATTGAGGAATAAGTTGGACATTTGGTTCCTACGTTTTTGGCGATCTCACCTTAACGCATTATAGCTATTATTTATTATCAATATTAATGTTATCAAATGAAAATATTTATTTATTAACCAACTTATATTAACAGTAAACTAAACATATAAGCTATAGGTCACATAACATTTGTAGTATTGGGTATGACAGACAGTAATGAAAATAACAATGTACAAAAACATTATTGAATATTGAAATTAGATACTGTAACATAATCTTAGGTAATCATATATAGTGCTAGGAGTGGCAATGGACTCCAGATAGTTGTTTGCGGTATTTAGGAATCTCAGTTCGGTGCTGGCAAAGACATCAAGAGATTCGTCGTATTGTAATATATTATTTATTTATTTAACTATTTATGTACACACAATATTTACAACAATATATTAAATAGGAATAGGAAAAACAAAGTACAAAGGCTTATTCCTACAGAAATCTCTTCCAGCATACCTGTGACAGGAGAATTGAACATATAGATATTATTAATATGTGTGAGGGCTAGGCACAACGGACTGGTTTTAAATGTGACGGTACTGGATTGAGGGATCAAGAATAGCGGACGCAGGCGGGGACGTAGCATTTGTCTTACAGGTAGCGGAACATTAAAAGGGATATGCTCTATTAATGATGAATTGCATATCTACAGTAATTTGACAAAGAACATCGGTCAAATTTGTATAGAAGCTGGACCTGACTTTTTTTCAGTGTCCCGAAACAAATTATGCAGGGATTGGATTGTTTTTATGAAGTAAACACAATCCTGTTTGAATATTATGTATTATTTATACATAATTTATAACGCAAAAAACACTTTTGACGTTAGAATCAATAAACAAGTCATTTGAATGCTAGGTAGACGAGTCCCGACTGAAGCAAAGCCCAAAAGCGAGAAGCGTAATAATTAGCGATAATTTCATTTTTGTTTAGAAGGAAATCCATAACGGTGCTGAACGTATCACAGTTTACAACAACAATCGATGCGAATGTCAATGAGCATCGGGTGTAAATCAATATGGCCGATTGGCCCGCACGTCGATGGCTTGTTTTGACGCATGACATTCCGCTGTACGCGATTGAATAAAACGCTGATAATCATTTTGTTATATTTTTTTTAACAATAATCCAGTGCATAGTAAAATCAGCACTAGTCGCTTTGATACCTAAGTATTTATAGAATTTAATTTAATTTAAATACTATTAAGAATAACGTCAATAATTACTAATATATATTAGTTGTTAAATGACCGCTACCCGCCAGCAGGTCTGCATTACTTATTAGGATAATATGGAAGAGTTATCTGGCAAATTTTCAGGATGTCTCAAATATCTACCCAAAAATTTCTCAACCAACTCAGCCTATCGCAGTCCACTGCTGGACATAGGCCTCTTCTAAACTGCGTCATAACACTGTCATACGCCTTCCTCATCCAGTCTATCCCAAAAAAAAAACAAAAAAAAACGATTAAACGATTTTTCTTTCTTTCTTTCTTTTCTTTCAAAAATGTCTGCCAGCCCTATCTAATTATGATTATCATGTTGACTATGATATTTAACCTCACAGACGTGGCCATGATTCCACGGGTGTAACCGATCGTGTGGTGAACCAACTACTGGCTCGTCTGGACGGCGCCGAGGGGGGCGCGCGCGGCCCCGTGCTGGTGGCCACGTCGCGCCCCGACCTCGTGGACCCCGCGCTGCTGCGGGCCGGCCGCCTGCAGCGACACGTGTACTGCGCCCTGCCTGACCAAGTGAGTCCTACGTGATAGTGCATCTTCTGGGCCCCCGTGGGGGGGTCACCTGTCATATCCCGAAATTGTTAATGCCACGCTCCTGAGAGTCCACTGTCTCCAGTGACATGTGTAATGATTGCTTCCTGACCGAGTTAGTGCTTATTAGCAGTACCTTAACGGGTCGGGTCCTGGGCTTGAACGTAGAAAAAAAGAGAACACCCAAATACTCAGAAATATTTTATTCCGAATTTCGATGTTCCGATTGACGAAAAGTATTTTAATTAAAGTCGTAAATGCGATTTGTTAGGTTTCCGATTTTCATACGTTCGAAGAATCAAATGCTCGAAAGGTTCTCGGTCCGAAAACCGACATTCCGATTTTCAATACTTCGAATAAACTAAAAGTCAACATGTTGTGCTACAAAATTTAGTGACAGAAACGATTCGCTGCATAACCGACTTCACGTGGTCTTGTCAGCCCTACCCTAGAGTGTATTTTAAGCCCGCGTTGGCGCGGAGGGGTGGAGCGGCCCGCGAGCTGAGGTGGTTTGAAGGCACGCCGCCGCGGCTGAGGTCGGCCAGCAAGCCGAAGCTGCAGTGGCACCCTGCGCCTTCGCGGGGTCCCACTCAAGTCTAAGGTCCCGCAAGATAGTTTAGGCCATATCGGTTTAAAGAAGGTTTATTCACGTGAAAGTGACGCACATTTATGTGCACAAAAAATAAGAACAAGATGTAATTTATTTACCTACAAAATAGCATGTAGCTATTCCAGTAAGAATTTGGAAATATGTGTCACAATCGCGAAACGGCTGAACGGTTAACTTGATATCTTTATTAAATAGTCATGGACAGATTATCAAATTTTTTAAAAATCGGTCTCACATATTGAATGACATCTAATTTACTTAAACAGCGTGGCCGGTACGAAGTCCTGCGGACGTTAGCCAAGAACGTCATCGTGGATGATGAAGTAGACCTCCAAGACTTGGCGGAGAAGACCGAGGGGTACTCGCCAGCGGATCTCAAGTCCATACTAGTCACTGCACAGCTCACGAGGCTCGAGAAACAGCTGGTAAGAGATGGAATTTACACTATTTCGGTTGCTATATGTAGCATTAAGTTAGGTATAATGAGCTGGTTCATCATCTTCAACCCATTATTATCCCACTGCTGGGCACGGGTCCCGACAAATTTTGAGAAGCATTAGGTTTTAGTCCATCAAGCTAGCTTACCGCCGGTTGGTAGACTTCACATGTTATCGAGAAAATCTCTCAAGCATGCAGGCTTCCTCACGATGTTTTCCTTCACCGTTTGACCATGTTATAAATACGCACATAACCTCCGAAAAGTCAGTGGTGCGTGCTTTGAGTTAGATTTCGAGACCTTTGACATCTCAGTCCACTGGTCACACCACTAGGCTACCACAGCATTGGTGATAACGGGCTGGTAAGAGCAACAGTATTAAGGCTGCGCTCAGGAAACGCGAGGAGGAGAAATGTTTGTGTAATGAGAATGGACATATGTACCTGAATCATGGATATTTTCATGGATTTTTCAAATAACGATGTAATTTATCAACCGTCTAGTATCAGAAACAAAAGCTTCGTTGCTTAGCTCGGGTCTAGTAGCGTGTCAGTAATTTATTTTAGTATAACGATTCATGTAAAAAAACATTAACGATTTTTTTTATAGTTGGTGAACGAAGATAAGACGATGGAGTCTGTGGTGGTGTACCGGGATGACATAGAGAGCGCCTTGGCCGAGACCAAACCTTCGCTTTCCATACAACAAAGAATCTTCTACGATGTCATGTGAGCTTTGTAAATATGTAAATTGTAATTTAAGTAATGTAAACTCCCCTCGTTGGTCTAGAAGTCGTACAGTACGACTGCCGAGAAAGTGGTCTTGGGTTCGATTCCCAGGTCGAGCAAAGTGTTATTGGGTTGTTCTATGAAATTCTCAGTAGCAGCTCGGAGGTGGATTCGTGTCCGGTTAATGGCAATAAGCTCGCCCCCTATTACATGGGATCTAAAACATACCGGCGAAACGTGGGTGTACATTAAGTACACCTCTGCCCAACCCTACGGGGACGACAGGCGTGATGGTAGGTTATTTTTATGTTATATCTAAGTTGTGCTTAAAACATTATTGGTATTCAATAATGTTATTATTAACTATTTTTATAATATTATTGGTATTCAATAATAATAATATTTACTATTATTTTAGCTACAAGAGATTTCGTGGGGAGAGTTTGACTCCGGAACAGAAAATGACATCAAGCTTGCAAGAGAAGCAAAGAGTGACATTAGCTTAGAACAATGTGCTTATAAATACATAAATATATTATTGCAAGCTTTTTGCTCACAGCGATCTCATAAAACGACTTAACAAATTAGATGGTGGGGTTATTGAAAAGCTTCTCAGACCTGACTACTATTTGTTTGTATTGTATACATTCTTTCTAAATTGATTTTATATAAAATTTATTATTAATATTATGACACAACGCCACCTAGTTCCGAAGTAAGCAATGAGACTTGTGTTACGGATACTAGTTGGTTGATATACTACATATATAATATTATTTATTTCTGCATAGTTTATGGATTATGGATGGTCATGGAGGTATCTGTATATTATATATAGTAGCATGTATGTTATACGTAGATACATCCATGACTCGGATACAAATGTTTATGCTCTTCACACAAACATTTGATTCGAACCCGGGACCCATAGCACAGCAGGTAGTGTTAACTACCGCTGGACTAATTGGGTCATCGTATAAAAAATTTATTAATCATTATCATCATCATATAATCAATTCAATTATTGTTCTAATGGTAATCAAACGGGTCTCCTCTCACATGAGATCAATTAGGCTATAGCCCACCACGCTAGCCTAGCCTAATGCGGGTTGGCAGACTTCACACACTATCGAGAAAGTCTCTCAAGCACGCAGGTTGCCTCAAGATGATTTCCTTCACTCTTTGAGCATACATTTTTCAGGTTTCTTATAATAGGGGAGTTGCTAAACTGACAGCAAACGGAATTCCCAAACAGTCAGAATAGTCACTCCCCCAACGAGCTCTGATAATCTTACTCACACACAGAAACGCTACACTATTTCAATGCGGTCTTCTGTAAGGTGGATGTAAGGAATATTTATAATTGTTATTTTTTTATAAATCAGTCAAGTGGTTGATGGTATTTTTCTAATAATCCTGCAAAACGATCGATAGTTATTTATGTACCTAAGTAGTAAGTTGACAAGTAGGTGCTAGGTAACAGTAAGCGAAAATAGAGAAAGCTAATATATTTATTATCTGTATATTTTGTTGCGGTTTTTTGTATTATATTGGTTGTTAAAAATAAATCGATTTTTATTTAAAAAAATGTGTTTTAATTATTATTTTTTTAATGGATTTATATCAATAGTTAAGTAGTTTCTTCCATGTAACCGCTCTCGTTCGTAGATCGCAGTGTCGTTTTACAGGAAAACTGGCGGTCAAGCGTAAACCTATCGACAAAAAAAAACTGAGCGATTAATTTATGGAACTTTTTCTACTAGAAATAATACCGACGTACTAGTTACTATATTATTTTTAAGATATTTTACTATCTTTGGTAATGTATATAATACGACCACCCAACATCAGCTGTTGGGCAGTAGCCCGCCAGGCACAACACCTCGCCTGGTCGGAGGATCCTCCTTTTCATATGGAGTGATTCACGCCTCTTTCCCTCCATAAACCCAGAAAAATATGGTAATTTCATCTAAAGAAAAAGATGTAGACGGATTATTGAAAATCTCCATATTAAATTCCATTGAAATCTCCGCCTCCTTTCACCCCAAAGCTTAAAGTCTTCAATCTGCAGTAGCTGTATTAGATTTCCCCTCTTAACTCCTCCTGCTAATTATGTTCGCGGTTGATGTGCAAACTTTTATCAGTGCTTAATATCGTGTCTAAGCGGGCGTTAATTAGCGCCGCCGACACGCCAGGAGATTGAATATTGATAATATCTAATTGATTGCCTCTAGAAATGTTGCGGGTATTGGAATGTGATTAGTTTAAGATTTAGAACCTGTCATGTCTAATGTTTCAACGACTTCACATGCTAGAATGAAGTTTACTTTGTTTCATTAGCAATAGACAGTCCGTACTGGTTAACATATTGATTTCTCCCACTTACGCGAATATTAGACATTGAAATAAAAGGATCCGAAACGTCGGGTTAAAATAATATCAATATACCACGATAAAATCCGTAAAAATTAGTTTTATTTCAATTTACTTTGCTTCTTTTTATTCGTATTGGTAGATTTGGAATTACTGAGACAAATACAAAAACTGAAACTTGAAATTACCATGAAAGTTTCGTCTATATAAATCTTCCTTCACGATTTGTTCGTAGTGGCGTAGTAGTTGGCGTAGTTTTCGCCGCCCGGGGTCGAACCGCAATGAGCCGCCCCCTATTTTAAAATCCTAGTGGATCCTAGTGACTGTTTGTTCGTATAGGTCTACTACTACATTATAGGTAACCTTTAGTAAAGTTTTTTTAATTGTATGTTAAGTAATAATCTAGATACATAGGTAGGTACTAGGTTCTACAAAGCAAAGTCCACTGCTGTCGCGAGTAAAACTACGAACATTTTCTCATTTCCAACAGATGTCGCTATCACTCATCTAATCTAGAATAGGTACTTATTTGATGTGGTGCCATAAAATCTTGGGTCCGATGCCTAAATTTTCTTTTCTTTAGTTTTATTTATTTCTGACTCCTACTATAATCACACTTACACTTGCATTGATATACCTATGTACCTATAATATATTTTAAGTTTTAACATTGTGAGAGAGCCCTGGTACCTGTAACTCAAGTTAAATCTTATAATTGGTACCACGAGTTGTATGTTTCAAAATAATGTTTAGGTGTATTATTGTAAACTTATTTTTGTGGAAATAAATCAAATCAAATCATTTATTTCAATTAGACCAATACAGGTGCTTTTGAATTGTCATATTTAATTGAATTTAGTTGCACGATTCCAAAAGGTAGGTCTTATGGAGAAGAACCGGCAAGAAACTCCATAGATACTCTTTTAAATTAAATACAAAATTGTTGGTTTTGTTTTACAAAGATTTATGTATGTAATGTAATATCAATATGAGACTGGTGCAGTTCGATGTGAAACGTATGATTTATGCAGACAGGAAATAACTAAAACCAATTTAGGTTGCCATAACATGTATGAGCCGACCAGTCCCAACTGATAGCACCCGTTCACGAGCATGACGTGTGTATCGGCGTCCGTCTACTCAACCATGTTGTAGGGAATAAAAAGACCCGACACACAACGCCACCACCAGCAGGACATTTGAGTGAGCATGACAAGCCCAGACTGCCCGGCAACCGGTAGGCATTTTCAATTTTATAAAAAAAAAAACAACATCAAAGCCAACATCAGTCTCATATTTTACAAGCTATTTTGCTAACTCAGTAACTATTGCGTTAATAAATCATAAATTAAATTAATAAATAATTAGCATGTCAATTTGTAAAAGTGTATAACTGAACATGTCAAATTGTTTAAGTGTATAACTGAGAATGTCAAATTGTAAAAATGTATAAATATATCTTTATGTAAAACAAAAGAAGTCAGACCAATAAATACAAATAATAATAATAATCATGACCTTTCTCCTTAGGTAGGTACTCAAACTATAACAGCCATACTTCCATCCTAATTATTAAAATTACTTAGTATGGATGTCAATGTTTAATATTGGCGTAGGTACGTAAGTGTACAAAATATGTATACATATCTACACACTAAAGAATTTATTTTCTTTTACTTATAATAATCACTTACCTAGTTGTTTAATTGCATCGCAGCGGGAAGATAAGCGTGTTTTATTGAAAAACTTAACCGCTGGCGCAGTTTTGATTAAGATTTCGTAACTTGCACAAGATTAGTTGGTAACTTGCACAATAATTTAGATTGAGCGGTGATTTGGAACGCGCAATGCTCGCGGGTTGCCGCGAAATTTCGCGGTACACGGATTTATGTTGCTGGAAATGCTGGTAGCGATGTAATATGAAAATAATTTTGGCATCATTTAAATAGGTAGCTGGTCAGATGGCAGAGGCCACAAGCGTTCTTTGTTTTTTTGACTCATAGAAAATGCGTTTTTCTGTAAAATCTGAAAAAAATTGGAACAAACGCAGCTAAGTCCACAATAGATACTTACCTATTACTTAATAATAGAAAAAAATAAGACAGAGCTGTTGAACTTCAAACGGTTGAACGAATTTTCTTGAAAATGTTTCAAGAAAATCAAATATATACTAAGAAGATTCTCGATCCCAATTGAAGCCACCTTTAAATCAAGAATAAAACTAAACTAAATCGTCAATCCGTTCTTCCGATTAGAACCTACGCTACACGAACGATACACTTGTTAAAATATATTTTTTGCATCTAGAGTGAAAAAGGACTAACAGGTGAATTCAATTAAAGTTTTGATTGAATTGAAGATTGAATTTGAAAATGACATTCACTAGCCCTTATCTCATCTAGTTCAAACTCTGCTCCATACATCCTACTTCCGGGTCCCACCATCTTGTAAACTTTGAACAGCGGTTAATAGCTTAATACGCGTTTGTAACGAGTTGTTTAATGAATTAAATCTGAATTTACTGTAAGTTACTTAGATGAGTATAATATTTCACTTGCATACGCCGCTGTGTATAAAGATAAGAGATATTATTAATGGGTAGTGACTTCACCGTAGTTACTAGTCATTGCCGTTTGCTACAAAATATACTTATTGCGCGTTTTCGAAAAACATACTAATTCCCCTTCCCACAAATGTCTCTTTCTTGTAGAGCTTAGCAGAAACTACACAGAACGCCACGCGCTACGATCCCTGTATAGGTTCCACTTTTGCTGTGTCCACATTCACAATTTCATACATCATGACAATTTCTAGGCATATAAAAAAAGCATGAAATATAATTTATTCATAGGCAAAATTAAATTGGGTCTTTTTGAACGTCGACGATAAAGATATAGTCCCCAAAAATGTTCTACCACTCATTTAAAATCGAAAGATAAAGAGTGCTTAATGAAGAGTCCAGTCATGTTTTAGTAATTCAATAAAAAAACAACTCAAAGAACATTCGCACAAAGATTCAAATTTACCTGTTTTAAAACGTCTCCGGAAAAATAAACAACTTACATCCTTAAACATGCACACCTTCCTAAATCTTTATTTAAAAAAGAATCGCGTCATAAATAAAGGGAAATAAAACCTTCTTTGTAGGCAAGGTCCAAAGCGAGTCAGGCGAGGTGGCAAGGTGAAATTAGGGCCCTTGTCCGAACCGAAGAAAGCACTTTTTATTCGGCTTAAAGTAATTATTGTGTTTTTGTGAAAGAGTTTGTTAGCGGACCATTCAGAGTCGAGGACACGGACGCTTTCTTGATAGAGGGACGGACTTAGGCGGGCAAAAGAATAAAAATCGCGTAAGTGGTAGATTTTTGGGCTAGAATTAAAAAATATATATGTACAATCTTCCCTCATAATATATGGTGTTCTATTAGTATTACTAGTTTTTTTTATGATAACGGGTTATTAGAAATGAGCGTAGGTACTACAAAATGGATTTATTACAGCGACAAGATGCCCATGAAATCGAATAAATAATAAAAAAAAACGATAAAAAAAGGAATTTTGCAGTAAATGTAATTTGTTTCTTAAATATTTGAAGATGTCTGCAGTAACGCAGACCATCGTATACATATAGATAGTCTAAGTACTCATATGAAGATATTCCAAGGCGTAGAATTCCATGGTTTAAGCTGTGAATTGTATTAGCTAAAAAAAAATACATATTCGACTGAAGGCGTAGGTCTCAAAATAAAAATATGAGAAGTCAAAAATTGGCTGAACAAAAATTGCTCCAAACTACCCGCACCCAAGTCCGTCCTCTCTCATTGCCCGGAATATTCTTGTTTTCCTTGAGTTTTCTCAGCTTTTCTTCGCGTTTTCTTTCGTTTGGTGCCTTAATTAGCTCATTCAGTGCCCCCTTCGCACCGCTCACCCTACCGCACCCCCTAAATTATCTTATTTATTGAAAGCACTTTTATATTACATTTTGACAACCCGAATGGTGTATTTAGTGAGCATTTAGGGATCGGTAAAGCCCCAGAAAGCGAATAAGGTGATATTTTATTGGTTGGGGCGATGAACTTTATTCATACTTTTTTTTGAATAATCAAATATTTATAGGTTTTCAGTTTATGTTACGTATCTGAGGTTTTTATTCGGTTCGGTTCGCATTTTAAAATGGCAATCGATTAAAATCTGTTTTCCGTATGATAATGTGTTTATCTATTTAGATTTTGTTTAACCTATAATAATGAATATCTTAGTTAGGTACTATCGTATCGTATATAAGAGGTTTCACAAAATAAGTAACTATTCTTTCTTCTCGTTCTCACCGTATCATACGGCACACAGCCTACCAGCTAGCTACCCACCGCAAATCTTTCATCCTTCGTTTTAATATATTGTTTCTATCGTTCATAGTTAATATAGGGACCTATGTACAACTACTTGCTAACCTATCAATGGATATTTAAAACCGTCTCCATCCCGCCCCGTCTAACTCTCTGTCTGAACACGATAAACTACAAAACTACTAAATGCATTTTGATACGGTTTAGAAGGAAGTTTAGGTGTAAATATATTTCATTAAGGTTTTGTGTAAATTGATTGAAATATGAAGATCTTGAAAAAATCATGGTGACTGGCAACCTTTACCTGCGTGTGACACGTTATGTAAAAGTAAAGTTCCTCTTTAGCATGTCTTACGCCGCGCGCCGTAGATACATATACATATATAGTTATAGATAGTGCTACACATGCGAACACGACCCGTATTTTTTAAAGTTCACTGACATCCTTAAAAATATGTATTATTTTAATTTCTTATATTCGCGGAAGTGTAAGAAATCAGTATGTCAGTGATTTTGTGAAACAGAATTCCGCACAGGCATGTTTATAAAAGTAAATACCTTATGAAACAAAATAAACAGCACCATAAGAAATTAAACAGAGCAAAACCTGAAACTGAAAACCACTATCTTCACCTGAGCCAGACGTGACCGTAAAAGAAAAAGGGGCGAAGTCTTGCAGGAAGTGTCGCTGATAAGCCGCCATAATGGCCGCCGCTGATAACGGCGCTCCCGCCTTTTTCTCCCGCCAAAACAGGGCGCCATTGTTGACAGAGAATGGCAACACAAAGCCACTTCGCTACACAATGCGACGCACTCACACAGCGAAGTAATAATTTTTTTGTAGTCTATTCATACTTTTATGCCAGTTTTATGGGTGGTTTAGGTTGAATTTGATTTTTGAGGTCGTATATGTTAGGTTATTGGGTATTAGGTGATGGCTGGTGTTAAAGGTTACAGCGGGTACCTACCGTTAATGATATTGAGAAAAGATTGTATCATAACCAATCATTATAATTCATTAGACCAACATTTGTTTATTACTCATTTTACAATATTTTCTTATTTTACATGGGTAAGTAAGTAGGTCACTAAGTAAAGTGATATAAATCGTGGAAATGGAAAAAGTCGGTTAAATCATATGTAGTTTTTTTAAAAGCGTTGCTACTATAATTTTATTTTACTAGGTATACTAAACATCAATTGTATAATAATTGAGTCAGTAAAGTATTTATAAATGAGTAATACACTAATAAAGACAAGATCTCCTAACTGAGAAGGTAGTCAACAATTTGCTTCTTAATAACATCATCTGTTACGTAAAGTAAGTACCAATATCTAACGCAAAATCTTTTAATTTCGCTCTATGTCGTTCATTTTCTTGGAAGGAACATAATATTCTTATTATAGACATTATTTAAATATTAATATAACCTCAACATACACACTCAAGTGCGTTCAATTTCTGGTTTTAATAAAATTTTAATTGACACGTATTAGGTTTTCAAGTAAATTATAAAGGAGGCAGAAGTGGCCGCTTTCCTTCGCCACTCGGCGAACATTAGCGCTAGGGGTGGGTGCTGGGACAAATTTTTGGTTTTCACTCGCGTTAGAGATAGCGATAGCGAAGACGCTACGTGCGGGAAAGAGACAACAGCAGGTGCACACATTGCCTTTGTTAAAGAGCAAAAATAATAGAGAGAACGGTCGTTTATCTCTTTTTATGGCGGGAACGCTATCTTCCCGCCGACGCTATTATGGAAGACAATTTTGGCGCGAAAGAAAACTGCTTATTACTTCTTATTCTGTGCGGCTGGTTTGGCAAATTTTTCTTTTTTTTAAATCTGTTGAGAGTCAACCGGGGGAGTTCCGCTTTCGTATTTTTGTTGTTTACAGCTGATTTAGTATTAGTAATTAGGTAAATAAGGTAGGTAAGTGTTTGTTATTGACACCATTTTTATTTAAGAAGTGTGTTTCTATACTACATTAAGACATTAGCTGATTGATGATTATATTTTGATAATTATTATTCTAAGCAAGTATCTATGATTGCCTCGTTGGTTTGGTGGGCATAAGTGTAGAGTGTAGAAAAAAATATTGGATTAAATTCCCGGGCCGAGCAGAGTGGAGTTGGGTTTTTCTATGAAATTCTCAGTAGCAGAGCTCGCAGTTTAGATTCGTGCCCGGTTGATGGCAATAGCCTCTATTATATGGAATCTAAAACATACCTACCGGCGAAACGGTGTACATTAATCTATCTTTGGGTAAAGGCCTTCTCTAGCCTTCACAATTTTCTAATTTTTTTTATGGTTATAAGGGGGCAAACGAACAGGCGGCTCACCTGATGGTAAGTGATGACCGCCGCTCATAAACATTTGCAACACCAGAGGCTTGCAAATGCGTTGCCAAACCCCTTAGAAACCGTGCAGGTTTTTTAAAATAGGGAGTTACTGAACTGACAGCAAACGGAATTACAATGCTATCAAAATACTTAGTCTCCCCCAACGAGCTCTGGTAACCTTACTCACTCACAGAAAGACAACTATTGTTGATTCACTGCGGTCTTCTGTAAGGCGGACCTACCTACTTCCCCAATCGGGCAGCTCAATTTGAGCGAGAAATCTCGCTATGCCCTACCTCCTATAAGTTTCTATTTTTTGCTTTGTCTCTCCAATTTTTTCCTGCTACTAGAATTATTTCGCCGGAATTTGGGATTCTAATAATAGTTCCAATAACAGGTTAATAGTTATTTAGTAATAAGAGAAAATGTTATTTAAGGTTGTTGTAAATAAATGGGCTTTATTATTATTATTAATCCATCTTTGCCTAACACTTCGGGGGGCTACAGTTGTGATGGTATGTATCTTCTTATGTTTCAATATTGATCTACTCTCTTAATCTTTTTAAGGACTATAAGAAACGCCTTATTTTCTGTAACAACAGATAATTATTTCCAGTAGCTTTGTCTCATTTCAGTGCAATGTTGGCACTGTTCTCAATAAACCGAATTAATTGATCAGTCGCACTTTTGTGGTCGACGAACAATGGTATAGAAGGCTTTGTGATCTTGATACTTTAGTGGGTTGAGACGTAGTTGAGTACCTAAGGGTTAAAATGTTGTTTAGCTGTAGTACTTAGTGCATTATTTGTAATAACATAAATGGTGTCAGATTAATTCGTATTAATACGAATTATATAGACGTGACTAAGGTAACTAGTACATTTTGGCACAACAATATTATCTAAACAAGGAGTTAGATTTTAGTGAGTTTTACATATTTTTGATATGTTCTGTGTTGTTTATACAAAATTGAAAGAATAAAATTAATTAATAACGCAACACTTTTTTATGTATTGAAAAAAAAAGCGGTGTGTATTTTAACCCCACGCTTTGGATTTTTTTTTTTTAATATTCTGCGACATTTTACACATCACCATCTAGTCCCAAACTAAGCAGAGCTTGTACTATGGGTACTAGACAATGGATATAAATACTTATATACTTTTTTTATTGTAAATACATACTTATAATACATAGGAAACACCCAGACAAACACAAACACTTATATTCATTACATAAATATTTGTGTCCCGTGGGAATCGAACCCACGACCTCGTGATCAGCAGTCCGGTACTCGAACCACTAGACTACAGAGGTCGTCTTCTTCCAGAGATTCTTTGGAGCTTGGCTTTAAAAGTAAAATTAGTAAGTATATCATCAAATTTTGTATCTTGTTTTACTCGTAACTGTTTCACAGACAATTAGTCTCAACAAAGGCTTCTCCAATTCTCACTAAATTCAGGAATACCTACTTAATTTATCAAACCCAGCAAGCATCAAGACGTTTCGCACCTACCTAACTTTCCCGAGTTTCTCGTTCCATTGTCGCACCATTCTTCTCATTTCTTATATCAGTGAATTAGATCGCTCCCGCAAATGGATTAAAACGTTAAGTATTTATTTATCGTTCGCTTAATCTGAGATCGCGGCGGTTACACAAACAGACAGTTAAATTATACGCTTTGTTAATGTTAGGTGTGAGGGGGGCTTACATTTGATTTTGTGGAGGATTTTTCAGTTTGTTTAGCTAAGTGATGATGGCTGTGGTGTAATTGTGTTTGTTTGTGGTTGGGGTGGCTAGTGTTGCCATCATAGTCAGTTTTTTAATATTAATTACGTTCTTACGTATTACCAGTTTCATAGGTAGGAACTAAAACAGTTTAAAGGTGTGTTTTTGTAAGTTGGTGTCCGAAATCTTAAATATTTATGAAGTTTTATTTGTTGACGTATGGATGAGTATGGATGGATGGATGTGTTACTCTCTCACGCAAAAACAGCTTAACAGATTTGAATGAAATTTAGCATTATATTATTTTGTTGTTGTTGTTGTTGTTGTTGTTGTTGTTTATTACGTGGATTAACACATAGGTTACATTTTATCTATATACCATACCTACGGGCAAAGCCGCGGGAGGCAGTTAGTCGATTATAAGCTTAAGAATTTTAATTTCTCAAACAGAATTACATTCATTTACATGAGAAAATAACATTTTTAATTCAGTATAGATACATTTTGGCAATGAGACAGTATTCAAAGTCGTTCAATCGTTTTAATACTAACAAAATATTTAAGACACACCATTCTGTGCAATATCTTCTCAAAATAGCTAAGCTATCCGAAAGAAAGCACACAAGTCACTATTTTTGTATCCTATCTTAGCTACAGCTACTATACCAATGTTCGTTTTCTCTAAATGCTTCAGACCAAAGGCAATCAGAAGGCAATAGAAATTCCCCCCTTGACTTTCCTTCAGCCTCATGTTGACGCGACCCACTCATTACCTCGGCAACGTTTGCCCAACAAACTGAAAGATTATCTACGTTTTAATGCTATTAGATACGTTCTGTTCGATTTGACAGCTATTTAAATTGGTTTTTAATTTTTATACGCTGTCATGTTTGTTCAAATCAAATCAAATCAAAAGGTTTTTATTTCATATGAACTTTTTCAAGCATTTATAAAACGTTATGACTCTAGTTGCACGGTTCCAAGAAGTTGATCTCATGGAGAAGAACCGGCAAGAAACTCCATAGACACTCTTTTTAAAAAGAAGGTATTGTTACATTATTTTGGTAATAATTATGCGAGGTCAATGTAAAAAATTCATGTCTTGAGATGTCAATGGTCAAAGATATAAAAAAAAAAGTGATATGGTAAGTATAATTCTCTAGACTGAACAATACACTGAACTCACATTTACAAAATTATAACAATTGAATAGGGGCGTGAAATACGCCATAATAAAATGCTACAAGCTATGTTCAAGCTAATTTGATAGAAGGAAATATAAATATTATACTCCCTATATACTTACGATAATACGTAAATAAATTTATACTAGGTACCCAATTATATATATATTTCACGTGTTACAAAATTCTTAGTTACATAATATGAATATTGTGTTAACTTGTAAGTTTGTTAATATTATCGTCACAAAGTATAGCGGTGTTGAAACTACGTCGTTCTTGTCAACTTCGGCTACATCATAATGCATCGATTATTATTTACTGTCCACTGTTGGGCAGTTCGTGGTCTATCTATGACTTTTTGGTCACTACTCCTCGTAATTTCACTTTTAACTACGTCAGTTTAAGTTATAGTTAATTTTTGCTACTACAAGCACTTACTTTTGGGAGCAAGAAAGCCCAAAGTGTACTAGGAATGTCCTTAAATACATATATACGAAACAGAGAAGTAAATATACAATAAATACTCAGATAAATTTTAAAATTTAACTTCCTACAGCAAATTTTCCGTCAATAAAAGTACACAGATTAAATAAGTATAAAGTATAAGGTGAAATTCGTCTGTTTACGGCGGCTTCAGGCGAGGTGTCAGATTGGAGTCAATTTAATTTGTATAAAATGGAAATGCCTCCCGTCTGCTCAATCTGAGGGGAGTGTGTTTTTTATTTAATATTTTTTTTTATATAATAATATTTATTTGATATAGCAGGTAGGCTGTTTGGATTCAAAAGAGGTTGACGTAAATACGTAATTTTTTTTTTAGTAGCCTGTAGCGTCCTGCACGGCAAAGGCCTCCCCACTCTTCTTCCACACCTCTCTGTCTCCAGCTCTCAGGGACCAGTCTTTCTGGAAGGCGTCCAGGTCATCTTGCCATCTGCGACTGGGCCTGCCGCGTCGCTTTTTGCCCTTATCTACGTGGGACCTATTGGGTCGTGATTTTGGCCTATTGATCATCTGGCATACGGCAGATGTGTCCAGCCCAGTTCCACTTCAGCATAGCAGCTTTACTAGTGACATCAAATACTTTTGTTTTGGAACGTATGGTGGTAGGTAGGTATTCCTATATACGCTATTAGGCAATGTGAAAGTAATCAGATGGAATTCTGTGATAGTGTGATTTTGATGGCAAGAGTCCGATATAATCGCTAGATTTCAGGTATAGGACAAACGTAACATAATTACTAAATTTTCCTTTGATTTTTAAAACTTTATAAATACCGTTACCAAAGAAAAGTGCATTCTTATTTTTTATTCAAAAACAAAACACAATACCGTCACAATAGGATCAGTGTCGCAGGTGCATTTGTAAAGTCAAATTCCCACTTACAGAAATACTCAGACCTGGGCTATCTACTGGCCATACACTCCATACAGATATTTGTTTCCGTGACGCTAAAACAAAACCCTGGAATAATCTCGATGTCCAGCGTTCCACAACAGTGCGGTTTTTAAGGCATTTTCTGCCTCGCACCACCGCTCTGTGGAACTAGCTGTCGCCGGCGGTCTTTCCGAACCGTTACGACGTGGGAACCTTCAAGAGGAGAGTATATTCTTTATTGAAAGGCCGGCAACGCATTTGCACGTCCCCTGGTGTTGCAGATTTCCATGGGCGGCGGTAATCATTTACCATCAGGTGAGCCTCCTGCCCGTTTGCACCCTTATTTCCATAAAAAAAATCGTTTCGTCATTATTATACAAATTTATATGTTATTTCTCAACACTGTATACTTTCCAGTTTAGAAGAAAGTTGGCATACTTACTAGAATCTCAGACTGAAGTTCCTTATTGTAATTTGTACCTACTTACTATGTTTTAATTTGTATTTATTTAATAGATACTTTTATCTATGGTGTTTCTTGCCGGTTCTTCTCCATAAGACCCTCTCTTTGAAACCATGCAACTAGTTTGACAATTCAAAAGCACCTGTAATACTGGTGTACTGGAAATAAATGATTTGAATTTTGAAAATATATTTGTCTTGTGGGTATTTTGATAGTTCGAAATTCAAACAGATCCTTGTTGTATGTTCCATCTTCTTCATCCATCGTCATTGTTATACTGGTTACTTTGCTAGATTTAAAACGATAACTACAAAAATAGCCTTTTATTCCGATTCGTATGGAAACAGCGACATTCATACGCGCGACACAGAATCGATCGGGACGTAATGTAATTTATAAGAAAACCTCGGCGTCTCAACGTTTTATTTGAAAAGTAATAACAAGTTATAGATAAATCTAGAAGATTAACTCTGTATTATTCACCAAAATAACCTAGGTAAACTGCCTCGTTGGTCTAGTGGTTGTACAGTGCGACTGCCGAGCAAGAGGTCTTGGGTTCGATTCCCAGGTCGAGCAAAGTGTTATTGGGTTTTTCTATGATATTCTCAGTAGCAGCTCAGAGTTTGGATTTGTACCCGGTTTATATGGGACCTAAAAAACATACCGGCGAAACGTCGGTTTTAGTACACCTCTGCCTAACCCTTCGGGGACGACAGGCGTGATGGTATGTATGTATGTATAACCTAGGTACCTGTGGCCAGTTATAGACTTTGATTTGGAAAGTAATTGTTAAGTGAACATTTTAACAGAACTCCCCATTTTTATAATCCCGGTCTTGGGGCACATGTTACTCCATAATGCAAAAACAGCTGATTGGATTTGAATACTTGGCAAACACATAGTTTATTAGTAGGAATAACACACAGTTTACTTTTTATCAATACATGACGCTGGAAAAAACTAGTAGTAGAATACTTAAATTTTATATTCACAAGAAATTGCATAAATAATAAGATGCTACAATACCTTTTCTATTGCAAATTTCTAGACTATTTGCGAGATTAATTAGGTATGTTTAATAAACGCAAGAACCAAATTAAAACATTTGAAGGTCTTATGTACCCATTTTTTTAGTGTTTCTACTCAAACGGTGAAGGAAAACATCGTGAGGAAACCTGCATTCTCGAGAGTTTCTCGATGGCATGTTAAGTCTGCCAACCCGCAGTAGGCCAGCGTGGTGGACTATAGCCTAATCCCTCTCAAATGAGAGGAGACCCGTGCCCAGCAGTGGGACAATAATGGGTCAATCATGTTAGTAGCTTCACGTAAATCAACCTTCTGGATGTTCTTCTCATGTGGTAATGAGGTGTGTCAGATCAGACAGAAATCGTCTTTATCGCCACAATTGTGGTTCTATTTTGCGCACGATTCATTTGAATGCTACACCGAGCACCGCAATTCATAACCGAGAGAACTCCATGAATTGAATTTAATATATTTTTACAAATTCCCAGCTTTACAGCTGCATAAATATTTTGTTTGAAACTTTACGCAACTTGTAAGTTTTATGAGTAAGTATATTTAAAATAGTTCGGAGCAAAAAGTATTTAAGTTCCTATTCAAGATGTTGTTGTTGTATGACTGGCTAGCGGTGGACTAATTTGCACTTTCGGCTTCGTTGAAATTACGTGCCTAAATAAATAAATAAATATAATAAATATCTGTGGACATTATGACAGGGCCATCTAGTTCCGTGGTAAGCAACGAGGCTTGTGCTACGGATACTAGAAGGTTGATATACTACATATATACTTTTTTTTTTGTAAACATATACATGTTATACATAGATACATCCATGACTCGGATACAAATGTTTATGCTCATCACAAAAACATTTGTCCCTACCGGGATTCGAACCCGGGACTCGTAGCACAGAAGGCAGCGTTAACTAACGCTGGGCTAATCGGGTCGTCAAACCTGAAATCAAAAACATGTCGAAATAAAATATAAGTATATGCACTCAGGTTACCTTATTGTTTCAACATGCGTAGATAATTTTGAGAGATATATAGGTATACATGTATAATAAAATATTTACGTCATTTTAATTTCGTATTAGTAAAAACATAAGTAAATAAGTTTTCGATGAAATGTATGTTTCTTAATTGGATTTCATCAGCGCAGTCCCGTATAAACTAAACTAATGTCATCTAAAGACTACAAAATTACTAACAGACAGGACACAATTTAGCTAGACCAAGCGGCTGCCTCCAAGCGAAATTAAATGACGCTGCATTCGCAAAGAAAATGCAATCACCGCCCTGGTATATTCCCCGATGCAAATCTCAATTTCCGAGTCAGTGTGCCCCGCTATTCCTTACGCTAATAAAACGTGCACCAAACTGAGATGCTGTTTCGCTCGCTGATGAACGCCAAATAACGTTATGACAGCGCACGCCGCCATTTAACGCCTATTTGGTTCCAATTTCAAATCTCCCGCGCTCCCCTGCGGTTCCGGACACAAACGGGGCACAGATAATAGCGTTTTGTCTTATAAGTTTAAATGGTTTTCGGTCAGCATCGGATATTAAGTTAAAAATATGTTCAGAATACGCTGCTTTACGAACTACAATTTTAATTAAACCAGTATACTCATCAAAGTTTGAAACATAAACCGCTTGCATAGGAGTTTTATCCAAATCAAATTTGGATAGACTGCGGAATGTGAATGGCGAACAAATAGGAATAAAAATTGTTAGCTTTGGCTGGAAAAAGGAAATAAAAGAAATCAATATGGCCGAAACAGAGAGGGGTAAGCCGCGGAGCTCTTCGTCGCACTAAGGTTATTCTCTGAAGCTAGAATGAATGGAGTACGAATTGGACTATAACACAGTGTTTACGCGAGAAAAATTTTAAACCACCTATTAGACTTATGTAAATAATAAATAAAATACCTTATATACAGAAGATACCGTTGAAATATACGTAGTACTCAATTATATCATTCTAATATAGAGTCCCATGTTGGGCGCCAATGTTTGACATAAATCGTTGCAACTTTTCTCTTTACGGGAGAACCAAAGTCAATCTGAAGCCATCTAAACAAATCGAACATTGTCTGAAGCGATTTCTTTTATTCGTAGTGCCGCGATCGCGTCCCGAATTCCGATACACGAATATCCGTTCTGCCATTTTGGCGCGCGGGCGGCCGGAAACCCAAGGATATAAAGTTTCGCGCGCCTTTCTGCCCGCCATGACACTTTTCAATATTTTTACTCTTATTTACCGCTATTATTTATGTGCGCCATTCTTTGGCAGGGGAAACCGACTGTCTATATTGTCTGTTGTTGGTTTTCTATCGCTGTGTCCTTTATGTTTTGTTTGTGTTGACCTCTGATATTTTTGTTTGGGGGCTGATGTTTTTTCTAAAGAAGAACTTCATCCTAGTATTTGTGGAATATCTTATTTGGTCTGCAAGAATAAAGTGACGTAAATATCCAAGTTAGGTTTTTTCTAAGTAGCTATGGGGACCAACTTATATTTACATAAAAATAATTATGATTTTAAATTGGGATATATGATTAAAGCTTTTCACATATCTAACGTGACTAAGTTCTATCTGATTTATAATAATTGCGAAGATTTGTATTATGATTGTAGTTTACTCAAAGTGGTCGTATCATATGGCTGTGGCTGTACATTTGGCTTCTGTGTTATCGGTCTCGACTTCTTACTATTTTAGTAATGGCCTGTGGTCCTACTTTTACTTTGTTACTGATCTGGGTGTATGAAAATAGCATTTGGAAACAAAACTATTTAATTTCACGATATTGTTAATCTCCGTATCTGCACTTAATCATAGATTATGTGAATAATCCAAAACATCGAGATTAAAATCATAATAAATATTAATCAATATACCACAATTTATTTCCATTTCTTATATTCGAGTTTTATATGAAGTAATTTATTTGACTGTCTAGCAATGATTGCACAAGACATCCAAATAAATTACTTACGTAAGATTCTTCACGCACGCTTGTATCTAGATACGTAATTTTGTAATAGAACCTTGTTACTTTTTTAATAGAATTCATTCAATAATTGATATCAATAACTCCGGATTCAATAGTGATTATCATCTGTACACGACTAAGTCTAAATAAAGACATCTGTCAAACTCTCCCAAGAGTGTCCCCTGCCATTCATACTCGTACGTAATCGCATAGAGGTTTAAAAAGCTAAGTTTCGTCCCCAAACTGGTCCAATACGGTTTTTATTCGGACAGAATGGCTCCTTTCACGTCCATCGCTGCGTAAGTTGGTCACTTTGCTGAGAAACTGATACTGGATGTGTTAGCAGCGTGGTTTGTTAATAGATAAAATTTAAGAACCAATAGTAGCGATGTCGATATGAACTTCGAATGAGTATTTATTAAAACATATTATAAACATATATATATATTATATGGATTTATATATATATAATATATATATAAATCCATGTTAGTTTTGAATAATGGATGTGAGGAAGGAGGATTTTAAAGAGCACTAATCTTTGTTGCTTATCGTCAGGGTAGCTGGCGGTCAAGAGTAAACCTATTGATAATTCAATAAAAATTAGGGATTCTAACTACAACTCCTTGTCACTTTGTGTTGGTATCGCAAAAGTGTCAAGTGTATTAAATATCTGGAAACAAATTAAAAAAAAAACAGTATATTCCATTCTCAATAAAATCTTATCACAATTTATTATGTCGCTGAAATAACTAGATCTTTGTGAACAAGCAATGGGGATACACAAATAGGACTATGAACACGAGACTTTTATACGTTCATCCGATTAGACTGTCGTATATGCTTATGAGCTCTTTGTCGTGCGTTTTTGTCGTCGCATTTAATCGCAGCGATCGTGCGCAACCGTGCGTCAACGCTTACGAGTGCTCAAAGCGAACGGTACAATGTGTGCTTTTTATTATTTTGTATCGGAATTTTCTGAAGTGACGTCATTGTATAGGTAATATGTATGGAGAATGAGATTCTAAGCCTCTTTTTATGATTATATATGTATTTAATGTTGGGGCTTGAAGGTTCTCGAGTGACAACCGCGAACTGGAAGACGCAGCGTGGGTAGGCCTCCGGCAACGTTGACCGGCTGGAATCCGCTGGATGCAGGTGGCCCAAGAAATCTTTGGAGGAGGCTTTTGTCCAGCAGTGGACGTCATCTAGATGACATGATGAATTAAAAAGCAAGTAGGTACGTAGGTAGTGAAGCTGTGATGCAATTGGTGTAAGCAGCTGTGGCCTATGAAGTCAAAAGTTTCAAGAACGACTTTTCTTAGTTTTATGATAGATAGATATGTGTATTTACCACATTCTGAAACGATGGAGGAGAACATTCTGAGGAACTTCAGGTTTCCTTACGATGATTTCCATCACCATTTGACCTGAAAGATTTCCTTGGTGGCACGTATAGCCTACCTACCTAGCCCAATGTATGTGCATTTGTGCATGTGTGTGCTGAACTTCAAACAAATGAGAGACCTGTGTCCAATAGTCGAACAGTAAATGCGTTGATTAGTCGACATAGGTACAGTCTAACAAACTAATAGTCTAATAAACATGCAACTATCGACCGAAACATGTGTGGGCGTAAACCAATTAGCTTGTTAGAGTGTACAAGATGACATCATACTACCTATCAAAACAAATTAAATAAAGAATAATAAACGTGAGATGTGTCTTCGATTCCTCGGCCGAGTACTTTAATTTTTCAGCTATGATGTCCCTGAAGTGAATTCTACTGCTTTGAGAAACTTCAAGATTAGCTTTAATTAAATAAATAAATAAATAAATAAATAAATAAATATTCCTGGACATTATGACACAGCGCCATCTAGTTCCGTGGTAAGCAACGAGGCTTGTGTTACGGATACTGGTTGGTTGATATATATACATATATACTTTTTTTTTTGTAAATACATACATATTATACATAAATACATCCATGACTCGGAAACAAATGTTTATGCTCATCACACAAACATTTGTCCCTACCGGGATTCGAACCCAGGACCCATAGAACAGAAGGCAGCGCTAACTACCGCTGGACTAATTGGGTCGTCAAAGGGTAAGCTTAGGGTAAGCTCTTTGGTTTTATAACGACTTTAAGTATCCTTCATGAAAGCTGCGTTTGTATATAAGCGGTCTACATGGTTATAAGACAAATGCTTCTACACACTAAAAGATGTTTTCACTTCTAAATGGCGTTTGTACCTTAATTGTGATGTAGGTAATACCTATTTGTAACATTATAAATTTTCATTATCATTAACCTATTTGTTCCAAATGCGAATGTTTTGAACTTATCATAGGTATATTTACAAGTTTTGTATTGTGAGCAAATAAATATTATCTTATTTTACATTCTTCTACGCTGAAGTTCGTCTATTTACATCTTCTGCAAGTTCTTGTTGCGCTTAGCCTAAAGTTAAGATTAAGTTATGCTTTAAGCAGCACTGCCACCTATTAAGGCTCTTATGGCAATACAAGTTTGATAGCAGAATTGGTGCAGTACTCGGGCGATGGACTTAACTGCAGCGTGACGCGAGTTCGATCTCCGCACCGAACAAATATATATAGCTGTATAGCCTACAGGAAGTTATCCCAGGTTTGGGTGTTTATGCATTGTGAAAAAACACCCACGACACAGGAGAAATTCTATAAAAAACATGTTCTTCCTACTCATCGCTAAGACGAACTAAGATATTCTCACCAAACCCCAGCTAATTAACCACAAACCAACAAAATAAATACAGAACAGAACTTTCATAACAGTGTAGGCAGTAATTCAATTACACGCCCACAATTCATAATAAAAGAGCCTTTATCGAATTACAGAGCGTTTTGCACCCTGCCATTATGCGAAGAATCGTCACAAACGAAGTATTGTCAGGGACACTAGGTGCCATTGTCTGTGTTATCGTTCCACGTCGGTTTTTGCCGTCTCTCTTCCGCTCAGCCTGTGTTTGGTACGTAGATGCGCAAGTAGGCAGATTTGTGGCGGTTCAGTTTGATTACTCTTGTTTTTATGTGAGTTTATACGCTTATGTTTATAATAATAATTGGTGGGATTATACCCCCTAACCCTCTCTTAAATTGATATTTTTAAAAACCTTCCTTTGCCTATACCTTTAGTACCTGCATTATAAATATTTAGTAATATATAAATATAAGTTTTTCCGTTGTTAACTTATGTTGACTACACCTGTGGCTACTGAGAGTTGGATTATCAGGCAATACCTCTTAACTGCCTCTGCATAACCCCTTGAGGATATAAGCATGATAGTATATATGTAGATAAGTATAACATGTCAAATAATTAAACATTCGATCATACTTTTTCGATTAAGTAATTACGTACGTTATATCAAAAGTTATCGTCGACGAACGACGATAAAAAAAATTTCGTATTTATTTGGGCACTATACAGATTCAAACTAGAATTCTATATTTTAAACTATTTTTTTATTTCTCCCAGAAGTTTCATCAGTATAGGCAGAAACCAATCAACCAAATTCCAGTCTGGGTACATTTATTCATAGTCATCATTGATTGTCGACCTCACGCCCTTACAAAAACTTATCGCGACATTTGTTCACTTTTTATTTTCACTACAATATTTATACACCTTGGCAAACATAATATTACACTTACAAATAAGTGTTAAGTTCTTATTTTAATGTTAATAGGGTTGCATATTGTGTGGGGTTTTGTTCCTTGTGTAGAGGGTTTTGTGGGTTTTTATAGGTATGGTTGCAGCGGAAATAAGCTTCTTTGTGTGACACTATCGTATCGGATCGTCAACCGCTTCCTTTCTGAAGATTATTGTAGACGCCAGAGCAAATAAAACTTATCGGCCAATGTTTGAATATTCGTTTTTTGGGCCCATGTTGGGTGTTTTCTTTTGTAAGTACCTACAGCGGTGGTCTATTTTAAATTTATTAATTTTGTACGTAGAATTTAATTTTGCTTGCACTTTTTAATCTAGATTTGGACAGGTCTGTCTATCTGCTTTGGATTTTTACATAAAATGAGGTTACACATGGAGTGACTAAGCTGACTGACTTATGATTGAGATGGGTTCAAATTCAGACTATCACCATAAGTAGGTACAATAAGGGAATATTGTATAAGGACTAGTCTTTGACTTTAAGACAGGAGTTATCTAATAATTGTTTATCCAGAGGTAGATAAATATATTGGTAAGCTAACAGGTTATAAATAAACAAGTTATATCGTCACTAATGTATTCATTATCTCTCATCGTCTTTAAATGCCCCCGGGAAGAACAGTGTCAGTTCTAAGCCAAAACCATCAAAAACAATGCCACCCCTACAAATATTCATTTCTCCAACTAATGGATTTAGTAGAGCAGATATTGATACTGGCTAAAATCACATATATTGAGGTCTGAAATCGTTTTTTTTAGTTTACTACGTTAGTTTACCGCGATATAATATGCTGTTCCTTCATGCTGTTTCTTCTATAAATCCTTCCGGGTTTTCTCAGGATGTTTTCCTTCATTGTTTCAGCGAGTGAATAATTAATAAGCACATCCCGTGGCAGCCCGTGACCATATAATTCAACATAAGCATATTTTGTAATATTCAGAACAACAAATAACAACAAACAACCGTCCAAAAATATACGAAAAGTAACACAAAAAGTTCGGTCGCCGGGTGTCATGGCGGCAGGGGCGCATAATGGCAATTTTTCGTATACACAGCGTCAATGCGATGAATGCGAGATGTCGCGTAAACGGCCGCCGACGTGCAAATTTGACGCCTTTGTGTCCGTCAGCCGCGTGCGTGACCTGCATTCTAGTTCGCGGCCGAATTCCGTAGTGTTATGGGAATCGGTTGCTATAAGATGCTATACGGAAAGAAGACGATGGTAGAAACACCGCGAGCAAAATGGTCAAACTCTTTTTAAGTCAACTTAGAGTCTCTTCACTTATGTTTATAATGATTTATTATAATTATTATCATTCTTTAACTTAGATTCAATTGAAGATTCGGCATTGACAGACATAGACAATAAAACGAAGCTTCTTGTTTGGATTGGCGGCAAGCGACGTTGAAAGAAACTGGTACTCTTCTGTCACTTTAATGTCACAATCAGTCTTCAATAATATTCTCTACAGAGACTAATTAGGTTCCTCATGCCAAAACCACTATTGCATTGTTATAGTTGAAATTTGTCTTTTTTAATGTAAGAAACACAAAATGTGTAGAATTTTCTTTTTAGTAACTTCCGTTCCTACCTTCCAGAAAGTACCAGTAGAATACCATAAAATAGTGGTAGGTAAAGGTTGAATACGAAAGACCAAACCCTGCAGTTCGGCAAAATATCCTGCAAGATTTTTCATGGTCTTCGATTATTTTGTTGATACGTAATAGGCGTTCGCTTTCAATCATAGCGATTTCTGTAGTCACTTTGTCGGGTTATTTGTTTGTGCCCCGAGCGGCCCGTACTCACAGAATGCGAATCAAAGGGTCCGGGATTCGACTCTTGAATATTACGAGATGATTTTTGAAGTAGGCATGTAGGATATTTCGATGTTTTAAGAAAAAATATGTAGGTAATGTAAGTTATATTATTGAAAATTTTGTGGCGATTAATTTTTTATTATGTAAGTTTTTCTTTTCCATTAAGCTAATAAAGCTTTAATTTTAGTGCCCATATTTCATACATTTTTTTTAGCTTACTTGTTTATTAGTATTTTTAAATATTGTCTCTATAAATAAAGGAAAAGGAAATAACCTACCTTATCGCGACGTTTCAACATTGCATTTAAATTGTCCACATCAGTTCAACGTGTTTATTCCTTCGAGCAAACAAGGATTAACAAAAATCGGCATCAATTTAACACTCGATCTTTATATACAGTAAGAGCCAAACTGCAGGACACTTATCCTGAAAATTGCAGGCAATATTTAATTAGCTTATTACTTATCACTGTGAACTGCATACATAGAAAGATAATATCAATTTCTATATGCCCATTTGAAGGTTTGAAAGCTTACAGATTTAAATACGTCTCTTCATAACTGCACCACTCGCAGTAAGTGTAGTCAATTGTCACAATGACCGTCATTTGTCGGCGCCGATATCACACGGGCCCGTTTACCCGACGTTCAGTGTTCAGACATGCCCTCAGCGAGAACCATTCATAATGGACACCTTGCAAATAAAAGGTAGTAAGCGGCAGTAGCCAGAACGTGTCTTACGGCCTTTTGGGTGGGAAGTAGTTATTGGATTCATGCAATTCAGTGGACGGTAAGTGATAGATATGAGTTACAATCTTGAGGCTTTGTGGACTTGGTTTGTGGAAAGGAATTAAGTGATTGCAGACAGCTGAGGTATTCTTCACAGCTTGTAATGGACACAAAAGCAGCCATTCTTCATTCGTCTTCTTGTAATAATATTTGGAGATAAAGGAGCTTTGTAGAGTGAAAGAGTTGAGAAGTTTAGATATGCAGATATTGTTTGAAAAGAGATTGACGGAACAAGTAATATCTATGGTCGAGGCTGAAGAAGCGCTCTAATCAATGTAAGAAGAAAGAAAGAAATGAAATTTATTAGATACATTCAACAACGCACACAATAATACTTCATCAAAACCAGAAACAGCTACCTCAGACTATGAAATATTAAGAATAAAGGTATTAAGTGTCTCACGGTTGTACCAAATTGGACAAAAGAAGAAGTGCATCGTAATAGACGAAAGTCTATACTACCTACCCCAACGAGAGGACTAGGGTAGGTAAATGCAAAAAAAAACAATTCAAATTACATCAGGCTCTATGAATTGCGGCTAAGTACCTTATACTTAGCCGCAATTCATAGAGCCTGATAGATTTGATATAACCTGTCTTAGAACAGGTGAAGTTCTTTTCATGTGGTTTAAGAAAAAACAATAACAACGTTCTATTTCAATGCCTAATATTCAAACTGAGGTTGAAATGGATTAATCACTTATTATTTCTTTCATTTTGCTGAACCTGCAAAATAATAAAGCTAAAAGGACACGCTCACTTGTGCAGAAACATCCGTAGTTAAAAAAGTATAGATTTAATAAAAAAATAAGTATAACATTTTATTGTAGAAAATTTGTTTGATAACATTTTCCTGGGATATAATTTTCAATCTGTCCGTCTGTGGCCGCGGGCGGATTGCATTTTTCCAGTGGTTTTATTTTTTAATCTCCCCAGCTTAACCGTGTTTCAACATATTTATTTAAATGACAGGACTTTGCCAAGATACTTAAATTTTATTCTATATCTATTCAAATACATATTATCCTTCTTTTACCTAGATGCGGCTGAATATAAGTATTTCATACGAAGCTAATTTTAGTTGACATATGTCAATCCAATCCGGTTATTGGGATATCCACTGAATTGTAATTTATTATTATCTGTTTTATAGATTAAGATTACCGTTACAAAACACAGAACATCAAAATGTTCTTAAAATAATCTTTTTTATTTACAGACTTCTTGTTGTCACTGGCAGGCTGGTCACATCATCATCATCATTGCTGGACGTAACCTCCCCTACATGAGAATCATACATGCTCTTAAGTTATCGAAACGTCGGGATTTAAATCTTATATATAAAATTCTCGTATCACAATGTTCGTTCCCGTACTCCTCCGAAACGGCTTGACCGATTCTCATGAAATTTTGTGAGCATATTGAGTAGGTCTGAGAATCGGCCAACATCTATTTTTGTACCCCTTAGTGATATAGGGTTGTCCACCAACCCCTATAATGTGGCAAAACAACGTTTGCTGGGTCAGCTAGTAATATGTATTTACCTACCACGATACGATTTGTAAAAAGATAGTTCCATTTCAAATTGGCGCAAGTACAATAATCAGTAGGTATAATAAAACAAATATAAAAATAAGCATCATAAGGTTTACTTTTGCAACATAATCATTATTTATTTGATAAATACGTTAAAACGCCATCTATGTCAGATTGTGCGGACATTTAACTTATCGGCAATTAATATTTTATTCATGTACAATAAAAAGACAATAATCGCAGTTTATGTTTCGGCCGGGGGCGATTAGAGGCGCGAGCGGCGGGGGACACCCGCGGGATGTTGCTACTGCACATAGGGTGACCACACGGCTACTATGTTAGAGAGACTCTAGAAAATATTGTGTTTGATTAAGTATTCTTGTTTGAATTTTCCGTCTAGTTTCTGAAAGTTTGACGACCATTTGCACATATACGTGCAAGAATTAAAAATAATTTAGTAAAAAATGTTTATAAAATTCAACCAATCACACTCATGCATATAAATGAATCTTTGGAGACAAGTTATAAAAGTAAATGTCGCCGTCGGCTCGCGTTTTGCATTTTACAGTTCATTAAATCTCAAATAAAAATCTAGTTCTCTTAACATCCTGACATTTACTATATTGTTTCATAATCAAGTGGATAAAGCCACGTGTGACTTGGATGCTATATCTTACAAAAACAATCCAATAAATTAAAATTTTCTGAAAATACTGACTTCTTAAACTTTTACAAATAGGTACTAGAATTTGAAATAAAACTATTCGGATTTTATCGCGATACTTTGATAATATTTAATCCCAACGTTTCTGGGAGCGACTTGTTCTCATTTTTCCTAGCTCATGGTCACCCTGTCGACCCCACAAACAAACACCCTTTAGCTACTAATTGCGGAGGTGGCGACGATCTCTATTACATTCACCATAAATCCATAGCTTTAACAAATCACGGCTATCACAGATTTTGGTGGATGGCAAAATACGCCTCGTCACAATTATGGCTTTTGAAGTTATTGGTATTTTAAGCAATGGTTTCGAATGCCATCTTTATATTTATGACTGTCGCTTATGCCAGTAAGATTGTTTACTACTGTAAAATAGATACTTTGGAGATATGTCTTGTAGATATTCTTTTAGGGTTTAGTAGTCGATAAGGGACTGGAAACTGTAATCTAAGGGGATTACTGTTTTGTCAAATTCGTCCGTCTGTATGCTTGTCAATTAGAGGCTTAGATGAGAGTTTTTTATTACTAGAAAGCTATAATTTGGCACAGGTATAAATACAAATTAGTCGCATTGGTGTGTTTTGTGTATTATGTTGGCATGATAGTGGTAAAACAAAGTCTTACAAAAACGAAAATATATTTTACGGATCCTCTCCTTGTGAAGTCTGTCCGAGGCTCCCGTGCTCAGCAGTGGGTTCGAAAATAGATTGATGAGAGATTCAACGTAACTCTTACTTACTCTTTCGTTTGTTAAACAAAGATCCATACAGGTACCTAAATAACAAATACATACCTATCTCTCTATCTGTTAACTAAAACTAAAAACCGTGAAATCCTCCCCCGTTTCCCCGAAACCTCGCCATGTGTGTCCCCCTATTGTTCACACTCGAGTGTTTATTCGCCGATAATTGAGCATGTTTCGTATTTAATCCCGGCCCCTCCTGTTTTTAAAGAAATACTCGCGCCGGTGACTTTTTGAGTGGCTCTCAACGGAACAAATGGCGAACAAGATTTTAATCTTCTTTTTAAATTGTTTCGTGAAGTTAATAAACAGTAAATTGTGTGAAAGTGTCTCGGTATATATTTGGTTTTATTTAAAGTAAATAATATATGCAGCTATAGGACTAAAAAGCTCATATCTAGGCATAGGTATCCTTTCTGACAAACATCCTACTAGTTACGTTAAACTTTGTAGTGACGACTGTCAATACTTACGATGACTATTAATACGAAGTATGTAAATGCCGAGCTGTGGTAGCCTAGCGGTGTGACCAGTGGACTGAGACATCAAAGGTCTCGAGTTCGAACCCAAGGCCACTGAGTTTTCGGAAGTTAAGTGCTTATTTATCACAAGCTCAATCGGTGAAGGAAAACATCGTGAGGAAACCTGCATGCTTGAGAGATTTGTTTTGATGGCATGTGAAGTCTGCCAACCCGCAGTAGGCTAGCGTGGACTATAGCCTAATCCCTCTCAAATGAGAGGAGACCCGTGCCCAACAGTGGGACGTTAATGGGTTGATGATGATGATGATGGTGTAAAAACTTACAATTCTTTTAGAGGTGCAGGTTCAAGAACAAGGTATTCGTCATTCGCACCCTAAATGGAGACGTCTCATCCATCAACAGGTTAATGCTTTTGAAATTGACCGCCTCGAGGAGCTCGACCAGAAAAGAGACGAGCTTAAAGCCCGACCACCAGTGGCATACACCCATAACTACGTCAATGGGGTGCTGACGTGGGAATCTTGTGGGAATAGGTTCTAGCGCACTTGGAGCAAAGTGCGCTAGAACCTATTCCCACAAGATTAGATATGCGAGTCACCAAAGAGCGCATCAAAGGGTAGAACGACTACACCCAGGAACTCAGGATCTAGTCCATTAATAATAGTCGCTGTGGCCGAAATCGGCCAGAATGACATCATCATTCGTCATAAAAATGTGATACATACGAACGATGCTCTGGGAAGTTCTTCCCGCTAAAGACAACGAGAACCACAAAATGATGGACTAACTTAAAACATTGATGAATGAAATGGCATGAAAGATAGCATGGTTATAAAGGGCCCCTACTTTTTAACCACTTATGGAATGATGGCCTCACGTATGGAAAGAAAATGTACCAACTATAATAGCTAACAAATGACGATGAAAGTGTGATAATAAACAATGATTTATTCTATTTATTTTGGCTGAGATTTATATTGGACTGCTTTGCTCGACAATAGACTAGTTAAGCATTAATTGTTTCAAGTGTTCTCGTAAGTTTAAGGTATGTTTTTGGTTGACTTTTGTTTTGTTAGTGAAAAGGTTTGGTAATATAAATTTTGTTCCAATTTAGGTGTTACTGTTTCTTTGATTCGGTTTCGAGAATTGTCATTTTTCATGTGGAATATTTGGTGGGCATGACTATGTATTAATTTAGATAGGTAACTACATATATAACCTATATTTAATAAAAATATATCAGGTGTTGATTAATTGATGAAAAAATAAAATAAACAAATAATTGTATATCGTTTATTATTCGTACCATATAAAAATCAAACATTCGTTGAATGTAACTTAAAACTTCAGGAAACTTATAAACTTATATTTCAACAATAACATAATATCAACAACATTTATTTCATTCATAATAATATATAAACATTGGCGCTAAACTATTAAATAAGACCAATTAACTTTAACTAGCTATTTAAAAAAAATATCCGGTGGGTATCTAAACTAATTCTATAAAAAAAAAAATCCCTATCAAAATTGGTTTCGGCCTACAACTTCAATAGCCGGAAGTTTCGGCGAATTTACACCTATTTGTCATTACATCGCTCTCAAAATATTAACCTCTACATATAAGTAATATAAACAAAACATTAAAATTAAACAAAATTATAAAAACGGGTTACAGTTCCAGAAATATTTTCATAACAGAATATTATGAAGTCTTAGTCTATAGTTTTTAAACAAAACATTTAAGTATAGACATTATTTACTTAATCAATTATTTACAATTTTATTGATATTTACAATGTTAGAATTATTAAGCTTAATTTACACTTCTCGATACCGCCACCGTATCGATATATTTATATCGATAACATGTATTTCTCGGCTTTCGCTTTTATTGACATCACTAAGTTATCAATCAAGATGCGAAAACATATCGAGAGCGGAATGATGTATACAGTATAATAATATAATATAAACTATCTCGTTTTCAATGTTTTCTTACTTTTAAGTTTTAATATATTTTTCGGTTACATTTTTATTTTATTGCACTAGAGTTTTATATGTGATAAGATTGATGCATTGTAGTTAAGCTTCTTTTAAAATAATGTCGATTAATACAAAATAAAGCGACACTAAAAAGTATGCAGTGTGATAAAACATAACAGTATTATTTTTTATTGTTACTGCGTTCAAGTAACTATTGGCGAAAAAATACTAGTAACAACCAATTACATGGTACTGGTGAAAAAGAACGGTAACACTGTGTATTAATTATGTTTATAACATAGTATTTTTTTATAAAATTGACATTCATTTGCCTAACTAACGTCTAGTAATTACACAGTTGAAGAATATATTCTATGATATGTGAGCTATTCGAAGTGCGTGATGCTCCGCACGAGAAACTATAAGTAGGTACATTGCACGTAACAGTAACATTGATTGCACAAAATCGTCATTCAGCACTCACGTCAAAAATTCACGTCACAGTCAGCACCATTCTTCAACATTTGAAGACCCATACAAGCACAATAGATCAAATTTATTTAATCATACAATATTTCACTGTTCACCATTAAATGAAACTGGTCACTGATAGCCGAAAGTTATTCGTCGGCCGAATTCGATGTCTCATCCCTATTATGCACGGTGTTTTCTACAAAAAGTCAAATCCTTCCATTCAGTCTTACACGCTGTCGGGTGAGCTGCTCTCGCGCTCTTGCACGGAGGTGGAAGGCCGCTCCCAGTGCGAGGGCCAGACCCTCGCGGCCGGGAGCGCAACCGGCCTTCAGATGACGTGTTGAGGCGGTTCTTCGTCACTCTTCATGAGGACGTAGGCAACAGGGCGCTTGACGTCAGCGGGGGGAGGGGACGGTGTCCGGCGGGGGGGACAGCCACAGGGGGATAGAGCACTGCCGTATAGGGCGCTACTGTATAATGCTCCTCCATAAAGGGCCTGCGAAACGAACGAGGATATGTTTTTATTTTCTTATATTGTAATTCTTATCGGTGGAGTGTTAATATTCGAAGAAATGGGTATCCCAAGACTATTAAGCAAATACAAGAAGTTCCTACAAAAATTGCAGTAAAAAGTTGCGTTGTACATCTGTGAACGTTGGTAAGAACTGATGTTGGTTTAACGACTAACAATCTCCACATCAATATTAGAAATAATATTACGAGAGAATATAATCGTATGATACATTTTAAATACTATAAAGTAAAAAAAAATAATGTATACCTTATTGTAGATTACCTGCAAGTGCGCCAGCTCCGCAGCCAACTTCCCATCATCGGAGGGTATCTTCGCAAACGGGTAGAATGGATAAGGCAATGGTGGGAATAATGCTCTGCTCAGCTCCGGCTTATCCGGCAACAAGTGATGTGGCATCGAATGCAACTGTGGATGTACCGGGTGCGGTACCGACGGTGTCACCAGTCTTGGTACCGGCGCCATTAACCCGCTAATGCCGAAACCAAATTTTGGTTCCTTCTTCACAAGCGGTTTCGGCTTTCGTCGTGGCCTGTATTTGTAGTCAGGGTGTTCTTTCATGTGTAGTGCCCTGCGAAAGAAAAAATGTTTTGTCAGCCTTGAATATAGATAGCTTCAACCAGAGTCTAAGTAAGACGTAAATATAGGCTAGTAATAGATATAGAGACCAATAATATGGGGGCTTATTTTCATCGCACGATTTCAGAATAAACTTTATCTATGGTGTCATTCACATTACAAGTGTGGTCCTGCACGTAGGCCCCAGTGTATCCCCGTCACACTTGAGCAAACATCAACACTTCGAGTATTATCAGCAAAAACAAACGCGGAAGATATCTGACACCTCTGAAATTGAAATCATAACTCAATTCGTTTTACAATACTAAGTTTAGCGACAAAATGCCACAATGAAACGCCGCTGGGCGATATAACATTATTATTTATGCAATAAAGCGTGCAATTGTCGCGAACGCCTGGCCGCCCTTAAAACAACAATGTCGATTCAACAATGCGCGGATTATTGCATTGTCCCAGTCACAATCGGGTATCTGTGTATACCACTGCACTATATGCATTCGAAATGCAAGCAAAATTGGATTGTATTGTTACGATACAGGGTTGAATTTGCGATATGTGTATGTGTGTTTATGACGTGTAGTGTTGGGAATGAGTCGACACTGCGTCCGATTATGCGAGCTTTGTGATAGAATCGCGATTGTCAGCGAGTCGATTGTAATTATTCGAGTGGACCACGCTGGCGGATGATAGTTCATCATTGCGCTGAGGTTGTGAATGCGAATGTTTGTTGAGTTGATTGTGTAGCGGATTTAGCTTTATTTTTTTATTTAATTATAGATGAATGCTACTGTGTTTACAATTATATCTTTTGTTGTTGTAAGTGTTCCGTTGTGCGCAATTACTATAATGTAGGTACTAGCTGCGGAACTTATTTGAAAAACTTGTTTGTTTTTCGGGGGAATCTCACTATGCCCATAGTGAGATTCCTCGCTCAAATTGAGCTGCCCGACTGGGGAAGTACCTCCGCCTTACAGAAAACCGCAGTGAATCAACAATGGTTGTCCATCTGAGAGTGAGTAAGGTTACCAGAGCTTTTCGGGAGTGACTATTCTGACAGCATGGGCATTCCATTTGCTGTCAGTTTAGTAATTCCCTATTTTAAGAAACCAAAACGGTTTCTGCAGGGGTGTGCAACGCGTTTGCAAGCCTTCAGGTGTTGCAAATGTCCATGGGCGGCGGTGATCACTTACCATCAGGTGAGCTGCTTACTCGTTTACCCCCTTATCACAATAAAAAAAAGAAAAATATACGATATTCTATAAGAAAGTTTTCGTCATGGTTATTATTCTTTGCAGACAAAATATGTCCTATCGCACAGTTTCCCATGATAATAGGTAAAACCTACAGAATACAACGGGCTAGGATTCTTCCACCACTTCTGCCTAGTGCACGTTTGTTTGTGTTTATATGTCTTGTCTATACTATAACTATATAGTAATATAGCACGCCATTGCAATTTTTTTTTTGTTATTCATTGAAATAATTGTGAATCTAGATTAAAAAAAAAGTACTTTTTAAGGTTTTTATCGCGGTGTGTTGATATTATTGAATCCCCATGTTTCAGATCACTTACAGCATCCAATGTCACGGGCAGACTAGGGAATGTCTCCGTAAAAAGTAGTTTTGAATGTATAGAAAATCAGTACATATGTTGGAATTTATAATTATTTAAGTAGCCTATATAGTCGAAGAATCAGGTTATTTATTAACCATAATAACCTTATTTTTCAAAAGTAATTATATAATAACTTCTTAAGAAGTAATGTTCAATATCTATCGTCTTTTTAAAAACTCCATTTATCTTATAACAAAATTTTCCATAGACAAGTAGCCACCAATTCACACTAAACAGTTTTATCAGCATTGACAGAAACTGGTCTATCTTCCAAATAAAAAAAAAGCCGGGGTCGTCGAACTTAGCACTATCACTTCTTTCATTACAGTTTGTTAACCAAATAAACACGGTATCGTAAGGAAAATAACACAATATCTTTGGTCAAGAAAAAACCTATCCAAGTTTTTTTATCGGACACGTTTTTGGCGTATTTTTTCTATGGAGCTAATCGAATTCGGTAAATATCGATATATTTATATGATACGATTCTCGATATCAACGATCGCTTTATGTGTATATTGAATTTGGAACGTCAATAAGAAATTATTGAGTTTTATTAATATTTTTTTTATATAGAGATAAGTGTTGTGTGATTGTGGTGCTTTCTGATGTAAATTGATTTTTATGAAACAAAAACACACTAGTCAAACTTAGTAAATCCTTTTAGTTTTCGGCTTTACGCAAAGTTTCTAGCACAGCAGTAAATATAAATTTAATATCAATCAATGAGAATTAGGTCGGTTGCATGTTGGATGGAGGCGTTTACGTCCGAATTGGTCGGGCACGTACAAATTAACTCGATTTTACGAGTACTATGATACTTAGTGGTTGAAACACTTAATGTACTTAATAGATATTTTTCACTACACCTGAGACCTCAATTGGCAAGTCAAGCCTTACTGTCTCGACGATGTTCTTGATGAAAGTTATTGTTGATCCTGGTTTAAGAACAGTAGTTTTAGAAGCAAACACTTAGTATGTTAGGTTGTTCAAATTAATACAAAGAAAAAAAGGACAGCCGTAATAACGCTGCCATAACCGGCCGTCAAAAAATTAGTCGTCAAAGAAGTTTCTTTGAAAAAGGAACTCAGCTTTAAGAATACAATTTAAAAATCATATATCAATGGCCACCCAATAATCTATGTCTCCAAACATTTTTAAACTTGGAACGTCATGTTGTCTTCCCGCCGTTATCGGTCAGCACAATGGCGTTAGAGGCGCGCCTGTGTTTGCGCTGCATACTTATTTTTATCGAATTGTTTGATCAATCGATATCATCCGAGGATTCAATAACGGACACTAAATAACATTCGATAGCGTTTGTCTGGCTTCGATAAAATTGAGCAATCGTTTTATCGAATAAGTCATTTCTGTATTTTACATACTTGAGGGGTTCGTGAGTAAGAATAATCTGTTAAGCTACTCCTGTTGAGGTCAGACTATGGATGGGTGATTCTTGGCTCCTTAAGACCCCTTCGTGCTTCAGAGATATTTTAAGTCGTCAATCCCGGTTGTCGGTTGAAGAGCGGGCGTTTTTGGGGGCTGTCTTTATTATCGACGTTCAAAAAGAGCCAATTAAATTTTGCCTACTTTGAATTAATTATATTTTGACTTTGACTTTGCTAATTGTAGGTGGTCATAAGAAGACTTGGTATTGGCCAGTTATAGAGTTGCGGAGGTCTATTATATAAAACCTGGATATTATTATACTGGTATTCAGATGTATTTGTGTAGACTTGTAGTCAACCTACCATAATTAGCATGAGGTACGAAAAATTACAACACATTTGTTCTTTAGTGTCGCATGTAATAGGAAACCCCTGTCCTTATCTCGGCATGAATCGAAATTCTAAGCTACTGCTGTCGATTTCATAGAAACACCGAGTATAGTATAGTTCGACTTGAGAATCGAACCTGATAACTGACGCTCGGCAGTCATGCTTTCAACTATATGACTAATGATGCAATACCGAATAAGAATAATACATACATAATTATTGTTCTTGTAATATTTAAGGCTTCCCGAATTAGGTAGATAAATAGAATAGGTATGTATGCTTTATTATAATATACCAAATTATTAAATTTCATTTATATACCTCGTTGTTTATAAATAAGGGTTAGTTTCAGAATCTCACTTACTCCAGGAAAAACGGTTATGTCTCCGGTTTTAAAAGTTACAATGAAAATATTCTGACCCACTTTTACGTCGAACCTAGAACCTCCCATTTTGGCTAGTTTATAGACTAATGAAATCTGTCTGTTTGATGTAAAATTTATCATCCACGTTGTTCCTTTTGATCCGTGTTTTCATTTTAATAAAAAAATATGTAGTGCAAGAGGTAAGACATTTTTTACAACTGGTGGAGTAGTATTAAACTAACATCTCCATAGATACAAAGAAATGTCAAAACTGGTGAGTAGCGAAATACTTATTACAACTTACATCATCTTTTAGTAAAACTGGTCCTTCTTTCCAAATACATGTTCAAGGAAAACGTTAAATTGGTCCTTATCTACGCAAATATACACAGCAGATAAGCCCTATAGCCCTAGGCCCACGTGGATTCAAACAAATGCGAATACAATGGGCTTTGTACCATCACCATAATTTATCAATATGTGCTATAATGTGGTTATCATTGACAAATACATAAGTTGAAATAACTGTGGTGATTTACAAAGACTGCTTTGTACGTCAGTAGGCTATTGATTTTCCTCAGTGAAATCATTTTGTCTGCTATCTCGACTTCAGTCAATGGTAAGTGAAGGATTGTTTGGTAAAGACATGTGTAGGTACTTATATAAATACTGAAAATATATATACAGTATGAGTTTCAAGTTTACACAAGTAAAGTGTTATTTTTTTATTGGTCCTTAAGGTTCTGTTATTAATTGTGGACATATAGATAAGAGTTAAGAGCATATTTTTTTCAATGACTAATGACACGTAATGGCATAAAAAATGCTATTCATCACAGACATTTTACCTAAAATATATATAAACTATGGTATATCTTAGAAATGTATTATGTGTGCCCAATCCTATTTTCTTCAGAGTATTCGTTTAAGTAAATAAATAATATTCTAGTAGTTTACGTACTTAGTAACGACTAAGTACGTAACTTATAATTTTAAGTAGAAATGTAATTTGTAAAAATCTTCTACGTTACCTAAGCAAAAGAAGAGAAGTATCAATGCCCTGCTAGAGCAGCAATAGGTTTTCCGTTTTTTGAATATTATATTATGTATGATTTATTCGATCTTTACTCTTTATAGCTTTTCAAGGACATTACACTTTAACCAATTGCAATGTATAAATTGACCTAAGATTGTAATATGCTTGAATATTTTAACTCTGCCCCAAAAATCTATATAAACTTAATATTCAAATTGATTAAATTGATTTCGGTGCTACACCGGGTTAATTAGCAATTTGCGTTATAATGGAAATGTGTGTTAACTGTTCCACTATGACGCAAATTGCAGAATAAATACTAGAAAAACTCTAAGATATCAAAGTTTAGAACGGATAGGACGTTTACTAGAATAATTATTCCAGGAAGACTCATCATAACAATCGTTTCAGGTATTTGAAGAAAAAAAATGTTCAAAGGGAATTATAAATACCACAAAATTTAAAATCAAGACGTATTCTACTTGACTGTGTTTGTATTCGATCTATGTTCCATTGTTTATACGTATTTTTATACGTATAAAAAGAGTTGTATAGTCTTTAAAACTACTGTATGTCGTACGATCCATGCAATTCTGCTATCTATTCCGCTAATACAGGCCTCCAAGCACTACTACGGAAACTTCCGGACACCACTTCCACAGTATTGATATGTTTCTCTTCTTGAAATACAACTAGATCTTACGAATTTTATAGCTGTAAATTAAGTAATACCGCCGATTTGGATCCTTTACATCAATAGTCACAGGCGGTCATGATAGTGTTTGCCCTATCTGCTAATAAAACAAAAAAGCATATTATGTTATCAATAATGCCACATAGTCGAATACTTCATATTATAATCTTTAAAAATACGTTCATATAAACGTCCTTTTCTACTTCATATTCAATGGAAAATATCATTAGTTACACATTTGTTTGATACTTTGTATTCTTTTTAAGTATTATTGACTGAAAAGTAAGTTTATTATCTTTAATAAATAAAAATAATCTATCTTCTACTATCACGAACAGAAGTCAATATTTATCGGTTGCAAAAACTGCTCACACAATAAATTGTAGTATTTTTTAGTCATAATACGTAACCCGACCCTTTAGACATAAAAACACAAAACTCTCTTACGCCTTACAAATAGGTAACAAATCAATTTAATCTATCCATAGAGGTCGGCGAGAGGCGACAATTATCTGTTATTCATTGTAATAATATCTTGCATTGTTGGGGGTCGCGTTATCGAGGGTCGGCAGGACCATAAAAATGAGCTTATGCCTCCAGTCTAACTCGAGTACGGCAAATATAGAGCTGTTGTTGCGAATTCAGGTATAATTGTGCGTCTGTTTGTTTGAAAATTGTACCCTTTTTCGAAAAGATTATCTTGTTTACTTATCTTTATGTTTACAGTAAAGGAAGAAATGAAGAAGTGACTAGTTTAATATATTTTAACCTAAGTGTGTTTTTGATAAACTAAATTTGCTCTGCTGCTATTTATCGGGCCAAGTCCCGAAGCCCGAGTTGGTTCTAAGTATTCATGGCCATACCCAATAATAATTTCACCTGGGAATCGAACTACCCCGGTCAGAAACCGCATGTATAAAAAAACTTACGCGACAGTCAACATTTATCCATTTCTGAAATTGTGTGTTCTGATTTACCATCGCCCAGACAGAATTACTAAGCGTAGAATATTGAAATTTAAAACATTATTTCATAATTTATGAAATTGCTAAGAAAGGGTTATTCGGAATTTGTACTTTTAAAGGGGGCAAAAATAGTGTGGGGCGCATAAAAACGTTGTTTACGTTTTAAGACTATTTTATCACGTTAGAAATTTACCGACAAATATATAATATCATTTATTATATTTAACGCAAAATTAAATCAATAAGTACTTACCATAACGTATTAACATTTCTATATGAATGCAATACAGTAAGAATTAATTCGTAAGGGTTGAATTTATTAGCGTGGCGTAAGGCCACGCGCACGCTACACGTCAGAATATATTTGTTATATTAAAGCGCTTATTGTGCGATGGGCTTTAATAAAATCATATGTAATAAATATTCATAAAGTTACGCTTATAGATGGGTGGATAGAGAAGAGTCAATTAGAGTATTTGTAATTGATTTAACATAATAATATTTTTTTTATGGCTTTAACATATAGCGTGAAGGTTCTCGAGTGGCGAACTGGAAAACGCAGCATAGCCTACCCATGCTGCGTTTTCCAGCAAGGTGGACCGATGATCTGGTAAAGGTCGGTGGAATCCACTGGATACAGTTGGCCCAAGACCGGTCGTTGTGGAAATCTTTGAGGGAGGCTTATGTCCAGCAGTGGACGTCATCTTACTGATATGATATCTTTTTATGGGGCAAGCTCGCAACACAAAGTTCCTGTTACTGCAACGATAGCCACCACCCAGAAAATTGGGGCGACAATGATGTCTAAATTGTCCCAGGGGAATAATTTAAACTGTTTATAACCCCGCGAAGAAACCATAAAATTAATTTGGAAGAGTATGGAAACTATCCGTTTCCGTTTATCAAGCGAGAGTCAGAATAGAGTTTAAATGCTCTTGGCGCAAGAACAGAAGTTCAGAATTGGGTTAAGTCCAGTTGACAAGCGCCATTGATGACAAATTAATAAGTTATGGGCCTAGATTATGTACGCTATTATATCTGATTCCAATAATAGATGCAAAAACATGTATAAATACTATTAGGTACCTACCTATATGACGTAACATACATAATAAACTAGTGTTTTGTTTGTACAAAATATGAGATCACTATTAAAATCAAATCAATGCTTACTATACTTAACTTTTTCATCTGTTCTTCTAATACCTAAAATTTTCTGATGTCATTATGCAAGAAAAACAAATAGAATTTTGACCATTATCTCTGAACTTTCTTAGAGTGTTCTGTGCGAGTGGGATCATAGTGAATCTTATTTTAGTGCAGAAATTTAAAATGTACTTTTTAGATATCCATGCAACACTTTCTAAAAACCTTGGTACTTTATTAAGTGCGTTGGCACATACAAAAACTATGGTAAAGATGCTAGAACAGGGTAACTCATCCATGCAGTTATTATACCATCACGAGTTCGTATCGAAGGCACGCATCTCTATCATTAAAAAAACAATGTGCGTATTAATATCACTTGCTGAAAGGCTCGGTGATGATAACATTAGCAATTATGATGACAAAGCCATTATCGCCGCATCTATTATTACATTACAGGCTACGATAAGTTCTTGTGCTTGTACCTTAGAAAAAATACATCGTGCCCGTCTGTATTGCGTTGAGGGGGATCTATAGAATTCGACTTGCTAAGATCCTAACTAAATCTTTTCGCTCTAACTACGTTCATAAACCTCCCCAAATAATTCCTTATAGTTCTGGCTGTTTTCGATAACCCTTGTGGTATTGTGTGTACCTTTCAGATTCATAAATTTTACATTAAAAATATATTTTGAAAACATAAACTCAAACGTTTTTGGATTGTCAAAACTAGTAGCAGGGTCCCAAAAAGTAGGTCTTATGGAGAGAATCCGACAAGAATCTCCATAGATAACCTTTTAAATGAAATGTTTATCAATCCTTTTGATCACATCTTCTTTATGTAAATAATATTTTAAATAAAACTATTTTTAACGGATTTTAAAACACATTGATATGATTTAATCTCGACGTATGCTGTCTTTTAAAGCTTCCATAATCATGGGTAGACACATCAGTCAGATACAGACCGACTAAAATTATTATAGTTTTATTGCAATGTCTGTTATTCAATGTACTGAAATTCCAATCTGTTCTAAAAAAATCTATAAATAAATGCAATTTACAGTTGAGACAAACTGCACTATAAAGTATATAAGACACAAACATTGTTTCTATCTACATACGTCCATTGAAGACTTTGTAACCATCCCACCGATGTGTCCTAACCTGGTCCATATGAAAGGCAATAAAGCAATTAATAAATAAAAAAAAAGAATAAATAAAAATAAAAAATCATATAAAATGAATGTCTTTGTTTTAGGGCAAGAGCACACGGGCTTCCCCTAGTAATACGAGTAGATAAAGTTTATCGCGATTTTTTATTAATTAATGAAATATTTCAAGCAAAAGAGAACGTTAGATAAATATATACTTAATAAAAAAAATGAAAGGATTTAATAATAAAATATCTTAGTGAGAATGAAAACTCATATCTATATCTAATGATAAGCATATCAAACATCCGGCGGCACGAATCTGTTGACATTTTTAATTGTATCGCTAAACGCTTGTGTATTTAATCTATTAAGTTTCTTAAGGACCAAGTAGTTTTTTCAAACGAACTATGTATTTTATTAGTCTCTACAAATGAATTTCTTAACAAAACCCAACAAAATCTTTGCATGTTTCCGAGACCGTCTTTTTTATAATTCTAAGTTGAAATGAATAATCACTTATACATAGTCACAGGTTTTAACAGTGAACGAAAATATCGCTACGACATATAAACTGCACTGAAGAGTGCCAATATCCTATTATTTCCTTAATAAACACATAATAGTGTTTACATACGATTATGATACATTGCGGGGTATTACAGTTCGTCATTATAGTAATAATATAACTATAGTCTTATAAAGCAATAAGTACCAATCCATTACGATAGTCTATGATTTTCAAAACTTGGTCCTTTCGCAAGCAGACCAAAAGACCAGTAGCTTCATGGGGTATATTTATTTATTTAGAGAAGCGGCAATTAATGTTATCGTTATTTAAGTTCATATTAAGATATTACTAAGTACTTGAACATAAGTTCCAGTTTCTGTGATTAAGCTAATTAGTACTCAAATAATTTAAAAAGTGAGTAACAAATTAGATCCTTATAATTCATAAACAAATAAACGCACGGAGAAATGGTATAACTAAACAAATACACCTTTTTTGTTTTAGTGATAAGGAAATACAGGTGTGTGGCTTTTGTTTAATGTTTGCTCACAGATAGGAAATTAAATAATGATAATGAACGAGAGTCGAAATTAAATCGTTTGGAGTTTGTTTGTTCAGGTAATGAAAGGTGAACTGTGTGTGGTGCTCCGGAATATTACTGATTATCTCGAGATTTTTTTCACGTGCCAGTAGAAAGAATCCTTTGAGCAAATGTTTAAATATTTGTCTTCTCCATTAATTATGAAGTGAAAGAGAGCTGCATTTTTCGAAATTACAATTTTTATTTTACAAATAAAATTAGACAAAAATTATTGATTAAGTTCAGTAAAGTTTTCTATAAACTTCACTTAGGATCAAAAAGCTTGAAACTTGTACTTCTAGATGTGGATTGTATGTATCTAAGCACATTTTGAATTAAAATGAAAAGTGAACCATTCACAGTTTTTTCTCAATAGAGGCATGAAGACATTGTTTCTTAAAAAAGTTTTGCTGTCACTATTAAAAATAAAACACAATTAAGTACGTTAAAAGAAATGCTTCCTGTATTTATTTTATCATGTTTTTATTAGTACAAAATACCTACTTAATATATTTAAATTATCTATATTGTTAAGTAAATAAATTCCGTAGAAATTGAGTATACCGAATCGTAATAAATTATATTAACAGTAATTACTGTGACAAATACTTACGTGGCTAAGAAAATTTAATTATACACAGTTTAAATTATTTTACAGTTAAAAAATGATTGCCTATCAAAGGTCTAATATATGTTTTTCTGAATTTTGAACGTCGTTAAGTTTTGTAACTTTAGGTACGCATGTGTTCACTTCACAATTGTGCTTCTATTAATGTGGGTAATCAATCGTGTTTTTTTTTAAACTCACCTCAATCTTTTAGCTTCATCGATGAAAGGTCTTTTCTCCATCTCCGTCAGCAGCTTCCACTCTGCCCCCAGCCTCTTGGAGATCTCCGAGTTGTGCATCTTAGGGTTGTCTTGCGCCATCTTACGGCGCTGGCCCCTAGACCACACCATGAAGGCATTCATGGGCCTTTTTATGTGGTCATTGGGCTGTTTACCCAGAGACATTGTTAGATCAATTTTGACGGATTTTAGAACAACTTCTTAGTAAATCAATATTCCCCACACAGATTCGCCACGCGCATTATTTTCAAACTTGACTTGTATAGTATCAGTTCTGTTTATTATTTTTTGTTGTATTTAATTTATGCGTTACATTCAAAATATCGCATACCGATTAATTCCCGCGCGCGTAGTGAAAAGCTCGTCGAAAGCTCAATGCGGCGCTTTTCTTGCTAGTGTCATGTTAACGGCGAACTCTGCCCTGTCCCCCCTTGTCGTCCCCCCCTCTAAAGTGAGGGGCCAATGATAGTGGGCCGTGGGCGGCCGCTGGGCGCTGATTGGCTGAGGAATCGTTTGTCTCGCGCGGTTCAACAGGTAGCCGCCGCGTTCGTGTTTGCATGTTTATTAGCAAGATTAAATTTCTTTTTAAAACCACAATCTTGGGGCAAAAAAAACGCGCTTGTTCGCAATCGAATGTTGATTCGATTTGTGGAGCGCGGCCGGTGATTTGCACAAATTAATTGTTGACATTAGATCTAGTTCACACTGAATGTTGGAAATGTGAATTCTCGAGTTGTTTGTTGCTTTTGCACGGTTTGGATCCTGGAATTAATGTTTAGAAGTAATCCGTGTTTTATATGAATGTATTCATGTATTTTTTTGCACTTTAGTTTTGATTATATATATTTTTAAAATTATTTGTGCGTAAGAAATATATAATTTTATTTATGCATTAATATTATACAGTGGAATTAAAATATACCTTATTGTTACTTGAGATTTTAAAACAAATATCTATTACCTGAAAGAAAAGATACTTATCTTTTCTAAAAGATAAAAAAAAGATAATTAAAAGACCGACGGAGACTTAATTGCTCAATAAAACTCAATAATGGAATGTAAAATCAATGTTTTTTTAAAGTGATATTATTTTATTTTGGGTTTGCCCGAATGATTTGCATGAAACATCCTTAAGTACGAGTTTATTTTGACAAAATACTGTAGGTACCTACCAGAAAAAAAAGACTTAAGTTTATTGAAAAATACCGTTTCTGAAGTATAAACAAAACAGAACCCAAACATATGTACCTAGTTGTAATAATAGTACGCATACATTGGGAGCCATAGAGAAAGCAGACGGTGTCCAATTTGCATGAGACAGGTCGAGGCATAGACAATTCATGGCTGAATGCCTGCCTAATGGTCACCTCTGTTCTTAATTATGGGCATACGGACGTGGGCCTTCAAACTATCTAATGATGTGGTATGAATAGAGTACTAGGTTTGTGTATAATTGCTGTTGCTTGTGTGTTATAAATTTATTGGGAAGAAAGATGGTAGTTGGAAGGAATAATATAAAATAAATAAAATATAACCGAATATTATGTCAGCGCCATCTAGTTCCGAGGTAAACAATGAGGCCTGTGTTGCGGATACTTCTTCTACTTCTTTGTGTCGATGGAACATGAATGACCCATATTTACTTTATAAATTTTAATATGGCCATTCAATCTGACGAGCCCAAAATAAAGCCACATTGCAGATACTAGTTGGTTGATATACTACATATAAGTATACTTTTTTTATACATAGATACATCCATGACTCGGATACAATCATTGGTCTGTGTGTGTCTCTTCTCACAAATATTTGTCCTTACCAGGATTCGGTTCCGGGTACTATGTATATCATAAAGCAGCGTTAACTACCGCTGGGCTAATAGAGTCGTCACATATAGGCATGCATATGCATAAATATGGCTCGTGGCAAAGTAGTAGCCACTGCAATTATAGTCCTGCAAGGTTAAGTAGTCCTGCTCTAGCAAGAAGAAATACTAAGTCAAAGTCAAAGTCAAAACATTTATTTCAAGTAGAATCAAGTACTACAGGTGCTTTTGAATTGCTGAAACTAGTAGCACGGTTCCAAACGGTAGGTCTTATGGAGAAGAACCGGTAAGAAACTCCATAGATACTCTTTTAAATAAAATCCAAATTATAAAGTAGGAAATCAAGTGGAAATCAATTTTAGAGGAGGTAGGGCATAGCGAGATTCCTCGCTCAAATTGAGCTGCCCGATTGGGGAAGTACCTCCGCACTACAGAATACCGCGGTGAATCAACAAAAGTTGTCTTTCTGCGAGTGAGTAAGGTTACCAGAGCTCGTTGGGGATTGACTATTCTGACAGCATGGGCATTCCATTTGCTGTCAGTTTAGTAATTCCCTATTTTAAGAAACCAAAATGGTTTCTGCAGGGGTGTGCAACGCATTTGCAAGCCTTCAGGTGTTGCAAATGTCTATGGAGGGCGGTGATCACTTACTTGTACCATATGAGCCGCCTGCTCGTTTGCCCACTTATCGGAATAAAAAAAAAACAATTCCTTTACAATGTTTATATGTATACAATATCAATATGAGAAAAACTAGGAGAACTTGAAAAGCCGTCGGTCCCTGTTTTTATACGAACTTGAGACATCTGTAAGCCTGTAGTTTCTGAACATTGAAAATATTTTTATAAAAGTAGCCAGGACGATAAAGGGCAACGGACAGAAGAAATTTCTCTTCTTTTAATATTGAATTAAATTACTGTTGTATAATTAAGACTGTAACAAAAGAGATATGTGAGACCATTAACGCCAAATAATAATAAAAATGGATTTAGATTACCATTAAATATATTATAGTATGTTTTTTTTTATGGAAATAAAGGGGCAAACGGGCATGAGGCTAACCTGATGGTAAGTGATTACCGCCGCCCATGGACATCTGCAACACCAGAGGACGTGCAAATGCGTTGCCGGCCTTTCAAGAAAAAATATACTCTCCTCTTTAAGGTTCCCACGTCGTAAAGGTTCGGAAAGACCGCCGGCAACAGCTGGTTCCACAGAGCATGTTTAATTGTGAAGTATCTATGGAGTTTCTTGCCGGTTCTTCTCCATAAAACCTACCTTTTCGAACCGTGCAACTAGTTTTTGATAGTTCAAAAGTACCTGGAATATTTGTCTAATTGAAGTACTGAGTTTGAAAATATTTAAATTTAGGATCGCTTGATAATTGGAAGGTCTATGTGAAGATGCGGTGTGCACATAACATGATAAATTTATTTTAAACTTTTATGCACTCAATGTTTGAGGCTCTGCAGATTTTTTTAAAAGAAAAACGTTGACTCCCCCTGGAATTTCTCGTGTATCGTTGGTGCGAATTCAATTTCGCATTTATATTATTATTATGGAAATATGGATTTCACGCTTTTACCCCTAACAAGTTAATAGTTCCTCCTGACCCACAGTTCGAAGATATGTTTTTACGTTAAGAAGGGGTAAAAACTGAGATTCTCAACCTTCCACTGAGAAACTTCATAGAAAAACTAGATTTAAAAACCTAGTCACCCTTCCAACCAGAGCCTCATAATCACTAGTAGCTCTATTAGACCAATGACACAGAACATTTTTTTAAATCTCCCGGTTCGTTTTTATCTAATATATAAAATTCTCGTGTCACAGTTTTCGTTGCCATACTCCTCCGAAACGGCTTGACCGATTTTGATGAAATTTTTTGTGCTTATCCGGTATCTATGAGAATCGGCCAACATCTATTTTTCATCCCCCTAAAAGTTAGGGGTAGTCCACCAACCCCTATAATGTGGCAAAACAACGTTTGCTGGGTCAGCTAGTATCGATATAAAAATAAGTAATTTTGAGATAATTTCACATAGAATGTCATTACGTCGGTGTCAGCCATTTGATTGGCAAGCGCACGTGAAATTGAAACAGAGCGGCCGACATGATTCGGTTACCGACAGGTCAGGGTACAGTCGGACACAGCTGCGATAACCGAACACAAACTTCACCTGCGCGACTGCTGGCCACTCTCATGGTCAAAAACAATTAAGGAACAGTATTTAATTTATAAATTAGATTTTTTACAGATATTATAAACAGGCAAAGATTTTATGGCCATTTTGGAATGATACCTACTTTTAACAGATTTTTTTGGCCCAAATACCACTCTCTCACTCTCGTCTTATATCATTAGAGAGGGTTTAGGACTTTAGGCTGAAGTCCACTACGCTACCCTTGTGTGAACTGGCAGACTTCAACCGTCATAAAGAAGATATTAATTAGCTATGCAGGTTTACCCATGATGTTTTATTTCACCGTTTGAGCATGTGATAAATACTCACGTAATTTTGGAAAGTGAGTATTGCGTTCTTTGGTAGCGAAATCGATATTTTAAACTTCACAGTTCACTGGTTGTACTAATAAGCTAATAGTTAGTATAAATAAATTCTCCATGACGTGTAAAGTGGATAGCCCAATCTTTCTCTTATTAAATCAGACCCGTGCCCAATAGTTTGACTTGGACCTTGAGAATTAATTTTCTATTTACTATGATTGCAAAATTTTGATAAAAGTAAGACGCCCTAAAAATATAATCTCGTTAATGTCTTTGGAATAATAGTAATCTTAAAAGAAAATGTTGTTGTTTAAGTGTTTTGCCGGTGTCTGTACGGTAAACAATTCGGTGTGTTGGCCACAATATCGCGTTATGTACCGTTTTACCGCGTCACCGCGTCGCCGCGCCCCCCGGGCTACAGACGTCCATCTACCCTCTGTTCTCTACAATACACCCGTTTTATCGCCCGCAAAATAAAGAGACATTTTGCTTGGATACTGGTATATGTACTTTATTTAACGTTAATGGTTTTAGTTTAGTAAATGATACGATACAATGTTGAGTAAGTACATCCCAGTAGAATTTATTGAATGAAAAACTAATAAGTAAAATATCTTTGGACATTATGATGCAACGCCCTCTAGTTCCGTGGAAAGCAACGAGGCTTGTGTTACGGATACTAGAAGGTTGATATACTACATATATATTTTTTTTTGTTGTAAATACTTACATATTATACATATACATCCATGACTCGGATACAAATGTTTGTCCCTACCTACTCGAGTACAATATATAATAAATATGTCCATTGCCTTTTAAATAATATGGAGGTATCTACTAATTTGGTTGCTGATATACATATTATATGCCTTGTGCCTTATAGTTCATCAACTATAATAACTATACGACATCTATGATCACGGGCAGACTGAAGTGTTGAGCTTATTCTTGGTAATTAATGATAATACGATGCAGTTATATGCTAGAAGTTAGATTGAATAGAATCTATAATATAGTTGCAAGCAGCTGGTATGACCCAGGCATTTTCTCTATTTCAATTTAGTTTTTCTTAATTCTAAAAGCCTCACAAATCATTCTGGGTAGGAATCGTTATTTTGCCAGGACTTGTGGCATCTGATGTCAGATGGTCATAAATAACTAATCTTGTACATAATAATGAATTTATAAATAATTTTATAACATAATTGATACTTAATTATAATATATAATAAATTGATAGTTGACGTATGAATATGGACGAGGCAAAAGTTGTATGCAGGAATCATAGCGCTTGGCATTCTGTAGTTTCTGCCTATCCACATGGGAAAAAAGGCGTGAGTGTATGTATGCATGTATGTATTGATACTTAATTCTAACTAATATTCACAAAATATGTTCAGTAACAAAATCCATGTCCGTTTATGACAGCCAGAAACGTATATAAGTAACGCAGTTCGGTGCAGCAGCGCGTACATCACTAGCCAACAACTTTGTTACGGGACACCCACGCAACGGTATTTTGAAACTACCTCTACAATACCGAATTTTCGTCTGATTTTAGGAATTTGGGGCTACACGTGCAGTTCGGTACTCTCGTCTTTTGATTAAGTTATATTGCTCTACAAATCTATACTTTGTTGCCTTATAATTAGGTGTCCATTTTATAACAACGCCCAACCGTTTTCTTATTTTTATCATATCAAAAATCGACGTCGACACAATCGAACACGTTGAACTTCTCTATTAACAAAATATGTGAATAAATATAATATTATTTAAAAAAAAGTATATATGTAGTATATCAACCATTTGACGACCTTTGTGGTCTAGTGGTTCGAGTACCGGACTGCTGATCACGAGGTCGTGGGTTCGATTCCAACGGGACACAAATATTTATGTGATGAATATAAGTGTTTGTGTTCGTCTGGGTGTTTCCTATGTATTATAAGTATGTATTTACAAAAAAAAAGTATATAAGTATCTATATCAATTGTCTAGTACCCATAGTACAAGCTCTGCTTAGTTTGAGACTAGATGGTGATGTGTAAAATGTCGCAGAATATTTATTTATTTATTTATTTTTAAGCGAACTTTTAATATTATGGGAACTGCCCATGACCGTGAATGCTGTATAGGATATACATATATGCAAAATACTGGGATAAATATCGGAATAAATTGTTTTATTTCAATATAAACCATTATTTATCGGTTGGTTATAATAAGAAATACCCAAAATATTATAAGCGATTTCTATAACATTCTAACTATCTTAATCCTTACAAAAGAAACAGGCTAAACAGTATGACAACTACGACTAGACATAACTACCAAGCGTCTACCACAATAAAGGGCAGTTGACACGTAAACAATAAGTGATTGTCGGTCGGTTCCCTCACCCGTGGGCAAAGTGGGCATGTAGGTCAACGTTATTGTGGCTGCAGGCTAACACTACGTGCTGTGGGCTGCGATTGACGGCGAGATTGTGTTATTGTGGCGTGTGAATTGCCCTTAATTGCTTTGTACTATATGTACTTAAGATGTGATTGTTAATTACATAGTCTGTTAGTTTTGCGTCTGTAATTTTTTTAATACAACAAAATAGTGTCCCATTCTCAGTTCAAACAGTGTTTTTGTAAGCAATATTATTATTAGTTGCAACTCGAATATTAATCTGTTTGAAGCAATGAGCGCGCTTCAATGTACGTGTGACATAAAACATAATATCGAGCTGTTGAACTACATCAGTCCTCCTACTGCCTACCCTTACAAGCATACGGGCGTGATAGTGCATTACTAATAAATAATCAAATCCATAAATAAATCAGAATCTTCTCTTTCAGTACCGATATTTATATGAGAAATCGTAGCAGTCAATCTACGTGAAACTATCAGTTAGCTGCTACGAAAATCCGTAGCTCATCGTAGCATTGATGCTACAAGCGGCTACGGTCTTACTCAGTTATTATAAAGGACAAAATTCAATATTGTATATAGATAACAGTAACTATGAGAAATAGAATCCGTGTCTCGACGAGTTAATGGCCACCCATCCATGGGCTGACCGCAGCAAGCATGGGCGGATTTTTATATGTCCGTTACATTTGTTCGTAACAAATTAGATAGGTAACAGAACTTTAGACGTAATAATTCTCTATAAAGTTTCTTAGGAGTAGTAATGATATTATGTGTTATAATATAAAGTGTTATGCTAAACATGTATTGTGAGAACGCGATCCGCTCCAGTATTGAGCGGCTAGGAAATAAAAATATCACATCAATGGCGACATAAAAGGGACTCCGAATGTACGCTACACACGAGATTATTTGAAGATATTTAACTGCAGATACAGAAAATTTTGCATGCCGTTTAATGGTCGAATATGGTGATAGTGATCTCGTGATCGCGGAGTGCGACTGCCGTGCTAGAGGTCCTGGCTTCGATTCCCAGGTCGGGCAAAGTGTTAATGGGTTTTTCTATGAAATTCTCAGTAGGAGCTCGGAGTTTGGATTCGTGCCCGGTTGATGGCAATATTATTCCATAGTATAGATAATATGTATGTATTTACAAAAAAAAAAGTATACATGTAATATATCAACCTTCTAGTACCTGTAACACAAGGCTCGTGGCTTAGCTCGGTACTAGATGGCGTTGTGTCATAATGTCCGGGTATATTATTTTTAAATCAAATTAAATCATTTATTTCAAGTAGACCAATATAGGTGCTTTTGAATTGTCGAATTAAATTGAATTTAGTTGCATTTATTTTATATTATGTGTATTTGTTTATTATCATATTATAACCTACCCTATAATTATCGAGATGGTAAAAAAAGTCACCCAATATATGAATATAATATTAAGTACGTTTTAAATATCTACATTTCAATTTTACTGTCGTCAACGTCCACACCATGTTGAATACACCGGATCTCGTCCGATCACCGAAGTTAAGCAACATCGGGCGCGGTCAGTACTTGGATGGGTGACCGCCTGGGAACACCGCATGACGTTGACTTTTTGCTTTTACTTATTAAATATATTTTTCTTGTGATTATGGATTAAAATTATATATGAAGTAGATTATTTTTATTCCATTAGCGAAAAGTGCCATCTTTATTCCAAAGAGCACATGTTCACAGAACTAAATTACGATGCTTTTTTATAAATACAACATCAAGTAAGTTACCTACATCTGAAATCTATTGGTTTTTGTAAAGGATATAATATAATTGTATGTCACGCCTTTTTCCAATGGGCTAGGCAGAAACTACAGAATACCACGCGCTACAATCCCTGCATAGCAATTTTGCCTCATCCACATTCATACATTTTGTTACGAGTACTGCGCACCTGACTTTGTTGGAGGAGTTCACCAATTAGGTCGGTGTATGTCCTTCTAGGGCGCCCCCCCCCCTCCCGGCGTATCCACTAACATCCACCGTACAAATTCCATTCTCCTATTCCATCCGCCTAGATGTACGATGGGTATCCTTCGCCTTGGAAGTAGATGGTTCAGAAATATATCGCAACACAACAAAACACTTCCCAACAAAAAAATAACCAAAGAACTATCTAAATGTCTATCAAATCTGCAGACGTATCTTGGGACACGTTTCCCGTGTGTAGCGTTCTCCCCGTTCTATTATACAGGGTGGAGGAATAACATTTCACTCCTTTCTATTCGCTGGCGTTATTTGTATTTGTTTGTTTGTCGCTCCGTGCTTTGAATACCATCTTCGATAGTCGATACGCCTTTATGTGAAATGCCTTTGTTTTGCTTTGCTTTTATGTATAAAGAGGTTTGTGTGAAGAGGTTTTATAGGATTTTGGTAACTAAAAATTCCTGACAGCTAACGCAGTGTTCAGCGAGTTAAATGGATGAACAAAGGCTAAACAAGTCGTAGAAGAACTGGGTCGTTGACATAGCCCGAAGACTCGCCAAAGTGGGCAGTGGGCAGGGCACATCGCTCGAAGAACAGAAGGCTGATGGGGCTTGAGTGTTCTAGAGTGGCGACCATGCACTGGAAAACGCAGCGTGGGTAGGCAAACATCTCAAACTCTACACCGTAGTAAAAATACGTGGTTGTTATTCTAAAATTCTTTTAATTATGTTGGGTTCTCTTCGGTTATCTTCCAGTGAGGTGCGAGTTAATATTAATAAAAATATCAAATATGTATCATCAATTTTCTGCAACCCAAATACTGTATCTGTACCAAATATCTTATTAAGACTACAAACTTCTTGCGAATAGCATTTACTTTTGATAAAGTATAGAAAACATCTTGATGAAGTAAAGTAACCTGTGTTTTATAACACATCCACATCAGAATTTTGACGACCCAATTAGTCCGGCGGTAGTTAACACTGCCTTCTGTGCTATGGGTCCCGGGTTCGAATCCCGGTAGGGACAAATGTTTGTGTGATGAGCATGAACATTTGTATCCGAGTCATGGATGTTTCTATGTATAATATGTATGTATTTACAAAAAAAGTATATATGTATATATATATATCAACCAACTAGTATCCGTAACACAAACCTCGTTGCTTAGCTCGGAACTATAATATATGGCGTTCTGTCATAACGTCCAGAAATATCTATTTCTTTCTGAAAAAGTATAGAAAACATCTTGATGAAGTAAAGTAACATAATTGTTTGTCTAAAGGTGCATACAGATTTAGTAAAATGTTATGTAACTTGTGTTTTATAACACGTCCACATCAGAATAACAATGCTATATAACAATGTCATATGTACATATAACAATTAAACTGTCGTTTTCATACCTATTCACGCGTATAAGTTATATAACATTGTTGTAAAAATGAATAACATGTTATATAACAACGTTTTATAACAAGTTATGTTACGTAATCTATACGCACATTAAGAAAAAATAAAAATACATAAATACAATACTAATAAAAACACAATACATTGCAAAAAAAACTATTCTACGAAAACAACACTATAGGTCCGCATCTTATCTGGTATCGTCCACAAACTGACCGTATTTTATCATTAAAGCCTTAAAGTTCACCTCAAGTGGAGACATTTTCTTGGCAAGTCTCCAATAAATCTATATAAAGTAAATAGATGCAGGCCCGCCGATCCGGCACATAAAACTAAGGCTTAAAACTTGCAATAACAATAAGTTAAGACTAAAAGTCTACTTTATACTGTACGACTTTTAATTAATATGACAAGTCGTCATCTATGTGTTTTTAAATAATATGAAATCTGTAAACTTACTTGATTTTTGTATCCCGACATTTCGGATCCTTTACAGCATCCATGATCAAGGACAGAGTGTCATGCGACCATCCATGGATGCTTTAATTTTATTTCAATGGCTAATATTTGCGATTATTAAAACCTATTTAAGCTTTTAATACTTTTTTCACGTTTAATGTTGAATTATTACTTTGAGAGGTAGGGCATAGCGAGTTTTTTCACTTAAATTAAGTTACCCGTCTCGGTAAGTACCTTCACCTTTTAGAAAACCGCAGTGAAATAACAATAGTTGTGTTTCTGTAAGTGAGTAAATGTTGCCAGAGCTCGTTAGTGTAGTGACTATTGTGACAGCATGGGAATTCCGTAAATATGAATTAAATAATAATTCCTTTCAGTTTAGTAACTCCTCCTTATAAGAAACCTTAAAATGTTTTTACAGTATCGGTAATGCGCGATCTCTGGTGTTGCAAATGTCCAAAGTCTTGTGCAACCGTTTACTATCAGGCGGGTCGTACATTGTTTGTCACCGAAGTGGTATAAAAAAAAGTTTTAACAAGCTTGTAGCGCAATAAAAATTTAAAAGGATTTTTAATTAATTTGATTGTTCGGTATTTGGTGTTTGATTGTGACCGAATTAAGTACTTACACGTATAAACTATTTTGAGAATTAGGTAGGTACATGACCAGTCATTGAGTCTGTCGCATCGCAGTCGTATCGTGACCTGTAAACCGCTTCCCCCACCCGCCTCACAACGGCCGGGGCGGGCGGGTGCTTTTTGTATTTTCCATTATGGCGGCAACGGTGTTATTATCATAAATATGGCGTTAAATACTCCCCTTTATGTCGCTCGGTGATTTACAAAGTCTCCTCCTGGTAGCGAGGGATTTATCTGGTGATTTTCAAGAAGCTACTTAGGTATTCGTGTCTGTGATTGGAGCTACGTTATCTACACTAATATTATAAAGAGGAAAGATTTGATAGTTTGTTTTTTTTGCATTGAATAGGCTCCAAAACTACTGGACCGATTTGAATAATTCTTTCACAATTAGAATGCTACGCTATCCGTGTTGAACATAGGCTATATTTTATTTACAAAAATGATTGGGAAAAATTCAAAGGAAGTTTATATTTTATTACCTAAATACATATATCTGTACCCGTGCGAAGCTAGGACAGGGCTCTATATTTCTTATAGATACAGCGCGGATACTCTATAAAAAATGTTTGGAACTGATACCGGCCGTTATTACATAAGCTCGATGACGTTTGTATAAATGTGTGCGTGAGTAATCGTAAACTGGTTCATGAGACAAACAAACTATAGAGAATGAAGAGTGACCGTTCTGTAGGAACTCAAGCCTTTCGATTAACGTGATCTTCAAGGGTAATATCACCGGCTACCACTTGTTTTTAAATCTAAGTCAAAGTCAAATGTTTTAATTTATTAAAACCAATATACCTACAGGAACTTATAAATAAATAAATAATAAATAAATAAATAAATATTTCCGGACATTATTACACAGCGACATCTAGTTCCGTGGTAAGCAACGAGGCTTGTATTACGGATACTAGTTGGTTGATATACTACATATTATTATATACTTTTTTTTTGTAAATACATACATATTATACATAGATACATCCATGACTCGGATAAAATGTTTATGCTCATCACACAAACATTTGTCCCTACCGGTATTCGAAACCGGGACCAATAGCACAGCAGGCAGCGTTTACTACCGCTGAGCTAAACGAGTCGTCAAACTTATGAATTAAAATTGGTTGCGCGGTGCCAATGTATTATGGAGAAGAACAGGTAAGAAACTCCTTAGATACTCTTTTAAATGTTGGAGGTAGAAACTACATATATCTAATATATAAAATTCTCGTGTCACAGTTTTCGTTGCCATACTCCTCCGAAACGGCTTGACCGATTTTGATGAAATTTTTTGCGCTTATCCGGTATCTATGAGAATCGGCCAACATCTATTTTTCATCCCCCTAAAAGTTAGGGGTAGTCCACCAACCCCTATAATGTGGCAAAACAACGTTTGCTGGGTCAGTATAAGATTTTTAATGGTCAAGGCCTGTCAAGATTCAGTAAGTAAAGAATCGATAATAATTTCTTTTTCTGTTGTGTTGGATTATGTTCTTTTAATATAAATAGGTAGTATATCGCTGAACAGATTAAGATGAGATAAGGATAGTTTGTATCCAGGGAAAAGGTCATAGGATTTTATTTCAGAAATCATTCCTTTAAAGGTCGAGTTTCTGTGCGGAATCGGTAATATCTGAAATGAAGGTAGAAATAAATCAGCTGATTGGATACAATGACTAATTCTGAGAAAGACGAAGTCGCAGGTATAAGTTAGTTTACAATATTAGAATAGATATGTGTTGATGTGCTATACACAAGAAATCTAGACCCTAGGGTAAAAACGGAACCTTATTACTAAGACTTCGCTGTGTGTCCGTCCGTCTGTCTGTCACCAGGCTGTATCTCAAGAACCGCTATAGCTAGTCAGTTGACATTTTCACAGATTATGTGTTTCTGTTGCCGCTATAACAACAAATACTAAAACAAAGTAAAATAAATATTTAAGGGTGATTAAGGCTAATTTTGTACAGTACCCTTCGTGCGCGAGTCCGACTCGCACTTGGCCGGTTTTTTAAATTAATCAACTCGTCAACTGGTATGGAACCATGTTGAAAACACCGGTTCTCGTCCGATCACCAAAGTTAAGCAACATCGGGCGCGGTCAGTACTTAGATGGGTGACCACCTGGGAACACCGCGTGACGTTGCCTTTTGTTACTATTGGTGATACTATTTTTCAGATATATTTTTATTGCGTAGGACACAGCATTGTTTAGAAATACAATAATTTTTACTTCATTTCGTATCAAAATGTTACAACTAGCGCCATCTGTCTCAGACTCATTTTTCACAACAGTAACTAGTGTGCCGCCATTCATCGGTGCCTATTCAGACAACACGATTACTAAAGCTGTTAGTAGTTCTTGTCTCTAATGCTAGATGGCGCGCTTATAAATTTATTTTATAAGTAAGTAGCCACAATAAATATTCGATTTTATTCATGGAAATACAATGTAATGTAATGTAAAATAAAGTATAACTATAAATAGAATAATAAAACAAACCAATATTATGTCGTGTCAAAGGTCAAGACTAGTTGTTAAGTTTCTGTACCTAAACTAAACTGATTAAATAGTAAGTAAACAGTTTATATTAAAAAACCAATGTGTGTGTGATGACGAGCAACGTTACACATCACATTAAACTAAGTAGGTACTTAAACCGCAATACAGACTCTTTTGCAGCCTATACACCATAAAACGTCCATTGATCAATGGTTAACCATTGAGCATTATGTTGCAAGGATTAGCCGCTCCTACAATTCATTCTGGAACCAACAATGTACAAGCGAATGGAAGGTACTTGTCTATTCGCATTTACAGTTGCGAAATCAAAGGCGTGGATGAAAACAGTACTTAGTAGTTAGTAGCGACATCTACAGAATATATTTTAAAATATTACGTTACAATAATTTTCGGTGAGAGATGAGAGATTTGTTCAAAAAAAAGAAAATGTTTTGTTGTTTTATCGCCATATTTTGAGTCTTTTTGTTAATTTTTAAACATTGCTGTTTAAGTTATTGGTAGATATAAAAGGTGAACTTAATTCTGTGGGATATTTTCTTAGAATAAAACTTTGGGTACAAAAAATATAAGTATCTACACCATAAAATGTGGTAAAAAGCTGTAATGGCTTTATTAATCATTAATTATATAAAAATTTCATTATGAACATCGGAATCAAAAACGATAACGACAGTAAAATTTTTGATCCTAACCTGAGTTGAGAAATACAAATTAAATGTTGAGTTTCAGCGCCATCTTTCGGGGTTGTTTTGGATTTCAGACCCTACTCAGACACTTTTGGGTGTTAGTATCTTCCACGGTATCCTTGCTGTGTCTCTACTTACCTATGATTGATAAAAGAAGTGCTGTAAGTTTAGCCAATTTAGACACGTGTAAAGTACCGTTTGAAAACATTTTAACATAAAGCATAAATATTTTGATCAGTCCCAACGAGGTTTTTTTCATGAAAGCATCTCCTACAAAAAACATTTAAAAAAATAAGAAAATAAAATTGGCTTTAAAGAATTCCCTGAATTAAGAAACTAAAATATTTTATTCTCCATTTAGTGCCTGTATGACAATAGTAGGTATACTTACATCAAATTATACTTGGAACTACTCAGGAAAACAAGCTCAGACTCTTTATTTCGATATCACGTTAGATTTCACACTTCAGTTTTGCAATCATGTCGAACAAAATCAATTCCAAGTAGCATTTTTTGTGCACCGTACAGTTAATAGATAGCGGGTGCGCAGGCGCGGCTTACACAAAACATACGACAAGTATCATTTGACAATTTGCGAGCAATCAATGCATTGTCACCGCTCTTTATTCAACTCCAAATAATACATGGAAAATTGTCCATTCCAATTGTGATCGGACCATTGTTGGTCTAATGACACGGTTCAGGCTTAGCCCGCTTTGATACCGACCATCAGTGCATGTTCAGACGTGTCGGAGATGAGTATTATACAAATCTGAATTCTTTGTGGCGTTCGAAACAGTTCCCCACTAATATGATCGTGGAAAATTGTGCTATAGAACTTAATATTCCACAAATATCTTACATTCAGTGATTTCAAGTGTAAGTAGTAAGTTTTTGCCATGTCAAAGTACAAAGAGTGTCGTGAAAAGAATTTCTAATTCATCAAAAGGTCTAAAATTATATCAGTAAAAAGACAAATGACGTAAACATCAATGGCTTATCAACTCGAGCAGCAATCACAGAGGCAGCTACCGAAGATATCAAGACACTCCAACCCCTACCACATAAAGAGACCCATGAACGCTTTCATGGTCTGGTCGAGGCTGCAGCGGAAGAAGATATCAATGATGAATCCAAAGCTGCATAACTCAGAGATCTCCAAACGTCTAGGACTGGAATGGAAGAGCTTAGATGAGGCAGAGAAAAGACCATTCATTGATGAAGCGAAGAGGCTAAGAATAAAACACATGCAGGATTACCCGGACTACAAATACCGTCCTAGGAGAAAAAACAGGCTAGATGCAGCGGCGTTTGCCAATCCAGCGCTTTACACAACTAGAGAGACTTTTGTGGAAGTGGAGCCGCGACAGGAAGCAAATTATCAAGCGCTCTCTTATCCCGACCAGTTCGTTTACAACAATATGATCAGTTATACTGTCCCTTCGATACCTCAGCCTGCTTTTGTTCCAACTTCAATCCGGCCTAAGGAGGAAGCTCTGCAGAGTTTGGATTTGAGGCCTCTGCCGTCGATCGAGAGCATTTCTCCAAGGCCATTTGCAGTCGTCAACCAGCAGATGATGGTGAAGGCATACCAGGATCTGCATTACGTGCCTAGTGACGTCACAAGGATCTCTTATCATTATCCGTTCGGGGTGCAGTAGTCGTTGAAATTTTAATGTTTTTGAGGCCATAATTTATTTTTAAGCGGTAGTTAGATGTAACCATTGTTGATTTATATGTGATTGTATTAAGTTTTCATCTATTAAAGCTTGTAGCAAATGCAGGATCGCTTCTTAAATCATTTCAATCAAAGTGTCGAGATTTTTAGGATAAACGGTTCAATGAATACTTTTGCAAAATAATTACGTTACGTTACATTTACTATAAATAGATTAAACAAAATAATTTTAATAACGTGGTAGTAATATAAATAGGACTGTCTTTGTTTTGTGATGTTTGCTTTAGAAAAAGTGAAGTTGGATGTGCATTTCCATTCAAGTATTGGTATCGAACACTGTTTATGATTAGATAGAGCCAAATAATTATATAAAATGGTTAAATAATTATGACAATATGTCAATATCATTACCAATTTCACACTGCCCGGCAAAATTAATTATAAAGTCATATCTTGTGCTTATTCTAAATAATACAATACTGCTGATTGTCAGGTTGAGAAGTTAGTGGGTTGATGATGATGATTATGATGATGGAGGCCTTCTTGTTTCTTCTGTAAAAAGGTCCAATTAAAGATCCACATCTTTAAGGCTTAACGAGGCCTCCATACGTCGGATTAATGTATAAGTGTATGTATAAGTCATTATGGACAGACAGGAATTCTAGGTCTTGAAAAGTTATTCCGACATCTGACATTTATTACTTAGATATTGGAATAGAACTATATAAAGTTGCTGTTTTATTTCAATGATTAATATTTGCGTAAGTGTAAGGACTCATAGGTTATAACTCAGAGGGTTGGGCGTCACAAATGAATTAAATCCCATTACAATGCGTTTAAAATCCAGCTCTATTTTTCACGGTAAATGTTATAATTTCGAATGACAAAAACATGAGTGTAATCACGTTTAATGGAAGTAAAATGACATAACAATCGTTGTATGGTCATCGTTGGGTATTAGCAATTTCTATGGGATACAATAATAATGTGTTATGGTCGACTTAATACCTAGCATTTAAAATTATTATTGATCAAAGGTATTGTAGTACATACTGAGTTAAAAAGAATATCAAGACGAGATGGGTAGAAAGGCATCCATAGATCAATTTATTTTCTATTAATTGACTATGATTGCTGTGCCTAAGGTATTTACCTATAGGTTAAATTCCCAACTCTACCAAAATATTTATCTATGAGATTCTCAGCGGCGGCATAAATATTTGGGGGCGACCCTATTGTCATAAACACCAAACTATTTATGTCAATACGCTCGCCCCCAAATATTTATAAAAATGTACTGGTTAAATCATAATCAGTAGTTCTCTGCCCTACCCTTTGACGATACAGGCGTCATGGTATGTATTTAGTATTAGTATTTTTATCTTTTTAATATTGCATATAGTTTCCTGCCTAATATTTTATTATGAACGTAACGTGTTGAATCAATCTTAATTCAGTTTTAAGAAAGGGATGGCGCTCTACAGGATGAATAGCGGCATCACTTTCTTACAACTTAAATGCCTAAAATACATTGTGGCACGACTGCTACGTACATATGCCACTTACAAGTGCCGTGTATCAAAAAAGCGTTATGTTTTATAATACACAACCCTCTTTTTGATTCACGGGAGATAGATACCGTAATTCTCTCTATTTTCTCCCCAGATAGAATTTACCTATTCATTTTACCCCCATTTTACCCGTCATGTCTTTGCTCGTCGGAAGTCCCCCAGAAATAATGTGCAAGGAATGACAAGACATTTCACAGATTGATGGTCTCGTCTTAATGTCGTAATTGATTCGTATGTTTGTTAGAGGAGACAGTATTTTTGAGGACCGTGATATTGAGAACCGGGATATTTTTGTTGGAATTATCGCGGTTGATATTTTTTGATTCTGGATTTGAATTCTAAAGATTTGTTTGGTGTTTGGAGGAATTCGAAATTCTAATACACGTAAAAGAAAAACTAGATACATTTTTTGTAAGGCAGGTGCTCATTTTTCGGCCAAAGAACGTCCACTGCAGGACATAGGCCTGCCCTAAGGGTTCCCACGACAACCAGTATTTGTCTACTGTCAAATCGTGTCTACTAAAATTACGAACGTCTCATGTGTCAAAATAACACCTTAAGAGTACCGGTCCTTATAAAAAGAAAAATTTTCAAAACTGTATCTTTTTGTGGCTATTTAATTACGGATCAACTAGAGTAGGCTGACGTGGCTTTCACTGCGTTACAGTTGACGTTAAGAAGAGTTACATAACCTTAAATTCAAAAACAAGAACAATAATAACCATGGAATGTTTCCAAATATTTTAGATTTTCAATTACCACCTCGTTATAGCCAATGAAAGCCTTCAATTGGCATTTGGCAGTAAATGTGAACGCTATACACGTATAAATTACTTCGTTCAAAAACAACAATACAGCCAATCACAAATTATGGAATTTCAACTTGTTCGAAAGCGTACATTTTGAATATTATTGGCAAAATTAATCTAGTGCCGAAGAAAGATCACAGGGCACATAAATGGGTGGTTAATTAGTTTATTATTGTGCCCACCCCTGTAGCAGAGGAATGGTTTTTCTTAAATAAGCTTTCCATTAATTGAAAACTTGTTTGTTCAAGTTATATGGAGCTGAACTGAGATAAATTACTAAGAGGAGAACTCAAATTTAAATGTTTTAATTGTTGTGTCAAAACTACATAGTTGTATAATTCCAAAAAGTAGGTCTTATGGAGAAGAGCCGGCAAGAAACTCCATATAAACTGTTTTGAATAAAAACTAAAATACAAAATAATCCGTTTCCTTTACAATGTATCAGAATAATGCCGTTTGATGTGAAACGTATAAATTATCTACCTAAGACAAGAATTTAAACTGATTAAGGATGCCATAACATGTATGAGCCGACCAGTCCTGACAGTTCATTACACCCTTTCATGTGCATGACGTGTGTATCAGCTTCGGTCTACTCAACCCTGTTGTAGGGAATAAAAAAACCTCACACACAACGTCACCACCAGCAGGACATTTGATTGAGCATGATAGAGTAATTTATTGGCCAATTTTGCCATGCCAATCCAGGGTTCATAAAAAAATCACTAATAGCAGAAAATATTTGGGTATTTATTTCAATGTTACCATTATAAAAGCTTTCAGTGAACATAAGTTTTCTTCAAGGATAAGGTCATCGAACTTTGATCGAATCGAACAATAGGTATTATTGAGAATGTTTTTTCAAACTTTGAAGTTTAGCAACTTCAAACTTTTTTGAAACTTTTTGGCTGAAAAGAAAACTGAACTTGAATTAGTAACGGTAGGTATTAAATGTGACGTAACCGCGTCGGTGCGCCAGGTGAAGCCGTTACGCCATAAGATGGGAGTAGGGCTGCCAACGTACCAATATTTTGGATGCCGTACTTCTAAAATGCCGCACCATATTGGACAATTTGGTTTCTTTGTGAACATTTTGACAAACCTCGTCTGGCCGTTCCTTTTTTGCGGATGTAGAAATTCCCACCCGAACGCTTATTGGGAATTCTTCATAGTTTGAATTCTATATAAGTCTTTGCTATTCAAAATGTCTGACATTATAAGATAATAATTATCGGCGTTTCGTTGCTAAGCTTTTATAGGAAACGTAGGCATTCATCATCATCATCATCAGCCTAGGTCATCAACGTTCGCATTATTGACTTAAAAATAAAACAAGGCGAAAGAAAGAAAGAACGAAAAAATATTTATTCGTGACTCGCACAGGTGAACACACTTAAGTACACAAAAGAAAAGAAAAGTTAAAAGCCTGTACGAGACCAAAAAAAGGAGCTGAACGTACTACCTAGGTTTTGTGTCAGCAATTGAAATTAATCTTGCTCATGCATTGAGCGGTAATATCAGCTCAATATCAAGCCTACGCGTTCACAAGTCTTCACTTATTAATAAAATGGTAATTAAAGAGACCTCACTGGTTCGCCGGTAAATCGACATTTTGTTGCTCTAACTCTAGTTTTATAACTAACAAATACCTTGAGTTCCTATGGATTTCTCGAGAATAAAGTCTTTGATTATTATTTGTGGAATATTCTAGCAATTTCTGTACGTCTGTTGTTCTTGTATACTATATACCATAAAGAGCATTCTATCTATAGAGAGAGCATAAGATTAAAGTTAACATAACATTTATATAAAATAATAATCAATATACATATATAAAAATCAATACCACTTTTCGTTATAATTTTATAACTCAAGAACGGGCTCACCTATCCAAATCAAATGTTTAGGCTTTGTTGTAGGCAGATGGTTTATGTGAAGTTTATACAAAATCGGTGTCTATTCAGTAGTCCTAGTCAGGTGCGTGACTACCTTCAAACGGCTGAACAGGTTTTGAATCATAGTATCAACAAGTTGAAGCCTTGATTGGCGCAGTGACTGAGCGATAGTCTTGTGCGTCACGGGCTGCGAGTGCGCTCCCCGCACGGAGTAAATATTTTTAAGATCTACAGATAGTTTTTCCGGGTCTAGGTGTTGGTGTACGTGAAAATTTATGTTTGTAAATGCACCTACGGTACAAGAGAGGTAGGGCATAGCGAGATTCCTCACTCAAATTGTGCTGCCCGACTGGGGAAGTACCTCCGCACATACAGAAGACCGCAGTGAATCAACAATCGTTGCATTTTTACGAATGACTAAGGTTCCCAGAGCTCGTTGGGTGAGTGACTATTCTGGCAGGAGGGACAGTTTGCTGGCAGTTTAGTAATTCCCAAAGAAACATAAACGGTTTCTACAGGGGTTGGCAACGCATATGCAAGCCTTCCGGTGTTGCAAATGTCCAAGGGCCGCGGTGATCACTTACCATCAGGTGAGCTGCCTGCTCGTTTGCCCCCTTTTCATCATAAAGTCCTTATGTGGAGAGAAAATCCTATGTTTACAAAAAAGCGTTAAGGAAATCGGCACATCCGTTCAGGACCGCAGTCACGTTTTACTTATGAGTCACGTTTTACTTTGGGTATTAGTAATGAAAATATGTAAACAATTATATAATGACGCCACAACGCTATATAAAATATATCGTTCTTACGTTGTATTGTCACGTCATTGATCGTTGGTACACGTGGACATCACGTTTTCACCAACTTTGAAATTAATATTTTCCTTACGAAAAACTTTAATTGAAATTCTTTTTGTAGCGTTACGCAGAGGGTCAAAAAGATGTGCGTATTTTATATGTTTATGTTTAATATTAGGTATATTACATATATAAACTAAACCGGTAACTGTAATTTGTTTTTATCGAAAACAAATGACGTAATTTTAATTTTTACAGATGCTAATTCAAATGTTTTTACTAATGATATCTCCTAGTTAGTTAGTTTTTCTGCCGAAGTCTTATTTTTTTTTCTGTTACTTTCAATAAAGCGGTAGAAAAATAAAAGATGCAAATATCGAAATAGTATTGTGTGACCAAAATATGTGACATGTCAAATGAGGTTGGCAATAAAAAAATACTCTATCCATTGACAAAATATATACCATCACGCCTGTCCCGAAGGTTAGGCAGAGGTGTACTAACACATTTTATCGGTATGTTTTAGGTTCCCGTGTAATAGGGCCGAACCTACTGACATCAAACGGGCACGAATCCAGACCCCGAGCTGCTACTAAGGATTTCATAGAAAATCGAATCCAAGTCCAATCAGTCGTTTTTTACGAACACTAGACCAAAGACAGCTGACAAGACACACCAAAAAAGAACTTCTTGAATGATCAAGAAGTTCTTTGTATTAGAGAACTTATTTGTATATCAACTTTATTTAACATAAGACGTTGGCCGAGTAAGTAAACGCTTACTGAATCTATTGAGAAAATCCCTCAGGTATACAGGTTTCGTCACTGAGCACTTCACTCCACTGCGGCAAATTATCAATTGAGTTCAAATCAAAATCTAGAACTTTTCAAAATCATACTCATCCTACTTGTAAATGCGAAAGTTTGTATGGATGTATGTGTGGATATTTGTTACTCTTTCAAGAACCGCTTCACGGATTTGGATGAAATTTGACATATAGATAGTTTATGAACTGGATTACCACATAGGCCGCTTTTTATCTATATATACATACATACACTCACGCCTTTTTCCCATGGGGTAGGCAGAAACTACAGAATGCCACGCGCTATGGTCCCTGCATACCACTTTTGCCTCGTCCACATTCATACATCTCGTCATGCACGCGCGCCGGTTATGAGTACTGCGTGCCCGACCTTTTTGAAGGAGTTGTTTTTATCTATACCATGCGGGAAAAGCCGCGGATGAAAGCTAGTTTATAAAAAAACTGCTTTCGAAAAGTTGATTTTTTGATTTGAACTTGAAAAATTTGTATGGCAACCTGTGCCCATAACACAAGGCTGAATAATTTACTGCTCAAATATAAAAACATTTATTTTTCTTTTGTTTACGCCAGATGACTTAATTCTTAACTGTTACGCCATCGCCGTACTTCGAACTTGCGTAACACTTCTAAAGTTCAAGCTGTCTTACTTAACCCTTTCAAATTGATTGTAAAGAAGTTGAAAAAATTTTGTTCAAATTATTAAATGCTTTCGTAATAAAATAATGAAGAAATTAATCCGGACATTGTGACATAACGCCATCTATAGGTGAGCAACGATGCTTGTTTTCCACCGTGGTTGATATACTACAAAGTTTCTTTTTTTTTAATTCATAAATATTATCATCACATCATCCTTATGGATGTAGGACATAGGAGACCTATGTCCAGACTTATGTAGGTCTCCCCCAAGGATCGTCGATTGCCACGACGATTGGTCATATGCCACCCGCATCCAGTGGATTCCAGCGACCTTTACCAAGTCGTCATTCCACCTTGCCGGGGGCCTGCCCACGCTGCGTCTTCCAGTACGTAGTCGCCACTTCCACACAACCTTAAAGCCCCATCGGCACCGGCTTCACCCATAAATATTATAACATAGAAGCATTCATGACTTAGGCTAAAGCTTTTTTTAACACAAGGGTTGCAAACAAGCATACAGCCCGTCTGATGGAATAAAGTTACAACCTTTTCACTCGTTTTTTGAAGAACCCCAACTCATCATACAAACATTTGCCCCTACTGGAATTCGAACCCAGGGATTCGACCCTTACCACAGCCTTTAATATCGCTAATCGAGTCATCGAATGACTAGGTATTTTGTTGTGCACTTGACAGAAATGTATCAGATGGCAGCAAAAAACTTCATACATGTAAACCTTTCATACATATCTCTTGTTCAGTAGCATTCATATGCCGCGTCATTCAATATCATGCGACGCATTCATCCCAAACATCTCTACAAGAGCCTAGAACAATACTAGACAACTGTCTAACACCTATGTCACTGAGTTTAAGCACTAACCATGCAGGTCTAAAGGAATTTCAACTTTAAGTTAAGCTACAAGAGTTGCGTTTCGTAAGGCAAAGATCGGAGATGCAATTCTGACGAATATCTGCAGTGTTTTATCAAAGCTTCGTTACGATATAGTGTTTTATAAAAAGGTTTTAAGTAAATTCGTAAGGTAAAAGAATTTATAATTTATTATCTAGGCTTTATAGTTCGAATTTGCTTATGCGGATTACAAACTATAGTCGTTTCGAAATTGCAACGCAATACAAAACGGTTAAGAGCATAACAAATTTAGTGCGCTGCATTGTCAATCAAAAAACGCATTTAACACAATGGATTAAAGGCGTCGCTGCTAGCATTTACCGCTGTCACACCGAAGCGTACGTCATAATCGTCACAGACGTCTTTCACACCGAGCACGAAGAATGAATGATGGATGAATCGCAGCATGAGAATCCCGCTTTTTCCATGTATGGTGAAAACGAATCAACGTTTTCCGGCTGCGAAGCAATATTCCGTGTCATTTTAAACCTTACACCTATGATAATAAGGGATAAGATAATGTTATACGAGATGTAAAAATAAGTTGGTCGGGCAGATTTCTGTGTATATTCATAGGACTCACAAATGGGCCAAAAGTTGTATAGTGAATATGGGACGGTATGTGTTGTATAAAAGAGTTTTGCAAGAAAACATATGACTGACTAGAAATGTTTAGGAACGATGAAACTCTTTAGTATTTTTATGATCATTGTTTTTTTAAAGAATTTGATTGGCGGATTCAATCCTTATATCAAATCAAATAAATCAGTTATGTCTCTCTCTACTTTGATGTAGAAATAATATTATTAGGATTTAAATCTAACTACACCATTAAATATTAAAAAATGAAAACTCAATATTACATATGAGTTTTAACTAAGATTTAGAAAACTCAGGGTATCTACTTTCGAACTGGTGCAGATAATTTAATAAAACTAAATACATCTAGCTTACACCCTTTTATATTATAACCTTTTCTTTTTGTGTTATATGTATTTAAATGTGATTTAATTACTTTAATTGGTAAAATACAGCCGTTGTAATTAAATAAATAAATAAATAAGAAAAATACCTATAAAGCTATAAAAAATTAAAAGTTTCGGACTTAAATGTTTTTCTAAAATATTTTGTTTGTATTAACTGCCTCATTGGTCTAGTGTTCCAGGTCAAGCTAAGTGTAATTGGGTTCTCTATGAAATTTTTTGTTGGAGCTCGGAGTTTGGATTCGTGCCCGGTTGATGGCAATAGGCTCGCCCGCTATTTCGGGGCCACAGGGATGATGTTGTGTGTTGTTTTGTTTGACTGACTGACAGACCTTGAATTGTTTTTGCAATTTTAAGTATGTATGATTCCTTATGCCGTTTCCAGTAACACATATATTCATCATCAATACATCATCACGACATTTGGGTGCTTACACGTACATTCAACTTCACCAGTTTACACGGTATTTTTATTCGCGTGTTCCGCTTAACAACTTCCCTTCAGGTTTTTTTATCTGTCGCAAACGTGTAAAATGTTTCATACAAATATTATTTGCAAAAGTTTTTCAGAATTCAATGTTTTGTGGCTGAATTGTTTGGTTCAAGTCAAGAATTCAAATCTCTGTAAAGGGTAAACATACATATGTTTTCCTCTTCAAAAATAACGAATGATAAAATACTACAAAATGATTTCGTACGGTGATTAGAGGAAACCGTTTTTATTTATTTATTTATGGGAAAACAAACAGTAGTATAATAAAAACGGTACTTAAAATCTTCTAGTTTTAAACGGGTCCATAACGTTATTGTGAGAGTCATATGTTCGATTAACGGAAAGTCGACTGAAAGTTTGTTCGAATGGACTTTATTTTGAAGCATTCATTTATCGCCAAACGTTATTACTTACTGCTATGGAACACTAACTGGTTGATAAGTAAAAAACGAAGCATCGTATATAAAAAAATATTTTTCTGGCTCACTAGTTGTACTTGTAATAATATTATTACTTTTTATTGAGTTTTTGTTGACAGGACAAATAGTTTATTAAACCAAAAACATCCAAATAATTTATCAAGCTCGAGCGAAAATAAGCACTTCTAAAGTCAATCAATTACCATAAACCATTAATAAATTGCACAATTACTATTAATATCTGAATAGGTCACCAAATACCCTATAACCGTAATACGTCTTCATATAATAAGCGGTCTAATGCTCGCACAGTGTGCAAAATTGAGTCTCTTGTGTACAAAATGAATTGTGTACGGAAACGTATTAACGGTCGTGTCAAATGACTCGGAACTAGGGCTGTGGCGTTTGGGGATAGATTTCCGGGATTTCGGCTATATTTTGGGTAGTGTTCCGACGGGTTCGCGTCAGATAGTTGCCATGAAATCCGTAAACTAGACTTTTAGCCGTCTTAAGTAGGTACTCAAACTTCCTAAGTTCATAAAGCAAATCTTATAGGTTTAAAATGTTATTTAAGATACTTCTTAGTTTGATTAATATTCAAAACATTACTAAAAATAATATAATCATTATTATATTTGTTTGTTTCTTTATACAGTTAGTTCTATTATATACATATATACACTCACGCCTATTTCCCATGGGGGTAGGCAGAAACTACAAATAGTCACGGGCTACGGTCCCTGCATACTACTTTTGCCCTGTTCACATTCATACATCTTAATTCTACTATGAATTTATCATTTTGATGACTCCAATGTACTACGTCACAGTCCAATCTTGTTAGCTGTAGATAAACATCAACCAAGAACTCTAGCATATTTAAAAAAACTATCTCTGATAAAGTAGAAGTGAGAAATTTTACTTAAAATCCCATTATTCTAGTCACGGGCCCCGCCAGCCCTAAGAAAAACTTATGTCGAGTGTCCGGAACCACAGTGCATCATTTTTTGTTTACATGTATTCGCCATCCCGGGGGGATGACTTGGCTGTTATTTATTGAACCCCTAAAAGGGTGGCCCTGTTTTCTCTTACAAATATGGTTCATGACCCGTGACGTATATTAAAGTTTGTCTCAAATTACACCGATCCTGTTATTTTGTTATTGTATTTGTAATATATTATTATGATATATTACATGATCTTAAAAAAGAACACAGAATCGAATATTTCAGGACTTTTTAAATAATGTAACTTTTAGTAACAGGCAAAATTAAAACAGTCCAGCAACTTTATTTCCTAGGTTTGGCAAGCAGTTCTATTTTTGATAAAATTTTCAATTTTATAAAAAAACAAAAAAAAAACTGATAAATCAAAAGAAATCTTTTCTCAAGACATTTGAAGAGCGCGAGTTACGTACTTCTAATGATGGAAAACATGACGTTTGTGATTCCTTTTATTTTTTTTATAGGTAGTTGCTTCTATATCCTTTTCTTATTATTCATCATTCTATGTTTTTATTAATGTTTATGAATATGATAATGTTTCATTTGTGTTATTTTTACATCAATTTATGTTTCTACTTTATTATCAGAACCTATATGTATCTAACAGTACAATACTTTGTTTGTCACGTCTGTTTAATTGGCGATAACTTTTTAATCACTTAAATGGGAAACTAGTACCATTATAAGGTAAGTCATTCTTATAGTAGTAGAGTCAAAGATAAAAATCAAAATCCGAGGCTTATTAACAAAAAAATATCGTGACTATCCCATTTATAACATTAATTTTATTACATTACATCAAAACTGTTCAATCACACTTCAAAATCATTGTATGTTGTCAATCCATTTCACTCACATTACAATTAACAAAAAACACCCCACAACAATATTACAAACGGACAATGAAATTTAAACACAGTGCGCCCAGTGCGCCAGATGTTCAAACATGGACAAAATCAACACTAATTCTATCGAGTTACGTTCCGTATGCTTTCAATTAGCCCGTTTTAAATTATTTATTTCACACCACGCGATGGAGCGGCGGGCGCTTTCGATTTTGTAAATGATTTTTGGTGTATCGACAACAATTTGTTTTGTAAAATATATTTACTGTTGGTTTTATAATTTAAACTGTATTTTTTTATCACATATTGTTGTGTTTGACAACTATTTAGGTCAAAATATAACACGTTTGCCCAGAAGTAATCAAGTTTTAATAAATGCTTGCTTGTGTCTGTGTAGTATCACTGGCATCTAAGTTATCTATCTTTAGTTTTATTTGCCTTATCTTAAGTGACAAACGATCAGTAAATAACTAGCAATTTGAAAGAGCACTTTATTATCTACTGAAATCATATTAGACTGTCCTGAAATACTCCTGCAAAAAAAACGTAATTTGTCCATTTACTGTTATTATATTTTACTATGTAATTACGAATCTAACGAAATTTATTTGACCGTCCAATCGATTAGAAAATTGAATAATTTTTTCCAAATCATTACAACTTCCGTATCACTGGGTCTCAAATAAATACTTACTGTTGGATTTTGCGAATTAAAAATGAATTGTTAATGGGAGGTTTTACTATTGTCAATATCTCGGTTATTATAAAATTTGAAATAAAGATCAACTGTGGCTGTAAATTAAATATAATTTTAAATAATCTTGTGCGTTTAATTATGATTAGCGCAAAAACTGATTCATATATTTCAATTTAGTTTTCACTGTTGATAAATATGTGATCCAACACAATACATAACATTATCTGTTATTTTAATAAGTAACAGACTCAGATAGAGTTTGAACTCTCAGTTGTATGCAGATTCATACAAACAAGAGACCATTATTGTTGGTCGGTAATATTTGTTCCTCGAACGAATCCGCGGGCAAAAGCTATAGTAATAAATAAAGTTATGCAGTAGTGTTGTGTATCCGAGTTAATGGATCGTTTAGTCAGAACTGCGATAGTAAACAGACTAAATAGCCGTACTTTTGTAAAATATTGTGTTTATGATTCATTTAATAAAGTTTTTTCTTTAGCTAAAATGTTTTTGGATGTTGTTATAGCAAATTATTGTTAGTTATAGCTTTTTGTGCTGTCTTTTTTATAGCTTATGTTGTATAAAGTTTATATTAAATACATAATATTTTTTGGAACCCATTCCGGTATTCGGTTACTTGAACAGCTTTGAATTTGGGATGTCACTTTCACTAATAAATGGCTGTGATAAAAATAACGACTTTAAAATTATGCCAAAGTGGTTCCTTATAGGATCCATTGACTAAAATAGTGATGGAAACATCAAAAGTTTAATAACAAAACAGATGGTACAATAAATACTGCCTAATAAGATGAAGTAGGTACCTATGAGGCCAAAGATTTATACCTATATAATGGAACAGAATTATGGCGTGAGGATGTGTGACCTATGGTATTATTGATTGGAATATAATAAACCGCGCATCAAAAATACTGATTGAGCGACAAAATTACTGATTGAGCAGCAAAATACAGATATCGGTTAGGTTAGCTTAGAACTGTGACCACACAACGCACGGCCCGAGCGAGCGAAGCGAGCGGTGCCGCAGGAGCGGCCGGCGAGTGCCCTAACCAAATCTGAATACCAAGAAAGTGTATATAAGTAATAACAATACTTTTAATGAACATATTTTTGTGCACATTCAGTATATTTGGTGGAACACAGGCAACATTAGGTAAATGAAATGGGAATAAATTGAAGTACTTTTAAATACCATCCTTATTGATTGTGTATATGTTAGTGAGAGGCGAGGAGAAGAGATGGCCAAGAGGCCATAAACGCAGTGTTGGACGTCTGGCAGCGTGATGGGTCGACGATATCGCTCAGTTTTCGGGTCGAATCTGGACGATATTGGCGCAGGACCGAAGTGAATGGCATGCTTTGCAAGAGGCTTATACCCAGCAGTGGGATCAGAAACGCTGTGGATGATGATGATGTTAATATAAGTACCATAACCATCAACGAATTTACTTCTGTTGTTAGCTAGGTAGGAGTCAAATCTCTTTGAATGCGGCAGACTTCAGACGCAATCGAGATAATGTCACAGGTATGCATGTTTCCTCATTATGTTTTCCTTACTGTTTGAGCATGCAAAATCTATATATACACATATACACATATAGCTTTAGATCTTTTGACTTAACAATCTTCTGGTCACACGACTATTACAACTATTCTATATACCTATAAGTGCTATAATACTGTGAATACAAATTAATTACATTCCATTTGGCTCTATAAACTGTTTAATATAACTTAGGGTCCCTTAACACTTATCTAAGTGACGAGGACAATATCGTATTCAATGTTGAATGCAAATATACCCTCAGGGAGTGCTGTGAGGCCAACATAGTGCCTTCAGAATGTTCTAGATGAAATGGATAAGAATGAGTACTTATACTGCGTTGGTAAGATAGTGGCATGTTTGTTTTTAATTTTATCTTACTACCCATACACAAATTTTCTCCCTCCGATCATTCGTTTAATTCGGTTAATTTTCTAGCTGGAACAGCGTTCCCCCAGCAGGAATAGTTTTTTCCGTTTTTTTTCAAAACGACAGGGCGCATATATTTTTTATTTGGCGCACATTTACAGCCTTCTACGCACTAGTTAAACGTACCACTCACATCACTCTGGGAGCTACTTTCTTGCTGGGGTAACGTACAAATTTTATCCTACAATATATACAGTATGATTCTTTTATTTGGAAAACATTTAAAGTTTTCTATTGTTACTCAAGAAGCCTAATAATTAATTTAGCTTTTTTTGGTTTTGCATATTTACTAGGTTGCCTGTCTGAAAGCAGTTTGTGGAAAATACTAATATTTTATATAAATCTGGGTGGACTGGAACCTAGATAAGGCTAGGTGGGTTACTTACTGACTTTTATATTTCATTTGTCTTGTTCCTGACCACCCCCATGGGAAAGTGGCGGGAGTGTATGTCTGTATTGTTGTACGTAAGGATTATTATCAAGCAGCAATGATTGTGAGGTCTTCAGTTATATTATTACATCGGGCAAACGGTGACTTATTAAGTTTTTCTCTTATAAGATTTTTAGTAGTAGGATAGAGTTCAAACTTGCACCCAGGCACAAATCTAAACTTGGGAAAACTGACATCGAAGCTGTGGTAGCCTAGTGGTGTGACCAGTGGACTGAGATGTCAAAGGTGTCGAGTTCGAACCACTGACTTTTCGGAAGTTATGTGCGTATTTATCACAAGCTTAAACGGTGGAGGAAAACATCGTGAGGAAACCTGCATGGTTGAGAGATTTGTTTCGATGGCTTGCGAAGTCTGCCAACCCGCAGTAGGCTAGCGTGGTGGACTATAGCCTAATCCCTCTCAAATGAGAGCAGACCCGTGCCCAGCAGTGGGACGTTAATTGGTTGATGATGATGACACGAAGACGAATCGTCGGTACTAAAACTTATAACGTAATTTTGTATATACTTAAATAAATATTTACGCCGTTTTTTAGATCACCCACTAAACAGTCTACAGCGACAGAAACAAAGTGATTGAATTGCAAGAAGCGACACTGTCTTAGACAATCCACTGCGCTGGGCGCACTTCATCGGTAATAAACGGCATTTTAGTCCGATTGATAGATAAACCCGTTGAGTACCGATAGCGTGGTTACAATGCAACGCTAGTAAAATGTTAGTGCCACTTATTGAGTCTTTATAACTATGTTATGCGAGAATTAGATTGAATGAAGTTGAAGTTGAGTAATTGCTTTCGGAATTAAAATTAAAATTGCCTACGGTAGAATGACTACAGAATATGCACAATGTAACTATGCACCCTTTTTATGACTACAAATAAATACATATATGCGGACATTATGACACAACGCCATCTAGTTCCGAGTTAAGTAACGAGTTTTGTGTTACGGATACTTGATGATTGATATACTACATTTTTTTTTGCTATTTGTACAAAACAACTATGTTATATTATATAGACACATCCATAACTCAGATACATCGATCCATGCTCATGACACATACAATTTGCCCTTACCATGATTTGAACCCTTAATGCAGATTTTAATAATCAGGCAAAGGTCTTGTGGCAGTCTTGGCAGACTTCTTATTTCGTCTATAAAAATCTTTTGGCGTGCAGGTTTAAGGCGCATTTTCATTTATAGTTAGCGCTCGCATGCGGGGTACGCGAGGTTTTTGAAAAGCATGGCATAGAGCTTGCATACGGGAAACTATTTTTTTCACTGGTCGTTAGCACCCGCCTGCGGGGAACACCCGCACGCTTTTAATCAACTGAGTTATCAACCGATGAGTTTCATTTCAGAGCCCGCATGCGGGGTAACGACCGGCTTAAGGACTAATGAAAATGCGCGTATTTCATCGTTGATTTTTTTCACCATTGCAGGTGATCATACGGACCTCATTTAATAGATATGTGAAAGATACATGTCTACTATCGTGATATGGCTAGGCTAGGGACCAGGCTGTGACTATATTAAAACTTTCACTCCTCAAATCCTCACAAGTAAAGTATGATATTTAATATTAAAATAAAATGATTTGGTTAAAGTCACCATTTTGTTAAAAGGCCATTGTTCAAACTGAAATAAAGCGACAAAATCTTTTAGATACTGAACATAATATTAATGTGGGGGAACGCATTAGGGGCCGGAAATGGCGGCGTACACATTCAGTATTGTGCTCGAGGAAAAATGATATAATATCATAACATCCTTTTATGACCATTACTGGGCTTGCCCGCCCCGCCACAGATGGGCAACATCAGAAATGATACTGGAGAGTAAACGATTTGTGCCTATTTCGTTAAAGCCTCTGAGAGTACATTGTCTCAGATGAGAGAGATCTTTATACATAAACTTCATTGTCCAACTGACTGATTCATTCATTAAGTCTGTGGCCTTCAGTTTTAAAATAAGGGATGTAAGGTTATATGAAAGTCTGTGGTTTTCAGAAATGAATATTGAATTAATGAAATGAATGTTAGAAATAAATATATAAACATATTGGCGTTTTTCAGCTATTATGCCAAACAGATTGGACAAAATTGTAGTATTTGTTTGACAATTGAATATTGTATTAAAGGGTTTCGACTTAAACTGTTCGAAAATACGTACAAGCTGGTATATTTTTTTAGGGAATTCGAAATTCCATGATTCCTTTTAGTGTTTTCATTCCGAGGAAAATACTATAAAATCACTTCATAATGTACACTTTTGTCTGATATTACACATTGACGGCTTGTCTTGTCTAGTGTACTTGGTCTTTGCCATCGCCGCCCTACACGAGACAAATCGTCCAGTTGGCCATTTGTCAAAAGACCTGCATCCGCCCAATGAAAGCGCTTATTGTTGACAAGACCACGTTATCCAAACACTTCCTTACACCTTATCACAACCGCATAACGTTCAAAATAACTAAAATCTAAGGCAAACAATATCAAAATCTAGAAAAAAAACCCCGAGCAGTCTTGTAAACTCTTATTGTAATGTGATAAGGATGATTTTTCTATGACTAGTGGTACACTGACAGAGTCTTAATAGAATGGTGAAAGATAACAAAGCTTTCTTTTTTGAAGTTTTCGGTTAAAAATGTCCGCGGGTGTGTCTGTATGTCATTGTGTTGGTTTTGTGGTGGTATTTATTGTGCAGAAATTATTTCCTAGTCGTCTTAATAATTCCGATGATTTAGCGTTAGTAAGGGGTTGGCTTCAGTACGTAAGTAAGTACCTTTCATCATTGATCAATGTCTTTCCCACTGCTGGGCACGGGTCTCTTCTCATTTCCGAGGGATAACGCCTGGTGGGAAATAGCAGACTTCACAGACTATTGAGAAAATCTCTCAGGCGTGCAGGTTTCTTCACGATGTCTTCATTCACTGTTTGCGCCTGTGATAAATACCGATACGCGTAACTTCCCAAACATCAAAGGCAAGCCCTGCGATTGAACTTGAGACATATAACGTCACTGTCCACTTATCACTACGTGTAATACGCGTATATATTAAGTTATTTTTTAAAATGAGTATATAATATAATTATGTGATGATGTCTATAAGTTGTAAAAATACTTAAATTAAATCTTGCCTTATTTACTCGTCATCACTATCATGTGAACCAAATACCAAAATACGAATATTGTTAATCAAAGCCTTCTCCATAGATCTCCGCAACTTCTAAGGACCTATGACCTTCACCAGGTCATAAGTCCATCATGTCCACCGTTCATATTACCGTCCGACACTAAGTGTACCGATACGTAGTGTCCACACTCTTCACTCCTTATATCAATTCTCTATCTATTAATCACATCTTTGCAACTTTGCTATAAGATTTTTTGCAGGAGCTGTTGGTATGTACCTTTTATTCAGAATAATACACCAAATAAGATATACCTATCTCGCTAGCTAATATAATTATCTATATAATTCTTAAATTGGTAAAATTTAAAACTATTTTTTTTTGTAGAATATGTAAAACTTTTGTTTTGTTTGTATTGAATAAGCTCCGAAATAATTGGACCGATCTGGATAATTCTTTCGCTATTAGAATGCTACATTATTCCTGAACATAATTTATATTGTATTTTAAAAACAATTGGGTATTATATACCAATATCATACACGTGCGAAACCTGGGCGAGACGCTATTCTATTATAAATTGACTTCAACACACGCCATTAACTACAACGCTCTATCTACTTTGATTATTTCAATCGCTTTATTTCTAATATTATCGCTTTACTACACAAATGAAACCAAAAATATTAAATCGCGTTGATTATCCATCTGTATACAATTCATATAGACACAATACAGCCGATCCTGTTCGCGCAACCAGCTTGAATATACGTTGTTCGCAAAAGTTGGCTTATCTGTGACGTCACGGTTGTGACGTCAGCTATCTAGATTCATTTCACCGTTCACATCTTTCTGTTTCCGATGCATACTTTTTGAATGACATCCTTTTTTTATTTCATTTTGAATAAATTGCTTGCTGTCAATATTGTGAGCTGTTATTGTTTTGAAGCTAATATTGGCGAGCTTAAATGAACTTTGTGTTGAGTGGAATAGCAGCTATTTATCTATAACAAAAAAGAAGTGCTCTTGAAATAAAACAACTTTTTACGGATTTTATTATTATTGAGACTATTTTAACTCGACAGTGCAAGAAATCAATATAACATAGTATTAATTAGTTGATTCTTAATTTCCAGAAGATCATCAGGCCAATTGTGTGAGGAGGTCCTAATTGTGATACTTTCCCGCTTTCGAGAGAAACCTACTTCTATTCTATAGGTACCTATTCTTGTGAGAGTGAAAATGGCGGGTGTACCATAGCGAATTTGATTGTACCAATTACTAAAAATATGTACCTAAATAGTACTATTTAGTACCTAGCTCGAAAAAATTTGTACCACCTTCAGAATAAAATTATTTCGAAATTAATATATGTGCGCCATATTGACATTAAGATGGCGCGTGTACTGTAATATTTTGTGATTTAACCATTACTCATAAAATATAACTATAACCTACACCAAAAAATTGTACATCATTTATTAATCTGTGAGATTAATGAATGATGAATGAATTGAATCACAAAAATAAATGTTAAGAGTTATATTATTCATCTACAGAATTGTCCTCAGCGTTAAAATTGTGAAGCATTCTATAAAACTAAGGGATGACTAGTGCCATGAATATATCTTTAAAAGATCAGGCCTAGGTGCTGTTCTATCTAAATTATATTTATTTACGTTAAAACATCTTGTGAATACATATTTACGAGTATTTTTTTGAAATATTCAAGTCCTGTGCGTAGCAACCGCCCCTTGAAAACACTGGGCTAAAGAGCCAGTTATATTTCTATACAAAACAAATGAATAATCATAAATTCATAACATTCGAATATCGAATACAAAAAAAATAAAAATGCAAACAAAATCATAAGTCACAGAAATCAATACCCAAGTCAAAATTCACATTAAGTCAGTCATCTTAAATCACCCCTAATTAAATTCGTTTGAGGTTCTCAATATCGTTGGCACTTGAAATGGTACTTCAGGGCTTGTAAGGGAACCTTTTCACCACTATAGTGACCGAAAACAATAGTAAAACTGAGGCGAGAGAACAAAAAATTGGCGCGATTAAATCTTTGAGTGGCTTGGTTGTGCGTGTTTCTCATGGGGATATGTTTTGGTACTAGCGCTAGAGGGAGCCACGGAGAGTAGGGTGGATATGATGACAGTGTTTTTGGAAAACAGTCTCGTTGAATAGGTATTTTCAAATGCATTTATTTTTCTTGCAGATAATATGATAAATGTATTTAAAGTCATTAAACTATTTATAGTCTCTTACGCGTACTTATTATTGAATAGAATATGCTACCTTCTTAAAATATATATGATTTTTGCGGCGTAAAGAGCACTATTTTGAGTATTATTCAAAGCAATCTCTTTAATAACTATTTATTATATTACTGTTATTAAAATGTGTGAAAGTATCTACATTGAATTTAAATGAATATATTTAAATATATTATAATTTAAGTCCTTCATGTCAATCATAATGTTTGATAGCCTGGTAAAGTGACCAGTGGACTGTTAACGAGAAAAAGGTCTTAAGTTCAATACCTAAGGCACGAATCTCTGACTTTTAGAAGTTACATGTGAAGGAAAAGATTGTGATGAAACTTTCACACCTGAGGAAATCTCTCGATTACGTGTGAAGTCTGCCATCCCACATTAGGGTGGTAGACTATAGCTAATGAAAGAAGAACCGTGCCCAGCATTGGGATATTAAATGACGTGTGGGTTGATGATGATGAATTTTAGAAGAAGCTATTCTATGGTTAAATAATTACATGTTTATTTTAAAAATATTTTCCCCAAATCTGTTTAACACGAAGCATGCAATTAAAAATGCAATTTATGGAATTGTTGGAAATGAAAAATAATTATGAAACGATTTCCACTGAACTAATTAAGGGGACGATGCAGTTTTAACGAACGTTGACTTGAGATAATTGCGTCGGTGTAACGTATCTCATTTGTATGATTATTTTAAATTAAAAATAACGTTGCGATACTTGCAGTGATGTTTTCTCACTTATTTTTGTAGTTTCATATTAAAATAATGGAAATTCTAATTGAACTAAATTATAGCTTTCCATTAACTATAATCATAGACAATCACACTGTCTCGTGTAACTGTTATTTTCTAGATATTTCATTGCGTTCCCAATAAAAATAAATTTTAAAAATTAATATCTTAGAGGTGTAATATAATGAAATTAAGGTTTTGATGAAGGACAAGAAAAAATCATTTAAATAATACGTACTTCAGTTTTTTTAACGTCAAAAAACATGGACAGATCGCATATTATATATTATATTATAATATTGAAAGACACATGTAATTTTAACACACGTTATCCTGACAGGCTAGTTTTACCACCTTTAAGGACTGAATGGTGTAGTCGTAACAGCCACGCTATGGCTGTTCGTATATATAATCATTTACCTCAGGGCGTTAGAAGTCTGCCTTTAAATACATTTTAAAAACAACTTTTCAGGTGGTTATGTGAACGTTGTTTCTACTCCACAGAGGAATATTTAAAATATAAATATTAAGCTGTGTAATTATGTATTGAGTTGTATTTTGTTTAAGTAGATATTGCCCTGTTTTATTTTATTTTATTCAATTTTGTCATAAAAAATATATGACAAATGTGCTGGACAAAATCCTGTTACATGTAAGACCTATGTAACCACATTTATACAAATAAACATTTTGAATTTGAATATTATATGCTATAAAGATCAAAAATTTCAAGATTAAAATACCACCAATGCCCCACGATACATTCCGTAAAAAGTAGTTATTTTATTCAAATTTTCTAAAGAAAAAAAAAATTCGCTAAAGAGTAAGAAATAATAAATTTATTTTTTCCAAACTGTAGGTACCGTATAAAAAATATTATAGTATATAATATTTTTATTTTATTAGTGTCCCCCCTAATCTCGCGTAAACTGGTCACCCTACACTGCATGGACGTCTCGCAGCGTTGGATCCCACGGGTGTGGTGCGTCAAATTAGCGCTCAATTTGGCGTCATGATTCGATTTGCTCCCCGACTTGACAGTCATCTGACCGTGAACCACCAGCATTAAGCCTTTTCAATACAGTTTTGGGTTTCTAGGCATTATTTTTTACTTTTTTTACCTTATAAGAGTTGTAAGGCAGTTCGTTTTCTCTTGCCGTGTAAGTGTGCAGCGTATTACATGCCGTGTGTACTTTATAGTAATTACATACCATCATGCCTATCGTCCTCGAAGGGTTAGGCAGAGGTGTACTAATGTACACCTACATTTTGCTAGTATGTTTTAGGTCCCACAATAGTACGAATCCAAACTCCAAACTGCTACTAAGAATTTCGTAGAAAAACCCAATACCACTTTGCTCGACCGTGGAATTGAAACCAAGCCCTTTGTTCAGCAGTCCCACTTACGATCACCAGACCAACGAGGCAGATTTATACAAACTATCTTATTAATCCAAAAAATAATTCTCAAAACTATATCACTTTTTTTTTGTTTGCGATGTGGAAATCTTCAAAAGACACTTTCTGGAAAAAGTTCAGAGTGTTTTCCGGGGTGGTTTTAGTCACGGGTCCCAGGTCTCTTAAGAGACCAGCTCCGGAACCCCCTGTGCAGCGCCCTAAAGGGGTCTCCCTCTAGGGGCATCTCTCGCTATGCACAAAAGCGTGACCACTTGCCTTCTCTGGGGTCACTTACTGGGCGGACCGAATCTCTTACTGAGCGTCCATGGCCTAAATCTGGTCTAACAGGTAAACTAATCGGTTGGACCGGGCATTTTTTTCTTTCGTCTTGGATGCAATTATAAAAATTCATTTGTTTTTACGAAATGATGGTCGTGATATGTTTTTGAATAAACAAACGCTCACTCCAACAAATTATGTACTTGTAGGCCGTATAAATATCAGTTTATATTATAAGGAGTTAAACTCATGTCTCAAGATACTGAAGCCGAATAACTCGAGTTCTGCACTAACCGTTTTGATGAATAGGGTGTAGAAAATATTCAAAGCAATACAATATAATAGCAGAAATATATTTCTTACAATTAGTGTCAACACTCTTTCAATATTATTCAATTTATTTCATTAATATAATAAAAAAAAATATCACAATACTTCCTTTCTTTATTAAAAAAATTAATATGTTCCTTTTAACTTATCAGAAGATCTAACAAAATCAACATTATATCAATAAAGAATCCGACTAAACAAAGCTATTTTCTTACTGATTTTGTATTATAAACTTTATTTACGAATACTATATAGTTCGAATTTCATTACAACTGCCATTATTATACGACTTTATTAAAAGTATTCGTCATTGTAAAATCAGTTGTTTATTGCACAAAATAAGATTGAAATTCGTGAGGGTTACAATTATTGTATGTATTTTTATTCTTGGTCGGGTCATAAATGTTATCACCGAATCTCTGTTGATTTAAACAAAGGGGTTGAAAAACAAAACAAGTGTTTCTCATATAGGGGTGAAATAAAACGGCACTCGACTCGAGTGAACTCGAGTGCGCTCACAAACTGCATGTAATCGATATTATTTAAACTTTACCATGTATACGGTTGCGAAGAAACAATTAAAGAAAAATGAATTTGTGTAGAATAATTTTTATTCTTTATGCGTTTATAAATTTATTAAAATAATACACGAATAACTGCTTCATTGGTCTAGCAGTCATAAGTGTGACTGCTGAGCGAGGGACCTTGGATTTGATACCCGAGCGGTCGTGCATAGTGTCAATGGACTATTCTATGAAATTCTCAGTGGCACCTCAGAGTTTGGATCCGGGCCCGGTTGATGGAAATAGTCTGGACACTTATGATATGGGACTTAAAACATACTGGCCAAATGTTGGTGTACATTAGTACACTTCTGCCTAACATAATGTATAAGTATGTTTTACACAAACAGCAATTAACCATCATAGATGTACCGTACGTTGGTATATCGACAGTTTATATATTGCCATACACTCGCAGGGACAAATATTTGTGTGATGAGCATCAACATTTGTATCTGAGTCATGGATGTATTTATGTATAATAAGTATGTCTTTACAAAAAAAAGTATATATAGTATATCAACCATCTAGTATCCGTAACACAAGCCTCGTTGCTTACCACGGAACTAGATGGCGCTGTGTAATATTATCCGGAAATATTTAAATAGTTTATAAAAAAAAATACTTTGAAACATATCATAAATTGACAGAGAAACGCTACGCCAGACTGTAACAGCTATATAGCAATAATTTTGTCGTAGCAACTGCTACGCGCGTAGCAACCATTGTTTTTCTCACGTCGGATCTGGTAGCATGTAACTAAATACATAGAATGTTTTTTTTTAAAACGGGTCTCAAATTTTTATTTTAAAAGCAAATTTAATTCAAGGGATTTGCATAATAGAATATTAAAAGTCAAAATATCATTTATTCAAAGTAGGCCAAATTTAATTGGCTCTTTTTGAACGTCGACAATAAAGACAGACCCCAAAAACGCCCATCACCGCTTCCTTGCGTTTTTACTAGGAAGAAGAAGCAGCGCAACAAACTCCCCAGCACACATTTCTGTCTGTTTATTTAATTTGTATTATGTACTCGCAATACCTATTTACCTTCAAACTTATTAACTTTAGACTAATCTTCGCTATACATACTTAGGGATTACATTTTAAATAGTATAAAAATTGTCTAAGACGTTTTCCCCTAGATACGTTAACGTGGTTAATGCCCCATATGTGACTATTAACATCAGATATTATTAAAATAAAATAAAAATAAAAAAAAATACACATGTACCTACACACTTAGATTATATACAAAATAAACAATAAAATGTACAATAGAAACCGTTTTAGAATCGGTAATAAGAAACCCAACATTAGGCTAGCCACACAATAGCGACACAATGGTAAAGCGGCGACCGAAACAAACGCGCGAGCTAATTTGAACCGACGACGAATCTGATCACACGTCTGAACCGCAAGTAGCTATTTGTTATTGCATACGCCCACGAGGCGCGGGCACATTGTTCTATGTAACACGACACGACAATTCTTGTTTCGCATTTATTATAACGATTGGTTCGGCACGCGGTGTGTTCCTATTGGTAATTGGCTAGAAGTTATGTGTGTTTTCATATAAAAATGTATTTACAGTGGTCATTAAAAGTCTCGAAACTTGAAGAAAAACTGGGAATTAAAAGATTAATTATTAAATCTTTACTTAAGTCTAATTATAAAACAATACGTAATGAAATACAAATACAATAGTATTCACATATAAGAGAGTTCAATTTAATTTATTTATCACTGACTCCAACAGTGAATGAGGGGAGTTTTTCTCGATGGCATCTGATGTTGCCAACAAAAATAGACTAGAGTGGTGGACTATAGCTTAATCTTTCAATCTATCTAGGACCTGTGCTCAGTAATGAGACAGTAAATGGATTGGTAAGAATATCGTTCATCAAAATTTCCGTCAACAAATGGACTCGCGCACATCTAAACATCGTTTACCAACATGTAATCATTAGCAGGCGCGTGTGAAAACAGCCAATTTTGTCGCAACGTCGCGCGACTATTGTGTCTCGCGCGCTGTTTGATTTGTCGCCAATATTAGTCGATACGTTTGCATTTGACTTACGTTTGCGGAATAATTGCCACCCCGTAATTACATATTGGTGCTGTAGTTGGCGTAATTAGGTTTTGAAAGTGTTTTCATTATTTAATTCTGATGTTTACGTATATAAATAAGATTTATGAAGGTCAATAGGTTTCTAAGTATTGTCATAGTGCATTAACTGACTAATTCTTTTGATAACTGACTATTAACTAACTGATTATTTCTTATTAAGTCAGCTAACCCGTTATAGGTTACAGGAGTGTTCTAAAGCGTAATCTATCCCATTCAAACTAGGAACCTATGCCCAGTATTGAGGTAATAATCATTTATTTCCCCAATACTGGGTACGGGTTTCTTACTTATTAGCTCATGCTAATGATGAACTTCTTATTATGTTAGGGTTAGATATTTAGACAAAACGTAAAGTTCTTGAATGGTGTTTGTAAAGTCTTCCGAGTCACAACACAGTGTAGTTTAGTAATTACTATCAATTTTACTTCACAATGAGTCAAAATATCAAATAAAATTGATTCCCTGGATCATAAACCTTTAATTAGTGGCCCTAGATTGCTACTATCTAGGATTTATATATACCCTGTTACTAATATCGCTAAATCAACATCAGCAAGTTAATTAATTACCAAAAACTAGTGATGTAGTAAAATCCAATATGTTCTAAACTAAATGGTCACCACATTCAACCGTCCACTTGTCGGTGACAATGCTTCCGCGATGTTGATCCACTAACCGGATTCTGCCGGACCGGATCCAACCGGATTTCGGCGGATTTTAGACCGGTTACATTCGGATTTCGCCTCGATAGATACGCGCGGTCGCCCGGCGCTCATCCACCGTGTATTTAACCACATTTCTAAGCGTAACGTGTTAGAATTTCAATTTTGGTTGCATATGGATTAGAAATTTCAAGTTGGATATGATATTTCGATTCCGCATTAATATTATGAGATGAATATTTAGACATATGGGATTTGATGTGTAAACTATGCGTTGAATATGTTTGTTTACATCGCTTGGGTATAATTTTACGATCTTCGTCCGTGTGAGAATATTTAAGATCAAATTTGTTCACTCGTAATTATTCATTAGCATTGATTTGTGTATGCTTCAACACCGAAATGACTATTTCCCACAGTTAATGTAATGATGTGGACGTACTGTATTACTCTTCGAGAAAAATAATATGACGATAAATTGGGCATCAGTTATTCACCATCGGGTTCACCAGATCAAAGATAAATTACCAAAAATGTATAGGTATATTTTATTATACCACGGCAGTGGTAGGGCATAGCGAAATTCCTCGCTCAAATTGAGCTGCCCGTCTGGGGAAGTTCCTCCGCCTTACAGAAGACCACAGTGAATCAACAATAGATGTCTTTCTGCGTGTGAGTAAGGTTACCAGAGCTCGTTGGGGGAGTGACTATTCAGACAACATAGGCTTTCCGTTTGCAGTCAGTTTAGTAATTCCTTACTTTAAGAACCCAAAACGCTTTCTGCGGGGGTTGGCAACGCATATGCAAGCCTTCTGGTGTTGCAAATGTCCATGGGCGGCGGTGATCACTTACCATCAGGTGAGCCGCCTGCTCGTTTACCCCTTATTATAATAAAGAGAAATAACCACGAAACAACACTGACTAGGTGGTAAGCGGTTACTGCCTATAGACGTTTGCAACACCAGAGGTGACGTTCACGCGTTGCAGACTCTGTAAAACCCAGTCCTTTTTTGACAAGCCTCACAGCGCAAGAAATTAAGAATGCCTGTAAACTTGGTGCCCCATTTTTATTTGAATGTTTAGTGAGGCAAATACTGGGACATACTGTCCACTTGGTTCTTAGTTCAAAGAAACGCCTCTTCTAATTTGAAGACTCATGGGCTTGTCGGTACCTTACTCATTAAGAGTAAGGTACCGACAAGCCCATGAGTGAGGCTCAATCCCGGAAGACCTCAGGGCTGGCATTGAGTTGGCCGCCGGCTTACACTAATTGTCTAAGTGCATAATGAACTTGTTGGTGGCAACCCTAAAAGCCAACTTTGACAACGAACACACTGACGTTGACTTTGTTTTAATGTCTTAGAGTTAAATTTTGTTTGTCATATTTTCGAGCGACGATTCTTTAAAAATTTGTCTGCCACTCGAATTTTAACTATACATGTTTTGAGTAAGGGTTGGTTTTAGATTGTGGAATGAATTATATATATTAAGGGGAATATGAATTACAGTACTCGTCACCCTCTTTCTGTATGTATGTGTCGCGCGTTCTATTGTTTCCTTGAGTTAATTAGAAAGTTGTGTCGCGCAAAATGGCACTTTCAAAGACATGTAATTTCGATAGTTAGCAAAAGAATTTTTACAGTATTTTAATTAAATTTATATATTTTCGCGAAATCCCATGTTTTGTTTACTTATTTAAGTTTATATATATGTATATTCTGTAATCATTTTTAAGTGAGGGTGAAATATGTCCTGCGCTGTAACTTAATTTAACATTATTTCTGTAAATAAATGATTTGATTTGATTTGAAATATCCTGTGTTGATTGTGTCTAGGTCTAGGTATTGTAATCAGGATATAACTGCTTTTTAAATTAATTATGAGAGATTCTTTACTTTCAAGGAAGTTTGCTGGTTTTAAAGCTTAGGTTCATAAACCAGTGAGTGATGCTTATTGCACAGATATAAATTATGTATTGATCGTTTAATTGCAAATTAAATATATCTGGACATTATTACTCAGCGCGGTCTAATTCCGAGATAATTAATAATGTACCTATACGCATAGGTATTTAGGTACATTTTCATTTTTGCTCAACATATTCTTAAAGAATAAAAATAGAAATACATACTTTTAGGGAGTATCTACCTCCCTAAAAGTATGTATATCGATGCTGTTGACTTTCACCCTTGCTGAAGAATTTCAACAACGAAAAAAGGTTTTAATGCGAATCGATAATAGCGTAACGTTAAGCGCTAAATTGTCAAATGATGCCGCGACTATTAAGCAATAACGAAAAACAATGAAAACTCCGGCTGATGCCTCTTTAAATTCTCTCCCAGTTGAAATGTAACCTCTGGAACGAATCCGTTAATATTTTTCCAAAACAAATATACAACAGTTATTACTAAAAGACATTCGTGGAATTGAACGGTTAGCGCCTTTGCCTCGCCGCCTCCAGAAAAACTCAAAACGGTTGCTCTTTGTAGTGACGTTTGACAAAACTCATTGTTTCAATCATGACAATACTCATTTTATGACAGAACTGGCATACGGAACAAAATTGTTGATCCGTAAATAAAATTATGTTTTTATAAAACCGTTATTTTTGAAAACAAAGATGTTTATTGCGGTTATGAAGACGTCTTGTTGTCTGTTTGTCTGTCTATTTGTCGGCGTTTATTGGGTCTAAGAGTTTTTGTCTTTGTGTATTGTGTGGCCTTGTTTGTGACTGATAATGTGGGTTATTTGAAAGTCATTGTGTTCTTCGAAGGCGTTTGTCGTATTTTATTTTAAGTTTTATGATGTCAACGATAACGAAATGAAACACGCGTGTTCAAGAGCAATAACCATAGCGCAATCGATCCCAACGAGCCCGCACAGTATCAGTCAATGTTTCGTCTTTTCAAACTAGATGGCGTTGGGATCGAATTAGATCGCGCTATGGTTTCGTTCACAAAACTTAACTAGATCGCCAAGTTCATTTTAAATAAATTATTATCACGCACGCATATCGCTGTCTATCGTATCAGCAGAACAGTACACGGTAGTTTCATTTAAACCCCTGCTTGTGTACACACAAGTGCAACAATACCGGTATCGGTATTTAACATTGGTCCTTCGAGCCGGATCGATAGACGTGAATTTTTGTGCATTGTGCGGTGCCACCGTTGGCCCGCCACCCGTGTCACCCGCAGTGGATCGCTGCAGAAGGGTACACGGTACTCCACATTAACGGCGTCGGCCCCAGCATTGGTGGGCGAGCTCGGCTAGCGGACTAGTTCAAGAAGCCGCCACAGAGGGCGCTTCTTCACTTCGGTTCAAAGTTCTTTGGTGTGCAACTTGTGCAAGTGCAAGGTGACGCAGTAACCGGCGACGGCGTAGGCGCAGGTCCACGGACGTGACGTCACAAGCAGTACAACAATTCACCACCAGAGAGCGCCACTTGGTCATCAACAAATTGTGTTTGTGTGAAGTGCAATTTTGTGAGTACATTTATTTATTATTTATGTGGACAACTGTGAAGTAATTTGAACTTTATTTCTATCACGAATTTAACTTTGAAGATTTCTAGAGAATTTTGGACTTGTAAAATTTTATGACAATTTATTAACTTGGAAAAATTTCGGCTTAGTTTACTAGAATCTCATTAAAATTGTGCATGTTAATTTAAGGACTTAGAATAATTTATAGAAAACGGGGGAACGGGGAACCTATACCCGATTTCTGCCAGCTTTGTATGTGTTCTCAAACACTTAGAAAAATTGTAGATAAACTTTTGTCACACTTTGCATGTGTTATCTCCTTTGAGACATTTCTTATACATATTTTACCTTGTTGGGAACCTACACGGTTTTTATAAAATTTCAATTCAATCAATTTTGATGCACATTTATAGATTTTTAGCGTAACATAAATATTAAATATTATAAGAAATATGGAGGGATTGATTAATGTTTTAAAGGATCTACAAAACGTTATAGCTAAAGGACTGACTAATTTTAAGAAATGTAGTAAAGATAGATTAACGGTCGAATATATAGAAGCAAGGCAAGAATTGTTAGAAAAAGATTGGGCTTCGTTTAAAGACACTAACTCTAAATTATATGAGCGATTTAAAATAGAGGATATTAGTCAAAAGGTCGTTGATATTTATGATAATACTGAAGAGACATACATATTATATAAAACTTTGATGAAAACCACGCTCAATAAGATCAGTGTAGTCAAAGCATCTGTACAACAAGCTCATACTGCGTCTACTAGTTCACCGAAGTCAGTTAATTCCTTTGTAAAGTTGCCAAAGATTTCTATTCCTACATTTTCGGGGAAATATTCGGAATGGACCACATTTCGTGATTTATTTACCTCGTTAATACACAAAAATGATTTATTGGATAATGTGCAAAAGTTGCATTATCTCAAAAGTCACCTTTCTGGTGAAGCCGAGCAATTAATACGGCACACCCCAATAACTGAAACTAATTATACTCAGTGCTGGGAACAGTTGGAAAGGCGGTATAGTAACAAAAAATATTTAACTAATTGTATTTTAAAAAAGTTGTTTGGTCAAAAACGGATGCATACAGAGTCAGCTACAGCACTTAAAGAGCTGCTCGATACCACTTGTGATTGTTTAAACGCGCTAACAAATTTAAATATAAATGTGAGTACCTGGGATGTTATTGTCATTCATATAGTTACCTTTAAGTTGGACAGTGAAACAAGAAAACAATGGGAGCTTAGTGTTTGTAACAATGATTCCAACAACGACTTACCAACTTTCCAGCAATTTAAAATTTTTATGGAAAATCGTTTCCGGGCTTTGGAATGTTTAGAACCCAAGAAAACCGTTCACCAGGTCAACAATAATAATAATTCGCATACTTATGCACCGAAAGCCATGTTGGCCAAGAGCTCACCCAGCAGTAATATACGATGTGAATACTGCTCCGATGCACACAAACTCTGTTTCTGTAAGAAATTCACTAAACAGCCAGTAGAGATTAGGCGACAGTTTGTGTCGAAGCATAATATCTGTTTTAACTGTTTAGGCGGTAATCACACTGTGTATGACTGCAAAAAACTTACCACCTGTAGAGTTTGCCAGAAGCGCCATCATTCACTGCTGCATCTTAATCCAGGGACAGGGGATAAAGGTCAACCCACTTCTGCAAATTCTACTGACAATAGTGCTACTTCATCAGCTGATCCTAATCAAATAATTACATGCCTGTCTACAGGAAAGGTCCCTATGCCTAAACAAGTTCTTCTAGCCACAGCGTTAATAGAAGTCGAGTCAAGGACAGGTAATTATCTTACTATCCGTGCCTTACTCGATCAGGGTTCGCAAGCCTGTTTTATAACAGAGTCCGCAGTCCAACTCCTCAGTCTGAAAAAGATTCCCGTCCAAGGACTTATTTCAGGTCTGGGTGATAGTAGTTCAACCATAGCAAAGTATATGGTACATCTGTCTATTCAATCTCGAGTAGACCCAGATTTTAAGATCAAAATCCATGCTTATGTACTAAGGAAAATAACATCATACTTACCTGAGCGTAGTATCAACACAACCTTAAATTGGTTAGATGTTAAAGGTCTGTGTCTAGCAGACCCAGAGTTCAACCGGTCCAATAAAATAGACATTCTATTGGGTGCTGACGCTTACAGCTGCATCATTAAACAGGGCATAGTGAGGAGTCCTTCGGGCACTCTTGTCGCGCAGAGTACTACCTTAGGATGGATCCTATCAGGTACAGTTGAGTCTGAAAATAAGTCAAACAAAATAAGCGTGATGCATGCACAAATAAATCAAGATGATATTCTCAGAAAATTCTGGGAAATTGAAGAGCCAACCAGTACGAAGAAATTACTTACCCTCGAAGAGAAGAGATGTGAAGAATTCTATAAGACGACAACTAAGCGAGACAGCAATGGCAGGTACATAGTTAGATTACCTTTCCGGGAGGAAGACCCTCCTTGCAAATCAGGAAAATCCCGAGCTATAGCTGAGAAAAGATTTAAGTCGTTAGAGAAAAGATTAGGAAGTAACATAGATCTAAAAGAGAAGTACACCCAAGTTATAGAAGAATATTTACGTCTAGGACACATGAGGCCAGTAGAAAAGAATGATGAAAACAAAGAAGTTGCCGTCTACTTACCTCATCACGCAGTCATACGAGACGATAAAACCACGACAAAGGTTCGTGTGGTATTTAACGCCTCAGAAAAGAACAGCAATGGAGTTTCCTTGAATGACACGCTGATGATAGGACCTACATTACAACCTGATTTGAGACACACGGTTTTAAGATGGAGAATTCATTATATAGCACTTGTAGCGGACATCATTAAAATGTACCGTCAAGTCAAAATAGCTGAAGAAGATGCATTGTTTCAGCGCATACTCTGGCGACCCAATCCTGAAACGCAAATAGAAGATTATGAGTTGGTGACCGTAACTTTTGGCACAGCTTCTGCACCGTTTCAAGCGGTTAGAACCTTACTGCAGGTTGCCCACGATGAAGGTGTAGATTACTCGCTTGCTGCAGATAAAGTCCTCAATTGCTTTTATATGGATGACCTAATGACAGGCTGTAGTAGCGTAACAGAAGGCATAGAAATATATGAGCAAATGACAGGACTATTAGGAAAGGGTGGATTCAAATTACAAAAATGGAACAGTAACAACCAGGAAATAGTGAAAAGGATTAATGCATTGGAAGGAAATAAAGAAGAGATAGATCAGGTCCGGACAAAGGAAACCATTAATAAGGACAAATGGATACAGGACATAGAACAAACATCACAGAACAACTATAGAACGAAAACCCTAGAACAAAAGGAAGTAGAAATAAAATTAGATAACACGATTAAAATACTAGGACTTACCTGGAACCGCCAAGAGGACACTTTCCAGTACTCGGTGAATCTCCCGCCGCCGACGACTGCACCTGTAACTAAAAGAACCATAATTTCAGATATAGCTCGATTGTTTGACCCATTAGGTTGGTTAGCTCCTAGTGTGGTTATAGCAAAGGTATTTATTCAGAAGTTATGGCTTGCAGGTGTTAGTTGGGATGAGGAGCTAAACACGGAATTAGTCACAGAATGGAGTACATATCGTAAAGAACTTGTACTACTTACCAGGGTTAGGATCCCACGTTGGCTTGGTACAAGGTCGAACGAAGATCTGGAACTCCATGGTTTTAGTGACGCCTCTAAAACAGCTTACTCCGCAGTTATTTATTTGAGGATCGTCGATTCAGAGACCAAAGTTCAAGTATCTTTACTGGTGGCAAAAACCAGAGTAGCACCAGTAAAACAAATCAGCATTCCGCGACTAGAGTTGTGCGGAGCAGTTTTACTGTCACAACTTTTAGTAGAAACAGGAGAGGTCTTGAATATTCCTAGAGATAAAATCAAAGCATGGACCGACTCCACTGTGGTGTTGGCTTGGATAAACAGCCACCCAAGTAGATGGAAGACGTTTGTGGCCAATCGGACTTCAGATATCTTGACCACAACAAAACCGTCTCAGTGGTTTCATGTTTCGGGCAAGGACAACCCAGCAGACTGCGCCTCTAGAGGAATATTACCTAGTTCACTTCTCGAAAACGATTTGTGGTTTTCGGGACCATCATTTCTTAAAAATAAATCAATATATTACAATAGGCCCAAAGAGTATAATACAGACCTAGAAGAGTCTGTAAAGACTCTATTAACAGTAGTTCCGGATTGTTCATTTTTCGAACAATATTCCACACTGGGAAAATTAGTACGAATGATTGCACGCTGTCGTAGATTTTTAAGAGAGAACAGAAAATATCATAACAAGTACATACAGAAGGTAGAATTGGACGCTGCCTTAGAATGTTGTATTAAGAAAATACAACGTGAATTATTTAGAAATGAGTACAAACAATTAGAAGAAAAGGGGTATGTACAATTAAAATCAAGTGTGTTGAAATCACTATGTCCGTACCTAGATCGGAAAGGCATAATAAGAGTCCGAGGTAGACTCGAAAAATCACAGTTGAGTGAACAAACGAAGCATCCTATAGTTCTACCCCACTCTAGTCATTTTACTCGACTTTTAATAGCTGATGCTCACATTAAAACACTACATGGGGGTCCTCAGCTCATGACAAATTACTTGAGGACGGCTTACTGGGTTATAGGAATCAGAAATTTAGTGAAGCAGCATGTCTACAAGTGTGTGACATGCGCCAAGCAGCGAGCTAGCATTAAAAATCAAATAATGGGGTCACTCCCAGCTGTTAGATGTACGCCAGCTAGACCGTTTCTACACAGCGGCGTCGATTATGCTGGGCCCATAAACATAAGAACAACGAAGGGTCGAGGATACCGATCGTACAAAGGCTATATATGTCTTTTTGTATGTATGGCCACTCGCGCTCTGCATTTGGAAGCAGTCAGTGACATGAGCACTCAGGCGTTTTTGGCAGCTTTCAGGCGGTTCGTTTCTAGGCGAGGTCACTGCGCCAAATTGTGGAGTGACAATGGCACCACATTCGTCGGTGCCTCCAGGGAATTGCAGCAGTTGGCCTCTATTCAGGCAACAATTGCAAAGGACCTGGAAGCAAATGGTACGGAGTGGCACTTTATCCCTCCTCATAGTCCTAACTTTGGCGGACTTTGGGAGGCAGGGGTGAAGTCCACAAAGTTCCATTTGAAACGGGTTATCGGTGATGCTACTTTGACCTATGAAGAAATTACCACGCTTCTCAGTCAAGTGGAAGCGTGTTTGAATTCGCGACCAATGAACGTCATTAATGTTGCCGACCCTGGTGAACCATTACCATTGACACCTGGACATTTCCTAATCGGGGAGCCCTTAGTAAATGTTCCAGACAACAATTATAGTAGCTCGAATATAAATTACTTAACCCGTTGGCAATTAATTCAAAAAATGTTACAGTCGTTTTGGAAACGTTGGGCGCAAGAATATCTTTCTAATTTAATGAATCGATACAAATGGTCTTCTACAGTCCCAGAACCAAAAACTGGAGACATTGTTTTAATAAAGGAGGACGATTTGCCGCCAAGTCGTTGGTTATTAGGTCGCGTATTAGAGAAACATCCTGGTGATGATAATATCACTCGGGTAGTCACAGTGCGCACAAAATCATCAACTATTAAACGACCAACCTCAAAACTATGCATTTTGCCAGTAACTGATTAATTTGGTGGTTTTAATTTATTTTTGAGTTAATTTATATTATGTACAATCAATTTCATATTTTAGATCAATTTTATACAAACAAAATCAACTTATATACAATTTATTTTACATATTATGTTTTACTATTTACATTTAAGATGTATTTTGTTTTGAGTCTAGTCACTACTACTAATGAAATTGTACCTTTATCATGATTGTTTACATTTAAGCAACAACATTGTTATTGTTTTGAGTTGTTTTAATATTTACATGTAAAATATGTTAAAAAATTTAAGTAGTTCAAAAGTCATTGGTTTTTTTTTTTGAATAACAGTCAGATCAACTTTTGGTATAATGTATAATTTTTTGATCAAATTAAGAAGGACGTTCTGTCACTAACGTCCTTGGTGGGCGGTATGTTCAAGAGCAATAACCATAGCGCAATCGATCCCAACGAGCCCGCACAGTATCAGTCAATGTTTCGTCTTTTCAAACTAGATGGCGTTGGGATCGAATTAGATCGCGCTATGGTTTCGTTCACAAAACTTAACTAGATCGCCAAGTTCATTTTAAATAAATTATTATCACGCACGCATATCGCTGTCTATCGTATCAGCAGAACAGTACACGGTAGTTTCATTTAAACCCCTGCTTGTGTACACACAAGTGCAACAATACCGGTATCGGTATTTAACAACGCGTTTAATTTGTTTCCACAAAAGTGAGACACACTTCCACGTTAAATGGTTATAGGTTTATGCTATTACAGTTTATACGATTTTAATCGTCTTCACATAAAATGGGAATTTCTAAAATATTTACAATTGTATTTTCGTGCGTTCGTGCGTAGTATTTTTTACAAGATATAGTCGCCAATTCCAAACCGATTTTATTGTTTTTTCTTTTTACGTATTATTATTACTTTTTAGTGCTGTTGGATAATAGACTTAAAATTTTCAACGTGGATTTAAAATTAATAAATGACTTATGTTGCGTTTTTATGTTATATTTAATGTAGGAATTCATTTAATTAAATTGTAATTGTAGTGAACTATTGTGAACTTAATAAATATTAGTACCTAAGTAGGTAGCTTACAAAGTTAGAAATAAATAAATAACTTTAATAAATTATATTCGTATTTTAATCTACGAAAACAAAAAGTCAGATGATAACAAATAATCCCGCAAAAAATAACACCTGCATTAACTGTAGATACAAGTATAAAAATAAAACACCCCGTACCGTTCATTAGTTTATTAAAAAACCTATCTTTAAATGAATTTTCGCTGTCACAATGCGGGCACTATGAAGATTGCCTGCGCGTAGGCATCAGAATGAACCATTATCATTGGGAGGTCATTAACTGAGTGCATTCTTGCTGAAAAATAATAGATTCTGCAAAAGTAACGCATAGGTTATAGGATGCAGGAAGGACGGGTGGCACCGGTTTAACTGGAGATTACGATTAGTGGTTTTAAACGAGTGGTTTAATTGTTTTTTTTTTGCTTGTAACCGAGCAGTGTCTAGCCTTAGCACATGTTAAATTGTATTCATTATACTTAGGATAAGTAATGGTTTAGTTGTATATTGTTTAAGGTTCCTTTGATAAAAAATAGATCCGAAATAGTTATCTTTATAACTACTTAGATATTGACTAAATTACTTTGCGAGATTAAGTTGGTAGGTAGGATTAAGTTTTTTTTGGTCGTTTTTAGAAAACGTTAGTTTTGTCTTAACTTTATTGTTATACCTGGCAACTATAAAGTGTATATTTTAATGTTTGTCTGAACGTAAGTTATAAACTGAAGGTTGTAATTATAAAAAATGTAAGCCCACAATCAGCAATAATGAGTTTTTAAAACACCACTGTCTTTCGTCATTACTAAATTATTTATTACTAACGATCCGCCCTTGCTTTGCTTCGGGTACTTTTGTAATAATTTTATGTAAAAAGAAGTGAAATATATTTCAAAATTATTTTAGTAGATTTAGAAATAACAAACCTACAACCTCACAAACTTTACCTCTTTATATTGATTTAGATTTTCCATTAATTTGGTTTTTGAAATGTTTCTTTTCTATTAACGCATTTGATTTTGGCAACTATAATAATATTTCAATGTCATAAGTCATTATCATATGAAAACATTTCAGATTAATCCTAACTGTTGAGCAATTTTAATTAACCAATAACGAATCAACCCGTCCTTTAAAAAAACTAACCATAATGGTATGTCGGGCGAAGTGTCATGGGAAATTAACGTAAATTAAAATAGGAAGATGGGACGAATAGGCTTTAAGCCTATATTGTGTTCACCCCGCTTTTGTCACTATTCGAAGCTCAACGGCATTCGAAGACTAACTAGCTAATATACCCCTCCTTTTCTATTTTAATGAGATAGAGCGAGACGCAGATATCCAGGTCATGTCTGCAGGCGTCTGCATTGTCCCGGTGTTGAGAAATAAGTAATTAGGTGCGACGTATCTTTGTGTTTTTTTTTTATATTACGTTATGTATTTTTCTTGTGGAGGTTTTAATTAATGGTGCCTATGTAGGTACATGTGTACGTATGTTAGTTTAGCGAAATTTTATTAGATTTTAGCTTTTATGTAAGGATATGTTTTATGTTGTTCAAGTTAATAGGACTATTTGCATATAAATAAAATAAAAAATATATCATTTGACATTTTAAAATTCAACTGGAACACGATAGTCAAATTAATATAAGCTTATTGTCTGGAAATTATAGAAAATTGAAAATATTTGGTCAGAATGTCGTTTTAGGGGCGGAATATTGAACTCAAATAATTTGAGTGTACTTCATTGCAGTTTAAGTTAGCTGACTGTTAATATTAGCTGTTAATGGATGATCGATAAATAATCAGTCTTCCATCCTTCATCTTATCCATTCTAGATGACCCTTTACTGCAGCGGTACAGTTTAGAAGTTACCATCCGTACTAAAGATCCCGGTTTCAAATCCGCATAAGAATATATTTTTACAAAAATTACAAAAAAAAAAAAAAACAGTAGGTACCTACCTATTACCCATTTAGTATCCGTAACGCCTCGTTGCTTATCTCGGAACTAAATTGCGCTATGTACTAGCATAATATGTGTTTTATCTAACTCAGTTCAGATATCTAATAGAAGATAATTTAGAATTTCTTTATATTATTATCTGTATAATTTTTTAATACACTACTCTTTTCTGATCACAAGCACACCTATTATAAGTATTTTATAGGGTAGGTAGAAATGATAGAACGCCACGTGCGTCCCTCCCTACGTAGGTAAAAGTTTAGTATTGTCCACATACATATATTAATAGTAATGAATTTGTCGGCAAACCTAACAAGTTCGAGACATTTAAAAAAATAGCCATAATCTTAACTTAATTATGTACAATAATAATACTCTTACAAGCAAATGGTTCAAACAATTTTGGGAATTTGCAAAATGCGTTTATAGAGCTCAAAATTCATTGAAAAAACGCGAAGACTGTTCATTTATTGACGGCAACTGGCAAAGTATTTTAAACACTTTTATTATTTTATATCGATACTCTATAAAACAATTTTTAATATTATATTTTTGAAAACAAACGTCATTTGTTTTATTTATATTATCTTATTGTATTGTTTTGTTTTTTGGAACAAGGTACCAATAAAATGACATTCACTTTTATTTTATTGGGAGTTAGGTAGATAATTGTTTACAGACTTGGGCTCGTGTTTATTTTTTATGAGGTTATTATATGGGCTATAAAAATATGCATTTTTTTTAGATGGCAAGTATTTTTTTATAAACTAGGCATAAAACTCGTTTATTAATTCGTTTTTAAAAACATTTTGAAACAATGAAACTTTTTCTAAATACGTAGATAAGTTTGATCTACTAGATACGTCTTGTAAGTTTTCAAAAAAATAGTGAAGTAAATTACATTCGAACAATCCAGGGTGGATACAGATTTATACATAGTTTAAACGAATTTAGCAGTTGACGTTCAGGCTCGTCATTAATAATAATAAACATTGTACTTGTATACTAGCCTGTTATCGACATACCTATAAATAATTGTCGTAATGATTAATTCAGATGCAATACCGACTCGCAATCGGCTTGCATGTTTGATAATTTGTACATAAATACCAAAATGTGGACGGAACAAGTGTTATTCAAAAACAAAATGTGGCTTCTGGCATTCTGCCGTCTCTGCTTACCCACATGGGAAAGAAGCGTCAATATACATAGTAAAAACAAAAATAAAAAGCGCTTTATCGTTTTTTAAATGCGAATGAAACCAAATGTCCTTTTTCTATACCAATATTTATTCAAACAGTCTGACCGACTCTTTATCGTTCTTAGTTATAATATTAGCTTCGAATGAGATTATGGTAATGTATGAACTATTGTAAATTTGAAACACTAGAGAGAAAATTGAATAAAACAATAGTTACATAAAATGTTCGATTTTAGTATAAGTTCAGCAACCTGAGTACAGGAAAAAATAAAATGTGGGCTGTGGTCGCTGTTGGCGCCATTTACGCGTTGTACCGATAGATGGCGTTAGTAGTATCGTAAAAGTGTGAATTGTATGCTTGAGGCTTGACTGCTTGATTTATGTTAGGTACCTACTTGCCTGTATTTTTTTTAATAAAAGGAGCTTAAACATTTTCGTTTTTTTTTGTTTTGTCCCACATGCTATCATATAATTACGTAATAATTAAAAAAAAAACAGACGGACATGTAACCACCCATACTTAAGCTGTACAAATATTTGTATCATTTGGCAATCGAACTGATGACTCGTTGAACAAAAGCAGATCAATCAACCACTGCTTAATCGTGTGTTTAAGAAAAAAGAAGTATATAAGTAGGTCACGATATTATCACGCCTTATTGTTCCATTGCTGGGTACTTACAGAATTCCTCTCATTTGAGAGGGAAGCTAGACTTGCGAGGCTTTGCAGACTTCACATGCCATTCTGTTAATATTTAAAGTATGTAGCCATGCTTTTGTCGTTTCAGCAGCTGGTAAATTCAATAAGTCAATTGTGTGTAGTTCAAAAAATCCTTGAGATCGAACTTAAGCCTTTTGACTTAATAGATCATAGTCCAGTGGTCACATTATAATAACAATAATATATAAATTATATAAACCTACATTTAGCTTAGGGGAAGAGAAGAAGAGCTTTTAATTTTTTTTTGTTAGAAAAAGCAATCGCAATATGCAAAGTGGTAGCGTTGGTGTGACCAGTGGACTGAGATGTCAAGAAGTCTTAAGTTCAAAGCACGGACCACTGACTTTTCGGAAGTTATGTGCGTATTTATCATATGCTCAAACGGTGACGGAATAAATCGTGAGGAAACCTGCTTCGAAACCATGATTGAGAAATTTTCTCGATGGTGTGAATTTGTGTGATGTGTGTGTGTGTCTGCCAACCTGCAGTAGGCTAGCGTGGTCAACTATAGCCTAATCCCATTAAAAATAGGGGAGACCCATGCCCAGCAGTGGGATAATAATGGGTGGTGATGATGATGCTTTAAGGCACTAAGAGACTTACGAAACTAATATCAAAGCCCAGAATCCTGTCATCACGGTTTCAAGCCAAGAACTTATTGTGGGACTGACGAAATCACTACTGATCATGATTTCCTAATGATTAATTCTAGTTTACGAGGCAAGTTTCCTCATCAAGTGTTCACATACTCGTAAACGTTTCGCGGGAGAAACAGTTTATAGTGAAAACTCAACACGAAACCCACAATACAATCTCCGATGCAATTAGGTAATATCAATCGTTTGTAACATTTAAAATATCTTTGTGGCAATAAAATTTAGCTAAGTAACTGTGGCTTGCCATAAAAGGAAATTATTAATTTCCATTAACAATTTAATTTTACGATTAAGCTGAATTACGAACACTTTGATAGCCAATAAAGTGTGAAACAAAACGCACGAACAAACTAAAGTTTTAGCCATAAAATATAGAAATTACTCACATTCAAGCTTGTTATTATTTTATTATCAGACCTTACTTCTTGGAAGTACTCTTAGATCTTTGTTAAAACAAAAGACCCCTGTCTCTACGATCAAAACCCGACCCTAAGAGTCGAAAGATAGAGTTAAAATTTCAGGGATACAATGCAGACATAAGTCTTATAAGTACGTATTGGGAGATAATGAAAAAGTCATTTTATGATTGTAGAATATGTTTACGATCGTAATCCTAGTTATATTCGACAATATGATGTCGCCACAAGCCATTAGTGAGAAACAATGGCACAAAAGCGTGACCAATTCGCTTCGTTGAACGGTCATTTTACGTTTTATTACTATCTTTTACAGAATCGATTTAAAGTTAAATCTGTGAGAAGTGTACTCCACTGTTCCTATTTTATATGATATAATACCGTAGCGTGATTTATAGGAGCCTGTACAGTCTATACAGTACAGTAAGTATTCATTCGTGTGATTGAGTCTAAATAAGGTATATGTATTTAATGAGTGTTAAGATATGTATTTCTATGATTTACAGTTTAGTGTCATTATTGACAGCTATTTTACCGTTCTCTCGGTCTGTTAGAGAGTATTGATCAATATGCGTGTACAGTTTCTCTATTCTCAACAAATGTGAAAGCAAATGATTCATTACTGAAACGTAATAAATTGCTATTAGATATAATTTGCAGAGACGTGGAACCTGGAAGCTGTAACAGCTTAGCGGTGTGACCAGTGTACTGTCTGATGTAAGTCTCGAGTTCGTCCCTAAAGTACGCATCGCTGACTTCTAGATCATCATCACCCCATTATTGTCCCACTGTCTCATTTGAGAGGGATTAAGCTATAGTCCACCTCGCTAGCCTACTGCGGGTTGGCAGACTTCACATGCCATCGAGAATATCTCTCAAGCATGCAGGTTTCCTCACGATGTTTTCCTTCACCGTTTGAGCTTGTGATAATTGTCCTGACTTCTCGATGTTATGTGAGTATTTGTCACACGTTCAAAAGTTGAAGGACAAGGTTGCGAAGATATCTGCATGTCTGAGGGATTTTCTCAATTACGTGGGAACTCTACGAACCACCACAACTACCGTAGTAAAGCCCCTATCCCTAATAATAAATAAATAAATAAATATTTCCGGACATTATTACACACCGCCATCTAGTTCCGTAGTAAGCAACGAGGCTTGTGTTACGGATACTAGATGGTTGATATACTACATATCATCATCATCAACCCATTAACGTCCCACTGCTGGGCACGGGTCTCCTCTCATTTTGAGAGGGATTAAGGCTATAGTCCACCACGCTAGCCTACTGCGGGTTGGCAGACTTCACATGCCATCAAGACAAATCTCTCAAGCATGCAGGTTTCCTCACGATGTTTTCCTTCACCGTTTGAGCTTGTGATAAATACGCACATAACTTCCGAAAAGTCAGTGGTGCGTGACTTGGGTTCGAACTCGAGACCTTTGACGTCTCAGTCCACTGGTCACACCGCTAGGCTATCACAGCTCTTACATTATACTACATATATACACTTTTTTTTGTAAATAAATACATATTATACATAGACACATCCATGACTCGGATATAAATGTTGATGCTCATACACAAACATTTGTCCCTACCGGGATTCGAACCCGGGACCCATAGCACAGCAGACAGCGTTAACTACCGCTGAGCTAAACGGGCCGTCAAAATAATATAGTATAGTCCCATTACGATGAGAGAGAGAGAGAGAGAGAGAGACCCGTATTCAGCAGTGGGACTATACGTATACAATGCTTAGTGACTGTTGATCGGATTCAACGTCACGAGTTAAGGGTTCGATTCTCTTGCCTACAAATTGTCGCAAGTTTGGGAGTGAAGGGTTCCCGACTCATAAAAGGTCCAATCCTTACGAGCACCGTAAACATGTTACGACAAAACGTTTTTAAGATTAATACATGTTTAAATATTCTTATATAATAAGAAGAATAAAGTAAAAGTGGACCAGTGGACTGAGATGTCAGAGGTTCGAACCCAAGGCACGCACCACTGACTTTTCGGAAATTATGTGCGTATTTATCACATGCTCAAACGGTGAAGGAAAACATCGTGAGGAAACCTGCATGCTTGAGAGAATTCTCGATGGCATGTGAAGTCTGCCAACCCGCAGTAGGCTAGCGTGGCAGACTATAGCCTAATCCCTCACAATTGAGAGGAGACCCGTGCCCAGCAGTGGGACGTTAATGGGTTGATGATGATACAGATTTTAAGTAGGTATGTAAAATTATCTTCTATCCTACTTATGTATTGTAATAACTTATAACTCAACACAACTCTGTAATAATTGAACGGAGGCACAATGTAATTTTTGAAGGAAAAAAAAATATCGTTAAACACCGTAAATTTTTACAAATCAGAGCTTTTGGACATCGGGCTAAAAGTATTTCATAATTGTAAAATATTAGGACACTATAATATTCGTATAACAATTTGATCATAAGAATATTCTTTGACTGTAGTTACTATACCGATGACTGATATACGGAACAAAGCGAAGAAAAACGTTTGATCCCCAATCTTATTACCTAGTGTTAACAAGTCAGTCTACCTGACACTGTCGCACCTAGGTGCTAAATTTACTGACTAAAATAAATACCTATTTAAATAGTAACTACTTATTTGTATATTTTATTATTTTAATACGAGTTTCTGCTATGATATTCAAAGCTAGATTGCGTTACTTATTCTCTAGATTGTCAAAAACTAATGTTTTGGGTATGACCGTTCTAATTATTATTAATATCTATATGTGGTTGGCAGAACAGACCACCAGAATGGAATAAAGCAAGTGTTTTTTTCCAAAATTGACCCTTTTGAAGTAGGTAGTTAAATCTAAAGTTACAATTTACACATTAAAAAAAACTCACCATCATTCGACTTAAACTGAACAACACTATTAAAACAGCATCAAACTGAAACCATAAAATAATGTTATACTTCAAAAACATATGATAAAAAAATATCGGTAGGTTACCTAAAAGTATCACAATCGTCCTTATTGTTACAAAGGTATCTATAGATACTTAATTAAAACTTGGCGAAAAAATAATTAACAACAGTCAAATGAAATAAATGTACCTAATTATAATTAATCCACTTATACGACTTAGAGAGTCTTAACTTACTACGTTTTGAAAACAGAATATAAATCACATAACACTATCTTCATACACAGTTTTAATTAAACAAATCTTAATTTTCATCAAAAGCCAACGAACCACGTGGCTCCCTTAATAAAAATAATCCATTTTATTCTAATAAGACACGACAATTTAAGTCCACAAAGTAAAGAACTTAAATATCACAATAATTTATAAACGCGAAAGTTTGTATGGATTTTTGTTAATATTTCACGCAAAAACCGCTTAACGAATTTTGATGTAATTTGATATACCTATAGTTTATGACCTGGATTAAGACATCAGCTACGTTATATTTATATATCATGCGGGATAAGCCGCATTTGGAAGCTAATACCTTTTAAATATTTCCCATTTCAATAATAAATGCGAATAACCCACCTATTCGAATCATAAAATGCTAAATTTTGATAATCATCCAATTGAAATACGAAATGGTTAAATTTTACCCAGAATTTAGGTTTTTTTTTATGATTCTATGATTGTGTTAGAGATAAGGTATATTATACCATAACATTATTTATTGTAAGTATACCTTCTTATAATAAGCTTCCATCAAAAGGAATTACAGCTTGTTATGCTACAAAACGAGGATTAACCGACTATAAAAACATTGAAACGAATCTCGCATTCACGTTTTCTTCAAACGGTTTACAGTCAATAAAAATGTTGAAGCGCTTATCAAAGCTCATGCGTTTTATTAGCACGAATATGTAGAATTTTAGCACAAAAAAGGTGACATTCGAACGTACACTCGTGGTCTATTTATATTACCATTTATTTGGTACACAACCAAATTCCACAATACAAGTGTGTAAAGTATTCTATTACTACAGTTACATCATGCATTGAGCCGCATTCAGTCGCTGACATGGCTTCGAACAGCTGCACGCCTGTTCCGCGCCACGGCACGCCGCTCTATTGTTACGAGAGAAAGAGACCCGCACACACCTATTGTGCGACAGAACGAGACAAACATAGCGCACAAGGAGGGGCGCAGGCTGTACTCGCCGGCCCCTCATTGGCCCGCGCCATACCGCCCAAAAACCCCACCCCCCGCGCTCCGATATCCACGAGGCCCCGATACTAACTCGTCAGTCTATCGTCCGTCTTCGACGCGACACAATCACCTCCTCGTCTGTGCTCATTCACCGCTTTGTGCCATACATCACTATAGAGCTAATGCTCTAACACAACTTACGACTTAGTAATTAAAGTTTAATGACTATGTCGACTTTGAGTCATCACCCGTACGCGTTCTCCATGCACCCGGGCATGCTGCCGGAGTACCCCAGTGCGCCACAACCACTGCCGGCGACCTCGCCGCAGTCCGAGGGACACATCAAGAGACCCATGAACGCTTTCATGGTGTGGTCCAGGCTGCAGAGACGCCAGATCGCCAAGGACAACCCGAAAATGCACAACTCCGAGATCTCCAAAAGGCTCGGCGCTGAGTGGAAACTGCTTTCTGAGATGCAGAAGAGACCTTTCATCGATGAAGCTAAGAGGTTGAGGGCTCTGCACATGAAGGAGCACCCGGACTACAAGTACAGGCCGCGCAGGAAGCCCAAGCCCCCCACACAGGGAGGAGCGCCCGGTGCCGGAGCCTTCCCCAGCTTCCCGCTGCCATACTTCGCCGGCCCGGCTCCTGGAGTCGGCCATTTGGATGCGTTGTCATACTCAGCTGTGCCGCCATATTTCCCACACCAGCTGGACCACCTACAGTTCTCCAAATTGATGGCGCCGGCTGAGAAGCTGCCGACGGTGTCGTCGTCTGCGGCGGCCGTAGTGTCCTCATTCTACTCATCGCTGTACACGTCGCCGGCGGCACCTCCGAAGCCCTTCCACTCGTCGCTGTTCCCGCAGTACGGGGCCGCGCCGTCGTCCCCAGTGTCCCCCATCACCCCCACACAACACAGCCCCCACGATGACCAGTTGAGGCGGCCCGTGTCTGTCATATATTGAAGACCAACCTGCCTTCCTTGAAGGACGCCCATCTTTCGAGGTTCGGCAATACCGCAGGAGACGGTACCAGCAGTATAAGTGAAATAGACTGTGAACAAGAATGTAATGAACATTATTTATTTTCTAGAGTAACAATTGTTGATATAAAGTGCGTCTCATATTAAGTGGCTTGTGAATATGTTAAGGTAGACCCGACTGGGGACGAATTGAGTTTAACTGTGATTTCTTTTGTTTTTGATGCATCTATAAATATATAAGGTAAAGTAGCGCCGGTTCGTTAGTTATGTGGAGTGAGATTGGTACCAAAAAGAGATTATTTTCTATAGGTGTCTCATGTAGCTTTATAGTTAGGTCATGTATTGTCAACCCTGTATTTTGTTCTAGTAATAACATAACATCCATTTGTTATTTGTTTCATACCTGTGTATTCAGGGTTGTCTTTCTTTACTTTATCAATGTATAATTATTTATTGGTTCCAACTGTAGATGTAAATTTAAGAACTAGTTGTCTTAATATTAAGTCATTAGTACATCTCGAAATGTATATAATAGTGTATTAATTGAATTATCGATGTCAGTACCAACGATGTATTATAGTATTTGAGAAAATAACTTTGTTAAATGCCATACAAAATAAACACTAAATTGTTTTTATTTTACTTTATCGTTTTAATTGACACCCCTTATAATTTCGTTCGAAGTTTGAAAAGTTCGAAGTGAAATATGTAATAATTGAATTAACATTGACTTAGGTGATTAGATGGAGGAGTCATTGACTTCGACGGAGAATTGAATGCAGCGTATGAATAGATAGGAACATTCCAAATTCAAATTTTACACTTTAAAATTATTGGAATTCAAAACTTCACTGAATAATTCTACTTTTGAATTTATTAATTATTTTTTAAAATAAATTATGAATTCCACACGCGTTTGAGTTCATTTTAATAACTGTTGATTATGACATCAGTTATTTTGACAGGTTTAGTGTTAATTACGAGTGCTCCAGCTTCCGGGCACGGCCAGCCTCTTTGAACTTTAATGTCGTTATATAATTAAATGACATACAGTTCCTATTACCACTAATTGGTATCAACAACATGATTTAATTTTGATTGAATTTTCAATGAGAAGTTGGTCGGTTTTATTGTTGAGTCATTAAATTCAATCGGCTTCAAAGATTTTCGTATAATAAGCAGTGATGTAAGTACATTTGTACTTAATAGTCGAGTGCAGTTGTAAACATCAATAAAATATTATAAAATAGTTAATAACTTGATAATGATGAGATGAAATTAAATATATATTTTCATTTGTTTGAAATAAATAATTTGTATTTATTCAATTATGAAATATTATTTTCATAAATTATTTTATTGTTATGAATGATAATTATTATTGGAATAACATTAAAATATGTCATAAACATATTAAATTGTTTGAAAAAGAAAACTGCTCCCTAACTCCATTTAATCATTGATTAGGTACTTTTATTTTAATTTGAAAAACCATTATATGTAGTAGTAGGCAGGTAGTTTAAATGAATACAATATTTTTAATATAATTAAAAATTATAATTATAATATCATAATAAATAAGTAGGTACTTGAATAATTTAATTATTATTGTTAGTTTCAACTCCGTCGGAACTGAAGACTTAGAAAAAGAAAAAGTAGGTGAAGTTTTGTTATTTTGTTTTTTAATTCTTATAAAATTGCCGGATTAAAAAAAGTTTACAACAAAGACGATGTTTAATAAAGTGTGCAAATAAGGGTGGAGGTTATTCTAGAACATATTATTATTTATAAGTATTTTTTTAATGTATTTTTTAGTAACGTAGATTTATACATACAGTATCTACATACGTATGTGTTTTATACAGGGTTTTTTTTTAATTGCTTGATACCTATGCTATTGTTTACAAATATTCATAAAACATTTACAAAACTGTGTAATTTGTAATAGTATTTAGATACATGACTAGTTATTTAGAAGGTAATAATAATTTTGCCTTCCTTGGTTTGAATTTTCAAAACTGGATCTAATTCTAAAATACTTACGAGGATTTCATCTATGCCTATGTCCTCGTCGCTCAGCTCTCGTCAATCGATATGCAAAGTTAAGCAGCACCTGCCGAGGTCAATATATGGATGGGTGAGCATTCTTAACATGTCGGGGCCACTTTGAGGCTTGGAGACTATGCCAAGCCGTAGATCTTAATATAATTTTTGAATCATCAACCATCACGCCTGTTGTCCCCTAGGGCATATGCAGAGGTAGGGTAGAATAGGTACCATGTAATAGGAATTGAACCTATTGCTATTAACCGGGCACGAATCAAACCTCCGAGATGCTACTGAAATCGAAAAATCCAATATATAAAACTGCTTGACCTGGGAATCGGACGGAAGACCTCTTGCTCACCAATCTTAATTACGACCTTAGACCAACGGCAGTTAATTTTTTTTTTATGGTAATACGGGGGCAAACGAGCAGGCGGCTCACCTCATGGTAAGTGATGACCGCCGCCCATGGACATTTGCAACACCAGAGGCTTGCAAATGTTGTCAAACCCCTTAGACACCGTTCAGGTGTCTTAAAATAGGGAGTTACTGAACTGACAGCAAACGGAATTCCCATGCTGTCAGAATAGTCACTCCCCCAATGAGCTCTGGTGACCTTACTCACTCGCAGAAAGGCAACTATTGTTGATTCACTGCGGTCTTCTGTAAGGCGGAGGTACTTTCCAAGTCGGACAGCTTTTGAGCGAGAAATCTCGCTATGCCCTACCTCCTAAAAAAAATAGATGGATTAAATTTACTTGTCTTCATAGTTTGAAACAAAAATATATGAAGATATAAGAACCACATACTATAATGATGTTTCATCCATTAAACACACATTTTTTACACACACATAATTTACTTGTACAAATAATTCAGGTGTCAATGCACTATATAATTAATCATGATTACGTATATTTATTTTGGCCATTCAATATTATTTTAAATAAGGTTTTTAACATGTACGAAACCGGCTTTGGGTTTTTTGACAATATCGAAATTATTTTCGGTGAGATCAGACACAATAAGATTAATAACTACACAAAAGAATATACTTTTGTCATATTTTATGCTGTCGAGAGATTTTGATAAAGATGCGTTTGTTAAAAAATATTTAGGCGTAATGTAAACTCATTATTATACGAACCTCTTTAAGGAGAAGTTGGTAAAGTTTGATTTATTCTTTAATTGATATGATTCTTCGAGATAGTAAAGACCCTGTTTTTCAGGAAAACATGGAGGCTTCAAGTAATATTGTAAATATACTTAAGTTTGCAGTACTTTAGAGATGTAAAAATATCGAGCTTCTATGCCAATACAACAAAAAATACTGTAAAAAAACATACTCAAAACCCATCAACAAATTAAATAAACCATTATAGGGTACTTCCTATTGAATCAGATTTCTGGACTTTGGCAATAAGCAAGATCTTTTAGAACAACAACACAAGTAATGGAAACATTTCGAAAATTGTGAATTGTTTTTTTTTTGTAAAAATATTTTGGTATGTGATTACTAATTTAATTTATATAGTTGGAGATTATAGGAAAACGCGGCTCTTAACTCAAAAGTCCAAATTTTAGTCAGAATATTTACTATTTGTATATTTCGTTTGGGGGAAGAGGGATGTATCTATGGTACCCTCGGTATATTTGACCGACTAGCAGCCCATTTGTTTTTTATTAACAATCCACCCAATAGATGGCGTTGTGTGCTTTCAGTGACAGGAAATAATATTATTGTTTGTGTTTGACAATTCATATTTTGTAGCAGGATATTTTAGTGATATTTAATGTTTTTATTTTATGTTAAAATTGATTTAATAATAATTCTAATTGCCACGCGTGTTGTGATACATATCAGTTGAACCCTTATTTCATGAATTATTGTATTAATGTACTTACCTAATTTTTACTTTTAATGATATTGTGTAGGTACAATAAAGCATAATCTATCGATTTCTAAATACTTTTATATGAGTATCAAGAGACAACATTTTGAAATTGGTTTCGTCGTGGTTTGGTACTGAAACTGCTACTAAATCTGCTTGTTATAGTTTAGCATCACACGACCCGGGAATCAAATCCAGGAATTCGACGCGTTACCTGTTAGACCACATAAAATAACATAAAATATTTAATATCTACTCAACACACACACACTCTATAACAAACGCTAGGTAAAAACAATATCTAGATTAGTTTCTGTACAGTACAGGAGTCGGCATCCATTCTGTCACCCCAACCCTTCAATTGTGAGCATAAAACACGGTTTTCAATTTAATAATTACGAACCCCTTTATGTAGGGGGGCGTTTTTCAGATCAATTGTTTTATTTTATACCGTTCTTAGCTTCGTCTGTGGAGCTACGAAATGAGCGGGTAAGTATTATGAAAGGTTTATACTTTGTAAATAGTAATGTGAGTTTGATAAAGTGAAAAATAAAAATGACATACCTACTCACTGCTACCAATGTATCGTCATTTTTTTAAGAGAAAGTTTAAGAAAAGAGGAAGAGAAATGTCTCCAATTAAGGGATGCAGGTTGTCGAACATGTGATAAATACACATATTATATCATATGATAGCGGCACACAGACCGTCACTCAGATATATTATGTATTTTTTTTAATTTTATTTGTTTTCAACCTGTTTTAGTTCTAGGAAGTGCCAATGAATGATACTATATTGGATCTTTGGTCTGAAAATAAAGATTTATTATTATTATTATTATATCAATTCAATCCGTCAGTTATTGGTGGTGGTATTGGTCGCCAAACTCGAGAACTTTGTAATGGTCATAACACTAGGTTATTTCTAAAAGGCACAGTTCTAAAAACCCCATTTTAAAGAAAAATTCATGCAACGAAAACAAACGCAAGAAATCTAAATAGAATAACTTATAGACAAATTTTCGCGAAACTCAGGCTTTGTGAACGGAACCAAAATCTTATGTTTGACGTGTGTGTGTTTGGTTCAGTATACACATATTATATTCTGTGCATTTTCTGTGTGTGTGTGTGTGTGTGTGTATAATCTGCTTTGTGTCTAAGTGTAATCTTAACGCCGGTTCTATGGCCACACGTTGAAAGGAATCCAACGACTTTTGAATTAATCATTAGTTTGGTAGGTCATTGTTTAGCCTCGCGACCCTCAGGGGTTTTGGAGACTTGGCTGTCGAATTCGTCAAGTGGATTTATCTGTTCCAAAGTAAATTAATTTATCAATTAATGAAGATTTTGTGTTAATTCCAAATTAAGGATTACAATAAGAAGGTAAAGTTTTGGTATTCTGACGTTTATTTTTTTGTATTGAAATATTTTAGTTTTTTATTTGAAAGTGGGAAAAAATTTCTTTCTATTTTTAATGTATCCCTATTTTGTATATATATATATCCATTTTTAGGAACAAAACGTCTTATTTACGAATAATAAATATTATTAATTTTATTAATCACATGCTTAAACGGTGAAGGAAAACATCGTGAGGAAACCTGCATGCTTGAGAGATTTTCTCGATGACATATGAAGTCTACAAACCAGTAGTAGGCTAGCGTAGTGGACTAAAGCCTAATCGCTCTCAAATGATAGGAGACCCGTGCCCAGCAGTGAGACAATAATGGGTTGATGATGAATTTTATTTATAGTCTTTATTATTTTTTCTCTGTGGGTATTGACTCGCCCATAAAATAGTAAAGAATCTTCAAAAACATTTCCCAATATAATTGGTCGATTGCCAACATAAAATACTCAATAATATTCAAATTTTCAAAAATGGAATCTCGAATTAAGCCCGAGTGTTGCCAGCATTCGAGCATTTTCTCCCGTTCGAGTGTGCCCCATTTTCCCCATTCCCAGCGAGGGTATTGTAGTGAAAATATATTCTGTATGGAGACGGCATCACAATGAGAAGTCCGTGTTATTTATTTAGATGTATTTCATTGTGCGGACCGGAGTTCGATTCCGGCGTACTGCCAGACGGGAGGCAATCGAGTCAGGACCACTGTGCCCGTACAGGTAACGGATTGGCAAATAATTGAAATCTAGCCCCTGCTATTGTTAGAAAAATCTAACGAAAAATGTATTTGTGCGTTGATTTGACGTACGGTAGAAAAAGATGGAGTACCGTGTATGGACACTTGGTTATTTAAGAACGGTTTCATATATACCTAAATATACCTATACGTATTGTAATTAGTATAATAATAATGCAGTACAGTGCTAGCTTAGTTAATACAATTGTTAAGACAAAGATCTTACGATCAGATGCCTGACACAGAACTCTGATTTATGAAATTATACCTAATTATGAATGAATCTATTTTATGGGTCATCACTAAATCTCTTACGTTAAACCTAAATGTTAGCTGTATTTTTCGTTCAATTAAGTAGTTATAATGTCCAGTTTTATAAAACCTTTTATTTCATCATCATCAGCTCATATTCGTCCATTTCTGGACGTAGACCTCCTCTAGTGAACGCTATAGAGCTTGATCTTCATGTAAAATCTTAAAAAAATCATTAATAATTTCTTGACTATCTAGTAGTGACTAAATAGTTCGTAGTATTTTAACTTCTTAAATGTTTTTAATGCTCATATACATATTTAAATCAATACTTACTATCAAACTTGATAATATCGTAACACACTAGACGAACATTAATCCGGTATAATAATTCCAAAAAACAAAACTTAATCATATCTTAACACATTTAATCATGACTATAAATCAAAAATCATGTAACACCAATTCAATAAAAAATCACCGGAGTCATTCCGAAATAATCCGCAAACATTTCAGTTGTCAATGCCACAAACAAAACGCCGTCAAGACAAAGGCGTTGATCGGCAGTGTTGCCAGTTATAAAATAAACTGCAATAACGTCAGTTCTCGATCGTGATTCGAAAATTTCTCGCGTCGATGGCTATTGAAAGTGATAAATGATATTTATATGTACAATGGTGTTGTCAAGATTAATTAAAGTTAGTGTTACTTAGTTAGTTAGGCAAAGAGCGAGTAGCTTTGTGTTCTATCAAAGGAGGTTGCATAGTTATCGAGGCCTTTGTGGCTACTCGCCTTGTGGGTAGATATTTGTTTAAATTTGAACACTTTGTAGTTAATCATGTTATGAAATCGTACGTTTTTTGTACAGACCTACTCATTATTGTAAGTTTTTTATGATAGTATATTGATTCAGCAATACCATTATTTGTGCGAGAGATTACTTAAACTGGACATAGCAAAGAAAAAAATTGTATTTCGTGGTTAGTGAATTTGGTAATTTTTATAGACGAACTTACCGTTCAGTACATAAGAGTAAATATAATAATATTTTATTTTCTCCTATTAATAAACCGCCTCTATTTAATTTCCACAAATTCATCAAAAGAAATAGATAACAGAGGAAAAAATCCTCAAAAAGCATTGCTTCTAATACCACAAATAGAAAAAAAAATACGGCCGCGTATTAACATTATTTTCCGAGAAGACGAACACGCGACTTGGATTACTCCCCCACGTTCCTACAACAGAGAAATAAAAATAAAATAGCTATTGAACGCACATACAAATAAGGCATATGTTATATTGTATATGGCAACCCTTATTTCGAGACTTGCTACGAATTTAATGCCATCGATTTTCTTGTAAGACGCAAAACGTGTTTGATTTTTGTCGTATGAATGTGTAATGAAATTGAAGTGGTGGATGAAATTCCTTATGAAGTGATATTATTTTGTTATGTTTTGTTTGGAATACATTCATTTCTTAAAGAATTTTCTTAATTTACTATTCCAAATTTAAAGGATTTCTCTCGACAATATTGCCGATGTCTGCATTGGCTGAAATACCATGTCTGATGTAATTTTTGAATCTGGTCTTCAACGTTCTAATTTCAAATTTACGTTGTAGCCACAATCTGTTCCTGAATATGAAGTCAATAAAAAATATAGTTATGAGATTTTAGTATTATAATTGTTAAAAAATATTAGGAAACAATAATAATTTAAATATCAATGCAATGTCAATTCAATTAAAATGCATTATTAAATCAAACGTATAAACAAACCGCAATAATAAACGCATTGAAAGCAACAAAAGCTTTAGTCGACGCGAACGATTAAACTGTCGCGAATCGCATTAGTGCCGCAAATGTGTCGCAATGAAAAATCGCAGTCGTATCATTGTCAACTACAATTATAATAATAAAAAGTGTACCAAACGCTTCCCTCCAACACATTTTTGACAAACAAAATTGACACTTAAAGTCTCCAATCGTAAAACTGTCTGTCCTTTCACCTATAACCAAAAACAGTTGCGTCGTCTACATAAACATGAACTTTGTGTTCGAGTTGTGTAAGTTCAAATTCGCGTGTGTCATGTTTTTTCGGCTGCTGACCTTTGTATGTGAATAAATTAATTTGTAGTGAGGACTATTGTGCTATAGTTTCTATTATTGGACGATGTTAATTGTTAAAGTTCTCGGCTGACAGTTACGCGTTGGCTTAATGGGTATACGGTGTTTCAATGGTTATTTATCCCATTGTAACAATGTTTTAGGATGAATTGTATTCACCAAATTTGGGTTCCAAATGTTTCTATATTCAGTGTAAGTGATTGACCCGAACTTATATCGATTCTAAAGGCTTACGTGCATTTTAGCAGTATATTAGTTGTTGTTACAATAGCTGTGTTGTAATCTACATTATTTGGATCCACAATTAGATCTGTGAATGTATTTGATTTTAAAGTTCTAATTGTTTTGATTTGCATAACGTTTTGGTTGAGTCACGATTCAATATGAGCTTTAATGACTTCTTAACGTAGCACTTTCATTTCAATGGTTTGAATTGCATATTATTTTAGGACCGTATAATCGGTTCTATCTTTCTGAAGTCTACGAGGTCATTTGTTATAGGTTTTCTAAGTTAGATGTACCTATTGTAACACTGAAATATGTTTGCTAAGGAGCAATAAAGTCTGAAATTATGTTTGAAAGTGTGTGACAATGACATCTCCTTATTTAGCTCTACAGACCTACCCATGATTTCTTCTATTTTTGTCTATGTTCCAAATTTCATCTTTCCAGTTGACAATTAAGATGAGCGGTTTTGGTTGTGTGTCTGCTAAGCAAGAAGTTTTGGGTTCGTTTCCGGGTCGAGCAAAGTGGTATTGTGTCTTTCCATGTAATTCTTAGTAGTAGCCCGGTATTTGGATCCGTGCTCGGATAATGGCAATATTATTATAACACGGGACATCAAAACATACTGGCGAAATGTGGGTGTACATCGGTACACCTCTGTTTAACCCTTCGGGGATAACAGGCATTCAGTTTTCAGTAATAGAGGCTTAATAAATGATGGTGTGATAAATAATCTACTGTAGGTATGTATTATGACCATGGATGCTGTAAAAGATCCTTTACAGGAAAGGATCAAATCATATCAATATGCCACGATAAAATCCGTAAAATATGTTTATCTAGTACCCACCCTCGTAAGTATTAGAAATCGGTATGGGAACATGAAATTACAAATTATATTAATTCCTCGTAAAATAACATTCATATGATGAGCCATTACATATATAACTGTCAAGCTAAGAATACATAATTATCCATCACCGTAGCAGATATCAATAACATTTTATTTATACGTCAACAATAAAGTGTGGATTTTATATTTTCAGCTTGTCACATAATACAAAATAATTGAAATCTGAAGAATAGGATATTCATGGTAATCGCCAATAGATGTATTATACGCAACAAAATGTGCCATTGTTGGGCATAAAAGGATATTCATAATTATCACTAATGATAGTACTAACAATGCATACAATTCATACGTCAGAAGTACTACATGTGACGTCACACGTGTCCACACCGCCATAAACGTCACCACCATGTCTTGTATGATTTATCTTTTCAACAATCATTTTTACAACGTTTCCCCCCTTCCTCCCCTTCGCTGTGATTAATGATAGATGAATTCCTGAATAATTACCAAGACTTTTAATATTCAAGTGATTTCGTAACATCACGTATGAACCATTTTTCACTTTGTGTTGTCGCAATAAAATTGATTTTGGATTGGTATGTCTGGATGACCCTTTAGAAGACGCTCAATGCAGAAAGGAATTTTGCAGGTGCTAGTTTTGTAAATGATTTTGTGTTATTGAGCGAGGGTAATAAAGTCAGTTTTCGTGTAGCAAAGTTCGAAGTAAGCAACAAAAAACATGTGAATGCCATTCAATGCAAATCTCACTCGAGTTTTAAGGGTAGTGTGCGTAATTTGTTATAATTGTCCCCCCCATACTCACGTTTGTTCGCATGTGGCATTTTTATTGCGAATTAGTCGTAATCATTAATTTTGTTTTTCTTTTTTAACAAAAGTTAATATATTGAGTGCTCTTATTGTGGTAAATATAATTAGAATGATTTTTATGGTCGTACATTGTGCGTTCGCTGAATGCAAGCTATCGTTTACAAAGAGATTTATTGTGAATTGTTTAGTTGATTTTTGTATGTAATAACGGGTATTTTTTCTGTAGTACGTATTGTATCAGTTGGTGTGAGTGTTATTAGTGAAGTATTCAATTGTAATTTAGAATCATTAATTTCTTTACAAGTTTATTCATTCGTATTTTCATTAAGCTTACTTTTTGTTTTAATTAAACTAGTTTAAACGTCTACAATTATTTGTTTAGTATATTCTTTATTTAACTTTGTTTTATATTGCTCTATAACATCCCTCTGCCAAAAATCTGTAGTTGAAACAATTCTATCAGCTTTTTCCATCCATTTTGAAGCATCCCTGTCCTCTTGAAAACCGGATACCACCGCTCGTTTTCGCTCGGTTGGACTTCAATATGAGGTCTCTAATAAACGTTGTATATCTTTTTAATAATATAATAAATACATGTATGATACCCTGGCAGGAACAAAGGGAGCCAACAATAACGATACCTATGGACACTTCAAAATTCAATGGTAGGTACTTGGAGTGATCCCGTTCGGTGAGTATTGTGTGTTGTAAGCGATATTGTGAATTAAATTATGATTTATTCAAGGACCTATATATGTATTTTCTTTATCGGGTTTGTAAGCTGGTGGAAAAGGTTACTTTAAATTTCGCTAATATTTTCAAGTTACTGGATGTATTTTCATGAAGTGTACTTCATAAAAATACATCCATACTTTTATATACCATATACTTTTATTTAAGTGGTGATTTGATAGTACAGACAAGGAAAATGATATTGAATAAAGAAACAATATTCGTTAAAAATAGTACCTATATTTTTGAATGCAATAGTAATAATAGATCTTTCCACTATTCGCGAAGATACCAATTTATTGGTTTGTCGAAAAAAGAACATTTCTTTAATTTTTTTCTTTACTCCAGTCTCCCAGTAACAAAACTCTTCCAGTCACGTGTAGTGGTCTCCTTTTTACATTTGTCAAGGATTACACATGAAGCCATACATACAGGGCACATAGGCTCGTTATTCAGTGGCACTCGAGCGGGACACTTGGTGACAAGTCGCTTGTAAACAATTTGCGGTGTGCCACCCTCCATGGGTCGTTAGCGTGATGTTGTGCGATGTAATGAAGCCACTTTGGTAAGGCATGAAATGGTCTAGAACATGTTCGATGACATTAATGAAACTGATACTACATTTACAGATAGTGAGCAGAAAGACCATGTTGATGAAATTAGAAATAAAAACTAAAACTGATCACGTGAAAAAGAAAGTCGTATTCTTTGTCTCTTTTTAAGTGGACGAGGTAGGTATCGGTAAATATACATATAATAATATACATGATTTTGTCACTTACAAATATTAATTAGTTGAAGACAGACAGTCAAAACAGTGTAAAAATCGGATTAAATAATGATATCCGATTTATTAACAGAGGAAACAAACAGATAACAGTTAAGTATAACAGATCTCCAAAAACAAAAAAAAATGTAGATAAATGCAGACACAAAATTGAAAAATCTAACACAAATAGATACAAAATGGCAAAACCACGAGACACATCAAAATTTCAAACCAGTATCGTAAGCACGAGACCAATGTATAGCCGTACAACCCTTGCAAAGGAGATAAACACGCTATTTAATCATGGACTATCGACCAGCATCAATTATATGGTGGCAAATACAATTAAGCAAATAAACAGACGCGTATAGTAGCTGAAAACGAAGGGGCCCACGATTCTTATGCAAATCACTGTCCCCCGGAGGGCCCGTTTGTGAGAAACGCAATAAAAATTATTGCACGCCGAATTAATCACAACGTATGTCCTTTTCAAATTACTTATATTAATGATCATTTTTATGAGTTATTTGCGCTTCCTTATACGGCGGGTATTGATTAAATAATTATATTATTTAATGTTTATACTTGAAGTAATAACTTATTGCCGTAAAATTTTGTTCTCTGTAATACCTCAGTAACGTTTGTACTTTAAGGACGCTATTACAATTTTCTACAAATAACGGTGTTTTTCAGGTACAATTTTAATGTATAAGCAATCATATATGTGAAGATATTATGGTCTCAATTTAAAGGTAATCTATTCATCTTCAGATTGGCATCACAAAAATTGTATCACATCATACAAATTTTTCCCATAAATCCGTTTTCACCATCACAATAATCACAGAAAATGTGTAAAAATAGGGTCAGATTACGTACCATTTTAAAGTAAACTTAGAGCATATTTTATCATCAAAATTATATAAAATTACGGCATATATAGTCCTCTATACTTCCGACTAATTATTTTGTACCTAAATCATTACATTTTTCAATAAACAGCAAAAATATGAACGCTTGCAAATTTCTTCATACATTTTTCACTCGCGGACTTTCATTCCGCGCTCAGACGCGCTTGTGGAAGCATGTGCGTATCGCTCTGTCGCAAAAAATAAATTACGAAAAAGTCTGTGTCATACACTCATATAGTCGTTTATCGTGACCGGAAAATGTTGATACTTTTTCAAACCTAAATAAAAGTAAATACGACTTTAATAATATTATTAAATTTGTTATCAGAATGTTATTTAGGGATTGATGAATAAGATCGGGATTTGGATACTAACGGCTAAGCAGTCGTTGACAAGGTTGAGAAATGGATGGGTGGAGTTAAGTCATATTAAACCTGTGATTTAGATTAGGCCTGAAAGTAGATGGGTAGGGTTAAGCTGCTGTTGGGCAAGTTAAAAAATAGATGGGTGAGGTTAAGCAGCTGTTGGGCAGGTGAAGAAATGGATGGGTGGGGTTAAGTCATATTAATACTGTGATTTAGATTAGGCCTGAAAGTAGATGGGTAGGGTTAAGCTGCTGTTGGGCAAGTTAACAAATAGATGGGTGAGGTTAAGCAGCTGTTGGGCAGGTGAAGAATTGGATGGGTGAGATCAAATTTTACTAAAAAAAGGCGAGAATAATTGGGATTAAGAGTCTGTAGGTGAGTCCAAGAAAAGGATGGGTAGGGTTAAGCATTTGTTAGTGAGGTCGAGACTTGATGGGTGGGGTTAAGATGTCAACTCCATTCCTGACGGGTGTTCCCTGACTAGGCTTGTTCTTACTCGGCCACTGAATGACTGTACTAGTAGGTAAAACTTTCAGATGCACTAGTTCTGTCTTCTGGTACTATTAGTACCACCTACAACAGTACCATAGTACAGTATATAGTGAATTACATTTTATATTCCTTCATACTTTGCAGGTTTTGCCTATAATTCTTACAGTACCCGATTATTCTTTATATGAAATATTATCATGCATCCCACTTATTCATACACTGATTTTATATCGCTCCCGCTCGTTTAGTCGCGTTTCGAGTATTTCAAGTATCTACAGTCCTACAGTTACTCAATTACTCAATTCTTTATTGCATTTCATAATGTGTACATTAGTTGGTAGGCATGTTAAACATTGGATCAATTATGGACCCTGTCGGGCACAGCAAAAGATATTTTTAATAGGAGAGAGGATGAAGGCGCTCTTTGTCAAATAAGATAAAAACTATATAGGTATATTAAATTAAATTGTATCATTAAAATATGTATGATTATAGTATCGTATAATATAATTATTTTATAATAAGTATTTCTATATTTGTTTTAGATATGTTTATGTATTTTTATTTTATTTTATTTATTGCACGTTTTTAATTTTTTTAAACTATAAATTGTAATGATCTAGATATTTTCAATTTTATTAAGCCTTGTAGAATGTTATTATTTTTATTTGAAAATATATTCTGAGTTAAATTTAAAATGAAATATAGGTATCATGTTATTGTAAATTTTATTGTTAAGTATTTTTTGGTCTAAGTATGTGTAGTTTATACCGCAGACTGTTGTTTAAAATTTTAAAAAATTAAATTTACTAGCTTGTAGCGTGCGACTACTCCATCAGAACCAGAAACTAAGAATACTGACATCTCGAACGAACGACGTAGTACTAAAAGAATGATGTAATAATAAGGAAAAGTAATAGTTTGTTCTTGTCAGTGTCGGGATTAATTCTTATTAGTACTTAGTACGTGAACTATACAAGCCTATCTCTGACCGTAAACTTTTGACAATCTTTTTATTAATTTGCAATGTATATATTTAACTACTTAATTATGTTTGTTCAGGTGGATTCTTGCAAGTCAATTTTGAATCTTCAACCGATTGAGCTGAAATTTTGTATAGACATGTGAACACCCATGGCGGACTAGTTATTTGTGATGCACTTTACAACATGGGGATCAAAAACTTACTAAAAATAACTCAAAAAATAAAATGACGTCTCTCTAAATACAATTTCTACATTTTTATGCTTTCCTACAATATGGATATCAAATTATAGGCTTGCTGTGAATAACTCTAAAAATATTGTAACATCACTCTAAATCCAATATTATGGCGGACTAAATTTTTCGTGACTTTTTAACTAAATTTAGTTTTCTTATTGTAGTATTTTTTCATTATGTTTTTTTTTACTTTTAAAAACATAAATACATATTAATCATAATTAATGAGATATAGCTAAATAGACCGAGTCATGAATGACTCGGTCTATTGTGAATGCATTACAGCGCATTGAATTCACATATAACGAAATAAATTAATCTTTAAGATATTTTACTTAGGGATATCTGCAGACCAAACGTAAAGTAATTCGTATCGAATGTACAATAGGTCACCAGGTAGCAAATAACTTAATTATCACGAAAATAGTACGATCACTAAACTCTATCAATTCAAATAAAAATAAGAAATAATAACAAGGATCAAGATTATTTAAGCGATGTATAAAATCGAGCGCTCATTGGTTTCAATGTGTGCGTGCCCGTAATGTTGCTGTGTGCGACTCTAAATACCTAAATTTGAGTTCGTCGAAAATGTAACAGCGTCCTTAAAGGATATTCTTAATTTCTTCTTTATTTGATGTTTCTTTGGAACAATATTGTTTGTCTAGCGGCAAAATTATGGCGAGATTTAGGTAACATTCCAATTAATGGAATCCAAGAAAATCTTATCTTGAATTAAGACTGTCAGATGCTGTCTTACATACAAATTACGTACAAACATAATGCAAATATAAATATTGTATATCAGATATTTCCGTTGCATTCAAATGTAATATTTAAAAGTTAGTTTTAAAGTTTGCACCAGATAAGTTTTTCAAAATAGTGCGAATACATTATGTTTCTAATCCAATTTCATTTTCTGAAATATAATTAAATTAAATTGAGTTCCGATTTCTTACACTCAAGCGAAAAAAAGCGAGCTGTTGTAGCCGAGCAGTGTGACCAGTGGACTGAGATTTCAGAGGTCTCGAGTTCGAACCCAAGGCACGCACCACTGACTTTTCGGAAGTTATGTGCTTATTTATCACATGCTCAAACGGTGAAGGAAAACATCGTGAGGAAACCTGCATGCTTGAGAGATTTGTCTCGATGGCATGTGAAGTCTGCCAACCCGCAGTAGGCTAGCGTGGTGGACTATAGCCTAATCCCTCTCAAATGAGATGAGACCCGTGCCCAGCAGTGGGACGTTAATGGGTTGATGATGACACTCAAGCGAATATTAGATATTAAAACAAAACTATTTTTTAAGGATTATGATGACTCTTTACGGAGTATTTGCATATGTAAGACATTCCTGCCACTCTACTTTGATAGGTTATCAACGTGGCTTGTGATACGGATACTAGAAGGTTGATATACTACATATATACTTTTTTTTTGTAAATATATACTTATTATACATATATACATCCAATTCTCGGAAACAAAAATTTTGATGCTCATCACACAAACATTTGTCCCTACCGGCATTCTAATCCGGGACCCGTAGCAGTAAGGCAGCGTTAACTACCGCTGGGCTTATCGGGTCGTCATCATGCGAGAGTATGTCTGACTGTTGCCTCTTCACGCTTTAACTACAGAACTACGAATTAGATGAAACTTAATATGTAGATAGTTTGAGCCCTGGGGAAGGACATAGGGTAGTTTCTTTCTTAAATGGGGAAAGTTTTGATGCGGATTTGACAATTTCTTAAAAGAGGGTAGAATTAAAAAGGTAAGCTGATTGATGAAAAAGAAAATTGGATAACATTATTAATTCAACGCAGACGAATTCACGGACAAGAGTTAGTAATATATGTACATTATACAAGTCTTTTCAGGCACACAGACCGTCACTCAGATATATTATGTAATTATTTATTTTTTTAATTTTATTTGTTTTCAACGTGTTTTAGTTCTAGGAAGTACCAATTAATGTTACTATATTATGGATCTCTGGTCTGAAAATAAAGATTTATTATTATTATTATTTTCTAATCTTGCGATTTCCAATTAAATCACGTTAACATTGTTGATAACTATGTACCTATATTCTAAGTCAAAGCGTACAGTTTATTGTACGGTTTCTTCGAACACTCGCAGCTCCAGGAAGTGCATAAATTCATCACGTTTATGTGAGAAATACATGTGTGTTTGATTGATTAGGTTTCCTTGTTAGCCTTTATAGGAAATTAGTTAGTTAACAGTTTTCTTTGTTCATTTAACTGACTGACAACTTGGTAGAGCAGTATGATTTATTTCAGGAAATTATATAAAGTTTATTCTTTATTAACAGCGACAGTTACAATAATAAATATAGTCGTATTAGTTGGAGAGAGTGACTGGGGTGACCTAAAAATGTATATGCTCAACAATTTCTCCTGCTCGGAATTCAAATACAATACCCTTTTGGGATGTAGCCTTAGTATCGTGCCGTCACATTATATTGAACCTATTATTCCTGCCAAAACACTTGTCACAACTGATGAAAACTATACCAACGAAATCTTCATTATCATCATGAGTTTTACAATTGTCTACACACAAAATACGCACTCACCGTCCATCGCTCGGAAACTTAGCTCATCCGAACAATTCAGGGCTATCACAATGCTGATCCTAATCGAGGCTCACACCCTAACAATCTCCAACTATGCATTAAACGGTTGTGTACCCTGGAGACTGGACGGGCGTGACTTGGCCGTTTATCCCTAAAATCCGAGAGCGCTATGCAAAAAGGGTCGTACTGAAGATTGATTGTTTAACAGTTATATCGAGAGCTATAGTTGGGTTTCTTAAAAGCCTGGTCAGCGAGTTCGATTTACATTTTAAGTGGGTATTGGATCGCCGGGGTTTGTTAAGTCATGTTTGTTTTGCAACTGCAGAAATGGATAGTGAGAACTATACTTGAATATTTGGAAAAGTACGATTATTCCAAAATATATCTCCGGTACAACCAACTCGCGGTAGGCTAGCGTGGTGGACTATAGCCTAATCCCTCTCAAATGAGAGGAGACCCGTGCCTAGCAGTGGGACATTAATGGGTTGATGATGACAACTCCAGTCATACAAAACCTGATGGGAATGGTAACGTTAGTTTAATTAATAATCTCTGTTTGAAAGCGTCTTCGATTATTTAGATACAAGTCAGTTCATTTCATGATAGAAAATGGTTAATCAAATCCTCGAGGGTGCGCTAAACAAAGTCATGATAACTGTTCAACTGTTAAATTACAATTGAACTATATTTTTCTTTTAACCTACAAATATTTCAGTCATAACACTTACGCCATACAATACTAATGTGAAATTCAGTTTTACATAAAAACGTGTCTTTTGTCTTCTATTCCAAATTGTATTGTATTTTGCTGCAGAAAAGAAGTATGAGAAATTGAAACGTCAACTGAAAGGAACGGCGATGCAACTTGGCCTCAAACGAAGTGGAAATTTTGTTAAAAATTACAAAAGTCCACTTAAAGGTAACATTGTCGACAAAAAATATTGTGTCCTTTGTACTAACTACAAATGGGGTATACACGAACTGAAAAATCCACAAATATTATTCAGAAAAGCTAAACGCGGATGTCATAAAGCACCTGACAATGACGCTCGTGTCGGCTGTGTTAGCGCACTAATTACTAACGAAGTACGCTTTGACAACGTTAATTTTACGGATGATAATTTTAGAAAAACCATTATTACAATCGTATAAGGTTTAAATTATGAGTTTAACAAGCCTCAATACTTGTAATTTGGTACAATATTTGACGAGCGTGTTCGACAATTTGTGTCAAAAAATACTCTTGTTATTAATGTCGTTATTAGTGAAGTTACGTAAACTTGGGCCTGACGAATCGCCCGGCCATTGTCGCGACCCGTAAGTGGAAATAATCGGCTATTGGAAAATATTAGCGTTGGCAACTCATATCTATATTGTTGTCGCGATTTCGAAGTAATTAAGCAAATGAGCCGACGTTCGTTGTGAGAAAACTCGATTATTCACAAGATTCGTAAGTGGAGATAATTTCTAAATACATATTTTTGTCAACTAATTCGTTTCGAATACTTTGACAACTTTGTAATTGTTCGGCGTGAATATATCAAGACGGTATATTCGGAGTTATAATATAATTGATACTTAGAAATATACTCATAATTGAAATACGGATTGAGAATTTTTATTTCATTATCAAAACAGCTATGTTTATTACATAGAAATAGACTCGATAATGAGACTAGAAAAATTGCCCATAATATAGGAATATCGTTTAGGCTTTACACTGCATTTAGTATTCTGCTATATTTATCAATGCTATGACAATAAATTTTCAAAGGATCACCGTGGTCTTTAAAAGGATAATTGAAAGCGTCAACATCCTACACGTTTGACGACAAAAGGCGACATTGTTGAACATCCACACGAACACGCAACATCTAGGTACCTATTATTGCCCAACAATTATATATTGTCGTCAATAACATACACTACCGCGCCTATGTTAAATACTCCGTCATGTGTTAATGTGATAAATTTTTTAGCGTACATTGTTAATCACCACGAATCGCAAATGTGACCAATTTTATTTTACACTATTCAGTTGTGGTTTATATTGGGAGTTGTAGCGGGTTTATTGCTTTTGGGAGTTCATCTTGAGATTCTATGATCGATGATTCACAAAACAACATCAATGTGAACTAGACTTTAAATCGTAATGCAGTAAATTAGTTATTACGATAGTGGTTGTTTGTTGCCTACATAATTCATATCAGAAGTTGCAAAAAAGATTTTCCAATTAACAACTCTATCTATTCGTCATTTACCATCAATATAAGCATTTCTTTTATGATCTAAGTCAACAGTATTACTTTAATTTTAAGAAACTGTTTATCTATGTGATTGTTCAGATACCGCTCCATCTTCTGACATGGCACCGTCTCCGCAGTCGTGTCCACCAGAACCTTAGCTTTTATCCGTCGATTTGCGTCGCCTGCTTTATAATGGGGCTGTTTGCCACAAAAGCATACAAACGACAATGTCATTTAGCGACACATTACTAACGCGCTTGTCATTTTGTCAAAGTTATGTAACATCCAGATTGTGAATCTGATTCAATTGTATATTATTGAAAGGTAACGCCATTTTTTTTTTTCAAATATATCTCGGTGCTAATTTTGATTTTGAATCCTAATTCAATTTATTCTGAATTATGACTATAGTTGGAAGTTTATTTTGAACTTTGACAATAAAAAAATCTATATAATACCTATGTATGATATAAGAACTGTTAATTTTTTCGACTAATTTGATACTTGTGGTTTTTATCAGTGTGCTTTGCCCCGGATTGGCGCCATTGTAGAATAAAAATTAGCTGTTACGTCATTGAAACTGTTCTGGTGTTGGCTATTGGTTATCTAAAAGAAATTTGTGACATGACCATGTTACCCGTTTTTTTCTACAAAAAGATAATATAAGATAATTTTTACGCACTAGAGGTGACAGTATCGTAAGATTATTGATTAAGCTACTTAAAACTTAGACACTATCTATTTTTTGCATAAGGAAAAACGAGGATATATTTACGTGAATGAAATGTTCATACGTTTTCACATCGACTTAACTACTGTCTCATTGCTGGGCACAGGTCTCCTCTTATTTTCAAGGAATTAGACTATAGTCCACCACGCTAACCTACAACTACAAGTAGGCATACTTCACACGCTATTAAAAACCCTCAATCAGGCAAGGAGATATGCTCGCAATGTTTCCTTCACCGTTAGAGCATGTGATAAATATGCACACGACTTCAAAATGTGAGTGGTTTTGGTACCAAACTCCAGTTTGACTTCGCAGTCGAATGGTAACATTGACTTGACCAGTGGACTGTGAAGTTATCCCAATACAGACTAACACTGCTTTATTGTTTTAAAATTTGAATAGATTTATCCTATAAAGGTGTTAATACCTTCACAACCATTATAACACTACCAAGAAAATTGCTATAAATTTTATACCCACCATCATAAAACGCATTTAACTGACATAACCGAGTGTGTTTAACAATAAAATGTTGTTCTAACGTTTATAAGTTGTAAGTGTTACCTATAATGATTATAAAAGAATATCTATTTTAAATACTTACTAGGCATTGAAAAGGACTTAAGAAAATTTAAAACGGCATGTTTAAATGGACGTTAAACTTATTTATTTCGAAAATTACGTGAAATTGCTTCTGTAATGATGTTACGTTGGGTTTCTATAAAGGATCTAGAATACGCTACTAGAGTAGTGGAGCATATAGCACACATGTTATGGGCTCTTATGGCTGCCACTGAAAATGCCGTAAGCATAACAGTTGGTCAATACAATTTGATATTTGGTCCAAAATGAATGACGCGGTAAGATGACAACTCATAGGTACATAAACCTATGACCGTTGTTGCGAGTAGACTGGTATACGAGTATACCAGATTTTTTTTGGCTTCTTGACAGCTTCATTGGCTTAGTGATTAAGCATGACAGGTGAGCGTCTTGTCTTCGATTCCTAGGTTAAGTACAGTGTAACGATATTTTTCTATGAAATTCTCAGTAGATGTTCGGAATTTGGTTTTATGCTCGGTAAATGGCAATACTCCCGCTCCCTGTTGACCTCAAATTCAAAATTACTACATGGGCTAGGTAGGCATAGGCGTTCCATTCCTATGCCTACCTAGGAAATTTGGGAGTACGTTCGATCAATCGGTCGGCAAGGTTAGGCTTAAGTGTATAAGCGTACAATATAATATTTACCAAGCAGCCTTAGCTACACAATTGAAAGCACAGACTAGCTTTTATAACATACTCTTAAGTACATAACTACAAGGCTACTATCTTAATAAGTATTCCGATCCATTTCAATCGATCACTGATTGACGCGGGCACAAAGGGACACTCCTTGCTCGAAGCATTCTTATCAGCATCAAGATTATAAGCTCGCACGAATGCTTTACGACTATATATCATTGTTCGGCGAAGGTCTTGATAGCAAGACTTTAGTGCAAAGTTGGAACTCTTGCGTATGGTGTTATAATGGTTTTTAGGTAGAAGAGTTGGAAGAGTTTACATCGAATTGTGCAGGGATGTACTAAAGATTGTTGTGAGTATATTTAATTGCTGTTGAAATCGTGTTACAGATTTTTTTTCCCTTAACCTTAATTTTTAGTTTATTTTTCGAACAAGAACTATCATTTCAGAATTTAAATTTCTTTTAAATCATCATTTCAACCGTTTGACGTCCACTGCTGGACATAGGTCTCCCCCAAGGATCGCCACGACGACCGGTCATATGCCGCCCGCATCCAGTGGATCCCAGCGACCTTCACCAAGTCGTCAGTCCACCTTGCCGGGGGCCTGCCCACACTGCGTCTTCCAGTACGTAGTCGCCACTCTAGAACCTTCAAGCCCCATCGGCCATCCGTTCTTCGAGCAATGTGCCCTGCCCACTGCCACTTGAGTTTGGCGATTCTTCGGGCTATGTCAGCGACCCGGGTTCTTCTACGGATCTCCTCATTTCTGATTCTATCACGTAGTGAAACTCCTAACATAGCCCTCTCCATCGCTCTCTGAGTGACAGTGAGCTTCCTTATAAGGCCCATTGTAAGCGGCCACGTTTCGGTGCCATAAGTAATAAAGGAGCTTATTTAAAAGAAAGATTTATATTAAACGTTAAGTTTATACTGAAATAGAAATTCTACATTTTTAAATATCGTTTTTTTCTCCGAGTCTCGAAGACTCGTCTATGAGAATATCGAATGATCCTTTCACAGAGTTCGACCCTGTCAATATGACAAGTGATGGTCATCATTTTAAGACGGGTATCACTTTAATGGCCGAGTTTCATCTGATATCGCCTTGTTTTTCCTTTCCTGCCCTTTACAACACAATGGTCGGCCGATAATTTTGTTATTACGGCTGATGTGTGATAAATGTGTGTACTATACTATCTCATAAAAGTGTGATGTATTTTGTTCTTTATCTTCTTGAGTAATTTTTATGAATACGTAACTGCTACTGAGAGTATTGTCGGTTTTATATAAGGTCGCGTAGATTTTTGTTACTGATCTTAGTGGGTCATTCGTTTACAAATTGAATTAATTAGTTTACAAAAACTTGCAGAGTAATATTTGCTTGTAATTACGTTAAGCTTAAGCTAAAAGTGAAAGTTAGATGTTTTCTTTTAATTATACCAATATTTTGTCCGTTTTGAATTGTTAAAAACTATTTGGTTATGTGATACTTCTCCATAAGACCTATTATGGAGAATCATATAATTATTCCTTTTATTTTCCTCCTTCCTTTTCTCAATCTTCAATACAACACCTCAACATCAACTTTACGACTTTGCAACGCATACAAAACTAATATTGGCACTAATTAATTTAACCCCCATAACGCGACAAGGGTCTCTCCGACCACAGTTTAATAAAAAATACAAATACCCCCAACTCTTAACAGTGTTGGTATAAAGGCGACATTACATTGCGTGTACCCCAGTGTTGGGCATAATGGGCCGCGCAGTTAATATGAACTGCAAACAAATAGTTAAATATTTTTATGCGATACCGCTCGTAAACGTTGATTGAAGGGATGTTTAATGGTTTTCATACAATTATGGGTCATATTGGAACCCAAATGTGTGTCTTTTATGGGATGTGGCAAGTATAAAGGTATTTTTTGATGCAATTAATAATGTTTATGGTGATTGTAATAACTTATTATTAATAAATATAAGATTACATTGAAACAAATGTGTAACTGATGGATTTACATAATACCCAATCATTATTTAAAGGATTCAATAGATTTTTTTTTTAAATAAGTATTAAGTTGGTATTTAGTAACTGTTGTAAATAAAATCCAGTCCCCTTCAACCTCAAATCGTTTCCCGATTATCAAAAGGTAAATTAACGATAACTTCACAACTATTTTTAAAATTCACGATTATAATTAGTATACCAACGACAATTTAACGTGTTTTATGAGCCTCAACAGAATTTAGATGTGTTACGTAAGAATTAAAAATATATTTGATTATTTCTTATAAGCACGAGACCCCTCGATAGTTAAATATCTACTATAATCGTGTAAAGTTAAATCCCAACAATAACATTGTCATGTAAAATGATGCCAAGATTGGCACTGTCAAAAAGATATCACATCTCCAAGAGAGCCAAGCTTCTGATTTTACACGCACTAACTCTACAAGGCCAAACCTCAGAAACTCTACCTTAGTAAAAATATATGATTGATTCGCTACATTCACATGGGCGAAAGATGTAAAAATTATTCATGATCATTACTTTTCTATTATACCTACAATATTTCTTGTAGTTCCGAAAACAAGGAAGAAAAAAACAAAGCTTTAAAAAAAGACAAGGTTTGACAAAAAAATATTTCAAAAATAATTACTGGTCAAACCTCATACGTTACGATATCTGAACTCTTTAATACGAGCTGTCAATTCGAATGTATTTAAAATCAAATTCACATAAACGTCATAACTGAAGAAAACACGTCACGTCCATTTACAGAAGCTACTGCGTGATTTACCCCCTACAAATCGATACCTTTGTTGTAAAAGTAGCATGGGAACTTAATCGGACATCCTTGAAACAGTTCCAACAATAGAAATAGCTCCATGAACTGGTTTTAAATAATAAGTATTTAAAATACATGTGTCTGTACGATGTGTACACATTATTGATATTATATGATAGTTTATTTTAGCTGCATTGTTAGAGAAAAACAGAAGTTGGACGGGTCAGCGTTTGAGGGTTGTTAGTGTGGATATGAGTTTGGTCTTTCATAGGACATGCTTGAGAAATGAATAATGATTCCGTATAAAAATTGTAATTTTGTGTTTTAAGAAAGCAAGATTTTAAAATTTTTGAGCTTGATTAGGTAAATTAGGATGTATAGACGACTCTTTTTTCATTTTCTCTGATTGAAAATGTTGCCCCACACATGAATTTCGTCCTGTCAACTATGTGTATATTAAACTTGTATTTGCTCTATGCGGAGATCAATCCCCAATATTTGACGCAGAAGTCGATCGAAATTTGATTATTCCGTTAGTAAATGCCCATTGCATTTTCTAGAAATTGTGATAACTTAAGCAATTAAATACAACAAGGTACATTTTGCAAGCGATTATACAACTGACCAGTAATATCGACGAGACGACTTGGTCACCCTATTCGTTGTTAGCTCCTTAGGGTAGCTTCTTTCAGAATTCTAACGCATTGTGACGGACGTCGTGACGACAAAACAAAGTAAGGGATTTTGGTCTATGTAGTTAGTGTGGGTCATCGCGCCCCGATGCGATTTTGGACAACTTTTGACGGGAACATGTCAACTATTATTATTTAAGTTGATTGACAACCCTAGCGACGACTTACACTTTGTATGGTAAAGCAGTGATAATAAGAAGTTTTTACTTCTTATATAACTGTCACACAGTACAGAAATCAGTAATTTGGGTAGCTTATTTGCTAGCAAATCTGCTTAATGGTCAAAAATGCATAAATCTTCATTTTTTAGTCTAAATCAGTAATAGACAGACAAGCATAATTTTGCATTTAACTGTTATATTAATATGGATAATATATTATTGAGACTAGCTGATACTGCTTCTGTATAAATCAGGTGTTTATTCAAATCTTTTTGTAAGAAATTTATGCTGGCCTAATGGATATACCAAACCCCAAACACTATTTGATCTCTGTAGCTGAAACCATCTGCAAAAGCCTGCACGCTAAGTATTTAAGATTATTTTAAGATTCCAATAAGGAATTATTTTATTTTGTAAGAGGAATCTGTCTATGGAGTTCTTATGCGGTTTTTCGTTAATTAGACCTTCTTTTGGAACTGCGCGACTGGCACGGAACAAAATTACCAATTAAATTCCTCTAATTGTAATATATCCATTGAACTTGACTTTAAATCATATTTATTGCTGCATCATAGATTATAGAGAGTCTCTTTGACAAGCATACATCAGTTTGCTTCAAAGCTTTAACCCACAAACCTCCATATTACGCAAACGTGACGTAAGAACGAGTTTCATTTAATTAATCGAAGTATTTAACAACAAAGGTTCAGGTTTTATGGCCGTGCTGTGTTGAGCGTCCTTTGTAGCGTTTCAATTCGCTTTGTAATGCATTCTGGCTTTAAATCTCGGGTCGTTATCATACCGTGTAGTTCGATTAAGTGCTGGCGATTGATCAAGCTGGTATGTGGCATAGAAGTGGTGTTACGCACTATGAAGTACGAACTCAAATTTATATAAATAAATTTAATGGAATAAAAAAAAAGATGTTATAGCATGTGAAGTTTAATCTCAAACGAGTCACAAATTTTTCGAAGTTACGTGCGTATTTATCACATTCTCAAACGGTGAACTAGCTAGAGCCTAATCGAATGTGGCGGACTATAGCCTCATCATCAACCCATTATTGTCCCACTGCTGGGCACGGGTCTCCTCTCATATGAGAGGGATTAGGCTATAGTTCACCACGCTAGCCTACTGCGGGTTGGCAGACGTCTTATGCCATCGACAAAATCTCTCAAGCATGCAGGTTTCCTCACGATGTTTTCACCGTTTGAGCTTGTGATAAATACGCACATAACTTCCGAAACGTCAGTGGTGCGTGCCTTGGGTTAACTATTATTTTATATTTAAACTGGTGACTATAGCCTAATTCTTCTCAAATGAGAAAAGACCCGTGCCTAAACAAGATAAAGTTCGGATGTGAAACAAATCAATCACGAATTCGTTGAGTTAACGTTAGGCTAGGCTATCACAGCTCTTATACCGACTAACTTTAAGTTCAAAGTAGATAATTCATGATTTAAATAATCGATATTATCAATAAGAAGAGCTTCAACTTCACCATACATTACTCTTCACGTGAAACAATTTCAAACGGCACCCATTGCAGCTTGACAATGGATTTAAACCAATCAATGTTATCAGATCACAATACAAGCATTTCTCAACATGTTTCATACTCGATTGCCAAACAAAGCCGGGTTTGTTTAGTAGTATTGACATTTCGATGACATCTGTCAGTCGGCCATTAGAAAATAGCCGTGGGAATGTGTGGGTGACTCAGTTATTGTAATCCATTGTTGGAATGTAATTTGTCTGTTTGTGTTACTGACCAGATATTATCAAAGATTAAAAACTTTTTTTGGGTGTGTTTGTTTATCTTTATCTGATATGATAACAGTTTTTGAGATAATTATGATAAGTGACCGTTTGTGTCCCTTAAATATGTGTGTTTAAAAGATTGTGAACATACTCTCAAGAGTTGGTTAATCTATAGCTTAAAGGCAATATATAAATAAGCTACTGACTTAAATAATATGTCTTTCAAAGTGCAAAAATTTTGCAACCGTAAATTTTTAGCACATAAACTTTAATTTAAGTAACCGGTTGACTTAAAGGATGAGAAGACTAGCGCTGTAGACAAATGATATTCTGTAAATTAATGCATTTACAGAATATCATTTGTCTACAGCGCAATATACTACGAAAAGTATATAGTGGGTAAGTTGAATGTTTCTTAATTGTAATAGTCTCACACAATTTGTAAGAATCGGTATTCTTTTACAAGTTGAAATGACTTGCGATTCATCAACATTGATGTAATGCCAGGGCATGTCTGTGGATGTAACAAACTGCTGAATTCTTGGAACAGCGACTTCTAAGTACCTATACCAAATCAGTAACTTGTTAGCAAACTAAAAACCCACTACAAAATTGCTCCAGTTCAATCACAGCCTTCCAAGAAGACAAAAGCCTAAAGCTACCAATATTACACACAGACGATCCAAATTTCTGTTTGTCCGTCACATTAACACCGGTTGTTAAGGTATTATAAGGCAAACACTGGTGGCACGCCAGTCTTGTTCTTGCCAGTGATAATTGGACAGATAAAGTGTGGAATTAGATTTGGTCGTATTAACGCTACTTGCTTTAGTTTAAGAATGTGGTGTTGGTTTTTGAGCGGTCGGGCTGTTAATTTTGTACTTGATATTGCTATTGTTATGAATAAACAAATATAGATTGATTTCGTATCTGCATCACAAATTGTAAAAGTAACTCGTAGTAAGATAGTTTTTGTTACAGAATTTACTCTTAACACTAGACTTTACTTCAACTGCATCTAACGTGTGACTGGTTAATTTTTTTAGTTCTAGGGAGGTACCTGCAAGTTAAGTAGGACATAGAACATTGTTTCAGCACCTCATAAATCCAGATCTTCGTTCTTTGATCTTCGTTAAAAAACTGCAATTCTTTTATACATGTTCTGAGCGGAAATCGAACTCGCAATCTGTACCACAAAAACGGGTCAATTCAACCCCTAAAATAATAAAATATGCTCACGAGGCCATTAATTGTATATTATTATAGGCAACATTATAAATAAAATTCTGAGAATTAGTGTTTTTAAAACAAAATAATCACTTAAAATAATGCCAGTTAAGAACGAATATTCTCAAGGCGCCGTTTTATACATTCTTCTGACCTTATAAGGCAAACATAGCGTGAAAATTAGTACCAGACAAAGTTGGAACAAACAACCCCTGAACAGGAAACTAGGGTATACTGGGCCATGGCTGAATGTGTTAATTTGGTCAAATAATGATGATAACACTACTTAGTGGCTGTGTGACGCTTCTTAGAAGGACACACGTCTACAAAATAAAGGACGACTTCTGTAGTACGCGCCACAGTCGAACAGGACAGAGACATAGAGTCGCCTTATATTGTTAAGTAAAAAAAATAGGTTATGTCCCGAATGCGAAGGGTTTATAGTCTACTAGTGTGAAGTCTAATGTCTGGAATTTTCGAAGTTACATGCTTGTGATATTTTTAAACAAGTGAAGGAAGAATACATCGTGAGGAAACCTGCACGCCTAAGTGTTTTTCTCGGTGCAGTGTGAAGTCTGTCAACCAGCAGTAGTATAGCGTGGTAGACTACAGCTTAATCGCTCTTAGATGAGAGGAGATTCGTGCTCAGCAGTGGGTAGAAAAAAAGACGATGATGTACCTTCCGCTCCGTCTACTTGCATAGGTACAGCATCTTCGAATAGATTTAGTGAACAATTAATGACAACAACAATGGATGTTATTGTATCAGTAGATTTCTGTCTAATTCTCAATAAATACAAGCACCATTGTATGTATAACTGGCCAGCTCCCTCAGTAAGTTGCAATTCTAATGTTAAAATCGAAAAAATGAATGAAAATGTCATTAATGAACGTCCGAACTATAGCAAGTTTATGTTATTTCCTTATGTTCTGTCTAAAATCGTTGCCAAACTAATTGCAAATTATTTAACAACAATAAGCGTGACAGAACTGTTATTTTATTTATACTTTTTATCATTTCTTTTTAATTATTTTTTCATTTGTTTATAAAAAACTATTTCATGTCAATTTTATAACATCTCAATGCCTCCACATACGTCGCAGTGCCGTCAGTGCTTCTGGCATAGTCCATTACTTAAGCAAACCGAGGATTGTGTGTAGTGCCCACTTTACACCCACGTGGCCTGTTTGTCTGTCTGCCCTCACGTCGGAAGCTCACTTGATGAAATGTGGATCTCAGGACATCGTATTCATTATCCCTATTGAGACTGTTTTTTACAAAACTACATGGTTTGTCTACTGTGTAGTATTTTGGCCATTTTTTTAGCGAATCAAGACAACCATAGGCAGTAAGAAAATAGAAAAGAGGTTTTATTCATAAGAAACATTTAGTTAAAGGACTTATATATTTGCAAAATAAATATTATTTTTACTTTTTTTTTATACTGTGCATCCCTATCATACACATATAATACTTAAACGTTAACGTAGTTACTGAAGAAAGTGCATTTAAATATGAAAGGTCAGAATAAATTGCCGTGAAATTATTTCTTTCTTATAAGTAAATATTAAGGTTTTTTATTATTTAATATATATTTGTTCTACGGCAGTATATTGTACTTCTATCTTGCTCACCACCATGCGAAAGAGAGAGAGAGAAAGAAGTATAGAACCTCATCATGTTTGTTATGTTATTAGATTAATACGAGCATTCTGTTGATAGATCACGACACGAGCTCACCTCTTTGAATCGTCGCCATGACACCTTGAAATGAAAAATAAATCTCGACTTTCACAAAACCACAAAACATTGTTGTCCATAGAAAGCCATTTCCAACAATCTATATTATTGGAGGCGAGCGTGGCTATTATGCATTCTCGTTTATGGAAAACTGTATTTACAGGCACTTCTTGAATACATCGATGTTGTTTAATCAGTATTTTTGACAGGAAATGTGGTGTTTACACGGCTGTGGCCTGCATGAGGTGGACGGGCACGGCGGCGTTTAGGTCTCCTTCAAATATTATGACATTAGATCGCTGTCATTTTGAGCGTAATGTGTGTGGCGGTAGGACACTGCAGCGCTTGCGATAGCTGTGCGATGGAATTTAATTTTTAAGATAAAGTTTGACGCAAATATGTAGTCTATTTTTCCCTGTTCGAATGTTATGCTACTACAGTACCTATTCAGTCATAGTTTAAGCCGTGGTAAAAGATATATTTCAGTCAGTAGATTGATAGCGACATTAATTAATGTTAGAATGAATAATTTGAATTGTGTGTTAGTTTTAAATGTTAAACATTACTTCCTTTTCTTGACGTAAAGGTCTCGATTTTATAAATTTTCCTATGCAATGGCAACAGAGGAAGTTGCCATTGTATGTATAAACTGGTAACTTTCCAACAACCACAACTAACAATTTAAGGAATTCGGTCGAACAAAAACGTCAGTCAATGATATGAACTATCTCCCTCATCGCTTGCACTGTACGCTTGCCTTATAGAACTCATTGTCAAAACATAATGAGGTCTATAATAGTACTATACAAGTAACTCCCCAACAGTGTAACTACTACAGAAAAAGGAAATCACGATATTTTCCATGATGGCGGCAATGCATTTGACACGTCTAGCCCCATTGAAAGCGTGTTTGTTAAACATGGTGGTGATACTTGGATTAGAGATTAGTTATTTGGAAAAATGTGTAGGGTGCGGAGGGCTGAGTTTTATTTTCAAAAACCCCGTTATTTTGTGGAAAGCAAATGTTCTTATTTAACAGTGTTAGCGGGGCTTTTGTACTCGGTGAAGTAGCATCTATATGAGCAGTATGAACTACTTTGTCAAAGTAATTATAATGTCAAAAGGAATTTTCTTCAACGTGAAATAAAGCATAGGAAAATCACTAACAAATGTCCGTAAAATAATAATAGTTTAGTTTAATTTGTCGGAGGCAGGGCATAGCGAGATTTCTCGCTCAAATTGAGCTGCCCGACTGGGGAAGTACCTCCGCCTTACAGAGGACCGCAGTGAATCAACAATAGTTGTTTTTCTGCGAGTGAGTAAGGTTACCAGAGCTCATTGGGGGAGTGACTATTCTGACAGCATGCGTTTGCTGTCAATTCAGTAACTCCCTATTTTAAGAAACCTGAACGGTTTCTAAGGGGTTTGGCAACGCATTTGCAAGCCTCTGGTGTTGCAAATGTCCATGGGCGGCGGTCTTCACTTAGCATCAGGTGAGCCACCTGCTCGTTTGCCGCCTTTTCACCATAAAAAAAACTAATTTTGGGCTAAGCAAAGTTATGCTATGAAGATCGTTGATACACTACATAGGTACATTTGTTCTTACCGTGATTTGAACACTTACCATAGACGAGAGATTTGATAACAATCGAACCGTCTAAGTATCATACTAAAAGGGTATTTCAGTACTCACGAGCAAGTATACAACCATTCCGGTGGCTTGTGATGGGTTAATGGGTGTATCATACTCATATGACACCGGACTGGTTGCTGGTGTTTGACACCAGTCTTTGTTCTCAGAAGGGACACTAAACTAACGAACTGCCTATTTCCCTGACAGAAAATTCCTCAATTGTCTTTTCCGACATACACGTCAAGAGATGAAGTGTTCACACACCACATAAATAATATCATTAATACACGTTTGAGTTTAACCAGTTCAAAAAAATATGTTTATAAAACTATAGCCAAAAATGTTTTAACTCAGACAACCAGCACTAAAAACTTAATTCTCTTCGAAACCCTTAACGTTTATAGCTTTTAAACAGTTGTTAGGAAACTGAGTTTGTGCCCATAAAGCACAGTGTTTATGTGTGTCAAACAATGGCAGATAAATAATGAAACTTATCGAACGCGTTGGTTAACAAACATTGATGTTTGTTGCGGTTAGTTGGTGTTGGATATTGGCGCTAATATTGGATGCAGAGATCCTTGCTAGTGATGCAAATCTGCCAAGACTTACATTGAAGTAAACGCGCTTTTTCATTAACTACTTTGTTAAATAGTTCAAATTATCAGTTCTCTACCAGCGTTTATATCTTGTTTTATGAGTTAATATAAGATGTAGTATTATGGAGTTTTTATATGTTGATACTCAGCCTTCGTTGATATGCATTTAACAGCACCTATTCCTTTAAAAATGACCAGTCCAGTCAACAATTGATCTAGGTCCACATTCACTATTTTACTTTAAAAGATGAACTAGATAGTGTACATGATTCCTGTCAATGTGTGATTATAAGACAGAAAATGACTTCGACTGAACAAAACACTACGGTTTCACTGCAGTGTTTCATCGCCATTCGTGAAATGAAACCCATTATCGGGCAAATTAATGACATCGATAGCTTCGTTCAATACCAAGCGGGGATAAATAGCTTAGCCCCATTTAAAGCTATTTACAGGCATTTATCGGTATTTACGGCCACCTGACATGGCTGGTCAGCTTCGGCCGTGTTTATATGTCCGTTGTCCGCGGACAAGCAACAATGAGCGTATGGATTTATGGAGACATTGAGTGTTTTTCTTGGTATGCCGTGGTTGGTTGCACCATGGCCGCTGTCTGCGGCTTAAAACGACGATTTGACGCCTTTGATAAATATACTAAACAAATATTGTACGGAAAATTCTGAATGTTTATAATATTTGTTGAGTAAGTTTGGTGTTAGCTGAAGCCGTTGTTATGATTATTGGTGAAATTTCTAAAGTTTTTCTGAATTGATAACAGTGGAAACGCTAGAAGGAGACGTCCTAGAAGGACATATACCTACGTACTACGACTCAGTTAATAGCAAGCAGCACGTTTGTATGACAAGATGTATGAATATGGAAACGGCAAAAGTTGTATGCAGGGATGCGAGTGGCATTCTGTAGTTTCTCTCTACTCCTATAGAGCAAACGCGAGGAGTTAAAGTATGAATGTATTGCTAGGCATATCATAGCTCATTTTAAATTAAGAAAATTATATTGTAGGTGTATACCAGCTTATACATATTCCATATTGAAACGGTTAACTACAGTTACTCCAGCAGTCGATTAACATTGAAATCGCGATGTAACCTTTCGTCACAGAATTTTTGTTAAACGCCCGTCTCTGTTTGTGGAGGTATAAAGACGGGAGAGGGGCGGGGGTTGTCATGGTCGGATTAGCACTGATTTAGTGCCCATTTGCACAGGACGGACCTTTGACAGTCAATAGCTTTAGAGCCTTTAGACCTTTTCGGTGTTTATAGTTCGGCATGTAGATTGAATACGGTTTTGGGAATTGGCTGAAGATTTTTGTATGGTTTTAAAGGATTTGACGAGACTGCTCGTTGGTGGGCTTGCTTCGAATCTTGATGGTTGGGAATTTCTTTTATGCCATTGGATGTTATTTCGTTTAAAATTGTGGAATTGCTGCATATGAATTTAAGGGATCATAAGAAGAATGTTAAATTCATTTTTTTATGACTAATATCATGTTGTAGACTATCGACTATTATTGTCCATTCTTTTCGGAACTTTCCTTCAACCTAGTTGGTATGCTTCGGGATCTGTGTGTTCACTACCTGATAAGCGTTAGTAGAAACTTCTTCTAATGGATTCTATCGCTGTATATTGATATTAATTAATCCTGACGTTTTGAATCCTTTACCTATACTTTAAAAAATCCATCGTGGAACAGTCTGACAATAAAATGATTATATTCGTAAAATAATAGTTTTATTTCGTTATCTATCATCAACCCATTAACGTCCCACTGCTGGGCACGGGTCTCCTCTCATTTGAGAGGGATTAGGCTATAGTCCACCACGTTAGCCTACTGCGGGTTGGCAGACTTCACATGCCATCAAAAAAAATCTCGTTTCCTCACGATGTTTTCCTTCACCATTTGAGCTTGTGATAAATACGCAAATAACTTCCGAAAAGTCAGTGTTGCGTGCCTTGGGTTTGAACTCGAGACCTTTGACGTCTCAGTTCACTGGTCACACCGCTAGGCTACCACAGCTCCCCTATACACCCTAATACAACTCCTATTTCTTTATATTTAGTTTTGAATCAGTGAATTTTTGTTAAGTCATGATAGATAAGTATTTTTCTGATCTATCTGTATTACTATGCCCGAATTAGGCATCAATAAATTGCCACATGTGAGATGTATTCATCAAATATAAATATTTATTCAGATTTCGAAACCTAATTATATCTCCACAAACCCACACCACATTAGATCTATACCAATGGACAACGAGATAACCCCTCGTAAGCATATTGAAATATTGTGTCGTAAAAGTCGCGTCCCCACCGGCTCGTTCGGGTTAACCGACCGACGCGAGATTGACGCTTTTGACGTATGACTTCATTTGTCTGACTTCGATAAAGTTATGCCAACTGAATTTTGCACCATTATAATTGGTGGAATTTCTTATGCTTTAGGTGTTAAGGTTGATTTTCTTGGTAGCTTTTGTTTGTGAGATTCGAAGGTTTTGCAAGAGGATGTTTTCGAGAGCGTCTTTTTCGACCGCAACGTTATGAGATCTCCCTTAGTGTTTGAAAACAAAGATGTTTTCTGATGGGTGCGTGTGATTTAGTGATTTGCGTTTCGCTATATATTTCTCTTGAATTGCAAAACAAAGGGTTTAAGTGTAATTTTAAGCGATGGCTCTGTTGCCCGAGGTGTTTTTATTGGAATTGCTTATTTCCAACGTTGATGAATTTGTTTGGAGATATTTCTGCGACTGCAGTTGTGAAAGCAGCAATCATGACTATATTCGTAACTAAGTCTTATTTCAGTTGCATATTTATGAATCTGTTTCCATCCATCAGATATCAATTGATTATGGTCTTCATCAGATGTCTTATGGTTAGTTGTCATTGCTCACATTTTCTCATCTTTGGCTTATGTTAAGCCAAAGGTTACTAAAAAAGATTACCAAATTGCATTTCTTCATAATTTTAAATAATGAAACGTTTTATTTAATGGGATATTCCATATTACGAGTCTATCAGCACTAAAGTATTCTTTAGTATTTTCGTATGAATTTTCTTCTCCTCGACTTTAGACTAGTATAGTATCAATTCAGTTTGCGCTTTACTTCCGTATTAAGAACATAGAACAAATAACAATAGAAATTACAGCTTTATTATAAGACGTTTAGGCTACATTTCCTTTATTGCCATTTACAGACAATCCCATTTTGGGGTTGCACCCACATTATTGAAGTGATTAATTATGCATTTATTAAAAGTTTCCTCATGAAACCGACATGAATCTTCCACCTTCCCTTAATTCAAATCCTGTTCTTTCACGAATAGAGTCGAATTTTCATTATGTGTATATTAAAATCTTACGATCTTTTGGAATGATATTGGTTTGGTAATAAAGGGCAAAGTTAGTATTTTTCTCTTGAATTTATACTGACATGGCACGGGATTGCATTTTTGTTTGGCCATTGTTATGAAATAAGTGTACTTTAGTATACTTTAGTGTGGTTTAGGTCTTCAATTTAGAAGCTTATTCTTTCTCTTCTTGTATTGAGACGTAATTTAGGTCAGGAAGTTAAATACGTTGGTAAATAAGTTGAATTATGAAGTATGAGGTGATGTAAGCAATATCCTTACATTATGCTACAAGCACATGATAATAAATAAATATTCCTGGACATTATGACACACAGCGCCATATAGTTCCGCGGTAAGCAACGAGGCTTGTGTTACGGATACTAGTTGGTTGATATACTACATATATACTTTTTTTTTTGTAAAAACATACATATTATACATAGATACATTCATGACTCGGATACAAATGTTCATGCTCATCACACAAACATTTGTCCCTACCAGGATTCGAACCCGGGACCCATAGCACAGAAGGCAGTGTTAACTACCGCTGGACTAATTGGGTTGTCAAAATTGGGTTGGAAAAAAGATCCACAAAGCAACAGCTGCCTTGGTATCAAAAAGGCAACGGTTTTTACTCGATAGAAGAGCAACAGAAATCTGTCTCACGATGTTACATATGTGGGGCCCGCCTCAGAATTACAATTAAAGATTTTCAGTAGTACTTAGTGTTAGGTGTCGACACGCCCGAATTGGTTTAGTAATTGACTTGTACAAGTACTGTCAAAAGATCTTTACAGAAATTATAATCATCACAATTTCATAATGTCCAGTGTTTTTAGTCTATCAGAAATAATAAATATAAATAATAAATAGAAAATTATAGTTAAGTCTACGATAATTCGGTCACAAATAAATGTAATTTTCACTGTCGATTCTACACTTAGAATTGTAGCTTGTCTATTAGGGATGGTTTGTTTCAGTCTACACATTGAATTTGCTTTTTATACCACGACAACGACATAAGCTTATGGCCTGCTGATGGAATTACCGAAGGTTATGGACGTTTGCAACGTTGCCGACCATGCAAAGACCGTTTAAAGTTTTTTTTAATATATTTTTTATGTTATAATAGAGTCACACGTATCTAAATCATTATAAATCTATTTACTTAGTATCAGTAATTTTATTAGCGGACATCTCTTTGGCTGCGTGCTTGGCGTCACTATATTGCATGCTAATTCTCCCTGCCACTGCCCCCGGCCATCACGGGAAAATCTCGTAAATTCTCACAAGTTCCTTATCGAGAACGGTAGCCCGCTGTGCGCTCCGGGTCAGCCAGGAATGTTCTAGAAAAGTAGAAAAAATATGTCTTAACTGTATCACTGATGAGGTCATCAACCTTATTTACCATATCATTATGAACAGTAGTTAGATTTTGTGTAATTGTTGGTTAGTTATTGTTATAAGTTTCAACAAACTTTCTGATGAAACTTGAGTTTGTATGAAAATGCCTGAAAACAGAGAGAAAGAAAATGATTGAGAAGAAACGGTAGCAAAAGTGTACCAGTTCGTTTGAAATGCACAAATTTACGATTCCTACTTATAATATGCATGACTTGTTCTATGATCTATGAACATGAGTTTTACACCATACCGTACAATATATCAAGTCAATGCAGGACTTCGTTTTTATATATTATTTTATTACGCAGGACACACCTATATATTATAGTTAAAATATCTGTCTCAATTACCACTAAGACACAACACGCAAAACTAGTAGAATATTCATTGCAAACACAGGACTAAATCACACGACTTAATCAGAAGAAATAAAATATAGACATTCTTTTTGTAATCCTTTTGTTATAGGTACGCAATTCCCCGTGAAATTCACAACACAGAACAATAAAATAAAACCAGTTTGATTTACATTACCTAAAAATCATTTGATGGAACGATAAAGAATTTATTAATACACATTCTATTCACCCTAAAACACTGTGCAACAATGAAAACAAATAGATATTTTGCTAAATCGCGGCTTATTTGGGCTCTCACATTAGGGTAACACACCAGTGTAACAAGACCTACGCGGAAAGTTGATGGGTGAGAAATTAGAGGTCTTGTTATTTTTGGCGTTTAACCAGTGTAATTTGAACTGCTATGCCCTTTTGGCTAGTATGTAGAAAGGAGTCGATGAGAGAAAATTGGTTACGGGTGAGAGGTCCAGTTGCAGTGGACGTGATTTTACCCTACAGTATGATTGGTTATTAACATAGTTGATTTCTATGCGCCTGCACATTTTGTTTGGTCAAACGTATTTATATAGGTACGGTTCTTTTTGCGAACATTGGTGTTTTTATATCGTTTTTAAAGTTTTATAACATATTTATTACAATTCAGTACAATATAATGAGTGTCATATCTTGAAATACGACTGTCTTATTTATTGAAGTGATGCTCTTGCACTCTTCTATATTAATTATACATTTCTTCCTTATATTTAAAATATTAATTTACAAAATACAAGTGAGATTAAAAGTATGATATAAAATTTATACATTGTAGTGAATTGACAAAGTATATTTTCTGCGTTCCTCAGACTACGCTAAACCTGTATAGGGCCGTAATATTCTTACTTTATTTACGTCATCATCATCACCATCATAATAATTTCAAAAAGACGTACATTGCTGTATACATAAGCCTCTCCCAAGGACACGCATTTGGATTCTACATAATTATATTTACTTACCTAAAATTTTTCTACGTTACTTTGGTTAATTTCTCCTTACTCGTTTTCTTACTCTTTAAAATATTACATGGGTTTCATTAATATCCTTATCAAATAGTCCTTTAAAATTTACCCAAAATATTCGTTCTCTTTCTAAATATTTCTCCGTCTCCCTCACTCCACGTGTTCTGATATCACGTTCCCAACGATTGCGTCTGTCGGTTCGCGTATGTCTCGCGCGGTATTAATTTTACATTTATGACGTCACGCCGACACGAGATACTGTAATCCTCTTCCCATGGTCCGTGAGTACTGTCAGCAAAAAAACCATTTAAAAGAATATAATCTGATCGTATAATATTGTTTTTTTTGTACTGTATCGTTTATTTTGGACATGTTTAGTATTGTCGCAATCATAAGTATGTTTTCTTCAAATACTTAAGAATGTATACGTAAATATAACATTATTAAAATTGCATAGTGTCAAGCGAGATGATGTGATAATTATCAATCAATTGATATACATACACTAACGCCTTTTTCCCATGGGGGTAGGCAGAAACTACAGAATGCCACGATATAATAGAGTATAATTTACCTACTCAGCAAAATCCTTTTGTTTTGGCATAAATTTTACTTACAATGGTAAAATCTAAATATGAAAGCGAAATAGAAAAAAAACTTGTTAGTTTTTTCAACATCGTCATGCATTTTAAATACAAAAATAAAAGAAACAAAAAATAAGGAAATGAAAGCCCACACCTCTTATAAAAGCATTTCTACATAATTAAATATTCTGCTGACGCTACCCCCGAGTAGCAATCACCCTTATCTGTGCACCTTTACATAAACAACACTATTCGTCGTATTGTGCACAACGGATACTTTAAGCGCATCCCTATTGTGCGCAGACTGAGTGACAGTGACAGCTAAACACAGGGGCTATTGTGCGCACGATCCTACGATCACATTTGCACACAAATTAATCGGTGAATTATTAAAGGAATGGTACAGATTCAAGTTGGAAATTTATTCAATTTTCTATTTTAACGTTGCCCCTTACTAGGATTTTCTTTTATGCCGTGGGTCCGATTACAAACTCAAATATTCACGTAGATTGTATAAATATTTTTTCGTGCCGGGATCAAATCCGAAACCTGTAATGCACAAGCCGTTCGCTCGGCCACTACGCCAATCGAGCCTATATTCAACTTTGGTTGAAGCAAGTTCCTAGCTTGTACGGAGGTACAGATTAAAATACTCAGCACATAGCTATTGGAAGGTGGGACCAGATATCAGAAACTTTGGCATCATCCTTTTTTGCGCTACAAACTCTTTAAATATAAATGTACAAATTCAAATATGTTCACAGCCAGGTACTTACTTAATATCTACTGATTAGTATAGATGTTTAAGCGGCTGCTAAATGGTAGGTTTTGGTTTCAACTTCCAAGTCGGTTTCAACATAACAGAAACCAGCCCTCAACTCGACGGCCGTCTAGATAATAATATAATAGACAACAATATAGTATTCCAAGGCATTAAAACAATATCAACGAAACAATTAGTCGCAACAAAATCAAAACTGATAATACAAACAAGACAACACACAAGCAGACATGAATACTAAACACACTATTGAAGCACATGCTAGAACATGTAGTTTTACTGACAATGCCAACTATATTCATAACAAACAATGGGATGAGAATTGAGACGTCCATGGACAAAGTCACTCATTAATTTTCAAAGTCTGTAACGAGGATGGCGACGCTAACTCGAGTAGCTGGCAGAACAAAGCGACAAGATTCCGGTGATCACAGTGTGGGAGATACAGTAGGTCAAGTCAATACTACAGACTGTATTAATGTATATTGTTATGCTATGTTTCATATTCATTAATGTAACAAACAAATATTCAGTAGATAAACTGATACACTTGTGTATATCTACTATTCATTTAAAGATTTGACATAGCCAGTTTACTCTTTATATTGTCGACATATTTGATACAATAAGTAGTATAAATCTCTAATTAAATGATGATGAAATTCACTGTAAAGTGTTGCTGTGTAAAATCTGATAAAAATCATTAATGGTGATCGTTTCGAATTATGTAATATAGACCATTGACCACTCTTTACAACTTGTGCAGGAAAAGCCAGGTATGTTGGAAAGTAAGACATAATATAGGTACAAAAAATTAAACTTTCATTTTCAGCTCAAAACAATTTCTTACATCGTCCCAGACAGTCACATAACAGTGATCCATATCATTTTATTAACGTGATTGTACTGCAATTGAATGTGCCAACCGAACCATTATTAATATCAGATAAATCTATAATTATTTCTCTATGAAGTCTATTCAACTATTGTATAGGATGGTAGCGCAGTAGGCGTCTATTTTGAAGAGAACAGGGATCTCTCTTCATGTGCGACCAATTGGTAAAAGACATGGAATCTGGCAGGCCCCCGGCCAGGTAGACTGACGACCTGGCAAAGGTCGCTGGACCGGGCGGCGCATGACCGGTCATCGTGGCGATCCTTGGGGGAGACCTATGTCCAGCAGTGGAGGTCTAACGGTCGATGTGATGATGATGATGGAATCTGGCTACGATTGAATTGCCCAAGGTGCTGCAGAGAAGAATACATGTATTATTGCAGGAATACCAGGTAATAAGCACAGATAGAAATGAAAGGTCTCTTTGTTAATTTGGTGGATAACAGTTCTTGGGTAAGATATCAAGCACTACAAAATGTACAGTCGCCAGCGGGTCCTACCGAAACCTATCCGAAATTTTCCAACTGAACATGAACCTTATTAGTTTGTTATAATGTTGAAAATCTATCAAAGAAATTTGACAGAGTGTGGAAGCTTGACCGTGCCTATGCAATCTTTACACTGCATTGGCGAGGATCACATAAACTTTTAATTAACGTAAGAGATTATTCTGTCAAGCTATTAATAAACCATTTTTTATTACAGTGGATTCCATCGAAGATTCTGGAGGTTCTGCAGAGGCTCGTTGATATTAATATTTGTTTGTTTGCTAAAAGTTAAACAAGAATGTGTTAATTTTGGTTGTTATATTTTGCTGATTTTGAAGCAACTGTTGCAATTGAAGAATTTCACAAGTTCTCTCTCCTAAAGCGGCATAGAAACAGACTTGCACTAACAAAATGATCCAATAACATTTCTGGCCTACTGTCTCGGTTCGACAGCGTCAAGTGATTGTAATGACAAAAGATAGCCGAGCTGAGCCGCGTTACACGCTCACACAGGCTTTGTCATTCAGATGTTATCGCCACAAATGCTAATGTTGCACGTACAACGCCGTGAAAGCCTTTTCTTGGTTCAATCAACTACTGACCACCATTGTCTGCGGAGGTCCGATGAAAATGAATTTTGTGAGTCACGAGTGAGGTCACGATTTTGCTCACTTGTGGGTTAGTTGCTAATTAAGGCGTGGGTTTTCGATAAATGCGTGGACAAACTGGGCTACCTAAAGTAGTTTTGCAACTTGATGATCGGTTATTGCTTTAGAAGATTAGATTATGTTTGACACATTTCAAATTGGGGACTAAAAATAGAGAGCGCTGTTTTGATGCAATTTTGACCTTTCCTTAATGAATATACGATACATACTGAAATAACTATGTTATGATTTACAGCCTAATGTTGCAACATCTGTAATGGAATCTAATAGAAACTTTTTTGGAATATTTCTCGGTACAAGTGCAGCACATTCTAGTCTATTCCATTTCTCATCAACATAGGTGTCCAAACCCATAGCTATTACTGAGTATTCTGTACCTTCCACACAAGCTACTAGCTCATCATTACCTTAATTAACCAAAGACGAATAAAGACCCCAAAACATTATATCTTAATACGTTCCCATTATTTTTGAATAGTCACACAAATTACTTACCAAAGTGGAACGAAGGGTCTTAAAAAAGTCGTTTGTGGCACAAAAGGCTGGACACAATATGTGTCAAACTTCTGTTTCGGTAGTGACCAGTTATCCGAACGGTAGAGCAAGGTACTCTACATTGCGTAGACGTGAAAGAGCCACATTTGTCATAGCCATTGTTTTTGGAGATACTAACATGACAGATGCGCGCAACGTTTCTAAGCAAACAATTTGTTGGGAAATTTTTTGAAGCGACTATAATGTTTGTTCAATTTGAAGGACTGCAGTTGGGAAAATTTGAAGGATTTTTGTTTCATCTAACAATTATTTTCGGGTCATAAATGTAGCTGTACAATTAACTTTTTACTAACAGTTAATAAGAACTCAGGTTATAGTTTACTGTGATCTCCTTGTTGTAATGATAACTTAACCTTGCTTGACATTCACTGGTACCAAAATTCAAATACAGATGAACCTACTAATTCTTGCAATATTGAGCACATCATTTTGAACGCTATACCTAGTTCCAAAAGTGACAATAGATAAAAATGAGTCCTAACACCAATATAACATAAAATTATCAACCTTGACCCTTAAAACACCCTCTGGCTAGCACCGGTGGTCTACCAGCAAAATCGATACTCTCCTCACGACTATAATCGATTCCCAACAAACATAAGGGGCGTATCACACAAAAATCGTTGGAGGGCCATCGAAATCAGTTCCAATTGAATCTTCACCCCTTAAAACGGATTAAAGCGCATCCCTATGGAAGTATTGTGCTCGCTCCTCATCAATAGTGATGTGTTTGATGTTTGTGTTACATTGCTGGTTTTGAATGATTATGAATAATACTGTTTTTGGGACAATTTGTGTATGTTCGATTCAAGAACTTCGTTTGCGCAATTTTGTCGAGGAACGGTAGATTTCCTTGGTGGTTTTTCCTTTGAAGAAAGCTCACAATTGAGGATTTGTTGGCGTGGTAACCCTAATTACTACGCTTTGAACTTTATTATTTTCGGTACTTTCTAAACTTGTTAAAGAGTGACAAAATTATTGATTCTTTGAACGGTGTGCTGATATTTGTGATGGAATGTCATGACTGATGAAAAATACAGAGAGGGTCTTTGGTTTTTTAATTCATTCTGTGGAACAAAGCAAAACGGTGGCTAGTCGGATCATTAGATCTATTTATTACCAAGGAAAATCTGCTGTGCCCAAAATCGCGATCGTGACAATAAACGGTGACGCCAGAATCTTAGGTGATTTTAGTTTAATATGACCTACTGATTTCTTAAACACTACGCGAATGCAAGGCATTGAAATAAAATTACTCTTTACATATATCTTAATCCTGATGTTTCGGATCGGATTCGGAATTTATTAAATATGATTGAATAGGAATCTTTTCGGTAAGTGTCCTTCATCTTAGACCACATTTTTACTGATGAGATTGTGGTCACGCACTCACCTAGTTATTTTTTTTTTTTATCGTTTATACTGCCGTCCACTAACTAAAAGGCAGCTAAGTGCAAAAAGTAGTTTTCGAGAAAACGCAAAAATAAGTGGGAATTAATGTCTCTTGAAAAGTATGCTACCTAGGAACAAGGTTGCAAGTTATATACGTAGGCATGGTCTTTCTGCACAATATGTGATATATTGCATTCATTTATTTTAATCACATTTTATTTAAATTCATTCTCTAACTTGTAGCTAAGCATTATTTTTAATTTTTACATAATATACTGCACTATAAGGCCGCTAACCATACCTTAACTGCTTTATAGTAAAGCAATTTCTTGTAGCCACCATGTCTTGTACTTATAGTAAAAGTTATCAAAATATACTTAGTTATAAAGCAGTTAATGGATTTTAACAGACTTATAGCCTAGTAACTAACACTTGGAAGACTTACTTTGCTTACTTAGAAAGCAGTTATGGGATTTTAAACGCTTTTAAGCTCGGTATTGTAAAACATATTTTTATACTGGTTCTCGTAATACTTAACTAGAAGGCAGTTAAAGACATCTCGCTCGCAATTAACTGCCTTTTAAATAAGCACTTGCGGGTAAAAAGTTGAGAAGTTAAAAACTATTTTATGAAAATCAGAACTTTATTTATTAATAAAAAGAATAGACAATGAGTCCGTCTAATTAAATTGTGTAGGAACTTAACAAACAGCTTATTATTAATTAAACAATTTAAAATAAAAAAAAACCTAGTTTAATCAAACTTTTACAAATCTTATTCAGTAATGAGATCACAATTACATCTTTAATAATAATCAGTATTCGCGAAACCATAGGAAAAATTATATTATAATTATTTTATAAAAATACCCAAAACATGTAAGTATCGTTTTTGAAAGCTTTATGGCACATGACACACATTGGTTTCAAATTCTTATGCACTTATGAAATAAAGATATCACAATCAGAGATCAATAATTGCTAAGTTGAAATAATATAATTGTGCGTAACACATAAATCAATTAAATATTAGACTTCATATAAAAAATATAAATTCGGCCATTTTTTATGCTTAAATACTAATTAAAACCTTTAACAAAATGAGTAAATCAGATTAAGTAAATAAGCAATTATACCTAGTAACACTCGTGTAGTATTATCAAAATTAAGTTATAAATTAAACAAAAATATTTAATAACATAATTATAAAAAACAACATTATTCTAAAGGCACTTTTTCAGTCTTTCTGTTTACTACATATCCTTTTGTTTTTCTTCTGGTTCAATTCAGATATATTATTTCCTTCATTGATCGGTAAATTTTGCCAAAATAACATCTTATGTTTAGGTATAATTGGCGATAACTTTGTTAAAAGATTAATCCATTCCTTTCGGTTTCGTACGAAATGTTAAAACAAAATGCGGGTTCTTCAAGTATTTATCGTTTAAAAATTTAAGAGACACATATTCCTCATCAAAAGCTTCCTTATAATGGTGATCAAAACTTCCTCGTTTAAAACGCACTTAAGTCATATTTTTAAGATACGCTCTGAGACTTGAATTATGTATGCGTCGATCTGATACGTTACCTACGTAGTTTACAAAATGTTGAGGCTAATTACTTCTTATAAATAATCTTCTTTCAGATTGTGGCATCATCCAATACTTGTTATTAATATCCAAACATTCCTCGGGAGTAAATATAGTTGAACAATTTTGTACACTTCATATCACAGCCTGTTTTTACATTGTACTTGCTTCTGCGTTCCTTTTCCTTCTCAACTAATCTATCTTTCAAGCTGGTATTATATTTCTTTATCTTTGTGGAAGATGGTGGTGCTAAATTTACTAAATCTGTAGAAATAGAGCAATCAAAAATAAATAAAGATGTACGTCTTTTCTGTAACCGATGTCCAATAATCTCTTCTGTTCTTGTAAATTCTTGAGTATGTCGTCGCGTTATTAATTTTTTGGAAAAGTTTTAGGTATTGATGTTTTCCTTTTCAATATAGGTTTACTTTTAGGGTTTGAAACTGTATTTTATCTTTGCATGTCATAACCATATTCAGTATCATCACTAAAAACTTCTTCACATAGTTGGTAGTCATTAACAGAGTCATCACAGTCATAATATAATATGAAAAAAAAGGAAAAGGAAGGAATTATAGCCTGAGCTAGTCAAACGCAAACGCAAATCACGACCGTTTAACTGCTTTTTAGACTAGTGTTGTCGTTTTGCTTCTCTCTAGCGATTGATATTTAGCTAATACTAATTTCAATACATAACTTAAAAGCCGCTATTGGCGTATAACTGCTTTCTAGTGTAGTTTTTCTTAATGGTTATTTTTATGACACAATACATGAAGGTAGTTAAAGACAGTTAGCTGCTTTTTAGTCAAGCATGGCTAGATAACGTACTTTTAGTTAAGTAAATTTAGAAAAAAATTATACATTAATTTGTCGTTAAAGTATGTTAACGTCTTTCTAGAGAAGTATTGTGGCTTAGCCGCTTTTTAATTAAGGGAGTAACGAAATTTATGTGGTTTAACTGCTCAGCAATGTTCTGTATCTCTAAAACTATAAATCATAGAAAAATGATTCTTACACCGAAAGATAGAGCATCGAAAGTTGTATAAGACTACATTACAAAGTGAAAAACGACCAACTGTGGCTTAACGGCCTTTTAGTTAGTGGACGGCAGTATAGATCAGCGTTTGACCACTATCTCACCTAATGGTAAGTGAGAAGTAAGTAAGTAAGTTACATCAGTTTTTATTTTTTGTAACTCCTAACCTCAATGTATTCTAAATTGAGCAAAATTGTCACAAAGAATTCACAGCGGCATACAATAAAGGGGGATCTATTATTGATGGCAACTTAAACTATGGTCCAAACAATATGGTTTTAGGTTCGTTTAGCGCTGGAGTGGGACGCGAGGGGAGGATTATCATGGTGATAACTGGCTTGTAAACGATTTGGTTGGAGCTTTTTAATTAATTGTTGGAATCTGTTTTTAACTGACGTCGGCGGGTGGGTTTTTTGAGGTCATTTTATTTTTATAGTGTTTTGTTGAATATATTTGATATAAACGGATTGTCGTGTGTTTGTATTTAATACTATTTAAGAATTAAATACGAATATGATGATGGAGAAAAGGGAAGTTTATTTTTTTTGTTGAATATGAAGGGCGTTTATTCATGTTTTGCAGTTTTTATATTGTAACAATTAGCATTAGCAAGATAATTATATTAAAGTAGCACGAAAGTAATGAGTATAATTTACACAAATGTAGTTTCTACGCATACCTTGTGGGACAATTTCCACAAATGCAGTCTTCTCGCATCCATCATCGTGGGCTAACTAGTCCTAGCCAAGTGGTCAAAAAAAAAAAAAGAAAATAACTTGGCCTTTGTCCTATCTGTGTATCTTATTATGTCTCTAATTATTGATATGAGATCTCTATATGTACGAAGAAAAAAAAATACATAATCAGTTTCTAGCTATTTACTGCCCTGCAAACAAAACACTGCCACTGAAACATAAGTGTTATGCAGAATTAATACTTATGCTTATTGATTATAAACAATATGTTACCGACAATTATTACAAGTACTGCCAAATCAAATCACCCACGCGATAATAATAATAATACCAGCCGCGCCACCTACTCGACACTTAACACCGCTATTTGTGGAACTGCGATGAAAAATCACCCTCCGATAATACGCGATAATCCATCGCACTGTGTTTAATTTTATTTGCGATTTAATTGTCCGCCAGTGTACAGTGCGTGCCAAATAAACTGGCTCGTTGAGTCGAGAGCGGGCGGTGAATGTTCAAGTGTTTGTTGTGCCTAATGAGATTAGATTTTAGGTTATATTTTTCTGCAACTATGTGTAAATTTTATTGTAGTGCTGTGCAAATAAACTTATTGTGATTTCTGAGAGGATGGTTAAATAAAAATGGATGTCTACCATATACCAATGGTTTAAGAGTTTGTTTATTCCTTTATGGATTAATTTTTGTGCATACTGTATATGTACTGTGTTGTATTACAGTACATAACTGTAATAATCGTTTAAATTAAAATATGTTTTATGTATTTTGATATAATTTCAATATCCATATTATAATGACCATGGATGCTGTACAGGATAATATCATAGGAAAATAAAGTTCATATAAGTACAAGAATAATAAGTCAGTATGTTTATGAATCATTAATGTTTTCCGTGAGTTTAACCCACTGCTGATGAATGGAAAACAAGGAAATCCTTGTTCAATTATTACAATTAGATACACTTTCTTTCTGTACAAGCAATAATAGGAAGCTCTCAACAGAAAAATCTGTTTCATGAATAATTAAAAAGATGGCTGAGTCTATCCAAAACACGAAAAATAATGGATATTTTCGGACAAACATGTCCGTTACATAATTTCATTATTACAGTTAACCGTCAGCAATAAATGGTTTAAACTAATTTTACTATGATTTCTTTTTGTAAGGTTTGATACCTTACAAGAATAAAAGTTTAGTATAAGAAGTGAACTTAATTAAAAATATTAAATAGTCGACAATCTATTTTAATTTACCGTACAATCACGCACAAATGTGAAATGAAAAATCGCACCATCATTCAGCCTAGATTACGTGCAAATAGCGCAACATCAACGGTCGAACAAAAAAGAAAGAGACACAAATAGATAAAAAAATAACTCACGGCAACAATACTTCGTTAGTTTACCCCTTTATAAGCAAATGAATGGGTGTGCACAATGAGATAGAACGCATCCTTCCACTTACTGTCTCACGTTCGTGTTTACATATATAAATCTTAGAAAAGTACAATCGTAACAAAATGCATGTGTCACCTCTGTAATAATATGTTAATTTAAATGTAATGTAATAAGTTCTTGTGTGAATGGGTCTCGCAGGCCCCGTGCACTAAGGGCCTCGTAAGAACGTAAGGGCGATTCAATTGCGTTAATCCATTTTATTGCGTGTCACGAGCAGTTGGTTTTTTAAGTTATATGTACAGTCGTTATGTCTGGTGCGGTTGTAAAGGAACATAAAATTAGACACAGCGGTATAAGGGTTAAGAAATATCTATCGTTGCTGACCGGCAGTTATTAACAAATATATGTACACATTTTTAAACTAAAGCTACCTTATAAAAATCCGATTTCTGTAGAATATTTTTAACCACCCTAAACGTTGAAAGATAAACCATAAAGAATTGTAGTTCAAAAGAACTAGGTATATATTTATTATTTACTTTCGTCTCTTTTTATTTAGATTAATATGACCAATAATGTATATTTATTAAATCATTTAGGTAATTAGTAAAGAAGTAAATAATTTACTCTTTTATATAAATCAACAGCACAAATATTAAATATACCGATCTTATACGGTAAATAACATTTTTTCTATAATTTAAATAATAGGTCATACTAGAGTCCTTCCCAATTATATTTTAATAACACTTTTGCCAGTGACTGTCCACGCTAGACATCACTAGACCTCTTCCTATCCGCGGTCCACCGGTACAAAATTCCGGTCACCCTAAATCACTTTCAATTGTCCCCAAAAAAACCCCATGCAAATGCCATAAAAGCCTAGTTGAGATTAGTTCTCTATGAATCGAGTAATTAGGGGATTTATATGCAAAGTCTTTTCTGTGGTGCACATTATTAGTTCATAAAGGGCTATGGTAACACGGCTTAATGTAATTTTGAGTACGCCATATTGTGGGATGAGTCGGTCACTCCTGTTGTCCCAAATTTATGATCCGTACTGATTTAATAACTGTATGATAACGGATAATATTTATGGCCTGGACTGTACCTTTCCCAGGATGAACCGTTAGGTCAGCATCTCATTATGCTGTTATTTTTGTGAAGATTTAGTAAGATTGAGCAATAGTTAATATCTACATTTGAAGCTGCGCAGTTACTGTTTGGTTTTTACTAAAATAAAGTTTCCTATTGTTTCAAAACCAGAATTATTCATTAAACGACTGAGGGCTTGTCGAAGTTCCAAAGAGCCAATTTAAGTTACATTTTGTCTAACATAGAAATAATATATATATTATTATATTATGTTTAACTTGTTTGACATCAAACTACTTATAAAATAAATAACTTATAACTAGATATATAACTTAGGACAAAGATATTGCCACTTCTAGCAGCAATAATTTCACCAATTAACATATACATACTTAAAAATTCAGTTCTGTGCTTGCAAAGACATTTTGGCATATTACTATTATTACGTATATTACTTATTAATCAAGGTAAGATACAAAGAACCGGTTGTAAAGGAATTATTAAGTGTTATCCAATGCCAGGGTGTAGAATATGATTTTTACTCGGCTTGACCTAAATTAAACCAGTATCTACAACCACAGCTATACCTACATACAATCGCTAAACAAACATAGGGAAATTAATTTCTATTCACATTTACAAGGTATTTGTTCTCCACTAAGACCACAGTAATACATCATAATCGTCACATTCAATCCGTGCAGTAGTATTATACTAAATCCTTGTCCAATTTTTTTGTATCTTTACTAACGCAATTCTATTCTGTTACCTTTATTTCGCAATCTTTGTTCCAAAGCGCGACATTTTCTTCTTGGACAAAAGAAGGTCGATCCCCATAATAGTCAACAAAGCGACCTATGAACTCATCCATTGTCTCGCTTCCAAACATTCCTTTAGACATGTCCACGTCAATCAAATGTTCCCGTGTCAATTTTTTGCTAATGCGAGTTTGATATGAGATGCAAACTTTTGGGGATTGTGAGAAGTTTGCGGAGATCGCTAGGGGAAAGAATTAAGGGGTATTCATAGACTGTGTGAGGTTCATAGGGTACAATGTATATATTTTTCTTACATATGTTATCTTATTTTAAGGAGTAGTTATCAAAGTACAAGCGATATTCACGAGATTCAACTTAAAAGTCACGAGTACCAAGTTTAGAAATAAAGAAAAAGTAAGCTTTCAAAATAATTCTTAAGCCAAGCCAGACTTGCGAATAAATTAACTTTGCGATTTCCACATGAGAGAAACTTTAAATATCCGTTGAAACTTAAAGCCAACCAAACGAGGCAAAATCGACAAATTACTTGTAAGTCACGTGACTCCAGATAAGCTCCATCCCTCACCAAGTGGAGGCGTAGTTTCCAACAAATTTTCTTTCTCTCATCTTAACATAATATAGCATTAGTACAACGTATTTTCTGAAGTACCGAGCCGAAAGAATCGAAGCCCGTTCAACAAACTTCTCGAACTAAAAAGGGTACGATCGGAGTTCACGTTTTGCCAACTGCCAACTGTTACCAACGAGCCCAATGTTTATACCGTAATTACTGGAGAAAAAATAAAGTTTTAAACAAAAAAAAATTGTTTGAACCCCTAACTCCAGTCGAAGTTCTCAAAAACTCTGCTGTTAAGGCTTCGCGATTGTTGCTGTTCAAAATATCGGACTTCGGTTTCAAAATACTTCGTCCGAGTTCGGACAAAGGACCTACTTAAAATTAAAGGTATTGTCCTGTGGGTATATTGTACTGGATTCATCTTGATCACGTGACTGTCTGATGTAATCTGTAACATTTGTATTGTAATCAAATAAATTCAGATTTATAAATCGCATGGGATAATATCGTATTGAGATTTTTTTATAATCACGTGTGATGATGTTAGTATTTACATCTGTACACATCTGGAGCTTACTAAGATTAGATACACAGGTACATTGCCAAACGAATCGCAGAATCGAAAGCTTTAAAGATTACACTGTCATCAAAAATATTATTATAAATGTAAGATTTTTATCGAACGCCTTCAGAATCACGATATGTTGTATAAAACGAGCCTTACGATCTAAACACGGAATCATAATACATGGCAACTATATTCGTCGATAAACGCTGGTATCTATTCCACGTATACTTGAGTCGACAGACTAGACGAATCGAGACACATCAAACACTCAGTTTTCAGACCTCCTTTGCTACAATACCCTAGGACTGTTTGGTCAACCTGGCCAGTATAACATGGTCCATGTATTTCTATGACAAGTCCCCTCCATCAGTTGTGAGTTAGAGGGGGGAGGGGGGTTGACGGCTCGTTTGACAGTGGTGTTGTTCGTGTATTTGTCTTTAGGCTTAGACCAGCGTGCACGCTGTATCTGAGACAGGAAATTAGGTTTCGATGTTTGAATGTGGTTGGGTATCTGGACGTTGTTATGCTGTAGAGAAACAGGTGGGTAATACAGTTGATTAGTATCGTATAACTGAGATTCCTCCCTATATGGGCCCTTTGAAATTTAACTTTACAAGAAAATTATATCTTTTGTAAAATAAACATCACCAAGAATAACACCTGCCAATAAGTCGAAGAAAATAAATCTCAACAAATTGAAAGAGATTTCATGCTTTTTATTTAATAAAAACCTCTAGACTAGGTTTGCATAGGGCAAACCTGATGATACAACAATAAAACTTAATCATATAGTTCCTCTCGATAGTCTAAAAAACTGTAATGGAAAATTAAATCCCTTATTGTAGTAGACTTGGCTTAAGTCCATGCTGTAGGTATATTTTATTTCTATAAAATGCTGCCCCACCTATTGAGACAGAGCAAAAAGTCGTACAAATATAATATGTTCTGGTGGGAAACGAATCTGCGACACCTAATACATAAGACTATGGCCACGCAACTACGTCAATCTGAATGTCATGTAAATCAGATAAACGATTACATATAAAAAAAATCATGGACATTATGACACACAGCGCCATTTAGTTCCGTGCTAAGCAACAAGGCTTGTGTTACGGATACTAGTTGGACGATATACTACATATATAACTACTTTTTTTTGTAAATACATATATTATTATACATAGATACATTCATGACTAGGATACAAATGTTTATGCTCATTACATAAACATTTGTCCCTGCTGGGAATCGAACCAGGGACCCTTAGCACAGAAGGCAGCGTTAGCTACCACTGGACTAATTGGGTCGTCAAATATTATAACATACATATTTTTATTTCTTTATTAATTTTCAAACTGATGCTGTGACTAAACCATGCATGATTTTTTAATATCATACTAAATGATTAATCATTTCCCAGAAATTGCAATTTGACGATTTTATTAAAATAAATTGGCTGGCTCAGTGTGGCATGAACTCAGCGCTCCATTCCACATTCGTCGTCTTTCGGTACAACAATGTTTTCGGAGATAGTCGCGTCGGATTACAGCCGGACTACATACGCTGTTTGAATTTACACTCCAATTTAGGTATGTTTGTAAATTTGTATTGATTTATATCAATACTACAGTATTAAGTATTATGACCGTTTTGTGTACCTATTGATATTATATACCTTTCTTTTTTTTTAAGTGCGGAAAAATCCTTTACCGACTAAAAAACCGCACCCGTCAACGCCACTAACCCTATTGCCGGGGCCATGGGATTCGCAAAAGCATGCACCACAACCCCGGCGGGTGATATTATATACCTACCCACATGCTAGATAAACCATCACGGCCGTCGTTCCCGAAGGGTTAGGCAGACTTGACCTGAGGTACAACTACAATTAGTGTAACAGTGGGCCGGTTTAGTGTAACAGTGGGCGAGCTTATTGCCATCAACCGAGCACGAATTCAGACTCCGAGCTACACATGGGATTCTAACCCAAGACCCCTCATCAGTCGCATTTGCGATCGTTAGACGACGAGGCAGTTAGACATTGAAAAAACGACTACCCTACTAAAACAGTAGTTTTTATTTCACTATTTTATCTATTAGCTAAGAAAGCTAATAAATAAGGATGTTAGGAGGTAGGGCATAGCGGTATTTCTCGCTCAAATTGAGCTGCCCGACTGGGGAAGTACCTCCGCCTTACAGAAGACCGCAGTGAATCAACAATAGTTGTCTTTCTGCGAGTGAGTAAGGTTACCAGAGCTCATTGGGGGAGTGACTATTCTGACAGCAATTCCATTTGCTGTCAGTTTAGTAACTCCCTATTTTAAGAAACCTGAACGGTTTCTAAGGGGTTTGGCAACGCATTTCCAAGCCTCTGGTGTTGCAAATGTCCATGGGCGGTGGTCATCACTTACCATCACGTGAGCCGCCAGCTCATTTGCGCCCTCATTACCATAAAAAAAAGCAATTAACAAACTGTTATTGTTTTAGTTACATATTTGATTGAAATTCGTCTTGCTTATATGTATACGAGCTCTTAAATATTATAAATACCAAAAAATAATTTGCACATTCTAGCGTATTAGCAACATAACTCGACAAATTTGATCACTGGATGCCGACACCAAAAAAAATTGGTACGAAAACAATCAAGGCAAAAAAAATGGCGCTTACTCTGCTTATTTTAATAACGTTATAATTCGCGTGAAATTATATATCGCCTGCTAATTATCGTCGGAATAACACGTCAGAACAATGACGGTTGATAACGCTGCGTCATGTAGGCGGCATTTCGGTAATATACCTTTGCCTAATGATTTTAAGATGTAACGTGTTTATTATAGCGTTTTGGATAACCGCTATAAGCGCGGATGATATTGATGTTTAAAAAAAATAATAATATTTGAATTAAGGAATTGATATTTTAAAACTTAACACCACATAATCCAACCTTCTTATTTATTAAAATATTATCATGTAAATTTAGATAATTATCGTATTATATTATTTTCGCATATTAGACTTTGAAATAAAACTATTTAGGCTTTATTCTATCCTGAAGTTTCAGATCCATAATAGCGTATGGCGGATTTAATCAAATAATTTTGGATATAATTATACAGATATAATAACATAATAAAACCGGGACACAAAAAAAATAGTTTTATTACAACATTTTATCGACATTTACCAAATTTTTTTTTTTTTGTTGTAATTCACCCTAAACATTAAGTGTTGCCTATTATGAGGATTAGTAGAAAATATCCTGAGTCATGGCACACGAAAATAATTTGATTCTCTAAGTTAATTTAACGGTGTAGCCGGGGGTGGGTATGGGGTGCGAATTAGTTTCGTTGCGCATTATTATACCTTGTAAACAAAGGTATCAATTATAACAGGAATGAGTTTTGAAAAAATAAGGTTGGTAGCATACGGTAAATATGCTGTGTCGTGTCTGGCCGTTCGTTTTTTTTTATCGTAGGCAGTAAATAAAATATTCAAAACATTTTATCAGTAAAAAAAAAATATATTCCATAAATAACATTTTTTATTAAAAAAATAATAAAATCGATGTTTGATAAGACATTTTTATTTCATTTAAAAAAATCATTTACATTTAATTACAGCCTCATTTGATTATAAATTGATAAGTATCACTATAATGTGGTATTTACCAATAATATACAGTTAAATCTTTTAGAATATCATCGCCGGATCCACGATTTCATTTATCACACTAATAACAGTTCTAATTTCAAATTTGGCACTAGTGTTGTCCATATCGGCGTGAAACGACACTCGTCGGCAATCAACGGCCCTGCAGGGAGCCCCACGTGGACGCCTCGGCTGCCTCGACTACCGGGGATGTGCCCACTCACGCGAGACAATCCACCGATTGTCAAGAAATCCACCGATCACGGTAATAATCAACCCTATATTCGAGAATATAAAGCAGATACTACGTTGACAATAACAATAATCGCTACCAAGATGAATGCACATCGCACAGAGTTTTCCGCTAATTATCATTGTAATACCCACTTCGAGCACCCCTGCTGAGCTGAATTTTAATTTAATGAATATTACTTATAGTATTATAAAATATTTGTATAAATTAGAATAACTTATCGATACATTTTATACAAAATAAAGACATTAAATTTTGTATTCGTATCTTAATAGCTTCAACCGAAATGGGTGTTCGCGTTTTATAGGCAAGAATAAAAGGAGTTCCCAAGCGTTTCTGCAAGTAACGCACCTAATAAACTAACTGATTACTATTTTCCTCATAATAAAGGTGGTACAATGTAAAATAATCTTTTAGTATGGAGGGGAGCGAAGAATGCTATTCATGGCACAATAAAAGCGTCTATCAGTCTCAAGCCTGCCGTTACAACAGAAGCAATCGAGATAATTCTCATTACACACATTTCACTATTCGATGTTTCTAATACACCATTATGTTCAGCCGCGGGAGGTCTCGATTGTGGCAATCGGCCTCTTTGTTGCACATCACTACCGAGTGAACGGATCCCGCCAAAATTTAAATGTCATCGTTCCAATTCGAAATTCAATTACGTGTAATTAATGCGGTGTGTTCCAGTGGCGGAACTGGATCTTGTACCGATTTGAAAACAATGGCTCGATGCCGTCGTCGGCGAGTCAAAGCTTCAGAACGCAATTCACGCCTCCATTTTTTTTCGAAAACATTTTAGTCGATGATAGCTTTTATTATGATAAGTGTGTGTGCGATTTTTTGTTTCGCCTTTTTTGTTCCAATATAAATCTCAATGTATATAACTCTTTCATTATATAAAATTATGTATTTCTATTCGTGGTGTCGACAATTTTGATGAATTTTGCTGTTTTAATGGTTCGTTTGGTGTAAAATATGAAGCAATAATAATTAATTTATTAATTTCGGATAGGTACTTTACAGATTTCATGACTGTCTGTGACCATGGAAGCTGTAAAGGATCCAAAAACGTGGGGAATAAATAATAATTATCAATATAGGTACTTAGTATCTTCCGCGATAAAATCCGTAAAAAAAGTTCTAATTCAAATTTTTAATATGGATCTCATTTATTTTATCCTGATTTCATACACTTACGCGAAAAGATACTCTATTACCTTTCAGTCAGCCCGTTGTCATGGATGTTATAAAGGATCCAAAATTATATTGAAAAACAGTGCCACTTTCTTCTATTGCTTAAACTTTGCAGTGCCCGACAGGGTCCATAATAATTCTTCCATGAATTTTAAGCCTTGCCTACATCTTAATTTTTAGTATGGAATGCAATAAAGTGTCGAGTATTAAGTTAGTATCCGTAGAAGGTAATTATATTTTTAATGTCTAATTTTTTTTTTTTCTTCAATGGTTTTTATGATATTAAATAATACATGTTAGTAATAACCGGGTTATCATGCCAACGGTAGCCGGAAAGTAATTATATGTACAACGGAGCCTGCCCGGAATACAACTATTGAACAGAAGTTTAGTGTTGAAGACAATGATTCATTGTGTGGAACAGGTATTAGGTGCGCGTCTCTAGCTGGAGACACCATGGTTTTAATTACAAAACCAGGATAATTTATCTTGGATTATATTGTAAAGGTACCGGATGATAAAACTGCTTGGGATTGAATAGTTCTAATGAACCGGGCTATCGAACGTCTTTTACTGTAATTTATTATGATTTAGACATTATTTTTTCATGACATTGATGTTAATTATTATTATTATTATTTTATTTTTTTTGTTGACATTAATTTATATCTTGACATGAATTGTATAGGTATACCTATAGATTTTTAATTATTATTATTATTTGACTTTATTTATTTTATATTTTTGACATTATGTTAATGTTATGTTTTGACATAATTATTTTATATTTGACATTATGTTGATTTTTATGCAATGGGATTATTTATAATATACATATCTATGTGAATTTGAGCACTTTGTAGGTAGATAAACATACGCTTACAAACTAATGTCTGGCGGCTTTGGGTTTTTGAAATGGCCTACGCAAATGTCCCGCTGATCTTGCATAGATGTGCGTCGGGTCGTTAAGCTCCCACAATAATGATTTGAGCTAAACGATGGCTGACGTATGCGTGCTGTCAGTATGGACAGGTCAACTCAAAGCTGCACTGGTGCTTTCTTCAAAAGGCCATCTCAGACTTTAACCTACATAGTCAGGCTCACATATTGTAACCAAAATGTTTGGACTTTAAAAGAGACCATGATTCTCTGAGTTTGTTTCGGCATTTCTTCTCAGAGGTCGTCAGTTAGGAAATGCCGATGTCAACTAGATACTAAAAAAAAATGTACATGACTTGTAAAAGTGTCTTTAAAAAGATCTATTTACAGAAATAAACAATCATTCAATCATTCATTCAATCATACCTAGAGCTAAATAAATTTTAATACTTTTAGAGGAACTTCAGTCAGAGCCAATCGGTTCAGGTCTATATTATGTAGATAGGTTAATTTCATTCTTAACGTATATTTAACTCTCCGTGCCTCTTAGAGCACGTTTAAAAGTTGTAGTATTTGTACTTATTTTATAGTAAAATAAAAAATAAATAAAATACAACACGTAAATTTTTATAGACCTACTCTCTTACTTAATGGTTCACTTTTAGAGTAGGAGAGGTAATTCACAAGATATTCGTTATTTTGTGTTTGAAAAACTATATTTTCACATTTTTTTGATTATAAATAAATAATAAGACATAATCCAAGGCTAAAACGAAGATCAATATCAAAATTGATTTTGACATTGCATAGAATCAGAGTCTAAACAAAATCCCGTATTCTCAGAACTTCTGGCTGCCCTAAGCAAGTAGGTTCACATATTCTAATAATTCCGTAGCCGTGGGCGGAATACGTCATTTAAAGTGAACTGGTTATTACTCTGTTTAAAACTAAACAATTTGGGGGTGTGGCAAGCTTCTGCCTACATCCGTCCGACCACAGTGAGGTGTTAAAACTATTGTTCCAAACCTTTTTAGACAGTCCGACACATTAATTACAATAGTACGTATGGTATCGTCGTTTTTTGTGAAGTAGTCATAGATTTTTAGTCGTAGATTGATTTCTTGATCTGACGCGAATCATCATTATCAACCCATTATTGTCCCACTGCTGGGCACGGTTCGCCTCCCATTCGAGAGGGATTAGACTATAGTCCACCATGCCTACTGTTGGGTTGGCAGACTTTACATGCTATCGAGAAAATCTCTCAAGCATGCAGGTTTCCTCTCGATGTTTTCCTTCATCGTTTGAGCATGTGATAAATACGCACATAAGTTCCGAAAAGTGTTGCGTGCCTTGTGTTTGAACTTGGGTCTTTTGACATCCCAGTCCACTGGTCTCCACAATCACAACTTGCGAATCACGCGAAGCTACGCGAATACGTTGATATAAAAATATTTTTACAGGTTATAAAGCGGTATCAGCATTCACAGTCACGGGCAGACAAAGACACTGTAGATTTTACAGTTTCTTTGTTGAATCTTTAGATTACTTGTAAATTTTCATTGCCTTAATTGTATTTAACTGATCAACATACATACAAATCAAGAGTTATATAAATTGAGATTAATATTGGCCTAGGATCGAAAACTTTGCGAATTTTTTTAGGAGGTAGGGCATACCGAGATTTCTCGCTCAAATTGAGCTGCCCGACTGGGGAAGTACCTCCGCCTTACAGAAGACCGCAGTAAATCAACAATGGTTGTCTTTATGCGAGTGAGTAAGGTTACCAGAGCTCATTGGGGGAGTGACTATCCTGACAGCATGGGAATTCCGTTTGCTGTCAGTTCAGTAACTCCCTATTTTAAGACACCTGAACGGTGTCTAAGGGGTTTGGCAACGCATTTGCAAGCCTCTGTTGTTGCAAATGTCCATGGGCGGCGGTCATCACTTACCATCAGGTGAGCCGCCTGCTCGTTGGCCCCCTTATCACCATAAAAAAAACTGTAAAGGATGATGCTGTAGTTTTAGTCATAGAGTATCTTGTAGATTAGGCGGTAGATTCTACTCGCTCGCTGATTATGGTTGCGGGACCGTATATAAGGGTTGCATGCAACCACCCAGATCTTAAGGTGATGTTGTTTGACAGAGATGTAATGAAACTTAGTTTGGTAGATAAGACATAGTTGAACTAGACCGTTGAGTTGTCGAGTTGTAGATTATGGGCTCCTAAACTGAGGATAAGTAGAATCCAGTCATGCTTACTTCATTTAAAAATATTGAAAGTTACATAACTATTTAGAAGAAAGAAAAACAAGACAAAATATATCTCATACGGTTCAATTTGGCAATAATTTTTCGGTTGGTGAAAAAATTAAGTAAACCTTATTTGTGTGTGAATCCACCGTTAGTTTTCCATCGCTTATGCGATCCTGGTACCTTACAGTACTGAACATATTTTACAAATACATGTTTATGAATGACTATTTTAGTAATAAATACTCAAACAAACTGGTCAGCTTTGTACGCCAAGCCGATGAACGCGTAAACTGTCACCACAATGTCAAGCAAATCATACTGAGTAGGTATAATGCGAGGTTAGCATTATTGAATGAAAGCTTTACATAATTGTACGAATTAATATTGTTCGTGTTTCTGGAATATGTAGGTTAGGTGTTACGACCTATAAGGCTACAATGACAAATGTGACATAATTACATCTAGACACGATAAGAGATTTTAATCCTATGCGGAAAAAAATAGATTTAATTATTTATATACATATTTTCGATTATCTTTTGACCGTTCAGATCCCTTATTTGAAGCAAATATTACATGTAGAATTAGGCTGTTATCACAATGAGTTTCCATTGGAACTGAAAGAAAGATGTTCAAACACATTTCCCTAGCCAAGAAAATAATAGTGCTTCACAGTCCGTCAGCAAGTTATACACGCAAATAATGCTGCGAGATGGGAGAGCCATCTCTCTTCCAATCCGCAGACAACCTACCAGGCGCCAAGAGAGTGCTTTGAGGCCTCCATGAGCATTTCAAGCTTCCAATATGAACTGTACATCGCCCTACAGGCGACTGATAAAATGAAATATTTTGTCCTAAAACAAAACCTGCCTACATTCGCTACAACATTTTCTCGAGGAGATTCTTTTGATTACACGAACCAATGGAGTAACCATTGGTTCGTGTATTAGGACATATTTTATAGCAAGCTATTGCTCTATATATCGTGAATTAGATATTCACCTTAATAATGTTTTCGAAAAAATAATTTGTGCCACTTAACCTTGTTTATGTCAATATTTGCAGTGTTAAAGACCCGTCCTTACACGGTCAACCTCAGCTCGTTTACCCACGCAATTATGTACTTTAATTACATATAAATAATAGGTTATTATTGCGTAAAGTATCAGCGCCACAATGACACATAAATGGAACTTATGTATGTATATTAAACGTAATAGTGTTTGGAATAGTAAAGTTTCATAATCAATAGACTATTTTAAATAATATAATGGCTTCATAGGCTTGAATGACCATTGTATGGTACAAATTAACTGTGAATGGGTTATTATTTTAGTACATTAAAATAATGAGCCATTCACATTTAATTTGTACTATACAAGTACCATGAACTATGTAATAGTAATATTTCTAGTATTATGGAAACTCAAGGGCGATATTTGGAAGCATATATAGGCATTTATTTCAAATAAACGTTTTCAAGCATTTGTGAAACATTAAGATTCTAGTTTCACGGTTCCAAGAAGTTGATATTATGCAGGAGAAGTTCAGCAAAAAAATCGATATTGAGTGTCGAGTCCAGGACCAGGAAAAGAAAAATACGGAGAATTCATTATTATTTTTCGTCGTTCATTTATTCAATATGAAATAATTATTATATTGTTATCTGTGAGATACTCCTACGGTACCTATTCTTCCTTATGACAACAGTCGCCAAACAGTCAACAAAGAAAAATAAACTTTAATTGGCCTCAAAAGCCAAATCCCTAACTCACACCCCGAAAGAAAACCTTTTACTGTACAAGATGCCTTCACAAAGCAGCACGACACTCGTCTTTCAGCGTGCAAGCACGTCACACCTGGATCAAAGTGCCTTATTACGACTTTAAGCGTAGTGTGGCTTATCAAGCTTTGAGGGTAAAAGCTACGGGTTCCGTAAAAAAAACATCAAAGCAGGCTGGGAATGTTTTCAGTCAGGCTTTCGCCTTTTTTCAATGGCAATTAGTTAGCGTTTCTGCTGACGCTTCCACCCGCACCTTGTGCAATTATAGCGTGAAGTAGTTGGGGCTCAGATGTACGCCGCTAATTATTGTGGAGGTGGTATATTTTGAATCCCTCATACACCCAGTGGTCCGAATATTCCCAGGTCGAGCAAAATGTTACTGGAGATTTCTATGAGATTCTCCGTAGTGGCTTGAGGTTTTGATTTGTGCCTTAGCAATATTGCTTGCTGGAAAATTATTATGTTTTGTAGGATATTCAGCAGTTGATCATTAGGGTTTAGTAGCAAAAGCACTGATGATGTTCGTTTGCTCCTTCTGGCTAGCACGAGTGCAAAGTTTATTTGAGTTAAAGCCTATTTAATTAACAATCTTCACGAGAGAAGGGATTTCAACGATTTCCTTATAGCGTACTATTAATCAAGAATGCAGCTATAACTTGGTTGTATAATCATGACCCCTAAGCCATAGGCTTTGTGTTCGAATCTAACTTTGCGTGGGTGACATATTCTTATTTAGACTATTTGTACGAAAACATTGCTGGAAGCTGGAGCTGTGGTGGCCTAGTGGCGTGACCAGTGGACTGACATGTCAAACGTCTCGAGTTCAAACCCGGGCACGCACCACTGACTTTTCGGAAGTTATGTGCGTATTTACCACATGCTCAAACGGTGAAGGAAAACATCGTGAGGAAACCTGCATGCTGAGAGATTTTCTCGATAGCATGTGAAGTCTACCAACCCGCAGTAGGCTAGCGTGGTGGACTATAGCCTAATCCCTCTCAAATGAGAGGAGACCCGTGCCCAGCAGTGGGACAATAATGGGTTGATGATGATGATGATGATGATTGCTGGAACACATTATATATGACGAAATCTACATGCCATCTAGTGCGTCATAGCCTAATCCTATTATTCTAAAGAAAGACCCACGTCCAGCAGTAGGCAAATCAGTTTATAAAGCTTTAGATCAAAAAGCAAAAGTACCAATAAAACACTACAAATGTTCACTCAATTTGTTAGCAGATCCCGTCCACACTAAGTACGCTCAGGTACTTTCATAACTCCGTGACACCAAAGAGGGTGCCTGAAACTAAAAAATATTGATATTAAAATCTCGTCGCGTTAATTAAGCTCTTACTCGTTTAATTTTTTCTCCGTTAACCACCGCTTTAGTTGGAGCTAATTTATTTCATTAATTAGCAATGGATAGTTATGATCGGCCTCGCCGCGGCCGCACAAAAGGTTAAGTTTATGTTTATTTTGGATGGTTATGTAAAGAAAAACTGTTTAATTGGCTTGGAAAAGAGGAATATTACTTTCTGTCCTTTCTCAGCTACTCAGGAAAGTTGGCTGCATTTGTAAGGTTTACTTACAGTTGACGGAACGACTTTGCTTAGAGGATTTACATAAAACCAGCGATCTACCTCGGCTTTACCAATGTGGCAAACTATCATCAAAATCGGGGCAGCCGTTAAAGAATCGTTCATTCATGTACAATTATTATACATCTCATAAAAAGATGTCATTAAGATTAAGTCAAAATAAAAACATGAATGTTTACGTTTTAATTAAAGCTTCTTTTAAAGGGTTTCTTGAATGAAGGTTTTAATCAGAAAAGAAAAATAGTCACTATTAAATTGTACCCGACGCCTTCCAAACATGTCCTATTAATGTCCAAAATGAAGGATCCAAACATTTTTCAAAAGATAAAATCTCATTAAGGTCGTACAATCTAACCATTAACTAATTGGTGAGACCCTTGTGCTATCCACGTCTCGGCAGAGACAGACATTTTGCCGAAGGAACTTCTAATTAAACAGGACACTTCTCAATTTGTTCTCATATCTTTTACATCAAAGTTGACAGAAAACGTCGCCAAGAAATTTTGAGTTTAAACATCATAAAATAAGATTTGTTTTTGAATGGGGTGATGTTAGAGGCGTTTTAAGAGTTTCGACGAAGTGACATTGCATCGTCGGCTTCGAACAACAGTGACTTGAAAAGGCAAATGAGCGCCTTCACAAAGTTGAAGCGATTAGCGTGTTAGCTGTCGAACTTGTGGCGGAGGGTGTAAAGTGAGGGTGTTATGACTTTATGAGTGTGTAATCAAACACCATAAAAATAAGAAGATTGGGGAAAAAATCTTGAGGAGAAAATTAAAAAAGAAGTGGACAGATTGATAAATTATCACTTGAAAAGAAATTCGGTACTACTTATTGAAAATATTGATGCAGGAATCATTTTATGCTTAAAATATCTAAATATCATTATATTTTTTAATAGTTAGAAGAATAGACGTTATATCGTACCTACTTATAAAGATAAAGGTTTTTTTTAAAAAAAAAACGGTGCTTTCTTCTATAAGTAATCGTATACAACCACAAATATACATACGTATCCACCCAGACCAACAAATTCCTGTAGGTCATACATATTTGTGATCCGTACGTAGATCGAACCCGCGACACGCAGCGTGCAAAGTCAAATTATCTTCCCGCTTGTAAGTTAAATTACAAAGACACAAGGTACTCGTAACAATAACAAACTACGGTGTTAAGTAAGTCGAGTTTATTACAAACGATGAAAGCCTTTTCATTACTTTCTACAGTAAAAACAATAAGAAAATTGTAAAGCATCAATTGTTCCCAGAACAATACGAAATGTCACCCAATCCTTTTAACAACAAACAAAAAAGTATTACTTCAGGTAAACACTGCGAACCGTACAAATGAAACAATCATGATTAAAAACTCTTTTCGAGGGTACGTTGTGTAATATAAAACAATTTACAGCAATGTTGAGCACACCGGTAGGTACTGGCAACACCAAGTTCCCCAACAACACCGTTCTTATGGTTCTCTTTGTTTGGTATAGTTGCATAAGTTACATAATTCTTTGTCCAAAACTTTTCATCAAAAACTGTGATGAAATTTTCCTCAACTTTTCTCATTATACAATCGTGAAGTAAATTGTCACAATGGACTGACAGATTTCATAAAACATTATGAAAAACAACACAGTGAGAACAAAAAGTTAGCTAATGTTTTGTTGATTTATTGTTCTACATCAATTAAAAGGTTAACGAATTTCTTTGCATAACTAAGGTAAACAATAATATTTTGGTTTTTTTTCTCCTTCGGCGATATCAAATTTAATAAGAAAATACATGGCTTTATTGAAGAACTTCTAACAGTAATTGGGAGTTTGAATGTAAATTACGTGGCGATTTTTGGTGATTCAATTTCTGACATTATTATATTATTTAGGTCTGTACTTGGCATAAGCTTAAAGAATATAATATGTATGTATATCCTGCTAGTTATTGCTTTGTGTCTATTATTCTGAATATTAAATTTCCAAAACAAAAGCAATCTGCGCTAATCAAGCTTTGTGAAAAACAATTGCAGAAAAAAGATATATACCTAATGACATTATTTAAAAGAGTGACCATTTTTTTTTTCATGGTTATAAGGGGGCAAACGAGCGGGCGGCTCACCTGATGGTAAGTGATCACCGCCGCCAATTGACCCTTTTAGTTAATATGTTTACTTTATCTATAAGTTTGTATGAAAGTTGAGATAAATTGTTAAGAAAAAGTATACTTAGTTAAAGATTACATTCATTGACAAGATTTGTTGGACAAATAGCTGTAGAAATTAGCACAAATGATATGCAAACTCAGATATAAAAGGTGACAGCAGTTTATGTAATTTGCTAGTCATATCTGCAGCGGTGTTAGAAGCATCTACAATGTAACGGTACATCCTAACAGAGGCTTGAATAACTATAATTAAATGCGTAACTATATGATTACACACTGTTCCGGGTTCCATACGATCAGTCACGGACTATGAATAGACAATTTACTTCTGTACGTATGTCTGGCTTCAGATATATCTTCATTTCACTAAATAAACCAATCAACGTATTCAAAGTGCCTTCAAAATAACTTACAATGTTGCATGACTTCGTTATAGACAAACATATATTTGCTAGTGAGGAATTGAGAAATCTTTAGGTGAATGTTCGGAAAGAGCAGTATACGAAATAGAATGGTAAGTTGGTAATAACGTAAGAACGCGCCAGTTCACAATGGAGGCTGACAATTGAAAATTTATCGTTTATAAAAACATCAGACATCTCACACAGCTTCAATAGAAACGTCAATAGTAAAGAGCATCATTTGGAAGCGCGCGCGCAAAACCTTACTCACCAAACTTTTTTCCCATTTCACACACCAAAAGAACTTTAACTCTTCGAGACAGAGTTCAAAATCATCCGCAGCTTTCTTTTTAAGTATGCAAATAATATAACATTCGCCTGTAACGGCTGATTTATGATGTGGTTCGGACACCCAAGGAACAAAAACCTGGTATCAATAGAACAAGAAACACAAATGAATGCCTGTTACAATACACACTGTAATTGTTTAGACAAAAGCATTAGCGTTCAGTCTATTATGCATATCTAATGAACTATCATCAACTGACTTTGAACTTTACTTGAAGATGACAGAGCTTAAAATAGCGAAGGATAAACAAGGTCTTTAGGATGTTAAGGAGTGAGTAAGAACGCAGTAATATCTTGAACCATCAAAGCTTTCGCCGATGGTTCTAAAGTTAATTTTTATGACATCGGTACACAATAGAGGAACATTATGGAAGAAAGGCATGCCATTCTATTGGCGTGTCAACTATTCTTAACTGTTGTTTTAAGGTCCCTTGGCGTTTCCACTGTATGCTTTTGAAAATTTCTGTTGACTACATTACTATTGTCATTGTTTTCAACAATAATGTTTGTGGACATTTAATTATTCTTCCTTTTTTCTGTTTCAAAATTTCTTGGAGGTCACAGTAGACTGCAATTTTGGGTATTTCGGACAAAGTAATATGTATTTTATTTCTATGGATGTTTGGGCTAGTTTTCGTTGGTTTTTGGTAAATATCATGCTGTGTCGTGGCCACAGTAATGAGTATTGTATAATTTCGCCGGCGACACTATGAAAACGGCGCATAGAGAATGGTTGAGTAATTGCTTTGGGTAAATTTTACGGTTAGACCCATTTTAACCACTCAATACTAAACAACGTGTTTCTTTAAAAATATCTTGTTAGTATACGTAACTATAATTTAGACATTTAGAAAATATTTATAGAGCTAAACGTATATTTATTTCAAGGAATAAATAAATATTTAAAAATTTATTATACTGATGCGAATTATAACTATTCTTACTATCATTCTTATAACTATCCTATATTAATTCCTTCTAATAAGCGTAACATTTCTTTGTTTCTGGAAACTTTTTAGAATTATGTAAACTATTAGACACAAAAAAAAATTAAAAACAAAAACTGTTTTAGTTTCAGGCCTAAAATCATGATGTAACATATTCTTTGTCCTAAGAATGATTTTAAATCACAAGAACACTACAGATAAATAAACAACTTTACATTACACAAACATTTTTAACATACCATCACGCTTCCCCGAAGGGTTAGGCAGAGGTGTACTAATGTACACCCACATTTCACCGGCATATATCAAGTCCCAAGAAATATGAGACGAGATTCCTACTATTAATCGGACACGAATCCAATCTCCCAACTGCTATTGAGAATTTCAAAGACAAAACCCAATAATACTTTACTAGAAATCGAACCCAAGACCTTGCTCAGCAGTTGCACTCACGACTACCAAACCAACAAAGCAGTTAAGAACTTCAATATCAACTATAAACCGAATATAAAAAAGATCTGTTTTCATTTGCATATTTCGATTTAAATAGTTGAATTCCCAATCATAACTTTCGAACGAAGAACGGACTGTGAAAGCGATTTTTAAATTTCCCGCCTCTCACCAAGATGGAGGGAAAAAAGAAAAATAGAAAAAAAAACAATCAATTAGGTGAACTGTCATCGGCAGTGGCAAGGGAAATGATAAAAGTCCAAGTTTCGACAAAGACGTTCGTTATACAGACGGCGGCGGGGCCAATATCATTGATTATTGATTTGTTTGTTCAGTATATTGTTATTATATGTATATCATGTAACTTACTTAGAGATTTGGTGTGTTGTATAACATATTCTTTTATTTAAGCTTTGAAAGTTTCGCAAAATGAATACCTGTGATAGTGTTTTTCAAGTTAAGATTTTTAGACTCTTGCGAAATCCAGCGAGAAAGTTTGTCAAACATGAAAACATAAGTTTGAGTGAGAGGCCTTGATATTTTTTTAGTTTTATTTATTTATTTATTTTATTAGGAACAACAAACATCAGGGTAGTAAACATTAATTACAGTAGTAATGTAAAAAAAAGTAACAAAACTCTTTTCTGGAGCCTAGAAAATTCCAAGTAATCCTTCGCGAATCAAAATCAATATACCCACTGCGTATTTTTTTTAAAATCCTTGATGTTTATTATCCAATGTATATTCACACTAAACTACCCGCTAATTGCACAAAACATCCCTCTATACAAAACAAACATAGAAAAAAACACAAAAGACAGATTAGGGAACATCCAGATCGTATTTAAGATAAATGAGTATTTTCGCTAAGCGCGGCTTTAGATTGAAGACGATAAAGGGCAGATGTGTACCGGCCTTATGTGACGTCACCAAAAGATATCGTTTTTTCGGCAGAATGGTACAGATAAAGCAATATTAGTAACACATAATATGGAGGATTAGGTACCATTTTGAGAGGATCTTGTAGTTACTAGTAAAAGAAATAAGTACCTAAAACTTAAATAAAATATCATACAAATATTATAAAGAGGAAAGATTTGATTATTTTGTTTGTTTCGAATAGGCCCCGAAACTTCTAGACCGATATGAGTAACTCTTTCACCATTAGAAAGTTCTTTTTTTATGGTGATAAGTGGGCAAACGAGCAGGCGGCTCACCTGATGGTAAGTGATGACCGCCACCCATGGACATTTGCAACACCAGAGGCTTGCAAATGCGTTGCCAAACCCCTTAGAAACCGTTCAGGTTTCTTAAAAGTTACTGAACTGACAGCAAACGGAATTTCCATGCTGTCAGAATAGTCACTCCCCCAATGAGCTCTGGTAACTTTACTCACTCGCAGAAAGACAACTATTGTTGATTCACTGCGGTCTTCTGTAATGCGGAGGTACTTCCCCAGTCGGGCAGCTCAATTTGGGCGAGAAATCTCGCAATGCCCTACGTCCTAAAAATGCTACATTATCCACGATGAAAATAAGCTACATTTTGCTCAAATAACAATTAGAGATTAAATACTCCGTGCGAAGCCGGGAGAGCCCATTAGTGACCACACTAGTGAGCTTTTAACTTTCAAGTTCATAAATATACCAATATTTATGAACTTAGAAAGTTCTGCACTCAATTTTATACACGATGAACACTTCTAGGTAGATGATAGTCTACGTTTAATAAAAAAATTTATCCTATAACCTACAGACATGTGTTAATATAAAAAAAAAATTACGTATAGGTATCTCAAGCAATCAAAAAAGATTGTAATAAGTAATAATTGCCATAAATAAAATTAGTATTGCCATGCATACCGATGTATACGAATTCGTAAAAGTTTAAGAGTTATTTTGATGATCATCAACCCATTATTGACTCACTGTTCGGCACGGGTCTCCTCGCATTTTGGGAGGTATTAATAGTCCACCACGCTAGCCTACTGCGGGTTGACAGACTTCACATGCCATCGAGAAAATCTCTCAAGCAGGCCGGTTTCCTCACGATGTTTTCCTTCACCGTTTGAGCATGTGATAAATACGCACATAACTTCCAAAAAGTCAGTAGTGCGAGCCTTGGGTTTGAGCTCGAGACCTTAGACATTTTAGTCTAAAGGTCTCACCACTAAGTAGACTACCATCAGCTGTCTATCTCATTTAATGTGATGACGATGTTTATCTGAGAAAACAGATGATATCTATGTAACATATTAGACTACATAAACCAACCTTTGTGCTGATTACAAACATGACCCAATTCCACAAATATTCTAACAATACAATAACGCAAACATTAGCACAATAAAGCACAAAATGCTCTTTATAATTGAGCTAACAATGAGCCAATAGGATTAAGTCTTTTTGATACGCTTCACGTAATTGGCAACAATGGGCCGCCATATTGAAAATGATTTTATATTCAATTTAAGTTTGAATATAGAATTTTTAAAATAGGAACTATCTTATTTTTTTGTGTACAGCTATATCCCAGTCAGAAATACAAACGAACAAAGCATAATCGTGTCATCTCTTTCTAACCTTTTCCGAACTATGAGAACGACTTCTAGCAGCACTGGGTTTGGACGGCTTTGGACTTTTTGACTCAATTACTGTCCCACTGCTGGGCAACGGTTCTCCGGAGAGATTTGGCTATAGTCCAACACGCTAGCCTAGTGCGGGATTCTTTAATATTTCAGTAATACTTGTTATAGTCCTGTCATACTGCAGTTTTATTTTTAATGAAAAAAAAACACTAATCGTGTGATATTAAGCCTGATTTTTCATTATATAGGTAGCTACTGATATTAATGTTTACATAACATGAAAACATTTGCTACAATTTGTAACAGAAAATCAACTAACAAAATTTACAATTAAGTTTAAAAACATTTTATTAACTTCTGTGAGTCAGCATCATAATGAAAAAGCCTTAACAAACGTTAAAGCTATCCATTCCCATTAAAAAATAGTGTAAGTTTCGCTTTAGGTACCTTTAAAAGCGCTTTTCTATCGTGTATCATGAAAAGCCGTGACCAAACAAATTATTGAGTCAAAAGTTGAATGCGTTTGTTCGGAGCATCCGTCTCATTCCATCTCATATACCTATCTCTCTCGTGTACACTGGCGCACATATTAAGGGTACACGTATAAGCTGCTTATTGTATTTTTATAGTTATTTTGATCGTCGCACACAAGGTTTATTGTGTGGATTATCCTGTATGAATACGGAATGGGGTATTACATTCATTGTATACTGATGTACACAGCTGATGTTTCACGAAACAATGGCCAGCAGTGTTTGCGAATCGCCGGTACTGCCTTGGTATTTTATTATTTAATAACTCGTAAATATGTTCCATTTTTAATTGACAGCTGATTTGAAATTTAATACATTTTTTTTCACTTTGATAAAAAAAAATATTTGAGTATGTGAATATAATTTGACATTACATATAGTGTATCTGTATAGTCAGCACAATCTACGTGATAGGTCTGATGTTTGTAAGTCCAACTGTATCTTCGACTCTCAGGTTCAATTCTCCGTAGCAGGTTGGAGTTAAGCAATATGGTCGCCCGAATCACATGCCACCTTAAAAATATCGCCTAACTGTGTATATACGAGTATAACTCTACCTAGCACTAGATCATGCGGGTTTCATAGTAAGAATGTATTGAAGAACCATACAACACCATTTTCTACACCTTTCATAAGCAACATCTGAGTCAGCGCGGAATCCAACATGATCAGTAGAAATAAAACAGATTTTTTTACACAGTGCCATATAGTTCCAAGCTAAGCAACGAAGCTTGTACTGCGGATGGTTGTACGTGTATTTTTTTAAATACATTCATATACATAATACCCATGACTTAAATACAAAAGTTAATGCTCATCCCACTAATATTCACGACCCGATCAGCCCAGCGGTAGTTAACGTTGCCTTCTGTGCTGTGGGTCCCAGGTTCGAATCCTGGTAGGGACAAATGTTTGTGTGATGAGCATCAACATTTGTTTCCGAGTCATGGATGTACAATATGTATGTATTTACAAAAAAAAAAGTATATAAATGTAGTATATCAACTTTCTAGTATCCGTAACACAAGCCTCGTTGCTTACCACGGAACTAAATGGCGCTGTGTCATAATGTCGGGAAATATTTATTTATTTATTCGCCCCAACAGATACGAATTCGGGACTTTTATCATAGAATGCAGCTATAATTACTACAGTGGTAGTAGGATCGACAAATTTAAATAACTTCAACTTAAATACTATCAATACCAAGATAAAATATGTAAAAAGTAGTTTTAGTGTCGTATGAGGCTTATAAATATGCCTACCTATTTGGGCAGTAGAGGCTATTAATACACAAAACCATAACAGCCCACAATATTTTCACATCTTTTATACCTATCACACCTCAAAAGAGTATAAACTCTAAAAGCCTAACACATCTATTGTGACAACCTTAAAAAAACCCCTTTACCGTTCATAAATCGAACGCAATAAATGCCACTGGCAACAATACCGAATTAAACGTAAACCCGCACATAGCAACACAAAAGTAATGGATAACGATACAAATAGAAATATTCTCTTTACACGATTCATCTATAGACAATTGGTTCCTATAAATCATAGACCTGACAAGAAAACACAGCTTTACAAACTTATTAATTCACTCAAATAACTATATCTCACACGAATTTCAACCCTACGTCACAAACATAAGGTTTATAAAAACCTGATGCGAAAGAATCAGTAGTTCAGGTACGCAACACGCATTCGCCGCCCTAGCGTTTAAAAACGACTTCAATCGAGTTTCGCGTAAATTATGGGACAACCCTGAACAATGCAAAGAAAAAAAGCACCATTCGCTAATGGATTTTGTTCTCAAAAATTAATTTGGGGGTACTTGACAAAACTGTATACACCCAATCAGATTTCGCCATTAAATAGGGTTGAGCTTATGTTGTTTTTGTGGGAGAGTTGAAAAGAAAAAAAAAACGAACTGAGTAAAAAATAAGCAACAAATAGTATTAGATATTCTAAAAACTAGTTACACTTAAATAAAACCTTTTTTTAGGTCCATTGCAGAAATTTTAACATATTTACAAACGTGAACCGGATAGTCCTATTTATTTAAAACTTCTTAAAAGATAAGATTTTGAGTCAAGTCATATAAGTTGAAAGCAACACTTAAAACAAAAGAATACAGACGCTGTATTTCAACCAGGCACATTCCATTTTCAAAATGGATAAATGAATAAAGCCCTCAAAGAGTTTTCATTAGTTCTTAATTTATAGCAGCTCTACCCACCCCTATCACCTAAGGGCGACAAAACTTAGATCTCCGGGTAACAGGGTGAAGTGGCATTGTTTCACAGCCCTAGCCCCAGATAACTTTTTAATTTATTAACGAAGGGGTTGCCACTCGTAAAAATTACTTTTATTGTTTGTAACGACGTCTCGGCCTACGTGCTAACAATGTATATTATAATTCACTTTTCAAACGGTGTGTCAACGGCCAGTGTTGTTTGAACTGTTTAAAGGAGGTTTTAGTTCTTTACTATGGGTTTATAGCTATGGGTGGTTTTACAATGTCAAGTAGGTTTTGTTATTAAATTTATGGTCCCGCTAGAGGTTAAGACAACGTACATGATGTCGGGAACCTGTTTTATAAGTTAACTAGTGATTTAGTGCACTGGGAATGGTTTTTAGTGACGTCTAAATGTGATGGTTAGACAATCATACGGTTATAAATTAAATTTACTTAGTACTATTCATGTGCAATTAAACCTGTTTGAATTCGCAGCTCGTTATTATTAGTAAAATAGTAACTTTATCCAATTAAGTTCATTATTTATAACGGTTAACATAGATGAATTTATGATTAATTATTAATATAAACTTGAATCTTAAATAATAATAAACAATTCTAGGTAATGTTTTTAAACAGAAAAGTTAACGAGAGTTTCTGATTTTTTAAAATGGAAAAGTTTATAATTCCTAATTTCAAACAAACAGATGTTTAGACTGACCAATTACATTCATATAATTGTAACATTATATTATAAACCCCATAAATAGGCACATGAAGGTTGAAATTCATAACATAGAAATAAAACTACATTTTACAAATTTCATCGAAAGACTGCCAATGATCATGGATGCGCTAAAAGGATCGAAAACGTCTATATTAGTTTACAATGTCTATATACAAAGGTAACACGATAGAATTAATGAATAAAATATTTTTAATGAAAGTCACGTACTATACATATTAGTATGTGTTGAAAATGTATAGTTTTATACCCCATATTAAAATCAAAAGAAAACAAACATTAAAAAAGAAAAAACTAAATAAAATTCCGGCGTAACCCACAAACCCTTCACAAAGTAACAATCTATAACTTTTCCGGGGTTGAATTGAAAACGGGAACTTTGGTAAACCGAATTTTACTTCGTATTCAAACGGGTTTAAGAGGGAGAGACATTATCGACACGGCGACACCACTCCACCGAGGCCCACTGTTGATTCTATCAAAAATCTACTCCAAATCCTGCGCTCCTGTTAATGTATGGAGATTTGACGGGGAAATATGGCTTTCAAATAATATGTTCTATGTGAAAATAAATTTCAGAAATAGTTGTGCAACTACTGAAATCTTATAATAATCCATAGCATTTTGAGATAGCGGAATTGATGGTGGAGTTATATTTCAAGAAACATTGTACCCCCTTGTTAAAAAATTGCGTGGACGGAGAAGCATGAAATTTCCCACACTTTTACTTTATATAGAGAAGGACTGGCCTAAACTGTACGGGTTAGAAACTTGAAAACGGGGGCGCAAACTTAGTATGAAAATTTGACGTTTTTTCGTTAAATTGCACGCCGACGAAGTCTGAATCAGCTAGTTATACATAAAAAGAAGCTTATAATTTGAATTAATTATGGTGAGTGAGTGAGTGAGCGACAACGAGGTCTAATCAAGCTTGAAAGAAATATAATTGTACGTTTAAGTTTACGTAACGTTTACAGAAAAATTATGTATCTAAATCAAATATATTCTTGATAACGACTAGTCAAATCAAAACTTTAAAAAAAGTTTTGCAAAAGTTATGGACTTAAACACAATTTTAAGTATCTTCACATAAATACATTCCTCCTGCTTACAAAGTGAAAAGACAGTGCAATATTAAATGACTACTTACATTTGAGTAGCGTTTGAATATTTAGCCGTTAACGATGTTCTTTTGGTTCTAATTCTCAATTGAAATAAATAGGTATCTACACGTTCTCTTTATTTAAAAATATATATTTAATAGTATCTAAAGCGTTGTCATTAACGGTAGTAAGGGTCATCTGGTCCCAAAAGTAAAGGTCTATTCGGGAAAAGGTCAGGTTGTTGTGAAATATATTTTTATGTAAATGTCGTGCCGATGTCGGCGCAATGCCTCTGTGGATATCTGTTTAGTGACGTCACACAATACTCAAAATAATAATACGTATTTTTTAAATAGACATGAGTTATATTGTACATAAGTTTTATACATTTTTGAAACTTTAAGGTTAGAAATTATTTATTGAAAGGATGACCTTTGGAGCTTAATGTGAACAACAACATCGTGTCTTTAAATCATTTGTTTTTTTTATCATCATAGTCAACCCAATTTTCCCCCTGCTAAGCCCAGGTCTCCACTCATGTGAGAGGGATTAGGCTATAGTCCATCACGCTAGCCTAGTACAGATGTATAAACATCACTCGCCCCATCGAGAAAATCTCTAAAGCATGCAGTTCGATGGACCGGCGATTTGAAGAAAGTGGCTAGCAGCGGATGGATGCGAGCTGCCCAAGACCGGGATGGTTGGCGCTCTTTGGCGGAGGCTTACGTTCAGCAGTGGACGGCAATAGGCTGATAAGTATAGTATGCAGGTTTCCTTGCGATGTTTTCCTTCACAGTTGAATAATGTGATAAATACACACATTACTTGAGTGGATTTGAACTCAAGACCTACGATTTTAACAGTCCACTGATCACGGCACAGCATTACTGCTCTTCTTTTGTTTTAAACATGACTTTTTCTTTTTCTCTCCTAAATCATCAGCATCATTTTACCGTCTCAGAACTTCAAATACCCATCATCGGTGTCCTTTAAAATTTCTGCAAGAAACGATCAATATATTGCAACCAACGTACCATTTTGTACAGTAAAAAATCCTAGTCAGTTGTAAATAACATTAGCAAAACCGCATCCAATTTATGTTGATATTTATAAGCGTACAGGCAGTACTAGGTAACAGGCCAAGTTAAACTGGCATTGCTACGGTAATATAAAGTCCAATTTAAAGTGACCTGGAATTCAGGAAAGCTCGAACTGAAGTGTAGGTCAAGATGGCTTGGCCAGTGTCCAGGGTACTTCATGGTCGATATTTCAATAACAATTTTCGGGTAACTAGGCCCATAAAAAAATACAATGACAGTTAAATAATTTAAAATACAATACAATAGAGTATATACACACGGAAAAAGGCGTGAGTGTATGTATGTATTAATATTAATAACGCCTGACAAACGGCTTCGGCTGAACATGCCTGCTGCAGCAATGCAGTATGTAGGGGCAGTCCAACCTGTTAGCAATCATCGCCAGGATTGCGTTGGAGCTGGCTCGCACTCTGCGCACCAGAGAGATGCTCCGCTTGCGCATAGTCGCGTGAAAACAAGCGGTGCGCTCCTCCGCGAACATGCCTGAGGCGCTACAGAAGCGAGCCTACATTTTTACCAATTTTATTTGCGCAAAATGCATATTTTTATATGAATCTCTAGTGTATTTGAAGTTCATTTAAACCAAACTAATTCAATGGCATCACAAAAGATAACATACGATTATGACTTTATTCCGGAAGGGATGGGCCGAGTACTGTCGTATTTTATCGGTATGTTTTAAGTCCCATGTCAAAACCTATTACTATTAACCTATTATTGCTACAAACTCCGAGCTGCAACTGAAAATTTCGTAGGAAAACTCTAACACTTTTCGAGGTGGGCATCTAACCTAGGACTTCACGTTCACCAGTCGCTTGAGCGGGATCACGCTACAGTCACCGATGATGTACTTTTTCACTGTTTGAACATGATGTAAATGACTAGAATAGACCCAGCAGTGGACGTGTATAGGCTGCTGCTGATGACGTAATTAGAAGATGGGTTTCTCTAAACATTTTTTTGGACAATGGAGTTAATGTGGTTAATTTAATTTATGGTGTGGTTTATTTTCAGCAACTAAAGACTCCTTGCTAAGACCAATACTAAACCATATTCCAATAAATAGACAATAGATTGGTTTTTGAAACAATATCGACACTGAGTTTTAAACAAAAGCGAACAGTTATTCTTTATTTAAACACAATTGATTCGGGTGGTTGTGTATCGTAAAATGCTCCAACAATGGTTGGAGAAAATCAGTAAAATTATAATACAATACAAACAATTTGTGACGAAAATCAACCCGCTGTGTCGCCCGCATCTGATGGGACACCACAAAACTAAACACCGTAGGTTAGCGGAAGCCACCCTTTTGTACAACACAAAGCATTATTTTTGTATTACAAACTACACAAATCGCAGTATCCAGAAAAATCGCAAAACAATCTTGTCGAAGCACCCCGCGGATCTAGTACGTAATGACTAGGAAAGGTGTGGAAAACCTATTTTATTTACCGTCAATATTCCTCATGCTAAACCAGTCTACACCGTATATGCATGCAATAAGAGCTACAGTTTATTTTGTTGACGACATTTCAAAGATTGACAAAGCTCAAAATTTTCAATGCAGTTTTACAAACAGACAAAACTGAATATGCGTCTTGTGTACCAACTAGTAAGGTTGATTATCATAAAATTTTGAGAATAATATATCAGGAATGATGTTTTGTGTATTTATTTCTATTTCTTCACTTGTAAAGGATCATTATCGGCCATTGTTGGATAATTTCACGCGTTTGGGCGACACTGCGGGCGTTTGGCGCGAATTTAGCGGGAATTCCATTATAAAGGTTTGTATGCGAAGGTAAGTATTGTCCACCATTTTTACTAACAGTGGCATTTGGTTACTGTGAAATGCACAAAGGTGAATGGAGTCATCATTGAAACTTGCACGGAAATAGAGCAACTATTTGGTAGGAATGGTAATTTATTTTCCTCTACGCTATTGTTTGCAATTTGGACGGAAATTAATTTGAAATATAGATTTATTATTTTGTTTCGTAATAGGAATAATAGTAAATTTATCGCAATTAATAAAAAAGGATTGTAAGCTGAATTTCAGTTGTCACAATATTAGGCTTATTTTTTTTAATATTTCTTTTGGCAAGCAGAGCAGAAATTGATACATAAAATAATTATACATCTAATAATAAAATACATTTAAATTAAATTTAAGAAACCCCTATATTGTGGGTCTTTCATATTGCAAGTGAATGAAAGAGGCAGTACTTTATTTGATATTTCAAGAGGATATCTCAGCTATATATAATTAGTTGTTTTCTGGAATGGATTGACTCATTATTCCCTCATTCTATACAATATAGAAATCTCATTATTATAAAAATACACAAAGTAAGCTGTTAGTGTTATATTGAAGCTTCTTTACAGTCAACCAACAAACAAAACAGAGAAGTGTCATGAAGATGTCTCATCATCTGTCACCACAAACTTCCCATATCGGCCTGTTGGAGGGTGACGCTCTTGCATCGGTTTATTTTACCACCAGAAACACTGTTTCTCAGACTATACACACGTCTGGAATAGACGAAGAAGCCGTATATAACATTTATCAGCAACTACCAAAATACAGACCAGGAAATCATCTAGATAACACATACTTCACGTGTACTTGGCAGAACCCTACACCATATTCCATATTTATGTCAACATGCCGAGACGGGAATTATGCGTGTGAATGCATATTTATGCGAAATTCGCGTGGGTGACTGTGTTGGTGCACAATACCTGCGAAACTTATACGGATTAATGTTTGAATTAGTAAGTTATTGGTCGTATAACATTTTTGAGATTTTTTTTTTTTGATGTGCAAAATGTGCGAAATCAGTTTTATCGTCGTATTTTTTTTTTGTTTTGCGTGCTCAGTCTTTATTATGGGCTTTAAGGTTTGTTATAGCCTGAAGAATTTGTAAACTCTGCCAGGGCACATCACTGAAAGAACAGATGGCGGTTGGCGATAGCGTAAGTGGTACCAACAGCAACACGGTGAACTGATGGATGGTGCACGTATGGACTGGTTTTGGATGGTGCAGAATCGATCGTCATGGCAATTCTTAGGGGAGGTTTAATTGCAGTGCAGACGATGTTTTCGGAATCATGAAGCTTTGTCTTTAAAATTTAAATTAAAACGAGTAGCACAATCCCTAAATAAACGTCAGCATGTTTGGTAATCAACTTCAATACTAGTTCTAAAAAATAATTAGTAAGTTGTTTTGTGTAGAAAAAACTAAACAACATTATAAAATAGCTGATTTTATCATTTGAAATAAAGGCACCAATCGCAGCCCCGTTCTGGTTTCAAATTCAAAAGCCGAACAGCTTCCTTGCGCGTGCGCATGTGTGCGTGCGGCGACGGTGCGTCTGCGCGGTCGGAATGGAATGCGGCCGCGGGGCGGGATCGAGTCCAGGCTTGAGTAATGTCAACGATTTCTTAAATGGTTTTTTGTTTTGATTCCAATACTCTGTTCTCTGATTCGGTTCTGACTGTGATATCTTTATCTAATGCAGATCGGGCGCTGTATACATTGATGTTTCTTTAAAAACAGGAGAGTAAGTATATCTTTAGTTTCAGCCTTTCAGGGTTATGTGTAAAAATGGTAATAAAATTATTTATTTATAAGATATACATTATACAATACGCTATGGTAAGCATGATGAAATACAAACTTTTTCACTATACTTTGAGAGACAGAGTCAAATTTAATTCTCTTAATATGTATATTGCTTAAAAATGTTGATGTCATCAAAGAAATTTAAAATAAAAGAGAATTGGGTATAAAAGTATTGTATAGCTTTGAATAATAGAAACAAATACTAAAATGCAAACACGCCATTATTACATTCATTAGTAGTTACTTATTTCTGTAAAAGAAATGCACGTACCGTATCTTTCATGCATGCATGCTTTCATTTTGATGACTTCACTTAGTCCTATCCATCGCTCTTATAATATTTGAATGAATTTCCCTCTTTAAAAGAGTGTCTATAGAGTTTTGGAACGTACAACAAATTTTTGACAATTTAGAAGCACCTGTAATGATGGTACTTGCAATAAAATGTTTGAGTCATCTTTGACACCAACGTACTGATAAGCGTCTTTATAGATTTCAATATTTCAAATGCTCAATCTCTACGTAATTTTTTCAACCTTTACGCCATACATTATAAAAGTATTACTATTAAGGTTCCTAAATTAAATCATAATTTAACATAACCCAACTTTGAACACTTAAGAAATGATTATACTCTTTTTAAATTTCTCATAAGTATATTATCTGCTTTGTGAAGCCTGTTAGGCGACATACACGGCGTTTGACTATCCTATATAACAATTTTAATCTCAGCTTGGACCACAAAATGTTTGTATAGCTTAACTAATAAAGTTTAGGGTTCAGTGTCTCGGTATTATGTTAAAGAAATTATGTGAAAGTGATATTAGCAACAATACCTACATAAAACTTGAAGACAAACACAGAGGAAAAACAGTTATATTTACAGTTGGAGCATAAGATATAAATCATGAATATAATGATAGTATTTATAGGGATTATAATAAACATCCAATTTTACACTAAGATTAGGTTTTATAAACTGCAAGCTCCTTCTATAATTTATCGAAACCAGATTACTAAGAATATCCAATTTGTATCCTTAATATGAAGAACCCCTTCAATTGAAATTTTCACACTTGACCGCTTTTATTACAATAAGAACTTTACGCTTGCTTCTCTACCAACAGAATAGGCTATGATCACCAACCCACTCGTTCCAAAGCCTCGAATAATAACATTATCATGAGAACCACAACTTATGACTTTAAACCAGACCTTACTGTCACACATACAGTCAATAATAAACCTTACACTGTTTAAAATAGAGTTTTAAGAGTATTGAGTAGAGTGAAAAGTTATATTGGTGTATTACAGTACATTTTTAAGCGTCTTTGTCGTTTGATCACTGCCCGAAGTGCCACAATACTTACTATAGACACATTCAACCTTTTTGGTAACAGTTCACCTTATAAACCTCACAGTACAGTGAAAAGAAATAAAAGAAAATCGTGAATCAGAAATGTAAGAATTTCAAACTTATTTAACCACAATAAGCGTGTTTATTATGACGTGATTTAGAGAGAATAGTGATTTTAGTCGATTTTTATATTTTTAAGAATCTGTTTTTGAGTACCGTGTCTTAGGATTTAGGCGATTTGAATTTTCAATTAAGTTTTCCATTCGTGTATTAAGTCTTCATTGGTATTTTTCCCACGTGATACACTGCAGTCATTATTGCATTATTCGATTTACCGTGGACAAATAATGAGAAATCAGGTCCATTAGTATTGAGTTTAACATTAAATACATCATAAATAGATACATAATGTACTATTTATACAGATTTAAAAGATAATATTTTAGAGATTTAAATAAGGAACCCGATTAGACCCTTTAAAATCAAACCGAAAGATGCATATAAAGGGATTCGATAAAACAACTTTGTTGGAAACAATATGACACTAAACCGAGTCAATGGAATCGATTCACAATTGTTTTGGAAATAAAATCGATTGTCATTTTGTAGTATCTGTTCATCTCACGACTGTCACAATCTTAGTGTTGCGATCGACGCAAAATATTTACGAAAATAATATAGAGGTTTGACTGGACTGTGCGATGCTGCGGGAATTCTTTTGATCTTATAAGAGTGGTGTTTCAATGGTGCGATTTTTTTAGAAATTTAATTATTTTCTTTGTATCCGTGACAACATGTATGAATATGGACGAAGGTGGTATGCAAGTATTGCTACGGTACTGTATGTATGTGCGTGGCGTTCTGTACTCTCTGCCTACCCCCATGGGAAAAAAGGCATAAGTTGTATGTATTCAAATTAAATTCTGTATGTTGGAAGATCTCGACAATATCGGCAAAAAAGATAATTATTATACCAAGAATAAATGTTAATTTCTTAAAAACACATAATAATTAAAAACACAATTATTTTTGATCAGACATCATTATATATATAGATAAAAGAGATACTAAATTATTATAAAATTGAATTATTAAAAAAAAACAAATCTTGGCAACAGAACCACACCTGACTGCATCCTTGATACCGTTGATAACGCGACCGCTTAAGATTCACTTATTGTTCGATCAGCTTTTAAGATGCAGCTGATAAAACGCCCGATGTTGACAAAAGACTTAGCCGACCACCGCTTTGTCATAATTCAGGGTTCCGTACATTATATTTTGTACATTTTTGACCTGACCTGACATTATTCAGAAAAAGAGTTTAATGCATAGGATGCCATTAAATAAAATTTGACAGTTAGTTCTAATAACAATCGTTAAAATTTTCGAATAATTTATGCATATAAAATAAGTAAAATTGCTTTAAACAGTACGACTAACATTAATCATAATAATTATGAATAATTCGATGTGTGTGTGTATATTTTCTTAGATGCCAGTCATAACTTAACATTATAATGTACTAATTAATTAGTTTCTTTGTATATAGTGATAAATTAATTTTATTATTTTGGTTCTATACATTAAGTCCAAAAAATTACTCATTATAATATTTTCCTCTATCCACAGCGACAAATCTAAAACAATAAAACAATATTTCTCATTAGAGGTCTCGACTTAATTATTTTTATTCAATTTTGTTTTTTTGACATTTTTATAATTATTTTCGAGATAAATATTTTTTTTAATTTTTTTTTGTTATGTATGTGTTATGGATGTATACGTCACTTGTTAATATATTCAATCTACATATTTAGCACGCACATTTTTTATCGTTTTACTATTAACTATTCGTTATAATTTGTGTTCCTAAATAATTTTAAATATGTCAAGCTTTTATGTATTCCCTAATCGTACAGAACCCTTTCAATACCACCACATCACACACAAAATCTTTGTCTTACCGCTGCTATTATCTCGCGACTGACTAATAATTCACCGCACACTGCATCATCGTCGGCTGATTTATACGTGTTTGTCTTTGTAACTCTACCTGTACCGGATTCGTTACGGTTTTTACACGACATGTCAGAAACATTCTCTGACATGACACAAATTGTGACGTGAGTTTGGGACATTGCAAAGCAAGCAGAATGAATGAATAACAAACTCGTTTTGTTCATACATCTTTGATTTAATTAATATAATATTCTATTGAATACACAAACAACAGTTTGTAGGTTTGTATGTTCAGTTATTTTGTACTCTTAAATTAAGGTTATGGAAGAATTACGTTATATTTCCAGATGTCGCAGAATTCTTTTCAATTCATCAACCTTATTATTGACTCACTGCTGGGTACGGGTCTCCTCACATCTGAGCGGGACCAAGCGAAAGTCCACCACTATCCAAAGATAGCCTAGTACGGTTTAGCAGACTTCACGTGCCATTTGGGCGATGCAAAGGCATGCAGGTTTCCTCTCGATGTTTTCTGTTACCATTTGATCATAAAATAAATACTATACGATAGTCAGTAGTGCCTTGGGATCAAACTCAGAACATTTTATTTCACAGTGCACTAGACTATCACAGCTTCTTTTCAACGAATTGCTATTTTTAACCGACTTCAAAAAGGAGGAGATTCTCAATTCGTCGGAATCTTTTTTTATGTATGTTCACGAATTACTTAAAAACGCCTGGACCGATTTGCAAAATTCTTTTTTTGTTTAAAAGGGTAGACTTGACAGTTGGTCCCATTGTGACCACATCATGATCTGATGATGGGATCCCAGGAAAATCGAGGGCAACCCTCAAATTTTATAGGCAATTATCACGTTTTGAATATATTTACTGAAATTGTTCCAGTATTTGCGTCTGATAATCATCATTTGATGTTGATGAGCTGATGGTGGAAGGTAGAACTCCTCAAAGGTTAAGAGTTAAAAGAAAATTCTTTCAGTTATAGGCATTTATTACATTTACATGTATTCTCCAAAGCTGTTCAAGTATTTGCATTTGAAAATCACCATCTCATGTAATGATCTGATGATGGAAGGTACAACTCCTCAACGGTTAGGAGTTGAAGGAAAAATCTTTCATAATTATAAGTATATATGGATCGATAGTTGTATTCTTTCAGGCAGTTAGATTGACCTGATATGAAAAGTTTAATATGTACAACACTAAAAAGAAAAAAATAAATTAACTTTAAAAAAAAAGAAAAACAAACTTCAAAAACTAAAAAGCAAAAAATAACTTCATACAGTTTGACCTTTTTTTTAGTTTTAAAGGTATGAAGTCGGTGCCGATTATGTGGTGGTTTTAACCACTCCGCTCAAGGTCACTCGCGGTGAGTGTACTTACTTTGGCTTGGCACCGACTTCATGCCTTTAAAACTAAAAAAAAGGTCAAACTGTATGAAGTTATTTTTTGCTTTTTAGTTTTTGAAGTTGGTTTTTATTGAACAAATCTCTTGCTACTGTGTAAGTTTCTTTTTCTTTCTCTCATAAACTGATCTATTCCACTTACGTCTTCATCTTCATGTTCGTACATATTAAAATAAAAAATTGCTGCAAAAGTAGCCAACAGAATATCATTGTCTCATTCGGTTGTTCGTATGTGACAGGCTAATAACTGATCACCTGTTTGTGTCAACTGATTTATCGTTACTTGCGCCTTTTGTTATACCTGTCTGTTTTGTTTTTCGTCTGTTTCTTATAAATATCGCCACGGTGTGTTAGTAAAATGACGTAGGCAATATGTTACTAGTTGGATGTAGTCTGCGGGGGTCAAGTGCATTATTCGCGGTAAAATCATGCATGATATATTAATCATTTACTGTGAACCTACTGGGTATGTGGGTTACCACCTAGTAACAGCATGCTATTATTTCTTAAATCTTGAATGAATGAAAGGCATCTCCAAATATTCCAATGCAATATACCTACTGATATAAAGTCAAAAACCAATGTTTTTTTAATTTGACCAATATTACAGGTTGAATACAGCAGGCTACATTTGAAAATTAGATACTATTATATCATATACGAGTGTGGTGCAATTTGATGTGAAAGACTCCTTAAATGTGCCTTGATTTCTCAACCATGTTGTAGGAAATAAAACGACCCGACACACAACGCCACTATCATCTGCTCATTTGATTGAGCTTGACAATCTCGAACCCTCTGGCAAGTGGGAGCATCATATAGTTCACTCCGAATTTTACAACACAGCAGGCTGATAAATAATTTAGAAATATGCTTTCCCTTGATCCCCATCAGTATCTTTAGTAAAATGTAACTTATTACTAAACATTTGAAAAACTACATCTTCCATTATAAAACAAGCTTCTAGTTTTAAATGGAACGAATTGGTGATGCCTATAAATTTAATAACTTTAATTACGTTGCGTTCCTTTCCCAAATTAACTTAGTCATAAAATAAGTTATTTCTAGCCAAGCAAGATGATTCGCCGACATTCCTAACACATTCTGTATCAACCATATCTAATAACCAAATTATTATAATTCAAGCGGCTTAACCAAAAGACATAAATCGTTTATTAGCCGAGTTAAAATGACAACCCGTTTCATATGGGTTTTTTATTTTAACGCCAAAACAAACCGCACTGTGCCCTTGACTCGCAATAACGGATTTGTAAAATAGCAAATCTACCTTGATCTTATTTATACATTTTCGTTTAGGATTTGTAACATTTGAAATCACAATGGAATAAACATGAAAAAAGTGCTCTTTTTAATCATCTGTTTAGGACACGATAGCTTCAAAATGGTTAAGGTTACCAAAGAAGAGGGAAACCCAAAAGAACCTTTGTAACTTTGGAACAAGAGGTCAGAAAAAACGGTGAGAGTAGAGTACCTATATACGATCTCTTCAAACAAAGAAACACAAGTTCTGCTTATTACTTCACGCTAGGATGGCCCAGCAGTGGGACAGTTTATGAGTTGATGATAATGAATATAGCTGTTATAATTAAACCACTAGGTCAGTTGGAAAATACACAAACAAATTTCAGTTTGACTTATAAATATTATACAAATTAACGCAAATACCGTACGGTTTAATTTCAAATCAGTTGGAAATTCAAATAAAAGCGAATCTTATTGCATCGTAAAATTTACGACACGTCCATATCAGTTTTTATGACAACAGATTTTAACGGCTTCGCATTATAGAATTTGATGACTTAAATAATATATTAATTTGCATTTATTGTTTAAGCTGCTTATTTAAAATGCAGTAGTGGTAATTATTGTTTAACATATATATACATAAATACACTCACGCCTTTTTAGGTAGGCAGAATCTGCAGAACGCCACGCGCTACGATCCCTGCATACCACTTTTGCTTCGTCCACATTCATACATCTTGTCATGGATCTGGATATGGAAAAAGCACACATGTATCAATTATGTCATTAATTGGCTGTGAATTAACTCGGTATTTAACCACTAGGCCACAAACAGACAAAAATATCCTCGTATTGCCGCCTCTTTCATTTTGCAGACGAGTGAAAGATGCAACACTATATCTGATTGCTCCTTAAAATTGATTAACCTTTGATTTATAATGGGGCAAACGGGCAGAAGGCTCTTCTGATGGTAAGTGATCACCGCTGCCCATGGACATCTGCAACATCAGAGGACTTGCAAATACTTTGCCGGCCTTTCAGGAATGAATATGCTACTCGTATAATGAGTATTTGGCCTCTAAGTGTACAAACACAGACAAAGATATAAACATATTCATATTTTTATCGATTTGCTACACTCGTCATCGAGCATCGTTAACGGAATACGGCCTATTGACAGCCAATGATACAGAGTTCACAAGAAAAGAGGTTCTACCAGGAATGTCAGACCTTCTTGTAACAATTAATTTTTATATTGAAACTTTATGGTGACGCGTGATGTGCGGTTTGTGTAAAATCTTAAGTAAAATATTTTGATCAATGTTGGCGTAGAGTATAAAGTTAGATTTTTATAGATGTAATTTTTTAAGTTATATTTTTATTTGAGAGTTCTGCATGTTTATTTATGACAGTTAAATAGCTTTTCGGTTTATAGGTCTGAATTCGGTTATTGGTAACTAAAGTATCTTAAAAACCGTCATGATTTATAACTATAAAAACTGTTCATAGTTTTAACCGACTTTACAAAAATGAAGAGGTTCTCCTTACGACCCAATTTATCTAAAGACGTTTTCTTTTACTTAAGATCATTCAAGGTACGTTGGGGTCGTCTTCCTGTCCACTGACACTGTATATCAATACATTAAAAAAAACCATTTGATGTCTTCAACTCAATTATCATACAACACTAGGGCATTCTAAAGCAATCTGCTTATTAGACATTAAACTCTTAAACTGTCTCAATGCCACTTACGATCACTTGCATCATGCGTATGCAGGTTTCCTCGCGATGTTGCATTATACTGAAAAGTCCATCCGGGTCTTGGATTGAAACTTGAGACCTAACCACAGACTCAATATTACTAAATTATTTAAACCATTAACTTCCAAAATACCTGACTACTGTTCGACGTATTATTTTATTTCAACACTTTCCACCGATAACAATTTGGACTCACAAAAAGGATAAGAATGACTTGTAAGTGTTCCAACGACCATACACCTTAATTGGCCGCCACACTCGTAAACAGGTAAGCGATCACCTCTTTCAAAGCCTTAATTAAAAACGGTTTACCACATCTATAAATATGTCTGAATGATATATATATATATATAAAGGTTCTGTACAAGTCGAAGTTAGAATGGGAACTATATAATTGTGTGAAAGATATGAACGAGGTTGGAATAATTTTGTCAGAGATTGGAGAACGAGAATGGAGTTGCTGGTAGGCTAGTGATAATCAGAGCTCGTTGGGGGAGTGACGAATCTGACAGCTTGGGTATTCCGTTTGCTGTCAATTTAGTAACTCCTATATTTTAAGAAACCTAGATGGTTTCTACAGGATCGGCAACGCGCGAGCGACTTCTCTGGTGTTGCAAACGGCAGGCAGGCGGGCCGTAACCTTCAAGTAAACTAGGCTAGCCTACTACGGGTTGGCAGACTTCACGCGCCGTTGAATAAATCTCTCAGGTATGCAGGTTTCCTCACAATGTTCCTTCACCGTTTTGAGCATGTGAAAAATACGCACATAACTTCCGAAAAGGCAGTTGTATGTAGTAGTAGCCTTGAGTTTGGACTAGCCGGAGATCTTTGACTTCACAGTCCACTTGTCACGCTACTAGGCTATCACAGCTTTTATTGTGCCTGACTGCTGCTGGATTATGAAATGATGACCGTTCTCGAAGAGGTTGTTAAGACGTAGGTTGGTTAATGATATTCAGAAACCCAAAGACCCTGCCAACCAGTTTTCTCTTAGGAATTTTATTACTCTTAGAATATAATCATATTACCTATTAAAATACATCTTTGATTCGGTAAGATTGTGGTCAAATAGGGTTTGAGGGGTTATTATGGCAATATATATGATAATATGTTTATGGCAATTAAAATTTAGTGACTTGGCAGTTTATTGTAACTTTAGGCTTTTCACAGTTTAAAACGATTAATAAATCAACAGATTGATAAATTATTACTGTAACGTTAGTGGCGTGATTGTGAAAGTTTCATAGACCACAAAAATCCTCAACTTAAAAAAATAAGGTCATACGATATTTATTTAGCATGGTCTGAGATTTCTCGAGAGCAATTTCTAAAATTTAGAGCATTGATTTCATTTTCCAGTCTAGTCCATTCCTCAGTCTACGGAGGACCGCCGGTAGCCGTCATTAGAGCGGCCGCGAACTTACGACACCAATTTAATTGGTGCCTATATATCATTCAGTCCGTCTGTACGTCCGTACCGTTTTATTGTCGGGCACAGTAGCTACTATAAACATGTGAAGCGATTGTTATTCATGTATGTCGTAAAGGCGGATTGTTGCCGTTTTCGGTTGATGTAACCGATACTGGAAATGGGTTAACAAGGGCCTTTTGCTGTACAAAAAGGTTCTAATAGGCGTTGGTTGTGTTCGAAAATTAATAGTCTGTGGTACTTTTCACCTCGTTAGTTTTGGGATGTGGAATGTCTGACTGTGACTTAGTCTCTGGTTTTCCATCTGTGAAATGTGCTCGAATGCTAGTTAGAGGGAAATATCTTATATAGTTTTTTCTTTAGTATTTACTGAGGGGATTTAGTGACATAATAATAAAATTAAAGCAGTTTTATTTGCCGAATTTGAACGACTGACCACCAAGTGGCTCAAAGTCAGCAAAATTAGTTTTTTTTAACGACTTTATATAATGGGTGACGCGAGAGACTCGAACACGTACACATTTAGCTTTTTACAAATAAATTATCTATAAGCATGTAGCTTTGCTATCTTCTATCTCCTTGTGACTCAACGTAAAAGCAATCAACTAAAATGTATTCTCACCACATTTTCTCCACACACGCATTCTCAAAACAGTAGCATCACAATTGCATCAAAGGTTCTCGAACAAAACGTCACATCGTCACAAACTGAGAGCACACTCGCGATAATGCAGCGCTTAACACAATGTGCACCGCGTGACACAATGTCTTATTAACAGATACCATCGCATTCGATTAACATTCCAAGATGGCTTCCGGATGTGACTGACGTAAATGTCAAAATGCCATTTTTGTGCCAGATCAGCGTGAGAGACGCCCGGTGGTCGGGCAGATTGGGCTGTGATAATAATGTTCTTTGGTATTCTTTTTGAGTAATCATTAGTATTCGTAATAATTATAGTTATGTAGCATTAATTCCTTTTTGAAAAAAAAAATTTGGTTAATATTGAGAAGAAATACATTTTGAGACATGATTTTTGTGAACTTGAACTCACTTTACAGCTGGATACTCGCAAATAATTTAACATAATTTATATTATAACGTATTTGAGACCATAATTCTCTCATTTCGAAACGAAACCTAGAAACCTAGGAAACGAAAACCTAGTCTAAATCTTATATAAGTACGACTTAGAAAAGCGTCTTGAAAAATTCTAGAATCTAGAAAGTCTAAAAGACTACAAGAAGAATCGATTGCTAATACAAGAGGTATTTTGATAGACTCATAATCTGGTTTTCGGAATGAGATCTCATAAAGTAGATCCTTGTCAATTTTGAACACTTCTCTTATAAACTGCCTACCAAATATCACATTAAAGTTTGCAAAAATTATAAATAATAAAAAAACGATGACAGATATAAATCAAAAACACACAGAACATTGGTCAGGCAGGAGTCGGGACAAATATTCTAAAAATGTCACAGTGAATTCATTTCGTGATTAATCAACACAAAGCCTTGCAAATTAAATTAGGTTTGGAGATAAACTTAATGTAACAGCTATAAAAACTATTTTTCGCACTTATCATGTACAAAATAAGGTTTGATTTTGAGTTTATTACCTAAATTGTACCTATATATAAACTTTATTGTAGGTTTCAAGTGAAACAGATTTATGTCACGCCAAGTGGAGATTAGTTATAATGTTGATTACATGTGTGTATGTGTTTGATTGCGTTTTCATGTTCATAAGGGTGTTTTTAGTAAACTAAATATTACACATACACTGGACACATTATATCTTCATACCCTTCGCATTAATACGGTGTAACAGTTTTTGTACAAGGTTTATTTCAATATTAATCCGGTTTTTAAAAGACCTAGTGGACTAGTCCAAGTATATATCTACTATAAAAGATGCTTTTACTCTTACGATAAATACTATATAATATAATTATGATTCATTGATGGCTGACGCATGCGTGCTGTCAGTATGGACAGGTCAACTCAAAGCTGCACTGGTGCTTTCTTCAAAAGGCCATCTCAGACTTTAACCTACATCGTCAGGCTCACATAATGTAACCAAAATGTTGGGACTTTAAAAGAGACCATGATTCTCTGAGTTTTTTTCGGCATTTCTTTTCAGAGGTCCATCCAGAGGATTCCATCTAGATACTAAAAAAATCTTACATGACTTTTAAAAGTGTCTTTAAAAAGATCTATTTACAGAAATAAACAATCATTTCATTTCATTTCATTGCACTTCTGAGTTCCAGAAAAATATATCAACTCCAGCGTCAATAAATTTATATAACATTTTAGTTAATTTTTCTGGCGAATTACTTTTTCTTGGCAATTATGTATGTAGTTATATAATTAGTTGACATTGCAAAATAGGCTTTAATAACTTCGTTTATTGTACATACGTGATATAGGGTCGTAGTAAGTAATAACCAGTCTGATCTATGGGTCTGTAAGGATATAAAAGCTACGCTGGTTGAAATCAGTCTATGAATGGATGACCGATTTTGAAATTACGAGGCCACAGAGCCATCAAAATCCCTAAAAGTCAACAACAAGCTCATCGTTAGCGTATCAGTATTACTACTAAAAGCATATTAGTATTACTTCTAATCTACCTAAAAAGACTTTAGACATCGCTGGTTATATCAGTCACCTAAGGGCACACCCTTAGGTGACCCTTAGGTGACTGATATAACCAATTTTTGCCGTGAAAGTGCGTCCACATTCACGGCAAGTCAGCAGCCCTTCGATGTAATTATATTGATACCTTATAAATGCGGAAGTGTGTCTGTCTGTCTGTCTATCGCTATAACCGCTGAACCGATTTAAATGAAATTTGGTAGAGAGATAGTTTGAATCCCGGGGAAGGACATAGAATAGTTTTCATCCCGGAACTCATTCCTTAAAAGGGAGAAAACGGACAGACGAAGTCGCGGGCAAAAGCTAGTTAGTTAATAAAACAAAAATCTGTAAAAACCATTCATTGGTAGAAATTAGTTTGATCAGGTCAATTCTTTAACAAAAAGGTACACGCTACCGTGTTTAGTATGACGTCATTATTCCAGTTGGTTGGATGAAGAGCGACCCGCTAATATGTCCCTGTCCACCGCTACGGATGGTGCCAAACCGCATCATTAAGGGACCAGGCGTAAAAATATGTATTTCTTTTTAAGTTTTCGATTAAGGAGGATGTACACTGGATTGCGTTTTAATTTAAAAAAGGTTTTTTAATTTAAAACGCAATGCTTCATTGATGGCTAGTGGTGATAAATGTGGAGCTGAGGAATAGGTATTGGATTCGATTCCCAGATCGAGCAGTGTTATTAGGTTTTTCTATGACATTCTCAGTAGCAGTCTAGAGTTTGGATTCATACCGGTTGATGGCAATAAACTCACTTCCTATTACATGGGACCGAAAACACATACCGGCACAGTACACGTCTGCCTAACCCTTCTGGTTTGACAGGCGTGATGGTATGTAATATAACAGAAATAGTAGCGAGATAGTTTGACAGTGTTTTTTAAATTAACCTAGATAAAGAAACATAGATTTTCCATGGATCTAACAATTTAAGGGAGACTTAAATCTCCTAGGAAATGAAATCAAGCTCTGAGGAAATACAGTTAAGGTATAAATTGGTAAAAATCGTTGCATATGGCATATAATTATCCTACAAATATATACTTAAAATCACTACAGGTAGTTCCATATATACTATAGACTTTGTTATTATATCTGCTTTTTAAACGACTTCAAAAAAGGAGGTTCTCAATTTGTCGGAATCATTTTATCTAAATATGTTTCCCTTTTTTAGTTAAAAGTAAAATAATATTGCAACATATTAAGTCATCTGTTTAAATAGACAGGTAAAATTATACTACATTTAGACCAACGCCGAAAATATCCATATTATAAACGTTTAGTAAAGTCCTAGCAGTAAAAGTGTTATTATTATACAAAAGGACTCTAAAGAAATAAATTACAAATAGTTAGAAAACATTATTAAGATGTTTAGTTACTTTTCTATTCCAAACTCTCACATAAAGCAATGAATCATAAACGTCATAACAAACAAAAGGACGCTACATTGTTTCAAATTTAGAACTGTTATAAAAACAGATTTTTTTCTAGTGGCCAGTATTTCGCACTGGTCTGCGGCCTCCTTTAGAACCATACTTATTTTATTTGTGTCATAATGGCCGGTATAAGGCGTGGAGCGCGCGCGCAGCGGGGTGGCACCGCACCACTACAAACCGCATAAATTCAACATTTGTCACGGCATTAACACTCGAAAAAGGGTTTTTTAACATGTCACCCCCGTATCCGGTAATCTGGAACTCATATTATGAATATTTTTGCTTTTTAAAAATGTCTTTTGTTGTTTGCCGTGGAAAATGGTGATGTATAAAGGATACCATTGAGGTAGCTGAAGTTTTTATATTTCTTTTTTTTTTGTTACCTTTTAAGTTATTAATATTTTAAATTGAGAAACACATAATACTAATTTGTATTATCGACAATGATTGTGATACCTGTTATTTTTATTTAAGGTTTCTCATAGCTGAATTGCATGAGACGTTAGGCGGACAAAAATTTATAAAATTGCTGTGCAACAGTTTTAGTCAGTTTAAGCAAACAAAAATTTAATAAAAAATCTTTGAAATCTACATCAATGATTAATTAAACTTCGACCTTGAATACAGTCTGTATAATGAATAGAATAGTTTAACAGGAGACACAGTAAATGCTCTCAATACAATGATTTATAGAAATCGGGTAAACACCGCCATTAGCGACCATCTGTATGAGTAATAAAAATAATCCAATTTACACGCCGATGAGTATACATAAAGCTTGGTACATGCAATATTGTCTATCGAACAATAGCATCAATGGACGCGTTAAAAATCGCGGAAAAAAACTGTCGAATCAAGTAAAGAGCGATTGTTGTGCAAACTTATCCGATACGGTTAAATGGGGCGTTGTAAACGCGACGTCATTTACCCGCGCATGTGAACCATGGTTAATGATTTAGAAGTAATATTTGTTTGTAGATTTATTGGATTTTGTACTTTGATTATGACGAAACAGGATAGAGTTTAGATTGAGAAAGGAAATCTCAAATTATTATAAAAATGAAATTGTAGTATGATACAAAAAGTTCATAATATAAATATTTTTTTGGTAAATATCGGCGCTATTGATCGCCAAAATGAATCAGATCGTTATAGTCGGTTTCTTTGCGCAAATCCACTCGTGCGCATTGAAGTAGGGTATTTTGGAGTTATAGATCATAATAGTTGCAGGATATGATATGATATTTCCGTTTCATAAGTGGCGGTGCCTTTGTACATAATTATTTACTTCCCTTCTATCTATTATAATATTAGAAAATTATGTGAATTTGTAAAAGTTTTATTGTAAGGAGTACTAATACTTATTATTTCCATGAGGTATTAAAAGATTACGCCATAAACGGCTCTTTTAAAGTTATTATTATGAATTAAACAATACATCACGAAAAAAAATCAGGTGTATCTAAATAGCTTTACAACGCACCACAAAAAAGCGGCTAACACTTTTAATTACCAAAGATAACGGCCAAAAGAAAAACGACACAAACAATAATCTGTCTATTAAGTTTCATAACACTCATTTTATTGAGATACGATCGACTACTATAGATAGGACATACGTATGCAATCAAAAAGAATGCGCCGCATAGCCATATAAGACAAAAAAAAATATATGTACCTATCGAAGAAAAACAAAATAACATTAAGTAGACAGATATAAAACCTTCATTGAACAACCGACGGGTGGACATCACTAGCTTACAAGCTAACTCGATACAATTATTGAAACACAACCCTATTCAACGTCAACTGAGTTCCAAATTCAACATTTTGAATTCAAAGCGGCAACTGACTCGTACACCTGTTAAAAACTTTTTAAATCCTTTACATATTTTTAAAACGCATTCTTTAGTTAGAGTGCATTCTTTGTGTTTATTTTGAAAATGATTTTTGAAAGAGGATGCTGTGATCAATGGTGTGCCTAAGATATTTGATTAAAATGACACAGCAGTTTTGGCGATGTTGTCAGCTTCCGAAACAGGGCACAAAGAGTTTGATCATTAATTTCTCAGTGAATTTCTTATTCTCAATGATGCGATGTCTGTTTATCTGTAAAGAAATAATAATACGCTTCTAAATAAATATACGAATACTCACGTAACTGTTGGTAAGTTAGTCACTCTTTACTAACAATGACTTTTAACTATAATTTTGACTCAATATTATGAAGAGATTTTTTTGACATAATAATATGAATGCTTATGATACCTGGCAATAGAAGACAGTGACTTGAAAAGTCTGACAGCCTCAATCCTGAGGTACGATGTCTGTAGTTTTGTATTTAATTCTTATATCCAGTCGAATCCAGGTAAACTAGAAGCCGATACTAAGAGAGCTAGGAAAAAGTATGGAGAAAAATATTTTATAGATAAGAGAAAACACAATGATGATAATGCCTTAGGAGCTACTAATCAAGTGCTACTAAAAAAGTGGAAACAATTATTTTGGATAAATAAAAATGCAGTAATGAGCTGCAATAATTTAAATATCCGCACCAAAACTACTTCAAGCTGTAAATGATTAGGGATTTTTCAATTAAGTAAATTATGCATAGGATTGAAATAAATCTATGTAGTTATTATGTTATTTTTTTATCCCGACATTTCGAACCCTTTCGGATGGATTGCACATGTCCATGTCCACGGGCAGTATTACTAAATAAATATATAATATACCACGATAAAATGTATTTTATAACGTATAATATTCGCGTTGATTGACCTTAAATTAAATTGCCTTTATACGCCTTTTATTTTGCTTAAGCTCACCATTCAAAGAAAGGAGCTCAAAAATCTTAACAAGGAATCAATAAATATGCCTGCAAGCACATCTGACCGCGTGGCGTCGATCAGTCTGGCCAGTCCTAAACCCGTTTGTGTTACAATACGTTTATATAACTCGTAACACTCGTAACACTCGTAAGGATGTTGGAGTCCTTTTTTGTTGCCTAAGCAGCTCGGAGACAATCGTCTGCCAACCAATTGTTGTCCATTGTGTATTTCGTTAGGCCTGGCAGAAATGAAATGAGACTTAGAAACGTAAGGATACCATTCAATAATGATGTCTTATGTTTTGTTAATAGCATAATTCTTGTGTATGTACTGTTACTTGGGTAGGTACATCTTAATTTTGATTTTGGATGTATTCATATCTTGTATAGTAGGTATTATTTTTTTATATTGTAAAAAAAGTACAATAAAAAAATGCGTTTAAAGGCAATTGAAGATAAAAGTGATAATGGCCAACTGCTAGGAATTAAATATTTTTTTTATTTATTCGGGAAAACAAACAATTACACATTCAGAATTACAGAAAGAAATCACACAGAAATTTTATAAATGTGCAACCAACAACGTTCTCCACAGATACACAATGAGACAGTTTGGTAAATTTTGACAGATTAAAAATAAATTAAATGTGTTATAAATTCCAGTACTGGAAGCGAATAGAAAAGAGTAAAATAGAATTAGTCACATTCGTTTTTTAGTGTGTTAAGTAACATGAGTTTGAATGTTCTATTTGGTAAAGCAAACAAATCTAAATTACTGAAATTCTTATTAAAATTGCTTGGTAAATAGTTTGATAATACAGTGAAAATATTACAAAAACAATCTTACAAACTTAGATTTGTACCTCACAATCGTCCACTTCCACTAATGAAGCTATTACACCATACTAAGGGCGAAACCAATTATCTCCTAAAACGCTTACAGAAATAACAAAGTCACCTCTTTGAAAACATTCAAATTAAAATATTGAACAGTAATTACTGACGGTGAATCCGAACAACCGATTTTTAGGTCGACAATTTATCTGACACACTAAACGTCGAATTTAAATAACGTGTCTTTCATCACTTTAGGTGCAACCCTTTGAAATGCAGTCCTTCCAACCTTTATAACAACAGTGTAAGGTTTAGAATCTATTTCATAAACAGTATTTAAATTTATGTCAGCTACCTTACAAGTGAAGATTTTTTTCTACGCGAGACCATTAAACAGTAATGAGTGGACTATGAAGTGGTACTTTGCGTACCACGTGCCACTCACAATGTACCAAAGAAACCAACTACCGTTCGTTTTAATACAATAGTTAAAAATAATTGTACAATTAACGTCTTGGATTGTAAACGTGTAGTGGTTAATGGCTCTTGAGACATTCCCGCTTATGTAATTGGAAGTCAAGACCTTTATATTCTTTGTGGAATATTAATTTTAGTTTCAATTCTTATAACTCTTTTAAAGTTAAGATGTAATTGTAAAGGCATCTCCAATAAAGCTTTTATGGAACAATGTGTTATTTGTTCTTGTTGAATGTACAGTTGCATTTGTATTTCGTTTATTAAAATTCTTATTATTAAATATGTGTTCATTCTTAATTACTACTGAAGAAGCAGCAAATTCTATTTACACCTTAAAATATAACTATGATTTAATATATATCATAGATTAGCTAACTTCTCATACCACTTCCAACATGGGACTCATAATACAGATCCCATATTTAATCCCCTACACAAAACATAGAATCAAAGTTAAAGTCCAAATTAAAATCCTATTCAGACCCCTTTGTTATCTGACCGCGATCGTAATAAGACAAGAGAAGCTAATAATATAAAAGCAAAGGGTGTCATACAATAGATAAACGATAATAAAATACAAAGATACATTTACAATTGATCCAATGAAACTCTAAACGAAACTAGTCTTTGTGTAGACGATATAAGAGATTTGATCAATTTTAGCGATAGTCATCAGTATTGTGCGGCAAAAATAATTCCGTATGTTTTGAGATATAGGATCAGTTAATTTTTCTAGTCTAATGCCTTTTCTGAATTGAATGTTATAGTTTCACACTAGGGGTGTCTGATTTTACGTACATTCTCACGGCAAATTATTTTTTTTACTACCGATAAATAATAGTATTCCGAATATGTCATCCGCATAATCTTTCCAGCGAGGTTTCTCGCTTGGGATCACTTACGGTTAATATAGAAGTATCCTGCTCTAGTTCCTTCTCATTTGTCTTCAATCTTCGCAAAATACTTTCCAAATCAGCATAGAATTTGATATTGAGAATTTAATATTTCATTGTTACTAAATGCTTTTTGTTCCAGTAAAATATTAATGAAACATTATACTTTGAATAACAATAATGTAAAAGCTATAACGAATGTACTGAGTACATACCACGATCATCACAAAATGGTGGCATACGTAGAAGCACACAAAACCAACAGCGTCATAATTGCTCATGTTTATATAACAGAAGCCATTCACAAACCTACAGAAGCCGAAAAGAGATTTTAAACAAACACACCTTAGAATTTCTTTACATGGCCGTCTGTACAAAGAATGCTTCAAGTGGCCAGACCGACCAGACACCACAATAGTGGCCAGCTTCGTGAAAAAACTAAATATTATCACGCACAGCTTGACTCGAGGTTGTCGCAAACAATGACAGTGGAAAGCTTTACCCCATCGATGATACAGGGTACATTATTAACCTTTGTCTTTGAAACAACGACGCTGTAAAATTGGCCATTCTTTTTAAGGTCACGATTCCGAACATCTGCGTAAGACGAGAAAATTGTGCGCCCCAAGCAAACTTCGTTAGCGTACAGAGACAATTCCAGTTTCGCGAATTCCGATGGACACAATAAGACTCCAACAATTCCTTTTCGACAACAATAGAGTTATTGTCATAAAATAGCCAATAGGTACGAAAATGACGGGTTGCGAACGGCTTTGTACGTACCGAACTTTCGGCTATTATGATGGATTCTTTGTTACTGGATATCCTCGGGGAGACGCGAGACAACGTCCATAATACCACCGTGAAACGTATTTATAAACGTTATGATATGAATGGATAATATGCGAGACGCCATTGTGTTATTGCCGCACGACAATGCTGGCAAATCGAGGCCTTGAGTTTGTACAATTATAAGATTAGACACTCGACGAGCAAGGATGCTGATTTGACACCAGATGTTTTAAGAATTGACCCCTTTGTGTGCTAACATCACAATGATGTATTAAACGTATGTTCGCACTAAACATTATTTAAAGAGGACAGCATCCTACCAGAATAACTCGTATGGCCACTACTCATCTTCTAATCGATGACGTTATTATATTACGTACTTGAGCTGCCTTCCGGTCAAATCTATGACGAATGCTGACACACACAGGAAGGTAAAATGTCATGCAGCAATAAATCCTAAAACTTGTACATGATAATATGTATACAGTTAACAGTGTTTTGTTTTTTTTTAATCATGATTATTTTTAGCCAACGCAGATAGAGTTTTAGAATTCACACACACAGGTGTAAAAACATAATATATTTTTTTAGCTCGGCCGGGTAATAAAACTCAACGCCCTCCAAAAACAAAGTGAAAAACATAGGTAAGTAAAATACCACGGGCACAGCGCGCCGCCATTGTCCACAGAATAGAATAAAAGATAAAAGAAAAAGGTAAAAAAAAGATTGTGTCGTTTCTGTTTGAACAATGACGGTTGTCAGAGGCAGCCATGTTGGATTTGACGCGCGTGAGTCTGACAAACGGGATCGCATTCTAAAAATAGATGTAGTAATTGTAAAATCTATTATTTGTTCTTTGTAAAACTTAATATTTTGTTTATAGATTTTATAATAATATTTTTTGAGCACCTTCATGTATTGAGCCTATTACAAAAAGGCTTTACAAAAAGAAGTGGATGCTGATCTGCAGTATAAATAGATATTAGCGAAATGCTTTATCAAATGGCTATGAGAAAGCAACTTTAATGGCAATGGCCCAAGTATATGTACTGTAGGGTTGATGATGTAAAGTCACAGCGTAAAAACGTAGGCAAACCAATAGCTAGGTCATCGGTTAGACAATAAAAAAGATGGTTAAGTCGCCTCAGCCACTTTAAAAAGAATTTGGAAGGCAATTCCATGCAGGCTTATATTCAGAAGAAGCTGCAAATTTTCTGTAAATAAGTATAGTGGATTCAATAGTGATTCTTTGAAGTAGACTAATGCATTAATTATATATCGTTATTCTTTTTTTGAGCTGAGCTGTGGTAGCCGAGCGGTGTGACCAGTAGACTGAGATGTCAGAGGTCTCGAGTTCGAACCCAAGGCACGCACCACTGACTTTTCGGAAGTTATGTGCGCATTTATCACATGCTCAAACGGTGAAGGAAAACATCGTGAGGAAACCTGTATGCTTGAGAGAATTCTCGATGGCATGTGAAGTCTGCCAACCCGCAGTAGGCTAGCGTGGTGGACTATAGCCTAATCCCTCTCAATTGATTGGAGACCCGTGCCCAGCAGTGGGACATAAATGGGTTGATGATTCTTTTTTTAGATCCGTGTGGAAACTTGAACTTCAGATACGTTTTTACAAAAGATTACACCAAACCAATATCAATTTATTTCAACAAAGATCACACGTTTTCTGATGTCACTGATCACTGTTACCATTATGACCTTTTTATCTTTTACATTCTGACAAAAAGCTTGCTAGTCAAGTAATTTTAAGAATTCACTAACAGTAGGTTCAATGTAACAAAAAGTGTTAACTCTTTGTGTATAGATAACTATGTTTTCTTTACCACTCTTCTTTTGTCGTTCTTGTTTAAGTATGATGACTTTGGACTTCTCATTTTCATCATCTAACGCTCTATTCGTTTTAGAATATTCCTTTGATGCCTCACAAAAGCTTCAATGGATAGCTAACAGTCCAAAGTAAAATTTTAATATTTAGTATAACTCTTCAATCTATTGGAATTTCAGCCAATGAGTATAAATTTGCACTTTTTGCGGCACTGAGCTCTGTTTCGCTCGAATAGACAAATCGATGAGCGTGCTTCACAAATTTAGCGACTAAAGCTAAAATTTCCACTTCGTTAAGCGATTTCGGGAAAACTAATGTTTGTTGGACATGATTCTTGTGTTTCCTTTTATGTTTTACCATTTTGGTTATGTTTGTGAAGGTTTTAGCACGCGATTTATAGAATGGCGGTTATTATTGTATGCTTTTATTCGCAGTCAACAATAAGGAATGCCTTTTATTTATTGCTTCCTATAAAACACCACTACGACATTTTTTTTGTACTGACTAAATTAATAAGAGAAGGACCATTATAAGAACAGTTATAATTATATTATGACTTGATTCACAAACGCTGCTCAATTTTAATTAACCCTCAAATAAAGCCTTACTCACTTGCAATATGAATACAATAAGCACGATATCTGTTGTAGGGTTACTTAAACTGGAGTATTTAGAATATTTAGCCATTAAGCTATTATTGATGATAATATAGATGTTTATTTTTCAAATTTCACTTTAAAAAAATGTAGGTACATAGGCTTGGGTCTTACAAGAATAATCGTTTTTATTTTTCACTTACTGGTTTATGTGTGTTTCAATGCAGGCGTTATAATTCAGATTCCAGACTAAATGGCACTGTGTCTGGATACATTTCTTTAATCATTTATCGCATTGGCTTTGGACCCAATGTGATTTATAAATAATTATAAGTGGAGTCCCCAAAATACACTGCAAACACAGATGAATGCCTAATTCTATTTCTCACAGTAGCTTTTCTACCAAAAATAACATAAGATATTGTGTCGCCATATTGGATACTAAGATTGCGTGCACAAGCCTTTGTGTATTTTTTTCTTTTTCTTTTTTTAGTGACAAAGAGATTTGATACGTCGTCGGATTTCATTGAATGGGATTTTTGTCTTTTTTTTGTACTTTTGACACCTGAATCCTTGCATCCCTTTTTGGGTTAACTTCTGATCAATTTTATGTCCTTTGTTAATAGATTGAAGATTTTGTCCGGATGCGAGAGTTTTGGTTTTCTAATAGTATCATTCCATTGATATTACAGATTCGTAGGCGCGGTACCGTGGTATCAATGAAGGTCTATTTTACTTTTAAACACCTATGATTGATCTCCTTTCTGGTATTTGATTGTATTCTCTTTGATTACTCCTGTACTTATGAAGAATTATGCAGTTCATTTCAGCAATTTTTGACTATATTTGGTTTGTAATTAGGCGTCATTACAAGTGACTTCAATATTGTAATGTTTAACATAAATACATATCTACCTTACGTTACCCGAAGATACAGGTGTGATGACGATTCAGAAGATACTGAAGACCATAATCTTACACGCGCTCAAGAATCCACAACCAATAGTTCTCTGGTAAGCGTCCTGGGTTCGAAACCCGGTAGGGGCAAATGTTTTTGTGATGAGCATGTATATATGTCCCTGAGTCATGGATATTTCTATGTATAATCTGTATGTATTTACCAAAAAATGTATCTATGTAGTATATCAACCATCTAGTATCCGTAACACAAGCCTCATTGCTTAGCTCGGAACTAGATGGCGTTGTGTAATAATAATGTCCGAATTTATTTATTTATTTTATTATTATTTGTGTATATGTATATTTTCTCCCTTTCAGGGGTATAAATGACCGAGTCACACGGGCCTTAGCCAAGCGTGAATAGGGCTAGGTAATGGTGTAAGCGGAAGAGATGGGTGATATTGTGAGGAATTTGCGAGTGATTCGGCAGATATTGAGTATCACCGCTTTCTGGAAAGTAAGAGGAAAGTGTGTTTTGGGACTTGTAGCACATCTTAACTATGCTGAAGGCTCTTCGGTATAACTCCTGTTGATGATATGACTGATGGTATTATGTGTATGGTTTCCGCTCGCCATTGGTATTTTAGTTCTATTGCAAAGTCCTGATATTTTGTGAGTTTTTCAGCTATGGTGGATTGGATATTATGCGTGTTTGGGAGAGCTATGTCTATAAGGTAACTTTTTTGTTATTTTTATTTATTAGTATTATAAAAAGATTCCATAGCTTCATTAAACCAGTTCACGTTAGAAACCTAGGGCTGTCACGATGTAGCGTGAGGATAAATTTATCTAGATATACAGACGTAAAGATCCCATCAAACTACTATACTGAACCAGTTTATAGCGAAGAGTACCTATATTATTATTATTCAAAAGCAATAGCATTGAAGAAAATAAAGACAAGTATTTTTATTTACACGTGTTGAAAAAGGCTATAATATGACGTTTATCGCTTAGGAATGTACTAAAAGTATTCGCGCATCCAAACATTTACTTATGGTATAAAATATGCATTTTAATATTATTATCTATTATGTTTACAATATATAGCATTTCCATACATTTGGTCAAGTAAACACACATTTTTTAATAGAGGTGTACAATATACACCCACATTTTTCCGGTATGTTTTAGGTCCCATAATAGGGGCCGAGTCTATTGCCATCAACCGGGCACGAATCCAAACTCCGAGCTGCTACTGAGAATTTCATAGAAAAACCCTGCTCACAAATAACACTGCTCGACCTGGGAATTGAACCTAAGACCTCTTACTCAGTAGTCGCACTTATGACCACTAGACCAACGAGGCAGTTACATATATATTTTAGTCTTATTTATCATCCTTGATCTAATCCGGGAATTCCTCAACAATACGGTTTTTGAGGCATTTTCTGCCTCGTACTACTACTTTGTGGAACCAGCTGTCGCCGGCGGTCTTTCCAAACCGTTACGACGTGGAAACCTTCAAGAGGAGAGCATATACTTTTCTGAAAGGCCGGCAACGCATTTGCACGTCCTCTGGTGTTGCAGATGTCCATGGGCGGCGGTGATCACTTACCATCAGGTGAGCCTCCTGCCCGTTTGCCCCTTATTTTCATATAAAAAAAATCGTTTTGTAAGCGTGTAAGCGTTTACGCGCTCATTTCTTATAATAAATATATATTACAAATAAATTCATCATAAATCACATATAACAGAGTGTCCGTATAAAAATGAGCTATTACGATAAAACCTGGGAACACACAAAACAAGCCTTTCACACTCAAACGTACAATTTAAGTAACTTAACAACTATTTCATTACTTAAACCGCCCATTTTTCTCATGAAATGCTATTGTTTTCTACTTAACTTGCAACTTGACTTCCGAGCTAGTATTAACAATGTTCGTGACTGCCGAGTCTCCAATCTTCTCTGCGTGAAGATACGCCTACTGTGACAGAGGCGTTGGTAAAGTTGGCAAGTTTCTTCACGAATGGGGGACGCCCCGCTGTCGTGGTCTCAATGGGAATTGTTGTGCATTATTAGAATTTAATTTATCGTTTTAAGTGACGAATATATTAATAAAATTATATTTTGTGATTATGTGTATGGTGTGGGTTACGAGACATTTATTTCTTTTTTTTTTCAATTTTGTAGTGACTTTATCTACAAAAATACGTACCCCCTTTTTTGCGAATTTTTTACTTTTGCTAAGTGACTTACTTCCCTTTTATTATTACTGACCCGAAATGTGTAATACGTATCTCAATATTCGTGTTGGTGCAAAGAAAACTTTTTTTGAAAAAAAAAAATTCTGCCGTCGATCATTTTTAAGAAGAACGTCTAAAGGGTGAAAAATCAGTAAAGGTAGGCCAACTACAAAAAATATATATTTCATATAAAAATAAAATAAAATAATAACAATATATCCGGACACTATTACACAGCGCCATCTAGTTCCGAGCTAACCAACGAGGTTTGTGTTACGGATACTAAATGGTTGATACACTGCCTACATTTTTTTTTGTAAATACATACGTATTATACATAGATATATCCATGAAATTTGCCCCTACTGCGATTCAATCCTTACCACAGAAGACAAACAGCCTTCACTGTGCTAAACAGGTTGTCAATATTTTATATTAAAACTTTATGCTAGTTTCTAGAAGTATTTCACATTACAATATTTTCTCAGCCACCGTGGGGGGCACTCCCCACTCCCCGGGAGACCATGAGACTGGTGTCGCGACCCACCTCAGTCCCAAGTCTGCAGGAATGTTACTAGGAGCGCATGGGAGCGTGGAAGTAGGGCGGCGTCGCTCACGCTGGGCGGCCCGCCCATATTAATGCCCACTAGAAGATTACATTCACATGATTAGATGTTGCAAAGGAATGAAGGGTGCAACAAATAGTTTATTTAGTTACCTACATACGTATTGAGATAAATCAGGATTTTTATAAATGGATTTTCATGGTTGCAAGTATGACTGTGGAACGTGGGGTTCTGAGTTCGCATTTCAGGTTGAGCAAAGTGTCCTAATGGTTCTCAGCTCGGAGTTTGGTTTCGTACCCGAATTATGTGTAATATACAACAATATGGTATGGGTCCTAATATTCTACCGATGAACTGTTGGTGTTTTCACTACAGCTCTGCTTAACCTTTCGGAATATAAGCATAATGGTATGTTATGTTATGTCATGTTGTGACGCAATTTTCGATATACCTAAACAGACCAGATTAAAAAAAATATCTTATTTATGTATCTTTTTTTTATATATGAAATTGGTTAGCATTTGCCCACAATAGCATCTGATGGTAAGTGCTGATGTGGTCTAAGATGTAGCACGCTTATCTATAGAATATCTATTCATCGGTGACTTGAAGATCCCCAAATTGTATATGTCAACAATCTAGCTTTCTATTTAGTCTCGTCAATAATCTAGGTCTAGCTCACGAGAAGCGCCTAAGCCGAATGAGTTTTCTTAACAGCTGCGGTAATTACCGGCTGCAGTAAATTTGTCATCAGTATTAGTTTAAAAGGTTATCGCTCAAATTTATGACTGAATTTATTATTAATAATTAATCTAAATAATCTGTTGTGCCATTGCTTTTAATAGAAATGATAATATTTAATCCGCCGGATTAATTTACAGAATTATTTTAATAAATAACATCACGCCATAAACAAGGCTAATTTTAAATTAAAAAAATGTCATACAACAAAATACTGTCATAAAATGACAATCTAAATCAAATAATCCTGCTAATGCAATCACTCTGACACATCCAACCCATTCAAATTCCCATACAAAACTCACTTCCATACAAAAATTATACACCCCTTTGATATTTACCATGGAAATTATCATAGAGCATTATTAGCTGTATTATAACATCGTTAGTACGGTGGGCAGTTATTTTAATTCAAAAATAGACAAAATGGGACACAATACTTCATGTTTACTTAGTGTATGAATGTATAATTAATAATGATATATGTGTGCGGTCATGAGAAAATGGTGTGTTAGGAGATTACACTCGGCTGGGTCCACGTAAGTGTTGAGAACGCCCTTTTCTACCGACCAACTACTTAATGTAATGCGCGTGCGTGCTACAATAAATTTTGTTTTGTTTTTCTTTTAATAAATCGTTACCCCGTAGGACCTTTTCCTGTGTTGGGACGCGTTTAATAACACCAATTTTCACATACAGAATCAAATACAAGACCTATTGCGCGGCAGTCGCACTTTACGAACGCAACATCAACGAGGCAATAATAATTAAATAAATCTTTAATAAAATATTTTGTTTTCATTTTGATTACAATGAAAATGTTAAGTAACGAATCATTTTCCTTATTACGCAAATTGTTTTACAACTTTCTACTATGACATTTGTTTAGATGTGAAGCCTGAAGCAGTACAAACGAATTACTTAACGAACAATTCTGTGAAAAAAGGGAAAAATTTTTGAAAGAACAACAAATTGTTTAATAAAGTGTAATCTTTTATAACAATACGTAACAGCCTCAAACCCTCTGGAAACCTAAACAAGGGACATATTCCAATTTATTAAACCAAAGAGTTTGAATATAATGGATGAATAAGAAAAACAAATGGAATCTCAATTAAATTACTTTACAATAAACTTTTTTAAAGAGGTAGGGCATAGCGAGATTTCTCGATCAAATGAAGTTGCCCAGTTGGGGAACCTTACAGAAGAACGCTGTGAAATGACAATCGTTGTGTTTCTGCGAGTGAGTTTAGATTCTCAAACCATAGATAAATAATTTAAGTTTCTCATAAGAATAGATACAGATATTAAAAACATAGTTTATTTTCATAAATTATAAATTATATTTATTTCTGTGAATAAATCTTCTGAAGACACTTTAACAAATCATGTACCTACATGATTATTTTAGGATCCAAATGGCATCGGCGTTTTCTAACGACCTCTGAAAAGAAATTCCGGAATAAACTCAGAGAATTAGTCTCTTTTAAGGTACACACTAAGGCTGTGGTAGCCCAGCGGTATGACCAGTGGACTCAGATGTCAAAGGTCACGAGTTCAAACCCAAGGCACACACCACTGACTTTTCGGAAGTTATGTGCGTATTTATCACATGCTCAAACGGTGAAGGAAAAGATCGTGAGGAAACCTGCATGTTTGAGTGATTTTTTCGATGGCATGTAATGTCTGCCAACCCGCAGTAGGCTAGCGTGGTGGACTATAGCCTTATCCCTCTCAAATGAGAGGAGACCCGTGTCCAGCAGTGGGACAATAATGGGTTGATGATGATGAAGGTACACACATCTTTGTTTATAATAGGTATGTGAGCCTGACGCATTTACAAGTATCATCATCAACCCATTTATTGTCTCCCATTTGTATTAGAAAGCAAAGGAGAGGAAACTTGGAGATTGGATTAGCTACTAGCCTAGTACATATGTATTAGCACACTTCACACACCTTCGAGAAAATCTATCGGTATGCAAGCTGTGTTCTCAGTTACCACATCACCAAGGTATCACAGCATCTTATAAAAGTATTATTAGATAATTGGGTTTGAATTCTAGAACTTTGACTTCAGTCCCACAGGCCATCACAGCTGACTGTAAGTATTTACAATACTATACACCATTACACACAATTTCGTTAACAACAACCAACTTGTAAACTCCGAAAGGCTAATAAACAATATTCACAATGCATTAAAAACAAGAAAACGCGCCAACAAACGCAATCGTTTATTCCAATACGTCACGGCTTCACGCCTGTGCCGAGAGGGTCCAAACAGCGGACAGAATCCTGAGTTATGTGCCACAGAGTGTGAGTACAATGGATGATCAATAACAATTTGAAAACGAGGACTGAAAGTGATTTGTTGTCACACTAAAATGTTAAGACTAGTGCACACTGGTTAATGGATAGATGGATCTATTTCAGGCTAGAATTAGATGTGCAACTTCACATGTGCCATTTTCAAATTGAGTTGGTTAGTTACATAGTCAACTGTATCGTTGGTTTGTCTCGTTGATTGAGTGGTCAAAAATGCGACTGCTTAGCAAAAGGTTGGAGGTTTGACCTACATAGAGTATTATTGGGTTTGTCTTTGAAATTTTCAGTAGCAGCTCCGAGATTGGATTCGTGCCCGGTTGATGGCAATAGGCTCGCCGCCTATTACATCGGACCTAAAATGTATGGCGAAATGGGGGTGCACATTGGTACACCTCTACCTATCCCTTCGGGGACAGCAGGCGCAATGGTATGTTTATATATTCACGTACCCTACTTTTATGTCGGTTTGGGTGTTAATAAAGTTTTTAAGTGGATTTCCGGCTTTGTAAAGAGGAAAGAAGTCGAGTTTAAAACAATGATGTTGAAATATATTGTAGGTTTTTTTCAAAAACAGTTGTCGCTTGTTAAATTTTAATTTAAAATAAAAAATAATTACTAAATAATGAGATAATATACGGAAGACGCAGTGTGGGCAGGCCCCCGGCAAGGTGGACTGACGACTTGGTAAAAGTCGCTGGAATCCACCGCCCGCATGGCGGCATATGACCGGTCGTCGTGGCGATCCTTGGGGGAGACCTATGTCCATGGACGTCTAACGGTTGAAATGATGAGATTATATATGATGGTCCTTCTCATCTAGCTTTAAACTGGTCAGTAAATAAATCGTAAATTTCGAATTCATATAAAGCTACAACAAATTTAACTTACAACATATTCTTATAAGGCTCAAAAAATAACAATCAATCGCACTACAAATATATAAGCGACACCAAATTGAATTTACTCCTAAACCTCATTCACGAGGTTCCAAAGGCAAATGCCCTCACAATACTTAAGCTTATAGATATTTACCTTACAGTCAATATTATTTATGCCCGCCATTAATTGCCGTCACATATATCAGACGCGACCAGTCAACGCACTTGACGTCAACTGGCGACCAAACCCGCCTGTGTGCACGCGGCTTTAGGAATTGAAAATTTAATTCTGCCTTATGAGCTATGATCCTGAAAAGTAAAGAAGTGTACACATCCGTTTTTCTTACAGAATTCGATGTCAAATTAAATGTCTGAAGCTATTACTTTGTCATGTGGTACAAGTATTTACAACAAAGCAAATAAAGTGGAGTTTTATTTTTATTTTTTGCAGAATGATAATTTAAGGACTTCTTAAGTATTACTGGGATACCTAAATCCTACTGATTAAGAAATATTATAAATGCTTCACTAAAAGATTTATACATAAGTTTATTATTAGGTTGAAAACCAACTACATCTTACACTATAAATTACATATAAAAAGTGAAGATATTTTTGACAAATTAAACACTATATACTAAACAATAAGAATAAAATATCACGTAAATAAAAAACCAACAAGGATTATACGCATTTTACATGTACAAAATCATACATCAGCCACAAAACATAAAACACCCAATAGACTCCGGACACACAAGCATAAACTCCCAACTATTTTTTACACCGACTTACATATTTCTTTCCCATTTTATTTCTCACGTCAATATGGACACTACCGAGGAGTATCACGGGCTATCTGCCGTACCTCAGTAAATCAGGATTAGCGCGCGTCCAAGCAGTCTCATTTGTGCGTTATTTATAAAGTAAATCCACGGCACCACGCTACGAGGTCAGTGCGTGCGGAAAAATGAATAACTTGGGGATTTTTACGATGTTCTCGCTCAATGCGGTTTTTGTTTTTGGAATTCGAATTATGTTTTATTGTGTTTGGAAGTATTTTAATGCGCTTCCTAAGCTGTAAACGTTTGTAAATAAGACGAATTCTGTAGAACGGATTGGAATAACTATTTTTGTTGTTTATGAAGGCAATTTATAACACCTCACTACGAAGTTAATGCGTGCAAAAAGTAATTCTAAACTTGATCCAAATGGGACTAATCTTGAGATCAACCTTTTTACATTTCAGGAGAATTCATATTATTACTGTTGACCATTGAAATAAAACTACTTTTTAGGGATTTCATCGCCATGGAAGCTGTAAAGGATCCGACGTAAATAAATAGTTTTTTCAATCTCTAACATTTGCGTAAGTCTAAAAATCAGTTATTGTTGACTATTTCCCTCATCGAAGCCAGCGTGTTAAGAAAATAGGTTGTTTTAACAGAGAACAGGCCCTAAGCGGGAATTAGTGGGACAAAAAAAAACATATGGCGTCAACATAATACGGGAACACTACAATTGTTTATTGTGTGTGCAAATTGCTGTACAAACTATTGTCAGGTGATCGTGTGTGGATAGCTCAAGTTACTAGCGACGAGCGATAAAGGTAGACGTCAAGTTAATTAGTCTCAAGTACCTACGGCTAATGTTTTTAAGAGCTACACTACTAATCAAAATAGTGTACATTCGAGTAGAATCATGTTTACATATTATGTTTGGCTTAAGGATATCTTACTACAAATGCTACGCCACCATTATCCATCGACAATTCAAAATATATCAATTTATTACATTTGTTTTTGAAAGGAAACAGTTTTAGTAGCAATGTACAGCAATAAAATCTGTAAAAACTGTTTCCTTGATATTATACTGTGAATGATTCCAACTCAGATTAAATTATATAAATATCATCATCCAGTGCTGGACGTGTCCCCCCCCCCCCCCGTCCTCCTAGGGAACGCCATAGACGAAGATCTTCGGATCTTCCCCAAGTCGTCGCTCTACATGGCCAGAGGTCATTAAAATAAACAATACCTACATTTCTAAGGCCTCATAAAATCGCTAACGCTTATCACTTTGTACCAATCACCGCAAGATGCCCTGAAGCACTACACATGGCAACTTAAAGCGGATAATACCTTTTTTCCACGAACAATACACACAAACATACAACGAAAGAGTTTTTCTAGTAATTGTGTGAAGCAATGTTAATTTTAATTATATTTTTAATGTCGTACGCAATTTTTATTTGTTGTGTTCTGTGTCAATAGGGATGAAGGCTTATTGTATAAATGACGAAAGACAATATCATAAATATTGTATAGTTATTTTTAATTGCTTTTTTGTAACATTTTCGTATATAAAATGGCAAAGATTACGAATTAAGAAAACATTACATACTTTTATTGTTATAAATACATATATACTAGCCAATTATTATATTATGTATATACTATATGTATACCTGCTAATATAATATATACCTACCAAAATTCCTCTGAATTGAGAAGAGACCTGTGTCCAGAAGTGAAACAGAAAATGATTTGTATATGACCGCGTTAAAAGGTTCCCGTAAAACGTAGTTTTATTTCAGTAAAAAAAAAGTACCAAACAAACTAACAGTCTATAATAACTACAGAAGTCTTCCATATTTCATGATCAAATAAAATTATGATCAAGCAAATTCTCTCATAGTCACTAAACATTCCATTCATGCAAAAATTTCTTTCATAAATCGAACAAAAGGTGATTTCTTGAAATATAGTGGCGGTCGAAATCCAAAATTTGGAATCCTTTGTACGGCTAATGTCCGACAATTGCCCATCGAGGCACGCTGTGCCCATATTTTGCGCATCTCTGCCCCCGTTTGGGCATAGCGGGTGCATCACTGGGCCGCATGAATCGTTACATTGTCAGGCGACAAGTAGTTTCGGAAAATATACCACCCCGTAACTGGCACTAATTTGCACAGGGAGGGATTTAAGTGACTTGTTTATGAATTCACTTTCTATCTCTATGTTAATAATCCTGGTAACTTCTTATTTAAGGGTAAATTATATGTTAAGTTTGAAAATATTTTATCATGGTTTATTTTAATAGTTTTATACGATGTTTTCGTGGTGAATACATTATGGTGAGTTTGAATGGACAATATTTTTGGTAAAAGTGAATCTACCGTTGACAAACACAAAGTTTTGACAAATTTTCCACGGAAATTAAAGGAAGGTTATGTGTGTTGCTCATCGCCATCGCGAACCCCATCCAAAAAGTAAGTTAGTGCTAAAAATTTTAGAAATATATATTTTTAGAAAAAGGTCTTTATCCAGTCTTTGATATTAGACTTAATATGATGTATCATTTCAATGTCGTACCTAAGTTGTTAATTTAGAAAATGACATATTCTGGATGAAATTTAAAATTTCCAGAATCCGGCACTGCATACCAAGGTGCAACCCGTTGCAAAAATATACAGAAATTGTCCAAAAATTCTAAACGTGATCAATTCATTGTGTGCGCACACCCGCCACAATGGGACACAATAGCCATCCTTAGCCACTCTTTATTTGCAACAATGCCACTTTTACAAACAATAAAAATCCATTCACCACCGAAACATCCTTTATTAATCCCAAAATTCAAACGAAAATCGACTTTTAAACTTCAATCATAAATTTTCAATTCACGTATCAGCTTCTACAGTTTTGGGACCTTTTCGTAATGCACTAAGTCCATCTCGTGTTTGCTATAGTTGTCATTGTTACCTACACCTATTGTGCGATTGTTCGTGCGTTATTGAATAGGATCAATGAGAAACATTTTAATATTACTGAATTATAAACGTCTTCCGTGAGTTGCGCAGGAGTGTATGGAGTCGCCCACGTTGCCTTAAATACTTCTGGGCTTAATTTTGTCATACCTTATTACTAAGCTCATCTAAATTCTACTTCTTCTTAGACTTAGAGTAGAGACTGTGTACTAGCAAACTTATTAAGTACGTTATACATAAATATATATATATACGCGTCGACTTGAAAACCTCCTCCGGTTTTTATTTCGTCAGTTGGAAATAGAACAGATTAATTTGATTAATTTCAATTAGGTATATATATTTTTTTATTCGTACAATCATACCTTCCCACCATCAAAATAATTCTAACTATCATCACAACTACTCTAGTCATGTCTCTATCCGCCCACGCAAACAATTTATTGCAATACGACACTGTCCCCACATGCATTCATACATCCTTCATACATCATCGACTCACACAAACACCCACCCCGCACGACACATCCGGACCCATACAAGTCATACAATATCTTTGCATCACCTTTATTCTATTTCACCACTTTGTTGTAATTTTAATTGTTATGCTCACTTCTACTTGCAAGCCGTAATAATCTTTAACCTACTTCCAATTAGAAGCTATATTTCTGTGTCAAATACATCGTTATAATCATCATCTGGTCAGTATTTCCACTGATTGCACAATTGAACCATCTTCGGCCGGAAGTTAAGTGGTTGAATCAAAGTTATTTGTATCCTAAATAAAGTATCAATAAAAGAAATACTTGTAACTTTTCGAAATTCTTTGTAACTATCGCAAACTCGTTGACAGATGTTTTATGATGCAAGGTGTCAAAGGCTTGTGTTAAGTCTGAGAAGTACAAAATGGGAGATCTAGAATGAAATGATTAACAATTTACTTTACGATTCTCATAGTAAAGAACATTTTTGCTAAAACAATACTACCTACACTTTAATTCAAGGCTCCTCTAGCTCAAGGTTAAAAATCGAAGTAGGTACATTCGTGTTACAGTTCACTCTCAGTAATATTTTCACAAAAATATTTGGCAAAATAAACTTTACAACCCCATGTTAAATATCGTGACCTTCCCAACTCCAACTTCAGTTGTTCTATTAAAATAAACAACTGAATTATTCAGTGTTCAAAACTTTAATTTTCTTCAAAACTTGACTATTCTTCAAAACTTTTATTTTCTTAAAAAATTAGTAACACAGTTTCTTTTAACAAAAAATTTGAAAGTGTGTATTTCTTGTAAACAGCTTATTTAGAAAAGGTAAATAAAATATGATGAAAACAATTTTTACTCTTAATAATGTTATATTAGCAAAAATTTAGGGGCGGCTGTTTGTAATTTTGATAACTGAATAATTTATGTCTCGATTTATTAAATATCCAATATCCATCCATCCATCCATCTTACAAAACTGTATGCACATAAAGATAATTCTTGGTACGTCAAATAGCAGTTCTGCAACACGGAGCTTTCAAGTAAAATACTTATTGATTTATAATAATATTTACGCAAATATTAGACATTGAAATAAAACTCCCCTTCACGAATTTTGGAGCATTCACGTACTCCAGCCTGCCCGTGACTGGAATGGTGAAAAACTTTTGGAATTGAATAGTATCTATGCATGTTCAATCTAGAAAAATCTTGAACTAAAAACACGTAGGTATAATATGTAACGTTCTGTCGTTTTTTAATTCTTGAATTGCAGCGGCCTTTCTTAGCAAGATAAACATTGAAACTGCTACCAAACTGTACTGTATTGAATTTAACAAGGAACCTAGTCTCTCAAAACCAAATTTATTTAAGCCTTCCTCTACATTGAAAGCGGCCTATTTGAAACACTAAGCATCAATAGGCCTTAAGAGGTTGGCCATCTGAAATTCATTCACAAATATTTACAAATGCAGCTTTAGCGTGTGACAATACGAGGAACCGTTTCACGATTCATTCATAAATTTAAATTCAGTTTCATTCATGTTTGTGCAGATACTAAGTGTTGCGTTCCTGTAATCCTGGTATTGTCTGGTCGATTGTAAGTTCATTCATTGGAACTCGTATTTGGACCAGACTGCTTATCTTCGAGATCTAATATGTATAAACAAACATCTACTTCTGGGTACGCTTGCTTTCTTACGACTGTAAAAGTGAATGAACATTGTCCTTTTAGCCTCTTTAGTCGTTATCTTTATTAGGTAGTTATTCCCACTTGTTAGATCCATTTTTTGTAAAGTCTATCTGGTGTCTATCAGGACCAAATGCTCTGTTAGTTTTCTGTCTTACACATACGCGAATAGTTAGTCGTGGAAATAAATTTACTTTTTATGAATTTTATTGCGGTAACTATATTAATATTATTTAATTCGAAAGTTTCGGGTCTTTTGGTCGTGGATATACTGTCTGTCTAATTTTTGCCATAACATCAATATATTTAGTAAATTCATTTCAATGGTGTGCATGTTATTATATCTACTGAATAAATTTGAATTGATTTTTAATTATATATTATCTACTTCTAAATACTTTATAATAACAACAGAAGTTCGATGAAGAAGATCAATGAAACTGTAAATCTACAACTCATTCATTTAATTCTTTCATTCATTTATTCCAAATTCTTTTTGAAGTAACACCTTTCGTGGAACATCCCTCTATTGAAGCACTTACCATTCGGTGGCAATTGAACACAGAATACCATCGGCTTCTCTTCGTTTGTCTGCAGCATCAGACACAGCGGCTCCAAGCTTATCCCCATTGTTATCTGAAGTTTCATTAACATCCTCGGGGATATATTTTTTATCAGAAATCTTTATCTGTGTACGTTCAAGTGTAAACTTTGTATTGTATCGTTAAAGTCGGATTAAGGAAGTCCGTTTGGGTTAGTTTTTTTTTAGTTTCGCTTTGATCTACCGATACTTTTAGATATGGGAAGCTTCTTCATTCACAAATCGGTATCATCATAAATATTATAATCGATATAAATCAATTTATTTAGTCTAGGTAAACTAGCCTATAGAAATCTAACGTTCAATTGGTCGAATCGATTTAATCGAATCAAGATATAATGATATAAGGATATTCATGAACGCTCTAATTGTCATAAGCTGAAGTCATTCCTGAAATTTTTGGTTTGATTAGATAATTACGTAGAAAAATTACCCAAGAGGGCTAGACTAGAGGGATCGAATTAGCAGAACAACTTAAGGAATAAGAGGAAATATTTCTGGTATAATTCTCATATTTGAACATGAGCTAAGTCATCAATTAAATTGGATGCTTCAAATTCATGCGAAATATTGATCCATAGTTTTTTTCACCACAATTTAATGAGTATTCTATGAACTACAAAGGTACAATAGAAGCCAATAAAACCCTTATCAACGACGGAAGCTTATACGCATCCAATATAAACTACCATTTATGTGACGTCATTCAGAATTACCCACGCGTGATCATCTAGTTCAGTGACAAAATTAATTGGTTAAAGCCACAATAAAGTGCATAACACACGATAGGAGGACAATGTCGGGTACCTAAACCCGGATTAGTTGATACCCGCTGTGATCAATTTTTCGCTTGTGAGAACATAGCTTTGGAACAATAGCATTGATATAGCTCTTATTGGGATTAGTACTATTTTTTTTTCTAATTGGTGTTATTAATATTCCAATAAGTATTTATACGACTACGAGACTGGCTTAGAAGCTTAGTTATCAGTTTCAGAATCACAAGTTGCGGGTTCAGTTGCCGTTATTGTTAAATATTCGTACTACCCAAATAGACGGTAGTTTTTCTGTGTCTAGGCTTGGGATGGCAGACTTAATTTCGCACATAACATTAAAAAGTCAGCGGTGCGTACCTTGGAATTAAACTCGAGACTACGCATTCACATTCCACCAATCACACCAATAGATATACATATTAAGCCATTTATTAGTTTACTATAGCAACATTCATATATATATTTTATATATAATCCTTAGCCAGCTTAATTAAATATTACCTTAACTTAGATTTATATATTCATGATTTTTAAACATTACTCGACCTTACACCGTCCTGTATCGTAGGTGTGTTTACAAACACAAATTTCACATAAACACATCCAGACCCGCAACAAAATCGAACTAATATTTGCTTCGTACGAGGTCCGATCGCGCGACCTGTGGCGCAAAAGCCGATCGCTAGCCACTATGCCCATCGAGTAGTAAAAAAGGAAGGTATGTTATGTTACGTCTATATTTAAAGATAAGAGAATACAATTATTCCAATAAAAATAATTTACATGTTACAGTGTTGTTAAATACCAAATTTATTATCTACAAATTTTACGCATTTTTGTCAAATATCTTACTCCACAAACCGTGTATAAAAGGGGTATTTTTTTCTGCAGAAACCACACAGTCCTGTGCCATTGAGATATAATGTCGGCGTTGTTAATTCTGTTGTGTGCTTGTAGCGCGGCTCTAGCCCAGGAATATTATGCGCTCGAGGAAGCCGAGATGCACTTCGAGCGCTTTATAGAGCAATTCAACAGAAGCTACGCCGACGAAACAGAGAAGGCGATGAAGTTCGAAATATTCAAAATTAACCTGGAAGAAATCAACCGCATGAATAGGGAGAGTAAACACGCTGTCTTTGGTATGACCATTAATTATTTTATTACCGTTTTTTGCATTAATAAGATGGACTTTACCAACCCGCACTGGCCCTTTAATGCTTCTTAACTTGAGAGAAAACCTATGTCCAACTATGGGACACTTAGCCAGTAAAAGAGGATTTGGCTATGGGATGGGCGTCTTGTCGAGAATATCTTCAACTATTTAGTATGATGATTAATTTTCGTGCATCTGCATTGCAACGCACTTACGTTAAGAACTAATTTAGTAACGATACACATTGTTTGATGAATGATTCATATAATCGAATGCTATCGAATCATCATCACCACTAAAGCAGACTTGTTCCGAGACACATCAACACATTGCAAACAAATTGATACAACATTACCTTGTTTGAATTCTGAATTAAAGTGTCGGTTCTCTCCACGCTTCATGGTGATAGTAGTTATACAGATTCCTAGTTATGCGACAACATTATTTTCCTTATAATGTCCACGGAAAGACAAAAGTTCATATCTTTTGTCCTTCTGTGGACACTGAAGAAAAACTCATTTATATCATCATATGAATGTTAACTGCCATTAACTTTTTTCCAGGCATAACGCAGTTTATGGATATGACTGAAGAGGAGTTCATCAATACACACACCGGTTTCAGATCTTCTGACAATTTAACTGATTACGGTTGCACTGCAATGGACGATAACGATATCCCTAATGCGAATGCGCCTGAATCCTTTGATTGGCGCGAACATAATATCATCGGTCCAGTTAAAAATCAGCTAGGGTGCGGCTCGTGCTTTGCGTTCAGTTCCATCGGTAACTATTTTATATCTACTACTAGCTGACCTGACAAATGTCGTTCTGCTATATAAAAATACTAAAATCGGGGGGTAGAAAGCTGAAAAATATTTTACGACATATCTATATAAAAAAAATATTGAGGTCGGTTGAGCCATTTTAAAGGAGTGCGGTCACAAATACGATGACCTGAAAAAAGTAATACCTCATTACGAGAAGATATGTTTACTTGCGCCAAAATTTCACTGCTAGCTTTAATTACCTTCATAATGAATGTCAGTAACTTTATCATGTATATTTAAAAGATAATTTTATTTCTATAATAGTATATTTTGAAGACGATATTTAAAGTCACAAATAAGATTTATTTCAGTTCTAAATGGCGTCAGCATTTTTTTACTCTGACAATTGTGGTATCCTTTAAGGTGCAAATAGTTATTCTGGTCTTAAAATGTTGGTCAACGTCTGAAATGGCCTTTTTTGTTTGTGTATTTTAAGATCCTTTGGTGGCACATGAGCTAGGTTGATGATTATGATAATGATTTTTATTGTAATTTTTTTTTGCAGGAAATCTCGAGAGTCAATACGCAATAAAACACAAAAAAATGATATCCCTATCCGAACAACAGATTGTGGACTGTGATACCCTCAGTAATGGATGTCAGGGCGGCACTATGGCTGGAGCATTTACGTAAATACCATCAGTTATACTCTTTCGCTAATTTACACTGCCTAATCGACCTAGTGATGGTGAACACGGCTGCTGAGCGTTCAGCTTCTAGATCAATTCCCAAGTCATACCGCTATGTTCGCCACACTGCAAAGAGAAGATGAAAGGCTCAACAGTATCCCAGGAGACGTGCTCTTGAATATAGCACAAGAAACAAGTTGCCCCCAAATTGTGCACAACGTATTCAACCGCTTTCAACAGAGTGTCATGGCGCAGTTTGGGAGAGGCCTATGTCCAGCAGTGGACTGTAGTAGGCTGAGCAGAGCCCATTCACAGGTTTAACCTCAATAAAGCATTTTTAGGTTTTTCTTGTGGTAGGACGCCGAAGCTTGGATTTAATCTCCATGTTTCGTGGTCTACAACTATAACTTTTAGGAATTTATGTTTTTTAAATATCCTCAAGGTGCAATGACCATGAAATCTGCAGACAGATTCTCATGAAATAAACTTTATATAAATATACTATTCGTCCATATTCTCGAAAAGTAAGTACCCAAGCACCCAGTTGAAAAATGGTTCCCGAACTCTTCAGCTTCTTGCTAACTGATGATCATGATGATGAAGCACCTTATACTGCCATTTTATATGTAAATATTAGGTACACCCATGGAAAACCCATAGGAGTCGATGTGGGATTGATACTCACTATAAACAAGCGACGTATGAGAATATGTCTCCTGAATCAGGGACACAGAATCAGGAGTCATATCATCTGCTTATATGTACTTACGCATAAAGGAGAAGAAAGTTTATTTTCAATACCACACTTCATATCCACCTGTTGAATTCTCTTATCCAACCATTAAACATTTGTTAACAGGTCGCTCATAAGGCTCGGTGGTGTTGACTCCGAAAGTGCATACCCTTATACTGGCAGAGAGAATCCTAGATGTCGTTATAATCCAGCCAAAGCATTGGCGAAGGTTGTCAGCTGCAATTCCTACACTCTGACTAGCCAAGAGTCATTAAAACAATTGCTCTACAGTAATGGACCTATCTCCATCGGTAATACCTTGTTACTGTTAATAGGAATGAAGATTTTGAATGCTTGTAAAAAGTCGTCACCACCCGTGACCGGATCTCATAGGACAGGACCTCACTTGTTGACAAAACCTGATCGATCTGTAAGTGCCTCTTTGATCAGTGGTTCAGCGACTGTTGATCATAAGGTCATTGAGTAATTCCCAGGGCCGTTTTGGGTTTTTATATGAAATGCTCTTGAAATTCTTCGAGGTAAATTTCGCGCCGGATCTAAGCATATGCGAATTGCAGGTTACCAGGTGTAATGGTTTGTTATATGTTATAAAATCGTTGTGTGAAAATGCCTCTTAACTAGGTGTTACTAATCAGTCTATCAATTTAGGCTGCAGGTCAAAGTCAAAGTCAAAATATCATTTAATCAAAGTAGGTCAAATTTGATTAGCTCTTTTTGAACGTCGAAATTAAAGACAGCTCCGAAAAACGCCCGCCCTTCACCGCTTCCTAGCATTTTTGCTGGGAAGAAGAAGCGGCGGAACATATTCTCTAGCAACACATTTCTGCAAGTTGCACCGCTCTAACTGCATGAAAAAATTGAAAATTAATTTAATAATTACAAAATACAGCCTATGCGTGCATATTATGAATCTACAAAAAATTAATGAACAATAACTATCATTATGTACCATTTACTCAATTTCTACATCGTATGCATTAATTGAGTGGAGACGAGTTCTTGAGTGAAGACCGCGTCTCGGCAAACGTAGTGTAGGACGGCCGCCGGCTAGGTGGAACGACGACTTGCGCAAGGCAGCTGGCAGTGACTGGAGGAAAAGAGCCGAAGACCGAGCTCTGTGGCGTTCACTGGGTGAGGCCTACGTCCAGCAGTGGACGAATATAGGCTGATGATGATGATGCATGCTTTAAAAATATAGGCGAGTTTTTAAATATGTTTTTATTTATTCTTATAGCCGTAAAAGCTGCCGGCTTCAAAGGATATTATGGAGGAGTTTTACATGATGACGCTTGCGATGTAGGTGGAGTGAATCATGCCGTACTACTTGTAGGATATGGCACAGGTATGATTTAAATAAAGAAATATTTTTTTGGACATTATGTCACAGCGCTATCTACCTAGTTCCGAAATAAGAGGCTTGTGTTACGGATACATACATACATAGACACATTCATGACTCGGATACAAATGTTGAGCTCATCACACAAACATTTGTCCCTAACGCGATTCGAACCCGGGACCCATAGCACAACAAGCAGCGTTAACTACCGCTGAGCTAAACGGGGTGTCTACAAAATTATTCCCAAATTTAAAGCTGCAATGACATAGCGCCATCTAGTTCCGAGGTAAGCAACGAGGCTCGTGTTACGGATACTAGATAGTTGATACACTATATTAGAGATATTGTTTTTAAAAATATTTACATATCATACATAGAAACATCCATGACTAAGTTCAAGGGTTCATGTTCATCCCACAAATATTTGCCCCTACTGGAATTTGAAACTAGGACCATTACCCCAAAAGGCGGTCTTTAATACTATTGCCCTATTCGGGTCGCCAAGGATATGCTTATATAGTTTAAAAACCACCGCATTATCACGAGCTATCTACTATATTATAGCCAGCACATCGCCTTCTGTAGCAGAGTGGTGACAAGTTCAATAAAATGCACCTAAAAACTAAGAAAGCATCATGTCAGTCACTCCATGAGCATACAAGTGTTGTGAAGACACTAAAAGTCATAAAAAATTTCGACATCACATGTTCCTATAGTTAAACACGACAAATACCTGAAAAAACACAAGTAACGAACTACCGTGGCGGAAAGCCTTAATATGGAAACATCTGAATGGGCCCCGTTCTCACGTTGACAGAAGGATATTAGAGTTTCTCCAGTGGCTCCACCTGACACAACATATGATGCAGTTGACGATATGGCGCACATTTTAGCAAAGTCTACTATACCTGTAGACCTCTGCTGGCTGAGACAGACACTGAGAAAGAGGCTACTACAGAAAATGCAGTAAACATGACATAATACCGAGCCAATACAGAATAATATTTGGTACAGACTATTCTCTCTCGTCTGAGAACTGCCTCGTTGATCTAGTAAATACGTGGAGCCAGCAGAGTATAATCTTTGGTACAGACTATTTCTATCTCGTCGGAGAACTGCCTCGTTGGTCTAGTAAATATGTGGAGCCAGCACAGTATAATATTTGGTACAGACTATTCTCTCTCGTCTGAGAACTGCCTCGTTGGTGTAGTAAATATGTGACAGCAAGAGGTTTTGATTCCGATTCCCAGGTCAAGCTGTGTTATTGGGTTTTTCGATGAAATTCTCAGTACCTAGCAGTTCGGAGTTAGGATTAGTTGATAGCATTGCTCGCCCCTGTATTACATGAGACCTAAATCAAACCAGCAAAATGTAGGTATACATTAGTACACTTCTGCCTAACCCTTCGGGGACCTCTCCTGCTTCTATAATGTTACCTTTCCGTTGTCTATTGATACATATAGAGAAAAAGAGTCATGAATACTTCTCAAAACCTTTTCTAAATTCAGTAATGTATATTCTAAATATTTCTTTAATTAAAACTTTTAGAGAATGACACTCCTTATTGGATCATCAAGAATTCCTGGGGCACAATTTTTGGTGAAAATGGTTACATAAGGGTGCAACGTGGAGAAAATGCGAGATCGTGTGGATTAATGAACAGTGCTATGGCATCAGCGGTTATCCAATAAAATAATATTTCAACTTGCATTTGTACCGTGTTCCAAATCAAGACTCTTGTGACCGTAGGCTTAGAACATAATTTCTTACTGCAGTTATTTCAATTTTAGGATTTCTCGTTATTGAAAATTAATATTAAACAAACTAGAAACGCTTCGCTTTCTCTAAAAGACAGGAGACTTAATTTTTGTATAAATTGGATATTCGATTTTTGACTCCATACTGTATTCTTTGTATTATTTATATAATCTATTACTTTGGCTTTTTATTTTAGTTTGGGTAAAGATAATAAACATTCTTCAGCAATACTTATACGATTTTAAATGACCCTTATTTCAGAATCAATTTCATATAGTGAATCAATATTTACTTACATATTTACTTCAATATTACCAACATTAAATGTAAAACTGTTTTTTAGAGGGTGGCATTCCTTATTGGATCATCAAGAATTCCTGGGGCACAGTTTTTGGTGAAAATGGTTACATAAGGGTGCAACGTGGAGAAAATGCAAGATCATGTGGATTATTGAACAATTATATGGCGACAGCAGTTGTCCAATAAAATAATGCTGGCTAGCGTTTCAAGGTGCATCTGTACTCTGTTCCAATTACAGTCTTACAGTCTCTCATGACGTAGGTTTAGAACATAATATCCTACGGTAGCTATTTTAATTTTATGATTTCTTGCTATCGAAAATGATTTAACAAACTAGCAGCACTTTCTCTAAACAAACTTTACTATCACAGGAGACTTCATATTTGGAATAAAGTATGCATTAATTAAATTGGATATTCGATAATTGACTCCGCACTGTATTCTTTTCATGATTTATGTAATCTTTAACTTAAACTTTTGATTTGGGTGCTGGTTATAAATATACTTCAGCAATACTAATATGGTTTTTAATTACCTTTATTTCATTATCATTTCACAGAATGAATCAATACTTATTTATATGAGTACTAGCTGGTTCCCGCGACTTCGTCCGCGTGCAATATAACACAAAAAATAAAAGTTGCATATTAACTTTGCAGCCCCGTTTTACCTCCTTAGGTGAATTTACAAAAATCCTTTCTTAGCGGATGCCTACGTCATAACATCTACCTGCATGCCAAATTTCAGCCCGATCCGTTTAGTGGTTTGGGCTGTGCGTTGATAGATCTCTATGTCAATCAGTCAGTCAGTCATATTTAGATGAACATACCTATATCACAAAGTATCTATTAGTTAATACTAGATACATATAGAATGGCCACTTCCTAACGTCAGATTCCCCAAAGCCCCCACATTAAGTTGTGTTGAACATACGATACCTCAGTTATCTCAAACATACATACACAAATTGCATGATAAATCTGACATTAACAACATTTTACGTATATACGTACGTATTACAGGCATCAGTATTAAACATTTTATACGGACTGTCCAGGGTTTACTAAAGGTTAAGCATTCAAGAGCTGTGGTAGCTTAGTGGTGTGACCAGTGGACTGAGACGTCAAAGGTCTTGAGTTCGAACCCGAGGCACGTACCACTGACTTTTCGGAAGTTATGTGCATATTGATCACAAGCTCAAACGGTGAAGGAAAATATCGTGAGGAAACCTGCATGCTTGAGAGATTTGTCTCGATGGCTTGTGAAGTCTGCCAACCCGCATGAAGCATTCACGGTAAACATTTGTTGATAAACAACGCCGAATTAACTTGTTTCTCTGTCGTTGTCAACATGTTGATGTTGTACATTGACAAACTGTCGCCCAATGAGCGTAAACATTTGATGCGGTTTTCAATAACGATTCTTTAATTTTTACATTTAATTTGCAACCCAAATGAACGAAGACACAAAATCTAATATAATTTTCGATATCAAACGCATTAAATCGTGCCAGTATAATAGCAACACAAAGTTTAATTTAACTCACAATACATTTTCAAGTAACAAACGCCATTATTGGCTAAACATCGGCCAAAGAACTTGGTGCTCTGTCAAATTCATTTGATATTTCCATTAAATTTCAATTTCGAGACTCATCTTGGTTGACAATAGAATATTTTACAATGGTTTCAAAGCGTTTGCTACTGTTGCACATATACTATTTATCTCCAATGTAATGAGAATAAATGTACTTAGAAAGAGCAAATTTTCACGTCGCGCCGTGGCGTGTATGGAGTAAATCTTAAATTCTGAGGATTGTATTGTTGGTGCTTCATTGATGGTTTTTTTAACCACTCCGCCCCACTAGCCATTGTGGCCAGCGATGGCGGTGGATACAAATTCCCTCACATATTTAGGGTTCCTTAGCTTAGTTTAGTATTGGAGGGAAGGAAAGTAGATATCTAAATTTTCTTATGTTCAAAGAATAGTTTTCAACATACATACGTATATTGTAAGTGTAAATACCTAGTCAGTGAATTGCAACTGTTGAAACAAGGAATCATGATTTTATTTTATACGTTGATTTTTATAAGTGTTACAGAATATTATTTTCGATTCATAATAAGACACAAAATACTTAATAAATAAACTATGGATACAATAATTGTATATTTAAATATAACGGTTAAAATCTAGAATATATTTCAGAAATGAAAGTATGCGGAACCGTCCTCATTCTTAACCCATACCGCCGTTTCGTAACAATGGTCCCTATTGTTACATTTGTATTTTAATACACACGACAAAATCGGTATAGATAAATAATGTTTAGTTTTTTTCTGTCCATTTGTTAGCGTGAATGGTCGGTTCCATCCAGTCTGGCCACACCGCCATATTGACGTTCATTCATCATCACCGTAGAATATATTCATCATATTATGTACTACAAAAGTCCTTTGTAGCTATTTTATCGAGGCCATACGTATTGTGGGTATTTTTGGAAACTTGAGTAGAGTAGCCTTCACTCATTCATTAGTTTTGTGGTCAAATTGCGATTTTTAAACGTCAGATCCTGGATTTGAAGGTTAAGCAATACTTATTAGAGTTTTCTCTCCCGTATTACATGCTAGTGAGCTGTACCTGCCTAGTTTAAGACGACCCAATTAGTCCAGCAGTAGTTAACACTGCCTTCTGTGCAATGGGTGCTGAGCTCGAATCCCGGTACGGACAAATGTTTGTGTGATGAGCATAAACATTTGTATCCGCGTCATGGATGTGTCTATGTATAATATGTGTGTTTACAAAAAAAGTATATAAAATATGTAGTAATTCAACCATCTAGTATCCGTGACACAAGTCTCCTTGCTTAGTTCAGAACTAGATTGCGTTTGTGTCATAATGTCCAGAAAAAGTTCTGCAGTGGGGACCGAGAATCAGCAAACGTAGTGTAGGATGCCCCTCGGCTAGATGGAAACAACCTAAAAATGGTAGCACGGAAAGATGGGATGAGGGCGGCGAAGGACAAAGTGCTATGGCAGTTTGGTAGAGGGCTATGTCCAGCAGTGACCTGCTAAAGGATGAGTTGATAGATAAAAATAAAACGACACTAAAATAAAAGCGTGATGACGGCCATTATGCAGGTTTGCTAGAAACACACACCTTCAAATTTCAAAATTTGTTTGTTACGAAAAAAAAATTACAATAAGCACGGTGTGATTTCGACAAAAGAACGGTTTGAAATACAAAAGCACCATATGAACCTCCCAGTTCATAACTATATTATCATACGAATCCGGTACCGCCCACTCTACGAATTTGTAATGTTACCCGTACATTGCTCACAATGTGTTACACCTTACGTTTTTTGACAATGTAAAACGATATTGTAATCTGTATTGTCAATGTCACGTATGACGTCGTAGTGTCAGGTGAGGTGACTTAATGGTGGGGTATTTTTTTGTCTGCAATTGATATCTAAGTATGATATTTAAAAAATGCCCGGTACATTTTTGAGGTTATCTTGGACCGATTTTCATCAAATATAGGTAAGAACACCGCGGCCAACTCACCTTTCATACAAAAAAAAATGAAAATAAAAATCGGCTCATCCGTTCGGGAGCTACGATGCAATAGACACACACACACACACACACACACACACACACACACACACACACGACAAACTAACACCCCGTCGTTTTTGCAACGAGGTTTAAATGTACAAGTCATGAAAGAATAGAGCTACATCTTAGACGTTATCGCTAGTAACTATAAGGGAGATTGTGGTACACAGAACGAATTAATCTAAAAATGTTTGCTAGTTATGATAACATTTGTAGGTATCTGCTACTTTCCACCATCGAAGAAAGCTGAAGGTAAGGTTGTATTTTGTCGTCTGTGGCTATAATGTCACTAGGTATAGTTATGTATAATCGGTCTATTGTTATAGTGCCGATGTTTAAGCTGTGTAAGCTGCAGGATTTGCTTAAAAGCGAGTTCTTTTATTGTATCCGTGCTTTAAGTATACTGTAGGTAAATGCTATGGTTGTAATATCAGCGGTGTATTTTCTTTCCGAAAGGTTCCTCCTTGTTACGCTTAGTCTAAGATCGACCTGTTACAAGTTCTCGTGGCAATATGCCAGTTGTTTCTACGCAACGCTTGTGCCTTTGGTTGTAGGATTTGATTTAAGACCTTACATAGAAGTAGGTAATGGGAGTCCTATACCCATTATTAAACTTCTCGAGTATCACATACCTGACATGGTCGGTGGAGTAAAGATGGCCTAAGCCCTACTGGATATGCCTCTATTCCTGAGAGAAAACCAAGTTTCAAGACAGTTATATTTCCTATTCTGCAGTTAAATATTTAGGTAAATGTACGACCCCAATTTCATTGGTGGGAATATTGAATCTTTGTATCTTTATGAGTTACGTTATTCAATACTACAATTTGGCATAACAATAATCTTTTGTTGCGATCACTAAGCAAACTTTGACTTCTAATAATACGGACAGAGAAATCAAGTTTATTAAGAAAACAACATTACTTAAAAGGGTGCTTATCATATTTATCAATGTCTGGTCACCCCCTTAAAGATAGGCGTCGGACCGTGTCAGATCCTAACCAAACTGCCCGCGGCAAAGATTAGGAAACTAGTTATACCTTCTATCCCTTTCGTAATCCTCGAAAAAGAGAGGGACAGGGGTGCGTTGTGGCGGGGTTCGAGCAGGTTTCGAAAAAATCCGATGTTACTTGCTTAGCAGGTTACAGGAACGTGGGTGCCATTGTGCATTTAGTATCTGATTGTTGTGGACTTAAGGAATTGAGGGTCGCCCTGAATGGTGACGGACATTAGGAAGCGGCATGTGAATGTGACAGAAAATGTACGGTGTGTATGTATGGATGACTTTCTGACCTTCGTAAGCATCCAAATTGCTGGTATTATAGGAACGATATTTTGTTATCTGTTGACCACACTATTTTTTACCGACTTCAAAAAGGAGGAGATTCTCAATTCGTCGGTATTTTTTACATATTTTCTTATACACAAACACTGAAACCCGAAACAAGTATCTTCAAGCTGTACAATAATGTGTACTGCGCGGGGATAGCATTCGCTACCCGTAGCGCAGAAACTGTATCTTTAGCCACTATGCCAATCATAGAAACGATATTTGTAAATTAGAATGCAACATATAATATTATTTCGGTTTCCGTGATATTGTATAAGTAACTACGTTTTAGTAGGTAACAAATTATCTGTATGTATTATATGTATTTAAATCTATGGCATGTGTGTTGCCATTAACCGAACAGAAATCGAACTTCGAGCTTCGAGCTACTACTAGGCAACCATACTATGCATGAATTAGGAAAGCGTAAGCCTAATTACAATATAAAAAAAAACGAAAAAATTTATATTGAGCAACTCGCTATCATTACACTTACAAATGCAATACCTATACTTATTAATATTCTAATTACTCAATTAACTTACCGTAAGTGCTCATTGAGTAACTATGCTTTGAAGTTTACACCTTTACAATCGGTCCACTGCTTTCAAAGAGGCTGGACACCAAATCTCAAGTGGCTTTCATAAAAGGAGGGGAGTCCAAATACCCTATGGATTTTCCACACAGATCAAAGCTTATGTGGAAAGCCACTTGGCTTTAAACGCCACTCATACAGCTTTGATTTGGTGAATAGAGCCTATTATAACCAATGTATGTGTTATTTCAGTGTTTTGTCGACTGTGAAAATAAAAAGGACGAATCTTGGAAAATGCTTTGAATTAGGCTGGCTTGGATTTTCAAATCGTTTGTAACCATTTAATGTTTAATAGGTAAGTACATAATATTTGATGTCAATAAAAGAAACGTAATAATTAAAGAAGGAATTCACAAAAAGTAGGAGGTTCTCAAATATAGCGTATTTTTTTGAATTTATTTATTTACACTATACAACTATCATCACAGGACTATCCTAACACAATAGTGTAGCAATCTTATTGTTTATTGAATTCATTACTGTATTTTTTTTGTGTCTGTAATGCGATATATTCACTTACCTATGAAATAATTGCGAAACAAACTGTCATGAGAATAAGAAAACATAACATAGATCTTTTGTTATCGTTTTATTTTAAAAAAGCCATAAGCTAATGAATACTTTTATTACGTGTTTCTTCTTTAATAGAAGAACCTACACTCAACTGAAAATAAACTCATACACCGCCAACAATAAAGTTTTACAACGTATTTATCATCAAAAGAATCAAATGAATTATAACAAGGTATTTAGGGACATGGTATATCAGAAAAACTTTTTGCGTACAACCTAAAATAATCTTACCTTTCACTTCGATAAGAATATATTTTCTCTATATTTTTATATATCTTTGAAAGCTTTCAATGTTAGATAATATAATACCAATAGAAAATACAAAAACATTGAGGTATATATCATAATAAATGAAATAATGAAGCGAGTATTAGCTCCATAGGTTGTGGAGCAGCACTACAATTTGAAAAATAATTTAATTATTCTTATCACTCTGTCCATAATTACTGAAACATTTTTGCAAAAATGATTAAAATTTTGGTTTCATCGTTAAGCTAAAATCGATGGCATTTTTACCTATTTTTTATGTCATAAGAGTGACAATCCAGCATACGGCCCGCCTCATAGCAAGTGGTTACTGTAACCTATAACCTTTTGTAACACCTTTATTTTATTTATTAACATATTTATGTGTTATATCTACAAAATATGAAAAAAATATTTAAGTACCTATTTTCCTAACCTAGATGCCACTAGTACGAGGCAACAATATCTCAACTAATGAACGAAAATAAACACGTTTCTATAATACGATGCTATCAAAGGCAAACAGTGACATATGGCGCGTGACGTCACGGCCGCCATTTAATTTGTAATTTGATTTGATTACGATTGTGTTACATTAGGATGTCACAATTGTAACTTTCGATGTTACTTTTTAATGACAGTTACTGTCACGCATGCTTCGCGAGGCTACTGAACCCTTTCGAGTTACGCTAGGATTTTTACGGTCTAGATATTGATGGGAGAGATCAGAGAGTGTCTGTGATTTACTGATTTCTACTAGATTTTAAAATAAATTTACCTTTAACGGATTTTATATCGAATTTCGATATTATTTAATCCCGACGCGGTGACATTTCGCATCCTTTACAGCAATCACGGGAAAACAAGGAATATCCGGGGTGTTTTTTTATATGGACTTCGATGACAAAGTAATACATCTTTTGGTCGCCAATCTTTCAAAGGCTACAATCATCATCAACCCATTTACTATCCCAAATGCTAGCACGGGTCTCCTCTTATTTGAAAAAGATTAGACTGTAGTTCACCACGCAAATCTAGTGCAGGTTGGCAGACTTCACAGGCAACCAAGTTCCTCACGATTTTTTCCTTTGCCGTTTAAACATAATACCTACTTCAATCAGTGTTTTGTACCTAATACAAAAATAATGTGAAATTAAAAAAAACACACAAGAACAGCGACCCACGTGAACTAAATGTTTTGAAGTATACATTTATTTCACGTGGTATATATTTCATTCTGAACTTTTATAACATAACAAACCAATTAATAATATCATAGATGTGTAACCCAAAAAAATATTCCAGAATTTGAAATCCGAATGGTGGTGCCATTCTGTCTGCCATGCCAGACGTTACGGCACCTACCTGGCATCCGATCCCTGATCCTGTCTCTTTCACACCCGCAAGTGTATCTTATGAGTGAGCGAAACAACAATACATCATTCCTTTCATTTGAATGAAAAGGTGAAAAAAACATGGCGCGAGTACAATTTTGTTTGTTCTAGCCGCCCGAACTGACCCACGTCATTATAAAGTGTTATCTCAGATGAATATATTTTTAATGCTGGCTTTTTCTTTTTTTAATGTGTGAGGAATGATATTTCTGAATATATCGAGTGTAGTAAAAGTATTATTTTTGGATAATTCTGATTGTGTTTTATTAATTTACCAGATTTGATTCAGGTATACCTACTTATTTTATGGTTGACGATTCTCGCTCGAATTGAGTAATTATCAAAAAACTGCAAATTCAATATGGTTTCCTATTTTGTATTATAGCATCTACTAGTTTTGATATTCTTGAATTCATACTGTAGGTAATACGTGAATAACGTGACTAGGTTGACTACCTATACTGAAAGAAACCGCCAAGCGTTAATATTATAAAATATTTCAGCAAATCGGTATAACGAATAACCTTTTCTCTTCGAAAAATTACTGAACACTTTTATAATCAACTATTCTATAATATTTCACGGTCAATTTCAAAGACAAACGCAAAACATTTCCCAAATCATCTGCCGATCTTACGTGTACTATGGCCACCAGCGCCTGCGCATCGCAAAGTGATCGAACTCCGTTTTATTAAAGGTTTTATTAATGTACAAGGATGGTCGGAGGCATTTTTATATCCCTACCTTGCTCCCGAACGACCTGGCGTGACGTGGGAACTATAAGCGGTGACTTTTCATTTTTTAGTGTGTTATGTGGATATGTCGCGTTTTTAAATATAGGTTTTTGTTGTAGGTCCACATTTCGTCTTTTGTAAGTCCCATAGAATAGAAAAATACAAGAGTCAGTTATTTTCTGTGATTTTGGACTAAGAATTTGGAATTAAGGAAATAATATTCTTTCCTAAGAGTTCTTACATACGACAGTTTTCATGTCAGTATGCAGATGTTAAAATTTTGACGTTGGAGTTTTAAAGTGAAGAGTTTGATGACTATAATTTATGATCATAAATAGACTCGTTCATTATTATTTCAATCTCATTCTGAATGAAGGCTCTCATTAGTATTATTATACACAATTATGGTGTCAGAAATCACAACTAATTTAGAATATTTAATTCACAAGTACAGTTAGATATTATATCTTTTAAATAGAAATCTCAAAATATATTATCTAACAATAACTTACAACAACGTCGTCGAGCCAAACTCCATCTAATTCTAACGACACAATGACCTAGCGAAAAGTCCCCTAATGATTTATCTAGGCGAACCGGACAGAACCGGACACAGGGCCTCACCTGCTAAGCCGCCGTTAAGCTCCCCGACCACATTTCCCATAAAATAAGATTTAAAACACGACCCATAAATAATGTTTACCTTATTATTCATTGTTGTATCTTTGTGTGAAGCAATTTAATTTGACATGGTGGGTGCCGCCCCTTGGTGTGACAAAGTGACAGTGACAACCCTAGGTCTAATTTCGTTGGAAGTGTAAATCATTGCGTTAGTTTATAGCTTTGGTTGTCCATTCAAATTCTAAAAAGATACTCTTCTTCTAGCCCTTTCCCAACGGTGGGCTTCTAGAATATACAAATACTACCCAAACACAACTGCTATTTAGAACTAAGGAACCCGATTAGTTGGCAAAAGTGATTTCCTGGGTGTAAACTCGTTTTGTTGAATCTATCATTGACATAGATATTCCTATGATTACTTGAATTGAAGGCTAAGCATACTCTTTAAGTAAGGAGGAGTCTTGATATTCTAAGATTGGTAACCTATCCATAGGCATATTTTTTATTTTATGGTGATAAGGGGGCAAACGAGCAGGCGACTCACCTGATGGTAAATGATCACCGCCGCCCATGGACATTTGCAAAACCAGAAGGCTTGCATATGCGTTGCCAACCCCTACAGAAACCGTTTAGGTTTCAAAAAATAGGGAATTACTAATCTGACAGCAAACGGAATGCCTACGCTGTCAGAATAGTCACTCCACCAACGAGCTCTGGTTACCTTGCTCACACACAGAAATACAACTATTGTTGATTCACTGCGGTCTTCTGTAAGGCGGAGTTACTGCCCCAGTCGGGCAGCTCAGTTTGAGCAAAGGAATCTCACTATGCCCTACCTCTCGAAGACATTTTTTATATACTTACTAAAGAGTGGCAAACTATCTAACAGTCCGCCTGTCAGTGAGCTGTTACCGTAGTCTACAAACGCTTGCAACACCAGAGGTGACGCTCCCGCATAGCCATCGCCGTAAAAACCTTTTTAGTTTTTTAATAAGCGGTGTTTCTACACTAACAGCAAACGGAATTACCATGCTGTCAGAATACTCACTGCTTTGCTAACCTAAGTCACTCGCACAAACACAACTATTGTTGTTTCACTACGGTCTTCTGTAAGGTAGAAGTACTTCTTCAGCTCAATTACAGCGAGATGCCAAATAATACCGAAAGTTATGTCGGACTGACCCTGGCATGACCTGATAGTTCAATGGTCAGCGTGGTTGTTTAGCGGCAAACCTCTCATCAGATGGATGGCATGAAGATTTTATTTTCTTAATCTTATGAGTCGGCAAATATGATAGATAGGTTTTAGTGAAAGTGTTTGTTGAATTTTTTTCTCTTTTTCTCTTTTTGTAACTCTTTTCTGTTTCATGGTGGTGGTGGTTATTAAAGAAGAGATAGAATATTATTTACATCGTATAAACTCCCTAAAGATTAGACAGCGAGGGACCTATACTAATGCACCTATTGTTATAGTGTTAGGTACTCTGATTAGAGTAAGTTACATTTGACAATCAGTAAAGAATGTTCTGTTTGACAATGTACCAATTTATACAAAAGCTCTCTAACAAGAGTCACTGAAATTGTAACGTATTTTTTTCTAACAAGAACTACAAAAAGGATTTATGTTTAATCAAAATTTTGTATTGTTAGTGTTGGTAGCATTTATATCTCCAAATAGTCTTAGCTACTCAATTTTAAAGTAGCCCTGATATAAAGATTTTTAACCTAGTAAAAAGTATTTATACTATTCAGGAAATACACAATCATACACAAACGCCCAGAATCAGAATAAATTGTAGATTCAAGTTAGTTACTAGTTCTTCCATTGCGTTTTAAACATAATTTCAATAAGTTTCAGTTCTTCAAGTTGAATTCAACCGTTTTTAATAGGTTATGTATACACAAAAAATGTTGTATTATAACTTAATACGATCAAAATGTATGATCCAATACAATGCTTCACAATATCTTCATAATGCTTTACAAACTATTTCACAATAAAAAAAGTCAGACGACTATATCTTCCACTCGATTTATTAAAAGTGACATAAAGTAACGCCCACTTTAACCCTAATGTGGTGCAAATTTAGAAACAGTTACCCCCTTTTGCAATTTATATGTCTGTCTTTTTCTAATGTGTGGAGTTGAAGAGGGAGGCGGATATGCCCCTACAGGCAATAAAGTTGTCAGTGCACATTAACAAATTTGACGTTTATTGCGAAATTATACAGGAACACTTCCTATTAGTCGTTTTGTTGATCCGTATTATTGATAACAAGTAGTATTGAGACCATTAAACCCGTTACTTGTGACTTATTGACAGCCTACGTGACGTCACTATTCACTGTCAAGTCACAGGTCTTCAGTTCTAGCTAAGACACACAACTCTTCGTAATCATGTGCGAGTTTATTATCATCATTTGGTGAAATAGTAAAGGAAAATATCGTGATAGTATGACAATTTTGATAGATAGATATTGAGCTTTAGACAGTAGGTTTGTAGGTATAAAGTCTACTGGCGTGGATTATTAATTACCAATAGGAGAACATATTAATTCCTAAAAAGTCGGCAACGCATTTGCAAGCTCTCAGATGGGCCTCCTGCCTATTTGCTCCCTTATTTCCATAAAATTGGTATCAAATAGGCAAAGGAGCCTCTACCTTTCATTTTCTTTACTATTTGGCAAACATTAATAAAAACATATCTTAATATAACTTACATAACGCCATAACGAAGAACGATAATAATCAGTCTGTGTCACATATAACAAATCTCGTGCCATAACGCCACTCGCACCATAAATAATATCATCACATTATGTTAAACCAAAGATTAAATTTGATGAAAGCAGAATACCAACAAACGTGAAAACATAAAGACTATCACAAAATGAATTATGTTAAACACCAGTTAATCCTGTCTTAAGCTGAGATCAATAAAACGGTACATCACATTACTTTTACTGATGTGAGAGTGAAAGTGGCAAATTGGTGGCTTTTTGTTTATAGAGATTTTGTAACGGGAAACATAAGTAAGTTTTAATAAGAAATAAGGCGGGAAATATGTTATTGGTTTATTACATATAATAAGGCCAATGATTTAAGTACTTAAAGGTCTGTAGGCTGGTAAAAAAATCATTCTACAAAGACTTTTTCATTTGAATAATAATTATATTCAAACAATTAGTAGCTTTTTTAGCAAAATAAAGTTTTTATTTTATTTGTTTATAAGATAGTTTGATATTGATGAGCCTATGAAAAAAAAATCGATCATTTGACGACCTTTCATCATCAACCCATTAATGTCCCACTGCTGGGCACGGGTCTCCTCTCAATTGAGAGGGATTAGGCTATAGTCTACCACGCTAGCCTACTGCGGGTTGGCAGACTTCACATGCATCGAGAATTCTCTCAAGCATGCAGGTTTCCTCACGATGTTTTCCTTCACCGTTTGAGCATGTGATAAATACGCACATAACTTCCGAAAAGTCAGTGGTGCGTGCCTTGGGTTCGAACTCGAGACCTCTGACATCTCAGTCCACTGGTCACACCGCTCGGCTACCACAGCTCTTTGACGACCTTTAGTTAAAGTAATTATGCAAAATCGCACGAAGAATAGAGAGACAAAAAGACAGCGTCAGATAAAATAAGCCTTTTGGATGTGTAATAGGAGTTTCTACAATATTTCCAAATATAAATTGAATATATGTATATTGTTTAGCGGTGTGACCAGTCAGATGTCTAGAGTTCGAACCCAAGGCACGCACCACTGACTTCTCAAACAGTGAAGGAAAACATCGCGAGGAAACCTACATTTTTGAGAGAATTCTCCATGGCATGAGATGTCTGCCAACCCGCAGTAGGCTAGGGTTGTAGACTATAGCCTAATCCCTCTCAATCGAGAGGAGACCCGTGCCCAGGAGTGGGATGGTGACGATAATGGTCATTAGTCTGGTATTGCTAAAGTTATTTTTTAATTCAATCTCAGTATTTATAAAGCAAGATCGTCAAAGCACGTGTATACTTTACCAGGGAACTCTACTCAGAAAATGTACGTTGTAGCTTATAAAGCTTAGAGATAGGTACGTATTAGTTTATTATAAATCTAGACCAATTATTATAAACTGTCAAAAAAATTGCAGACTTAATATTTGGAAGACTTTTAAAAAAAATTCAGTTTGCGGTCGAATTTAAATTTTCTTAGTCCAATTTTTATTTGCCTGTGTGTCTGATAATAAGCTTATTTACTAAAACCACCGCTATTTAATTCTAAACTTTCTAGAATAACAAAACCATCTTCTAAATTATCCTAATCCATCAAATTAATATGAATCAAATTACAATATGATATTAAAACAAAGAATTAACTACTTTCACTAACACCAGACACTAAATTATGCTAAATTTAATTAATTTTAATAAACTACTATAAATCAATTTTGAATTGGGTTAAATAAGTAGCGAGGTTTTAATATTCATTGAAAAATTAATGTGACGATCGTTTTATGTTTCCGTAATATATGAAACCGCTTCTAGAGCAGACCTCTTTGCATTCATTTATAATATATTTAAAAATAAAGCGATAAATTACTAATGACGTCACCACCTGCCTTGTTTTGATTATCAATTGTTTTGTTAAATTTTAAACAGGTTCTTTGTTTCCAATCTACCAAGACGCGTCTGATTACTAGTAATGTACCTACACGAAGTGACTGACATCAGCCCTTCGCGACCCATAACTGGGCAATATATATAAGGTTAAACCCGTTGCCAGGATTATTGGTTTTCTAAAGGTCTCTCAAACTTCATGAATATCAGGCATTGAAATAAAACGACTTATTACGGATTTATCGCGGTATATTGATATTATCTTATCCTGTCTTTCGGATCCTTTTCAGTATCCATTGTCACGGGCCAACTCCGGTTTCTGGATCCTTTACAGCATGGCCAAGGGCCAACTCCGGTTTCTGACTACCACTGACAATGATCATAGCTACTCAGCCACATTATCCACGGCCCTTGCGTATTTTAAAACAAACATAAGACGTTAAACTATCTCTCAGTAGATGGATGAAACATTCTTACAGAATCAAGACTGCTTACTTAGCGTTTCTGATTTCCAGTATCATTTTATTGGTAATTAGAAAGACTTATCTAATATCGCTCGAAGAACGGATGGCCGATGGGGCTTGAAGGTTCTCGAGTGGCGACCACGTACTGGAAGACGCAGCGTAAGCAGGCCCCCGGCAAGGTGGACTGACGACCTGGTGAAGGTCGCTGGAATCCGCTGAATGCGGGTGGCGCAGGACCGGTCGTCGTGGCGATCCTTGGGGGAGACCTATGTCCAGCAGTGGATGTCTAGCGGTTGATATGATGATCTAATAACGATAAACCTACATTGACCTCGCACACTTATTACCAGAATAGGTACAGTACTTCAATGAAGACCACAATTAATTTCATTTTAAAAGAGTGTATGTGAATCTCTGTTGCCGTATTCTTCTCTACGTATAAGATCTACTTCTTGTGCGTTTCATAAATGTAAAAAAAAGTCTATTTGATATGGAAATCTTTTAATTTTATTCAGTCCATTTTCTATGGACCACAGGCAGTGTGTTGGCTTGATGAAAGTAGAAAAATGAGGTCTGTATGAATATAGACTGATGATGAATATAGGTCGCAATCTTTATGATAAAGTTAAAGCACATTTTAATTTCACAGTAGAAACTTTAAATCCACATGATTATAATATAAGCCTCTGTAATTTATTTAAAATGGTAATATTGAAAGTAAAACAAGTAATCGTAAAGAATAAAGAAATTCCGTTTAAAATGACGTGAAACGAAGCGTTTAATAGGTTTTTAAGAAGACAGTAAAATTTTCAATCTTTTTGTTTATTTGGTTGATGAAATTGAGCCTTTATGATAAGAATATGGCAATTGCATTTTTTATGGCTGACAGGCTGGTATTGCGGAGGTGAGTATTTGAGGATTGACGTAGGTTTATGTTTATAAACATATTTAAAAAATAATAAGTGAAAAAAAGATTTACAGGGTTGGCAACGCGCGAGTAACACGTAGGCTACGGTAACCGCATTTTTTTACAATCCTTGTGTTATAATCAATCAGAAAACTGCCTCGTCGGTCTGGTGGTTGTACAGTGTGACTGCCAAGCAAGAGGTCCTGGGTGCAATTCCCAGGTCGAGCAAAGTGTTATTGGGTTTTCCTGTAAAATTCTCAGTAGCAGCTCGGAGTTTGGATTCGTGCCCGGTTAATGGCAATAGGCTCGCCCTCTATTACATGGGACCTAAAACATACCGGCGAAACGTCGGTGTACATTAGTACACCTCTGCCTAACCTTTCGGGGACGACAGGCGTGATGGTATGTATGTGGTAAATCAGAAAATTATCAAGTATTCTTTACTAGATAGTTACATTACTGTTGTGATTCCTCTACAAAGTTCTATTCGTTTGTTAAATTTGAACCTGGTGTTGTCTTAAGCATCTAAAAATCTAAAAAATACTAAACAAATGACACGCCCTATCAGAATAGGGCGTGTCATTTGTTTAGTATTTTTTTCTGATAGTCTGCTATCAGATACAAGTTATCCTAAAGCTGTCTCCACAATTTCGCAGACACCTGTTGGTTTTCCCTCGCTTAAACGCCTCTCAGCACATAATCTTAAGTAAGCACGTAGCCTATTAACTTTTATGGCATATTAACGAGCCAACATAACTAAAGCTTAACTAAAGATTAGTGTTTATGTAACGCCGGATTAAACGTTGTTTAATGTGGTATCGATTTAATGTATGTTGATGGTTTTGTTAACTGGTTCGATATTAACGGTTCGAAATTGCTCCTGTGGCAGTTTGACAGGCAATTTTCTTACCATGCACATCAGTGCTTAGTTAAGGCTGCGTATGGGGAGATCATCATAACAGTCCATATGATATTTTTTGACACACATACATATATCAAAATATTCTTGTTCCTTAATTTGTCTGGTGGAATTTAATTAAATAATTTACGCGACAAAAAATATTTACCGACACTATTGACTTTATGCGCTCCAGATCTATTTTTTTTAGAACTACGTATGATGGTAGACCCGTATTTGTAATTAAACTATTATTTTTTTTTATTCAGAATGATATAAAATATAATACTGACGTACTTGAGTTTAAAAAAAAAAAATATTGCCGTTTCCAAAAACCATGAATCAGAGATGATTGTCTAATTTTTATTACACGCCCCTCAAAAAGGGGTGAAAACTAACAAAAATTGTCTTTCCCAATTCTTCATTTTTTTTTCTGAAATACAACAGACATATAAGAAATTGAGGACAGATGCGATTGTACGTAAAGACCTAACAATGTGCGAATGTAGAAAAAAAATCGCACAATCGCACAAGAATTCACAGTTCTTGTCTTTGTGTTCCCCCAATCGAAGTTATATTAAATTTAAAACCCTTTTTAAATACAATCGAATGATATTTATTGCGTTTTTTTTTCAAATCGATTCAATTTCACCGTGTAATGCTCCAGATACGGACAATTGGGATAAAAAAATCGCAAGGGTGCGTTATGGGTAACTTGAGGTCATACTTGCTCACACCCCTAAACTTCCTGTTGGAGACGCAGGGCTGTCTCGTCTTAAAATAATATACATCAAGAATTAAACACATTAAAAACTATATAAATAAAAATGTAAGGATGTAAAAGGACTATCTTTATTTGTCTGAGTATAAATGAGTGAGAAGATAGATATAATAAATGAGTGTACCCACTCATATAATATATGAGTGGGTACACTCATTTATGTCACTAATTTAAGTACATACTTAGTACAGAATCTATTATCTGCAGAAAGAGAGACAGGTTTCAGATAACCAGATTCTCAGTGTCAATTAATAAACATCTTACATCCAAAAATCTAAATAAATTTCTAAGACAACATACACATACAAAACTAGACTTAAATTTTAGCTAGCTTTTGCCCGCGGCTTCGGTTGCTTTCGTTAAGAAGTATTATTACCTACGTCATAGTAGCTTTATGCATGCAAAATGTCAGCCCGATCGGTTTAAAATTGACAACGTTTCTTACAAACTTTTATCCCCTATTTTATCCCCTTGGGGGTGGAATTAATCAAAATCCTCCTTCTAAGCGGATGCCTACGTCATAACATCTTCCTGCATGCCAAATTTCAGCCCGATCCGTCCAGTGGTTTGGGCTGTGCGTTGATCTATGTCAGTTAGTCAGTCACCTTTGAGTTATATATATTTAGATGTAGATATGAAAGCACTTTTTGCCCTACAAGTAGGTAGGTACTACATCTAAGATCTTCTATTCCATATAAAGAGAAACATAATCTCAAATCTCGTTTCAAATAATATTCAAAAGATTTGATTATACATTTATTTGGATCTATTTTTACAATGAAAGAGACAACCTATTATATTACAAACTTAATATTTCTCATATTTACAACAAAAATCATCTCAGATATAATCTACTTTACTTCTAATAACGCCATTTTAATAATAAAATAATATAATATCAGATCTAAACATTTTACGATCACACAATTAGTGAAAACGAACCAAAACTGGTTTGACGTTTAGTTTTTTTTGATAAACTGTTATAAATCAAAACGGCTTTGATTAACTAACGTAGAAATGAAAAGCACATTCACTTTTTGATATACAAGTAAATTTGAATATAAATAAGAAATTAAGTAAGATTTGTTTTGGAAAAATTGTTTTTGTGCATTGTGAAATTAATAATAAAGACACTAATAACATTGATTAATGTCATTCACCGTGATTTATAAGTATAGGTATTGTCGATATATATTTTTTTAATAAAATAAATGTAACACACAAAGTTACATTTAAAAATGTATAAATATCTATACACAGATTCGCCAACCCTATTCGCAATGAGCGCATCGCAATTCGCAAGTACAGTATTTCGGCGACAGGTCACATATACGACAGTTCGTGAGAATGCGTTCGCGCAGCTGACGGGGACAACCGAACCGAACCGATGACAGCCGTGGCAATGATACGCATTGTCCCACCTTAATAGTAATAGTCACTGTTTATTTGCCAAATAGCTTTTGATTATTCCTCAAGATCGAAGCAAATAGGTTTTGCGGATCGCTATCAAGGGTCCAGTAATGAAAGAAAAATAGAGTTCACTGTACAGCTGTTTCTTATGATGATAAATGCAGAATGGGTTGAGCCCCTTGAGTTTTTAGCAGGTCTTCTTAAACACTGCAAATAGGTTTAATTTAATAAACATACTGGTTTCGGTCTCTTTCAAATAACTGAATATATGTAGTTTATGTGACCTGTTTGTATTATTGGGTGTTACAGCATAAGTTTTCGAAGCAATAGAAAACCTTTTTAGTAAAAAAGTGACCCATAAATAAGGTGAAAAGGGAATGATCTTTTAATTAATTTGAAATACAAAAAGGGAATGTTCACGTGTTTATGTTCTATTCCTCGTTTTTTTACATTTGGTAACTACGAGCCTAAGTCTACATTAATATACTTGGCGAATATTTAAGAGGATCCGCGCTTTGGTGGGTATTTAATATTTTTAATCTCAACAGTTTTACCGAATTTTCCCCACACTGCAAAATCTGTATTAGGTAACTATTCTTCATCATGCCATGTTCACAAAGAATTTAAACACCAAAGGTCTCACACAACTCTATGGTCGACAATCACTGAAAGACAGTATAATTGAGCTTTTCAGCCAAGATATGTACAAACAATCAAATTACGTGCCTACTAACAAAACTTATAGAGTTATTGAACTCGATAAATTTGTCCGGACAATCAGTCAGTAACCGGCCCTGATCATTGCCCTCAGCTGAAGCCTATTATTATGTATGTTTTTACAATGACCTTAAGATATAAGGTTAACATGTGACAGCAATCAGAGTTTCAGTATAAATGGATTATAGTTAGCTATTGAATAGAATAGAAGAAAGGTTTTTGGGTCCCCACCCAATGGTCCCCACCAGGCATCGGAAAACGCAGCATTTAAGGAATCCAGGTGTACTCATCATCATCAACCCATTAACGTCCCACTGCTGGGCACGGGTCTCCTCTCATTTGAGAGGGGCTATAGGCTATAGTCCACCACGCTAGCCTACTGCGGGTTGGCAGACTTCCCATGCCATCGAGACAAATCTCTCAAGCATGCAGGTTTCCTCACGATGTTTTCCTTCATCGTTTGAGCTTGTGATAAATACGCAGATAACTTCCGAAAAGTCAGTGGTGCGTGCCTTGGGTTTGAACTCGAGACCTATACATCTCAGTCCACTGGTCACACCAATCTCCACCATCCACCACCATCACCATCTTATCTCAACTCTAGGCCAGCTCCAGGTGTACTCATGACTAGATTAAAATTGGTGATTTCCAGTAATTGGTTGGATGAACTTGGATGTGTGCAGCATATACATTAGCCGGTCAGCGTGTAAATCTATGAGTGGAGGCTATTGTTCAACAGTAAACGTTCTATGGCTAGGCTAGCATATTGATGATGATGATTACTATCTAGACATTACAGTTGTTTTCAATTGGTGGTTCACAGGAATAAAACCCGCTCCAAAATTCAAGATTTCCTTTTGGGATTTAAAAAATGTAATAAGCAAAGTCTGTTGGTTATCTTTAATTTTTTGTCGTTTATTTCTGCCATTTATGTCAGTGGCAATATCATAGATTTTATATTAGACATTAACGTTTTACAAGATTCCTTAATAGGGTTTTATCTTCAGTATTGTCTTATAGGTATTGTATTAAAAGCTAATACGGTAGGATCTGCGCTTATCGATCTTGCAGCTTCATCGCATTTTAGCGATTTTGGTTTGGTGGAGTCGTGCGTTTCAATTACTTTTTTATTCTTCTATGAAGATTAAAAAATAAAGGTAAGCCTTTGTTGAGGTTTATGTAGGAACTAGCTATACCTTTTGATATATAACAGTGTAAATAAAGACGGTGCCAGGATCGTACCGAAAGTAATTATCAAAAGTCCGAATGGGACTAAATTCACGAAATAATTTTGTGTTTTAGGTAGGGTATTTTTGGGCCTTAAAAATATGCATTTGTATATTTTGAACCTAAACAAATCTCCACGAATCCACAAAACTATTTCAAAAATAAAAGAGCTTCTAAGATCAGGTTTTTTACTTTGGACGCAGGAAGTATGGGGGATGTAATTTTTTTTCCAAGAATTATCGTTAAATGTTATATAGACGGAACTTCTAATACGCTGTGTACTTCAAAGGGCTTAGAACCAGACGCCCGACATTCTTACCACCATTGTGGCCTACCCACTCGACTAAATATGTAACTATTTATAATATCTACTCACCCACTTCCGTTCGCAGCGTTATACTAATCACATACAATGACTTTCTCGTTACAGCCCTTAAGCCTTCCTCATACATTATCGATTACTGTATTATCAACTCTATTGTCACATGTTTTAAGTCTAACATCGACTGCGTCGTCGACTGGATCAGTGTCCAAACAGTGTCAATCAAATTTGAAATTTATCTTTAAGAAAGATGAGTTGATTTTAGAGTATACATGAATCAAAGTTTTTCGATTAATATCCGTTACTTTTTCAGATATTTTTTTTAGTTTAAGTCTGTTGGATTGTATTTATATTAAGTATTATGTGGTTTTGTCAATAATTTAATAAAGTCGGCTCCGCAAGGGTTGATTTTGTGGAGGACTTCTTGAATGGACTTCAGAACCATCTGATAGTATTGTAAGTCTATATGACTTTTAACTGCTTTTTAATCAATTGAATTTATGTAGTAAGTTGAATAGATTTGCTCTATAGGATATTAGGTAAGTATAAGGAAACGAAAATTTATACCGACTAACAGCTATATAAGAGACGAATATAGTAGGTATGTATTTAGATTCACCCATATGATGGACCGATAGAGAATTTTCAGTTCTTGTAGACCATTAAAATGGCTTCAAAAACATGTTACTTTAATCTTAATATTCACACACAATCACACAAGTGAGCCAGCTGTACATGCCAGTAACAATACGCAACACCATGTATACCGTCAAAGCTGCCGATACAAACAAAACCTATGGGAATCTTTAACGAAAATCGGACATCGATAATCCTCCCAATGAACGAGGAGAATCACCAACTTATTTCTCAGCTCAACATACAATATTTAACCTTATTACAAAAGCAACACAGTTCTTTGTGATGACCGATCTATCTTTGTTACACCAAAAGCTCAGTACGAAATTACAAGCTTTTGTAATGCAGCTGCTAAATTACTTTTAATACAAAATAGAGCTTTATGACAATGCAACAAGAGCTGCAGTATTAAATTTTGTAAAATTTAAATAAACCAGTAGTCGTCCGTCAATAGAATGCAATCCCGCAAATCTGCATTCAAAATTAGATTGTTATCTGTTAACCGGCCGGTTCCACAATATCCGGTTAGAGCTAGTTATTGTTGATAAATTCTTCGGTAAATAAAATCGGGATTAACGAAAGAAACTACTTACGTTTTTATAATGAAGTACTTAATCTCCAGTTAATTGAATTGTGTGAGCTAAGTGGTGTCATCTGCCCCTTTCGGAGTACCATTCACCTTTTCACATAATGAGTATAAAAGGTTACTTGACATTATGAAGTCGGAAGTCCTGCAAATGCATAAGAAAGTCCCATTCATTATAATCTACACAGATTTTATCTCATTTTAGGGAAATCACACGCTTGGTTACCACGTTTTGTGACATTCATTTAATTCTTCAATTCAGACAATAGCTTACGACTAATCGTATGATGAATGGTACTTACAAAGTTTGGCCAGTTTTGGGCTTTATTTCGTGTATGGGAATGGACAGATGCTGCGTCGTTTATGTGAAGTATTCAGCTGAAAGTTGAGAACTTCTTTCAATATCAATGCCTTCGTTGATGTAGGTATATCTATATACATAAATAATTGTCTGGATTCCGACAAAGATCACTGGACTGTCTGGAATAATACTTCTCTTCGCCCCTAAGTCTGCTCGTGACCGAGGATGCTGTAAATAATAGAAATAGGATAACATAAAATCGGAAAAAAATATTTAGATGTTTAATATTAGATTATAAAGACTAGCCCAAAATACTCCATGCAGTGTTTTCGATGTCATTACATGTGGATTTTGCCTAGCTCAGTATAAACTTTTAAAAATAAATTACTTTACCAGAAACTGGTAGTATTCTTTCCCGGTAGTCCTTCGACCTGAAAAACTTCCTGATCGTCTTATGTATTAAGTATAATTTCCCTACACGGTATGGTTTCTTTTGCCCTCTGATCAGTAAAAAGCTAACAGGTTTTGATACCACTGTGATTTTCTGCTGGATTTACCACACATTACAATAAAATTCATTACACTATTTGATCTTTATCATGGCACCTAAACAAATAGAGGACGTTTTTATTACTCTCGACATGAATTAGGACTGTATCCCAATCAAATAAGACTTGATTTCGTATGATGGTTGGGTGTTGGTAAGGTAAAAATGGTGTTCCTTATTATGTCATTTATTAGTGGCGGTAGCGTGTGGTCTTAATTACAAGCTGTGGCGATTTATAGTATAGGTTTACCATAAAAATCTATCAAATTCTGTTTCGTTCTTTATACGCAAGATTTCAAAAAGTAAACTAATTATATAATTTTGTTATGATTGAAAATGGTTTCGTATATCGATACTATGTGTATATTGATAAATTTACATAATTATGACGTTCTAAATCAAAGTACGTTTTAAACAATATAAATTTAACTAAAAAGAATTAAACGGGGAATTCAATTTGATACGGAACATGGTGATTTAATAAATAACAGGTAGGTTTATCATTAGATTTATCATTAGCCTGCTAGCCTGTAAGCAGCCGAATTGCAAGCACGGCATTATCTAAGACCCTACTATCTTCTACTATCCAGATCCACAGCCTTCCTTCCAGCTATAAATCCTGCTACGTTTACCCAAAAATTCTAAAACCCTTACATTAGAAAAGCTGCGTAGTTTGGATATGAAACTAAACAATTCTAATTACCTACCAAGACTTTGGTATAGGTACCTTAATTGTTATTTCGACTACAAAAAATCCTCTATACGCTTCCATCTGTCCACTTACACTACACGACATATTCGCACATCTAAATGATCAGCTCATTCAGCACAGATTAAGTCACAGGTCTTGCGCTCGATCGAGTGCGAATACCCACTGAATTCGAGTCCCATAGTGCTTTTGTTGTCGAGTAAAAACGTTGATGTCAACCAACGACTGTCATTGTTTGCCCAATGATCAAATTAGTTGCGTGCGGTTGTGGGATTTCTCAGTGGGATTATGTCAAATTCATTTAAGTATCAGTAGAAGATCACTTGAGCGTTTTATTTGATATTCCGTAGTCATTTGTTTGTTGGCTTTTTTTGAAGATCTCTTCGCGTTTGTCATTGGTGGCGTCTACTTGTATACTCGGGGTCTACTACTTAACGTTCAGGGAATACTATAGACCTATAGTAAACGCTCACCTATCCTATAGTATAGTCTTATTGCAGCTGTGGGTATGTATTAAGTTTGATTCAAAATTGATATGCTACTGTTAGATGAAGAGAGCAGTTGGTAATATAAAACAAAAGCTTGTTTTGATACAGAAAATGAAGAATATTATAATTATATTGATGACAACGTTCTCTTGTCTACTCCAACTGGCCGTATGCTTTTTTTACCACTAAAAAAACAACACCAAAATTATCGCATATAACCTTCACACAATCATCGCATTGAAACGCATTTAAAGAATAATTGGTCTGGTTACACTCTTCGAAACAGTAGGTACACACAATTTCTTCTCCCCATCATCGGCAGACATCGTGAATCTGGCATAATTACGGGTTATCATCACATCAGACATTAAAACTTACCCCCAAAAAGGCGAGTCGATAAGTGCCATCAATCGAATCAATCAGACGCACGTACACTCGACGCACCGGGGTATTATGCCGATGCCCGATAGGTAATCGACATTACTCGATCAAGAGCTACGGAATTAAGTGGGAACTGCTCGATAATTTCGCAATAGCCCCAGTAGGTACGATTTTCTAGGCCAATAATAGTAATAATAAGTATCTTTGGTCTATAGGTATAGCAGTAGTTGGATTTAATATAATAATTCCGACTGTCGTCGTAGTGTCTTGTGCGATGTGAACACGTGATAGAAACATTGATGAAATGTAAGAAAATTAATAGGGATAGCACACAAAAACTGACTTCGTAACATGCTTGTGCAATTTTTTATGTAAAACATTTAAAAAAAACCTGAAAGGCAACAGTGTAATTTAAGTACCGATACGGTAGGTAAGTGTAGTTACCTACTTACAATATCTACAATAACAAATCACATTAATTAGCGTGTTGTAATTAGTGTGTTGTGTAAGTAGGTAAATAATGTCTGTAAAAATGGGCTTTAGGCTGGTTACCTAAACTGAAGGCACAAGGGTTCCTAAATTATAGGTAGGTAAGTACTTACTTAAACGTATTGGTATTCAATACATTTTTACCCTACATGTTTAGCGTCATCTAAAATATATTAAAATGTATTTTATCTACAGTATTCTTACCAGCTTCTTTAGTAGCATTGATCCGAAGCGTGATAATCCAATTGAACCGTATCACGCACTTATTTAAATATCAATTAATCACCAACAATAACGGATCAATCACTTCGACATTTGCAATCATACGAACCTTAAACTTTTGCATAAGAAAGCTCCAATCAATCAAATATTCGATTTCGGAATAAACGGTTCTAAATTCAAATTTTTAAAAATAGAGCGATTCGTTCACGCCTGTTCATGCACAATGGAACCATTGATTTTTAAATTTCTTTAAAAATATATTAGCATGAAAATATCGATATAACGGATTTGTCCGTCATACAAAGTGTAACAAATACGCGAATTTGTATCCCTTTGTGAGTTTAAATATTAACATATGACATTGTAACATGTGCATAGGCTGTACCGATATGCTAATGATATTTTATTGTGATCGGTGTGGTGAATCGGTGAATCGCTTACGAATCGAAATTATTTGTTGTTACGCGATTTCATGGAGAATCTGATAGCTTTATGACTAACAAAGGGATTGGTAATGTAATACTTTGTATATTACACTTACATAAATAGGACAAAGATAAACAGAAAGAAATGGGCTAATTTGACATCAAAATGATAGTCTGATACTGGTTAATGTTATTTTTAGGGATAGGTAGATACTTAGGAGAAAACAAGATTTCCAATCTTCACACACAATTATTGCTAATTCTGTACCTCTGCTATCGTTACACCCGAAAAGTTTTAATGGTAGAAACTAACTGATTGATAATAATTTGCAGCAAACCTGTACCAATAAACTTGGCACTTGTTATAAATAGGCATACTGAATAATATTGTTGATTAATTTCATTAATTTTAATTTCACAGTTATTTTCTAAAAATGAATAAAGTTACAGTATTAAACGATCAGGAGTCGTCAGTCAAGCCTGCTAATTTCTACCATATTGTTTTAGTAACTGATTAATTGCATCATTATGCACTATTACGCCAATATTGGCATAGAGATGTAACTACTGGCAGAAGGTAAGTATGTGGTATTGCCCATTAACCGGGCACAATTCTAAACTCGGAGCTGTTGTTGAGAATTCTCTTCTTGTAACACAAATTTTATAACACTGCGTAACCTAGAAATTGAACCCAGGTTTAGCATTCCAAGTCCTAGTCCAGTGAAGCAGTACCAGATTCATAATAATATTTTTTTATTAAGTATATGTTAAGACCGATTCAGTCGGTCTCCAGTAGATAAAAAGACTTTAAAGTTGTAAAGTTGTTTTTAACTGTATTTTGTAACCAGTTCAGATTTGAAATTTCATCAATTTAATATCTTTATAGAACTGGTGATTAGAATTGTTACATTATTATGGCTTGTATGTTAAAATGTAGTAATCAATAGAACATATCAATAGTGTTTATGTGGACCGGTCCAATTTAATTTTATGCTCCAATAGAATTTGCAGAATGAATAAAAGAGGTATTTATTACACTACATTGCTAAAAGTTTCATTATGCGCCATTTGCCTATTATTGAATTAAGTATTTATATCACTTAGCCAATAAACGAATCTTCAACGGTCCGTCGAATTCGTTGTAAATCCAATGGTGTAATTTAAATCATAGAAGCAAAAGCAATAAAAATAACAAAGCTACCTGCATTTACACATGTTACGAAATTTACATATACATTTTGGTGCCCTAGTCATATGTAAAAATCATTTATCGACATTTTAAATTCTTTTATCACCGGCACATGTACACTGCGACGCGAATCTGTCAATAGATTTTTATTGCCAATAAAATGTGTACGTACTTAATTTGCGTATGTTGCATTGTAGACCGCACATTGTGCGTACACGTCACTGTCACCGCCCTTAGGGCGCGACCCGCTGCCCTCGTGTCGCCAACATTTCACACAACGTTACAATTCAATTATCGAACGTTTTCATTGTATCATATTCATAATTTTAAATGGCCTTCCATTTTTCGGTGGCCATGTCGATTTCTCAACAAACCCTTATTTGAATTTGAAATGAACTTATGACATTTCCGATTTTTAGCAATTTTACTGAAGAATTTCTTGTAGCAGTTGTATCACTTACCGATTTGCATTTACCTTTGCATTGTACTATTATTGGATCATATCATGTATGTATGATAGACATATGCTAATTCCAACAGAAATTATATTGATCCTTAGATATCGAAGTTATAGCCTCCTTTGATATGACAACGAAGAGAATGTTATTCTTCAATCTAGCTTCCGTTATGATTTCTATTGATGTGAAAATTTCATTATTGTGTGCATCGATTCTTGACCTTAAAATATTCCAACGGATTTTTTGCTTAGAAATTGATACGTTATTGTATTTTAAGTAGTAGATATAAAAAAAAGAATTTGCATTCAGTTGTGTTACTAAAAAATAATCAAAAAGAAAATAGGCTGATTCTGTTATAATTTCACCTGGTTCAGTGCATTGTGTTCATCGAGAATAGATAATAGTGCTATTTTTTCATATTAAAGTCTAGGAGATGGTTTCATTTAGTAAAATAAAAAATCAGTCCTTTTCTCGTGGTGTCTGTTAGTCAATTTATTTTAGTAGTTGGAAAAATACAGCATCTGTCTCTAAGCGAACAATCAGATATACATATTTTTTTTGTCAGTAATAGAAATATATTGATCAATAATTGTACAGCAATCGCCGCAACCAATGACTATTCGTAACTAATTGGGACCCTTTCTTCATTTGGAGAGTTCATCTCTAATCTGGACCCTCCAGATGAAGAAAGGGTACAAACTAGATATTCTGTCATATCTGGTTGGATTGGTAGTCAACTCCAATATAATCATTTATTTGAATGGTAGATGAAATAGAGATTCTAATAAAATATTTCTATATTTTACGGATTTTATCGCGAAATAGGTAGGTACTGATATTGTTTAAAGCCAACGTTTCGAATGTATTACAGTATCTGACTCAATTATGGTCTCAGGCAGACTTCGGTGTTGGATATCTACATGAAAAGCCAATGTTTATACGTGTAATTGTATCATCAGTACAGATATTATATTTATGATGTTTATTCATATTGATAATTTCATTATATTTTTTTGATAATTAATTAAGGTTGAATCTTGTTGAATATAAATATTCTATCGTTTTCATGCTGTGTCACAGGTTAAAAACATCGTGTGACAGTTGGTACTGCAGTATAGAATATATATGCCATAGACTAATTAAAAAGCAAGTAATAAATTATTGCAACAAATAAACATAGGACACATTTATGAAAATCTAAAATCTAAAAATTGATTATTCTGTTTATTATAATGATTACCTACTTTCGAATTTTTAATTAAGATTCACCTTATAACACTATAGATTACTAAAATTAGATCATTTTGGTTGGTTGGAAAGGTAAATCATGATGAGTGTTTTTTTTTTACTTTTAAATTGGATAAAATTTCTTTGCGAATCATTATTTTATTAAAATAGTAAGAATTTATTTTAAATCGATATAAATTCTAACTAGTAGGAATATGATGTGTTTGCTATTTATCACACATGTGACCTAAGAAAGTACATATAAATTTTCTACTAAGACGTAAATCTTGTTTGACTTTACACCACACCATCGTAGTTTTGTTCGAAATGACTTATAGTTACTTGGCTCATTATTGATCACTTCTCTATTGGTGAAATTTACAGGGTCTCACGTCTGACCCTACCTTAAGCAATGTGCCTTAATAGATAATATATTGTATTTAGTAGTTATTTACTTAGTGCATATTGAACAGAGTCGTATAATAATATAGTTCTAGAAATTATGTCTTTATTGAAATGATAATAAGACTTTAATTTTCTTAAGCAGTATAGATACGTTTATATTATTTTCTTAAATATTAATAGTAATTCCTTTTTGGTATAATTTTAAGATAAATACACAGATATCTTAACTGAATTCCAAGTTAATGTAGGTATCGATAGGTAGGTACGTACATCTTAACAAGTTAGGTACATAAAACATTGCACGCCCGCTTTGTTTTCTCAGTAAGCAGTATAACGAAATGACGCTAAGTGGCCATTGAGTGGTTCAGGTGAGACGGCCGCTGGCTGTCATACGAATTTATTCTTGTTTCATAAACCGTCTCATCATAAACAAAAAGACAACGCATCAGAGTGAGACCGCGGCAGAACGCGCGCAACCAATTTGCATTGTACGCCCGGCTAGTAAACGTTTAAAATTCTTATTTCGAACTGTTGGTCTCGTTCTGCATAATAACATCCGTAAGGCAATGGCAGTTGCTTGGCCAATGGGGAGGCGCGACGCGCACTCGTGGGCGTAGTGGAGCGCGCCTATTGGTCCGTTCGCTCGGATTTATCACTCGATTTGTCGGTAGCGGCGTCACCGCAGTCGCGGCGCGCGATTGTCGATTGTCGCCATTGTGTCGAGCGAGCGACGGACGCGCGGAGCTCGTGCTCGTTTGATTTGCAACACGCGATACGATAACGCAAAACGAGTAAATCGATCGTGTAATAACAGTTACATACACAATGATAACACTTGTTATAAGTAATTGATAATTTGTTTATTTTTGCCATTGATTAATTGTGTGTGCAGTGCCGCCGGACTTTGTTTTTTTACGTGATTGAAAGGCTTCATCGTGGATCTGGAATTACACCAACGTGCCAGCGGTCACTTCATGAGGTAAACTTCTTTTGACTTCTTACTGACTTGATAAAAAACATTGAACATTTTAAATGATGGCGGCTCGCGGCTGAGTTCGAAACACTGCGATGGTCGATGAACTTGTGACAAATCGATTTGTTTTGCTGTTTGTTCGACTAAAATCGTAGTTTCCTGCTTTTTTGTTAAGAGATAAGTTAAAATACCCTCAATTTTCTGATTCAATCATGTCAAGGGCAACGTAGAGTTCAACAGATTTAGTTGAGGTAAGTTAGTTATCTAGGCAGTAGGTATTTATTAAAGATTTGTGACATTGATACTATGTATTAATTACCCTATGATTTATTTATGTAGGTACCTACTTATAATACTTACAATTATGTAATATTTATTTTATATTTTGGCTGTATGTTACCTACGTAAAACCTTTTTGTATACACAGGTGGGGTAGGTACATATACCTACAAAACCACATATGCATAGTTAATTACCCTATCTTTATCAGACTAAGTGATTACACCCTTATGTACTTACTTACACGCGTTTTTTTGTAATTTAGGGCGTCCTAGTCTCCTTATCTCGTAGTCTTAAGTGTGCTATTAAAGTTATAGTAAAATATGTAGTTAATAATTATAACGTAGGTAGGTACATCACTGTACCTACAAGAAGCTAGGAAGGTACATATGTAATATTCGTCATCTACTTCAAGAATCTTATGCGAAAATGTTAAAGAAGTAAATAATAAATATTTTGGGAACTCGGATCAACCTGATGCAGTCCCGTTTTAAATAACAAGAGGATTATTCCAATATTTCTAATTGGTTTACCTACATACTAAATACCTATTGACACTAAATCAAACTGATAAATTTATGACACCACTTAGAATTTGATGTCAGTCAATTTAAATATTAGAATTCGCTTAAATATTGCTACTATCAGCCAGCCAGACTTTGTTTTAGGTATTTTATATATTATGTATTTAATAATTAGGAAAACCAACAGTTGTACAAAGAAATAAATAGCAACTAGATTAAAAAACATAAAGCCAATTACAGTTATTCACGATTAGCTATAGACATGTACACTTAGGTACATTCGTTACCTATATAAAATTATTTGCGGAACCCTCCCAGTGAGTCTGGCGTCGGTGGGATTTATAATAACTCATTATTTTTTATTCATATAAACAAGATTGTAAAACGAATAGATACGTATTAATTAATCCACTTAATATGTATTTACTCATTAGAATACTTGAATGGGATGCGTATCAATTTACCTATTCTGTAGGACTGTTTCAGCTATCTAAATCACAGTCTGGTTGAAAAAACCCTTTTTACTTCTGATTTTACTTATCCGTAGAAGAAAACATCCGACGCTTATGGACTTAAAACCAAACAAACAGCTTGATAGGATCACGGTACGGAGCCGTGGCTAATGTATTTTGGTTACTTAATTCATAATTGGAACTAAATTAAGGCTGTACAATAAAGTTACCTATCGATGTACAGACAATTGAAAACTAATTAGTACATACTAATTACTATTACTTACCTTAATTTTATAAGTACCTACCGAATAATAATTATCTATCTATGTACCGGCGGTAACCCAGCCTTACCCAGCGCAGTTTCGACTTCGCGTCTCAGATTGGTAGGTGCGCTACTTGAGCATTAATTATTATTTATTTATTGTTGCTTAGCTCGTAACTAGATGGCGCTGTGTAATAATTCGCCTATGAATGGAAATTACTCAGGTGCATACACCCAGTATGGTTCAATGGAGATGAGACTAATTGTCAAATTCCGTGCTGCCACTCGAAAATCGAACTGAGAAAAATCCAATAATAGATACTATGCATGAGCTGAGAATTCAATCCGAAGCCTTAGGTCGGCAGTTGTTTTCGTAGCTGATAGTCCCATAGGACAGTATAGACCAGACGCAGGGTGCTTCGGAAAACTCGTCCGTAACCCTCCTACAGGTATACTATACAACGCAAATGGAGACCTTCACTGCGCCTTGTGTGAGCGCACGTTTAAAACCAAATTCGGCTGCGGGAGTCATGTCAGGGCTCACAATTTATCAGCCTATTGCCGTCCACTGCGATCCTCCAAAGAGCGCCAACCATCCCGGTCTTGAGCAACTCGCATCCATCCGCTGCCAGCCACCTTCTTCAGTCCATAGTGTCGCAGGTCGTCCTACACTACGTTTGCCCAATCGCGGTCTCCACTCTAACACTTGGGCTCACGAGCGGAGACAATACCGGGGACTGACTGACTGAGACGTATCCTTCGAGGGTGTCGCCCTCGGAGGATACGTCTGGGAGGACATCATCATCATCATCATCATAAGTTCAGAGTAGTATTTAGATAAAAGAATGAGCAGCTTATTCTAAATAGAATGCCCTACTGCATCATCCAGCTGACTGGCCATGTAGGTAGATTGTTTTCACCGCCCAACAGCGGCTACCAATAAACGAGGGTGGGAAGCTTTAAGATAATTTCCTACGCATCTGCTACAAAGAACTGGTGGTGAAAATTGGATTGAAAGTCCATGTACTTGAAACTGTCTGCGAATAACCAGTATTTTTTCGAAAAGGGAGGCTGTATAGGTACTTCCACATTCGGGTTTCCGAGAAAATCCGAAACTGTTTATTTGCTAAAAGTTGAAAACTCGGGTGGGTGTAGTGAGTTAAGAAGATGAGAACTCATACAAAAATAACGAAACAATATGAAAAACAAAACGGTCAAGTGAGAGTCGGACTCGCGCACGTTGGTTTCCGTACAATTTATCGCCTACCTGTCGCCGTTATTAATACAGAGCGTCCAAAAAAATCATGTCAGTTGTATTAGAGCCCCCTTAAATATTTATTTTATTATATTTGTTGTTATAGCGGCAAACAGAAATACATCATCTGTGAAAATTTAGACTGTCTAGCTATCACGGTTCATGAGATACAGCCTGGTGACAGACAGACGGTTGTACGGACAGCGGAGGCTTAGTAATAGGGTCCTGCTGGCACCCTTTGGGCACGGAACCCTAAAAACTTAGCGGTCTCTTCCAAGGATTCCTCCCGTTAATAAATTAATGATCAGTCTTTGGTCGTAGCAGACTTTTATGCGGCTTAACAATAAAAATGGAAATATTTCGTTTCGAATAGTAAACCTATATGTTTAATAACATATAACATGTAATAGGGGGCGAGCCTATTGCCATTAACCGGGCACGGATCTAAACACCGAGCTGCTACTGAGAATTTCACAGAAAAACCCAATAACACTTTGCTCGACCTGGGAATCGAAACCAGGACCTCTTGCTCGGCAGTCGCACTGTACAACCACTAGACCAACAAGGCAGTTGGTCTAGTGGTTGTACAGTTTAATAACACCTATGTATTATACACAGTACTGTATTCGTATAATAAACTGTTAAGTGAATCCAAACACTAATAAGGTCATCATTTCCAGTTTCGAGTTAAAGCGTTCCATAGAAATATTAAAAAAAAAAAATGATTTATAAAGATATTCCAAATTAAATAATAGACTGAGATTTTTGTTTTTAATCTTTAAAACTAAAAAACAATGGCTGGAAATGCTAAAAAACTGACAATCGCCAAATTATTTAGTGAAACGTGTTCTTGAACCAGTTTTTACAAATTCATCAGGTACTAATCTGTTTGGAGAAACATAGTGAAGATTAGATCGACAAAAAATATACACACTAATATTTTTGGTCAAGGAATAGCCATGGTAGTACTACAATATCGATGTGGTTGTAGTATACGTCAAATAAGCAGTCTTGGTTTATGATACTACCTATAAACAACTGCTTTATAAGGATCCAAAGATCAGATCAGTAAATATCTATCCAAGACAGACCCCTTGCATCATCTAATAAATTATAAGTTCTCAAGACACATTTACTGGCCTCCACCAGTCTCAAATCGGCGATGCTTTATAAAACCAATTAGGACTTGAACTGATGGCCTAATGAGCCTACAATCGCCTCTCCTTTATGACGGGGGTCGTAAAGACCCTGTATTTACACGTTTACAATGGTGATTACCCTTTGTGGTGAGCCGACAATTTTTATTCTGTTATGACTTATTCTGCTTAATATGTCTGTGTAGGTATGTGGGGTAATTATTGGTATTTCGGAGTCGGACGTCGTAAAGAAACGAAGGAAAACAGATCTTAAGAACATATGGCTTGAGTGTAAGATCAATGAGCGTAACTTGAAAAGAAAAATGTGGGTTTAATTGAAGGTGTTTTCGAAGTCTTGCAGTCAAGCTAAGCGGGAACTGACCAATTCAAGAGTAAAAACTAACAATTTTTGAAATATTTTGTAGATAAATACAAGGTATTGTTATTGGTTGGACCATTGGTTGCGTTTTCTTATTAAGACTTGTCAGTCCCATCTCATGCACTCTCGCCAACTTAAAGATTGACTGTCCATCGTACTGCAACCATCAACATTTCTCTCTTCAATTACTTAGTACCTTTGACAATAGACTAACATCAAAATCAATACTTCGATAGCAGGGCCAACTCTAATTCTGATTACCACTTCATTTCGTTTAACCTCTTCTCAGTCGGTTATATTTTAACATGATCTTGTGTTCTCGCCGCCAGCAAACAGTAGATCATGCGTGCGTTTGCGCATCGAATTAGTATCTCTCAACGAGCGCCGGTTTCACTTACGTACCTACTGACAGTCGCCTGGTTTTTTTGTGCGAGACAAAAGGTGGTGCTTTAAGGTTACTTGCAAGGTTTTAGGCTGAAGCTACCTTTGTGGGAACAATTTTCAGGTTATATCCTAATTGAAGATAGAAAGAAAGAAGATTTATATTTTACTTATTGCTTATAAGTATTAGAGCAGTTTCATTTTCAGTGTGTCAGAACTCATGTATGTTTCAAATTGGCTGTGACGAAAATGCTTAGTGTTTGTTTATTTTTGGATATTATTTATATCCATGTTGGACTGTTTATTTTACAATCATGATTCAAATAATTGCCTACAAGTCAATTAAGTTCGATGTCGTCAATCTGGAATACATTAAACTGGATCCCGAAGTTATCAACTAATAACTACATAGGTTTTTTAATTGAAAAAGCTACGAAAATTTAACTCAATCCAAAATATAGTGGAACCATGACTCACAATCCCACAAAACATTTAAACCGACGGAACCGCCTCACAAAGAATGTAAACGCATTTTTCGAGCGTACAAGCGAAATCTCGGGTTCGACGGCTGACTGTTAATTGTAAAGACATATCTTCTCGTTGTTTGCATCGGCGATGTCTAACGACCTAAGTAGTTTACAGTAGCGTATTTGTTCAATACCCGTCGTTTGGCCTTTGGACTTATCTGGCATATTTGAGAAATGATGCTGAATTTCTGTGAAGTTTGACAATAAAATAGCAATTTTGTGTTCCGTGAAATATTGTTCTCACACCAAGAATGAGTCTTATTGGAGCAGTTTCTACAGTTCTATCTTGAACAATATGTAACTGTGTATATGTGTATAGGGGTATAGTATTACATTTTGGTAAAGCAGCTTTCGCGAAAATTGCAGCCGGGAATTATTCACGGCTGACCGAACTACGTGCTAATAAGCGATAATGAGACGTTAGGTGTCAGAATCACACCTTACTTAAACCCTCATTAGTCTGCCATTTGCATTGGTCTAGTCTTCCGTAATCTTTTGGTCATATTCACAATATCTTTGGTTTTTCTATCATCATCATCATCATCATCAACCCAATTATTGCCACTGATGGGCCATGCCGCTGGATGGGTGGAGACATGTGTCTCCTTTTATTTGGGGCGGATTAAGCTATAGTCCTCCAGTAGCTATCTGCGGGTTAGCAGACTTGACACTTCATCGAGAAAATCTCGGTTGCAGGATTCCTCACGATCTTTTCCTCGTTTGAGTATTATAGTGAATACACACGTGACTTCGAAAAGTCAGTGGGGTCACGAGACTTCTGACTTCACAGTCCACTGGTCACACCATTAGGCTATTACAGGACGGTGTCTCTTTATCCATTTTTATTATTTTTCTCAAAATCTATATTTCTTTCTGGCTTCTTCCTCCTCTCAGTCCGTTCCTAGATGTTCTTATATGGGAGACTTGTCACGCATATACACATTTGAGTATTTCTGAGCGATATTATACGTGGAATAATTTCTCCATCCAGACATCCACCTACAACATCCACTTACACGTCCAATGTCAATGTTTGGTGACATATTCACGAGCTACCGTCAAATTGTCAGTTTCGTTCGAACACAGTGACGTATCGTTTTTTTTTTACACAGAGTGCGTATGCCTTATAATACGAAAACAATGATGAGTTTTTGTAGAACCATTTTGTTCTGTGTACAAAATTAATTGTGCTGTAGATATACCTATAGGTGACATGATATTAAAGAGGTTTTTTACCTCCAGACCGCTGGTAGAAAAACGAACTAATTTTGAAAAAAAAACTGCTTCAGTATTAATGCCTTCAGTCATTGCAAGGGGATGGAGAAATGTTTCAATGTTTCTGTTATGAAGAATGATATTTATTATCTAAGTAATCTGTATGTACTTAATATATATCTGTAAAATGTGCTATATTTATATTATTTTTTTTCATTTATAATATAAATTCATAGCTCCGCCTCAATAGTTATTTTTATATTATTGTTCCATAAACAACAATGAATTTCTGAACAACAGTCTAGTGATGTCCTATATAATCGCTAGACAATACATTCAAGGTTAAAAGGACATAAGAGACAGTAAGTCTAATGTCATTTACGCCCTTTGAACGTTTGACCCTACCTTGTGTTGCAATGAAAAGATAATGACATAATACATTTTATTACTGGCAATGAAAAATTGGATTTCAGCACGTTCTATAATCGAAATAACATGGATCGTCTCTAACTTTTTTGTTTTTTATTTTAAAAACTGATGATTGTATTTTTGATCGATTTATGACAAGAGTGAGAATTCAGAAAAATTGCTAGTTATAGGATATTTTCTTCTTAGCTCAACAATGAGCAATGTGTATTGATATTATTTTAACCTGTAAAAAGTAGTTTTATTTCAATGATTAATATTAGCGTGTAAGAGTAAGAAATCAATATGTCATCAATGAATATTTAGAATTTAACACAACACCGTATTTTTGGATTGAGACACTATAAAAAAGTTATAAATTAACACAGCTTACAACCATCAAACAAATTAAATAATACAAAAACAATCTGGTAGAACTACGTTAATTGCTGTTAAACTCATAATGCCTTCTTACGGCGTCTGGAATTAAAAAATAACAACCAAATATCGAAGCGGGCAACACACGGTTGCACGGTGACAAATATTGACACGTTCCACAGACAAACGCTCCCTTTTTGACCCAAATACGTCCTTCTTAGAACATGAAACGTTGAGTTTAAAAATTAGAACGTTTAAATATGTTTTTGAATAAGTTTGATCGGTTATTCGAGATTTAAATTAAGTAGGGCGCCCTCATTACAAGTTCAAAATAATAATATGCTCGTTGTGTTATGGGGTGTGCAGTGTGCATTAACAATGTTTAATAAATATTGTTGTTACGAAAATACAGTAATAAAACATACGTATACATACTAAATTTTCAATATTTGATGCATAATTCAATTCCTTAATACAAGTATTGTCATAATACCTATTTATAGATTTACAATAATCATAAACTCATATTTAATACAGTTTTATTACAATATTATATCGAGCTACAGTATCACTGCAGTGGTAGGTATACTTTCTGCATCAAGTAAACTATACCATACGAATTCAATGCTGAAATAAAATCTACTATAATTCACCACGCAAAGACGTCAAAATAACAAACAAACGTATTTACATCACCCAATTGTACCAACCCTAGCGTTAGGGTGACCATCAATTGTGACGGACATACGTTTCCATACATTTTGTCATTTACGCCTGGTATAAATGATGACACCCTATGCAATAGCTTGCGGTTGACTTTGCTGTTTTCCATGCAAGGCTCCTAAAGCATTTGTTTCGTTTTGTGTCTCTTTCAAGCATGGAACTGATTGGTTTATATTATTATTAAGTACCAGTAGTTTTCTTAAGCCCTTTGTAAGTAGTTCTTAAGTTCGATTATTTAATACGTTAAGATCCTGTTTGATCTTTATGTATTTTATTTAAATCCGAAATGCATCAACGAGTTGATTCGTTTTTAGTGCTGCTATAAAAACATGAGGATACTCACAAAGCTTAACTTAACCATACAGCATCCTTTTACAAACGAAGTAATGATTTTAATACTCATCATTATAAACTCATTTACCGATGTACTGCCCCACTGCTAGGCATGGGTCTACCCTCATTTGACAAAGACTAGAGAAGCACACAATGTCGTCAGTCAACACTGATTTTTTTCAAAAATTACCCGTCATCGAACTCGAGGCATGAGTTTAAAGACCACTGGTCACACAACAGTAGGTACTGATGTACACAATAGTATGAAATTAATTAATTACGTTTACGTTATCATTTGACTTATTTATACATATAATAAGACTAAGCCCAAATTCGTTTAAATAATTAGAATGTCTCCTTCAAATCAGCCACTTTCTTCATCTCATACATTTTATCAACACAAAGCTTTTCATTACTTCCACTGCGCATTTCACTCCTCAAAACCGTCTTACTTAAGGAAACACCGTCTCGAGGGGAGAGCCAATCAGGAGCGAGCTCTTTAAAACCATCCCCGCGTCATAAGCCATTATGACACCCTCCATATTAATATTTTCCACATTTTTGGGCACGATAATTGTCAGCCATATTAAAAGTTACAATACTTGCACGTGGTCCATGTACAGGGGTACCTACTAATGCTCGCGTTACGTGAATTCGTTTATTAATTTTTTAAGGGCGCAGCTTTAAATTTTTGGATATATTAATAATGTGATATTGCAGTTTTAGTGATATTAATTGGTGTTTCTTTCTACACATGGTTCTCAAGGGTGCATTATATGGTATTAGTTTTAAACATAGCATGCTTGCATTGAACAAATGAGATCGATAGACATTACCTACCCATTGAAATACTTACTACTACATTTTACTGATTTTATCGCGGTATACTGATATTATTTAATCCGTTGGTGTAGGATATTTTACAGCATCCATCTATGGTCCCTTGTCCGTATTTGTTTTCGAGTTATCATAAAAAAATGATGTCATATTTGTAATTAAAAAATCGCAAATATTTTTTCGTTTCTTAGTTCTTAGTATTTTTCTTATGTGATGTGGGTATGTAATTACCCTGTTGAGATAGAGATCAGCTTACAAGAAGTTCTATAGACCCATTAAATAACATCAACATTTGTATGTACCTATTTCTTTCTTTTAACTATTACTTTCCTTATATTTTCAGTGCCGCTGGTGCGATGTGCGACCGTACCGGCTTCGGACCGTCGATGGGGCATTTCTCCATGGGTCCTATGTCAGCTATGGGTGCCATCGGAACCATGGGGTCTATTTCCGCCATGAACGGGCCCCAACAGAAGAAGGTTCAAGAAGAACACATAAAGAGACCCATGAACGCTTTCATGGTTTGGTCCAGACTACAGAGGCGGAAGATCGCGCAGGATAATCCGAAAATGCACAACTCTGAGATTTCAAAGAGATTAGGTAAGTTTTCAATTAAGTAAAACTTAAAATCGAGATTTAGATGACCTTTTGGGTCCAGGGTTCGCAAGCATGATTGCTAAATTCTAGTTGAAATTTAGGATTTGTGTCTCATTAATAATTATAGGGTTTAATACAATAGGGGGCAATAGATAAAGATGTGGGTTGTCTAACATTTCTATCTAACTAAAACGGGTATTTAGTCCTTCAAATTACCTTCTGAAGAATGGGTCTAATAAGAATCCTATTAGTGATAAGTATTGACTCCCTAATAATTGTTACATCGTAACGTCTGTTTTAATATGAAATGGTGACAGTTTTAACCATGCATTTACAGTATTCAACAAAGTATACATAATAATCATGAAAAAAGAAAACTTGTGCTTGGTTTGTTTAAAAAAAAAGATTACGTAATTATTCGCTAGATGGCGTTGTATGACCTTGTTGAAACGAGCCATACTTTCGTTTAATATGACGTTTACATAGATATTTAAACTGGCCGTAGCAGGGCTGCACTAGAGCAGTACAGAGAGGGATAGCAATACACACGTTGAATAGCGCCATCTCTCTCGTACACAAAACGAGACTGCTTGAATACGTAGTGGTACGGCTGCAGCTCATTTATTGAGCTAAAATTTTAAGCCAAGCTTATTTCAAATACCTCACCTGTGATTTAGTAAACTTAATGTGTTTACAATTTTTGTAAACGTTTTTTAACTAACTGGTGAATAAAACCTTGTTGAATCAAATTTATAATTCGCAATTGTGGTTAGATATTGTATGGCCAAGTTGTATTTGTCCCAGCTATTGCATCAATAGAGGCCACTCTATTTTCGAGTGTATAACTGAATGACCTAATAACATGACATACCATCACGCCTGTTCTCTCTAAAGGGTTAGGCAGAGTAGTGTACACAGTACAGGTGTACACCCACATTTCACAGCAAACCTAATGCCATCAACGGGGCATGAATCCAAACTCCAAGCTGTTACTAAGATTTTTTAGAAAAATCCATTAAGACTGCTCGACCTGGGACTCTAACCTAAGATCTCTTTCTCAACAGTTGCATTTACGAACACTAGATCAACGAGGCAGTTTTGATTACCTCGCCGTCGTAGTCTCGATATTTTCGCCTAATATTGTATGAATAATATAAGTACTAAATAAATATATCATTCTAACTACACAAACGCAATACAGCAAGGCTATTCAATCCTCATATCACCACTACAAACAAAGCGTATGATTGGTGCTAATCTTATTTGAATGTAGATCGTAATAAATGACGGTTATTTCTGAAGAATTCATATCTATTGCAAATATACGTTGAAGTAGCGGTAATAATAAGCGTAGTATTTGTAAAAAAATATTTTTTTTTAACTTGGCCCGATACTAGGATTTTCTCGTGTCGAGGGTGCGTTAATAAACACGAATTTTCACAAATAAAAATGAACAGACCCGAAAGAAATACCTGTAGATCGTACAAATATTTGCTCCGCGCGGGGATCAAACCCCGATACCGGTGACTCACAAGTCGTTCGCTCCGCCACTGCGCCAATCGAGCGCCATTATTGATGTATTACAATACATATCGATACATAGTATGCATGACTAATACCATAAAAAATCTTATAAGTAGGTTTTCAAAATGGAACCTTTTTCTAATTAGTATTGAGAATCACTGCAAATTAAAAATTACGAATCGATTTCCATTGTGTCCATCCTGTCGTTTTTGTGATGGAAAGGCTTACAAGAAATAATGTCGTTAGTCTTTTATACCTACTTAATATTATCTAGAGGACGGCAAGACAATACAAGACTTGAATGGGAAGATACTTGATGGGAAATAATGATTATGAAAGGTTTTTAAAAGAACCAAAAGTATGTTAGACGTAGATAATATTAAATCAGTATCAACCACTGATTTCTTACACTTACGCGAATATTTCACATTTATAATAACACTACTTTTTATGAATTCATATCGCTTAAATCCCAACCTTTCTAATCATTTACAAAATTCATGGTCACCCTCTAACGGAGCTGATTGCAGATTTAAAAAGGTTGAATATGTACCATTTTCAAATACAAAATGTTTAGAATCCAATACATTTAAGAACAAAATGAAACATAGAATGTGATTTACAGTTTCTAAATTAACGTTGTAAGTAACAAAACACATTGTTTGATAACTATTATAATATACGATTACGTCATTCCTCTAAGACAGTATTGTGGAGCACAATCTATTGAATTCGGCACAAGTAAATTACTATTATGCTAAGCGAGCGATGGATCTTGCTCTGTAGTTTCAAAAGGGCTGATTTTGATTGCAAATTGATCATTCCAGGATCTCGCAGGGATTATGATTTATTGAATCAATTTAATATTAATTTATGAAGTGAGAAGTGGTTGTTCGTAGGTGGGGTTTAGTGTTGTGTTGTTGGGAATAGCTCGTTTTAGTTGAGCTAAGCTAAGTTAAGGTGACAATGCTTGACATGTTTTGATATTGTTATGGTAGGGTTGCCTCTTCCTACTTAAATCGAGCAAAAAATATTTGGACTATTTGTTTTTTATATATTCAGAAACAACTAGTAGTGTGTTCGGTTGCTCATTATGTAAATAATTACATAGAATATTCTTCATTAGAAGTGGTAGTGTCGAAGTGGTCTCTGTCTGCTTCCCGTGCTTCAGGTCTCGCTAGGATCAGTACGTGTTACGTAGTCCTATTATATGGACGTAAATTTGGGAATACCGGTCAATCCGCTTAAAATGCTTGATTTGTTACTTTTGTCCTTATTTTCAATAGAAAAAGAAATACTTAAAAGACATATGATGTAAAAAAAGTTATACCAAATACATAATTATTCAATAAACTATGTGTATACATAGTTTATTGAATTGTGGTGAAAAAATTGTACTGTGGACGAAAATAATTTAAATTTCGGTAAAAATAGAACAGTTTCGAATTCCATTATAAACAGATTAAACTCAACAGCCACTTGGGAGCAGTCTATCGCGTTTACACAGTAAATTACTAAACTATATGGGCACAAATTAAAAATAAACTGCTACCCCAAAGACGAAAGAAAAAAGTCACCGCAATCAGCCAACACAAGCTACACAGGGGGAGGTATTCGCGAAAATAATCAACTGCTCAAATGTAAGCACAGTTTCGTATTCGAAATTTAAAAATGCCCAGGAATAGGGATGGGAGGACACGAGCGGGAGTATGGAAATACAAGCAAAAACGGCCACGGCCATTCTGGCGGTGACGGCGAGAGGAAACGACATTTTCTATTTTTTCCCCCTCTCGGCTTTTTTGCGACTCGGCCCGTGCAACGCGGTGTGTACCCGGTTTTAGGCACCTATTTGTTAATATTGAAGACGAGCATTTTCCTGGTAGTTTTGGTGTTCAATTTTGTGTAAGAAATTATAATTTAGGTTAGTTTATTTTTTTATTTTTATTTATTCTCAAAAAGTCTTACACATACCTATACCACACAGAATCACTTTTGAGCGTATTTGATAATAAGAAGTTAAACAAAAATATTAGCACTCAAAACATAAGTACTTGCAAGCACTTGTACATTATTCAACACAATATAGGTTACAATAATAATTCACAATGGATACAAAAAGATAGCTAAACTTCTTACCAAAAATAAATGGCGGTATACTGATAAAAATTCTTTACCTTCCGTGCTAGTCAAAAGACTGTGTTACGGCAAGGTAAGGATTCTCGTTGTAGAAATATCAACTGTAAGTTAAATAAATAAGGACACTTTTGTAATTGAAGCGATCAATGCATGTGTAATAATATCACTCTAATGAGTTTGGTGTAAACAAGTAGTATATTTAAAAATGTGAGATAAAGAACTTAATCGAATGATATTTTTGTTGTTTGTTTTTTTTTTTTTTTTTAATTAAATAAAACTACTAAGTACTTTACTTAGGAATAACGTAAATCAATGTTCACACTATTTCCGTAGTTTCAAAATTATTATGTATAATGGAAAACTAAAATTAATTCTATCAATGTTTTTAATGTTATAGGTATTATTTTATATATTTTATATATGTATACGATAATTGTAATAAACATTATTAATAACGTAACGATTACCTGTCATTTCTATTTTTATTAGGTATGTAGTACCATCTTGTGCATATACGTTTGTATGTATATTAGTATTATACTCTGTCATAATAATGACTTATATGTATAATATGCATGTATGTTTTATTTTACATAGTTTTATAAATGAGTGATATATAAATATATAATAGATATATATGTGTGTGTGTGAAATATTTACTTACATATCTTTATAATATTTTCTGTCCGTTCGTAATCTAGGCCCATCAAATACTCATCCATTGTCCTTTTGCAAACAAAACTTGTCATTTCTTTCAGGGGCTTAACTTTACTTATGCGGTTATATAGAAACGGGGCCAAAAAGTAAGAAAAACATTGAGCAAAAGTAGTTTTACAATGTGGAACATCGTAAACTTCGTGTGATCTTCTAATGGAAGTAATAGCACGTTTTTTGCATAAATGTTGTTTTAGAACAATACTTTTAATGAAAAGTTGACGAATAGTTAAGACCTTAGATTCATTATACAGTTTTACTGTAGGGTACCTAAAATCCTTAAAATTAATTACCTTTAAAATACACCGCTGGGCTCTTTCTAATTTTATAAGAATACTTTTACGAGCTCCACCCCAAGCAGTAATCCCATAGGTAGCTATACTCTGACATAAAGTTAGATAAACGATTTTGCTAGTCTTTTGGTCTTTTAAGTTTCTAATTTTTTTAAAGATAGGTATAAGTTTGCGAATTCTAGATTTAATGTAACTGATATGTTGTTTCCAGTTTAAATGTTTATCTATTTCTATACCAAGGTATTTTATACTATTGGTTCCAGATAATGTGTAACAATCACAATTACTAGTAGTAATAGAGCAATTGAAGGCACAAGTATTTGCGTGTGATTTTATTATGAAATCAGTTGGAGGTTGCGTATTATTTGTTATGCTAAAATTGATATATTTTGTTTTACTTAGATTTAACGTTAGTAAGTTGTAATCAAGCCAGTTTATAATCCTTTGGAGTCCTATCTCAGCTGCAGCTTTCACTTGTGTCCATGATGACTGTTTAAATAAGATAACCGTATCATCTGCAAATGTAATAATACTTGAATTGGGTATTTCTTGATTGCAAAGATTATTTATATAAATAAGAAATAGCGTAGGGCCTAATACGGATCCCTGCGGAACGCCAAAATTAACTTTTTGCTTAGAACTAAGAAGATCGCCAATTTTGAGTCTTTGTGTCCGGTTTGTAAGATAATCTTTAAAAAGATCTAGTGGTAAGCCTCTTATGCCTATTGATTCTAACTTACGAATTAGTAGTGAAATTGATATAGTATCGAAGGCCTTAGTTAAATCTAAAAATGCGCCAATACATTTATTTCTGCTATCAAGATTATTTGCTATACCAGTAGCTAATTTTTCAATTGCGTCTGATGTCGATTTATGTTTGCGAAACCCATATTGATTTTTTGACAGGATATTGTTATTTTCTAAATATTTAATTAATCTTTTATTTACAAGTTTTTCTAAAATTTTAGCTAGTATAGGCAAAAGTGAAATTGGACGATAATTTGAAATGTCGTCTTTTACTCCGGATTTAAATATAGGTACTACAATGGAGTCTTTTAGCACGTTAGGAAACGTACCGTGAGCCAGACACAAATTTAGTATATAAGTAATAGGTGAAATTAGAATATTAGCAAATGTTTTGATGAATTTAGCCGATATACCATCCCAACCTGTGGAGTTGGTATTCTTCAATGATGTTATAATTTTTTGTACTTCATATTCATCAGTTTCGAGCAACATAAATGAGTTCAGTGGAGTCATATTACACTTAAATTTTTTAACTAAATCCTCTTCAGAAAGTTTTATTCTTTGTAAAATATTATTAGACAATTTAGAACCTATATTGACGAAAAAGTCATTGGCATAATCAATTGATTCTTGAGGTGTTGATTTGATATTTAATAATTCAATTGGAACTTTGGATTTATCTGAAATATTCAGACCACATACATCTTTTATAACGTTCCAAGTTTTTTTAATATCATTTTTGCTAGTTGTCAAATTACTTTTGTCATGCTCATTTTTTAAGGTATGTAAAAGATTATTACAATGATTTCGGTAACGTTTATAAGTAGTTTCAAGATCTTTGTTATTTGGTGATTTCAAGTGTCTTTTATGTAATACGTCTCTGAATTTCATACAACGTAATAACCCAGGGGTAACCCATTGTTGTCGGATTTGTTGTCGATTTGGTACTGTAAATACTTGTGTACTTTCTTTAATGATTTCAGATAGAATATTCATAAAAACTTCAGTCGATGTATTTGGGTCTGTTAACGATGTTACATTTGTAAAATCAGTTTCATTCAATAGATTGTGAGCTATGTCATAATTAATTTTTTTTAAAGTTTTGCTGTTTTTATTATATAACGTACGTGGTTGTGTCAAAGACACATTCAAATATATACTACTATGATCAGTAACAGATGACTCGCAAATCACGGTCAATACCTTTGATCTAGACTTTATGAAACAATGATCAAGACATTTATTGAGACGAGTGGGAAATATATGACTTGGTAGGAGACAGTGAGCTGCAAGAAGGTCTAAATAGTCATCAGATTTGGGGTCAATGCTGTTTACACCAATATCAATACCAATATCGCCAGTTAAATATATGTTTGGAATATGTTTGATCTTGAGCAATATATCATCGAGAGAGTAAATAAAATCGGTTACCGAGACAAAAGACGGTGATCTGTATAAGCAGATAAAGGCGTTAGTTTTGTCTATTTCCACCACTAAACAATCGGCATCTACTATATTGGGTTCATATACTGTGACATTTTCTAAGTTACTTCTTATATATACAACTACACCGCTATTTTGATTGATAAGTCTATGAGTGTGATAAGTGTCATATTGTTTTAATTTTGGAATTAAATTTGAACTTTTTAACCAGCATTCGGTGAGAATTATAATATCGTAGTCTAACTGACTTCTTGACATAAAAATTTTGAAATCCTCTAAATTTTTGTTTATACTTCGAATATTTTGGATGATTAATTTAAGAGATAGTTTAGTGTCAAGTTTGTAATGCATAAATGACTCGGGATCCCCAACCAAAAAATAATCACCAACATTGATATTATTATCAATGTCGGTGACGACATCATCTAGACTATTAGCCATAATTTAATGAATGGGAAAAATATAAGATACAGATGTAAGATAATAGGTTGAGGATGATATTCGCGGACGTTTATGAGAATACTAGTAGATAGGCCAGCTTTTACTATTGGTTCATTATGAGCGGACAAGTTATAAATAAAGTATAATGACATTAGTATAGTATAATAGACATACAACCTATAGATACATATATAGATACAATAAATATAGCAGATATATGCAAAGCACTTATTATGAAAGTAGTGCTTGAATATTATAATAAAATATAATATGTAATTAAGAATAAGAGGGATTGTTTTTGTTTGGTATGCATTATCATTAACTAAAGCTACTAACCCAAAACCGTAAGAATAAGTGTAACCGTAAAAACTAAGTAGAAAAACAGATAATAATATGAGAACTAAAGTATACCGTAATTCCTTAATATATATCACTGCAAATAGTCATTGCTTCACTAGATCCTTAATCTGATTTATGTTTTTGATGACTATGGCAGCCTGTCCTTCTTCTTTTCGTAACAAGATATTTCCTCGTGACACCCAACAGTATTTATATTTTCCATTCTTCACTAGTTCTCTAGCAGCGGCCAATATTTTCTTTGACATAGGTGTTATAGCTTCAGATATATAAACCCTTAAAATTTCTCCACCAAACCCTAGCATTTCTGAATTCATAGGGGTTTCCTTATTTCTGGAGTAAAATTTTTTAGCAGCTGTTAAGATTTCTTCCCTCTTTTTGGTATCCTGGTATTCCACTACTATAGGACCGTCTTTTTTCCCTCTTCTGTATATTTTGATGTTTTTATCAGAAAGCTTTATATTTAATATATTATAAATATTTTTTATTATTTTATCAACATCTTCATTATCTTCCCGTGGAATATTCCGTATTTCAACAATATTTTTGATGTTTTGTTTTTGCAATTCGTTTAATTGAATCTCCAAATCATTAATTCTTGCCATATCTATTTCGTACTTAGCTTCTATAGTCTGAACTCTACACATAATTTCATTGTAATTAGCAGCATTCAGCTCTAGGAGTTTTATTATTTGCATGTTAGACTCAAGTATCTGTTGGTTTTGTATCTTCAAATCACTTATTTCTGTATTCATCATTTGCTTGAAAGATTCCATGAGTTCTTGTTTAAGATTTCCCAAATTTTCTTCTTCTGGATTTTTTCGTTTTCGTATATTAATATTTCGAATGATCTCATGTTCTTGTGATTCAAGCGACAAATCAGGTTGCGAAGAAAACTTTACTGACTGTCCAGATGTTGGTGAACGCTGCATTTTATCTGACAATATTGCTTGCACTATAACGAATTTAACTGACTCGAATTTAATATAATATTGTGTCAAAAGCTAATTTCAACCGTATCTTTTAAAAAGATAAGGACTAAATTGGTTTGTATAAAGCAAAACACGTCTAGCGTCAACTGATTTGCGGACGAGAATGAGTTTTGACGAGAGTTTGAGTCTCAATAGTTAATCTGGGTCCTTGAATTTAAGATACCTTACCTGAGTGGCTGAGCTAATAGGATCGTAGACATAGTAGATGTCTACGATCCTATTGGCTCAACCACTCAGTGGTATTAAAGGCTCCCTTCTGAGGTAAGGGTCCTGGGTTCGAATCTCGGTAGGAACAAATGCTTGGGTGATCAATATAGACATTCGACTGCACATATCAACCCCATCTTGTATCCGTAACACAAGTCATCAACGCTTAGCTCGGAACGAGATGGCGTTGTGTCAACTCACATACATTATCTTTTCCTATCAACTTTTTTGTACAATGCGGTTTATACCTACAAGCACTAAAAAATATTACTTAATTATTCTGTCAAAACATCTATTACTCTAATACCGTAGGGTCCCATGCAGACATAATTACGTTTTCAAGAATCTTAACTCAGAAGTACTTACACATCCCACCTCAAAATACAGAACCGAACAACCAACGCCATCTATGTATTGTGGAGACGAAACAACGTGTCCAATATTAGTTTTTCCTTTTGCATGGAACCGGGAGGCAAGGGCGACAAGGCTTTACGTAAAACTGGTGTTGTCCCGTTCAAATACAGGGCATACATTATTCATACTGGTACGTTTGCGCCTTGCATTTTGTTTCATTTGTTTGGATTTAGAAAAGAGGGGATAAAAAATAGGTAGGTAGGTATTATTTGTTAATGTTTGTTAAGTAAGAAATAAAAAGCACCAGTTTCGTTATTTATTTTATCATTTTCATATCATGTACCGGTCTTGTAAATGAAGCGATGGCTGACGTATGCGTGCTGTCAGTATGGACAAGTCAACTCAAAGCTACACTGGTGCTGTCTTCAAAAGCCCATTTCAGACTTTGACCTACATTGTCAGGCTCACATACTATAAACAAAAATGTTTGGACTTTAAAAGAGACCATGATTCTCTGAGTGTGTTTCGGCATTTCTTCTCAGAGGTCGTCAGTTAGATACTCCGATGCCATCTAGTTAATAAAAAGTAAAAAGTGTCTTTAAAAGATCTATTTACAGAAATAAACAATCTAACTATCTATCTAAGGAACATTTGGTCATCGGCCCGGGTTGGAATCTCGGTAGGAACAAACAAATGTTTGTGTGATATGTTTGTACCTGAGTCATGGATATTTCTATGTATAACATGCAAGTATTTATAAAAAAGAATGTAGTAAGTACACATATATGTTCAACCATCTAGTACCCGTAACACAAGCGTCGTTGCTCAGCTCGGCACTAGATGGCGCTGTGTTATCATGTCGGGATATACTTATTTATTATTATGTTTATAGATTGATTGACTGATCCTCAAAATACTTCGAATATCGATAACGAACCGCAATATTCAACATAATACGCATTGATTAATCAAATATTTTAATCAGCAAATCTCCTGTGAGTTCTAAATTCCCCTCGTTATTTAAGACAAAATACTCCTCAAATCACTAGCTATCGTATTCCCCAAACATGTGTAAACGCATCTGCGCAACCTGTCGACAAAACGCGCATTGTTTACCGAACGCGAATAATGCGCGTTTTATGCGTCAAATCAATCGTAATGTCGATAGGCACAAAGGTATTGAGCACAATGGCGCGAAACTTTTTAGCGTGAATCAGACGCTGGTAGGACGGCGAATGGTTTATCTACCAAACTTGTTCGGTGCTTTTGTTTTTTGTTTTCATATTCGCATTGGTCTAATTGTTCGTGTTCTTCTTCATATACCTTTTGTATTGAAATAAGGGTTTGGTAAGTGACCTGATGATAAGTGATCACCGCCGCTAATGGACATCTGCAACACCAGAGGACTTGCAAATGCGTTGCTGGCCTTTCAGGAAAGAATATGCTCTCTTCTTGAAGGTTCTCAGGTCGTAACGTTTCGGAAAGACCGCCGGCGACAGCTGGTCCCACACCTGGAAATATTGCTGTATTATGCACTTCGCGTACTTGTAGGTACTTATTAGTACATTCAAAATAGTGTCTCGTTAAATTAATAATAACCGTAATTCCATGTAAAGTCTTCATTACCAGTGAAGCGATTCCTCAATTTTATAAGAGTTTCTTGCCGTATTCTCCATAGGATCAACTCTCGTGCACTAACACTAGTTGCACGAGTAAGTCCTCAAGTTACGTCATTACGTGCTATTCTTCACGTATAATAAAACGTATTATAAATGCTTGTAAAGATAAAGTTAATTTAGTTGTCCAACATGTTTCTAAAAACGTTCTTGTAAAACTTATTTGGAATAACAACAATATAATTTGACCTTGTTTGTACTTTTTACAGTTTTAAATATTTGATTATACTTGATGTGTCATTCTAAGATTCTTGATTATCCTTGTTATATTTTTTCAAATTGTGTCCAACAAGCTCGCCCAATTGCTCACCATTCTTCGCCCCCGTATGTCACATGTTTGTTTTCATCAGTGTCTGATGCATACCCTTAATAGTTTACATGTAGGGGCGTTGCAACCCAGTTAATATTAATTAAGGTGGGGAGTGAGCCATTGTGTGAGGTGTAATGGGGAACTAACTATCGCTTGGTGTCGTGTAGAACTTGATGACTATGTAATGCATATTAATTGTAAATTCTAAGCTACCGATGTTGGGTTTGTTAGTGGTGTTGCTACTGTAATGTTTAAAGCCTTAGATTTAACCAAATGGGATATTGTTGTGCCCACATGTCTAAATGACAATGACCTTAATATGCCAAGAATACAGAGAAGACTACGGTACAAGACTACATCGCGGAAACTAAAGAAAACAAATCCTTACCTAACATATTTTTAAACCAAATGGACATCGTAGCTTGCTATTATGTGGATGCTATTTAATCAAGTGTTTTAGTAATGTACAATTATACATTAAAAATACGTACTCAGGTACTTTTAAATAAATATTAAACATACAAAATACGTCTGTACACGGGCAAATGTGTGCGTGAAGTGAGGATCCTTATTTACAATGCAACAAACACCACGTACTGCGGGAGCTGTAAGGCACTTGACGTCGTATGTGAGGATGTGGGAGGGAGAGAGGTAGGGTATAGCCACAGTAGTTACGGTTTCGAAGTAAACCAAGCGTTGAAAACTCACTGAGTCCATCTTTCAAGCTGTTTATAGGGCTAGGTAGACTGGGAAGTCTACCTAGATTCGGCTGGCTATCAGTATGTTACACGAAGCGACTGCTATCAGACCTCCAGAACCTGAAAATACTCTACTTAAATACTAATATTCTATGCATTCAATTATTGTCAGGGTTCTTGACAACGGGGACCAACGGCTTAACGTTCTAAAAGGCAGGGTTCCCGATATGTTGAGTAACCTATCTAAAGATTGACCTAGTAGACGCAGCTTATAAAATGTTTATGCAATACTGAAATAGTCATTTTAAAACCTTGACCATCTGAAAGACAGCTCAGTGTCATTCTGTATTATCCCTGTTTGAGAATTGTAGAACCAGTATTTTTGGACAAGTCATCCATGAAGCTTTCAGGTAATATATTATATTTGACGACCTCTGTGGTCTAGTGGTTCGAGTACCGGGCTGCTGATCACGAGGTCGTGGGTTCGATTCCCACGGGACACAAATATTTATGTGATAAATATAAGTGTTTGTGTTCGTCTGGGTGTTTCCTTTGTATTATAAGTATGTATTTACAAAAAAAAGTATATAAGTATTTATATCCATTGTCTAGTACCCATAGTACAAGCTGTGCTTAGTTTGGGACTAGATGGTGATGTGTAAAATGTCGCAGAATATTATATTTATCCAGATTATTGTAGCTTGACATCTGTGTGGCCCAGCTCAGCAATCTGTCAGTAAAAAATAAAAAAACTTTTATTTTAACATCCGCCATATTGATAGAAAACGGCCCACAAGATGTACCGTTTACAACTTTACACCCAATTACCAAGACATCGATATAATTAGAAACCCATGAAAAATATCGCCCTTTTTCCAAGTCACTTGAGAGTTAATAGTACGACAGACGGTCCATTGTATTACATAACAACAACATATAGCTAACACCTAATTTACGTCGATTTTCCTCGCTCCAACTGTCGTAGGCGTATCGGCGTTTTTTCGACACTTTTTATCGAACACTTTTTTGTTTTCAAAGCATTTTTTTATAGTTAGATGCAAGTAATTACTGACGTACAAAACGCTATTGGATATTTCAGAACGAGTACAACAGGAGCACGACCAATAGTGGGACCGTGACTAATTCCTACAAAGAATTCTCTCCTCATATAAAAGTATGGGTTTTTTACTCACAAAATTGTGTATACCCCGCACAAATAACCTATACTCTTTATAAGGAATCTATTAAAGCGATACTATAGTAAATTTTGTTAGAATGACTCTTCCGTTTGTAGTCCAGGAGCTCATCTATTATAGGTAACTGATACAAATTGCATAATACTTTTTTTTTCAGACAAAAAGGATGAGTTATTCATGTCTCGACTGGTTTTGTGTTTAAATTGATTTAAAAGGTTATTGTACTTTTGATGTCCGGTATTCATGTCGTCTTTAGATCTGATAGGAGATACACGTTTTTTACTAATTAACTATAAGTTTTTTTGCCTGTCTAATTTGTTGTCGTATTCAAGATTTGGATGTTAATCTAACGTGCATTAAGATGTTCTTCTTTTAAAATGTTTGTTACTTACTTTTTCTCCGTTTGTGCATTGTCCTACTTATGTACTGATGTAATGATGTATGAAAGATACTTTTTGGTTGCATTAGTTTTCTACAAAACTATTTTTATCTAATCATCATCAAGAAAAAAAGTTTTGAATGCCACTCATATTTTTGATAATCATAAAAGTACTTACTTACTAATAGGTAGTAAGCATTTAAGTACTCTTAACTTCTTATCTGCAGAATATTCAAAACTCTGTTCTGAATAAGCCTCTATATAGATTTTACATTCTATGTTGATATTTTTTATCTTTAACAAACAATTTAATCTTATGTTATATGATATTATTCACAGAAACAAAGAATGAAGAGCATAAAAATGCTCTTTATTCAAATTAGTATTCCGCTACTTTCATATGAGAAAAACCCCTCAACAATAATATATCGTACTTTACTGAGATTGATGTTAGTTTAAAAACCCTGTCTAGTACACACGTAATACATAGTTATGTACTTGAACGGGGCCGCTTATCGCTGCGTCGCAGGCACGGCGCCCTACCGGGGGTGTTCGCAACAAAAATACTGTTGTTTCCTTATTGTTGACGTCTGTTGTCGCTTGTTGTCGTTGTTGCCGGCAAGGGCCCCCGTTGTTTGCTGTTGTTTAATTACTAGCGTTTTTGTGACGCCGTGTAAATGACGTTCCATTTTTGTTGTGTAGCTCCCAGTCTAGCTGGTTATTCTGTTTGGTAATTTAATTTTGTAATTATGAAAAGCTATAAAGGTGTCTTGTCGTGCTTTGATATGTTCTGAAGTATTCTACGGTATATAGTTACTAAACATTTCTACAGCGAAGTTTTAGTTATGAAGATATTTCGAATCTCAAGTTACTCTAAGAGCTCCATAACATGTCAGAACGAATATAAACTCCTGAAACTCGCAAGAACTAACGCAATATCGTAACGCGACACAACTAACAAACAAGTATCAACTTAACCCACAAAAGCACAACTAACTATCAAACCTAATCCCCCCAAACGAACACCCTACGAAAAAAATCTATTAACATTTAATAAAATCATGACCTAAATAGCGTTTCTTACCATTTCAATTTTACGGACGAAAGGGTGGCGGGTGCTCCTTCGCCATGCGTCTTTGTAAACCTCCCCCTCCCCCACTTTACCGGGTCCCTCCTCCCCCTTTCTCCCCGTTTCACCATTGTCGCATGGCACACAAGCTTTCAGAGTAATGAAGAGCATTTTCGTCCGATTCTGAGCACAATAGCCTCTTTAATACTAGGTAGAGAGGAAACTTCTTTGTTGACGACGAGTATTGTACCTAACGTGTGTGTTTGGTGTACGCATTGTTTTTTGTTATGTTTGTTCGGCCGATTGTTGCTGACAATGCTGTTATGTATGATCTGTCTTATGTTACGTGTTTGATGTTTTGTGGGCGTTCCGTGTCCTCGATTTTAAGGCAATATTGTGTAGCTTAAATTTGTACCGCGTTGTTATTTCTGAACTATAAAAATCAACCTTCCCAAAGACGTAAACCATTTCCACTCAAGCGCCTGCGGAAACATCTTGTCCCGGACCATAACACGTATTCAACATTTACATACATAATAATATATCTACCGAAAAGAAAGAAAACTATACTTTTTACCTATCAGACACTCATCAAAGAAATGATTGAATAGTGCTGTACCAAGTAACCTCGATTTACTTATATTCCATTCAAAGCGTACAATATTTCAACAATATCAATAAAGGTTCTCGTACAATATGAAAGATTGAAACATTTTTCACAATTTATCAATGCTTGTATACTTAATATATATTTTTCTTTGTCATCGCCAAGGAAATTCTGTAGTAATCGGTTAGCGAAGATCTGATGGCAGTCATTGTGAAATAAATACTGATGTTACCTACTACTTCCAGTCAAATTAAACAGAAAGCCGGCCGTGACATAGAACGGCTATCAGGATCATTAAGATAATATTTTTTGTCTAAAATAAATGAAAGCCGTATTTGAAAAGCATATTCTTAATATACGAACTATTCACATTTTTCTTCCAATTACAAATAAATAACTAATAACCATTGATACCTAATTCCACAACTGAATACCGGACAATCATTGTTCAGTGTTGCCATCCTATTGCCATTGTTTTCCCGTAACGAACGGGCGCTGTAGGAAATAATTATTGTGTAGTGGCAACACTTTAGTAGTATCGACACGTGCGTATTGTTGCTACGACTGTTAATGTTGCCGTTAATTAAGAATAAATAAATACCTATAGGGTTAAATGTGGGGGATGAATTTGTATAGCTGTGGATGTAGTTACTGTAATTGAGAACTTACTTGTAAATACTTTTTTTTTATTAATAATATGAGTTGTTTTACAAATGTAAAAACCTATGTTTTAGCGTTTTTCTGTATGAAGTAGGTATGCCATAAATCTACCGCTGCCGCATCATTGGTTCATAACATGAGTGACAGTCAAATTAGACACGCTTAAAAGTTACCGATTCAACCTATTTATCAATAATTATGAGCTTGTCGAGAAAAACTTTCCCGAAGACATAAGGATTACGTGTCCGAAAACAAATACATGCAGTACCTATTAACATTATAATTTACATTGTCTCAAAAACAATACTATGAAAAAAAAATCTTACACTCCACAGCGCAGAGGTACAATGTGCACAGTGTTACCATTGTAAAGAAATTGTGACACTTGCGGGCACAAAATGTAAGGTGACAACCGTTCACAGAGCTTGTTGGAAAGCTACCGATATTTACAAAAGTATTTGTTCTACTGTGTTGAAAGGTTTGTTTTTACCTTTGTCTTATGCAAATGAACGATGCAGGCCGTAATTAGCTAATATTGAATGTGTGTTTTGCGTTTAAAACTGGCGGCAATTGAATAAATATAGCATGGAATTCATTTGTTACAATGTTCTGGTAGAAAATACTGTTTCTAGTAAATTCCGTCTTCGTAAAAATGGTAGAATCTACCTCTTGCTTAGTAGGTTTTTAACAAACATTTGTCAATACAAAATATATTGATTAAGGTAGGTTTGCTAAAGCTTAGGTTTTTATACCTACCTGAAAAACTAGAAAATAGAACGAGACAATAATTATAGTACATATATTGAAGCAGCTAGATAGTCTAAGTATATTTTGTTGATTGATTAAATAAAATTATTACAAATTGACAAATGAAAATTAATTAGTCGTTTCCATGAATGACTTGATTCGATAACTAGTCACGTAACAGGTCGGGTAATTATAAACGTGCAGACGAACTTTACGAACTATCGAGTTTGTGAAAACCTGTTCGATTTCAGCGGGGACAATGCCTCCATTGCCCGGTCACAATCGAATAGTATCAATCATTGTTCTCGATGCTTTGTGTCAGAACTCAGACCTAGTTAATTGACCTTTGCGAATTACATTTATATTTAGATATGTTAGTCTTATGTAAAATTCTGGGAACAATTTGATTCGTATCGTCAATAATAGGTATTATAATTATTCAAAGTAATATAACAGGTTACTTGAGAAGAATAATTTTTAATTTTTACAGCTTTTATTAGATCAAACTTTGGCTTTACAGAAATAATCAGTACAAATGGAATTCATATCCAAAATCAATGAAGTTGAGTTGTTTTCTATTATGAATTTGTTTAATGCTTTGAAAATAATACTGTTTTACTAAACTTCAGAGACTCCATTACGTCCTCAAAGTATACAGGAGTAAGTATAAGCTAAGAAAGGATACAAGGAAAAGTCCTAAAGTATTAGAAAAGGGTGTTCAATGCGGGATCGATATAGGGACAAAGTTATAACTATGTGGAATGTATTAGTAACTTTATGGAAATTTAGATAAATAATTATATTGTCAAAACCGGGGAGTGGTGACACTTTGGGGATTAAACACGCCATGTCTTTTACACAGCTTGGAAAAGCAATCTATGAAACATATACCAATACATTTTCTTTTCGCAAAAAATAAAGCTGATTTTCCCAAACAATTGCGGGACCGTCAACGTAATTTTAATAGAACATTAGTCTTTTATACCATTGTCGTTACTAAGCACACGATCCTATCATCCGCGCCGACAAAAGACACGAACCCACCCCAAAGTATCGACATAATAATGAGGAACCGGGAAAAACTTCTGTTGTGGAATGAAAAGCGCAAATTCGTCATTAGGCGGCGCTTTCCGCCATTGTTGTTGCTATCTCTATCCCTCTTAGGGATTTTTACACGTGGGCGAGTGAGACTACCGCTGGTCCTCGGAGCCGGATTGTTCCTTTCTATGTTAGCGACATTGTTTTCGCTTTTATACCCGCCTGAATTGGGATTGTCTTGTCTGTTTGAATGGACGATGGCGCCCCTCCACGGTGGATGAATACAACCTTCTATAAATGGGGGGAGACAAAGGGTTGGTCTCTTGAATCGCGCTGGGAGACAGGTCGTTCGTGCCTTCGATTATATTGTATCGATTCAATGCCTTTGTTTCAGCAATGAAGGATGGTAAGGGCAAATTACTTTTCTGTTTTTGTTCTAATAGTTTTATCGTTGTTATTTGTCATAAAAGAATATTGTCTATTCTTTTTGTGTGGTTAACACTATTGCATATCAAAAGGTTTTCGGCTTCATTTTGAAAATCCTCTTGAAAAATTCTCTAGCGAATCCGCCCTCTTTTCTAAGCTAAAATCTTAAGTTAGCACAGAAAATCTTTAAAGCCAGCAGACAAACATACGCTTTATTATTTGATATCAGATTATGAGTGGCAATGAAGCTGATAATTTACTTTTATCCCTTCATAATACCACTTACAACCTTAATTTCTCACAATCAAATTGTTATAACCTCAACGTTCGAGTTTATAATGTCTAATGTTCATGGAGATGTATGGAAGATGGGCGCTAATGGCTATATTAAACACTGTGCTGTGAATTGGGCAATAAAAGACAAAGTTTCAGCGTTTAGTTCTGTCAGTTATCCAAGTGCGAAATGTGACGAAATTGCGTATACTTTTTGGGTTTAATTTTTTACGTCGGTGTGAATCTGGTTAGCGTAGTGAAAATAGATAGAGGATGTTTTACGAATAGCATTTACAACAAAACATGTGACTTATTGTTTCGTGTAAGATGATTTTGAATTTTTCTTTTGTCAACTTGTATTAGTATAGTTAATATGCGAAACAAGGCATATAAACATTAAAACGGTTATGCAAATAATGCTGGTGTACTTGTGTATATCAATATTAATCTTCGTTTTTATCGACATCAATTAAATTCATATAAACTATAGATGTACCTGCTTAGCTCGAAACACCAGCAATATTGACAAAATATGTATTATATGCCAATAAATAAAATCAATAGTCCTCATATACCAAATTTTCTTCAGGTGCTGAGTGGAAGCTTCTATCTGAGGATGAGAAGCGGCCTTTCATCGACGAGGCCAAGCGCATCCGAGCCATGCACATGAAGGAACACCCTGACTACAAGTACCGGCCGCGGAGGAAGCCCAAGACTCTGAGGAAGGAGGGATACCCATACTCCATACCGTACCCCAGCGTACCCATGGATGCGTTGAGAGCTGGTGAGTGAACTTCTGTAATTAATCGTCAATTATTGCGTAAATTTTTCAATCTTAAAAAAGGGTATAGGGTCCAATCAAATTATGTAGCTCCAAGAGACTTAAGATAAGGGTACTTTAGCCTAGATTGCCACCAATGTGTTCAAAGATGTATGACGTTTAAAAAACCGAACGGGGCGCAGATAGGTTGAATATATTCATATCTCAGGGTAGAAATTTCATATATTGACGTCGATTTGCCATCTTATCTTTCGTAGTTAACTTAATCGAATGAAATATGTAATTACATTTTCAAAGTCAAAGTCAAATCGTTTATTTCAAATAGACCAACATTACAGGTGCTTTTGAATTGTCGAATTTAGTTGCACGGTTCCAAAAGGTAGGTCTTATGGAGAAGAACAGGCAAGGAACTCCATAGATAATGATTTTTACTTGTCTATATGCTCACACATAACTCGAAATGAATCGTGAGCTATTAATTGACATATTGGTCCTTTGGCGTCAAGAAGTCGTACAGAAGGACCAAAAAATACGAATATGAAGGGTAGGTATAATTTGAGATAATAATCATTCTAATTGAGCTGCCCGGTTGACGAAGTACAACACAAGTCCGCCTTACAAAAGACCGCAGTAAGACAACAATAGTTGTGTTTCAGCACGGGAATTCCGTTTACTGTCAGTTTAGTAACTCCCCACGAAAGAGAAACCTAAAACGGTTTTTACAGTGTAGGTAATAAATAAATAATATTCCCGGACATCTAGTTCCGTAGTAAGCAGTGAGGCTCGTGTTACGATTACTAGAAGGTTGATATACTACATAATATATACTTTTTTTTTGTAAATACATACTTATTATACATAGATACATCCATGACTCGGATACAAATGCTCATGCTCATCACACAAACATTTGACCCTATCGGGATTTGAACCCGGGACCCGTAGCACAGAAGGCAGCGTTAACTACCGCTAGACTAATCGGGTCGTCAAATCGTAACGCGCGAGCGACGCTTCTGGTGTTGCAAACGTCAATAGGATACATTAACCGCTTGCCATCAGGCGGACTTTAAGCTGGCTTGCCACCCTTACGATATAAAAAAAAATACGAAACAGTCTATAACAAACAACATTGTCGCAAATTTCCCGCTAATTTTCACTGTGTACGACAAAAACGTAATATTTTGTCGAGAACTGTCATTATGCGTTGTAAAACCTTTGTTTATTGCGCCTTATTGTTGCTTCGTCGGCGTGATGGACGGATAACACAACTGTAATACGATTTTGGAGATTCAGAATGATATTGTAATGTATTTTATGGTATTATTAGGACTTATGTTTATTATATAACTACCTAAATCTATATTACAGTGGACATTCCCGTTAATTTTGATTTTGACTGATATGTCAAAAAAAGAACATAAATGTTTCATACTTTAATGACACCTAATAAAAACTATGTATACCCAGAAAATGTATACCAGAAAACTTGTTAACATGTATCAAAACTACCGTGTAACAAGTGCAACAGTTAGTTTTGACGATTGAAATAAAATATTAGGCAATCACGTATTTAAATATGTTTTTATATTGACAAGTAGATATAAGTTACGCACTTATTTCAGTGTACAATAGAATCAGTCCAAAATATCTTTCCGCGTAACTTCACGATCCCCAATCTATAAATAAAATTGTACGAATTTTGATTGTTGACTTGAGATATTAGCCGCACACTATCATCGTACTAGGGCTGTCAAGCAACATTTGTGCAGTAAAAATAATTTAACCATCGATGTAATATAGTTTAAGAGTACCTAATACCGGCACGGACGGTATTACATTAAACTGCAGTGCCTATAGGATACGCGTAACGTTACGGGCCCGTATCCTGCATATAACTAATATTTGAACGACTCACAGCTTACACAGGTGGTTCTTTAGAGTATTGGTGTTTGAAAAAACAGCCGCGATGCTAGAGAAAATTCTCGTAGGAGATAATTCTTATCGCGTATTTTGTTATATAATAGGACATAGATAGTTTATATCTGCCACCTTTAGCCCTATTCAGCGATTCAGTAACGACTAAGTTACGGCGCCCACTCCACAACTCCGAAGCGGCAATTCATGTTGCGGTTTCATATAATAACTCAATGTTACCAATACATTTTTTTCCACAAAACAATTCCGTTATTTAGTGAATGTTATAAAAGTTTCTGTACAAATAGCTACATAGAATGCTGGGCACAAAAGGGCTGGCTGTGCTGACGTTATCAAGGTATTCATTCGATGTCATCGAATCCGCTATAGTCGAATTGGGATTACACAATTGCTTTGCCGCGTTGTGACGGGCCAGTGGACTAGATAGTAGATTGAGTGGAGTACGCTTTATTGTACGCGTTTATTGAGAGAAAAATGAATGATTATTTGTATCAAGAGAGTATGTCTAACCTTTATAATTTACAGTTTAAAGGGAGCATGACTGACCATTCCGTTGACAATCAGATATTTTTTGTGTTGATACTGATGTCTGTTATCTTATAACAGAAAACGTTTCTTATTTATTCCTTGAAGATTTAAACATGATAATTAATTATGGTTTTAGACTATCCCTTTGTATTTATCTAGGTCCCATTGATCTTGAATAAAAAACTCAGATTAGAAATTGTCGAGTTGGGAATTAAACCCAGTTAGGATCTCAAGCATAGTAAAGGTCTCAATAACAATTACACTAATAAATCAATTTAATACAATATAGAACTAAGTATATTAATAAATTATTACTCATAAATGGAGCAAATGAATACAATATGAATAAATTAATGAATAGAATTACGTAAATTGCAATACATATTTATGGGCAAACAAGTACGACTGTTTACTGAAAAACAAATGCAGCATTCATCGAACTACTATCAACTCATAACAATTCTAATAGCAAACAATGAATATCGACTTGTACGAGTGACTAGCGTCAACTAAACACAGCACCAGGTCACTCGCCTTCCAACAAAAACACACCCACGATCACGACTTCGAACCCCAGAAATAAAACGAAGACACGTAAAATTTTTACACTTAGGTACAATATATAAAAATCTTATTGTATTATAACAACTGCCTATATAAATTTGATGCGCTATTTCGATTTCGACTCATAAATTTCGATATTTATGGTTCGTCCGCAATAGTTTTCTTGATTTCGATGTCATATCTAAAATTTCGTTTATGGTCGTAGAAAGTTGTATAGAAGCGTCCTTTTGAAATTATGGTATTTGATCAAAATTATGTTTATTTATTGTCATCAAAATTACCTCATTTGAAGCAACATCGTTACTGTGTTGGTTAGTTGTATCTGCTTTGAAGATTAGCGGCAGTAGATTTTTACATATTCATTAACGATTGTACCATGTAGTTTACAGAAAACTTACTCATAATAATGAACTAAAAACATATATAAGAATCTGTAGAAGTGACGCAAAGCATTCTTAAATTATATGCTTAACAGTATCTAGTTAGTTATATCATAGTAGACTTTTATTTTTAAGGTTATAATCATTGCATTAATATTTAAGGTACGCAGGTCATCTTTAATCTTGTCCTGTATTATAAAATAATAGTTTAACACTGAAATAGTAAGCTTCCTGAAATAATAACAATCATAATATTAATTTAATCATTCTAGGTCTTGAATATAATATGTAATTACAGTTTTATAGGAACTGAACTCTAGTAACATCACAACCCACAATAAAGATAAACAAACAGTAAGAAAATAATACAAAAACAATGAGAAACCAAAAACCAATGACGAATAACAAAGTCTTATTGAATCAATAACTGCTTCTGATTTGAAAGTGCTATCATTATAATAAGAAAGCAAAATGCAATATTGTAAGCAAACACACAGCACACTTAAATAAAACCGAGTACCTACATGTAATCGAAAAAGCGCTTACATCACATAAGAGCGCCCGCCGCGCGATCAACAAAAGATTTCCAAATATGAAAAGCGAAAATGGAACGCATAGTTTAAACCGTCTTGGCTGCTTTTGACAGTTGACAGTTTTCACTGTCAATGTGAAAGTGACAATAGGGTTAGTTGGGGTGCGTCAGACCTCGTCCGTTTGGGGTTACCATTGACATGCGATTAAAATTATTGAAAGATTTCGCTTTTTAAGGGTTATTTGGGTGGGCTGTTGTGAATTTAAAGGGTTGCGTTTTCTTTGCTTTTAGAGTATTATAAGGTTCCGCAGTTCGAATTTAGAAAACAAAGTACAACCGTTCTATGATTGTTGCGAATCACGATGAAACTTTTTGAACTGAGTGTAAAATTAGCTTGGAGAATAAGTGGGTTCTTTGTGGATATTTCTGTGCGTTTAAATGAAAGAATTATTGGGATAAAATATAATGATCGGCCTACAGGTTAAATAGAGACTACCTACGTGGAGGAGGCCTAAGTATACACGAAGAAGGAAGAAGGTAGAAAGTGTGTACTATTTTTTGGATGAAATGTGGAAGTCTTACTGTTTTTTTTTATCGAAATAATTGTAGCAGATCATTGTTATTTAATAAATGTATTATTTTATTTCATTTATGTCATTTTGTCAATATTTCGACATAAATATTACATAAATATGAGCACACGTCTATACGTTCGTAAATTACCCAAAATTCATCAATATTTTTTTCGTTCCTGCAACTGCGGTTGCCGAACTAAACGTGGGCGGAGTCGGCACGTGTGTCGTGACCCTTAGTTAAGGGTCGCGACACACTTTGCACTAACATGGCTTTTAAGTTAATTGCGGCGGAGAATTTATGTCGTGAAATAAAACTAGGGGTGAATAATTACTTTTGCGAGTTCAAAATCATTTTTAATATGACCGTAGATGTTTTAATTAGTAATATTTTTTTGTTTTGTTCGAAATAGTACTAGGATTTTTCTTTTTACGAGTGTGACTAATTAAATATTTGAGTTTTATAAATATGTGTTAAGCATGTAGGGAGGTAATTAGTTACAAGTAAATTAAACTTTTAAATTTATCAACTGGTAGGCGCGACAATGTCACTTTGATAAATTTACACATTTTTTATGAAGGAATAAAAAACATGAATTTATTAAAAGGTAAGTATGTTATTATTCATTGTATGTACCTACATATATAAAACAATGGTATTTAGCTATGATATATGTTAAAACATATTTTATTACCTCTGTGTATTAAAGAAGTCTACTACAAAAAAGTGTTGCCATTTTAATTGTAATAAATGTTTATAATAAATATTCGTAAATTATTTTTGCTGTTTTTTTTTTAATTCATGACACGCACATAATTATGTAGAGTAATTACTCTACATAATTATGTGCGTGTCATTACTTTATTTTAAAGGAAAATATAAATAATTACAACTTAAAAGTATATATTTTTAAATTCCGTACAACATTATAAACATTACAATAACATTACCCAAATAACATTCCCAAAAATATATTTATCTACTAAAAGTCCTTTAACTGTTTAGCCACGCGACGCACACGTGACGTCACTGACATTAGGGTTCCGCATACTCGTTGTAAGAGCCTGCGCACGCGCCGGGCCCGCCCAATCACGGGTAATTTGACCAACACTTTAATAGTTTGGTGTTGGTGATTTGTTGAACTCATGGTTGATCTAACAATACAATGTTCAAAGGTGACGGAGACCAATGGATAGTTTCAACATTGGTTTATATGGCCAATGTTTGTATTGAAAAGTATGTATTTTTCATGATACATACATACGATCAACAATATTTATGTTGTAATATCATACTGATTTCGTATAGGTACTTACGCGGACAGTAAACATTGATATATAGCTATCACGAGGTCGTGGGTTCGATTTCCACGGGACACAAATATTTATGTGATGAATATAAGTGTTTGTGTTCATCTGGGTGTTTCCTATGTATTATAAGTATGTATTTACAAAAAAAAAAGTATATAAGTATTTATATCCATTGTATAGTACCCATAGTACAAGCTCTGCTTAGTTTGGGACTAGATGGTGATGTGTAAAATGTCGCAGAATATTTATTTATTTATTTTATAACTTCTTACGTTCTTACTTTTATCGCGGCATATTCATATTAATTAATCACGACGTTTTAGATCCTTTACATCGTCCATGCTCACGGCTGGAGAGGCTACAGTCTACCTGTGACCATATAAAAAATTGTTCTAACTTCAAATAATAATAAGAAAACAAAGTACAATAATGTGAAGGAGTCCTAACACTGTTCTTCGGCCAGATATACTTAATACTAAACGTATTAGCCTCCTTTATATCAGCCAATGAGAAGCGTCGGTGTTATTACTGAAACAAGCAGTGACGTATGTGTTAAACCCAACATTTATTTATCACAGATATGAGATACTACGTAATACAATGTAGCTAAGTGACTAATAATATGTACTCCTTATATATACTATGTTTCTATGTCATTGTAAAACACGCACATACAAAACAGGACAAAATCTTGAAAAGATGTCCATCTTAACACCAATAAAAAAAATTGTTAACGTTTTTTCGAAGATATATTTCGGCTCTGCTACGGCTGCAAGTAGTGATAGCGTAGTGATATAACGATAGATTACGAAGGCATAGTTCAACAGTTCAATTTAGGGCAAACAAGGGTTTTATTATTTTTTAATCATGTACAGTCGAACAAGCTAATTGGTTTACATCCACACATAGATCGGTCGATAGCTGCATGTATACGAATTAGGTCGTTAGACTGTACCTAGTCTTCTTAATATTGCTCCCTGAAACGGCGAAGGAAAACGTAGTGAGAAAATCTCTCTATGCTTGAAAGATTTTTTAAACGCTATTTGAAGCAAACCAACCTTCACTGGGGCAAATACGCTCTGTACCTCATACCCAGCTGTGAAACTGTAAATACTCAATATATGTATTGTACTGCATAATCATCATCATCAACCCATTATTGTCCCACTGCTGGGCACAGGTCCCCTCTCATTTGAAAGGGATTAGGCTATAGTCCACCACGATAGCCTACTGCGGGTTGGCAGACATTACATGCCATCGAGAAAAAATCTCTAGCACGCAGGTTTCCTCACGACGTTTTCCAGCACCGTTGGAGCATGTGATAAATCATGTTGTCAATAAAAGCTATAGCTTGATGATGTCTGCCGTTCAGGACATCAGTTCTGTAGTATCACCTCATTCAGTGTTTATTTCAGGGCTGTATACGTGTCCTTAGTTATGTAATAATACCGTTACAAAACTAGTATTCGTAAATATATTATGTACAATAATCAAACATTGTGTGGAACAGGAGAGGGATTCCTTACATCCGCCATTGTTGTAAGTGACAATACAGCTCTGCACGAGTAATGTTGGACACAACGGAGGAATCTCTTGAACAAATAGTGTGAGGACGTGGTTCTACTGTGAGCGGGGAGCGTGGTTCCACAGAATACTACATAAATTAAGGCTTTTTTGTCCCTCTCCAACGTACAATAATTGTAGGATAAATGTTTGTGTGATGAGCATAAACATTTGTATCCGAGTCATGGATGTATCTATGTATAATATGTATGTATTTACAAAAAAGTATATAATATTCGGGGTCACCAATTTGGAGGATGAGGGTCGTTGAACAATAATAGTCGTGACAAAGTTCATCAATAAAAAAGTGCACACTGTGTCACTACAGTAGTATATCAACCAACTAGTATCCATAACACAAGCCTCGTTGCTTAGCTCGGAACTAGGTGGTGCTGTGTGTCATAATGTCCAGGAATATTTATTTATTATTGTATATCTTCTGCAATTCGTTGTTTAGTTTATTGTCTCTTAAACAGAGTACTAATTATTACAACAGCATTATTTTTTTAGAATTATACATCCACACATACAGAACAACTCTGCCTAACCCTTTTGGACGACGGATGTGATATGTATCAAGAAACACTTATCAAAATAAAATCTTAAGGCCTAAATATTCCTAAAATTAGTATTATATTTAAATATCTATTCAGTTTCGTGATCAATAAAACTGTCGTCAGTTGTTATAAATATAAAACGTTCTCAAATATCTATTCGCTGTCACTGAAACCTTTTCCTTATACATATAAAACACGTGTTACAGATTATATGACGGAAAAAATATTATTGATTTTTATATCAATAGGTATGTTTATTATGATATGTATATACGAAGGCTTTTGAGCCATCACTCCTAAGATTTGTAGCCAATTATGTAGCAAAATATATAGGTTTTAATGAACATACATCATTCAGTAGGTATATGATTTCTATTCTACATAAAGAAAAAACTATATAAAGAAGTTTGTATACTGTACTTATTAACAAAACAAATGACATTTAAAATGGAACGTACATTTTAAATGTTTATTATTCGCGTTTTGTTGTATGAGTTAACACTATTGAACAAATATATCCAAAATCTGAATAGAATTTGTATGCATTCAAATAGCTAATATGTCATATAATAATATAAATTTCATATCAGCTATTATATTTATATTTTATATTATATATTTTTTTATATTGTACGTACATATTATGAAAAGAAAATATCGATGCCCATCACACAAATATTTGCGCGTACCTACCGAGATTTGAACTCTGGACCCTTTATGCAGACCGCACTCATTTGGAGCTGGTGATACGGGAATTCAATATTAAGATACCTTAGAGTCTAAATCAGAAACTATGTTAAGAAATACAGAAAAATATAGTATGGGAATAGAAAGGTAAAAAAATAGAGTAAAAAAAGTAGGAATAAAATTTTGTATTAACTTAACAAAATCTTACATCTCTCAAATTGTATTGTTAACTGTCAATATCTACGTAACTATCACAATAAACGTCACATTAACGTAACTATTTAGATGCTGGTTGTCAAATCTCCTAAAAATCTAATACAGAAACTGACATACCAACGTACAAACTAAAAAGGTCAAGTCAACGAGATGTCTAAAATTAGACGCATTCCTTTACAATTTAGGTTTCAGTGATATTTGACGCATAGACATTTTAAGACCATCGTTTATTGTCTAAAAATGTCTATGCGTCAATTGTTTTTGGTTGTATCTGGTTGGTTGCGCCAATCTGTCAGCCTAATGTGTTCTCTCCTTTATAACGGACACAAGTTGAGCTGTCAAAAAACATTAGCCATTCAAATATCCATAGCAATATTAATTTTATGAATGCCAAAGTGTGTCTGTCTGTTACCTCTTCACGCTATAACCACAGAACCGATTAAGATGAAATTTGGTATATGTAGAAATAGTTTGAGTGCCGTAAGGAGGTAAGGACATAACATCGTTTTTATCCCGTAAATCAGCCCTTAAAGGGGTGAAAGGAAGGGTGGAAGATATCTGCTTAAAAGAGGGTAGTAAAAGATAAGCAGGTTGAAAAAAAAAATACTAATTCCTAGCAGAAGAAGTCACAGGCAAAAGCTAGTATATTCTAAATTCAATTTTAAAAGAAATATACTTTTGTGGCATCCCAACAATGCCTATGACGAAATAAAATGGAAAATAATATCTGACAAGCATTACTTTGACAGCATTTATTTTAACAACTGTTACTGTAACACGCATTGTAGAACATGTTTCATAAAATTAGTTTATTGTGTCGCAACGCCCATACATAAACGCTTTATTATGTCTACATATTAATTATTGTTATGCTAATTCCAATATTACAATGCCACCTTTTCACACATTTACGTATTCATATTAGTTATAGTATGTTTTTCGATCCATTGTTTTCTACCACTATTAATAATGCTAATAATAATTGACGCAGACATCCAATTGTCTTATTATTTGCCTATTTGTTTTGGATGAGTTAATATTTTTTCTGTGATAAATACTTTTAATATATACAAGTAGGTACATTGGTTGATCGGTGATTTGGAATTGAATTTACTCACCTAGGTTCAGTATATCTAGATACTGGAAACAGTCATCATCTTGAAATCAGTTCGCTATCGTTACTATGATTTTTTAGAACATTTAAATGAGTATATCTTGTATATAAAATTCTCGTGTCACAGTTTTCGTTGCCATACTCCTCCGAAACGGCTTGACCGATTTTGATGAAATTTTTTGTGCTTATCCGGTATCTATGAGAATCGGCCAACATCTATTTTTCATCCCCCTAAAAGTTAGGGGTAGTCCACCAACCCCTATAATGTGGCAAAACAACGTTTGCTGGGTCAGCTAGTCTAATATGTATATAAAATTCTCGTGTCACAGTTTTCTTTGCCATACTCCTCCGAAACGTCTTGACCGATTTTGATGAAATTTTTTGTGCTTATCCGGTATCTATGAGAATCGGCCAACATCTATTTTTCATCCCCCTAAAAGTTAGGGGTAGTCCACCAACCCCTATAATGTGGCAAAACAACGTTTTCAGGGTCAGCTAGTTTCATATAAAATTATAGCTATTAACTTCGATGATGATTAACTAAACGTATCAAACTGTATGATGAAGATTTAACTTTATATTAAAGTAGCCGACGGACTTTCGGATGCTAAACTCAACATACACGTTTGAGAGGTAGTGAGTAGAGGCATAGTGAGATTCCTCGCTCAAACTGAGCTGCCCGACTGGGGAAGCACCTCTGCCTTACAGAAGACCGCAGTGAATCAACAATAGTTGTATTTCTATGAGTGTGTAAGGTTACCAGAGCTTGTTGGGGGAGTGACTATTCTGACAGCATAGGCATTCCGGTTGCTGTCAGTTTAGAAATTGCCTATGTTAAGAAACCTAAACGGTTTCTGCAGGGTTTGGTAACGCATATGCAAGCCTTCTGGTATTGCAAATGTCCATGGGCGGCGGTGATCACTTACCATCAGGTGAGACTCTTGCTCGGTTGCCCCCTTATCACCATAAAAAAAATACACCAACCTAATTATATATAGGTAGTATTAATTCAGATCCACACACATACATGTGCAGGCAGATTAAATATTTAGTAAAATAACCACACAAGTACTAAGTATTAAAATGCATAATTAAACAAAATTATTTGAATTGCCATTGAATTAAAATATAGACCGTAATGCACACAATATCACAAAATGATGAAAGCATTGAAATAAAACAATCGCTGAATATTATTTTAATCATGACGCTTCAAATCCTTTACAGTATCCATGGACATTTGATAGTTTATACTACTCATATAAAATGTTGAAGTTGTGTTTTCATTAACTTTCCAAAATAACTTCTTTCTTGCTCCTATTTCCGCTTTCAAATGGTCCTTATCCTACTAATATTATAAACGTGAAAGTTTGTAAGTATGGATGTATGTATGGATGTTTGTTACTCTTTCACGCAAAAACCGCTTAACAGATTTGAATGAAATTTAGCATACACATAGTTTATTATCTGGATTACCACATAGGCTACTTTTTATACAATATAAACGAATATCTTAGGAGTAATCGTAAAACAATCTTTATCGCGTTCGATGTGTGATGTCAGTTTTGATAGCTTCTCCGTTGCTATGTACGTTGTTGCTATGTAGCGACATAGACGACGCTATACACATAGTGGATCATCTATATATATTTATTTATTTATTCTATGGAAACGGGGGCGAAATGAGGAGGTGAAATTAGTATTAAATTGCGCGGGCGAAGCTGCGAGCATCAGCTAGTAATATATAAGAACTAGACCAACATTAATTAAATCTCAGTACTTCTCGGTATTACCAACACAAACGTTAGCAACAAACAAAAAATAAACCATTTCTAAAAATATCACATAAAAGCAATCGGTTTTACCGAACTTAACCCATTGATTGAAAGTCTACTAACGATACAAAAACCGAGTTTAGAAAGAAATACAGTTTTCATAATGTAATTTATAAAGAAAGTGTAATTGGGTCTCACAGAAAAAGTATTGGACGTTAATGAAACGAATTAAACATAAAAGAGGTAAAACTGTACTACCTTTTGATATACGAATACAATAAAAATCTAAATATAGGGGAATTATTAATTTTGTTGGTACAAAATAGTTACAAAATAGGTCCTGTTATCGCTCAAAGAAATCCAAAACTAATCCTCACCTACAGGCAACGCTAATCCATACAATAATCCAATAAATTGCTTATTCATGATTAGCATATTATATACCAGCAGTTTGTTACCAAACGGAAGTGTCCAATCGCGTGCGTCGCCGGAAGCCCCTCCCCCTGCCAAACTGCTTCCGGTCACGTGACGTCATTTACATGACAGTTGAGCGCGATACTTTAGGGAGAACGGACGTGTGGAGCGAGAAATTTTTGTTTATGACTCTGTGAAATGACTTGCTGTTTTGTTTATATTTTTGCTTTGTTTTTTTGGCATATTCATGTAGTTAGTATCAATATTACTCAAGTAATTCCAAGATCTGCCAAAAAAACTCCAAATTGGTCCTAAATAATTCAAAAGCTGCGAAGGAATATTTTGTAAGAATTTATTACATCATTTTCAGATTAAACCACATGGTATGCTATAATAAACCGAGCCAGTAGTATGTCTATTATAACATTAATATTTACGTCAACACCCAACTAAATAAAATTCATATCACTTAATATACATAACTATAAACAAGCAAAAAGCGATGATCTGCACAAATTGTGACTAATCTATCAATTTAACCACGGTTTGTTAAGTACGTCTGCGGACAACCCTCCCCATGCTATGAAACGGCAAAAATGTGCCCCCTTGTCATTTGTTCCGATCATTTTTGTACCATTTCGAACCTAGGGAAAGTTGTTTTAGGGTTCGATAGAATAATGTTTGATACTGATTTATTTGTTTTGACATTGAATTATGTCACTTAAACTTTTAGATGAGAATGCGTCATACAATATGTTAGTAGCTGATTCAAAATTCAAAATAATTTATTTCAAGTAGACCAGTATTACAGGTGCTTTTGAATTGTCAAACTAGTTGCACGGTTCCAAAAAGTAGGTCTATGGAGAAGAACCGGCAAGAAACTCCATAGATACTCTTTTAAATAAATAAAAATTACAATATAGGAAGTCAATTCCTTTACAATTTTAATTTGCTACATCAATATGAGACTAATGCAGTTTGAAGTGAAATGTATGAACTATTCACCCAAGACAAAATAAAACGAAATCAGAATGCCACCGCATGTATGAGTCGACCAGTCACCACCGACAGCACCCGTTCACGAGTATGACGTGTGTATCAGCGTCGCTCTACTCAACCATGTTGTAGGGAATAAAACGACCCGACACACAACGCCGCCATCGGCAGGACATTTTAGTGAGCATGACAAGCTCAAACTGCTCGGCAACCTGTGGGCATTTTTACATTTTACAAAAGATTAGTTACGAAATAAATTCTTCAAATTAACCAGTCAACCCAATTATTGTCCCACTTCTGGACACTGGTCTCCGCTCATTCGAGAGAAATAAGGATCCACTACGCTAGTCTAGTGCAGATTAGCAGACTTCACATGTGTTCGAGAACATATCAGAGGAATGCAGGTTTTCTCATGATATTTCCTTTGCCGTTTGAACATATAATAAATCCTACGTACATGCGATAAATACTTTACGTAAAATATTTAAAACATTATGGACGTTTTAAAGCTTTCTGTATTACACTATCGTTTCACACAATCCACTACTTCAACCGGCAAATGTACCCGAAAATAAGCACGAACAATTCCAAAGCCCAGAACTCGTTTCAAATGTAACTCCTGAAATAAGCCACACATTCAGCCGTTGATACCATCTAAGGTCACTATATAAATCACCCTGCCCACCTGACGGGACAGAAAATAAGCATTTTTCCGAGAAATTTAACACATTCAAATATAAAGAGCAGAAAGAAAAAACGGGGGCATTGAAAAGGAAACCCGTACGAAAATCCCATTTAGCCTGGTGTCCGACCTTTCTGTCGATCCTTACAATGGTTGGGGCTATATTTACATATTCAGGGGCCGGTCGGAAGATGGTCATTATGAATGATATGGATTGTGACGTAGGTGAATCGTGTTTGAAATTACATCCATTGTTGGCTAGCTTTTAATTTTTGTTGGGGTTGAGTTCCGATTTAGAAAAAAGAATTTCCCTCAAATATTACTATCATACTAGGAAAGTAATTTTGAGGTAAATTCTTTTTTTTATTATAAGTACGAAAAGCGACTTAGATTAAAACAAAAAAAGTTCTCAGTTTATTAAGCTTGATTAGGTACATTCCTATGTTTTCCACGTGTAACAAGTTTTCTTGGTATAACTTTCCAAATATTTATTTTCTATGAAATTCCTAAACATTTATAACTAAGGTACGGTTTTCTTTCACGTTGCAAACTTTCACAAAGTAACAAAAATCGCCTATTTTAATAACCCTTTTGAACCCTTTCAAGGACTTTTTCAACTTCCAAAACAAGCTTCCAGTCGAAAAAGTCCCACGTAACGGTCCTTAAGGAAATATTCGTTTGTTTTATTAATTAAAATTAGTCCTTTACAGTTTTGATGTTGCATTTAGACGGTTTCTGTATAAACCGTTAGTATACATTAATTGGGATTTCGTTGTGAAGTCTGTTAGACCAACAGGGAGGTAATTTATGGTTATATGTGCAGCCTTTGAAAGTTTTGTATGGCTTCGTTTAGGGAAAATCTGATGGTGTTTCCACGCGAGTTTGAAGATTAAAGTGTACCAACAATAATGAAACCGGGTGATTTCATTTCTTAAGAATTTTGTAATAAACCATTTCCAATATTATAAGTTTTAACATACTTTATTTATTATACCGAAATCTTGTGTTTTTAAACAAGTTTAGTGAACCTTGAGCACAAGCTGAGGAATTGTTCCTACTAAAACATCGTCAAATCGTAAAAAAAGTTATAATCTATCATCTACTTACGGGTAGTAAATAATTAGGTTAAATTTGAATGAATACACTGTTTTAACAAAGACCAGTTACGTTGCTTCTTCTAACAATAACAGTTTGTTCTGTTAATGAATAACCTGATTACCAACATTATGCTAAATTAGTGCATTGTAGCTATTTTCATGACAATTTATTGTGCACGACTTGCAACTCGTGCGAGATATAATGTGGTCGTCCACATATACAATGATCCATTTTCCCGAGACGACTCGTGCGGAATAATAGCCTGTAATACCTCTATACTTTTCTTTTACACTCGGATAAGCGTAAAAATCGTCGCTCACCTATAATTTATACCTACGTTGTAGGCTATAATCACCTTGTATATCTGTCACTACTAACTGATAATACGCCTTTGACGAAGCAACATTTAATAAATCTGTCGTTTATTTTAAATAATCTATTAATTCAATAATGGACGACGGCTAAACCGTCAATCAGTGTCATTATAAAGCCCAAATTCATTCATATTTCCTTCGAATTAAATGAAAACTTGGAATAAAATCCATCGGGCACACGCCAATACCAGGAGACCAGATACCCAAAAGAGATGACAGGGAATTTAATTATAAATATAATAAAAAAATCTCGATCGTCCCTTTCTAAAAACCTTGACGTACCTATTTGCGTTCATCTAAACACACTCCCAAGCGATTTCGCACCTTAGTGCTTTCACGGAGGACTCATTGTCCTTTTAATAAACTGCTTTGTAATTTTGCCGCGGTTTATAATATATTGTAGATTCGACTGACGTCACCACAATAGGGGTCTCATATATTTTTTTTATTTAAATTCTATATTCGAATATTTCACACGAGACATGAAGTGTATTTCGATTTTCACGTAATAGCATTACAAGTGCTTAGACTGTCGTGACATCCTAATATGGTTGTATTATTAATATATTTCGCTGAAATTTGACAGATCTATTTTACTGCTTTGACGTAGATTGATGAAGTAATTTATGAGTTTTAATTTAATAAATTGTTATTGATTTTAACCTCAAACATTAACAAAAGAAAATTGAATTGAATTTTATTGTGTTTTGCGATAGTATATTTTATTCAGGGCCCACACAATGCATTATATATCTCAAAGAATAAAAAATGATAACATGTGTTAATAAATGGTTTTAAATTAAACTCCTAATCCTAATTCATTATCAATAAGCGAGTAAACTAGTCCCGTTGAGGCGTATTTAATAAACACGTCTAAGGAACTGACCGTTAGTTAATAGCTCTCGAGGGCGGGATTATTCGTGGTACAATGAAATAATTAATTGGTGCTCGAATCAGAGTTCCCGGAGCGCTATTATGAATGTGCGCCGGTCTATAGAGTACTGTCCATTACGGCGGCCACTTGCCGACTGGTGTGAATTAGACATTCCGTTCTAACGTCTATGAATGTTTTGAATTTAGAACTGTTGTGGAATTTGTTTTAAATAGTTGGATGTAATTGGCTGTCTGTTTGGGATGCCGTCGGATATGGACTGTAAAAAGGATCAGAGATAAACGGAAATAGAGTTAGCTATAAATTTTAATAAGTCTAATGTTGTAAAACAATATAGATCATCCCTATATCTCATATATGTCCATTTCTTTAAACTGCTGCAAACAACACATAAAAAGAAATAAGAATTGTGGATTCTCGCTGCTTAACCTGTTAAGTATAATTCCCATGATATTTTGCAAAACTTTTCTAACACGAAAGAGTTATAGTGTAATAACAATAGACGGTGACTACAGTTTGTAAATGTACGTTTTCGTCCAAACCTTATTTATAAAGACCTACCATTCAAAGACCACGCGCCTTTAAATCGGAAAATATCTGAACAAACCATGTAACCGTTATTTCTTTCACAGGTATGGCAGGTGGTGGAATGGGGCAAGCCATGGGCGGGTACTATGGGGCGGCGTATGGTCCGCTCGGAGCCAGCATGGCGGCTGCTGCGGCCGCGGCTGCACAGCAGAACGCCATATCTGCGGCTCTCACACCTAACCCACAGGTAAGAAGCTTAATTTATTGGTAAAAAAACGCTATGACACTACTTGACCTGAATATGTACCAGAGAAGTAGGCAGACTAGCGCTAGACAGGTAAAAATCTCTATAATATACCCCTGGAAATTATGACACAGCGCCATCTGCTTCCAAGCTAAGCAACGAGGCTTGTGTAACGCATACTAGAAGGTTGATATAGGTACATCCATGACTCGGATACAAATGTTGATGCTCATCACACAAATTTGTCCCTATCGGGTTTCGAACCCGGGACCCATAGCACAGAAAGCAGAGCTAACTACCGCTGGGCTAATCAGGTCGTCGAATAGTTATAGTTCAAATATTTATAGTATCTATAGTTGATAGTTATAGACTCATGTATATGTAGTGATACCAACTGTGATAGCCTGTTTATGTGACCAGTAGTCTCCTCCCTTGCAAAGTGAAATAGGCACCGCTATAATAATATATCAGGGTTCCTTTAAATTAAGTAGTGGTTTGGCCATTAGATGTTCAAAATACAGAGCTCCTTATTATCTAAGAACTTTCATACAAATTAAGCGTCATAACGATGACCGTAAAATGCGCAACGAAACAGCACCATATTTATTTATTTTTCTCTTCGATAAATATGTTATTTTAGAACAGAGAAATGGTTAATATTAAGTGATTAGCTTCGCAGCCTATCCGGCCACACGTTCGTAGTAAACAAGCCCTACAGATTTAACAAAAAAGTGACGATGATTGCCGAAAATTGCCGAGAAACACCGAGGCAATCCCCAAAATAGGACGCTAATTATACTATCAGCCTATTAGCATGGAAGGCATGAAATCTTAAACGTTTTGCTTAAAACCATAATCACCATGAAATGGAAACATCGTGCGAGAGAAATGTACCAAACAAAAAAACTGTAAGACGCTGCAAATATCGCTGACACATCCTAATTATGAACCGTAGCAAATAGTTTTATCCAATTTTCCAAAATTCGCCTCTCGTAAGCACCCAATAAGTCCTTAATTAGCTTGGGATTGGTAAAACATATGTCAAGGTTGGGGAAATTGATGATTTTATGAGGGATGAGAAATTTCAATTTGTTATGCGCTGGGGCTTACTGGCGCGAAATCATTTGGAATTTAATTTTAATGCTATATTAGTATGTTAAATAGATAATACTGGCGCGGCTTTTGGGTTCTAGGTTCTATACTCTGGTCCAGCTGATATAGATAGAATTATTGGCTGATCTGATGCCAATTAATCATCATTGAACTGTTTGCATTGATATGTCTGAAGACATAACAGCAGTTGATAGTTACCCATGTCGGCCGGCATAAGGCACAAAATTGACATTAAGTTTTGTGGATTGAAGTGTCGATAGAACTCTTATTTTCGTCAAACTAGCTAAGCATAATATGGTGTGGTTTAGTGAGTATTTCTTTTTGTTTATTTTGTGACCAACAAACATGGACCATCTAAAACGAGACACTAACAAAATCAATCATAACAAAATGTCTGTAACAAAATGCCTCATTTTCTAGTAATATTAGTGGGTATTGAAACAAAATGTTTTTATAACAAATTTATATTATTTAAACTCGACGTTTTGCATTCTTTAAAATATAAAAATAGTTTCATTATAATTTTTCATACTGGTCTTGTAATATTCACGTGGTTGCAAGAAATCAATATCTCACACAGATAGTAAGTATTTCCCTTCTAATATTCAAATGTACATAAATATACCTAATAAAACGCATCGCATACTGAAAATTAATTAATTAAATCATAACATTAATCATAATTAAGTTCTAAGCATTCAAAACAACATATAACTCCCATACAAAATAATAGAGATATACAAAGATTCATACCTTGCATTTGTATGGGATTCCTCCAGTCACACCGAAGCGTACCCCTGTGTTTTACAGCGGGTAGTCGCGCTGTTGTAATTAGTGGTTGAGGGGGTTGTTCTATGGTGGATACTTTGTTATAACACGAGAGGGATTGAATATTTATGCTACCTTGGGAGACTAAACTAAGAATTTTCTTTAACTGTGTTTCATGTGTTCTCTTTGAACTAAAACAAAGCTTGAGTTTCGCTATGGCCAAGTATTTTAATGCAAGTATTTTGCACTTCACCATCATAGTTGTGTCAGAGAGAACTTACTTGGTAAATTAAACTTCTATTAAAAAAAAAACTATTAGCCTTAAAGTAACGTTTGCTGTTTAACAATTCTTGGTAAAGAAAAAACAACATTAATGCAATATAATAAGTTGTTATTTATCTTACCGTCGTAATATCACAATAACTAGACGACTGACGACCACACAAATTCGGCCACTCTCAAGAACTGTACAGAGTTCATTTCAAACACCTACATCTTATTCTCGTTTTTGTTAATTGATTACTTAAGTACGGATCGGCAACCCTTTCTTATGATGAGGTCAAAAAACGACTACTTATTTATCATAACTCGTTAAATTTAGCAATATTAATCCCCCAATCTTCACGGGATAGTTGAAACGGAGCACTTACCAAACGCAATCTGCTCCCTAAAACAAATTCTGGCGAATTAACACAATACTTGACACGTAAGCACCCCTGCGTTAGGGTAGGGCCACACTGTACTATATATCTATAATATAGTTACGACGTTGGTCGAGATTTTGTTGTTGGAAGTTAAATGTTGAACGTCTTTATTTTTTTATAAAGAAGTAAACATATGTTTTCACACAGGTTTCTTAATTGCGAATATTAGAAATACAAATGAAACAACTTATCTCTTAGCAGACTGATCAGTGTATCCCTTATTAGGGAGGCTGTAAAAGATATTACAGTAACAGATACAAAAACAATTAGCCAGAAATGTTATGTATGAGTGGATTAATATGCAGTAGTACATAGGCCCCTAAGTGGGTGAATGAAACTCATTTTTTAAAGGAGCGCTGATAAAAACTACTCAATATTTTCAAGATTTCGATCGAAGATCGAAGATCGAATCGCAAAGTTTCTTTAAAATGAAAAAAAATACACAATTCTTACTATAATAAGGACATGCCCTAATCGCACTGGCCCCTGGGACTTTGCCCTACGATTTAAAAACCTTCTTCCCTCCTCTATTTGACGTTTAATCTTGTGAAAGTGACGTCTCTCTCGGAGGCGGGAGGGATCGTTGTTTCAGCTTTATCGCATTGTGTTCGGGGATTATAAAATGATTTGTTTGTAAATACGTGATTGAATTAGACGTTGAGGGGTGTGTGCATAGCCCAACTGTGCAAGCTTAGGTGGTTAGTTTGGTGTCATCATTTGAGGGTTAATGCTGTTTAGTAGGGAGGTCTAAAAGTCGCAAGCGGTACTGCTGAGTATTGAGAATGAGGTTTTATTCCTAGTTTGAGTAAAATAAATAAATAAACTTTTATTAGAATCAGTTTAAACATTGTAGTAAAGTTGTGGTTAGGATTTGGATTTCTCAGTAGGTAGCAATTCGAAGTTTTAATTTGTGTCTGGTTGGTGGCATAGTAGTTTCGCCCCGTAACATATGGGACCTGTAAACGCTATCACGCTTATCACTCCCCAAAAGAGGTAGTCCCTATAAGTAAATGAACAATTGAACACCTACAGCAAACTTCAGTCAATCCATTCAAAATACCAATACCTACTACAACTACATACCTAGTTATTTCTATTTTGGATGTTTTAGCAATGTATGCCCATGAAGTCATATAAGCTTCTAGGTAAACGTGCTTCATCTTAGATCACATTGTCACTTACCATCAGGTGTAATTGTGGTCAAACACTAACCTTTATCATATAAAAAGAAGATACTAGAACCTACTTGGTACTTCACTGTAAAAAGAAGTGTAAATTCTCCTCATTTTGTTGCATCGATCAGCCACTTCTAAGAGCTCATCTTTGTTATTTCAAAACTAGCTCAACAATAAGTAAATTTAAATTAATAATTACATAATTTTACCCGAACAAACACAAAATATGTATATTGTGCGCCTATGCAATATATTTTTGATCATAATTGCAAAACTTATTCGTCATGATATTATTGATGAAACTTTTACACTGAATCAATGCAATTATTGACATTACGTAACTTTGACATTGACATAAATATTGCTAACGAAATCAAATTAAATAAAGCGATGATTTATAATGTCATTAAAACTAAATACGTATTCATTTAACAAAAGCTGAATACGTATTCATTAATAAAAATTTATAAAAACATCTGTTTCTAGAACTATTTTGTAATTTATTGCTAATCAGAATCAGTTATTCTTCGTCCCTTTAAAAAAATGTATTTACTTACTTCCTATATAATAGTGGGAATATAGTCAAACTTTGAGGTTCCACTGAAAATTAGACGAGAAAAAGAATAAAAAAAAAAAACAATTATAAATGCTCGACCTAAAAAAGCTAGAATCTCGCGAACACCCAATCCCAATGTGACAACTGGGTTAAAGCGGCAAATTGCTGAAATAAATCGCTGAATCGCCTTTAATATTAGGTCTTTACCTATGAAATTGCCGTTTTGTATGAAAAAATTTAAACGATTTTTTTTCATGTATTTTTTATTTGTATTAATCGAAGTAATCACCCATGCAATCAATGCATCTTTGCCAACGCAGTGGCAGTTTATTGATGCCCTTCTTAAAGAAATCAGCTGGACGGGAGGCAACAAATTCTTCAAAGGCATTTTGTAATGCCTCTCGGGTAATGAATTTTTTTCCCGCCAAGAAGTTATCCAAATTCTGGAAAAAGTAGTAGTCTGTAGGCGCAAGGTCTGGTGAGTAGGGCGGATGACGGAGAACTTCCAACCCCAGTTCTTGCAACTTGGAGACCGTCTGCTGTGCAGTATGAGTTCGCGCGTTATCGTGCAGGAGCAGCGGAGACGAGCGATTGACCAATGCTGGTTGGAGATGTGCCAGCTTCTCCATCATTGTGTTCAGTTCTTCACAGTACACATCTGCAGTAATGCTCACCCCGTTTGGTAAGAAGCTGTGATGAATCACACCGGCGCTAGACCACCAAACAGTGACCATTACTTTTCTAGGGGTAAGCTTTCGTTTAGGGCATTGTTTAGGTGCTGAACCAGGATCCAACCAACTTGCTGAGCGCTTGCGGTTATCAAACAGAATCCATTTTTCATCGCAGGTAACAATGCGGTTCAAAATCCCTTCATTTGTGTGTCTGTTGAGCAGTGCAAGGCACGTTTCGACGCGTACTTCGTGCTGGCGATCATTGAGTTCGTGGGGCACCCATTTGTCAAGCTTTTTTACCTTGCCAATTTGACGCAAATGGACCAATATTGTTTTGACGCTAACGTCGAAAGCTGCTGCTAATTCAGCCGTCGATTGTGTATCATCAGCTTTCACAATCGCCTTTAATTCGTCATTGTCGACCAAAGCCTTCGGACGACCGCGAGGTTCATTTTTCAGGTCGAAATTCCCAGAACGGAAGCGAGCAAACCAATAACAGGTGGTGCGTTGGTTTGTAGTGTTAGCTCCGTAAACGTCGTTGATGTTGCGTGCCGCTTGTGCCGCGTTGCTGCCACGACGGTACTCATATTCCATAATTACTCGAATTTTTAACGTATCCATGATGACGAAAAAGATTGAAATGCGATGAAAATGTAACACTAATCAATAAACAAATGACTACTTTTGGAAAAAGAATCCCATGTTTTTAAAATAAAATTAATTTGAAATTAGAATTCTTAGCCAAACAAAAATTATTTTGATTTGAAATGGCCAGTACTGCAGAACGGCAATTTCATAGGTAAAGTCCTATTATAAAACGACTTCTGATCATATTTTTTTCCAAATTTCACACAACATCCAAACAAAAAAAATACGTCTCACAACATCATAACTCACACATCACAACAAAAAACCTAACCTTAAAACGCCGAGGAGTGACCAAAACATTTAATTAACCCTGCACCCGGCGGCGCGCACCCTCAACATAAATAGACCAACTATTGGATGATGACGCGGTTTTGCGATTAGCGTGACGAATCCTACCGGTACGACTATACCGGTAGGAAACAATATAATCAGCTACCATTCATACAAACAACTGCAACTTTACCTGTGTTGTATTAAAAATGGTGATTGGGCGTTTTCACCTAACCAGGGTTGTCTGTTTTGTATTTGTGAACGTTTCACTATTATAAATAAAAAAAACATCTCAAATTCAGACACCTTACCTTCTAGATAAGCGTGCTTCATCTAAATTCATCTTAGACCACATCGTCGCTTACCATTCAAACTGGAAACTTGGTAATATAAAAATTAAACGATAAATTGTCAAATCTACTAATGTCACAGCGCATAATTAATTTAATTAAGAACATTATCGCTATCTTAGTACCTACATTTTTCAAACAAACATAACCACTTTCCATCTAGCTTTTACTAACAGATATAAACAAAAAGCAATCTACTAACTCTCCAAAGACGGTATACGGAACTATGTTAAAAAACACATCAGTAGCAACCCTACCTTTCATAATCCACCACCAAATGTTGAGTTCTTTAACGAACCATTGTGATTTCAGTATTCGATTATGTTGATAGATGGTTTATCCATGGTTATCGAGCGGTGATATGGGTTGCTTTTACGGTTGCCGTCTCTAGTAAAGATTGGCGACTCATTAGCAACCTTGATCCGCTGTGAAATCAGTTTCGGAGCAATTTGCTACCTCGCTACTATGTTTGGAAATAGAGTTTTTTTTTTAAATAATTTAGGATAAGCATTTTTTGTTTTGGATTCTATTTCAAGTTAGCTGATATAGAGGAAACATATCTAACAAAAAAATCAAGGAACATCTTCTATTATAATGTGATAAAAGTCAGAAGCTTTCTATTTTATTATGCTCAAATATTAAATGAAGTACATTAAAATATGTTGTATATAGGGTTTAACCTAGTTCAAGTAATCTTGTATTTTTAATTGTAAGATACCTATTGTCAAATGTACAGCACTTTTTATTTAATAAACAAATTATTATTATTATTATTAATCAATTAAGTGACATATGAGATGTCACATTTAATAAAGAAATTACTATTATAATCTAATATATAAAATTCTCGTGTCACGGGGTGCGTAATCGAACTCCTCCGAAACGGCTCGACCGATTTTGATGAAATTTTTTGTGCTTATCCGGTATCTATGAGAATCGGCCAACATCTATTTTTCATCCCCGTAAAAGTTAGGGGTAGTCCACCCCTAAATTTTATTTTTTATTTTTTAGACAAAATATTTTTTTGTATTTTTTTTTAGATTTGGCATTAAAAAATACATACAACCCTAAATTTTCACCCTTCTACCACCAACCCCTAAAATGTGGCAGAACAACGTTTGCTGGGTCAGCTAGTAATATATAAATTCTGGTTTAGTCCAAAATAGATACAGACCAATGACTTCTAAATTGGGTTCAGTAAAATGCAGTGATTTTTCTGGTGGGTTCCGCTAAATTACATTACATTTATCCTTGAACAGTTACACATAACAATTTATAGAGTTATATGAACCAAAAGGATTTTGTTAAGTGTACTGGTATATTTATTTCGGTGCCCTAGAGTTTAGGAACTGTTGATGCATGAAGAATATTATGTACCTAATACATAATATTCAAAATTTAATACAGTACAGGGTTCAACTAACAAACGTTTTATCACACCTTATTTTTTTCAAACTTTTTGGTTTTCTGTTTCTAGATCTTCCCAATATAACTTTTATGATCTGTTTCAACGGCTATCTGCTTAAGCCTCTTGGCACATATCATATCCCAAGCTATAAACAGAGTATTTCATTGTCATGTCTCAGAATCCTTAAGAAACAACCAATTCTTTTCGTCTACAATTTCTATACACACACCGCACTCCAACATTGATAGTTTTTGAAGGAAAAGAAATACGTGGCTCGTATATAACTGGCTTGCAATAAAATAGCCGTAAGGGCGGGCAGTAAACTCTGTACATGATGCTTGGGCGTCGGACTAATCCTGATTTAGCGCTCTAGCTGTGACCGGCCGCCTTATGGTATGCGCAAACGCACGTTACACACGGCCGCTGAGATAGCCCAACTTGTGGGCCAACAACTAGTAGGCAGTGAAAGGCTTTAGAGGGTGTGTATTGGAACTAAAGTTCCTAATCGCGTGTTGCGAAAGGGAAGTTGTAACGACACTTTTTGCTATATTAAGCTATTGTAAAAAAAATACAATTTTATTACAATTCCTTCACTAATTAATCGAAAGTAACTTCGTTCCATCCGGGTGTCCCTTGACACCGCTCAAGTATTTTTTTCTTATTCAATATATAGCATTACATTCCACTAATCTTGATTTTACCTCACCTTCAGTCAATTTGTTCCCAACATATTTACAAGTAGCCCGTCGGATTACGACGCTCTGCCAATCACATTTCAATATTCGTATTTATATCTTGAAAGCAAAATATTACGGTATTGTAGTTACCCAATACCTAACTTGAATTTACTTCAAATGTTACAACGTATGTTCCTACGCCACAAAATGTAGTCTAAATTATAGTAGACGTAATTCGAAGCTATATTTTTCATAGTTCGCCGAACAAAGTGCTCGTGTGTGTTACGTCCAAACGATATTTTCTTCACAATATTGTGTAGGGCTCACTTCATTAAAAAATTTAAAATTCGAAGCTTTATTCGATTCCATTGTTACGTGTGATTTGTGTGTCTAAGCGTGTAAAATACAGTACTGCATTACGTTCCGATAAACACGCACACAATTTCAAACCTTATACATCTATGATAAAGCAGAATACCGATTGGGGATACATTACAATTTACATGTTGAAGAAAATTCATATTTAATTTTAGTTGAATTATGTAATTCGTGAGTAATTCTTGTTAAGATAGATTATAGTTTTCTTACAATAAGCTTATATACGAAATGGTCGGACTGTTGACTTGTCAATGTTAGGCAATGCGTCGATTTATGATTTGTTTGCGAACAGTTTCAATAAGCATTCGATATTCATAGTATTATATCCAATATTTACGATTAAGATATTGAAATGAAGACATATAATTAATTTCACGACGTTTTTCTTTTCTTGATTTATTTCGGCGAGGTCATTCTTACATTGTCGTTTTTCATTCGTATTGATGAGATTAAATAAGTATCAATATGAATGGCATCTACATTTAAGGCAGTCTACAAATTACAAAACGGCATTAAGCAGTAAAGACTTTTTTTTAAAGATTTTTTATAACACAAGTATGGTAGGAAGCAGTAGCCGTAGTCTATCCTACGTTTGCAACACCAAAGGTGTCGTTTGCGAGTTGCTAACTATTTTATCTAAGACAATTTCTAATCAAAATATCATAAAATTAACAATTACATATCGTTGTTCCAGGTGGGTTCAACAATGGACATGTCCAAATACTCACTGGAAGCCGAGAAGTACCGCAGCTATGGTATGTACCCAGACCCGTCCCGTGGCTACCTGGACTCGGCCGCCCTCTCCAAGGCGTACATGTATATGGACCAGCAACAACAACGCTCGTACCCTGTTGACATCAGCAAGATGTACTCCGAGGCCTCAGCAGCTGCCATGGCAGGCCTCAGCTCCGTCAACTCAGCACCGTCGAGTCTCTCCCCTCGCTCCCCCGCCGAATCCCCCGACATGACCCCCAAAGCCCAAGACAGGACCGAAGGCAGCTCGTCCTCGGGTTCAAACCCCTCCCCATCCCTTCCGTATTATCAAGGATCGTCAAGTATCCTCATGCCGCAGTACCCCGGCCAGTACCCTCAGAGTACTCAAGGAGGACCGGAGTTCAGGCGACCCCTCACCGTCATATTTTGACCTGAAAATTAGGTTGTTGTTGTTGATTTTTATTTATTCGTTTTGTATAGTTTTTCGACTGCAAATTACTTGAAAATTACTTTTATTTTCTATAAATGTCATAGAAATTATTATTATGACGCAATGCGATTATCCAGTGCAAATTTTAAATATATAACTTGATTTTATTATAAAGAAAATTATTCATATTTTATGGAAATTCGATACATTTACTTCAATCGTTCGATGCTGTTTTTTATGACTTGGATTTTCATTGAAACTCTTTGGTCTTTTTTAACAAGCGTTCGGTTTCGAAGAATATTTCTTCACTTTTAATTTGTGCTCCAAAGTTCCTTCTTGATTTTTCTCGAATACAAATTTATGGTTATAGATATAATGATGTATATAATAAAATGTACCTCGTACATTGTAAATATATAGTTTGTAAAGGTGCAGTTTCTTTATCGATAACAAGTTTTACAAAAAAAACTGTACGACAGACGTGAAATTATATGAAAAATCCTAATTGCAAACCTCTACAGTGATCGAAATTGATTTATTTCGACAGAAAAACCTAATAAAATCGTTTCTTATGTTAAAAAATAAGATCGGTATTTGGACATTTTGAAAATACCTATAGTGCTTCATCCTAGATCACGTCTTTATTAGTCATCGGACAGACGAAACTATTAACACCTCTCACGTACACTAAATAAAAAAAAGCAAAAAGTTTTTAGTCGATTTAATTTGAATCTTGTTTATCGATAAAGGAATATTTTATCGAAATGATTATGATAGTAACACTATCGTATTCATTCTTATTAAATTTTTTTATCTATCGAATAATAAATTTATTGAATGATGTATTGGTAGTGTTATTATTAGAATTATTTATTGGAATTTATTAAAAAGTCCATAACTAATTACAACGACTTTTGATATTATTTGTAAATATAGTTAAATCATTGTTATATTTTTGTCTTTAGATTCGTATGTGTCATTTTGTAAAATAGAATGTTTAAATTCTGTCTTAACTGCTTTAGATTAAATAGGAAAATAATCATTTTTATTCTTAGCAGAATATTCATTTCCTAATAATAACTATTCTGCCTAAATTGTATAAAAAATATTGTTTTATGACTGATTTACTAACTTACAAACCGATATTTAGCTCGAATAATTAATATAAAAATTACAATCAAACCGAATTATTTTTAATTTAGAAAAATATTTGGTAGCAAACTTATTTTTCTGACCTTCATATAATTATATCACAAAGCATTATACGTACCTTGTTTTATAAATTTAATACCTAAATGTTATAAACACCTACTTACTGATAGTTAATACGACAGATTATTTTAAATGATGCTTATGTCATAAACTGGTTAACTTAGGTATATACATTCCATAATATTAATTGATTTAATCTAATCTGTCTATTCTAACTATTGAGTTCTGAATGAACAAGCACCATTGCATGATTCTGGAGTGTTATAAAAATATGTCCTAGATATTTGTTCCACATTGCATTTATGAGTTGCCATATAAAATAATAACATTCATTTGGTATCAATTGCAACCCAAATTCGAAAAATATATCGTGTAAGTTAAATAAATAAACGTTACAATTAAGATTATATTGTAATTTATGTAAAATTAGACGTATTTGTAAAAAATATTTAGTCGATTGTAATGACTACGGGACTATAATCTCGATTGAAAAATATTATACGTAATTAAAATTATTAGAATTTTTATTTTGAATTTTATTTTACCACCTTTTAGTGGCTTTGTACCTTTTTATAGTAGTGTACTTTGTACAGTCGCTAGCAGGTCAACCTATCCGAAACTGACAAATTTTCCCAACTGAACTTGAACTTTATTAGTTTGTTATAAAGTTGAAAATCTAACAAAGAAATTTGACAGCTTGTGGTAGCTCGAAATGCTGGCCACCGTACCTTTTTATAGTGGTGTCTTTGTACATTTTTTATACCACAAAGGCGGCAAAAATTCCTACGGCCCTCCTGATGGTAAGCGGTTACCGTAGCCTATAGACGTTTGCAACACCAGAGGTGTCGCACTCGCGTGTTTCAGACCCTGTAGAAACCGTACAGGTTTCTTTAAATAGCGAGTTACTAAATCGAGAGCAAACGTAATTCCCGTGCTTTTAGAATAGTCACTCCTCCAACGAGCTCTGGTAAGCACTGGTAGAAACACAACTTCTGTATAATTGTCGGCACGAGTCGTGAGCACAGATTTTAGTATTAAAAGCAATTTTACGCATGTACGCTTTTGGCCAAATTTGTTCAGTATCTGTTTAACGGTCAGAAACTATCGTGTGCAGCCTCGGCGCCCCTCGCCATCGTCATTCCGCCAAAGAGACCGAAAATTTATGGAATGAGGTAGTGAAGTTTGTGCTCACGAATCGTGCCGGTACCTATAAGGCGGAGATACTTCCGCAGTCGGGCAGCTCAATTTGAGTGAGGAATCTCGCTATGCCCTACCTCTTGAGCCAGCATTTAGTAGCTTGGACCTTTTTATACTAAGTATTTAATGCCTTTGGCGAGTCTTTGTGCATTTTCTGTCACATTGCCGTTGAAAAAGGGCCATAATCTACGATGTCGATGGCGAAGGCCCTAGTTATCACAGTCTTATGAAATGGTGTCATCAGATACCTCCTATAGACAATAACCACTAACTTCCATCTCCACTAGTTGGTATTAGGTCTTATGGAGACGATTCGCCAAGAAAATGGAGTTTCTTGCCGGTTCTTCTCCATAAGACCTACCTTTTGGAACCGTGCAACTAAATTCAATTAAATTCGACAATTCAAAAGCACCTGTATTGGTCTAATTGAAATAAATGATTTGACTTTGACTTTGAAACTTCATAGGTTCTGTTTCAAACGAATGAACATTACGAAAGTAAATTTCGTTAACATGCAGGTTGGATGACAATATTTCACAAAAAAAATATCATACCTAATGTAGCTTGAATTAAGTTTACAATAGAGAGAATTGCTAATTTGGATACCTAGCCATAATATGCATAAGTCGATCATAAATGGTTATATTTGTAAAATTTGTATTGCCACCAATAAATAATATTATAATAATAAAATTAGTATTGCAATAAAGACTACAATTATTATTAGGAATCGTAGTCTTCCCAAAATTATTTAGGGAAGTACCGGGTAGGTCGGGGAGGGACATATTAGGTCCCTCCCCAACCTACCCGGTACTTTTTACTCATCATCTTAATATGAACAAATGAACTGTTCTATGACCTTTTAAACCAAAAAAATATTCTGATAGGTTTCAATTCACGATATCCCGACATTGAGCGACCAACACAAAAAACTCGAACCACTTCATACAAAATCAACACAATTATCTATATCCATTATTAAAGCAAAACAATCTATTTATTCAGTCATTATCATTGTTCAGTACACAATTTTAAAATTCATTAAAATAATAAAATACCCCATAACACCCGGCAAATTATTTAATACTTTTCAAACTCAATAACAAACCTTATTTAGGAGGAATAGAACATAGTATACGCTTGACAAAAAGTCTAAAAAACAGTAATGAAGTATGAGATTTCGTGAAGGCGTATTTCCCCTATGTTTTTTAATAAAACATGCGCATTTGATAGATATCATTGCGCTGTACGAGGGTAGGTAGTGATTTGACACAGAATAAACAAGTGGGCTGTCTTTTGTGCGCCAAATATGATGGAATAACATAAACAATGGTACGGCTAGCTCAGTAATGGGAAGGTGGAAATGTACAGGCTGCTTGAAAATGTCGAGGAATAATAATGAGAGAGGTTTTTTATTATTCCAGTTGATACAGGACGTTTACTTTATTAGTCTTTATTCTTTACCTGCACTTATTTTGTACACTTATATATGTAACTATGTAGTATGTACTAAAATTTAGGGTTATAAGTATTTTTTTATGCCAAAATGTTCTCTTTTTCTTTGTGATATTCTCTTTTTATTAGACAAAAAAAATATTTTGTGAAATAAAAAGAGAAAAAAATCTGGTGAGGAACATCCTTATCACCTAGGGGTATAAAAAATAGCCTTCGACCAATTCTCGAATCTACCAATTATACATACAAAATTTCATAATAATCCGTTCAGCTGTTTCGGAGGAGTTCAGCGACAAACACCGTGACACGATATTTTTATATATCAGATATGTCCCAGCCGAATAACATAATCCGCCGTTGTTCATAACCGCTAGCCGTTTTCAAAAATAGCGCTGTTTTGTAAAGCGGCAGTTTAACGATAACGACACATACACTACATATACAAACAAACAGCTTTATTGTACATGTTAGTTTTATAACTATTTACACATGTTATCTTCCCTTTATCATTAGTAATTTATTATATTTAATCTTACAATCCATTCATTTATTATGTCAAACCATATATTTGTATTTCTACTATTTACATACTATTGTAACATACGTAGGTATATCATTGTTAAGTAATAGTTGTAGAATATGTGTACTGTAGTTTATTTGTTCTATGAGATAAGGGGCAGTAAGCTTGATGGCGACACAAAAACAATGCTTTTACACATTGAAATTAATTTATAAATTTTACACAACAGAAATATATCTGCCTGCCAGTAATCCAAAATTGAGAGAGAGTGAGACATGTATGAATGAGCTAGTATGCTGTACAGAATGAATGGAAATTTATACTGTTACAGACTAATAAAATTAATACAGCTACATTACATATTATGTTTTTTGTTGGTGATTCTAACAATAGTGACACGCATATTACTTAACGTAAAAGCACCAAATAATGTAGCAAAATGAGTAGGTATAGGACAAAACTATAATGTAGAAAGAATTTTTTAAATAAAGCCGATCTAAATGTGAAAGAACTGTGGTAGCCGAGCGGTGTGTCCAGTGGACTCAGGTGTCAGAGGTCTCGAGTTCGAACCCAAGGCACGCGCCACTGACATTTCGGAAGTTATGTGCGTATTTATCACATGCTCAAACGGTGAAGGAAAACATCGTGAGGAAACCTGCATGCTTGAGAGAATTCTCGATGGCATGACGTGAAGTCTGCCGATCCGCAGTAGGCTAGCGTGGTAGACTATAACCTAAACCCTCTCAATCGAGAGGAGACCCGTGCCCAGCAGTGGGACATTAATGGGTTGATGATGATGATGATGAAATGTGAAATTTGCTTATAGTAAGAGGTTGCTTCTTTCTACAATTACATCTCGCAATCAGCCTACATGGCTGGATGCAAGCTGCCCAAGACAGGGATGGTTGGCGTTCTTTGAGGGAAGCCTACGTTCAGCAGTGGACGGCGATAGGCTGATATAAAAGGCTGAACTACAGTAGAATATATGATTGATGAATGATTGATATGAAGAATATATGAAATGATTCTTTTGAGAAATTGTTTTTTTTTATTGATTTTACTAATTAATAATCTACAATACGTAGATTTAAATTTCTTTACGGTAAAAAAAACCACGATTATTTCAACCAATGCTGCAAAATATTCGTGTGAATAAAACCACCTACTGTATACACTTAACCAACACCCCTGCCAGCGCCATTACTACAAAACGATGCAAAATAAACAATCAACGTGTCGGATGCAGTACTCCTGCGATTGTTTTCACTATAAACAAAATCAGGACTAATAATATACCCTAACTATATAAATATAATATCTATTTTAAAGGAGCTCTGCTGTCCCACTTAAGTTTGATACGAGTGCATTAAAAAAATAAAGGTCTTGAAGTGTATATTGATGATAAAGTATACATTGTTTATATATTAAGTATATATTGTTTTGTTAAAAATGCACATAAGCCTAATAAAATTTATCCTATTAACAATAGTGTCCTAAAATTGGGCTTGGTTCCCACCTTTCATAACAAGCTGTATTATTCTCATATTGCTATAACTAACATTGTTGAAGAAGCCAATTATTTTGTAATGTTCATTTTACTTAGAGAATCTATAAAAATTCTTGTCGGCGTTCAAGTAATTCTGGCATTGCAAAAGTACCTACCTGTAATATTAGCCTTATTCAAATAAAAGTATAAATACTCTGACTTTCATCATCATCAGCCCATATTCGTCCACTGCTGGACGTAGGCCTCCCCTAGTGAACGCCACAGAGCACGATCTTCAGATTCGAATTTGACTTTGGCTGGTATTTTCTAAGAATGAGATGGATAAAGCCATAATCCATCACGCTGCTCTAGTACAGATTGTCAGATTTCACATGCTATTGAGAAAATCCTTCAGGTATGCAGGTTTCCTCACGATGTTTTCCTTCACCAGTTAAGCGAGTGATAGATAATAATAAAAAAACAAAATCAAAATATCATTTATTCAAAGTAGGCCAAATTTAATTGGCTCTTTTTGAACGTTGACAATAAAGACAGCCCCCAAAAACGCCCGCCCTTCACCGCTTTCTAGTGTTTTTGCTGGGAAGAAGAAGCGACGCAACAAACTACCCAACACAGTTCAGTCTGATTATTATTATATACAATATTGCAATGAATCTAATCAATAATCGCTTTATCAAATGGCTATTATTATGTGAGCTAGCATACGCAAATCCATTTTACCAATAAAAAATAATCTTATTTAAAAATTACATACCACATACTTATGTACAGTTTAACACATACTTAGCCTCCATTTGAGTGTTGCCCGCTCACATGTAATTTTATGTTTTAACAAGTTTAATAGTGAGTTGTCTTGGGTCAATCCGGTGACCATCTTGTACTGTCACTAAAATAGCATAGTCATTTAAATTATAATAAGCCTTTTTAATGAGACAATTTTTTATTTTACGTTTAAATACGTCAGTCGGTAGATTCAAAATGTCACTAGGTATTCTATTATAAATACGTACACCGACTGCCTCAAATGAATTATGCACCTTATGTAAACGGTGACCATAACGCAATTAATACAATTAATATACTCCTGATTTAAAAAAGTTAGAGGTTGGAACTCGAAACTTATGACTTCGCAGACTATGGTCATGCCATTGCTTGTGGGTAGGCTGGTTCTTTAATCTTCATCAACTCGATGTAGGTACTTTTGACCTCTCCGCTAGGTACAAACCCTTTAAATTTCGCCTTTTGTTTCGGTCAGGTGTCAGGCTCGTACGTATTGTATTCTTACACTTACACGAACGTTTACTACTTAGATATTGCAATAAAATGATTATGGACAAACTACCCGTGACCATGGAGGCAGTAAAGGATCCGATACATCGGTACTAAATAATACAACAATATACTGCGATAAAATACGTAAAAAGATAAGTATTAACACTATTAACTACCCATTTTGTATGGGTCTTTCGTCGATTCACACCACAGGCTGTTCGCACTGTGTTGTTTGTCGCAGGAGGACCTATTTTTAATTAGTTGCTTCGCACCATACTGTGAATAGGCGAATACTTTTTTGTACTACGCTGAAGAACTATTTTTGAATCGAATAGAGACTATGCAACGATTTAAAGCGCGCTTATCAAAAATCTATTTCAAAATAACGAACGTTTTCCCGCAAAACATTTACCTTCGCATAATTATTTTGAAAATTGCAATAATTTTCCAGTAATTATAACATCATACCGTGCAACTAAAAGCTTTTAATTACAGAGGTGTTGGTTGCAGCTTTCAAATGAAAACTGTTATTACACTAAATAACGGTAATTACGTTACCGCTATTTACCAAGAACTATTCCGATAACATTGCCGCATGCATTGGAAATGTGAACAGGTGTGCGACAGTGTTAAAATCTCAGAATTTGTTATTCTTACTACTGAAACTTATTTAATGAAGTTGGGTACGTATATTATTTTATTTATTTCGAGTACAATTCGTTAATTTTATGCTTAATACCTGTCTATTGAGACGTTCTATTTTATTTCAGAATGACTAGACTAGTTTTTCAAGGTGCGGATGCCGATTCCTGTTACATGGAGAAGAAGATGGGTTGCATGGATTGTGTCGGAGTCCACCACCTAAAAGTTCTACATATATTGTCAACTTGTATCTAGTTATATCTACTTAAAAAGTAGATGGAGTAATGGGCCCTCCAATGAACGAAGGGAGTTTTTAATGGCCGTATGACCTGTCTTTAGCTATTAAATACTTCAGTAGGTCAATGTCTAATCTAGTTTTTTGTTTATTTGGAGAACTATAATAAATTCCTCGCCTTATAATTCTAAAGATAATTATAATACTAGGAGTTTTCTTCATACTTTGTAGGAGAGGAACTTAGGCACTATATATCTACGTGCCTGTATTGAAACTGTTATTCTCGAAAATGGTTCCTCAGAGGACGTAGGTAAAGATCCAAAATCCACAATGTTTGCTTAGCAATGACAGTTCCCTTATGACCTATGAGTAAGACTGTTGATTGTAGAGGATAGTTAGTAAAAACTTAGCAATTGTGTGCTATTCTCCACGCTTGGAATTTTTTATTCGAATTTCACAAAACCAATCGAGAATAAAGCAAAATCAATCTATCAATTTTCTTGTCACGACCCCTGTGGTCAAAAGTCAATTTATAAAACAATAAACTGACCATTTCTTGTCTATTGTCAATTTTGACGTGCACCGACACGTCAAATGTCAAAACGCCACGTGTCGGCGCGTGCGCTTTAAAGTTTTATCGGATTTTGACAGCATCCTGTCAAAATGCGATCGTATTTTGAATAGCGGGTGACGGCGCGCGATAATGAATTTAATTTGTTGTACTATTGTGGTGTGAATTAGAATTTATATGCAAAAATAACAAACCACTGAATGAACTTTAGTATTTTAGTATACGTAACTGAGACCAGTTGTGGGATACTAAATAGATTTATAATACCTGCGTAATTTTGTATAGACGATGCTTAAAAACAAAATTTATTCCTAAGGATATTTGTTTACAATTTAAAGATTTGTTCTATTTTCTAGCATATTTTATTGAATTTTCAAACGTCTTTGGTAATTCCTTTGTTCCTATTTGGACTTTACAGCAAGCAGATGATACAGTTCAAGCCTGTTATAATTATCATGATGTGGACCACGACAGCAACATTGCACCAAATACCTATATATATCAACCTTATTACTCGAACCTTCCCGCATATTTTAAACAAGAAACACAATAAATCTATGGATCCGAAACTTGGTACAACTTTGGTACAAACACATAATTTAGGTGCTGTCTGACATGTATTGTGGACGCCCCTCTGTCACTCTGAAAAACATCCTTTGTCCGCACCCTCTGAGGAATTTAAAAAACCCTCTTTTCTACCTTAAAGATTGCCCCTCTTAGATTGTTATTGATTATGAGTGATATTGAGTATTGACGTACGTGTTTTGTTCTTGGGGTTTTTTTCGTTCAATTTGGTTCCAATCCCCCGTTGAAGTCTTTTTTTTTTTCATTTACTGGAAAATAATTATTAAATACACATAGATACTTACTCAAGTTTTGGGTTTGGGTGGTTGTATAAACTGACCCTTTGATTTTGTCAACTGATTGGTAGATAATTTAGACAGTTTGATGAGCGAATCATGTCATTAATAATTACCACTATTTACCAATTTTCTAATAATTGAAGTCACAAAATATATTTTCTGCAACAGAATTATCGGGTTAAGTTTTTTTACTTTAACTGGAGTAACTGCCACTTAATCTTAGAGATCTGGCCTGTCTTATAGATACTGTTAGAGAAAAGAGTGGTTACGTGGGGCCAAAATATGGTGGAAGAGGCAGCGTTGGTAGGTCCTGGCAAGGTGGACTTACGACCAGGCAAAGGTCGCTGGAATCCGCTGGATGTGGTCGGCGTATGACTGCTCGTCGGGGCGATCCTTGGGGGAGACCTATGTCCAGCAGTGGACGTCTAACAGTTGATATGATGAAAATATGGTGTCTACCACAACTGGTTCTACAGTTATCTGCCATTAGTATTCAGGTGGACATAGTCAAAACAAAAATTCACAATAACCAATTCCAAACTCAATTCTATTAAGTTAAGTTGTTTTCAACACAGCCCCCCATGATTCATACTATAAAACCACAAATACATTGTTAAATAGATTCATACATTTATACTATCTCCAACAGACAGACGGACAGCACAGATTGATATCTGTGACACAAAAGTATTTAATTATGAAGCTTTTTATCACGCCTGCCGGGAGGTGGGGGTAGGTAGAGGGTGTGTAGAATTGTTCGTGAAAAAGTTAGTAGGTTATTATAGGGTGTGTTTGAATTTGCAGATACACAAAGAAATATAGCACTAAGAAAGGAATTTAGAAAAAGCATCCCTTAATTATTGAATAGGTTATAAAAGAAAATTAAAGTAATAGATAATAGGTCTTTACCTATGAAATTGCCGTTCTGCAGTACTGGCCATTTCAAATCAAAATAATTTTTGTTTGGCTAAGAATTCTAATTTCAAATTAATTTTCCAAAAGTAGTCATTTGTTTATTGATTAGTGTTACATTTTCATCGCATTTCAATCTTTTTCGTCAACATGGATACGTTAAAAATTCGATGAATTATGGAATATGAGTACCGTCGTGGCAGCAACGCGGCACAAGCGGCACGCAACATCAACGACGTTTACGGAGCTAACACTACAAACCAACGCATCACCTGTTATTGATTTGCTCGCTTCCGTTCTGGGAATTTCGACCTGAAAAATGAACCTAGCGGTCGTCCAAAGACTTTGGTCGACAATGACGAATTAAAGGTGATTGTGGAAGCTGATGATACACAATTGACGGCTGAATTAGCAGCAGCTTTTGACGTTAGCGTCAAAACAATATTGGTCCATTTGCGTCAAATTGGCAAGGTAAAAAAGCTTGACAAATGGGTACCCCACGAACTCAATGATCGCCAGCGCGAAGTACGCGTCGAAACATGCCTTGCACTGCTCAACAGACACACAAATGAAGTAATTTTGAACCGCATTGTTACCTGCGATGAAAAATGTATTCTGTTTGATAACCGCAAGCACTCAGCAAGTTGGTTGGATCCTGATTCAGCACCTAAACAATGCCCTAAACGAAAGCTTACCCCTAGAAAAGTAACGGTCACTGTTTGGTGGTCTAGCACCGGTGTGATTCATCCCAGCTTCTTACCAAACGGGGTGAGCATTACTGCAGATGTGTACTGTGAAGAACTGAACACAATGATGGAGAAGCTGGCACATCTCCAACCAGCATTGGTCAATCGCTCGTCTCCGCTGCTCCTGCACGATAACGCGCGACCTCATACTGCACAGCAGACGGTCTCCAAGTTGCAAGAACTGGGGTTGGAAGTTCTCCGTCATCCGCCCTACTCACCAGACCTTGCGCCTACAGACTACTACTTTTTCCAGAATTTGGATAACTTCTTGGCGGGAAAAAAATTAAATACCCGAGAGGCATTACAAAATGCCTTTGAAGACTTTGATGCCTCCCGTCCAGCTGATTTCTTCAAGAAGGGCATCAATAAACTGCCACTGCGTTGGCAAAGATGCATTGATTGCATGGGTGATTACTTCGATTAATACAAATAAAAGATACATGAAAAAAATTCGTTTAATTTTTTTCATAAAAAACGGCAATTTCATAGGTAAAGACCTATATTTTGTCTATGTATAGAGCCACTTTAAAATAAAAAGAAAGATAATTGCAGATATTATGATCATTTTATTTAGGTTTACTAACATACATAATTATAATATACTAGCTGATGCTCGCAGCTTCGCCCGCGCAATTTAATACTAATTTCTCCTCCTCATTTCGCCCCCGTTTCCATAGAATAAATAAATATATATATAGATGAACCACTATGTGTATAGTGACGTCTAGGTTGCTACATAGCAACAACGTACATAACGAGAAGCTATCAAAACTGACATGACACATCGAACGCGATAAAGAGCTGTGGTAGCCTAGTGTGATGATTTTTTTACGATTACTCCTAAGATATTCGTTTATAAAGAGTAGCCTATGTGTTAATCCAGGTAATAAACTATTTGTATGCTAAATTTCATTCAAATCTGTTAAGCGGTGTTTGCGTGAAAGAGTAACAAACATCCATACTTACAAACTTTCATGTTTATAATATTAGTAGGATGTGTGTAATGAACCTACATAGCTAGGTACTGAAAGTTTTCAATAAAAAAAAACGGAATTTGAAAATAGAACTCTTTGAGAACATGTTATTATTTAATTTTAATTTCCGACTGGCGGGCCGGACGTTTTAGTAGATAGTAGATACATATTAAACATAATATGTAGAATACATCCATGAATCTCGTCAAATGTGCATGCTCATCACACAAACATTTGCCCCTACCGGCATTCGATCCCAGGTCCCTTACCACTCAAGGCAGCCTTTAATAACATTACGCTAATCGGGTTGTCAAAGATAGCGGAATTTAGAATTTCGGTGAGATAACGAATGCATCTACCCACGCCGACGACGACCCAATTACTCCAACGGTAGTTAACACACGAGCGAAATGTGGGTGCACATTAGTACACCTCTGCTTTACCGTTTGGGGACGACAGGCAAATTTCTCAATATCACAAAAACACCTTTCATATTCTATGATATTATGTATATGTTAGCATATAAAAGTACACTCTGTAGAACCGTCCCAGGATGTTCCTGAGGATAAATAAAGCGAGTATCCTGACTGAAATATAGATATGATTCAGCATAAGAACCAAGCAATATCCCCGCTCCCCAAAATTGCTTTAATCTACTTCCACAATAACAGGAATAAGCACAAGAATAACCATTACTTAACCCTCTACGATAAACAAAATCATTTCAATTATGCCCCCACAAACTAAAACAAAACAGAATTAATTAAAAATCGAAATCTCTCGAACGAAGAAGCCGATCTCGTCGGTTTTAATTATTGGCCTATTGAACCCTGGCCTGCCTCTGACGCCGGGTTCAGTACACCACAATAAAACTTGGTAGCGTTGAATTGGCCTCTATTGAACATAATTGGTCTGTGTACTGGATCCAAGTGGAACCAATCAAAGTTCTGCGGCGACAATTGTGAACTCCGCCTAATTGGCTGGTGGATTTATTGAAAATATTACTCTACTTATATAGGTATCAGTGTTTTTATTCTGTAGTAAATGGCTTCATTTTGGGGTTGAAAAGGTATTATGATGACTAACTTGATTAGCGTACTCGCTGAGCGATCAGTTTCTGCTCTACTAGTAGCAGGTTGGATCTCCGCACGGAACAGATATTCGTACGGCATACAGGATTGCTCTTGGTTTGTCTATGAAAGTATTCGACTTTCCTAAATACATCCAGGATACATACATACATTTTTGGAGGTCGGGCATAGCGAGATTCCTCGCTCAAATTGAGCTGCCCGACTGGGGAAGTACCTCCACCTTACAGAATACCGCAGTGAATCAACAATAGTTGTCTTTTTGCGAGTGAGTAAGGTTACCAGAGCTCGTTGGGGAGTGACTATTCTGACAGCATGGGCATTCCATTTGCTGTCAGTTTAGTAATTCCCTATTTTAAGAAACCAAAACGGTTTCTGCAACGCATTTGCAAGTCTTTAGGTGTTGCAAATGTCCATGGGCGGCGGTGGTCACTTACCATCAGGTGAGCCGCCTGCTCTTTTGCCCCCTTATTGCAACAACAAAAAGAGTACAAGAGAAGACCCTATTTCAGTACTTAAGGAAGATAACCTGGTTAGTTTCCAGCTTAACTGTACTGCTGAATTATGGATAAATTGGTTGTGAAATGTTTTTGCCTCTTTATTTAAAAACAGAATTCGTACACATGTACCTGTATACCGGCTTCTTATGAACAATATACCTAGCTAGATATACTACCCTATATTAGTAAATATTAACCAATTTACTGTCACACTGAGGGTAGAGGCTTGAAACCACACTGGTTTATTGTAGATAAGCAGACTGAGCACATTATCAACCCATTAACGTCCCACTGCTGGGCACGGGTCTCCTCTCATTTGAGAGGGATTAGGCTATAGTCCACCACGCTAGCCTATTGCGGGTTGGCAGACTTCACATGCCATCAAGACAAATCTCTCAAGCATGCAGGTTTCCTCACGATGTTTTCCTTCACCGTTTGAGCTTGTGATAAATACGCACATAACTTCCGAAAAGTCAGTGGTACGTGCCTTGGGTTCGTACTCGAGACCTTTGGTCACACCGCTAGGCTACCACAGCTCTCAAGCCCACAAACTGAGCACGCTATTGAGAAGCTCTCGCAGCAGTACACATTCCCTCACGATTTTTTTAATAATTACGTACATGAGTTTGAAGTATCAGAAGTGACTTGGGTTGAACTCGAGACCACCTGCAATTTGAAGAACGTAGTCTCCGTTCTCAGAGTACCGGTATTGCCTTGTACACAGATTTAGAACGTTTGCTGGTAGTGGGCCGCAGTCGCTTCGTGTTTAGGAATAATATTCACTCGCTTTGAAGTAGACCGAAGGCTGACTTCAACATAGTTCGGCAATGGTTCGAGAAAAGAGGTATGTAACTATTATGTATGTACTTATGTAAATTTCTTCACTGCTATATCATATCATACATCATCATTAACCACTACTGTCCCACGGCTGAGAACGTTTCTCCTTTCATATCAGAAATAAGTCTACAGTCGCCCTGCTAGCCTTCTTTGGGTTGGCTGACTTCACACACCATCGAGTAAATCTGTCAGGTATACATAGTTTTACTGACGATATTTTCCTTTACCGTTTGTTCTTGCCTCGTTGGTCTAGCGGTCGTACAGTGCGACTGTCTAGCAAGAGGTCTTGGGTTCGATTCCCAGGTCGAGCAAAGTGATATCGGGTTTTTCTATGAAATTCCTAGTAGCAAGTAGCTCGGAGTTTGGATTCGTGCCCGGTTAATGGCAATAGGCTCGCCCCCTATTACATGGGACCTACAATATACTGGCGACGCGTGGGCGTTATGATAAGTTACGCTTGAGCTTGTGATAAAATGCGTTATTTCTTTATCCTGACTTGAAAAATTTTGTGGTGCCATACCTTGCCAATAGCTATCACAGTTTTTTCATGTCATACATACACACGTAAAAACTGTCTTTGCCGAATTTAACTCCACTCTTAATGAATGATCGCTCACATTTTCAGCAACCCATTAATGTATTACTTAAAGTTACAAATCTATGGCGGGTGTCAATAAAAAAGGGTCATTGATGGTATGGTGGCAAGGAATTCCCGGCTCCCATGGTGTTTTTATGGTGTTGCTAGCCGTAACTAAATGTCCTTGTGGGATACTGAGTCAGCGGTAAGTAGGTGCTATTATTTTTTTAATGAAGTACTTTTTGAAATGGTATTGTGGTAGCCTTTAAGTAATCTTTTTGGATTTGTTTCTTTTTTCGTTTTGGATTTTTTAGACAAGGCAACGGAATTTATGATATTAGAGACGTCTAACTACTCTTACTAATTACAATTTTGATACCTTTTGAATAAAAAATATCTTAAAATAATACGTACGTTTCACACCAATCTGCATTATTCTCATATTGTTATTATATCCATACCTAAGCCATTGTAAACGAAAGCAAACAATTATGTAATTTTTATATTGTTTAAAAGAGTATAACTGAACAGGTTTTAATAAACTTAGATTAGAAGACATTTTATCTTAGGAAAGGACGTAGGTGTAAGTTATGTCCATGCAATGGCGGATCCAGGCAAGAAGAATCATGATCAGCTTGAAAGCTGGATCTGCCCTAGTGTCTAAGTAGAGGAAATCGTGGGTACCAACTAGTCTTACAAAATGAGCGGTCTAATACTATACCTACCGTTGAGATACTAGTACAGACAAAGTATCAATCACTATAAAATTGTAGATAGGTAATGAACTGGATAGAATATTACGTAGTCAATTGACAACAAATTAATGTAGACCACATTTGAAATGTCACCTGTCTTCAATAAGTTAAGGAATCTTCCAAAAAAAAGGAACATCGACATACATATTTTTACAATTTAAAAATCGAACGCGAATCCTATCTTGAACCGAACATTATGAATGAAAACTACAAAAAAAAAATAAAGTCAAGTCCAAGGAGTTTTATGGTGTCAGTTTCTAAGGGTTTTTTATAACTTCCTTTCTTTTCAAAAAGGGGTTGTTTTTTCGATATATTTATGGTGGATATAAAGACGCAGGTGCTAAGTTATAAAGTTGCCCTTACACCCCATGATTAGCCAAACGGTTGCCTGTTTGTCAATGTATGTATCTCTTTAGGCAAGCCGCCATGTTTTTTTCTAACCTACAAACTGGCCCATTCATGTAAATGATCGGTTATATTTTTTATATTTTTTACGTAAGATTGATTAGCGTTTTTATGTGTGTTGAGAATGTGGTAGTTTTTTCTTATTTTCGTTTTTATTTTGGTAGGTGTGTAAAATGCAAGTGTTGGTACTAAGTATATAGGTCTGCCCAAATAGTTTGGATAACGCCATAACTGGTTGTTGGTGATGGTTTAAGAACAAATTTTTGATGCGTGCATTTAAAACTTGAATTAAGAACATTAGACTGTAAGTACCTAATTGCCGAATTACATATATATAGCACCATCAATGAACAATCATTTAATTTTATATTAACACACATAGCATCCAAATTGTTGCAAGCATTTATCAACATTGTTTAACCTATCGGACAATATTTATTACTAGCACATTGTGGTTGACAATCTTAGAATCCGTGTGAATTTCGTGTCAAAATTTGAGTTGATTTGTACAAAACTTTTTGTGTTTTTGAAGCTTACACAAATCAACTTAACTATTATAGAGTTGTATGTATTATTTGATGTTATTACCACAAATAAAGAAACTCACATATACATACAATGCAAGGTACTGAAACAGCAATGGCGTAGCAATGAAAATTTTAAATTTAATTAATGGCAAGTGGCGACAGACGATTATATTATTACGCGGCGGTATTGTGTGCCAGACGGGCCCAGTCTCCCCGATAGGGTGACAACACTGCACACACTTTGCACGAGGACAAGTCTACACACATACATAGGTGTGTATAGTGAACATGATCACTTGCGGTGTAATGAGATCGGTTGTGGAAACAATTGAATTGATCTCAAAGAACCATCGCATTGGTTACAGCTACGATGTTGCTGATGTCCATGTGCGGTGGTAGTCTGTAAATACTGTCAGGTGACCTACATGTTCATTTGCTCGCTGTAATAATTATGTATCTATATAAAAAAGAGATAATGGACTGTAATTTCCTGTTAAAGAGAAATTACTTACGATACCGATAGACTATGTCTCGTGCAAATGTGCAAAATAAATGATATTTATTAATGTAAATAGTTATATGTATTTGTATAGATATTTTGAAGACAATTTCACTAGTCTTTTTTTTAGATGGCGTTGGCATGTCGTCATATCCTAGCTGATGACCTCTAAGAAGAAATGCCAAAACAAACTAAGAGAATCATGGTCTCTTTTAAGGTAGGTAGTTGGTACACACATTTCTGTTTTCAATATGTCAGTCTAACAGTCTAAATAGTTTAACGCATACTAGTTTAAACAATACCACATGTATAGCAATATGTGAAATGGTGGGGCCAATTAACATTTTTGATATTTTATTAGTTTCGTTAGTGTCTCATCTGCTAACTAAATCATAGTTACCGTAGCATAACTCGCCCCCACCCGAGACGCGTTAGGCGTCGCATTGTTGAGCAAATCCGAGCCGAGCTTGTACCTACCACAGCTTGGCTAAATTAATATCACTGATAACTGATAACACACAGATTGATAGACTGCAGCTTGTGTCATCTCAGGCTTTGTACATGGTATTTCTTTACTTTATTTCGTATGTATTTACACTCAGACGTGAAATAATTTACAAAGGCCGTGCATGTATGTGTTTTCTTTTCAATTTGAATCCACAGAACATATTCAGACTGTGGAATAAACTACCTGCCGAGGTTTTCCCAGGGTATAGTTGCTTGGGAAGGCAATAAGACTATAGGGTAGAGCATAGGGTTCTTCAAAAAAGGTGTAAGAAGGTTTTAATAGAGTCGGCAATGCGTGAGAGACACCTCTGGTGTTACGAACATTCATAGGCTGCGGTAAATGCTTTCTATCAGGCGGGCCATAAGCTTGTTTATTACCCTTGTGGTAGAAAAAAACCGGCCAAGTGTTAGGCAAAAGAATTGCGTTTTTTGTATGGGAGCCCCCCTTAAATATTTATTGTATTTCGTTTTTAGTATTTGTTGTTATAGCAGCCATAGTCATACATCATTTATGGAAATTTCAACTGTCTAGCTATCGCGGTTCTTAAAATACAGCCTGGTGATAGACAGACAGACGGACGGACAGTCAGCGAAGTCTTAGTGATAGGGTCCCGTTCTACGGAACCCTAAAAATGTAGCATCTTCGGTTTCAACTACTATGCCAATGGTCGGGTTTATCATAAGGCCCCACTCCTAGTTGGCCCGTATGACTCTTAGAAACCACCCTAGGATATGAGCGCTAGGAAACAAAAGAACTATCATATTATGATACTCATGTTTTGACACATTGAGACTACTGGTTAGCAAAGAGGTAGCTCGGTGACGAAGATAGGGAAATACGGACAAAATGACATATACGGACAAAACGACATAGTGGGTTTATTTCGAATTTGGCGGGCTATACCGATCTCACGAACATAACAATACGTGACAGCGACCATTTTTACAATCCTGCGAGAAACCTAGCGCCATTGGGTCAGTCTTTTTGAAGTTACGAGTGATAACGTGTTTCGCGCCCACAAAAAAATATTTTATTTATTGATTTCTTCAGATTTTTTGTGAGTTTTGTGTTATGTTTGTAATATACAAATATTTACTAAAATTTAATAATTATGAAATATACTCGTGATCTGAGCTAGTATTAATAACATTTTTAATCGATATAATTAAATATGATTTTTAATGTTTGTTGTGTACATTTGGGCAAAATGACATACTTATACGCTGGACAAAACGACATAGTGTGTCATTTTGTCCGTAGTGTTTCTATTATTTACTTTTGGTGTTACTCTCCTCTAGGAGAAATGTCATTAAGCGAAGAAACAATGTCCCATCCCATTTCAGCATGAAAAGAAAATAAAATGGGTGGGGGATTGGCCGCAAAAATATTCAGCAGGGTTCTTCAAGCTACTCTACGAAAACATGCTCTCAATACTAATAAAACTTTAGAACCAAGTGGCAAAAGATTGGGCAGGTTCAAGCCAACATTTCCACTAGAGATAGAGAGACAATTAGGGGACCACATAAAATTTAAAAAAATAATCTTTTAATAAAATAAATCTTTATTGCAGTCTAAACCGGGAGAAAGCTGGTTAAGATGCATGAGTTTTTTTCGTTGGGCTCACGCTTCTTGTGCTGATGTCTCAAAGAAGACTAAAATAATTATTTGCGAATTTTGGTCTTAAAATGTTGGTATATTATACCCATATTTAGTGTGTCATTTTGTCCATACTATATGGACAAAACGGTTTTTTTGATTGGTTCATTTATTTCTTAATATTTAATTTAATATAGTTCCTATACAATTAAAAAACTGTATTACTAGTAGCCAATGAACCTAAGATGATTGTCAATGTATGAGACTAATTATAATTACAATAAATAAAGAGATATGATACAAAAACAAAACACCCTGTCATTTTGTCCGTACTTCCCCTACCTAGTTCAAAAAGAAAAGAAAAGAAAAAAGACAGGGTGGCTCCTAAACTTTTAAGGTTTTATATCGTAACTAGGTGCACACTAACACTGCGTGCAGTGTACAATAAATCCATTTTTAAAGTAGAAACCTGTCGGGAATTACCCTGTATTTTTTTAATGAGTTGCCATGATTAAAGTTATGTTGCAATCTATTTTATTTGGATTCCGATATGGTGGGACAATTTTTGCTAGTTCAATAAGAAATTTGCTCAGGTTTGGGTCCCCTGGGGCACTGCCACACCTAGTCCTTTAGTAGCTACGCCAGTGCTGGTAAGGTCTCATTTGATCAATAATTTCACTGGCAACATTACTCTTAAAGCTAAAACATAATAATCTGCTTCGTGACATGCCCTAGACATTAGAGTCGACTTTAGAATAACATTTACAACATTTTCAGACCTATTTTAACACATACCTACACACAAACCACCTATAGATGTGTTAATGACACAACCCTACTTACACAAATAGCGTCAGAGGACTTTTACCTTTTAAGACCAGATAGTAATTGATGATTGTGTTGACCCCTGACTTATTTCTCGAACATTCTCACGGTGCTAAGCGCGTAGAGGCAACATGTAGTGGATGTATTGATTATTATATGTCAATGAGCTGCTATAAAAACTCATATCTACTTCGTAACTGTTATAAAATGATACTTATTTTTTGTTTTGTCTTAAGCAACTGTTTTAAGAAAAGGTTAAATCTACGTTTACGTGCAATTTCAAAATAATGAAATGAAACTATGTATCTTTTAAGGATTTTATCGCGAGATAAATACCTACCTACATATACATATGTATATTGCCCATGTTTTTGATCCTTTACATCATCAGTTCACGTACAGATTTTTACCCGGCATGGAAGTTTAAAAAGTACATAGTTTTATTTCAATGCCTATTTGAATAAGTGTAAAAAATCATTATGTTACCCAATACAGACTAGGACTCCCCATGACTGTGGTTGCTGGAAAGAATCGGAGAAGTCGCTATTAAAATAATATTAAAATGCCGCGAGAAAATACATACATCAAATATAGTTTTATTGAATGTGTAGGTATAAGCTATCCGTGTATGGGTATAATAAAGTGGAATGTAATCAATAATTACATTCCACTTTATTATCTGTTTTCTATCTTAATGGACAATTCTGTTTTAAAACTTTTCAAAATTCTATGAAATATAGATAGATAGATAGAGTATTTTTTATTGTACTCAAACAAAAACAATAATGAATAATACAGTAATGTCATACCTATTGCATAGGTATATCTACCTATTTAATCGTTCATTATTTGTGTGGTCAGGGTCCATTATTTGTAGAACATACTCTTTACGAATAATCCTGAATAGTATTACCTAGGTTCTTATAATAAGGTCGATATTGATACAGTGTAATCCTATCATCCTAGACGGCCAGACGTCCATTCAATCTAGTGGTCTCGGGAGACGCGGCTTATAAAAACGGACACTGGTTATTACGCTAACTATGTTACTGTGTAGGCAGACAACAAGCTAGCTAGATCACAATCCTTATACTTTTCTCCTCTGTCGTGGACCATTAATGTCCCACTGCCGGGCACGGGTCTCCTCTCATTTGAAAGTCATTAGGCTATAGTCCACCGCGCTGGCCTACTGCAGATTAGCAGACTTCAAATGCCATCGAGAAAATCTCTCAAGCATGCAGGTTGATGTAAGAAAATTATTTGTTGGCCATATAAATATTTGCACCGTGTGAGGAACGAACTGGCGACCCGTGGCGTAGAAGCTGATTCGTCGGTATCAAAGCCCGTATCACACCCGTAGCACAGAAGGCAGCGTTAACTACCGCTGGTAGAGTTATCATAGTATTCAAGATTCGAATCGAATTGACACAAACCTTTCAACAACGCCGGTAAAAGTGAAACGGACACCCGAAATTCGAAATAATCAATACACAAGCAACACAGGTGTAGGTATTGTGTCGTGGGGTATTACCCATTGAACGTGTCACAATACCCCATACACTCATGTTACCCCATAAACGGCGGGGCGTGCAGACTCTCGCATTATTAATATTTTGTGCCTACTAGCATACGCGAGTAGTTTTCAATAGGTTGCCCCGATTCATTTAAAAAGGATTAATATTGTGAAAAGCTCTTTGAGGTAGTCTGTCTAAAAACTTGTAATTTTTGAAACAATGATACCAGAGCTGAGCCGACGCAAAAAGATTTTGTTGCGTTCTAATTTAACCAGAGGTTTGTGGTTTCGTAGCTCCTAAACGGATGAACCGATTTTGATGACACTAGTTTTTTGTTGGAGTTGATAGAGATAGTTCTTAGCTATGATTCAAGAACGCTTATCAGCTCTATTAGGTTTTGAAATATTTAATTTGTACTCTAAATAAGTTAAGTCAAATTTTTGGTCTACAGTGGATGTTACCTTATTAATCTATTTATTGTGTACACTGCTGGGCACCTTAAGCAAGGCCAGAAAGTTGGGCTAGTACCACGTCTGACCCCACTACTAATATTATCTCGTGGCATTGCTTGATTTTCTTAAAAATTAATTTGAAAGACAGGGGTGCGAGCTTGGGACACTTGATACCAATAATATATTATTAACCCATTTACTGTCCACCAAAAATATCACGAAAAACAAACGCAAGTTTTCTCACAATATTTTCCTTCACCGTTTGTACATGTGATAAATACGCGCATAACTTCAAAAATTCGGTGATCTTGCGCTTTAAGATCGTTGTCGTCCATTTTGATTACCCAGTACTTATACCTACTATCCTTGCAATAATATATGTATATATTTATTATATACTTTGAAAGTGTATGTTTTACCAAGTTATATGTTCACGCACGTTCCCGCGGCTCGTAAGTACAGCTCGTGTGTACTGGGTGGGTAGGACACGGTCGCTGTCGGCCCGCGATCGATAACATTGTCTGGCTGACACTTTGTTACGTCACGTCATATTTATTGCTCACTACTTGCTTTTTAGGTACTTAAAATACTCTATCACTGTTGTAAATTGAACTTTTTCAAACGGTATTAGAGTGTGATGTTTCATGACTAAGTATTTGGTTAGTAATCTGGTAACTATTAATCAGTCAAGGCGTTGGATAAGAATGTTTTTATGTTTGCAGGTCAAAATGTTTTCCACCTAAGAGATCATAATGTTTGACCTATTGAATGTCCCATTGCTGGGCCCGGGTCTCCTCCATTCACAGTAAATATTACGGAAAATCTAATAGCCGACTACTTTCTCGATATTGATAGGCAAGTAACTGAACGAGACTCCTGGGAATTTATAATAATGTCGCTAGCTATCGTGGTATTTTCTCCTGTACTACCTATGACGATTTAGTGGTACCTATGCTACTTCATCTAATAGGTGTAAGTACATATTGTGTTCTGTTATTACACACATGTTAAATACCTACACATTATTGTATTATAATATATTATAAAAATATTAGGTATACGCATTAACTTCTTAATAAACAACTTTGCTGTCTGCGCGGGTACAAAATGGCTAATTTACGAAAGCGTGCCTCGTTTAGGATAGGTAAGTCAGAGAGAAGGTAAACCTAGCACATAGCCTGGGTCTTATCAACACTACTTAGAACATTGCTTTCATAATTCCTTCAGCCTTTTTCTACCCTCCGTCGCCTCCCAAGACACGTGGTACCACACCAATCAAAACATTCTGACATTATGTAAAAACGAAATTTCAGCACATATCACTCTCGCCCCGCCCCCCGGCTCTGTCTACCAACCACACAATAGACGAACAATACCCCACACAATGAGCACAAAGGGACCAACTGTCATCCCATTGTGGGGAACAAAGAAAGCCCCGCCCCCAACAAAAGGCGGCTTTGTTTCATCTCAAGTATAAAGAATCTGATTGGAGGAGAATGCGGCCGTGTGTAGGCCACCCGCGGTCAAGAATGTTCGGAAAAAATATCATGCTACACACTTAAGAAGCAATGCAATTGATATTCCACCTTATAAAGCTACAGTAGAGTAGGTTTTTGTATGGGGTGAAAGAACAGATGCTTTTAATCGACCAGAATCTGATCCGAATTAAATTGACAGCTCTCTATAAATAGTATTTTTTGAATGCGTTGTTGCTTTCAGTTAAGGGAATTTTAACTTTAAACTTGGTTTGATACGATATGTTTTCGTTTACACGGGTGACTTACTTAATTATTTTGAGTTTACGATTGGGTGTATTGGTAGCTGTTAGATTTTGACGGCAGATACACCGGACTGATAATTTATAACTTATGAGTGGATGCTATTTAATTAGTTAGTTGTATAATTAGGCTATATTTTATCAATTTAGCTTTTGGGCTCCCTGAATTATGGTTCCGCTACACGATGACCGGTGCCTGCATGCTTTCGAGATAGCTCAATTCGATCGTGATTTTTTACTATATACCTACTAAAAAAAAACTATGTCACAGTATAATTAAAATATTTATTACATGGGCAGTTTACACCACATAGACACAGTATAAAATATTTATACTGTGACTATGTCTTTTGACGACCTCTGTGGTCTAGTGGTTCGAGTACAGGACTGCTGATCACGAGGTAGTGCCTTCGATTCCCACGGGACACACGTATTTATGTGATGAATATAAGTGTTTGTCACTGTTTGTGTTTGTCTGGGTGTTTCCTATGTATTAGGTATAAGTATGTATTTACAAAAAAAGTATATACGCATTATATCCATTGTCTAGTACCCATAGTACAAGCTCTGCTTAGTTTGGGACTAGATGGTGCTGTATAAAATGTCGCAGATAATTTATTTATTATATGTGGTGTAAACCGCCCATGTAATAAAGTCTATAGTTAAAGTCTATAGTTATAATCTTCTGATAGCCTAGCGGTGTGACCAGTGGACTGAGACGTCAAAGATCTCGAGTTCGAACCCAAGGCACGCACCACTGACTTTTCGGAAGTTATGTGCGTATTTATCGCAAGCTCAAACGGTGAAGGAAAACATCGTGAGGAAACCTGCATGCTTGAGAGATTTGTCTTGATGGCATGTGAAGTCTGCCAACCCGCAGTAGGCTAGCGTGGTGGACTATAGCCTAATCCCTCTCAAATGAGAGGCGACCCGTGCCCAGCAGTGGGACGTTAATGGGTTGACGATGAGTCTTCAGAGACTGCTGATATTAGGGTATGTAGGTGATATAGATACTAAGGGGGTCACACAGTTGTACCGTCTAGTTATACTGGCTTCAATCATATTAAAAAGGAAATCACAGTAAAATCATTTATACGTAGTAAATTTAACCGCTTTATAAAATAATTATCTAATTTCATTTTTTTATTTACCAATAATGTACACTGTTTATCCAATGTTTTTATCTAATGTGTAAGTAATATTTAATATTGTTGTGTAATCTAATGATATTTCTAACATAAGTTAAGTAAGTATCCATAATAATTATTGTAAGACGTGCAATGTAAGCTTAGCCTAAGAACCTAGGAACATTCGTATGCCTCTTGTCGAGTCGGATGTGTCGCAAAACTAATTGTACCTATACCAAACAACTTTTGTACCATAATAAATAAATATTCCCGGACATTATGACACAGCGCCATCTACTTCCGAGCTAAGCAACGAGGCTTGTGTTACAGATACTAGTTGGTTGATATACTACATAGGTATATACTTTTTTTTTGTAAATACATACATATTATACATAGATACATCCATGACTCGGATACAGATGTTTATGTTCATCACACAAACATTTGTCCCTACCGGGATTCGAACCCATAGCACAGGAGGCAGTGTCAACTACCGCTGGACTAATTGGGTCGTCAAACCATATCCTTGGCGAATAAATATCTTTAGCTTTATCTTTATAATGGTCGACTTAGACCCAACCCAGGGTTAATGACTCCGTGACCTCTCGTCCTGGATCCGTTGAATCCGTTAGGTAAAAATACCTATTTAATTTATCTTTGTCTTGGCGTTATTGACCCAGGTCCTATATTAAATCCCCAGTATATCGTAAGTTAAATGTTATCCAATTTCTTCCATAAAATTCTTAGTAGCAACTCGAAACTTCGTTTTATGTCCGGTTAATACCAATAGAGTCGATCCTGTATTACTTTCTAGTATCGATATTTTTTTAGATTAGATACTGACTGACTAACCTACTCCTCTGCTAAACCGTTAGTAGATACTTAGATAGATACAGGCGTAATGATAACTATGGATATATGTAGGTACATATATCTTTATTTATATTTGACAACCCAATTAGTCCAACGGTAGTTAACACTGCCTGCTGTGCTATGGGTCCCGGGTTTGAATCCCGGTAGGGACAAATGTTTGTGTCATGAGCATAAACATTTGTATCCGAGTCATGGATGTAGGTATCTATGTATAATATGTATGAATTTACAAAAAAAAAGGATATATGTAGGTAGTATATCAACCGACTAGTATCCGTAACACAAGCCTCGTTGCTTAGCTCGGAACTAGATGGCGCTGTGTCATAATGTCCAGAAATATTTATCTTAGTTAGTTAGTCTAGTCATAATAGACTCCAATTCGTGACCCCATGACCCCCCCATGACACCCACATGACCCCCCATGACCCCTGAAGCCACTCTTGCCTATTAGCCTACCACCAACTCTATACGAACAATCGCTTAAAAAATACGCTACGTTTATCAAAAATTGTACGTAAGTACCTAGGCAGTCATACTGTAACTAAACTACAAATTCGAGCACTTTCAGCCAAATAAATGGACGCCACTCGAGAATGGCAAAATTGCCAAGTTGTCGTTAAACGTGAAGGGCACGTAGGTACATACTAAGGGGCAAACACATTCGTCTAAGTGTTCCAAGGACTGGCAAATTGGCACTCAAGGCGGACGATGGTGCCAAGTCAATGGCCGAGGTAGCTAATGATTTTGGCCCGTATTGTAAGTACACAGGTATTTATTTGGGTTTATCGAACATGTAAATAGTAATTTTGCTATATTTAATGGTATAAAGGATAGGTATATATTGGGTAAGTCTAAAATGTCATGATACCGCATAGGTTCATAAGAAAAAATGCTCGAAATGTCATATGAACCTCATCGGTTCATAAGTGCCCGGTCGGCATTGGTCGTAGATTTCGTGAACATTTTCGGCGTTTTAGGTATTCGGAGGCCGCCGGTCAAAAGTTAATCTCTAGATAAGTAAGTAAGTTTATTTGCTTTTGTATTATTTACAATTAATTGATTATATTTAGCTTTAAGTGATAGTAGAAACCTTATAGACCAGTTACCTTCATGATACAGGTAAAAAATTATTCAGTGGATAAATAAGTAGTTATGTCGATTGTAGGCCTATAAAAATCTATTTACCTACCATTCAAATTAGAACTGATGAACTAGTACCAAAATACCTAGCTAAGTATATAATATAATAGTATTTTCGTCTTTTTATTATTACAAAGAATTGACTTACATTTCTCAACTACTTGTAGCGACATCTATCTCGCCACATAAGAACTACGAACTCAGTGCGATGACGCAAGTAATCCTACATCGCGCAAGTAACATGCGCATTACACTGATTATTTACATACATACCCAATATTGTATTTTCTGTAGAACAATTCGAATTCACGTAACGACATCTAGTATTACTTTATCACAACTTATTAGCGCCATCTATGAATATACACACGAACTTAATAGCCTGCCATCAAAGTAAAATACTGGTGTTTGTACAACGCTGAGACATTTGCTTTGTGAAGTGTTTCTAATGTTTATTGGTAGGTAGCAGTGTTACTAACTTTAACAAAAGTGTAGGTACGTCATTCGATTAACAAATTGTTTTGTCTTTTTAGGGTTCCTTACCCAAAGGGTAGAAACGGCACCCAATTAGTAAGACTTTGCTGTCTGTCGGTCCGTCTATCACCAGGCTGTATCTCAAGAACCGCGATAGCTAGACAGTTGAAATTTTCACAAATTATGTATTAATATTGTCGTTATAAAATACTAAAGACAAATACTGAAAACAAAACAAAATAGATATTTAAGGGGAGCTGCAATACAACAAACGCATTTTTTTTGCCCTTTTTTGCTCGATTTCAGTAATGGCAATAGGTAGGCATTTGAAATATTCACAAAATATCTACTCAGCTGTATTTTTACTTTAGCAATAAATAATAAAATTAAAATAAAATAAATATTTAAGGGGGGCTCCCATACAAGAGAAGCTATTTTTTGCCTAAGTTAAAAAAAATTAAGGAGGCTCTCGTACAACAAAATTTTGCTTGCAAGATTTGGTTACAGCCAGACTCTATGGTTACAGACAGATACCAGGACAAGAGAAACTAAAAAAGGGTTACAATATGAAATTTCTGTACCTACCTATTGTTGTTTACCTAGTCAATGGTACCTACGGAACCCTTCGTGACGGTCGACTAGTACTTGGCCGGTTTTTTTTTATTTACAAGACCTGACTATACTTATTTGTTTTTATTTTAAGTAAAAATTCATTCGTTTCATAAAGTAATTAGGTACAGGTTAATGAAAAAAAATATTTCAATCTGAGACCTCCATTCTATCTTCTATTTTTTACCAAGATCCACTACACCGGTTGTCAGTGGCTGTCTTCTTATAGATACAGATAATTTATTTGTGAAAACATGAAGAAGCATACCTAATTCATAGGGAAGTATTTAAATGGGTACCTCTACCTAGCTACCTACCTAGTATTTGCTTATGTGAACAATAATTATCGTTATCATTGTTACCATGACAATATTGGTCAAAGTTCTGAGAATATTAACCAATAACATTGTTACTATTTAATTTAGTATAAAGAGATCGAAATTTGAGACCTTTCTTTAAAAAGAATGACCAAAATTGGACTACCTAAATACTTACAACATCATTACTTATGAAGCGCTCAAATCCTACTAATATTATAAACGCGAAAGTTTGTAAGTGTGGATGAATGGATGTTTGTTACTCTTTCACGCAAAAACCGTTTAACAGAATTTAATTACGTTTAGCATACCTACATATAGTTCATTGCCTGGATTAAGAAGAGGACTACTTAAGTGGCTCACAGATAAGTGATTACCTACTGATTTAAAAGAATTTGTGGAAAATAAAGACTTATTTGAATTGTAAACATAAAAGTAATTTTGTTATAAGACCATAGTATTACAAATTTTATTTTTGCAGGCCTAATCTAAGGCGGAACATGTAGATCTATTGCTTTTATAATATGATAAGAACCTGTAACCATGTTTCTAGCAAAGTAAATATAATTATATTTTCTATTTCTTAACACATAGGCTACTTTATCTATATAATATCATGCGGGCTAATGCCGCGGGAGGAAGATAGAAAAAAAAATGTAAGTAAAAAATAATTTATGTAAATTGTAGGTATATACCTAATAGGTACATACACGAGACGTTGAGAGGTAGGGCATAGTGAGATTCCTCGCTCAAACTGAGCTGCCCGACTGGGGAAGTGGGAAGTATCTCCGCCTTACAGAAGACCGCAGTGAATCAACAATAGTTGTATTTCTGTGAGTAAGTAAGGTTACCAGAGCTCGTTGGGGGAGTGACTATTCTGACAGCATAGGCATTCCGTTTGCTGTCAGTTTATTAATTCCCTATTTTTAAAAACCTATACTTACGGTTTCGGTAGGGGTTGGCAACGCATATGCAAGCCTTCTGGTATTGCAAATGTCCATGGGCGGCGGTGATCACTTACCATCAGGTGAGCGGCCTGCTCGTTTGCTCCCTTATCACCATAAATAAAAAGAAACAAAAACTTTATCGTCACGTTATTTCTGCTATGTGGTATTCGGGCTTTACCATTTTATGCGTAGTTGTTTATTTTACTGCTTCGATCTAACAAAGAATCAACATAAAATCATCACTAAGTAATGGATCGATTAAAATACAATAGTGATAAATAATTTTACCCATCCTCACAAGGACCGTGTGGCCTAATGGATAAGGCGTCGGACTTCGGATCCGAAGATTGCAGGTTCGAGTCCTGTCACGGTCGCAATCAACTTTTTAGTGTTATTGTGTTGGATATGTTTTATTTTATTTTGTTTGGATTGTTTTATGCAAAAAAATCATATCTATAAATATTAATAGAATTCCAGAGTTGAAGAATATTATAAAAATAAATTATCATCAAAATAGTGCATGAAATTAATAATATATAGGCCAATTTACATAATTATAACGAATTTAGTCTATATTATTAATTTTAATTTTTAAACATTTTCAAAATGTTATTATTGTACAACCTGACATCTAGTGGATAAGTGTAGAACTATGTAATCAACCTAAACTGTCGCGCCATATAAAGTTCTGTGATCATAAGCTAGATGGCGCTAAATCAAACTAACAATCTGTTCACCTATAAAATAATATAAATGCAAAGTGTATACTTGCCTAACTTAAATTATAGCAAATTATTTGATTACAGGTTTTACCTGTTATGACATTGTGAGTTTGATTGTGAGTTTGATATATGAGATACAAAATCTTATTAATTACAAGACTGACTGACAACAACATGGTTGACGAAAAAGGACTTGAATAACTATGTATTGTGCAGTTAAAGAATATTTTAATATTACAATCATCGCATTCTACCGATCAGTCGATATTAGCGCCTGATTGTTTTACGTTAGCATCAATCCTCTATCTATCGTCTTTGGTTGTCTTTAACTCTTTATGAACAACATAAAGTGTAGGCACAACGTGTCTTTTTACTGCTGCTGTTTATAGTAATAGCTGGCTACTGTTCTGCTTTTCTTATGGTGAACCGGCAAGCAGGGTGTGTATTTATCATACATACCTAAGTAAGTAGTTAGGTATCTACGTGCCCAAATTAAGTTTTATTTGGTTTTTAAGTTTATTTAGAGTTCATAACTTGAAGGAGATAAATATTTTTTGTTAAGCTGTTATAGCAAGTACAGCAATTGAACACAATCTCACGGGATATGTGACGACGTTAACTAAAATTTACTACCTACTTAATCTGCCTAGAAGATTCACGCGTGACTTGGAGACCTGCCAATTATATTATTTTTGATAATAAGTACCTATTTACTTTTTTTAAACACTAGATCAACTAAGTAGTATTAAATATAAATCAATATAGTAGGTATATGACTGAACTTTGAAGGTTCAGAATTTAGGTGACAATTTGTTTGTGTGAACTATGACTATTTAATTACGTGGTACTATTTAATTCAGTCAAGGCATTTCAAAATCTCAGGTTAAAGATCGTGAGTATATGATTATTTTGACAGTAAATTTGAGATATAGCTATAACGCGACCAATCCTAAAACTGGCCGCGACACGCATAACTTCACCTCCATCTAGTAGTATATTTACAAGCTAACCACAAAACCCATTACGAATAAAACTTGTAAACTGTACAGAATACATTTTACTATACCTAATACCTATACCCACGTTCGCGGTGCAGGATATAACTTAGCCGGTCAAAGGGCATCTCATATCCGGGCCGTTATATCCGCGCCAGACGGCAGGGGGTAGGCAGACACCGTGTCGGATGCATTTACTTGTGTAGTCTGTTTCCTCCTGTCCATTATTGCTAGAGAGTTTGTTTTTGGACTAGTCTACGAAGGAAAGAGTGGCAAGTATAAGATATAAAAAAGTTATTTGTTTTAATGTATTAACAAGTACTAGACTAATTAATGATTAAACTAAAACAATCGGCCTATGTCCGGTAGTGGACTTTTGGCTGAGTTCATTGAAGCTGTTCAGAATCTCCGCCGTCTTAAATTGGTTATAATATATCTAATATATAAAATTCTCGTGTCACAGTTTTCGTTGCTATACTCCTCCGAAACGGCTTGACCGATTTTGATGAAATTTTTTGTGCTTATCCGGTATCTATGAGAATCGGCCAACATCTATTTTTCATCCCCCTAAAAGTTAGGGGTAGTCCACCAACCCCTATAATGTGGCAAAACAACGTTTGCTGGGTCAGCTAGTTACATTTTAAAATTATACAAACGCTTAGATTCTGGCTGCGTTAAAAAAGGGAGTGTGGTAGCTACTTTTAAAAATAAATAAGTAAAATGTAAAATTCTATCGCTATCTCCTCATCTACTTATAAGGAAACTATGATCCACGTAAAATAATAACGAACCTAAGCTATAGACACATTATGCAAACTGTCTTCGACTTCCAAACCGAAACGAGATGCTAAAACTTTATCACCAAAAATATCCTTAACAAAACCTTTCAGTAAAGCCACAGTGTACCAATAAAAATATATGGAAATATTCTATTCTGTGGCGAAAGGTAATTTTTTTCGTCTCAACGTCGAGTTGAGAAATGGACCGATTAGAATATTGATGACGAACTCACGAAGACGTTTATTAGTGAAACGATAACAAAGGAGCTTTTTAGATATATTGAAATGATTTTTTATAGAACACTAGGGGTGGGAAGACTTCTTATAAAATTTAATGAATAGCGCCATCTATCGGCTACAAATGCAAATAATTTTGCAAAGAAATTATGTATTGGGTGATTACCTAACTGGTTTATTGTTAGGTAGTTTACAAGAATATAGCTTAGGTATTTGTAGGTTTTCTGTCTAAACATCGCCCATCTTAAAGGTAACTAGTATTTATCTATCTTATAACAATAATTGCATCGCCCTTTAATATTCTGTGAGATAAAACTAGATAGGTATGTGTACTATCTGTGACCGATTAGTCCAGCGGTCGTTTACGCTGCCTGCTATGCTATGGGTCCTGGGTTCGAATCCCGGTAGGGACAAATGTTTCTGTGATGAGCAAAGAAAAGAGAAATTCATGGAAATGGCAAGTTAATTTCACGGAACAGACAGGTACTGCGAAATTAACTAGGCTACGTGTATTATGCCAACGACCCAATTAGTCCAACGGTAGTTAACACTGCCTGCTGTGCTATGGGTCCTGGGTTCGAATCCCGGTAGGGACAAATGTTTGTGTGATGAGCATAAACATTTGTATCCGAGTCATGGATGTATCTATGTATAATATGTATGTATCTACAAAAAAAAGTATATATGTAATATAACAACCAACTAGTATCCGTAACACAAACCTTGTTGCTTACCACGGAATTAGATGGCGCTGGGTCATAATATCCGGGAATATTTAGTTATTTATTTATTATAACTTATTCTAAAGCGATCGCTTATCTCAAACTGCAAGCCTTCGTATAATAAAAGCTACGTCCATAACAAAAAGCTTATGAAACAATAGCTAGTAGACTGACTAAATAATTGCTTGCTCACCATGTATGCCCGCCTGAGGCAGACTTTACCTAATATCGCTTCCAGCAGAAATTTCGCAACGCGACACCAAAAATTAGATGCGAAAGTTTTTCTATATAAAAATGAAGGTCTTACATTAGACCGGCCGTCCCTTCAGGCGATCCTTTCATAATAAACTTTAAGGAATAAGGAATATTTACAGTGAAAAAAACCCGTTGCTATATTATTTACCCAAAAAGGTTTGAAACATAAAGAAATTTCGCACCATTTGTAAACAAACGATGTTTTTGTTCCAGGTTTTTCGGAGCGCCGATAAAATGTCTAAAATATAGTTTCACCCTTTTTTGTTGCTCGCGAATTGAGACATTTTAACATGGCGAACCAAACGCCTTTATCTTCATAAGGAGAAGCAGAATTACAGTGAACATTCGCAACTATGATGTATGCCCTATATTGCTATCAATTGGACGACCTGATTGGCGCAGTGGCTGAGCGATCACCTTGAGCGTCACGGGTTGCGGGTTCGATCCCCGCACGGAGCAAATATTGGTACGTTCTACAGGTAATTGTTCCGGGTCTGGGCGTTTGTGTATGTGAAAATTTGTGTTTGTAAACGCACCCACGACACAGGAGAAAATCCTACTGTGGGGCAACGTATTTTCGAAATAAAACAAAATTAGGCAGTAACACAAATTCACAGTTACTGACGATTTCTCAGACGTTGTATTAATTCGCGGTATAATGTATATGGCTCCAATGATGCGGCAATAAGGTAAGTCAAGTACGAGTAGGTACCGTACGAGTACGTGCACGGGTCTGGCATACCGTTGCGCTTCTCCAGACATAATAGCGACTAATACGCAACTGACCTTATTGAAGGGATTCACATACTAAATTGATGTCTGTTCTTCTAGACGATCCCGTGCTAGTGTTACTACTAACATCCAGTTTTGAATCATTAGAAAAAGATAATGCCGCATACAAAAGAGGAACTGGCGCAAAAGAGCAAAGAGACATACAGTAGCATAAAAGAAGTAGATTTTTTTTTATTGCGATAAGGGGGCAAACGAGCAGTCGGCTCACTTGATGGTAAGTGATCATTTGCAACACCTGAAGGCTTGCAAATGCGTTGCACACCCCTGCAGAAACTGTTTTGGTTTCTTAAAATAGGGAATTACTAAATTGACAGCAAATGGAATGCCCATGCTGTCAGAAGAGTCACTCCCCAACGAGCTCTGGTAACCTTACTCACTCACGCAGAAAGACAACTATTGTTGATTCACTGCGGTATTCTGTAAGGCGGAGGTACTTCCCCAGTCGGGCAGCTCAATTTTAGCAAGGAACCTCGCTATGCCTTACCTCCTCTAAAGATATAGAGGCATTAAGAAAAAGGTTTTTGTTAATGATAATTGGGTCCATAATGATAACGCGGGCAAGTGAAATTATAAGGGAACACCTATGCTTCAATATCGACAACCGAACGGAAAATTAATGGAAATGCCAAGTTGATTTTACGGAACAGACAGGTACTGAGAAATTAACTTGGCTACGTGTATTATGCGTTGGTCACTTCGAGCGAAACCGTCACTGGAGGTTTCAACCGAAAACAATTAACCAGATAGGACCAAATTATTCTCTTACAAGACTTCAAGCTAATAGTTGAAGGCAGTAGGTGAAAGTATATACGGAATTTCGATAAAAGAAAATGTATGTCTGTTTATTCCGGCTAATCTTTGAAACGGATAAACTGATTTTCACAGGACTTTCACTTGCAGAAGGCTAACGTTATGAGGAGTAACTTAGACTACTTTGATTTAAGAAAAAGGAACGAATTAGGGTTCCGCTGGACTAAAACCGCGTGACTTAAGAACGCGGGGGCAGTCGAAGTGAATGAATGTGAACGAAATTTAATTTTCGTTAAATTGCACGCGGATGAATCGCGGAAACCAGTTAGTGTATTTATTATATTAAAAGTTAACGCTCAAACGCTTCAATATAAAAATAATATTCCAACTTAAATTTAAAAGTTAAAAACCTCCTTTAAATAGGAATCCGGACGGCATGTGATTTATATGATATTTGCCGGACCGCTATAATATGCTCGACCGGACCGGCCGGATATAAGAGCCTTTTGACCGGAGCACGGATCACCGGGCAAGTTCACGTTAACCGTCGACGATAAATAGGGTTAGATTTCTTTTTTTTGAATATGAAAACGTTTGTAACCGTTTTGCACAAAGCCAAAGTTAATAATCAATTTATTTGGATAATATTCATTTCTTTGTGTCCACATTCGTAATTATGTATTTTTTAAATGTTCTTTCGATATCTCTTATATAATTATATTAATAATAAATAATAAATAAATATTCTGCGACATTTTACACATCACCATCTAGTCCCAAACTAAGCAGAGCTTGTACTATGGGTACTAAACAATGGATATAAATACTTATATACTTTTTTTTTGTAAATACATACTTATAATATATGCTTATAATTGCATATTTATATGTTTTAAGTCCAAAAAAAAATATTTTTCTTCAAATTTGTTTTTATAGTATATATTTTTTATATGCTGCTCATAGTGCCTCTAAGCGTATACTGGAAATCCTACACTCCACTCCTAAAGCGTCTGAAGAAGTCTGGTCATAAAATTTAAGATAATTATACCTATACAAAACTAGAAATCTGATTGCTTCGGATTTTCCCATATATAGGGTACAAGCTGCAACTGGCAACATTATAAGGTCAAGTCCGGAAAAATCTGTCTTTACCATGGATGCTAAAGGACTCTATGTTGTTCTTACTAATTTGACTATTGACGATTTAAGACATTACATACATTACATTTTTTACATTGACCTCGCACACCATTGCCTGAACATTGTATTCAATACCCATTATTTTAAAAGAGTGTCTATGGAGTTTCTTGCCGGTTCTTCTCCATAAGATCGACTTCTTGGAACTGTGCAACTAGAATCATAACGTTTTAAAAGTGCTTGAAAAAGTTTATTTGAAATAAAAACCTTTTGATTTATTGATTGATTGACTCAAAACGTCGGGATAAATAAATATTAATAACATTAGAGGTCTTGCTGAGCTGTGGTAGCCTAGCGGTGTGACCAGTGGATTGAGACGTCAAAGGTCTTGAGTTCGAACCCAAGGCACACGCCACTGACTTTTCGGAAGTTATGTGCGTATTTATCACAAGCTCAAACGGTGAAGGAAAATATCGTGAGGAAACCTGCATGCTTGAGAGATTTGTCTTGATGGCATGTGAAGTCTGCCAACCCGCAGTAGGCTAGCGTGGTGGACTATAGCCTAATCCCTCTCAAATGAGAGGAGACCCGTGCCCAGCAGTGGGACGTTAATGGGTTGATGATGATGATGAGGTCTTGCATTCGAACTCGAGACCCATAACTCAACTATCCGTGGTCTTTTCACGAAGCTTCAATCTTGTTTTTTCTAAGGATATTTATCAAACAAAATATATGAAAATCGGTTCCCGTTCAAATCGACTTCGCCCAATTCCACTAGCGCACGCGAATCACAGCAAATACTTGTGATCCTCTCTTCATAAAGTTATTTGAACCGTAATACAGTCGGCATACGAGTATACGAACCGTGAACAAATATCTGCGGGTTTTAAATAACTATCGAGGAAAGGATTCTATGGTTATTTATTCATTTATTTATACTCCTAGAGAGGTAAACCAGCTTATATATCGCACGGTAAGCAGTTATCGTACCCTGTGGACGTTTGCAATATCAGAAAAGTTGCTTGCGCGTTGCCGACACTATAAGAACCTTAAAACCATAGAGCCTGATAGGTTTTTTTAAAGAGGAGTTATTACACGGAGAGCTAATTGAAAAATATGTGGTGTAAGCTTACCAACCATCGGTGGCAGTCATCTACTGGTCCCCAGTTCTTAAAATAGTCACTGCCTTAAATTGTTCTGAACCTCACTCACTCACTCAAACACAGCTATAACTATTTCACAGTTACTAAACTGACAGCAAACGGAATTCCCATGCTGTTAGAATAGACTTTACATTTTACCTTACTTACTCGCAGAAACTCAGCTATGACTATTTCACTGCGGTCTTCTGTAATGCGGAGGTACTTCCCCAGTCGGGCAGCTCAGTCTGAACGAGAAATCTCGCTCAAACTCAGACAGGCTTCAAGTTTGTTTGCCACTTTGGTGGTATAAAAAATAATACACATTTTCCAATACATAATACATATTTTCCATGTACAAAATTTCCGCGGCTAAAATGTATTATGTATATGGAAAGTGTCTGTTAGGAACTGGATTATTGAAGTGAAACTTCTTTATCTGGGTTGGAAAAAAAATTAGTGTAACATTTTTGCGTTACGCGCCATCTTTATTTGAATAGGTAACCATAGCAACAACTAAAAACTATACCTTTTCCAATACACCAAGACCATTTGTTTTTCTATTGAGAACTTGCTATTGGTTGAGACATCGACGTTTTGATAAATAGAAGATTATGATTGGTTCCCACTATTATTTGGAACTGACAGAGCTACAAATCGAAGACTATTAATTCAAACGCTCTTTTTAAATTCAATGTTATTCGAGTAGATACCATAATTACCTATATCAATAATCATAAAATACAGTTCGAAAACAACTAGTTTAACCAATGCATGTCTATTATAATAAAAGCCTTTTGCATAAACTTTATCTAATTTAGCTTTATTCAACCAATTTCTGTGAAGTTGTAAATAGTAAATCATTTTTCGAACTTCTTACGTGTGTACACTAATACACACAATTTTTTTTTGTTTAGCGTACGTGGCTGTTGAACGTGGGGTCTAGGGTTCCATTCCAGTGTCTGTGGGTTAAAGGCAATAAGTTCGCCTTTTATTATATAAACACATCGGCGAAATGAAAAACAAAAAAAAACTTAATTCGACTTAGGAAACGAATCCAAGCCCAAAAGTAGACGCGCATCATCATTGAAGTAAATGATATTGAGCTTTATTTCGCTTGAAAAACAATCAGTTTCTATACACTGAAAACAACTTTGTTTCATAACAGTGTCATCATAAAAGATTTACGTTATCAAGAGCGATGGATAATTTTATTCATAAGGAACTCTAGCAAGTACTCACTGGGGCCGACATCGCTTCAAGTTATTATAGAAATTTCGGCGATACATGACCCCCTACTACGAACCACTCCTGAAATTTATATTCGAGTTCCGCGCGAGACACTTGTGACTTCGAAAGTTATGACAGTTATGACAGTTCGAAAGTTATGACAACTGGAAGCCGATGAGAAATTGATCTCACGGAGAAGAATCTAGCACATACACACACATACATACATACACATCATAATTATAAACCTATTTACTGTCCTACTGGACACAAATACTCCTCACCGGTCTAAAGAGTTTTAGAAGGAGAATCGGACACTTGTCTACTTTATTGATGAAATGTGTTATTAAAAGCGTGGTGAACTTCTTCTTTAAGGTGGAAGCTCCACGCTAGCCCGCGAAATTCAAATTTTCGTACGTTTTTTGCAATTTGCCGGTTTTGTCAGGCTGTACATTGAACAAAATATGATTCGCGCCTGTAATAGGTATTTAGTTACAGAATTATAATCATTAGTATCATCATTACAACCCTCACATCGCATACAATTGGATTGAATGACTTTTTCATGAAATAGACAATCAATACAGTTATATGCACTTTGAGGGCTGGTTTATTGATTCAAATGATTATAATTCTGTAACTAAATATCTATTACAGGCGCGAATCATATTTTGTTCAATGTACAGCCTGACAATGACCGGCAAATTGCAAAAAACGTACGAAAATTTGAATTTCGCGGGCTAGCGTGGAGCTTCCTCCTTAAACTCGTGTTTCTATAGTAGGGCCGGCTTCTCGCGTCACACATCTGATGGTCCCTCAGTGCCCGTTGCGTAAAGCTCTCCAAACCAAGCGATTATGATTTTATGTCGCCCTCCATACTACATTATTCGTTATATTATATGTTATGTTCCACGCTTGAATTTAGTTTAGAACATTGTTCAAGAATTTAGACCTTATTGACATAGATGCTCCTTAAACTTCGACGAATACTAGATAGGTATTGAAATAAGAGAATATTCTCTTAGGACAGTATTTATTTGTAGTATACAGTATTCTGTTTTTTTTTGTAGCGGTTACTGTAGCCTATAGACTTTTGCAACACCAGAGGTGTCGCTAGCGCGTTGCTGATGTTGAAGGAACCGTTTAGGTTTCTTAAAATATGGGAGTTACTGAACTGTCAACAAACGGAATTCCCATGCTGTCAGAATAGTCACTCCCCTTACGAGCTCTGGTAACCTTACTCACTTGCTGAAACACATCTATTGTTGTTTCACTGTATTATTATGTACCTACACTGTATTGTTGACTTCTCAATTTGAGCGAGAAATCTCGCTATGCCCAAGATACAGTAGTCTTATCACGAACGTCAACGTCCATACCATGTTGAATACACCGGCTCTCGTCCGATCACCGAAGTTAAGCTACATCGGGCGCGGTCAGTACTTGGATGGGTGACCGCCTGGGGACACCGCGTGACGTTGGCTTTTACTTTTTGTTATTCACTTATGGGACAATGTTGGGGGAAAGTATTTTACTTGACTTATATCAGCCAGATCGAGAACGAGACAGATTTTTGTCTGACAGAATCCATACAAAACTGCTGCAAACAATCACACAGACAGTGTAGTGTAATCGTGAGTATTTGTGTGCGTATGTACCCTCATTATCAACACGAGTTTCTGGGATGAGCTTAAGATGTAGACTACCAAAACCTGAGGACGTAGATTCGAGAACTTTCCCCGAAGCCAAATACCTATTAACATCACAAAAAATATAAGTTTCTTACTTAAATTTCTAGTAATTTATTGTGTTTCTATAGCAAATACCAGCCAAAAACCCTCACAAATAACGCTCCGGGCTATTATACTCTAAAAAGAATCTGAAAAATATTCACTGGAAAAAGCTGTAAGACGAAATTTACACCGAAACCAACAACGAATTCTTTCAACAAAATAAATAGAAATATTTTATTATTTATTCTATTTACATGGAAAAAATCTAGACAGAAATCCGAAGCAGCTGACTTGTACCTTTGGTAACGAATCCTAAACAAATACCTTCAAAATGCCGCGTTTAACACTTGGTATATCATACGGGATATCACTTATGGCCCATAGCCGACGTGTAAACCGACGTAACCCCAAAATATTACAGAATTCGTTCACGTATCGGCGAAAAATTCGCCTTTCTCAGATCAACAAGAGATCTGGCTGAAAATCATCAGTGCGGAAAAACTCACAGGATTCTGCGGTTGGTGTGTGGCCCAAGTCACAAGAAGAGGTTTGTAAACAAAATCTTAACTTTAAGAATTGAAACAGTAATATTCGCCTTGACTTGGAAAGGCGAATATTGATAAATAGTAGATAATATTTTGCATGAGTCCTGTCTGTTGCAGAGGCCACTCTGGAAACAAAAACACAAGTTCAACTTTAGTCATTGCTATACTAAGAACTCATTATATTATTATGTGCACATCTAGATATTTGTGCATACCTAATTATATACATTCGCTTAATATCAGGCAAAATGGCGGTCAAGCGTAAACTTATCAACAATAAAAAAAATATTCATGTCCCCTAGTAGACAGGAGGTTTAGGTACCATTCAACTAAAAATTAAACGCTGATGAATTTGGGGACAATACATATTTTTACGAAGATGTTTCCGTCATTGTCACTACTCAATGTTCTCCCTATCCCTAGCTTTTATGAGAGAAGTCAGTATGTTGTCCTGTGCTGTGTATGTCAGAATAAAAGCTTTTTCTTTCTTTTTTTTTCCTTTTTTCTTCTTTCTATTAGCAAGTCAGATAATACATTTGGTTGTACTAATAGTAATGATAGTAATGGGGTTTCAGAGAACTTAATTTTGCTCAATGTGACTGCGGCGATCCTGAGAAAACTATGTCACACCTTCTGGTGTGTCCCTTGTGCCCAAAAACCTGCACGAGGGACGATCTCTGTCTGGCCACGCCTAATGCCATTGAAGTGGCCTCTTATTATTCAAACATTGTTTAGTTATTGACACGATAAGAAGAAGAAGAAGTACATTATATACAAAAATATCGATAAAAGTTTATCACTTGTGACTTGCACCCAATTTCTATGATTCTTATCACGTCGGCAAAGGTATCCCAGTCAAAAAGTTAACTCGTGCGTTGTCGGCGCAGCCCCTGCAAACATTCCTTTGAGAAATCATGAGGCCTTTTACTTACACAGCTTCTGCTACGGACGAGGGCGAAAAAAAAATGTTTTTTTGATGTTTGCCCCCTATTGGGGGTGAGGCGTGAATCTTAATAGACACTTTGATATTCAGCCTGGCACCAACAGCGGGGATTAATTAAAAATTGTGGAGGTGTGTTCAGTAATTTTGTGTTTTATCAGACTTAGAAAATGGAAGGCTTTTAGTGCGGTTATTTTTCTGCACGTCATATAACTCTTGATTCTTTTAACCAATTTGAATGATTCTTATTTTTTAAATTACTGGTTATTTTTTCAGTTTTATTCTTTTTTTATTTAAAAATAAAAAAAGAATAAAACTGATTATGATGAATTTAGAATTGATGTAATTTAGAGAGAACTCAAGTTTCGTTAAGTCACTGTTCGAATTATTGACATTTAATTATACAAACGATTGATGTGCATATATTATCTTCTAGCAAAAAGCGAAAACGGTTGACAAAATTTCATCTATTATGTCTGTGATTGAATCGGTTCGATATTTGACTATAAGATTATTTCTTAGTCTTAGTAAAAACGTTCCTTCTAGAAGCCATTTAAAGCGTTTGAAAATGTACATTTTTTGCACAATATTTCAAGTTTATTTGAAGGAAAACTTTTGTAGCACGCTAACGCGAAATGTACAACAAATTCGTCTTTTTATAAATACATTCCAATGCGGGGCTTGCTCCAATGTATTTTGACAGTGATTAATGATGTTGTAGAAATCGCGCAATGGACTGTTAAACGATACATGAAACTTTATGGTCCCGAATAGCTTAAGAAATAAATACTTTGAAAATAATTTTGAAGTTTATTTGCTGGATTCTTGTAATAACACTGAGCCGTTGACTTTTTTACCCACCTACGACTGAAAAATACAAATATATTTGTATCATAATTCCTTAATCGTTTACATGAAAGTGGTCTAGAATATTATAATTTAAATAAATTCAGAGACAATTGAGTGTCACATTTCAAATATGTCACACTTTGAAGTAAACAGTTTTCACGGATATTATCGCGGTATTTTGATATTTTTTATCCCGACGTCTTGGATCTTTCCGGCAACCTGATAAAATCCGAAATAAGTAGTTAACTTCAAATAGTCTAGTAATCACTTAAATGTGAGAAATCCGATCTTGTTATCAAGTCTATCGTCTATTTCGACAGTTTTTCTTCATGATTCCCAAATTAGTACCTATGGTAAAAAAACTACCCTATCTACATCCTTCATTATACATACCTTTATAAATACATAGGTAATAACCTAATTCAGACAATACAGCACCAATGTTGGCCCAAAAAGATAAAGAAAACATTTTCTCGGACATCTAATTTAAAACGAGCAAGTCAACAAATGAGGGTAGTCGAAATAACTAAGCTGCGCGGTCACGCCCCACCACGAAACCCATCAGTCTCGCATCGACCGTCCTCGGGGTAAGACCTGCGGACTGTCGAATTAAAAATTAACTACCGTAAGGCGCTAGACGTGGAAATTTATCGGTCAGCCCACTTTGTTTATGGACGGTCCGACCTTTTAGGTGATTAGTTTTAGGTTTAAAGTGATTTACTTTGGATATGCTAGTCTAAAATTTGGGTTTTATTTTGGAGTTGTCTAGTGGTTTGGAAATCGGAAAACGTTAGGTACGATAAACAAAGAATTTGAACAAGAAACAAAAAATATTTCCGACTTTTTTTCTAGGTGGCCAGAATACAGTCACAAAAAAAACTATAAACAAACGTGCGTATAAATCATCATTTAAATTCCACTCGAAATTGCTGTCTGCCAAGAAAAAATAAATCCTAAGAAAACCTATCATTTCATCGTGTGTGAATTTTTGGAATACTTTGTGTGTGCATTCAAAAAATAAAAAAATAAATAATTGTTGGCGACTAAAACATTGGGCCCAGAAATCTAACCAACCATTTCACGCCAGAACTTCATCCACTTCTAGATTCGATAATTCATTAATCAGATTAAAAACTGTCTACTATTACTACGAATGAGTATCGATCGCTTAGAGCTACATAACCATTAGTCTATCTCTAATCTAACCCAACTCACATAATTTTGGAAATTGCTTATCTCCAATAACATAATAGCCACAAAAACGTTCTCTTCAAAAAGATTCCAGCAACGTCTCAAAACATCGTCAGGTTTTTCATCATGAAAGCACTAAACTTTAACGGCAGCTGTCTGGGGAAGTCAAATAAACGTTCTCATACGCTCCAATTGAAGCATATTCAATGTAGTAGCAAGGAAAATTGGACCTAATCTGTAACGCGCTGGTTTCAGCTGAAATACGGCCCTGAAGTATCGTAAGCGCCGCAATCGACGCCAACCGCGCTTTGTTACTATGTTATCGTCCAAAGATTAGGTTCTTATAGAAGAGCTTATTTATAAAGAAGGTAAATAAATCGGCGATAAGACTGGTGCTTTTGCTGCAGTAATCGCATTTTGGGCTGAGGGTCGTAAGTTCGATGTCAATACAGTTAACATCACTGCATGATCTACTGGTAGTTTTTCCAGGTCTTGAGATTTGTGTTTGACAAAATCTGTGTTTTAAAGATACCTATGATGGAAGAGTGGAAGGTGGAAAACTGTGTGTGGGAGGCATTTAAAAAATAAGACTATAATTATATAGGCTTAATTTATTAAAATAAAACAACCCAAAAAAGGAATTTAATTGAAAAACGGATTTTATTGCGGTATATTGATATTTATTGCCGTTTCAAATCCTGTACAGTATTCACGGTCACAGAAAAATTGTCACGACCTTGAATAGTTTTATTCAAATGTCTAGTATATACACGTACGTATTATTTTAAGATAAGATGATAAATTCAAACATCGAAAAGATCTGCGATTTTTTAAGAAAATAAGCTAAGTTTGTTTTGATTCTCAATAATGTTTTTAATACTTAATAGTTATAACCACGGTGTCGCATCTATTACGACTGTTCTCTTCGGCGGATGGTGCAAAATGGTTAATATTCATGACAGTCTGCGGGCGGCGAGTGAAATTGCCTCACATTTTTTATGTCTACCACTCCGGGTTGAAGTCAAACAAAAGTCCCCCCGCTTTACTTCACGAGGTCCCGTGGTTCCGTAGGTATTGATAATTTTGTCCTACTTTTTACGACCAGGTGTGATGTCACCGTTCTAACAGTGATTGGTTTTTTGTTTTCTTTATTTATTTTATTTGGAAATTTCTAGTAATACTTACGATGTGTATTTTTGTAGTTCTGTGAAGTAGAGATGATTGGCGAAATTCTGTGCAATTTTAATTCTGCTGTCGACGTATGACATGCCCTTTACTGTTCAGGCTATCCGTCTGTGGAACGCTTTGCCAGTAGGCGTGTTCAAACGCTAACTTCTTTTAATTCTTTTTTTTATGGTGATGAGGGGGCAAACGAGCATGCGGCTCACCTGATGGTAAGTGATAACTGCCCCCTATGGCCACTGCAATACCAGAAGGCTTGCATATGCGTTGCTAACCCCTGTAGAAACCGTTAAGATTTCTTAAAATAGACAATTACTAAACTGACAGCAAAACGGAATACCCATGCTGTTAGAATAGTCACTGCCCCAACGAGCTCTGGTAACCTTACTCACTTACAGATATACAACTATTGTTGATCCACTGCGGTCTTCTGTAAGGCGGAGGTACTTCCCCAGTCGGGCAGCTCAATTTGAGCGAGGAATCTCGCTATGCCCTACCTCTCTAAAATTCTTTTAATACTCTTGTAAAACAACACAACTTTAATTTATTAGTTTGTAGTTCTAAGTTAGTCTATTAACTGTATGCCACACCCGTTTCAGTTTCACTTTGTTCTCGTCCATCCAACGGTTGTCTGGAAGAAATTTATTTAGATATAAGACCGCCATTGTACCCTTATTTCATAAATAATTTTAAGATCTTAATGTAATGTATGATTTTATATTATGGTGTACAATAAAGCATAATATTCTATCTATCTCAAATGTTGTAAATATTTAATTCATCATCATCATCACCAATATTTAATTGGTAAAATAAAAATAGAGTTATATAAATGCAGTAAAAAACACTCCACGTTTTCTTGCAGTAAAAATATTTTCAACGTCTTAATTCGGTTTCCAATGTATGTGCGTGTTTTTTTTAATTTAATGTATTTACTTCTTTTTACTGTTCACCTTCAACGAGTGATATTTAAATGCGCACATGATTTTGAAGACTCAAAGAATCCTTTGGATTTGAACTCGAAAACCGAGCAAAACAAACACAAACTTGTATAATAAAACACTATCTGCCATTTACTGGAGAAAAAAATAAAAGTGCCGCCGATTCCAAACATTAGTTCTCGATAAGTTATCAAAACGTTTGACAGATTTGATGAAATATCCGGAGTCTGCTGGACTCGCAGCGGATATTACATCTGCTGGCCGATGTGGGTCGCAGACCATTCAAATAGGCCATCCAATAGAGGCTCATCGATCTGTTGTGTTGGGTCAATAATGTGGGGAAAATACTGTGAAAAAGAATTGTATGAATGGGTCACTAGTTACATTTGTTAACTTTTTCTTGTTCGTGTTCTCAGCGAATGTACTCGTTGAGAACTATGTCTGTTAAAGTAGGATCTATTAAACTGTGCCATTTGTTTAGAGTTCGCTTGTTCGGGTCTAGAGTTCGATTCCTAAGTCGACCAGTTTTTTGAGGTTTTTTACCCTCAAATCTTTCCAATAAATCCTTACCTCCTATTTATCATGTAAGATTTGAAAATACTGGCAAACTTCGGCTGTACATCAGGATAACCCTGCCTAAACTTTTATATCGACTGTAGCGACATCTATGTTGCTACATTCGAACGACGTACACAGCGATGGAGAAATGTCAAACTGAATACAAGTGAAGTATACCAGCCGATTAAGTTATATACAACCACCCAACATCAACCGTTGGGCAGTAGCCCGCCAGGCATAACACCTCGCCTGGTCGGATTATGACAATCTCCGTGGTCTAGTAGTTCGAGTACCGGACTGCTGATCACGAGGTAGTGGGTTCGATTCCCACGGGACACAAATATTTATGTGATGAATACAAGTGTTTGTGTTCGTCTGGGTGTTTCCTATGTATTTTAAGTATGTATTTCCAAAAAAAAGTATATAAGTATTATATCCATTGACTAGTACCTATAGTACAAGCTCTGCTTAGTTTGGGACTAGATGGTGCTGTGTAAAATGTCGCAGAATATTATTATTATTTTTTTGAGGTTTATTTTTTTCTTAGCTCTTTGGCTAGTTTTAACTACATTTACGGGCTTAGCCAAGTAAATGTAGCGTGTAGTGTGTAGTGTTATGAGTGGGGCGTGAATTCGTGCTCGTCAAGTCGCATAAACTTTCTGACGATTCTGCAGGTGTTTAAAATGGCCGCTTTTTGTAGAGTGATATAAACCGACTCTCTCAGGTCTATCAATTTTAGGCTGTGGATGAGATGGTTTGGAATAATGCTTGTAGTAGAAAGAACTATGGGTACTACGTATACTTTATTTTGTCTCCATATTCTTGCGACTTCCTCTTTTAATTCAGCATATTTACAATTTTTTTCAGTTATTGTTTTTTGTAGGTTATGGGTATTATTATTATTATTATTATCCTACATCGCGCAAGTGAAGTATGCCAGCCGATTTAGTTATATACAACCACCCAACATCAACAGCTGGGTAGTAGCCCTCCAGGCATAACACCCAACCTGGTCAGAGGATCCTCCTTTACCAGTGGAGTGATTAAAACCTCCTTCACTCCATATTACAAAAAGTTAAACAAATACGGTTACAAAACCCAATGAAACTTCTAGACTTCAGGATGTCACGTTTCTTATGAGTACACAACATCTATATATATACGTTTATAGTGAAATAAAACTACTGACCTTAAGAACCCTTTGCGGCATATAAGGTCAATATAATTCATATACCTAAAGTACTTTTACTGCAATATCTAATATTCCACAAAACTAAATACATAACAGAAATTTCTTAATTATTATTTTTCTATAAAAACTCCCAGAATATTTTTTATCTGAAGCATTTATCATATTGATAGAACAGAATTTATCATAAAAATCCCCAAAAACAGCAGTGCACACACGGTACGTATGTCAAGTATTCAAACGCAGGACATTTCAATCAATGAAATCACACTAACGTACGTTCAAACGCGCGGTGACCACGATGCGCGCCTTTGAGAGACTTTTCAACTAATTGGCAAATTTGTTTACCTGTATGGTCTGACTGTAAAAAAAAATATGGATTGTACAAATTTAAAAAAAGAAGGGATATTTATCATCATTCCACTTACCTACTGTCCTGATGTGTGCCTCTCATCTCTCATCAGGACGGTAAATGGATTTAGGTCACGCTACTCACACGGTCAGGGCTGGTGAGACCCATATTATTGAGGAATAGCAACAGGCCATGGCGCCTTCAGCGTCCAGCTGACGCAGGCGCTCTCGGGACGCGGTTGTTATGAGAAGTACCTGTGTTGTATAGGCTGGGAGCTCACGCCTGGTTGTGATTATTGCACGGGCTGCCCCGAAGACATGGTGCAGGACAGGCTGGAGGTCTGCCCAGCTTGGGCAGACCTGCGTGGTGATCTCATTGCAGCAGTTGGTGGTGACTTCCCGCTTACGGCTCGACGAGAATGCCACCGTCGGTGCGAGCATATAATGCACGCAAAGGAAACCTGTGGAAAAATGTGGCGAAAGAGGTCAATCATTGCGCAAACTTGATATCGAATTCGTGACGTCAAATCTCGAGGCTTCTCGTCAATACCCTGTTCCCAGGACAATATATTCGTATAACAAAACTATATAAATATGCAGCCAGTTCGGCCATCGACCCGTTCGCCTACCTACAGCATAAATCATCAAAGTAAATTCTAGAATAAATTTTCATTCGTGTAAAAAGCAGTCAGTCAATGACCTTGCCGTCCTTCAGCCGTTCCCAACGTGTTCAGAATTGTAACAAGATATTTACATACTGTTTATTTTTTTTACTCATTTTGAGTGCTCACTTACTCTCCGCACATAATAAATCAGCCGCCGAGCGACTATCGATCGTTCACAATTTATATGTTTAGTGATAGCAACCGTATCTCTATCAAAATCAAGTTATTTTTCTAAAGGTAATCTAGAAATCAGAATTATTTTCATGTGTTCATGACTAAATGAAAAAATACAATGCACAGTAAAAAAACGGAATGTTCTGAAATTATATTTTGGTTTGTTTATTTTTACGTGAGGCGTGTTAAAAGTTTCTGTAACTGGCCACTTACAATAAAAAATAAAATAAAAATTCAATTACAAAATTCGAAAATGGAACTGTCTCGAAACATGCTCCTTTTTAATCTGCGAAACTGTCATCTGTTTTTTCATTGTGCCGTCCTTTTGAAAATCGTGTGTCGCTATCACAATGAATGAATTTCACTGGAGAAATTTTTAAAGCTTAAGTCAACAACAGACTTACCTACCAGAGACTTCAATTTGGTGATGAAGCTCAATTTTGCAGCTCTGTGTTCTCGTAGTTGAAAAGCTTAGTCATAGATGACTCGGTTGGCGCCGTGGCTGAGCGATTGGCTCATGCATCGCGGGTTGCGGGTTAGATTTCTGCACGGAGCAATTGTTTGTACGATCTCAAGTAGTTGTTCTGGGTCTGGGCGTTTGTGTATGTGAAAATTGGTGTTTGTAATCGCACCCACGACACAGGAGAAAATCCTAGAGAGGGGCAACTAGACGTGGTCATTAGGTACAGTTGCTTGAAACTAAAGGGTAGAATATCTTGCGTCAATGGAACCTGAGAGATTATCTCAGTAGCGTGTGAAGTCTGCCAATCCGTACTAGGTTAGCGTGGCACAGAGTAGCCTAATCGCTCCCAAAATAGGAGGAGACATGTGCCCAGTTATTTATTTATTACCCAACTTATATTAACAGTAAACTAAACATATAAGTTATAGGTCAGGAGTATGACAGACAGTAATTAAATAACAATGTACAAAAAATTATTGAGTATTGAAATTATATAATGTAACATAATCTTAGGTCATTTGTATAGTGCTAGGAGTGGCAATGGACTCCAGATAGCGGTTTGCGGTATTCAGGAATCTCAGTTCAGTGCTGGCAAAGACATCAAGAGATTCAACGGAGTGTAATATATTATTAATATGTGTGAGGGCTAGGCACAACGGGCTGGTTTTAAATGTGGTTGTACTGGATTGAGGGATCAAGAATAGTGTGTTACACTGAAGACAGAACCGTTAGGGATGTAGAGGATAGCGAGATATCTCGCTCAAATTGAGCTGCTCAGCTGGGGAAGTACCCCTGTCTTACAGATAGCCGCAGTGAAACAACAAACATTGTGTTTCTGCGAGTGAGGAAGGTTGCCAGAGCTCGTTACGGTAGCGACACCTCTGGTACTGCAAACGCTACAATTGCTGCTTATCATCAGGTGGTCCGTATGCTTGCATGCTACATTCGTCGTATAAAAAAAAAGACCAAAATGGTCTTTAATCAGTTTAGATATGGGTTTGTCCTTCAAATCGGGTGGGTAGCGGTGTCAGTACATAATAGTGATTCACGTATGCAAATTGTTCATCAGCTATTCAGTGTTTGGACATTCGTTATGCCAGTACTACGTATAGGCCGAGCTACGCGGGCGCTGCGTGATTTTATAGTGCAAGACATAAGCGGTAGCGATAGCGGGTTGAATATTTTTCTAAGTATCGAAATAAAATCTCGCACGGTTGATGCAGTGGAAAGGTTAATTTTAAAGCCAGAATTGATGGTTATAGTTTCAGTTTTAAGAAGGTTTTGGTGAATTACTAAGATTAGTTAAGGTGGTTGCTTATGTTCGTCAAACTATACCTACACTTACATTACTTAATTTTTACATTTTGATTAGCATGAAATGTTAGTCATACTATTGAAAGAAATGGTAGAAAATAAATATTACTAGAAACAGTGGATTAGTCAGACACAAAATTTATTGGGCTAGTTGCAATAGGAGTTTATTTTACAGTGAATGTGTAATAAATTGTATTAATGAGTTATATTAATCAGCATTGGGGTCCATACTTACTAATTTTCAACTTCAAACTCCTTTATGACCTAACCCAAAAGAAGAACACTCTTAAATCGCTCTCGCTACCTCTTTCACTTACACCATAACCCATTCGGAGCACTCAAAACGGAATGTTTTATGTCATGTGCATCGAAATTGTGTACGAAACCGTTTGATTGACAGAATTTTATTCTGCCCGGAGCAGGTATGTCAATCTGAACGCATTTTTGATAAAATAACGCGATAAAAAATGCAATGTGATTTTAATAGTTTTGTTTGATTACAACTAAATAAATATTCCTATATAAATTTATAGTCTATTGACTAGTTTTAATAAATATTGTTTAAAGGAAGCATGATAGATGTGATAGCTCGTTCGTGTGACCAGTAAACTGAAAAGAAATGTCTCGAGTTCAATCTCGAGGCACCACGGACTTCGAAGTTACATGCGTATTTATCACATGCTCAAATGGCGAAGGAAAACATCGTGAGGAAACTTGCATGCCTGAAAATAATTCTCGATGGCGTGTTAAGTCTGCTAATATGCTAGTGGAACTATAAAAGGGCTGATGATGATGAATGAAATCGTAATCAATGAAAATTTATGGTGCATCCATACCGAAATTACTTATTGTGAAGCTACCTTGCTCGTTAAATGTCCATGCACATCAACAAACTGGGACTCGATCCCAGGACCGTTACCACAGAACGCAGCCTTTATTGTGTATTGTATGTATATTATAGTGTATGTTATTCGTCAAATTAACTAGGTACTTGCAGTGCCATTAAATAAAGAGAAAATAAAGAGGCAGACATAATGCAATAATATACTACCTATATATCAAATAAAATAAAACAATCACCATATAAAACCAGGTCAGAATCAGTATCTTATAACAGTTCAAAAAAACAGCAACCCATATACAATATCTTTCAAACACCAACATAAAATATCTTTTATTCAAAGTAGACCAAATTTAATTGGCTCTTTTATGAACGTCGACCTTCACCGCGTAAATAACGGAACCAACTCCCCAGCAATATACAATCAACAAATCCCCAACAAAATGATTGTGTAATCAAGTCGACAGTAGGTACATCTCGTTGCATAAACTCAAGAATTTTTCTAATTACTCGATTGCTACAAGCAAACACACTGTGCAACACTAGTTAATAATCGACAAGATATAGTTTTATCACTATCATTAAAAGCAATGGTTTCAGGTGAAACCACATAGCTGTTATAACGGCACAATTTGTAAGACAGTAAATACATCAGCTGAGCGCGTATTTATAGCGACGAGCATTAAACTCACCCACCTACTAATGTACCTTCTAATACTGGAGCTACTACTAGAAAAACTCGATTAAGAAAAACAGCTATGCGGAACAAACTTCACACTCTTTTCAAAAATTACTTCGCTTTTTTAATGTGGACGAAACAAACGTAGTATGCAGGGATCGTAGCGCGTGTCTTTCTTTAGTTTCTGCCTACCCCTATGGGAAAAAGGCGTGAGTGTATGTAATCAAACATGACTTGTAAAGGTGCCTAGACCTATTTACCGAAATAAATATAATTACAACATTTTCTAGAACCAATGGTATCGCCGTGGTCAAACGCTGAACGGGCAGAACTATTCGGGAGAAGAGTTGGCCGTTTCACTTAAACGTTTTTGCGTACAGTCCGGTGCTGTGAGGATTGTGTGAGCAAATGGGTGATTACTTGCGATAGCGAGCGCCAAGTTGTTTAACATTGGTCTCGTTGCTGAGGGGGTTGAATTATGTATACAATGTATATGTATGTAGATCTGTGGGAATAATGCAGTTTTGTATACAGTCAATTTTGTAGCTAAAATGGCCGTGGAGTTATGATTCTAACTGCTAAAAATACGAATTCTTACTCGTTATTGCCTAAGGGATTATCTTAATCGCATGTGAATTCTGCCAACTCGCAGTAGGTCTGAACCTACCTCTCTTGTTTTAAGAGAAGGTCCGAGAAGTAAGACAGTTAACGGGTTGATGATAGCTTGAAAGAGAAAAATATCAATTCAAAGATAGTGGTCATTCATTAAAAAAGACATAGTGCCATCTCTTTCACTTCGCACGTGGAAAAAAAATAGCACTATTATCATCATCATTCGTCCACTGCTGGACGTAGGCCTCCCCTAGTGAATGCCACAGAGCTCGATCTTCGGCTCTTTTCCTCCAGCACTATATTTAAGAGCTATTTAAAATAGAGTAGCTTTCAAGTATTTGGCTGTTAGTTTTAATCAATATCGCGTTTACTGATAACAGCCCCCTGTAATATACATATCGGCTGAATACCAAATATATATTTCTTAAACAGTCAAAATACTAAGCTTTTCAAAATACCTTCCACATTAATTTCCAAGGTGATTCTAGAATTATTTAGGACCATTCTTCGTTCCCCGGTTTGCTGCCGTCGCGTCGTCGTCACGTGCACGTATCGCTCCACTGACTTCGGAACACCTCGGCCAGGTGTTCGTGAAATTCAACAGTTTTGACGCGATATTTTCCATTTCAGGGTTCTAGGAACGAACGCAGGAAGCGAAAATTAGTTACGAATGTAATAGCAAAGTAAAGTCAAAATAATATTGTAGGTATTAAAGTGTGGTTTTGACTTCAAGTCCATAAAGTCTATATGCAAGAACAAGTTGTGGGAGTTCGTTATTTATTATAAACTTACTTTTTCCGCGACTACGTCTACGTAAAATTAGTAATTCGCATACAAACTTCCACCCCACTTTCTCTCTTTTTAGGGATGATATCCGGGATGAAAACTATTATATATATCTTTCCCCGGGACTCAAATTATATCTACACGAAATTTCATCTAAATAGGTTTAGCGGTTATAGCTTAAAGAGGTTACAGATAGACAGACTTACAGACATACACACTTTCGCATTTATAATATTAGTAAGGATGGACTTATTTTATGGAAAAACGGGCGGGAGGCTTACCTAATGCAAAATGATCACCTTCAGCCATAAATATCAGGGGGGATTGCAAATGCGTTGCCGGTCTTTCAGAAAAGAATATGCTCTCATCTTGAAGGTTCTCGGGTTGTCACAGTTCGGAAAATCCAGCAGAGACTGCTAGATTTACAGAATAGTGTGTGTGAGTCCTGTGAGGCAGAAAATGCCCTAAAAATCGCACTGTTGTGCAATGCAAACTATCAGGATTACAAATAGCAAATTTATGTCATGATATCTAGCAGTATTAAGGCTGCCTTCTGTGCTACGGATCCCAGGTTCCAATTCTGGTAAAAACAAATATTTTTATCTGAGTCATAGATGTATATCTATGTCTACTCATTGCTAAGTTCAGCATTTCATGGCGTCTGTTAAGAAACACCGGCGGAATCTAATAATTAAGACATTAATGACTTGCAAAAATGTCCTTAAAAAGTCTATCTTTATACTAAAAAAAGCAGTATTAATTTTCAAGTAGGGACAACTATAAGAAAAACTATCACCTTAACAACTTACTTATATGTACATCAAAGAAAGAGAGCTTGTGGGGCCATAAAAACGTTGTTTTATATACTTCCGCGTTCCCTAGCATATATTCTCCCGACAGTTTCACAGTTCCTTTGCAAAAGCGAATTTTCCGTAACATTAAGCTGACCCCACGATTGTTTTATGGCCCACAACAAACTTATTGCAATACACAGAAAATAAAGAACGCCAATTGAATTTATTATAAGCATATGGAAATGTTTAGTTTACGTATGTATGTCGTGAATTTTTATGTTATTGTGTCGTTTGACCAGTGGACTAAGAAGTGCCAAGGCATACAGTATAGATTGTTTAAGTTATGTGCGTATTAAAAATGTAATACATGCACGGACGGTGAAATCTCTTTGCTGGAAAGATTTTTTTAGTGGCGTGTGAAAGCTGTCAAACCGCACTAGTGTGTTGGAATAGAGTTTAATTTAATCCGTACCCAGCTCTGATTTAATGACCTAACCTACTATCACTTCAAAAAAAATATTGTAATCGCGGCTAGTTTCAATTTCTATTCACATTTGTACCTACTAATGAATTAATGAGCTGTGGTAGCCGAGCGGTGTGACCAGTGGACTGAGATGTCAGAGGTATCGAGTTCGAACCCAAGGCACGCATCACCGACTTTTCGGAAGTAATGTGCGTATTCATCACATGCTCACACGGTGAAGGAAAAACATCGTGAGAAAACCTGCATGCTTGAGAGAATTCTCGATGGCATGTGAAGTCTGCCAACCCGCAGTAGGCTAGCGTGGTAGACTATAGCCTAATCCCTCTCAATTGAGAGGACACCCGTGCCCAGTAGTGGGACATTAATGGGTTGATTTTGATGAATGAATTAATCATAACTTTTAAAACGGCTGAGAAAAATGTTTCATATTACGCAGAAACCTTTGGTCACAAATTTTTAGCGGCACTTTGAAATCTGCCTACCCATAATAGGCGGTGATGAAATATACAGACCCTCTTCTCATTCAAGAATTGTTTTTATGGTGAGTTTTCGTTTAATATTCCTGAAGGTTCAGTCTAGACGTATAAGTGAAATTATTAATAATATGCTAATATTATTTCTATCAAATTATATTATTACATCTCAAGTATAGACTTGATTATACTCGAAAAAATGAAATGTACTCAATCAGCATAATTGGTGAGCGAACAAATGTGAGTTACACACTCGGACACTATTTTTATGTTATATATTATTTAATTTACTGTTATATACTATGTATACGTACATAAAATGAATATTCGTCTAAATGTATAAAATTTGTTTTTTTTGTTATACTCGTTAAAGGATATAAAAACGCGAGAAACATGCGATCTACAACCTCATTGCATTACTGACATGGCTTTTGTATAGAAAGAAGAGAAAAATATAGACTCAATAATAGATTGATGTATATTTTGAGCTGTTATTAATATGTATTTATGTATATTATTTATTACTATTGTAGGCCATATTTTTTCATTGTATTTTCTACAGTAACAGTGAAATTGACAAAACGTAGGTATATAGTAGTAGTAGCTATATATTGTTTCCCTTTAGAAATGTATAATGCACACAAACGTAGCACTCAAATCCATATCTAATCGCAACAAAGGTGAAAATCACTTTATCTTTGCAAAGCTGCGGTCTCACACTACTTTCAAGCGACTACAATGCAACTCACGTAACACATATAATGTTGCGCTACTCCCTGTGTTGCGCCGTGTGCAGCCAACCTAATAACGTGATGTACGAATTATGAGCCCATAAAGTACGTCCCAGGCTCTGGAACTTACTAGAACAAAGTAGTAAGTAATGATTTGCATATTTTGATGATCGTGGAAGTGTGGTCTGATCTAAGAATTATAATAGTAGGTTATACATTGTTCACCGACGGGCGTAAGTGATATAGTTCTAACGAGTGTTATTTGGGTTTAAACCTCACGAGTTTGTAATCTGTACTTTCTACTCCAAGCATAGACAGTGCAATGAAGAAAAATGTAATACATAGTTTAGTTTCTGTTCCACCATCCACATAATTAGATACATCTATGACTCGGATACAAATGAGCATTAACATTTGTATCCGAGTCATGGATGTATCTATATATACTATGTACGTATTTACAACAAAAAAAAAATGTGTATATATGTAGTATATCAACCATCTAGTATCACAAGCCTCGTTGCTTACAACGGAACTAGATGGCGCTGTGTAATAATGACCGGAAATATTTATTTATTTAATTACATATTGCTTTGTTTAAGTACACAATTAATTTAATCGTAATTCTTTAGGATTCATAGACCATCTAACAAACATCATGCAATTTCTTTTTAATAATAAAACTTCATTGTACAAAAAACGAGAACAAAATTAAATTGAAATTTACCATGAATCGTGATCCTTAAAAAATAATTATATTTCCGTGTCACTTTTGACTTTGTAAGTCCATGATCATAGAAATTATATAAAGACAATACCTTTGTATATTCAAGATTTTACTTCAAAATCGAAGTCAGACCACAAACACGATTTACCCAGACTCCATAGAATACGGTCACTTCAGAGACCTTGTAAAATCCCCCGATGATCCCAGGATGGCCATATCTTGAGTGCCACATCTCTTCAACATCAGGCGACGATTCCTTGAAGATACTTCGACCCTTCGTGTTATGCCTTGATTATGATGAAATCAGTTTTTTGGAAATGTACTTTTCTTATAAAAAACTGGTGGTTTGTTAATAGGGCAACTATTGAACTTGTGTGATTCAATATATTTTCTGGGTTTTGATTTTTTACATCAAAAAGAAAATTACCTAGTTTATTCTGATAAATCATGAAATTGGAACCGAAATTAAGTATATTACCTGAATAACGATTTATGAAGAAAATATGTTTTATTTATTAAGATTTTATCGGAAATTTAGTAAAGGTAGTCATAATAGGTAAAAGATTCGTGGATTGAATAAATATACATATAAATATATCCGGAGGTCTAGATTTGGGCTAAACGCTAGGCTAGGTTATGGATACTATGTAAATGGCCGATAATCATCGTTTTTTTACAAATCTCTTCACACAAACATCTGTTCCTACCGGGATTTGTACTCGGTACTCTTACCACAGTAGCAGCCTCACAAACCGCTGCGTTAATCTGGACGTTTTCTACTACGTAGGTATTCGTGGAAATCTATAGTAGGTACAGTCGAACAAGCTAATTGGAATACATGCAACTATAGACTGATCTGTGTGTGGATGTAAACAAATTAGCTTGTTCGACTGTATCTACATGTATTAAAAACAAGCTATAATAATTATAATTGTACTAGTTTTCTCAACAAAAACAAGTAAATTTTTTACTACAATGTGAAGTATCTGGGGATTTTTCTAAAACAACCTCCCGCCGGGGAGACTTCATTAGCTATTAATTAAGGCAGGCCGCGCGCTAGCAATCTGTTCATTAATTCAAAACATCGTCTGCGGCCAGTCTTAACAATGATTTTGGGGGAGGAACACACTGGGATCGATTTCTTTTTGAAGTGTAATTAATAGAATAACTAAAGGATGAACTAAACTATTATAAATCATTAATAATGATCTGATACTTTTCTTTAATTTTATTATAATTGTTAAAAGCTAGTGTGCAGATTATGTAATATGTATGTATAGAAATACATATATTGCATAATACTCACACACAGTGAAAGACCTCTATCTAGAATGAGTAAATTCAGGGATTTTTTTTTTCACATATATTTCCTTTGTTCTAATAAAAATAAGTAAAAATAAAAATCCACTACTTTAAAACCCACAAACTGTCACCTAACTTCCCACTATTTCTAAAACTAAGCCAACAAACTGGTGTGAACCGGTTGAATCTAGTAAAAACCGGTTAAATCCAGTGTCCGCCGCCCCTATAAGATAAAACGAAGCTCTCACTTAATCTTAAGATTTCATGACTTGTTCGTTCAGGCTTCCAAGACTTGCACAAAGGCAGGCATTAAAACAGATTTTAAACCAAGGATTACGTAAATACCTCAGGATTCTGATCTTGGAAACAATGTGATGTTATTGCAAACGAAAACAGCTTTGAGCTGCTTTTAAAGTTATTTTGGAAACTAAATCTCAATGCAAATCCAGATAAGGATAAAAAAGTCATGATGTTGAAATTAGTTCTCAAGTAATTACTAAAAAACAAGAAAATAATTATTGTTTCATTCTCCAGAGAGTTTAGTTTAGTTCAACCTGCCAATTTTATTAGGCATAGTTACAAGATGAATCAAATAAAATCGTGAAATAAAACTGGTTTTTATGGATTTTATGAGCGCTATATTGGTATTATTTAACGTTTCGGATCTTTTACTGACAGTATCTATGGTCACGGGCAGAGTGAAACATGAAAAGATTTACCCATCGGCAATAAAGATCAATAATTAATCTATTAATTTGTGTAAACTTACAAACTGACTTACAATTCAGTCTCCACCGAAGTCTTAATAACAAAAGAAAGCGTGCTTATTCAGTGTATTTTAAACTCTATGGGTTATTCTACATGGCGTTTCTGTCTCATTTCTATTATCTAAGGTAAAATTTATATTAAATTGTCGAAGGAGCTTGGCGGTAAATAAATGCTGCTAGAAATGGCTGACGTACTGTTTTTATGGGCAATATGAGCTTTTTACTGCAGATTATGGGGTATTTTCATGGTGATATTACGGGATTGAAAATAATATATGCCGTATATCAAGATCAACACATGCCATAAAATTTTGCAGTAAAGAGGGTAATTTTAAGTTTAAAACGTATTTTGAGTAAATAATGCTGCTGTTTAGCTGCCAATAAGGAAAAAATGCATTTGATATAAAAATAATGCTGTTTTTCCTGGATTTTATTCCAGTTATATTATTCAAACCCGTCGTTTCAGATCGTAAAGGATCTGTAGTCACGATTAGATCTAAACGTAGGGATTAAATATTATTATCAATTAATAAATCACGATAAAATTTGTTAATAAGTCGTTTTATTTCAAGGCCTAGTAATTGCGTAAGTATAACAAATCACGCTAGGTACATTTAATACATTTAAGCCAAGCATTCATCCAAACTTTCAACTGTTTCTAGAATCCTTAGAAAAACCAATAACACTTGGCTCGACTCGAGAATCAAACCCAGTATAAGACCCTAAGAGGATACCAGCAGTAAGAAAATAAATGGGATGAAGCTTTAAATAGTTTTACCAACAAAATTCACAACTGGAATTTACTCACTAAACACAAAACTGAGAGAAAATATCCCGAAAAGTTAGCCTTTAGGCCACAACTATTCATTTCAGACCTTTTTCTAGCCCTCAGAGGAAAAAGTGACTATTTCACACTAAGAATAATTCACCCAAACTCAGGTCCGAAAGGGAAATGCCTAGGGAGTGACGTTCCGTGAATTTTAGTTGGCCTTAGTAAAAGGTTGGTTTCACTACCTCGACTTTGTGTGTTGCGACTTTTGTATATAATATTCCTGGACATATTTCTGGACATTATGACACACAGCGCCACCTAGTTCCGAGCTAAGCAACGAGGCCTTTGTTACGGATACTAGATGGTTGATAAACTACATACATACTTTTTTGTTGTTGTAAATACATACATAATGCGGAAGTTATGTGCGTATTTATCACATGCTCAAACGGTGAAGAAAAACATCGTGAGGAAACCTGCATGCTTGAGAGATTTGATGGCATGTGAAGTCTGCCAACCCGCAGTAGGCTAGTGTGGTGGACTATAGCCTAATCCCTCTCAATTGAGAGGAGACCCGTGCCCAGTAGTGGGACATTAATGGGTTGATGATGATGACATACATAATACATAATGAGCTAAACGGGTCGTCGAATATATGTATATCATTTCGTATATTGTTCAGTCATTGCTTGAATACTTGATGAGCGTGATTTAGGGCTGTAGTTGAGATGAGAAGTGTCACAGTATTGTTTTTGAGGATAGGGGAAGAGAGAGAAGAGAAGGGTGTTTTAGGGGATGGGAGCTGAGGCTACTCTGCGGCACGTTAAAAAAATTCGCTGTGCCTAACTTCGATACAGCCGACAAAGATTATCCGCATTGAATATTTAAAACTTGTGAGACCCTATCATATTAACATAGTCATGTAATATAGAGACCTATGATATCGGACAAAACCCGGTAGAACAGATTTTGGAAAACCAATGAATAATAATATTGTTCTAGTCATTGATGCGACTATTCTCCTAAAATTTTATTACTTTTAGTCGCAACAGTGAAACACAGCTGTAAATAAAGCTACTTTTGTATTCTTACATCGTTTCAAGCGGTTCTGGTTAATGGTGGTGGTTGTCATAAGTATGTGGCCTTATCTTCACGCCTTGTCCCCAGAGGAGACATCCAGCCGTGTGAGATAGAAATAAATTTTGAACAAGTTGTCAAACAAAGACATAAAATAAACTTGCAAATTACCTTTTTATTGGTTCTGGAGTCAAAGTATTTTGTGATGAATGTCGTATTGGATTTGTTGATAGATAGATATCTGTAAAAATAACAGTAAAAACTGCAGTATAAAACAGACTTAAACTCAATTTCATATACTACGGCCACGTATTAACAGGCAACATTTAAAAAAAATGTTTATATGATATAGAATTTTTGGAAATAATTTATAGTTAAATTATGCAATATCATAAAATAAACCATAAACGTAGGTATGTATCTCTTTTACGGGAACTTCCTATGTAAAACACAGAAAGGTTTTTAATTAAACCCGAAGTAGGCACAAACAACAATCTAAATAAAATAGTAAGTAGGTACGAAAACTTAACGACTTTAAACAAAGAACATAAAATCTCTTACCTATACATCAAATTCTCGTGTTCGTTCCCGTAATCCTCCGAAACGGCTTGACCCATTCTCATGAAATTTTGTGAGCATATTGAGTAGGTCTGAGAAACAGCCAACATCTATTTTTCATACGCCTTAGTGATAAGGGTTGTCCACCAACCCCTATAATGTGGCAAAACAACGTTTGCTGGATCAGCTAGTAATAAATATTATTTTCAAGACTCTTGTCTTATAAAATATTCGTAGCCAAAAAAACTATTATCATTAGTGCTTGTCAATAGCTATTACTAAGAAGAAAAAGGACAGTTTTATCTTTGTCTAATTTTACACAGATTTATAATAAAAATAGCTAACTTGAAAACCGAACAAGCTTAAAGCATTATCATCATCATCAACCCATTAATGTCCTACTGCTGGGCACGGGTCTCATTTGAGGGGGATTAGTCCACCACGCTAGCCTACTGCGGGTTGGCAGACTTTACATGCCATCAAGACAAATCTCTCAACAAATCCGTGATAAATACGCACATAACTTCCGAAAAGTCAGTGGTGCGTGCCTTGGGTTCGAACTCGAAACCTTTGACGTCTCAGTCCACTGGTCACACCGCTAGGCTACCACGGCTTAAAGCATTATATTAGCAATAATATTATTTAGCTCTAAATACGGCCGGTAGAAAATGATTTTTGCTAAAAGCCGCTTGCTAAAAGCTAGCACACCATATTAGCTTGCGGTAACGCGCTTCATATTGCAAGCTAGAGACATCAGAAGTTCCACTAAAATATACATCGAGTGGTATATTCATACTACGTAGTTGAAATTACTGAGAGAAATTAGAGAGCTGCCTTGTGGTGTGACCAGTGGACTGAGATGTCAAAGGTCTCGATTTCAAACCCAAGGCACCACTGACTTTTCAGAAGTTATGTGCGTATTTATCACAAGCTCAAACGGTGAACGAAAACATCGTGAGGAAACCTGCATGCTTGAGAGATTTGTCTCGATGCCATGTGAAGTCTGCCAACCCGCAGTAGGCTAGCGGGGTGAACTATACCCTAATCTCTCTCAAATCAGAGGAGACCCGTGCCCAGCAGTGGGACGTTAATGGGTTGATGATGATGAATGATTTGAAATAACAAGAGTAATTTGTAGTGCAAAGTAATAAAATTATGAGTTAGATATTTTGTAGTATTTTGTAGTATAAGTTAGAGTTAGTAGTAGTAAAGTCAAGTACATACATATTTTTATAACAAAAGTGAGTTTTGAGGTTATGTCACCTCATTCTACATCGTGTTTAGGTAGTCCTATATAAGTTGTTAGACAGTGAAGGCGCTATTTAATCAGTAGAGTGCCATCTCACTCTTACAAATAAGTGCGTTTGTCTCCAACCGGCTCGTAAGTATCAGTCATCGTAGCTTGACCTTTTTATAACTGTCAAACAGAACAGCTTATAATAAAAACAGTGTTGTTTAAATTGTACCTTCTGCATATCTTTTTTATATTGTATTAGTGCACTTAAGTTTAGCTTAAAACGAGGCATCATATTTTAAATTTAGGATTCCTCTTATTCTTTTTTCTACTTATTTTGCTTAGTTTGTTTATCTAATACGCATTTTGAAAGCCTGAAAAGAGGAAATCGCTTTGCGAAATTACCTACCGTTGATATTAACTGACAAATAGGTAATTTAAGGTTATTAATCTGAATGTATTACTTCTGGTTTATATAAGAGTCAGACTTTTAGAAAATCGACAAGAAAAGTCTAAGAGTGTTTAGTTATCACAAAAATACATAGTATTTTTTCTAAAAACGATTTTATGTTTCATTACATATAGTGACTTTGACGAATTATGTAGCACGTTAATTATGCATGGCTAGTGTTACTAACAGACCAACAAAAACTTATCTAATTAACTAAGTAAAAACTCACCTCACCTCGTGTATACCAAAAAACTCATAACGTAACATAATTATATAGTTTTTAGTTACTTAATTAAGCGCTGTTATTTAGTGTTTTAACTTTTGGTAGGTACCTACCTAGTAATTTTCCTGTTATCGTTATTATAGTTTCATCAATAATGTTTAATTCATTGTAGTTTTCTCTTTTAGCAAGACTGAACGAGTACCAACAACAATTTATCACAAAATCGCATCAAGGTAACGCCGGTAGCTCAAAAACGGAACAAAAAACCACTTGAGTCGCTTTTAAAGCTTAATGCAATGTGCATAATTGTAGTGTTGTGACGACATACGTCCGCTGTCACCGTAACCCATTTGCACCGTTCCATAAATCATATCCCAACACTACGGAAGCTGGGGACTTAGGGAAATATGTGGGAATAGTCTCCGAGCAATTTCGGCTGAGGTGGAGGTATCACTGGGTAAGGAAAATGTTGACCTTATTTTTTACAGATTTCAAATACCTACGGGTATCTATTTCAACACCTACTGGAGTAGGCAGTGATTATTATTTTTGAACAGCTAGTTTTGTTACGTTCTAAGAAAAACCTTTTTGCTTTACATACGGAAATAAATCCTTCATCGTTAAAATTTCTTAGAACCGTTATGTCTTAATGTTTTTTTTTTACTGACAAAAGTGTTTTATCGAAGAAACTTCGAAATACAGTCTCACTTATTTAATTTAGATGATTATTGTATCGAGATTTTTCGCTCAAATTAAACTATTATTCTCAAAATACAACTATTATGGTTTCACTGCGGTTTTTTATAAGGCCCAGATAAGGTACTGCCGCAGTCGGTCAGCTCAATTTGAGCGAGGCATCTTTTATTTAGTTTTTGTTGATTAGGGGTTTGGGCAAACGAGCAGTCGGCTCACCTTATGATAAGTGATCACCGCCGCCCATGGACATTTGCAATATCAGAAGGCTTGTATATGCGTTGCCAACCCCTACAGAAATCGTTTAGGTTTCTAATAATAGGGAATTACTAAACTGACAGCAAACGGAGGAATGCCTATGCTGTCAGAATAGTCACTCCCCCAGCGAGCTCTGTTGATTCACTGCGGTCTTCTGTAAGGCGGAGGTACTTTCCCAGTCGGGCAGCTCTGTTTGAGTGAGAAATCTCACTATGTCCTACCTCTCGAAAATCTAGCTACGCCCTCCCTCTTTCAGTTCATAAAAACACTAACAAAACCAATAGTCGCTGTTAACCGAAAGCCTTTTGTAAGTGACTTCATCAGTCCCATTTTGAATCAAACATCACATAGTGACTCGTCAGTTAGGGAAGTTCAAACACTACGTGGACAGACGGACTGGCGACAGATTTTAAAATGGATGACGACTATCGTTCCCCTTTGTGTCGCTCAGTGAGTGACTCTGCAATTTGGGTGTACTCCTCACTGTCATTCATTTGCGGATCTGTGTCAGCAATTATGTGTGTTAGATTGCATTGGGAAGTATGGAAGTTTAGGTACGGCGACCGAAACAACTGACTGTTGGTAACCGATCTTCTGTTGTTCTTGATGAAGTTTTTGACCCCTGCCGCAAAAACGACGGGTTAAGTTTGATGTGTGTGTGTGTGTCTGTGGCATCGTAGCTCCCGAACTGATATAGTGATTTCGATTTTACTTTAATTTTTTTTAAGTTTGATGGTTATTTAAATTATTTTTTAGACGTATTTTCGGGCAAATGTATAGTAAAAGTTTTACTGTTAAGTTATTCTTATTAATCATGGGTGTCGACAGTTTAGGATCAGCGTAACTTTAAGTAGCTTTTTCAGCTTCAGAACACGTGCACAGCAGCAGGATACTTTTAAACTCACACACAACAACGACTGAAGAAGTCTTCTGATATGCATTCTGTATACAACAGGAAATAATATTTTTGACAATCGTGTGACCTAATCCTAATAATATTATATACGCAAAAGTTTGAATGGATGTTTGTTTTTCCATATAATTTAGTATACAGATAGTTTATTACCTGGATACAGGCTTTTTATCTATATACCATGCGGACAAAGCTGCGTCAAACAGCTAGTATAAAATATAAGTGTAATTTTATTGCTGCCTTCAGAATATCATCAGGAATATCATCCAAACCGCTTATACCTAACCAGATTGGCTGGACAAAGGGGATGTAAGCGATAAAGCATGCATGGCCGAGGATGGCGTCCAGTCTATATCTATTTACGTAACACAAGGGTGTGAATTGACTTGTGCATCATATAACAGCTCGGGGAACCGCAGACCGACTGCGGCAGGGGCGCGCAACATTTTTATTGCTGAGCAATATTGAAATGTAAACTAGGGGGATGGTATGATTTTCTTTTTGTTAAAATTAGTTCATCATTTTATAATTTTATTAGGTACCAGATTGATGAAGTTGCCAGATTCATGGTTATAATAATTAATAGTTAATATAATAATAATAAAATAGTGGACGTCATTATATAATAATAGTATACCTATAATATAATTTAAAAAGATTCTTCATGAACTGATATTGCAATTACAAACACAAATTCTCATGCAAAATAAAACTCAGATCTGGGGCAACCTGAAAATCAATAAAATATAAGTTAAGACAGGGTACTGGAACCCACTTCTCTTAAGAGAACGCTGGTCACTTAAGTATCCAAACATTCGTACCGTCTACAATATTACGTGTAATGTTCTAAAATGATGCAAAAAGATGAAAACTCTTTCTTATCTCCAAGAAAGTTCTATAAATATAAACATGCAAGCAGTTTTATATTGAGATGCTGAACTCGCATGATATTACCGCTGCAGGGTACGAGATTGTACGAGTTCCACTGTGTTGCACCGTCGCGAATATTGAGTGCAGTTATTAAAATACGCTTGGCTATTTTCGAGATACAAAGACATTTACTGAATAACACCGAAAAATGCGTTCAAGTACCATTACTGCTTAGTTTCTTTACACATATTACAATAATTAAAACTTAAAACAGCTATAATGGTCTTGTGGAGTGAAAACCAGTGGAATGTGATGTCAAAAGTATAGATTTTCGGTTATTTTAGGTTCAATCCCAAGGCACGCACAGCTTGCTTTTCATGAGAATATTGTGAGGAACGACAGATTTTATAGAAAACCTGTGCCCAGCCGTGGACCATTAAGATAGCTCGATGATGATGAATCAAAACTTTGTAGCGCAGAAATAGATCACACAATCACTGCGACCGTTTTATAAATTAAAGTAATTTCTGACATGAGGTAAAATTTTTTTTTAATTTTTTTTTTTAATTTTTAAATTTTTATTAAGAAAGAAAAATTCAACCTCAGGCGGGACTCGAACCCGCGTCTTCTGGATTGGTACTCCAGACGCTATGCCAACTGAGCCACCGAGGTATCCGCCTGATGTGTTGAATTTTTCTTTCTTTATGTTACTTATGTCTTTACGGCGACATAGCAACATCGATTGGACAATTCTGCCCAACCCAGAATTCTCCCTTTACAGCGAGTAGATTCCGGATGATATTGCATTACCTTTATACAATCTTTTTGTATTTTTTAGCTTATTTCAAGCTAAGATTATTAAATTTTATTAAGAAAGAAAAATTCAACCTCGGCCGGGACTCGAACCCGCGTCTTCTGGATTGGTACTCCAGACGCTATGCCAACTGAGCCACCGAGGTATCCGCCTGGTGTGTTGAATTTTTCTTTCTTTATGTTACTTATGTCTTTACGGCGACATAGCATAGCATGAGGTAAAATTAAATTAACAGGAAACATCAAAAACCTTTATAAAACAATATTTAAACAATCAACTCCGCATTGCTGCGGCAAAAAAAAATAACTTCACCATTCAATGTCAACGAACAAAAGCCAAATATTAATCCCAATGTTATGCACCCCTGTCCAATGTCCAGGCTCACTTGACCATTCAAATTTATGGGTTGTCGCCGCCATAGCTTACAACACCGTGTTTAAACTATACTATTATTGATTAATATATTATTTGCGGATGAATATGTATGTGTTGAACCGTTCGGTCTTCCTATTCTGATGTAGAGAAGGAAAATAAATGTTTAGTAATATAGTTTTATATTTTATCCCCTCTATTTTGGTTGCCCGGACAGCTTCTTCATTGCTTGCTGGAAAATTCAGCTTGGGAAGGCGATTCGAACGAAACACTTTTTATCCACTTTTATCATGCGTACCTCTGACATGTAGAATGCGCTTCTCGAGTGGATCTTCCCTAATATATAAGTAAATCGGTTTCTTCTACGTAAGCACGTCATAGATCGCAGTGTCACTTAATATCAGGCGAACTGGTGGTCAAGCAAAATCAATAAAATACTAAAAAAAAATATTTTAAACGTCTATGGTATTTGTTGAATCTATGGATGTGGTATGACGATGCTGAAATTACATTTAAAGGTGTAAAGGAACTCTAAGGTGACGTAGTTATGTGCGTGTTATTTATCACTCACTAGAACGGTGGAGCAAAACAGGAAACCCGCGTGATTGACAGGCCAGCGGGATGCATGATTGACAGTGCGTTATCTCCATAGTTTATTTATTTATTTATTAATGGCACACCAACGACTTATCCACTAATACATTTTTGAATTAATCTTATAGCTTATTAAGTAGAGTGAATATGTCACTTAAAGGTATGCACAGCACTTACAGATAACAATAAAGTATTAAATCAAAGAATTATTATATAAATATGAAATAAAATTAAAAAAAGTAATTGATACATACTTAACTCACTATTTAATTACTAGTATTATAAGTACGAAAGTGTGGCTGTATGTATGCTGTGTCTTCACGTTTAAACCGCTGCACCGATTTAGATTAAATTTTGCATAGAGATAGTTAAAGTCCCAGAAATTATTCCTCAAAAGCGTCAAATGAGGAGTACAAGATTGAGTTTGAGTTTAAAAGATTATGGTAAGAAATAAATAATCGGGTTGGATAAAATTACTATGTAATACGCAGACAAAGTCACGGGCAGAAGCCAGTATTAAATATAGTAACAATAGTAAACTCCCCGTCGTAAATGTAAACTGTAAATTCTAAGGTTAACTAACTACATAACTAGAGCTGCCTCTAGTCCCGAGGCATCGAACTTTTAATTAGCTCTACTTTGAACTCTACATTATTCAGGGCTGGGTTGTTATAAAAAAAATGAGCAAAGTTGAAATTTTTATATCGATATAATTAAAGTATGGCTAAGTTTTATACGACAGAGTTCGGGATTAAAATTTTATACATTGTAGTTTTTATGGGAAATTAGGTTGGGAACTTTTCATATCTTAAATAAGATATTCACGGTTTTAGCAACAAATTGTATTCTAACCATTCTTTCCGGATATTATAAAAGTCTATTGATAAATAGCAAATAAAATAAATAAAAAGGACATTATTTCACAGCGCCATCTAGTTCCAAGCTAAGTAACGGGGCTTGTGTTATGGATACTAGATGGTTAATACACTACATATGTAGATGTTTTTTGGTCAATACAAATAAATATCCTTGACTCAGGATAAACGTCTATGCTCATCACACAAACATTTACAACTACCGGGATTCGAACCTAGGACTCTTAACACAGGAGATAGGCTACGCTAATTGGGTCATCCTGATATCATTTTATCCCGATATGTCAGACCCTGTACAGCATATTTTTCACTGGCTAATTATTTGCGAAAGTGTAAATCGCACGTGTTTTCGCAATAAGCGTTTGTGATAGCACGTGCGATTAATTGCGATTGATATCTGTGTACCGCTGACAGCCTTTGATCTCTTTGAAAGTGGAGGCGGGTGCTGGAGCGAATTCGTGTAGATCCAATGTACTGCGATGCTAGCATACAGAGTACAGCCGTGCAGACGCAGGCGGGGCCTGGAGGCGCGCGTAGTGTAAGGGAAAATCAATTCAATCAGTCCATTCCTACCATTCACAGGGCCCTACCGTCTGTTACACTGACTTCGCAGTGAAGTTCTAAAACTATTTTCAAATCGATATATAAAATCCTTCCAACTGTTTTCTTTTTTGTTAATTTTATGTAAAGCAATCTGCGCATATATAATATTGATTTCGTACACTTACGCGAATATTAGACATTGAAATAAAACCACTTTTAACGGATTTTATCGCGGTATATTTGATATTATTTTAACCCGACGTTTCGGATCCCGTCACCATGAAATGGCAGATAGTCTGCCCGTGACCACGGATGCTTTAAAGGATCCGAAACGTCAACATACCGCGATAAAATCCGTAAAAAGTAGTTTAATTTCAATAATTAATTTCTAAATTTTATACAGGTTTATTTTTTCACTAGCCTTTTTCTGCGACTTCTTCTATGTAGAAATTTTAACCTCACTTTTCACCCTGTTAAAGAATTATTTCCGGAAAAATTTACTATCTTATATCCTTGCATAGGACTCAAACTATCTCCATGCCAAATTGTGTCTAAATACCGGTTAAGCGTGAAAAGGTAGCATACGCACTTTAGAATTTATAATTTTATGTTTATTTTAATAAACCCAAATGATAAAATAAATAAATCAAAATGAGAAACCCGAGCAACCGCAACCGCCCCCGCGTCTACTCCTTTTATATCTAAATCAGTGCATGAATTTTAACAGAATAAACATTGACAAAAAATGATTCTGTAAAAATTGAACCCTGTGAATCCAAGAAGCTACTACGCTAGCTACGATGAATGTCTACGTTACGGTCTACGCTGCTACACTGGTGCTACGAGTTTTGCTGTATGCGCTACGACTATCGAACGTAGCAACTTATAGTCACAATCGGATTTAAATGGTTTTTCGTGTTGTATTATAAGCAGTTAAAGTATTGTATTATAAGTTGTTCGTACCAAATTAAGCAAAGACATCAATTAATAGGATGACAATAAATATATAAATAACTACAATTTGTAGAAACAATCATGTTAGGTTTCGAAGACAACGTGACGATCCTGACTTTGACACTTGAAAACCACAATAATACTGTGCTTGACTTGGGTATCAACCCGATGACCTCTTGCTCACCAGTAGACCACTAGACCAACGTTGCACTCTAAAATATACACTGATACAATCCTTATTTATTATTAATATTATAAATGCGAAAGTGATGTCTGTCTGTCTGTTACTTCACGCTATAACCGCTGAACCGATTCAGATGAAATTTGGTGGAAAGATAGATGGAGTCTCGGAGAAGGACATAGAATAATTTTCATCCCGGAAATCGGGGTGAAAAGGGGGTGGAAGTTGCGGATAAAATTACAAATTTTACGCAGACGATGTCGCGGGCAATGGCTGGTTAAAATAATATTAAATCTACAAAACAACACGCAACTAGCAACAATGTTTGAAGCCGGGAGTGTTAATGCATCCATTAAAAGGATGGTGGATAGTGTTAATCCTTAAGAAAAATGTTTTGAAATCCCCTTTTTAAGCATAATGGAAAAAATAAACTTTAATGGAAAGCTTTTGTTTTTAGTAAGATACGTAATACGTTATATTTGAGTACAATGAATGACTTACTATTATAATAATAATAACAAATATTTCTGGACATTATGACACAGCGCCATCTAGTTCCGAGCTAAGCAACGAGGCTTGTGTTACGGTTACTAGATTGTTGAACTACATAGAGATTTTTTTATAGGTCCTGGGTTCGAATCCCGGTAGGGACAAATGTTTGTGCGATAAGCTAGATAAGGATATTTGACCTGAGTCATTGATGTTTCTATGTATACTATGTATATACATATACACCAATTTTGCCCATGGGGTTAGACAGAAACTACAGAATGACACGCGTTACGATCCCTGCATACCACTTTGTATGTATGTATTTATAATTAAATAATGGCGCTGTGTCATAATGACCGGATATATATTTGTTTTATGTTGATAAGAGGGCAAACGAGCAGGCGGCTCACCTGAGGGTAAGTGGTGACCGCCGCCCATGGACATTTGCAACACCAGAGGCTTGCAAATACGTTGCCAAACCCCTTAGAAACCGTTCAGGTTTCTTAAAATATGGAGTTACTGAACTAACAGCAAACGGAATTCTCATGCTGTCAGAATAGTCACTTCCCCAATGAGCGCTGGTAACCTTACTCACTCGCAGAAAGACAACCATTATTGATTCACTGCGGTCTTCTGCAAGGCGGAGGTACTTCCCCAGTCGGGAAGCTCAATTTGAGCGAGAAATCTCGCTATGCCCTACCTCCTACAAAATACATTCGTCATTTATTTACATAACTTTTTAACAACATAATACAAAATTGCATATCTACTTATCTAGGCTACTATTTGTGCGAAAACAATTACTTTTAAAGAGCAGCTAGGTAACTCTTTATAACAGAATGCATGTAGCGTGATGTAGGCAGTCTAAAATTACATGATATTAAAGCCTCTTTGCTCTATGCTACCAAAACATGGTCCGGGAAACATGCACTTAACTATATTAAAAATTTAATGTTAAAAGCAACGTACCACCTTGGTTTATTATTGCGTTTTTCAGTTAAAACGAGATTTTTTAGGTGGTCGTTTGTTTGTGTTTTGTATGTATAACTTTTAATGTAGCTTCTGTGATTTTATCAGTCTTTTGCAGAATTAAAATGTTTAACGTATTTTGACCTGTAATGTGATTATGTAACCACTAACTTTTCCCCGCGACATTGTCTGCGTAAAATTAGTGGTATTATCCAATCTATTTTAAATCAATCTGCTTTTTTATTTCTACCTTCATTGGAAAAAAATTCGAGAGAAACTATAAAATACACATAAATGATAATAAGAATGATTACTTTTTATTAGACGTCAAGTCTATTAGCATTTTAGCATTAGCTTCTTACGAAATCACCTATTTCGTACAGTTAAGCCTAATTGAACAGAGCCGTGGTGTGACCAGTGGACTGATATGTCAAAGGTCTCGAGTTCGAACCCAAGGCACGCACCACTGACTTTTCGGAAGTTATGTGCGTATTTATCACAAGCTCAAACGGTGAAGGAAAACATCGTGAGAAAACCTGCATGCTTGAGAGATTTGTCTCGATGGCATGTGAAGTCTGCCAACCCGCAGTAGGCTAGCGTGGTTGACTATAGCCTTATCCCTCTCAAATGGGAGGAGACCCGTGCCCAGCAGTGGGACGTTAATGGGTTGATGATGATGAAGCCTAATTGTAACTATGCTAGCTAAAATATAAAACTTAACAACGTAATATATGTATATGTATATATACATCGGTACGCGGTATATAGGGTGTTCGTAATCTTATATATAAAAATCTCGTGTTACGGTGTTTGCCGCTGAACTCCTCTGAAACAGCTAGACGGATTATTATGAAATTTTGTATGAATATTTTGTGGGTCTGAGAATCGGTCATCGGCAATTTGTTGTTCCCCTGTGCGATAAGGATGTTACTCACCAGATTTTTTTTCTTTTTTTTTTTGACAAAATATTTTTTTGTGTTTTGAAATTGATTGGGCATTAAAAAATACTCATAATTCTATATTTACGACCTTCTACCATCAACCCCTATAATGTGGCAAAACAACGTTTGCTGTGTCAGCTAGTAATATTATATTTAGTAAAACAGTTTTCTCATACATTAGTTTCAGATGACGCCGCAGTCAGGTCGCTGGCTGCATTTTAAATGCAAATGTATGGTCCCCTCTAGATCATTAAGCGCTAGGTAATAATATCTTAAGTACTAAGTTTCAGGTTTTAGCCCATATGCGAACAAAGAGGTTTGTTGGATATTATATTTTCATGAAACCTAAAGTGCTATTATATCATAAAGTTTATCCTAAATGGGCTGGCTTAACACGACCATAAATAATAAAAATTTTAGGTGACACAAAAATAAAAACGCTCTTGTTGATTCTGTATCACAGAATTAAAAGCATTGTGTTATGACTATGAGACCCTCAAAATAATAATAAATAAATATAAATAATATTTATTTATTATTATTTTGAGGGTCTTAAAGGCACGAGTGAATAAATATCTTCTAAGTAAGCGTGCGTCATCTTAGACCACATCGTCACCTACTATACTATACTATACTATAGATTGTGGTCAAACGCTGACCTATACATGATAACAGAAAAACCTTTGAAACACATACCACAGACTTCTCAATTCATCACATATTACATGCTGTAACGGTAAAAGTAAACTGCATGTTTGAGAGATCTTCTCAGTTGCGTGTGGTTTCTGCCAACACGCAATAGGCTCGCGTGGTGAACTATAACCAAATTTTTCTCGAATGAGAGTAGATCCGTGTCCAGCAGTGGATTATGAAAAAAGGGTTTTCTTGTATACATATTGCTGGTGCATTTACAAAACACACATCGACACATTCTAAAAACTTTCTAGATTATATAATATCAACTACAATAACTCTAAACTCAACCCCTATTATATCGCCTATTAGGCAGCAATAATTACCATTAATTGACATTTATAAATCTAAGGGGTATATCATAAAATACGCAATGATTACAGCCTCCTCGATAACACTCCGCCATCGCTTACCGTTGTACATAGTAGGACTCGCTGCGATTATTATGTAAAGAAGCCAATTTGTCTTTATTAGTGACACACGGGTAGAAAAGATGGCCGTTTTGTTTAATTTTCTAATAAATATAAATATGAACATTCTTTTTAAGAAATCCTTCGTTATATTTGATCTTGTCTGTTTGGATCGTCCCCTTTCCTGCAAGGTTATGGGGTTTCTCAGACTCTTCCTGACTTTAACTCAGCTTACTTTTGGTCTACGTTCCATAAAGGTTTCCTGGAGTAATGAAAAAACCAGGCTACAGACCATGAAAACGGGGGAACTGTTCATGTGTTTTGTGCATGTATAACAGATTGGGAGATAGGTTGATTCTGTACTCATTCTAGCGTTTTTCTCTTCCAAGCGCATCAGTTATTTGCAATGGAATTTGGTGACTTGTGATTTGATAAAGTGACAACTGTGCGTAGGCTCTCCAATCACGTGGCATAACTAAATCTTAAAACAACTATATCTTGAGAGCCGCGGCAGACGCAAGCGGAGAACAGAGCTGTGGCGTCACACACACGTTGTTATCAATCAAGTAAAGATCATAACTCCAACTTACTGAGAATTTCTTATACAAGCACAAAGTTTCCAACTAGGGGATACATAATAGTATCAAAAAACCTATTAAATCTTTTTGTATTTTTTAGCTTATTTCAAGCTAAGATTATTAAATTTTATTAAGAAAGAAAAATTCAACCTCAGGCGGGACTCGAACCCGCGTCTTCTGGATTGGTACTCCAGACGCTCTGCCAACTGAGAGTGGAGAGTCTTCTGGAGTACCAATCCAGAAGACGCGGGTTCGAGTCCCGCCTGAGGTTGAATTTTTCTTTCTTAATAAAATTTAAAAAACCTATTACCTAGCACCTAGCACCTAAAAACTATCATTTACTTGCACCAACATGCTATCATACTTCTTTCCCGTGTGTCCAAGCTACCTGTCCTTAACCACTGGGATCCCCGAGTCTGCCAAGCCCTTGCTTACGACGTCGTTCATTTGTTATCATTACTACTGATGCCGTTTCGGCTTTAAGGGTTTGTTATTGGGCCCGCTATTTCTCTTATGTATTTGTAAGCCTTGCTGTCGGTATTAAGGGTGACGGTTGGCGGTTCTGCCACGTTGAGCTTTTGAACTTTGAATGGGTAAGCAGAGTCAGTAAACTTTGTAGAGGTTGCTACAATATTCTGGGTATAAAATTGAGGTTAGACTTGTTAGAATGATGTCTAAGTTATATGAAGCTGTGTTTGTTGTAGCTGGTTTAATGACCACTACTAATGCCTTTGAGGTGGCCTCTTACTATACAGACGTTGTTTAGGCCATTGACACGATAAGAAGAAGAAGCTGGCTTAAAAATGGGTGAAATGTTTCGTATACATCAAGATGAAATTTTATTTACCCTCGCTTTAAATTGAATGTAATACTAAAAATACTATTACATTTAATTTACGTTATTCCGACGTTTCAGATCCTTCCAGCATCCATTGTCACGGCCAGATTGAGGTGTTGGTTATATTGATGTTTTAATTATTAACTAACTACATATAACTCAGTTTGCCCGTGACCATGGATGCAGTCATTTGAAAAATCTCTAATGTAAAATAAAATAATGTTTGAGAGGTAGGGCATAGCGAGATTCCTCGCTGAAATTGAGCTGCCCGACTGGGGAAGTACCTCCGCCTTACAAAAGACCGCAGTGAAGCAAAAATAGTTGTATTTCTGTAAGTGAGTTACCACAGCTCGTTGAGGGAGTGACTATTCTGACAGCATAGGCATTCCGTTTGCTGTCAGTTTAGTAATTCCCTATTTTAAGAAACCTTAGCGGTTTCTGCATGTGTTGGCAACGCATTATTCTTGAATTGCAAATGTCCATGGGCGGCGGTGATCACTTACCATCAGGTGAGACGCCTGCTCGTTAGCCCCCTTATCACCATAGAACAAAAATATACCGCGATAAAATTTGTAAAAGCAGATTGAATACAAAAAAAAATTAGCTAATTGGCTACTTAACAATTTAGATTCATCTCAACTACCATAGAAAACATCTAGAAATCTAAAGATTTTAAATCAACTATGCTACTAAACTGAGCTGTGGTAGCCGAGCGGTGTGACCAGTGGACTGAGATGTCAGAAGTCTCGAGTTCGAACCCAAGGCACGCACCACTGACTTTTCGGAAGTTATGTGCGTATTTATCACATGCTCAAACGGTGAAGGAAAACATCTTGAGGAAACCTGCATGCTTGAGAGAATTCTCGATGGCATGTGAAGTCTGCCAACCCGCAGTAGGCTAGCGTGGTAGACTATAGCCTAATCTCTCTTAATTGAGAGGAGACCCGTGCCCAGCAGTGGGACATTAATGGGTTGTTGATGATAATGATGAAGCTACTAAGCTTTTCTTCAAAATGTTCTTCCAAGATTTAGAAGAAGGAAGCAACGTCCAATGAATATATTATTATAATTATTGGCTTTCTGTTGGTTCAATAGTGAAACGTTTTTTTTTATTTTTCGAAAAGTTTCAACCAATAAGTCTGCAGCTAATGAATGTGTGCGGAGCCCACTTACGTATTCCGTTTGTGAATACTTTGTTATAGATGTGTGGGTAACACAGTTTGTAGCGACCGTTACAGAATATTTCAAATTTATATAATCAATTCTAAATTGGAACTGTATTCGATATAAATGTGTTGGAACAGGCCACATAAGATATTTGATATTAAATGTCATACAGATCTCTTATTTATACCTCTAGGAAAAATAAAAAATAAACTTTTTTGTAGATTTTATCGCGGAATATGGTTGCCATTGGATCTGGTTTAATGAATATTATTCTTAAATACGTTAAAAGTAGATGAATTCAAATTGAAATATAATACTTTTAAGAAGTTTGTGTTGTGTTTTATTTTTAAATAGCTATTAGGTACATAGTTTGTGGTATTTTAATTGTAGCTCACAAACAAATATCCTCATTGAATAACAGTTTTTAATTTTTATTGCCGTTTTTTTAACAAATAAGAACTAAGACATCACATTTTTCATCAAATTAAATCAATCATTTTATTGGTGTTTAATATCATTACCTCCATTGAAAAAAAAATATGGATTTCCTAAACGCAATTACACTTAAGGTAAAAAAATTGTGTTGAATATTTCTGGCTCCTATCTACCATATTCATTAACCACAGAGTAATAAATTGTTTATTACAAATTTTCAGTAAACCATTAGCATACTGGCTACCTCACCACTTTCCATACACAAATGCAATCACACACACAAACACACATACATATGTAAAGGAATCGCACGCGCCCACATTTGGTTGTTTGCACAAAGTTCACTAATCCATCCAGTTTGCACAGCCAGCCGGCTGATCATCTTCTAATTGTATGCGAATTCCTAATTCGAAATTATGCGAACTGCGAACTCAGCGCGAATATTAGACGGTGCCTACCTTAATTTGAACGCCAGTGCAAATTCGACGATGCAACTTTGTCAGCGTACCGTTGTAAATTAAGGATTTATGTATTAAAAAAACTTTTACGATCGATTAATTCTATATCATATATATCATCAGCCTATAGCCGTCCACTGCTGAACGTAGGGCTCCCCCAAAGAGTGCCAACCATCCCGGTCTTGGACAGCTCGCTCGATTAATTCAACTAAAGAAAACACTTCAGAAGTACAGATACTGTAAAAAAGGCACAGTTATTAGTAATAACTTGTAGAACAATATTAATTTATCAATTAATATTAATTTTCATCTCAAAACAGTACAAATTTTCTATAAACTCTAAATTAGTAATTGCACAAAAGATATTATTCAATATAGCAATGAAAAACACAAGATAAGTCTGTCACGTGAAGTGTCGGTTATACTTCTTGTAATTTATTTGAATTTGAGGCGTATTAATACGAATTGTAAATCTCCATATAATGTTATGGAAAGTAAACGAATTAATATATTTCTCTTTACACTATTATTGACTATTATTGACGACCCAGTTAGTCCATCGGTAGTTAACACTGCCTTCTGTGCTATGGGTCCTGGGTTCGAATCCCGGTAGGGTCAAATGTTTGTGTGATGAGCATGAACATTTGTATCCGAATCATGGATGTATCTATCTATAATATGTATGTATTTACAAAAAAAAAAGTATATATGTAGTATATCAACCAACTAGTATCCGTAACACAAGCCTCGTTGCTTAGCACGGAACTAGATGGCGCTGTGTGCCATAATGTCCAGGAATATTTATTTATTTATTTTATTTAAATTTAGACGTATAAAATAATATGAAGATTGGAAATCAAATGGTTATAATTTATCCCTAATTTTCTTTTTGAATCATTATTGAGTATGTATAAAATGAAGTACAAAACAATACTACATACAATTAAAAATCTGTGAGACAGCAATTTCTGATACCTCAGTGTTTATATTGTCTTCAAATAAAACCCGTATTTCAACGAATACTACGAAAACCACAATCAAAATTATATTATCTACTGGTCTTAATCGTAACTGACCAGCATCAAAATTTCTAAAGCTCCTTTGAAATATACCACCATAAAACTTAGATTTTTTTTAAATGCCACTTTATGTTGAGCGATTAAAAACTTACTTATCAGGTAATACGGTTGAATTTTAGTTTAACTAACTTGTAGACACTGAAACGAACTTTACAGTGTCTAGGAATTGAAAGTGCCGAGTTTACGAGCGAGCACTGTAATCGATCGATGACGTGACGAGTGTACCAATGTTTTAGCACTAAGTGTAAATTTGATGGGTGCTTTAAAATTTATAGTGGTATTGATTCGCCTCTTATTTACAGGGGTTTGCTTGATATATGTAGGTACTGTTAGAATGATTGTAGATGAACGACTAGTTTTTTTTAAACTAATCAAAACGGTGTAATTTTTTTAACATAAAACTGAGATACTGATATATACTGAGATACACAAAAATACATACCTACATATATATATTATATACACATTACATAAAATATTATAACATTAACATTAAATAAACATATACTTGTATTATAAAATAAAATAGCCCTCTTCCTCTCTCCTAAAATGTTTTTACTTTGCTGTGCCCGACAGGGTCCATGATGATCTGATTTTAATTTAAGTCCATCTGTAAAATTACCATGGAATGCAATAAAAAATTGAGTATTGAGTATTGAGTATTGAGATAGCCTAGCATTCCACGTTACTCGCATATGCGCGTATATATTATGATCACTGATAAAACGGTGAAGAAAACCATTGTGAGGAAACCGCATGACTGCATGCCTGACAGATTTTCTCGATGGCGTGTGGAGTCTGCTAATCCATGCTAGGCTAGACTACAGCCATATGATCTATTGCCTCTAATGAGAGGAGACCCGTGCCTAGCAGTCGGACAATTAATAATGATGATTTTAATTTTTACTTTTAATCGGGTTGTTAATATCTTATAAAATGTAACGGCCGGAATTTTTATAACAGTTACTTATAGCACCGGTTAATAAACCATCTAAAACAACAGTGTCCTTTAATTTAAACCAGTTAGAATAGGTAGGTAGGTTTCGGTAGGCTTGGCAAGTTTTTCTATTTATCTACCGTTTCTAAGAATTCAACAGAAACTGCTACCAAGATTTCGCCTGACCTAGTTATTCGAGAAATCATCAGTTTTTTTATTGTTGCAGTATCGCTGGCCAAGCTGTAGTTACTGACGTGAATTCTCCAATACTGACATACACAAAATTGAATTGATATCACTTCTTCACCGACCCGTACATTCTATCCGTATTATTTGCATTTTCATACATGGCCAATCTGCATTGCAAACTTCCACTAGGGGTATGCAAAACTTAAACCAATATATACCAACATCTGATGAATTGGAAACTACACCTTGTCACTCAGATTTTAGAGGTTAGTATGCATTGTTGGTTGGTTGGAGGACAGTTGGTGTTACATGTTGGTGTATTTGCTATACGTTGGGTGATCGTGGGTTGGCTTTGACGCGCCGGACAAACAATTGCTCAAACATTGTTTGGGTGATGGCTCGTTTGTCAGAATTTGCTGTTTAATTCTCATGTAATCGGATATATCTATTAATATTGTTTGTTCTGCTGTTTGAATTAGATAATGTGGGAGCGCAATTCTAATCAGTATGTTAGTTGACGTAGCGTAATCAATTCCACTTATCGGTTCATCATCAGTGAATTGAATGTGCCCAAATAATTAACTTTGCAAAGGGAACAAAACGTCAACAGAGTCATAATATTTTAAACTGATATTGAAAACAGTCGTCAACGTCCATACAATGTTGAATACACCGGTTCTCGTCCGATCACCGAAGTTAAGCTACATCGGGCGCGGTCAGTACTTGGATGGGTGACCGCCTGGGAACACCGCGTGACGTTGACTTTTGCTTCATGTCTATAATTCAAGTAATTTTATATTATAATTGCATTTTAGAAAAAAAAATAACAACTATTTAATGAGTTCGACTCAGGTAGCATACATATTTTATATGCTTTAAAATTAAACCCTAAATTAAATATACTCTATATTAGACGTACTTTTTGGAGCCGTGCAACTAGTTTTACAGTTCAAAAGCACCTGTAATACTGGTCTATTTGAAATAAATGATTTTAATTTGAATAAAAAATACGAAAAGATTTTTCGATATAAAAAAAAACTATCAGCTAAAATAACGACAACAGTGATATCTTCTGTATGTTTTCTGTAACAACATTCTTCCAAAAACAATGATGTCACAAATCGCATGTAGGAATAATTTACAAAAAAATCTTATCACGCTATAGGTATACAGAATGGCAGGAATATTAGGCGTATACAGAAGCAAAAAGTCAACGTCACGCGGTGTTCCCAGGCGGTCACCCATCCAAGTACTGACCGCGCCCGATGTCGCTTAACTTCGGTGATCGGACGAGAACCGGTGTATTCAACATGGTATGGATGTTGACAAAGAATTTGCAAAAATATACGTTTTTAAGGAACGACTGTGCTTTTCGTAAATAGCATAGAAATAATTTGTATTTGCGCTGCTCCGGGCAGTCGGGACCGATTAGATTTTGATGAGTTTAATGGATAGTCAACCAATTTAATTCCTAAAAAAGCCTGATCTATATTGTAAGCTCCAAAAAATTTAGTATGTATTAGTTATTATTTATAATAAACAAGGACTTCATATAATGGAATTACCAGTTCATAAAGTAGGTTGCACAAAAAATATTTAGAAATTGAGACTGTTCTACTGTGAATAAACTTCATTTAAAAATAAATTATTTTGTGCGTTATTTTATTTCTAACGCACTAAATATTCTGTTTTTTGAGCAAATATTATAATAAAACGAAACCGTTATTAAAATGAAATAGCAGAAAAAGTAATCCTCGCTTTTAAAAATAATATTTGCGCAAATAACGACTGCTTATTACAAAAACCTGCCACACCGCAGGTGAATATCAACAAGCAAAAGTCAACGTCACGCGGTGTTCCCAGGCGGTCACCCATCCAAGTACTGACCGCGCCCGATGGTGTTTAACTTCGGTGATCGGACGAGAACCGGTGTACTCAACATGGTATGGACGTTGACGGATATAACCGTAAAATGTTGGTATAAATATTTATCTTATACTAGCTGACCCAGCAAACGTTGTTTTACCACATAATAGGGGTTGGTGGCAGAAGAGTGAAAGAGTACCTATAAGTATGTTTTAATGCCAAATAAAAAAAAACAAAAATAATATTTGTCAAAAAATTAAAAAAAAAAACTGGAGAGGGACAACCTTATTACCTAGGTGTAAAAAATAGCTTATGACTGATTCTCAGACCTACCAAAACATACATAATTATATTTCATAATAATCCGGCGAGCCGTTTCAGAGGAGTACAGCGACAAACACTGTGACACAAGATTTTTATATATAAGATAATTATATAAAGCCGTACACAGATGACTAGCCTCGATCGAGGTCTTATCCTTGATTAATTTTAATTCGTACTTACTCGTGTTTCTTACGTTAGCGACTACTGTATGTATATTGAATGAGTTTATCTGCTTAAATCTGGTTAAAAACATTTATTTCTCATAAAGAAATTTACATTTCACTTACATGAGAACATATTTAAACACAAAGTTAAACTTATCATTGTCCTTCGACACTCGGACTTACATACATTTAACTAATGTATTTAATTAAAATTATATTGTGTTATTGCATTACCATTACAAATTATTTAGGTTGGTGGGTATTCCCAAATAAATTAGGTTTTGATCATCATTTTCTTTGGAGATTACTAAATATTTTAAGAAGCCACTTTATGGGATTATCGTGTTAAGACGCGCGTCAAAAGTTACATGTTTAACGTCATATGGTTATTAGAGCATAACAATGTAAGTTTATAAGTTTTTGCTAATAATTGTACCGAAAATATTTTGAATTTTCTGGTTCAGACGTGCGCCTTAAACCAAATAGTGGTTTCTTAAATATTTCAGTGATTTTTTATAGCGTTACTTGTATCAGATTATTATAAGCCTGCTCATCTCTGTGCAGGTTTATCATAACACAATTACTCTGACTAAAATGTTAACGAGTAGGTACATGAATATTTATTCAAAAAAATAAGACCACAGCTAACCTAAGCTAGTACTGTGGTAACCTAGTGGTGAGTGGATTGAGATTGTCACAGGTCTCGAGTTCAAACCCTTGGGACACACTGACTTTACGGAAGTTATGTGCGTATTTATCACAAGCTCAAACGGTGAAGGAAACATCGTGAGGAAACCTGCATGCTTGAGAAATTTTCTCGATGGCATGTGAAGTCTGCCAACCCGCATTAGGCTAGCGTGGTGGATTATAGCCTAATCTCAAATGAGAGGAAACCCGTGCCCAGCAGTGGGACAATAATGGGTTGGTGATGATGATCATGATGAACATAAAAATAGCGTCTGTTTTAGTAGTAGGTATCTATCGAAGCTAAGATAAATTTTAAATAGTAATTTCCTGATTCTGATTTCAATATCCTGATTATAATTGTAGCCTGGTGAGCCTACTACGTAGCCCTCTCGCCAAACTCAAATATGATTAATATTGCAACTGATTCGATCATGGCAAGTTTTGTTTATACACCTCTCCCCTGCCAGACTCCCTAGGGTGCAAGCTTAATTATTTTAAACTTATGACTAAGTGAATATGTTAAAATTATGTTTGCTTTTCGACGCTGAACAAAAGGTATGCGAAATGGATGAGATATTGGGTATGCTTTGTTTATTTTTTTTGGTAAATTCTAATTAAAAATTGTACAATAAGCGGCGTTATGCCTCTATCTGGTAGTCAGCGAATATAAGTTTATGTTGATGATGAAAAAATATTATTTATTGATAGTTCGATAAAACATATTTTTTATAATTTATTTAGTTATTTATAATTGCACAATACAGACTTAATTAATAAATTATAAATATTTCCGGACATTATTACACAGCGCCATCTAGTTCCGTGGTAAGTAACGAGGCTTGTGTTACGGACACTAGAGGGTTGATATACTACATATAGGTATACTTTTTTTTGTAAATACATACTTATTATACAAAGATACAACCATGACTCGGATACAAATGTTGATGCTCATCACACAGACATTAGTCCCAACCGGGATTCGAATCCGGGACCCATAGCACAGCAGGCAGCGTTAACTACCGCTGAGCTAAATGGGTCGTCAAAATTGTTAATAATTTTCCCACAAAACTGGTTTAGTGGGTTTCGAGTCGCTTGTTAATAACATAAAATATGGTCTTTACTTTACATTGCGGAAGTAACAATCTTGTTATTAACTACAAAAACTTGATATACAGTAACTAAATATCAAAAAGCAAAAGGTCAACAACTTCACGCGGTGTTCCCAGGCGGTCACCCATCCAAGTACTGACCGCGCCCGATGTCGCTTAACTTTAGTGATCGGATGAGAATCGGTGTATTCAACATGGACGTTGTCAACAATTACGTAAATAGGTACGTTCATGTTTTAAGATTATTGTGCCCTCTGTAAGTAAGGTAATGCTATGTAACTCGAGTTACAGTGTATTGCCTTAATAGCGCTTATTTGATTATTTAGAGGCAGTTACATATCCCTATTTTAATATATTTTTATTTATTTTGTTTGGCATACCAAAGAACAAAAATGTTTTAAAAGCCCTTTTCTCAAAATAGGTATTTCTGAGATAGTGTTTTGGATTCACACGACAGACGTAGTTACTTTAAATTTATTATTACTGTGCATATAGCGGATCAGATGATCCGAAAAGAAATGGATTGCTAATTATTTGAAAATCCGGTTAGCGCAGCGGTGTTTAAACTGCCTTCTGTGATAAGGGTCCTGGGTTAGAAATAGTTCGAATCCCGGTAGGGACAAATGTATGTGTGATAAGCATGGACATTTCTACAGCCTAGTAAATAAAAAAAAATATATTTACCCGACCACGATAGTAAAAAAACAACGAGAAAATAAAATACCCGAATTCCATTATACACTTTACGCCAAAAAAAAGACCCCACTAATAAACTGAGTAACGATTGAACACTGTCCCGTTTGGTAAGCACAGAGACAATTAGGTTCCATTGTAAACCCATTTCGTGTACGTCACAGAGGCGTATCTATGGAAATTCAATTTTCCATGGACGACATGTTTTTGTCCCGCAGTGTATAATGGCGGGCATCTATTAGTATTTGCATTGTAGTAACGGCAATCTGCAATGCAAACTGGTTTATGTAATGCCGGCCAATATGGTAACAATAAAATCCTTGGCTTTGGTCATTGTATTTTAATACTGGCAACATTTGTGTTTTTAGCTGTTCCAGGGTTAAATTGGCAACACAGGTAAATTTTTTAATTGAAAATATAAATTGAAGGTTGATTTAAAAAGTTACAAGGGTTGACTAACCAAAAAATATACTTATTTGCGTTTAGTAGAATGTATTGACCGCCGCTACCGACCTTGTAAATCGTAAACATTATAAGCTTATCTATGATTTTAAACAGAAAAACTTTTTTTTGGTTCATATTCGACTGCAGACACTAACCACTAATCTCATTTTGAACTTGTATTTTTGAGGGCATATAGCCAACGTCCATACCATGTTGAATAAACCGGTTCTCGTCCGATCACCGAAGTTAAGCTACATCGGGCGCGGTCACTACTTGGATGGGTGACCGCCTGGGAACACCGCGTGACGTTGACCTTTTGCTTTTATTATTGCCCTGCAGACGATGAAGAATAAAAAATAATTATTCCTAGATCCGATTGATTGAGTAAAACATTTTCTATTTCAATACTATTATTATTTTCTAATAGGTACATATTTGATACTGAACAAAAAGGTAGTGTCTTCAAATTACAAATTTGTTTCAAAATCTTTGAATAAAACCTTTAACATAGCCACAAAACATGCAAAATAATTCATTATTTCGGCGTAAAAATGTCACCATTTTGACGAAACGGCCGTAACTTATATTACACCTTATATGTATGCTTGTTAGTATAATAATTGCCTAAACTCAGACGCGTCAGACAAGCAAATATAATTATGACGTCACATTTCCATGTTAATAACAGAACGAGCGTGATGATACTCGGCTGTTACAGTTGTTAGAAACGCGCAACCCCTTTTAGTGGCGCGACGCTACTGAACTTTGGCGTAAATGCACTTTTGATAAAATATTCTTAATATAAATATGAAATAAGTGACAATAACAATGTCATACCAGTTTTGAATTTACTTTTTATTGTATAAAAGAAGCGTGTGGATAATGTGATTCGAAAATTATTTGAAAGTAAATTAAATAGTATTTATTTTTCTGTTTGTCTTGTATTTTTGGTATGAGGTAAATCTTTCATTTAAAAATGATATATCTTCTATATAAAAATCTCGTGTCACTGTGGTTGTCGCTGACTCCTCCGAAACGGCTGGACGGATTATTATGAAATTTTGTATGTATATTTTGTAGGCCTGAGAATCGGTCGTAGGCTATTTTTTACACGTCTAAGTGATAGGAATATCCTTCACCAGACATATTTTTAATTATGTTTTGACAAAACATTTTTGATTTGACATTTTTGACCCTAAATTTTCACTCTTCTACCCCCTACCAACACACACAACCCCTATAATGTGGCAAAACAACATTTGCTGGTTTCTTTCTTTCTTTCTAATTTGACATGTAAAAACATACCATATTCCAATAGGAAATAGCAGCTAAAATACTAACCTTACTTAACTTTACTAAAGTTATAATTACACCGTATATCTCTGATATACCTATGTATTATTATCTAACAAAACCTGAAATTCCTGAAACTATTTAATATTTAACTGACTTCACAAAAAGTTACGTATTTGTTTGAGTTTTTGTGAAATTATAATTATTGTTCCAACTTATTCCGATATTGATCTTGTCAATAATAGCTTGGTTTTCCTAAAAATCAAGTTGCAGAAATAAGTCATTATATATATTATATATATTTTTTCTAGACATTAATTTTAGATTCAATTTATTTATCTAAAAAGCATATTATAACATTTCTTTTGCAACAAATTGTCACGCACGTCCGTATGCGGAGGCTCCGTGCTCGCAAGTAGTGGTAGGTCGCCGCACATCGCATGCAAGTTAACGACGTCATTAAAGCAGATGATTGCGTTACCTGGCCCATACGCATAGTGTTAATTACCATTATGTTTACATGGACTAACTGTTAACTGCGACTCTCCAAGTTACGAGGTAGTTTAAAGTGTGTATATTATTTTTCAGGTGTCGGCAGTCAAATTAAGTCTTGTGAATGAGAGGTCGGTAGGGTTGGTATAAAGTAATTTTATAATTGGACTATTACGACTTTGAATTTTGATTCATTTTGGCGGATATAAAACCTTAATAAAGGTGGTTTATTGAGTCAAATTAAGGGCTTGGTTTTTCTAATAGGTTTGATAATAAATGCATAACTGATGTTAACTATCTACCAAAGTTAGGTGCAATTATTTTTTATGTCTTTTCATTCGATAGTTAATCCAATCTTTTGTCAATTCAATCGTCATCATTATCAACACATTTACTGTAAAACTGCAGGGCAAGGGTCTTCTCTCATTTGAGAGGGATTAGGCTAATACCCATCAGTGTGGGTTGGTAGACTTCATACGCCATCTAGAAAATCTCTCAAGCATACAGTTTTCTTAATGGTATTATTTTATCGCCATTTAGGCATGTGATAAATACGCATATACATAATTGTATTGTCAATATATTTAATATTACTTTTACAATGCTTAATTACTACAGCCAAAAATAAACACCTATCTTTCGACTTAAATAAATAACCATTATCCAAAGGTACTATCTTTGAATGTGTATAATGTAATCTTGTATTCTGTAGCGTCATAATATTGTAAGGGATTTGACCTGAAGCATGGCGGTAGGGTCTTTATCCACCTGTGTATTGACTATAACCATCATGTTACCCTAATCCCTATGTCAAGTTTATGTGATTATGAGTCCCCTACAATTGCTACTTATGGTGTAGTCTATAGGGATCATTATGTTTAATGGTAGCGGTTAACTCTACCCAATATGTATATCTATGGAGTTTCTTGCCGGTTCTTCTCCATAAGACCTACTTTTTGGAACCGTGCAACTAGTTTGACAATTCAAAAGCACCTGTAATAAATAAATAAATAAATATTTCTGGACATTATGACACAGCGCCACCTAGTTCCGGGCAAAGCAACGAGGCTTGTGTCACGGATACTAGTTGGTTAATATACTACATATTTACTTTTTTTTGTAAATACTTGCATATTATACATAGACACATCCATGACTCAGATACAAATGTTTATGCTCATCACACAAACATTTGTCGCTACCGGGATTCGGACCCGGAACCGGAAAAAAATGGGTCGTCAAGTATCTAATGTATATCTATGGAGTTTCTTGCCGGTTCTTCACCGTAAGACCTACTTTTTGGAGCCGCGCAACTAGTTTGACAATTCAGAAACACGTGTAATACTGGTCTACTTGAAATAAATGATTTAAATTTTGAATTTGAAACTATCCTACTAATATTATAAACGTGAAAGTTTGTAAGTATGGATGTTTTGTTACTCTTTCACGCAAAAACCGCTTTAACAGATTTGAATGAAATTTAGCATACAAATAGTTTATTACCTGGATTAACACATAGGGTACTTTTTATATATATACTTTTTATCTTAGGAGTAATCGTAAAAAAATCATCAAACTAGGCTACCACAGCTCTTTAACGCGTTCGATGTGTCATGTCAGTTTTGATAGCTTCTCCGTTGCTATGTACGTTGTTGCTATGTAGCGACATAGACGACGCTATACATAGTGGATCATCTATATATTAATTTATTTATTTTAAGGAAACGGAGGTAAAATGAGGAGGAGAAATTAGTATTAAATTGCGCGGGCGAAGCTGCGAGCATCAGCTAGTATGTAATATATTTCTTGTCTTCTCAGCGTTTATATTAGAATGTTTTCTGACTTGACATGGGGTTTTTTATTTCTACAAGGGTGGCAATCAAGCATACGGCCTACCTTATGGTAACCGGTTACCGTAGCTTATAGCTTATAGATGTTTTCAACCCTAAAAGTGTCGTTTACGCGTTGCCGACTCTGTAGAAACTGTGTAAGTTTCTTAAAATAAGAGAGTTACTAAACTGACAGCAAACTCAATTCCCATGCTGTCAGACTTTTTTTTTAATTGCGGAAAAATCCTTTACGGACCGTCCCGCCGCCTCGGGAGGCGACAGGGTGTGTCGGACTCCACCCAACATGAGCGTTTACCGACTAAAAAACCGCACCCGTTAACGCCACTAGTCCTATTGCCGGGGCCATGGGATTCGCGAAAGCATGCACCACAACCCCGGCTATGCTGTCAGACTAGTTACACTCCCTTAACAAACTCTGGTAACCTTACTCGCAGAAACATAACTATTCTTGTTTCACTGCAGTCTTCTGTAAGACGGAGTACCGGCTATATTCTCCACTCAAACTATACAAAAGGATTTAAAAACGTAGTTATTTTTACTAGAAATGCATTTACATTTCCGCAGTTGCTATTTTATAGTTTCACGATTTCCCATTAAAACGTTCAATAAAAACTATTTTATCATCTTTGGAGTAAAATATCAAAAACGCCTTAATGTGTACACATAGTTAGAAATAAATGTTTATTGTTAACTATGTAGTAACTTATATCAACAAGTTCATGCTTCTTATTTAAATTTACAACGAACATCTATCCGGCCATTCTGAACCCTTATTTTATTATTGCAGAGCAATCTTATTGTTTAGGAGGAATCGAGGAGTCAAGGACAACTATCCTCACAAATAAACAGAAATCCTAACATTCGCATACGTCTAGTTACAGATATAACATAGCTCTTGAATTATTACTACTGTAATGACGTGTAATATTCGACACGCGTCGGTAATATCCGGTAATATCTGGTAATACCCGGTAATATTTTAACGGGACACTTGTGGTTAGACGGGTAATAAACCGATACCTAACAGATGCCTGCTTGAGGGGTGGCATAGACTAAGTTGATAGGTAGACAGTGCTGTACTTTGAAACCCCGAATACTCACTGATTTACAGATCTACTCGGTATCAAGCTCCACGCCCGATACGCGGTAGGTCTGCGAATAATTTTTGAAGTGAAAGCTTCTTCTCGTTGAGCACTTTTTGGATGAGCAAAAATCATGGAACTCGCGTCATCGTTGTCGAACGCTTTCCATGAGTTACATGTATACTGTGTATTTGTATACGTAAATAGATATACCTCCGTGCACTTTCACTTCTATCGGCAGTCCTCAAAGACCGACAAACGCATTAAGAAGTATTACTATTAGTCTTTGATTAATTATATTCCTTGCTGTAAATAGATGTTGTAGATATTTTGGATCTTTATGACTCAATGTCTTTTTGCTTGACGATCAGTCACGAGTAGGCATTATTCTCATCCCTATAAGTAATCACCGTCGCATCTGTAATAATATACTCTGTGCGATAACCGATGTAGTCAAGAGCGTATGACAGATGGCAGCGAGTGCGGTTGAGCTGCGTGACAAATGCGGCCGCACTGCGACCGCGTGGCGTGACCGTGGCGTGAGCTAGGCGTACGCCGGCCCGACCAACTGACGGCTGTAGGTAGGGTTAATCGAACGGAAACGGATTTTGGTTTCAGAATTTTGATACTTTTTTATGAATTTCTATCGTCTTAATTGTTACTCTTCGGAATACGGATTGTAGGTGCATTGTCTACTAATCTGATTGCTGACGGCTAGAACATGTTTGGGGGTCAATACTTCGTTTAAGCATAGTGTTGTAGGATTCTTCTATGAAATTCTCAGTAACAGCTCAGAGTTTGTATTTGCACGTAATATAATTAATGGCAACAGGATTGCCCTGTACCTATTGTATGTGCTGAAAAAAATACCATTGATCTGTGAGATCAGCACTTCTCAGCCTATACTTACGTAGATATAAGGATGATAGTATGTATTTTTTTGGATTTTGGATTCGATATCCAATCGAACCTACCCGGTTGGGTATCGGTAACCTACTACGCATCATCTTAGAACGTAGGTACCTATATTTGAAAATAGTACTTGAGAATTTTGCTCACACGCGCATAACATATTAAGGTCTATAATTACTTGTTCCCTTCACATGCTGCCACAGCCTCACGTAATTGAATACGCGAGATAATTTATAGCTTTTGCACAATTTTTATAGCCTGCTGTGTTTAACGTGTCTGCTCCCAACGATTATGAACGGTGCTATGATGTTTGCCGACCCCGGCTTGCGGTAGCGTGAGGGTAGAACATCTGGTTGCTTTATGTGCATAGAGCTTGGTGGGTATGACTAGGTATCATTTTAGTGTGTACATCGGCAGCAGGCGTATTTTAATCAACGTTCATAGCACTATTACCTTGATTTTACAAATTTAATTTGCATCCTAACTGTACCTATCTGTATTATTAATCCTATCGATAAAACAAGAAAATATGCCACAGATTAAAAAGAAAATTAATAACTTTAGGATTTATCTAGGTAAGATCAATAACAAATAATCTCCAACATGCAATTATAAAATGAATACTTTCAAATTGAGATCTCCCTTCATTTTACAAATTGATACAAATTTTTAATAACACATACGAGTCTTATTATTATTTTTTTATTTATATTCACTACTGTTAACTGCATCACTCAAATATTAAGGTATTATCAGCTCTTAACATTTTCCGAAATAGCAGTCCCCCTTGTAGCATTACCTATAGCGTATATTATAAAAATGAGTACGAGGAACTTGACGTTATTTATATTAAACTATAAGAGGGGACTCCCCAGTGGAATGTGGTAAGTATGTGGGTATTCGTCAGTTCAATTCGATGATCAACATTAAAGAAAAATGATTTATGTAATAACATAATAATATGGAGCAAGAGAAGGGAGAAGATTCTTCAAGAACTAACTATAGCTTGGCAAATTCGTACACTCGCATGGCCCACGTGGGAGGCGTGGCGAGCCTGGTTCAGGTTGGCAGACACACGCCATTGAGAAAGTCTCTCTAGCATGCAGGTTTCCTCACAATATTTTCCTTCACCCTTTTGAGCATGTGATAAATACACACGTATGATTTAAAAAAAATAGTGGTGCGTGCCTTGGGTTCGAGCTCGAGACCTTCGATTTTTCAGTCCACTGGTCGTAACACTAGGCTATCACAGCTGACGACAGAACAGATTTACTCAATTTGCATAAATAAAAGGTTTGATGATGAAAAGTCTGGTCTGTTGAATGTCACAGGGTCGTGCCCTTCAAAACCCCACAAAACTCGTTCGAAAAATACAGTGCTTCAAGTTGAGAAGTCCTTTATCTGCTTCCACAACAACAATTTAAACGGAACTCGAAACGTCCAACAAAACAGTCAACAATTTGAATATTAACGTTATAAAATGGCAAACACAGAACTCGGGCGAAACGTAACTACAAAAGTATGATTTTATCGCGATCGACGTCTCGAATGAATCGTCTCCCTAAGTGACCAAGTTTCGATAAGTTTTCGCATAAATTATATTAGATAAGCGAAAATATTGTCTTCGGCGGCATATTTTCGGTATCTCGAGATAATAAGTTTGGCCAAACAATTCGTAAGTTGTCAGTCTCAATATGTCATGATAGGTCAGTTGTTTTGTCGGGAGTGGCAGCCCTGTTTGCTGCTGTGATTTTTTATTAATGCACTTTGGTTGGCGATTTATAAATATATAGCGGAAGGACAAATATTTTTTAAAGTCACTTGTTAAAATATATTTTGGCAAATAGAATCTTATAATTCCCTTCTTCCATTTCCATTCCATTCCAATACACATCTTAATACCCTTTTTTTACAAACTACACTTAATTTAATATAGTAGTTACAAAGATAAATTAATTAATTACATATTTTAATTGTATGTTTACCTACTTACGTACAATTATACTCAATCAAATACTTATGCTATGTTATTCAAACAAAATTTTAAGCACTGTAAAAATATTATGAGACTTATAATAGTTATAATGTAAAATATTTTCGCAACATAAATTGCACAGGGTTATGCATCTAACAGAGGCGGCGCGACAACCCGTCATCGCGGGTCGTGCATAAATCCAAATGTGCTCAGACCGTTTGCGCGTGAAATAGAAACTCCGCATCATGCTGCGTTGCCTGTCACTTACAAAATATATATTATTATTCACTGACGGGGCTTTATTTGAATAAAAGTGTTGTCAAAATTATTAAATAGTTTGATTTGAACAGACTTTATGAAAGGAACAGATTATTGAACCTATCACATTTCATAGTGAGCAAGAATCCTTTACGAATAATTTCTTCTTTATTTTTCTTTCTTTTGAGGTAAATATAATACAAAAACATTTTAATATTATTCAATGTCATAGGCGTATACAAACATGATTTTCTGACTTGCATAAAAAAAACACTCAAACCTGGAACAGATTGCTTGTTATAAGTACCAATATATTTAATCTGGATAACGATAACAAAACTAGTGCAAACATAGTTATATTTTATACAAAACAAAAAAAAGTGCACTGTAATTTTCTTGCTACAATTCGCTAAGAGAAAACAATCATCACTCAACAAAATTACTTCATTCTCACAGACCACAAAATCCACATTGAAAATAAAGCAGTCTGAGTACGAGACAAGTGAAAAACTACAACATTTCCCTTGTTAAAACACACTATAACTCTAGCGGGTTGGGTCTGCATTTCCGCGTGAAGATGAGTACGCCGCGTCTAAGAGATTTATACGCCGCTTACGGAAATTGACTGGGAAGCTAATACTGGAGACGCGGTGATATGTTTGTTTATTAATTTTAGTTTCGTATAATGTAATGGGAGTTAGTTTCTAAGTATAACATTATTGAAAGTTTGAAATATTAATATGATTGAATTAACAGGTTTCTTTAATTTAGGTCCTATGAGCGAGGGAGCGCATGTGTCTATGTTTGTGAACATGTGAACTGGAAATGAATTTTCAAATATATGAATATTTCTCGTGAGTTAAGAGACAACAGTAGACTTTTTTATGGATTACAAGAAAACTTACAGCTACTTTATTTGTATGCAATAAGCTATATATAAAATGGCCACACAATGATTTAGATGATAACATTGTGTCTAATTAGTTAGTTAACTAAATTCATTAAAATATTTTTAACAATTTTGATTTATCCAAAAGTTTGTGTAGACCCAAAGTTGTGATACATACTGTATTTATTAAAACTAAATTCCACGGATTACACGTACAGGTACATAATTTAGCCACAGCATCTATGGGCACGAGTGGACTACTAAAAAAAATGTTGGGATAAATTCGAAAAAAAGCAAAGTAAGACTGCTTAAACACATAGTCCAGTGCTCAGTCAATGAGAAGTTACAAAGGCAGAAACAAAATTGATAAATTATTTTGCTCAGTTTAGGTTATTTTGGTTGAAAAGAAAGAACCAACACTAACCAAAGATTAATGACACAGGTATTGTATTATCTTTTGTGCAGACAGTACAGCTGAAGGCCGACGCCCCACAATAAGCACTTAGTATCAGAAGAAAAGAATCATTTCTCCATCAGTATAACAACGTTGAGTTGATATAAAATGGCGGCCATTCCCACTGAATCGCCAAGGGACATTGACAAACAGTTTTCGGTGAAAAAGAAGTATTTTTCCACGATAAAATTCAGGGTGACATTTGACTATAAATTTCTCTTCGAACGTCACACCGAGGTGATTTTCGTCCCACTTTAATATAAGAAACCGATTTAAGATGAAATTTGGTATATTTGTCAGATTAATAAGGTCACCCTTGTGATTTGTTGGTCGATATGAAACGCTGAATTGTGTTTTTTTCGTTTCTAAGCTGGAAAACAAACGTACTTACCGTATAAATTAACATATCTTTATGATCGGAGTATGGTAGACTCGTACGGGCTAACAATCGTAGATGCCTGCCCTTGGACTATTGACGGAAACGACTTGTAAAAAGTCGTGGTGTCTTCAACGAGGACACATCCCAGTCAAGACACAATGTACTGTATCTATCTAGAATACAATGGTATTCTCGAATTACTTTCTTGTTGTCCACGTTGAAATGTAAGTTTTTCTTTGCTCCCAACTTGCCTAAATGCGCCAAGATGTCAGATTTTCGACTACAAGAAAAACCGCAACAACATTACGAGCAAGTACTTGAATAGTATGTTTTATTTCGATAAGACCAATATTACGAGAACTTTTCAACTGTCAAAATTAGATGCACGGTCGGAGAAGAGCCGGCAAGATTTTTAGCTTACAAATCTTTAAGCTAGTATTTTTGCCTAATAAGAAATAATAAACACATGTATTCAACTTCAATATCTATTCCACATATGGCCCAGCGTGTACACATGTATAACAGCTGGTCGCTCCTGAAGAAACTTAACGCCAAATTAAACCACCGTTTGGCGTCCAGGGTGAATAAATTTGAGCCAATATGTTGCTAAACTCTAAACGATGTAAGCTTGAATAGATTTTAAATACTAGGCTAGTTTGAAAGGACAGCAAGAGAAATATGGGTAGGGGATAAACACATGTCTAGCGATTTTGTTTTTGTATTTTGGAAAGATTGTAGATCTAGCTCTATTAAGGTATAATATGCTGTATCCATTATTAATTCTAGTTTAGATAATACCCATTTGTTATTATTAATATAGAACATAAATATTTAAGTTTACTGATTAAGTGATGTTACTAACTTTTAATAATTGATAGATATTCTAATTCAGAAATAATAATTTATAATTCATAATATTATTTATACATAACATAATTTAATAAATAAATACACCTTGTTATTAGAGTTCATAATTTAAACAAATAGAAATATTAATTAATTCGTATAGCCCTCCATATTGCAATGCTTGCAAAAGGCCGCTAAGTTATAAGTTCACTAAAATGTAATGTAACACCTTAATGTACACTTAGTAAGCAATAAATCTTTGAATCTTTGAATCTAATTAAACAGTAATTTTACTGTAGTGTCGGGCTTGTCCTAAGATCGAACTTGAGACCTTTGGGAGACTATCTAAACCACTATCATCACTTCTCAGGACTCTTAGAGTTTGTTTTTTTTTTCAAGCAAAAAGGTCGCTATCTTTAAGTTTGGATCTGTGCCTTCCGATTCATTCCTTGCAGAATTGTCACTTACTTACTAACTCAAAAACATATTTTTTTTGTAATTCGATAGAAAAAACAAACAACAAAACAGAATATACACAAATAAATGATTATGACGTAGCATATAACCAGCAAAAATAAGGAGGCAAAATGAATGAGACTCCAAAACTAAACCAACACTGCTGGCCGAAAAAATTCGGACACTACATCAGCAACATTGTCCGTACACCGTCGAGAGAACGGCGAGCAATTTCAATTTACGAGTGGCGATGCTATAAAATTGGCACGTGATCACACCGAGACAAATAAGTGGATATCGCTTATATGTGTATTAGTAATATTGCTCGGCAGTGTAGGGTTTCTCCCCTAGAGCGGGAAAATAGAACGTTCGGAATTTGAATTTTGGGGAAATAATTATAATTGAATTATAATATGATATTATTAGAGCTCAAAATTGTTTGATATTTTAATGAGAATTTCCACTTAATATCGTGTAATAAGGATAATTACATTTTATGAAGCAAATAAGCTTTTGTGTCTTATTTTATTATTATGAAAAGATGTATGATGGATTAAATAAACATATCTATTAATGTGTAATTTTTTAAAGCAGTGGGTCAACCCTAAACTAAACTGCAGAAATAAATTTTGTCACAGCAAAATTTGTCGCGTATATTTTCTCAAATTGTGTTTTGAATTTTTTCACACCAATATCGAATATAATATATCAAATAACTAAATTATATAAAAATAACTATGTCATTATATTATGAAACAATACGCAAAATTAAAAAAAAATATTTTAGACTTAGAATCTGAGCCGATCCTTGAAGATTATTCGTGAGACTTATGAAATTCAACAAAACAGGCAAATTTCAATCGAAAAATAGGTTGAGATCTATTTACATACGCTATCCAGGCTTGAAACGATCATATAATCTATCAGATATAAATTCTTAAAATTATAATAAATAAAAATTCATGTAAATCGTAATTACAATACCTGATTAATAAAAATGAAAAAAAAAAATTGTTTTTGATAATTATGACATCAAGGCATCTAAAAACCTCTGTCAGTCCGTCACTATAGATACTGAAGATACTGTTAAGGTTCATCATCAACCCATTAACGTCCCACTGCTGGACACGGGTCTCCTCTCATTTGAGAGGGATTAGGCTATATATAGTCCACCACGCTAGCCTACTGCGGGTTGGCAGACCTCACATGCCATCGAGACAAATCTCTCAAGCATGCAGGTTTCCTCACAATGTTTTCCTTTACCGTTTGAGCTTGTGATAAATTCGCACATAACTTCTGAACAGTCTGTGGTGCGTGCCTTGGGTTCGAACTCGAGACCTTTGACATCTCAGTCCACTGGTCACACCACTAGGCTAGCTCTATTAAGGTTCATAAACGCTTTAAATAAATCAATTTACCCTAAGTACACAGGATGTGCTGGCCCTAATAGCACAGGAACTTCCTAGCATCGGGTCCAATATTAATAAAATTGTGCAGAAATAATTAAATGTTTTTTTGACGACCCATTTAGTCCAGCGGTAGTTAACGCTGCCTTCTGTGATACGGGTCTTGAGTTCAAATGTTTGTGTGATAAACATGAGCATTTGTATCCGAGTCATTGATGTATCTATATAATATGTATGTATTTACAAACAAAAAGTAGATTATGTAGTATATCAACCAACTAGTATCCGTAACACAAGCCTCGTTGCTTACTACGGAACTAGATGGCGCTGTGTCATAATGTCCAGAAATATTTATTTATTTCAATATCATCACATAATTATACATCCCATTATCCTCAACATATTGCCAAACACAGGGAGGGAATAAAAACATTTCGTCGCAATAATAGCCATTAAATTGCATCTCAAACACGTAGACTTATGGTGTGACCTCAGCAGTATAAGGGCCCTTCTAAATCCATAACTTTTGTGCCGTGGGGTAGGGCCCCTGTACTTGAACAATACACAAATTGCAGTTCTAACGCTGTGTACAATTTACGGCAAGCTCCTTGTCTAGTCGCATAGAGCAGTTATATAACAGAGGCAGCTCAAAGTGGATTGTGCTGTATTAATGGGGCCCTTGAGAATAGAGAAATTGTTTAGCAATGGAATTGCTTTTCTTGATTAATTTCCTTCTATTATATAGATAAATAGAGACATTGCAATTTTGATATTGGTTATTTAGCATTGTAATTCAACATTTTCGCATTTTTCGACTGACCATGGATTCATTTTTTATTTTGCTAGGTATGGAATTATATAGGTCTAGAGAGCCCTATACATAATATTATCTTATAAAAGTAGTTTCATTTCAATGCTAATTATTAATCTTCGCGTAAAAAGCATTTAATATTGATTTTATAAGATTAGTAGGGAATTAGAAAGTACTCTTTTGTCTTATCAGACTTTTAATATCTTAACTGCTGGGATTTAAATGGATACATTACTTCGTGTATTTACCGTACCTTTATGCGGTTTATCACAAGCTTTAAGGTATACGATATTGCCTTTGAATAATTGTTCTAGGTGCTTTCGCATTACGTCAGTTCTTGATTTCAAACACAGGGCCCCTTTTTTAATCATTATAAAAAGGTACTGATTGACATATTTTTTTATACATAAAAATTAAGACATTTCCACGCAGGCTCTATCAAAGCTACCCTGTATCACGACCTTGAGATAGTCCAAGCACCCGGGTGCGAAAAGTAGCAGATGCTGTTAACGCAATTTAGATAATCGTTTGCGTAAATAAATAGCTGTCGAAACTCAATTAGGGTACAGTTGCGTATGGCAAGCCACTCGATCTGTGGGAAGCCAAGTTTGCCAAGCATCTGTTGTAATTTATACGTCATTTTATATATATAACGATGGAATTGTCCCGCGGTTCTGTCTGGGTGAAGTTGGGAAATTTTGTTTAGTAAAAGTTATAAATTATATACCTACTGTAATAGCCTAGTGGTGTGTCCAGTGGACTGGGAAGTCAGTTATTGAGTTCGATCCCAATCACTGTATTTGTGAGGTTACGTGCATATTTATCATATGCTCAAACGGTGAAGGCAATCATCGTAAGGTAACTAGCATGCCTGAAAGATCTTCTCGATGGATGTGAAGTCTGCCAACTCGCACTAGGTGGTGGTGGATTATAGCTTGCTTCAAAAATGAGAGGAGACCCGAGCCCAGCAGTGTCAATAGGCCCTGAAAGCATACCGGTAGACGGCGCGGCGGCGCGTCGTTAAAATTTTTTTGTCTTCAAGTTATAATAGTATGAATGATTATGAAAATTTGAGAATGACTATAAAAATATGTTACAAATTTCCAGTACAAAACAGTGACGCTGTCTATTTCGCTTGAGATCCGAAAATGAGCAAAATCCAATGACCTATAAATAATTGTCATTTAAACTATCTGCGGTAGAAAAAAACCTTTGAAATTGAAAATCTTTCCTAAACATTTCTGTCATAAAATATTATACTTCAACATACTCTCAATACACCCAAATAACTTATGACTATTCCAATAAAACCCTACAAAATCCCAACATCAGCATTTAATATCGAAAAAAATATTATGACTCACAGACCAGATTCCATACAGTCTATGGAGTGTTTGTCTGGTGAAATATACCCTACAGGGTATCGTGAACATGTTTTGAATTAGTTATGGACTTTGATATACTGTTATTTATGGTCCATTGCTCATGACCTTGGCTGTATGGACTTGGCAGATAAGAAACTGTGTTTGCTCCAAAGATTGCTTATTAAGTTTTGTTTCGGGTTGTTGTTTGATTGTGTTTTTTTGGGAGTAGGGAGAAATAAGGTATTCTTATGTCATAAGTTTTGTAATACTTTGTATAGAGAAATTAAAGCTAGTTAGAAAGATAATAGTCTGACTGTGAAGTCAAAAGTCGTAATTTATATCCAAATGCCACTGACTTTTGACGTTGTGCTATGGGAAACCGTTCAACGAAGCAAAATGTTTTGAAAGGTGTGAAAAAAAGACTTTACTGTAAAATAAGATGAAGTGACCACCAACATTTTGACGTTCCAATTAGTCCAACGGTAGTTAACATCCCGGTAGGGACAACATTAGTATCGGAGTCATGGATGTATCTATGTATAATATGTATGTATTTACAAAAAAACAGTGTATATGTAGTATATCAACCGACTAGTATCCGTAACACAAGCCTCGTTGCTTAGCTCGGAACTAGATGGCGCTGTGTCCATAATGTCCAGGAATATTTATTTTACCATATGGTTTCTTTATCAAATTTTTTACCGGAATTTGCCAAAAGCTACCTTTGCTGATTCTTGAATCAGATTTTTATATAAAAACCAGCTGACCCAGCAAACGTTGTTTTGCCACATTATACGGGTTGGTAGACAACCCTTATCACTAAGGGGTATGAAAAATAGATGTTGGCCGATTCTCAGACCTACTCAATATGCTCACAAAATTTCATGAGAATCGGTCAAGTCGTTTCGGAGGAGTACAGGAACGAACAATGTGACACGAGAATTTATATATAAGAAGTTCTCGTTGAAACAACGCACACGTTCAATAACTCACGTCAAAAACTCGAAATAAGTATGTAAGAGTTCAATTCATTTATTTTTCCCGAACAGCAATCTATTAAGGGTGCGATAAGCGAGGGCTGCGTTGAAATAAATTGATTTTATTCAAATTTCTATTAAGGCACCGGCTCGCTGTTTCTGGAGATTGCTACAGGCCCAGTCTTGTTCTACAGGAGGTGAGAAACTTTGTGATTTGTGGATGTGATAATTGTTAGCTGTAAGGTTGAAGTAAAATATTACGATTTACAATCATCATGTCAGCTGGAGGACGTCCACTGCTGGACATAGGCCTCCCCCAAAGATTTCCACAACGACCGGTCTTGGGCCACCCACATCCAGCTGGTTCCAGCGACCTTTACCAGGTCGATTTACAATATGTCTTAGAAAATATTAATTATTCTATAAAATTTCAGACCCTTTAAGCCATCTATGGCCACTGGCAAAACACAGGAGTCTATAATTCCGTTAAAAGTTTAGTTTTATTTTCATTAGGTACCTATAGTCTCGATGTGACGACATTCACTGAGTAAACCGTATCGTTTCACAGTCATGTGCTTTTGAGCGTGATCATCGCTAGTCCAAAATTCAATACTAAGACTAATCGATTATACTTAGTTTAGGTTATGTTATTTTAAGATTAGAAAATTCTCAGTACCTCATCAGTGTACAATCATCCATAGATTGACCTGACTGACTTGTAGGTCAAGCCTGGATCTGCTGAGATCAATTGTCAACTATTATTAACTCATTGAGACCTCTTGAAGACTCGGAGCCTCATATGGACATTTATGACAATCGTTAATGGTACTCAGAAACCTAAAAATCTCTCAACAATCAGTTTACCCTTACAATATCGGTACCTACCTATAAAGTTGCGGAAGTATGTACAGCCTCTAGGTCGCACTGTATTGCTTCCTGTCAATTAATGAAGATAAAGATTATTTTATTTGAAATGAATAAACACGGATTTTTTAATTTTTAAATAACTGATATTTAGACGCATCGGGGTAGACTGAATGCGAACCCCAACAATTTTAGGAAATAAGCTCAGACGATAATGAGCCTTATGATTCCCATCAAAAATCTTAGTAAATACATTAATTAAAATATTGCCTTTAAGTGCCACATCCACAATTACCACCTTCACCGCAGATTCCCACTCAAAGCTTGTAATTGAAAAGTTTGCAAGGAGATGTAAAGTGATTTATAAGACAGACGAAGTGTCGGTCCGGCGACCTTTTTATTCAACGAAATCTTGTTACAATACCTAAAGTGCCTACGATAAATCGTACAGGCTTCTAAATCGCGTGGTTTATTAGCCACGTTGGATGAAAATCTGGTCAATGTCGTCTTTTGATTAAATAAAATGCTGGAAACATATAAATCAGACGTGTATTTGCTGATGCGATTACGTTGATCTTCGGTCATTTGAAAAACTGAGTTAAATTTCATCATCGTGTACAGGCTTCATCTGGTTGGTCCCCGGCAAGGTGGATCGACGACCTGGTATCAGCGACCTTCACCAGGTCCGGGACCGGTCCTTGGGGTAGACCTATATCCAGCAGTGTACGTCTAATGGTTGATATGATGATTAGGCTTTAGTCCACCAAGCTATCCTAGTGCGGGTTGACTTCACAAGCCATCGAGAAAATCTCTCAGGTGTTATGCAGGTTTCCCAAGAACGATTTCGGAAGTCGGTTAATAAATAGGTACGTAACTTCGACTGAACTTGAGAACTTCAATTTTACTGCTCACTGGTTCCACCACGAGGCTATCACAGTTTGGTAGGCTTTTTTATTTATTCATTTTTGTATAGTTCTTAAATCGAGGATTGCAATCAGAACAATTTATACATACATATTATGCGCGAATGCCGCGCGCTACGATCCCTGCAAACCACTTTTGCCTCGTCCACATTCATACATCTCGTCATGCACGCGCGCCGGTTACGAGTACTGCGCACCCGACCTTTTTGAAGGAGTTCACCAATTTATATGAATACTAAATGTAAATTAACATAAATATAATATATCATTATCATCACATGGTAATTTTTTCTTTAAAAGTAAAGATTAATGTAAAATATATTAAATTGAAAATATTACTTATTACTCAATTGATACTGATCATCTTTCAATTTCCATTTCACGAGCAAACTTAATCAAACTTAAATGTTCAAAGTTGCATTTAAACATGAAAAATTCACTTTACCAACTTAAAATTTAACAAGTTTATTTACCAGAATATTTTAAAACTTATGATGTAAATCAAGAGGATCGACTTTATTAAAATAATTTACAATATAAATTGTGTTAATGAGCAATTTTGAGTATTACAGAGTAAAAATTATGGTCGTGATTTAAATTAAGTACCTATTAATTGAAAAAGTAGGATGAAACTTGATGCTATCAGATCAAAATTCTGGTAAAAAAAAACACTAGTAAGAGGAACCAAGTTATAGACTCCTCGCGGTATTGAGAAAATCTTTCAGACATGTAGGTTTCCTCACGATGATGTCGTTTACCTTTTGATCGTGTGATAAATATGTACATAGCATTACTTGGCTGTTTAGACATTTGAAACTATATATTGTATTTATTATAAATTGTATGTATGTATCTATTATCAGTATAACGTAGGTATATAATGGTATCGTATAATTTTATATTTATATGTATTATATCTAGGCTATCTTACAACATATATTTACATTCTCTCAACTCTTGTCCATCCAATGGTTGTCTGGAAGAAATCGCTTTCAGCGATATGACCGCCAATTGTACTTTATTATATTGTATCTATAACTTTTAAAGCCAATGGTACGTGCCGTAGGATCAAACTGAAGACTTTACAGTCCACTGGTCAGACTACTAGCCTATTACACACCTGTTCGTTTAAATGATTTACACTCTAGATTATGTTCCTCCCTTCCGAAAACGCGAAAACGTAATTAAAGATTTTCCTTAATCACATTTGGGAACAAAATGTATTAAGGAGCCAAAAATATCTGACATCAACCGACCTGTTGCTACTCGCTAATTAATTCTCTTAGTTAAACTCGCTCAAGAGGAAAGAGGGAAAGGAATTGGGAAAAAACTGGCGTGATGAAGGAATTACTTTTTTTACGGACCGTCGCGTCGGGCCGCTTGGCCGCGCGGCCGCTGGGCCTCCGGGCCGGACTTGTAATGATTTATTGTCCGCCCAGACCTTTGAGCAATGACTGTTGTTATCCATCATCGTCTGTACGGTGACCAGGTCTTGTGGGATATGGGATGCAGTACACGAGTACATATCAATAGATGTTCACATTGTGTAATGTCCTGCTGAGCATGAATCCGTACGTGGATCTCCAGAATGAGAGGGATTAGGATTACGGAATAGTCCACCATGATAGATTAATGAGACATGCTTTCCGCTTCTAATAATATTGATTGAATCTGTTATTTTTCTACTGATGTTCCGACACGGCAATTTCAGAATTAATTGGTATAAGTTATCATTCACCATATAGTTCTAGATTATTTAATAGACTTTTCATTCAAGTTCTAGACTTTGATGGAATTCTCTAGAACTCTCAGTTTTTTTTAAATATTATTTTATGTTGATTGTTAAAGCAATTAAAAAAAGTTCCTGATTCCGAAGCTGAGAGATTTCAGACCTCGATATATATTTTTTTATATCTTCATAATTCATGTAAGCATGGTCACTCTATTCGGCCTGTTTTCTTAATTAATATAAATTACATTATTGTTGCAATGATTAATAGTATTAATGATTAATTTATTGTTATTACAAACAATTGTATTGTTACGTAATTATTAAGCCGGCGTATATTGTAATTAATTGTGGTCAAAAATTGCAAAGTTTCTATGTAGTTAAAAATCATGTAATTAGAAAGAATATAACTGCTATTGGTGTTCTATCTGATTATATCGAGTATTATTATTATTATAATTATGATACTTTCGCCACTTTTACGTTTTTTTGCAGGGTCAAAAAGTACTTATTCATTTCTAATATTATCACGCTCTAAATTTTCTTGGTTCCGCGTAGAATTATATATTTAATTTTGTCGCATTCTTTCAAAGTCACCCTGTATATTTTTTTTAAACTTTGCCCCACACTAGGATTTTCTCCTGTATCGTGGGTGCGTTTACAAACACATATTTTCACATACACAAACGCCCAGACCCGGTACAACTACCTGTAGAACGTACAAATATTTGCTCCGTGCGGGGATCGAACCCGCAACCCGTGACGCACAATCGCTCAGCCACTGCGCCATCGTGTCATCAAAGTAATAATTTATCATTATGATAAGACATACAATATTTCGTTTCCTTAATTACTTTTACAACACGAAGATTTTGATCGTGTCAAAAGTAATTGCTTTTGATGTAACCAAGCATCCCAAATTAATAAGTAAACACGCAACGCGGGATAAACATATTTGTGGGAACGGACCGGACCAAACGGATCAAACGGGATCCCTTACTTTCAAAAGGTCCCAAGTATATAATTCTATATTCTGAGTTTTATTACTGTAATCTGATGAAAAACTCACTGAGTAAATTTGAATTAGGATCACTTTTGTTTAAATGATGTGATAGCTTTGTGGACAGAGCTTTATGCTCGTGGACTTAAGACGTAGGGCTTGAGTTCGAGTCCAAAGTATCTGGTATCTAAATATATATAACTCAAAGGTGACTGACTGACATAGTCTATCAACGCACAGCCCAAACCACTGGACGGATTGGGCTGAAATTTGGCATGCAGGTAGATGTTATGACGTAGGCATCCGCTAAGAAAGGATTTTTGAAAATTCACCCCTTAAGGGGGGGGGGGGGTAAAGAGAAAGTTGCATGTACATAATTACATACTATGATCCTTTTAGCCTAAGTATGACGGTATGGCAGATGACTAATGTTAATTTGGACGGTGGGGGACATTATCGAAATAGTGCCTGCCTGTGAGATACTATCAGGTAGACAGTTTAAATTATGTCATGCATGTGGTTTATCCATAGATCGTTTGCAGTGTTACATCATATTTGATAAATCACAAGTTCTAGCAAAAGAAAAATGATTCCTACTGAAGATTTGTGACGCTATTGAAATTAAGGGAACCGTAGCGCGTGGCATTCTGTAGTTTCTGCCTACCCCTATATGAAAAAGGTGTGAGTGTATGTATGTATGAACCCAAATTTCAATAAAGAAGACGGCTAAATTTTCCTACTGCCTGAAACCCCATCATAAATTAACTTATGATTACATTGCAACGGGATTTGGTCTTTTCCAACCTTTCAACACGTTTATTAAAATATTTAGATAATTTAATACATCGATTTCTTACCATCTGTCTGTGCTGTAAAGGATCCGAAACGTTGAGACTCAAATAATATCCATATACACAAACCTACACAATATTTATGTCCTTATATAAATCCTTACAGTCACACATTAAGCAAACGCCATAAACCAGTGCTATTTGCATGGAATCGCGACTCCATCCCTTGTCAAACAACACAATACTTTAAACCATCATACATTACCATCCCCCTACATCCATCCCACCTTAAGTCAAATAAAATAAGGTGTATTTTCGTGTGTTGCTTGATGGTGATATACTATGTGTAATGTGGCGGTTTAGATAAAAGACGTTTACAATTTGTCGTATCACGCAGTCTTGTTAGTGTGACACGGGTTGTGACGTCAGTCATCGTATGTACCAACAAACATATTGGTCGGCATTCAAATCCTGAGACCAACATTATATAAACGATATGAGCAGTTGATTGTGCGACCGTTATGCGACGGTTGCATTTTATACAAACAACTGTGTTTTTGCTTGCTTGCTGATAGTATCTGACCTAAACTCTGTGTCAGTGACTCTGAATTTGGTTGTGTCTTCATTTATTTAGACTAGATCTTAATAATTTCATATTGTTTATAATTTTCGACTTACATACCACTTGTAACTTTTCATGTAACGGCCTACCTAGACGAGGCTAGTCTAGTGGACTATATCCTAACCACCTATATTCTTAGTGTCTGAAGAACAGACAAGAAACGGATTGATTGCGATTATCTAGTATCACGATTCCGCAACCATAAATAAATTCTAACATTCCTTTCATGAGATAATTATAATAATAAGTTAAACACAGTTAAACAACCAGTCGCAGTTGCGATTCACGTAATAGCGCCACACGTAAGCTGAGTTACGATTTGTGAGGTTTTCGGCTAATGATATATCTTGGGGTGTTTATAAAAGCGTAGTCTAACAAGGGGATTCATATCACATGAAATTGGAAGATGTGAGAGAAATTTTGACGGGAAATTATCGCTATGGCGAGACATAAATTAATGTAACAAAATATTTTAATCGAGAAGCTACTAAATTATTATGTTGGGGGTTAAAGTTACTTGTAAAAATATCTGTGTAATTGCGATCTTGCTTACATGTATAACAAACCATGGCGCTTTTATCCCCCAGAGTGTTCGCCAGAGGACTCATGTTGATTTTTAATTGATCTGTTAGAAAAACGTTATAACACTTTGCTAAAACTGAGATATTTACCTGAACTTTACATTAAGTGGCCTCCTCCTGGCCACACTATAAGTATTTTCATAAAAATAGCGTTATAGAGACTAGCATGTAAGTTATTCAAAGACCAGATAAAAATCTATCAAAAATATATTTACGTTATGTTACTTATTAGAAAATTACTACATACAAACAATTAATATGCATATTCCTTCATACTGCGTTATATCCTATTGTTTGAGCCAGCCGAGAACAAATCAGTTACCATCCACATTTATGGTAACAAAAAATATGGATTCTCCTCTCAAGAGGTCTATAAACTAACGCTATTTATTGGTTGGTTTTCTTTCACGATAAATACTTCAATATAACGTGTCAATAATTTCCAAAATTATAGCTGTTCTAGGGAGCAGTATTCTTCATCTCAATTGGGATTTGTTTAGGAGTCGCTAGGGGAAAACTGATTGTCTAAAGTGCTTTGAAACTTAAGACTAAGCACAAAGGCTACTGTTTGCTTTGAGTCAATAATTAACTACAGTACTTGGATGGTTAAATACTACAGCTTCTTAGATAGTAAGAGTACTACATTCATATTCATTATGATAAAAAATATATAAACGTTCCTTCATCAACCAATTCTCTTTACCATTGATCATGCCCATCCTCCTCTCATTTTGTCTCCTCTCATTTGAAAAGGATCAAGCTATTGCCCAGCAGGCTAGCCCAGAGACACGTCACTGAGCAGTTGTCTCACGCATGCAGGTTTCAGAATGTTTTCCTTCACCGTTTGAGCTTGTAATAAATTACGCACATAACTTCCAAAAAGTCAGTGCTACGTGCTTCGGGTTTGAATTCGAGACCTTTGTCTTCACAGTCCACTGGACACACCACTAGGCTATCACAGCTTTTTGTCTCTCTCTCTCTTTCATTCGTTTCCTTGGTGGAGTAAAATTAAAACAAAAAACAGTAACCCAATTCTAAATCCAAAACATGAAACAGAAAAAAAATCTCGAGCTGTAATGAAGATTCAATTAGAACGAAATTCTTTATATACTCCATGGCGTGAATGGATCGCGTTGAAAGGACGAGGCTTGTGTAAAAATAACGTAAAACATAAATAAAAAAAACCTACTAACAAACTTACAATTACACCGCGTTCAATCAGGTAACGTCCTTATATTCTCGACAGGTAAGTCCAAAATCGGATTGAAAAGACTTTTTGGGGTGCAGGATTAATGGCAGATTTGCAAGGAAGGAGGGATGCTTACAAAGGCGTCCGAGTCCATATTCATGCAAGTCCGGATGAAAAAGTTGGTACAATACGAGTCGCGTCATTAGGGAGTGCGCGCTTGAGTGTGGCTAAGTGGCAAGTTGGGCCGGGCTTGGTACTGTGCTCATTCGAGTTTCAACAAGAAATTCTGCATTCGAATTCGAGATAGCTGTATTTAGTGAAGAAAGTAGTAAAATGTCAACCTATGGTTTTTCTTTTAAACCGACTTCAAAAAGGAGGCGGTTATAATTATGTTCCACTGTTTATATGTATCTAATTCTAGAATTTGAATCACTGACTATCCGAGTCAAATGATATTATTAATTCAATTTAATCGAGATTTTCATCCCTCTTTCTACCCTTTCTAGATACAGTCAAACACGCAATGTTTTTTTGCACTCTTATAATGGATATAGTGCTCACACTATCGTCGATGTCGATATCGATATTGACGTCACTCATGACGTCTGAACTAAACCATATTACGATTTAAAAAGATAAATTTCTTTGTTGCTTTAATTCTTGTTTTTACAGATTTGATCGTGGAATATTTATATTATTTAATTTCATTGTACAGTACTGTACAGTATCCATGGTCACGGACAGACTGAAAAAGTCGTTTTCTTTTATGTCTAATAATAATCGCGTATATTAAAGAAATAAATTAGTTTTACACATATTCGTTGAAATAGCATAACCACTCGTGTGTTATCTTCCTTGCTATATACGGATCGTTTTAAATTTATCTTTATTTCTTTTCTGCGAACTTATTTTCACCAAGTACTTACGTCTCGCGCGAATCTAACAGGGGGTACTGAGTGCCATTGGAGGTTCGTCTCGCTGTAAAAAACTCCTCGAACGCTCCAAGTGCGTCGATCTTGCCTGTTTCGTTTGGTCTCGCACTTGATTCAAACGATTCTCGAAAAGGGATGAGCAAAGGTTTGCAGTTGTTCTGTGGATATTATTTTCTTTTCAAATAATGATTCGTAGAAATCAAAATGTTTTGTAAGCGATCAATAAATTAAATAACTTACTAATTACTATATATTATGTTACTTATTTAGATATGATTTGTACGTTACGTTGTTCTTATATGTTTTATTTAGATGAATTTTATTGTGATTCCCGTGCGTTTTAAAGAAATGACTGGCTATAAAAAAATTAAATCTTATGTTTGAAACTAGGATCAAATATTATTTTGAATAAATAATAAATGTTCTTTTTTTAAATTCGTAGATAAAATTACTATACACTGTGTCAATAATCATAATTATAATTATTCGTACAAATCCGCACAGACATTTTCACCAGGGATACAAACAAGTCCCATCCCTATTTATTTTCAAATTCAAAGAAACACCTTTACCTGAAGATTGTTTGATCTGATACGAGATCGATTTTGATCCGAAACGTTGTCAATAGCTATCAAGTTTGTGTATAAAAATATGTAGGTATCAAAGAAATTGGCTGAGTGGGGAATAAAGGGAATTGGTAAAAATCTTGTTAAAATAAAACCGATATTTATTTTATTCTTTACTCTTTGCTATCATAATGATTGGTGTGCTCGTGAAACTTCAAGAGACATTTGACGGTTGCCATTTATGATATTTTTGATGAAATTATTTGTATTAATTGTTTAAAAATATCTTTAGTTCCGCTAGAAACATTGTAAGTTCCGGTTTATTTTTGTTAAATTTGATTTATTATGAAACACAATTACGTTTATTCAGTGCATTAGTGATAATTGTTTTGTGGGTTTTTAGTGGGTTTTGAAGTCTAGTAAGCTGCTGTTAAGGTCCGTTTTCCAACTCCCAGGTTCACCAAAGAGTTTTTATTAAATCTGTACTTAGATAAATTATTATAGTTTATAGTAAAATTATTATTATTCCTATAGTTGGCTCAGAATGCACAAAAGAATGTACCTAGTCGAAAAACCAGTTCAGTTTTTCTAGAGTTAGAATATGAGAAAAATATCTCTATCCAACATTTTCATCTCAGAAAAACTGTATACTGTACCTTTGGGAAGTCGGGAGAAAATTTGAATTTTATGCAAGAGAAACCACAGGCGAATACTAGTAAAATAAATGTCTTCAAGTAAACCAAAATCGCGGAGAATTTTTCGATGTGAGTAATAAGATTTTCTAATAAAAGACTTTATTGGTTTTCTAAGAAAAATACCTGTCTCATTGAGTTTTTTCTTCAAAGAGCTATTTCATAGTTTAGTTATTTTTTCGAATCTAAATACCTCCAGTCAAACTAGACTTTATTTTTTTATTAATACTTTTAGTGTTTTTCTTATATTAGTGAAACTAGTGAATAACTTCAGTCTTATTCTGACAGGCGTTAAGGGTGGTCGATAATAGGCCAACAACAAATAGGAGATTGGAAAAAGGCCCAAACATGGCTGGATAAAGGTTCAGAAGATAAGTAGTTTTGATTTGTTGTTTTTCACTTCACTTGATCTTGCTTGTTTTTTTTAATGTTGCCCCATACTAGGATTTTCTCCTGTGTCGTCGATGCGTTTACTAGCACAAATTTTCGCATACACAAATGCATATACCTAGAACAACTGAGTGCAGATCGTGTGTGTGTTTTTCTCCGTGCGGGGATCAAACCCGTGAGCAACTTCACGCAAAGCTGATAGCTCGGACACTGCGTCACCGAGTCGTCAGTCTAGTAAAATTCATGTGGAAGACTTAGAAGGAACTGACCTTCAAGATACAGCCATTTACTAGTTTGAAGATCAGAAGTTCGTTTTCTCATATAAATATTTATTATTTCCCGTTATCCAGATAGCGAAATTGCTAGAGTACGATACCGCAGCAAAATATCAAAATGGAGCAAAACACTTCAAAATTACGCCACTCTCGAGAGTGACGTCACGTGCCTGCTGGCGATATTATGACGCGGGTTTTCAGCCAAATACTTTTGAAGAACTGTAAAGTGGATATACATTAATGTTAAAAAACTAACCTTAAATTCAAGGGGTAGAGTCCATTTTTTATTGAACTTCGCTACAGCACAAATTATATTCAAATAAGAAAAATCTAGGGTTGCCATCTGCGAAATTGCTGAGAATATGAGTTCTTTAATTCTGATATTTTAATTTAGAATTATGTATTTTTGTTATGGCCGAAGTGTGATAATATTTATTGTTCAAATTTTAGTGACACGCAAGTAATAATAAAAGGGCAAAAATAATACATAGCTATATATTATTTTTAATACGTAGTTGACGTTGTAGACGATAAGTAAATATGTATGTGATTGATGTTACATTTAAAATCAAATTATATTACATTTATATGTCCTGTAGATTGCTCAATATTATTCTCAACATCCATCCAACATCGGTGTAGATGGATGTTAATATACAAATCTACAAATATTTTTCATTATTAGTGTTAGACTGATCACGGTTACCGTCCAACATGATAAGAAAAACTTATTGTTGTTAAAAAGAAATATCAGGGTAGTGTATTTTTTATTCCTCAGTAAACTCGCTAGGCTTTAAAAGTGGCCATGTCAGATACAATATTAGATTTTCTAATGTTCGCGTGTGTCTAAGAAATCAGTATATTAATATATACATATTATGTATATTTAAAAACTCACTTCTTAATAACCTGAATATTTTGAAATGGAAATAATCCTACTAATATTCTAAATGCGAAAGTTTGTCAGTATGGATGTATGGATGGATGTTTGTTACTCTTTCACGCAAAAACCGCTTAACAGATTTGAATGACATTTAGCATACATATAGTTTATTACCTGGATTAACACATAGGCTAGTTTTTATCTACATACCATGCGGACAAAGCCGCGGGAGGCAGCTATATTTTATATAGTAAAATAAAATTGTTTACACTTACAAGAAATTTAGACATTTAAATAAAGTGATGTCGCTAACAGTCGTGGCTGATTGATGGATGATGCACAGATGATGAATTGATTCTTTGTGAGTCTAAAAATTTAATATACTTACATATTTTTTTAAAACATTGCCTCACTATTGTGTTAACTTATTTTTTTATTTATTATATTTTATTACCACACGGCTGGTAGAAACAAGCCTACGGCCCTCTAGATGGTAATCACCCAAATCACCTAATCACTCCTATTTGTATAAGTCATCAACCCATTAATGACCCACTGCTGGGCACGGGTCTCTTCTAAATTAAGAGGGAATAGGCTATAGTCTACCACGCCAGCCTACTGCGGGTTGGCAGACTTCACATGCCATCGAGAATTCTCTCAAGTATGCAGGTTTCCTCACGAAGTTTTCCTTCACCGTTTGAGCATGTGATAAATACGCACATAACTTCCGAAAAGTCGCCTTGGGTTCGAACTCAAGAACTCTGACATCTCAGTCCACTGGTCACACCGCTCGGCTACCACAGCTCTATTTGTTTATAAACACCAATTCTCACATACGTTCAACGAGAAATTTGTGGTAAGAAGTCCATCGATCAGCCAAACATATTTCGAATGCAATATTTATATTATAATCTATCTTCAAAAGTAAAAAGTCCAGCCGGATAAAGGCGACCCTACCAACCTGAAAACTGGGTTACTCCCGTCAGGTTGTATTTTCAGTTAATTAGTATGATTTGCAAGTTTTTTTTTGCAGCCACTCAAAAAAGTTGGCGCGCTTTGACTGCGAGTGAGCGATGTCGAGAATTTCGCAGCTTATTAACTTTAAAATTCAAAATATTTATGAGATGTTTTATTGCTCGGTAAGTTTTACGTTCCATTAAAAGTATTGCAATATTCATATGTATTTATAAATAACTGGCGGCCTGCCCCAGCTTCGCAAAAAGTATAAACTTCAATTGAATATTTCATGCGACCAATAATTTAAATATAAAATTAAATATAGCCTATGTTAATCACGAATAATGTAGCATTCCAATAGGTAAATAATTATTCAAATCGGTCCTGTAGTTTCGATATTAGTAGATATAGATGTCATGTCATCACGACATATTTCCTTTCAATAAAGATTTGAAAGATCAGTAGGTCAAAGAAGAAAGTCGTGGCTGTGCAATATTCGCGAGTGGACCGGCATTAACAGCGCCGCAGACCTGTTCCACCCTGCGAAGGGCAGACTGAAGTTTTCCGAACTGACGGCCAACCTCCAGAAATTGGAGAGGCACTTCGAAGAAGAACATAAATATTTGAAGTTATCCATACAATAATGCGCCTCCAGTCACCGTTTACAATTCGTTTGAGGGGATTTGTTATTAAATATAATAATTGTAAAATTATATAGAATTCTTTATTTGGAGATTTTTGCCCTACGTCAAAACTAAAGAGTATTTGGGGGTTGTGTTTAAGGTCGACTTTCAAAAGAGAGTCGATTATATTTATACAATACAATACAAACTACCTACAATAATTTAAAGTTTGAGATTGAGTTTCAATAATAGGATAATAATAGGACATAATTATCATTATCAATATATATCAAAATTAATGCCACTTTTCGTTGTAATTTTATAACTCAAGAACGAGCTCACCTATCCAAACCAAATGTTCAGGCTTTGTTCAGACTATTTAGTAGATAGTTTATGTGAAGTTTGCACAAAACTGTCGAGTGGTTTTTCAAAAAATACTTAGGTATAACCCTAAATTTTTACTCTTCTACCACCAACCCCTATAATGTGGCAAAACAACGTTTGCTGGGTCAGCTAGTAACAATATAATTACACGTACAGTGCATGTTTTATTTATGTTTTCATTATATTTTCAATGATTTCATTCTTTCGCATAATTTACGTCCCTCTTTATGCTAGTTTATTTCGAGTGTAAATTGGCTTTCATTAGCTGATACACTTATTTCACTATTACATTTACCTGTACCTAATTGTAGGCAGCTGTGTTCGTGCCAAGTATTTCCAGAATGTTCGAAAACACCCCTGTGTTACAGGTCACCAGGTCACCAGACCGTAATACCTTACCATAACCATAATAATAGTGAATTTATAAATACCTGGTGGAGAAAATAAAACGTATTTAAAATAGGTACTGGCGATTTAGTCTCCGCTGGTCTTGTCAAAATTATATTTAGACTCAAATACAATACACACAATTACAAGCTAAGACAAATCTTATATCTTAGAAACAAAAAGGATTAAGTTTCATGCCTATTATCCCTGGACAGTAAGGCGGTAGGTACCACACCACATTTCAAGGGTATTTAGATCCTGAGAAATTCATAGAATTGTATTATAATTATGTATTTATGCTTTTAATTACGATAATTAATTTATGTATCACGCCTAAACCATCATCCCACTGCTGGGCACGGGTCTCCTCTCAATTGAGAGAGATTAGGCTATAGTCCACCACACTAGCCTACTGCGGGTTGGCAGACTTCACATACCATCGAGAATTCTCTCAAGCATGCAGGTTTCCTCACAATGTTTTCCTTCTCCGTTTGAGTATGGGATAAATACGCACATAACTTCCGAAAAGTTAGTGGTGCATGCCTTGGGTTTGAACTCGAGACCTCTGATATCTCAGTCCACTGGTATCACCGCTAGGCAACCACAGCTTAACACAGCCTAAACCATAATTAAACATATATACCATGTATCGACGACCCGTTTAGCTCAGCGGTAGTTAACGCTGCTTGTTGTGCTATGGGTCCCGGGTTCGAATCCCGGTAGGGACAAATGTTTGTGTGATGAGCATCAACATCTGTATCCGAGTCATGGATGTATCTATGTATAATATGTATGTATTTACAAAAAAAAAAGTATATATGTAGTATATCAACCAACTAGTATCCGTAACACAAGCCTCGTTGCTTAGCTCGGAACTAGGTGGCGCTGGGTAATGATGTCCAGAAATATTTATTTTTATTTTATTTTTTTATCTGTGCCTTATATGTAATATTTATCATGCACACCTATATTATAGGCGTGCATAATACTTCCTTTATTTAAAGAAAAGCACGAGACACCAAGTGAGTTATATATCTATCTATTTGTTAAGTAATTAAGGTTGTTTTACTGAGATTAATTAATTAAAGAGTTTCAGTCCATTAAGACCTTGCCTCAGATAAGAACGGCCCTTCCCATGGGTTTAGTGAAAGCAGACTAATGAATTATATTGAGTTAATGAAGTATATATAAGTTCTCAACTTTACTGCATTAGTTAAAAACTGAGTACATTAAAAAATACTGTATTTTATCAAGAATGTAAACGTCAATAAAATGTTAATAAATAAACGTCATCTTCAAACATAATTCAGGAAATATTAACGATCTGAAAACATTCTTGGCTAAAGGTTAATATTAATATTATTATTCATAGTTGAACGCACAACATTGCACCAACCACTTCTGGAATTCATTAAAAATAAATTCTCCTTATTGGGCGCACTTTAAAACCCACTAACGGCACAGCCGGACGGTTATAACAAAGTACACTTAGTATAAAATCTAAATGAGCTGAAAACTTGCGGAATATTAAAAAGTAAGTGAAGAATAGACCGCGGCTGTTCACAGTCGAGCTAAAGAACACTGTACTGCCTTCGGTGTGCACTAGAGATAGAGTAACTAGAAGTGGCAATGAGAAAAAATATTTGGAAGAATCTCAGCAGGAAGGTTTCCTATAATTTTGATTCTTCCAAATATTTTTTCCTTCGTGAGACTACATTCAGCCACTAGAATAACCAAAAAATTTGGCTGGAAGTTGGCTTGTCAGACTTTTTAAGTTTCTGATTTTCGCTAAAATGTTTAAAAGGTATAATATGATAAAGAAATTACTAGTGGTCTGTGTTGGTGCCAGTGTTCTTGATATTGTAAATGGACATCCAGTCACACTGTTGGATCACGATGGTTTAACTTTAGTTATTAAGAAGGGTGGCTATTATTGTGCTTTAAATGATCTAGAATAATTTGGCTGACAAAAATAATGAATTATGTCGACTTTACCTACCTGCACATAACATTATTATTACTTTTCAGTGATTCTATTAAGATTAGTATCCATTTGAGGGCGGGAAAGTGTTCCTTTACTTTCCTATCTTCCATTGATTCAACGTTTCTTGTCCAACTGATTGTCTGTGTAACACATGGCTATTATCACATGAACGTTTCAAAATAGGTGTCATTCGAAACAAAACTATTTTTCTATACAAATGTTTGGTATCAGTATTGCGTGGAAGTCGCAACATTTCTCTCTAAGTCCATGTCCTCTCCTCAAACTTTAAAGGCGAGTAGTAAAAATTTTTCCTTTAAAAAACTGCTCCACAAACTCAAAACCCTCTAATGGAGGGAACCATTAAGCATTCATCGATTCCTAATTTATCTTACTTCTTTAATTGTTCTTTCCTTCCAAATCGATAAGTTACTCGAGAACTTTTTTACTCGATTACAATCGATCGAAAACTTGGTAAATGTCGTAAGTCTTACTTCTTAGCGATAATAACGTCGTAGATTTTTTTCAAGTCAGATTATCGTATTGATGGCGTACCCTAATGACTTTTCGGGGAAAAGTTCAAAAGGGGTTTTGGTTTGTTAGGAAATCTTTAAAAAAGTTCTTAAAATGAGGGTGTAATTAAAATTTGTTATATTTCATTAGAGTTTGTCTTGGTTTTTTTTGTGCGTAGTTTGTATGTGCACCATCTTTTATACTATTGTTGAGTTGATGCAAGTCAGAGTAATTTAAAGAATATTTCATATAAATTTTTCCTTTGTTTCCTATATCTTATGTGACAGAAAAATCAATATAAATTCTGATACAATTTTAAATAAGTAACAAAAATCCATACTGAAATCAAATATCTTATATGTGCCAAAAAATATAAACAAATGAGGCCCTAGACCCCACGCTATGATTCCCATAGGATTCTAGTAAGATATTTAAAATTTAGACGGCGTTTGAATTTTCAGATTGTTATTAGTAAATAGGTCAAATCGAAACTGTACCAAGTCAAATTTATATGAAGCTCCGCCAAAAGACGATAACCAATCTACCCCATATCAGCGACGGGGACGAGTTTTTTGATGTCATCTTATATATAAAATTCTCGTGTCACAATGTTCGTTCCCGTACTCCTCCGAAACTCCTTGACCGATTCTCATTAAATTTTGTGAGCATATTGAGTAGGTCTGAGAATCGGCCAATATCTATTTTTCATACCCCTTAGTGATAAGAGTTGTCCACCAACCCCTATAATGTGGCAAAACAACGTTTGCTGGGTCAGCTAGTATAACATAAAATATATAAAATATTTTATTTATTTATTTTTAAGTTTGTTTATAGTAGTTTTTATTTATTATGTTATTTATTCCAAAGACGATAAGGAGTTCCATATGCTCTTTGCTCCAAACCAGAAAAAAAGCGAAAATTGACAGTGACAGCTTCAATATTAAAATTACTAAAATTATTTGTGATTTCTTTGTATTTTATGGTGTTGAGTTGTTAATGGCCGATGGAAGCTTATGGTTACCCATACCCACCACCATTCCCACCCATGAGATCCCCGGAAGGGGAGTACCCGGATCATGGTGATGGTTTTGGCGAGTACTACGGACTTGGGATCCTAAATGAAGCCCGAGAACGAGGGAGGTAAGAATTCAATTCCACGCCGGCTTCAGAAGTTTTAAGTCTTTGAAGTTGTAATTTGCATGTAGTTTACTGAAATTGCAGTCCTTTTAGTACTACTTTTTCCATGTGACTTGACTTTATCTATAGTGATGTTGACATCAGATGAGGGATCCCAATCATCATCAACTCTTAATTTGAGAAGAGCCGATCGAGCTCTGTGGCGTTCACTAAGGGCGGCCTACGTCTAGCAGTGGAAGAATATGGGCTGATGATGATGATTAAGTTGAAACTTTAACAGGGATTTATATTTACATAATAACAATTTCAGACGGAGCCGATCAAAACAACGAAAGCGGAAAACCAGAGAATCAAAACGTTCCAGGTCTAGAAGCGCTAGTTTACGAGTGAAATCCAGGTCGCGTTCCCGGACCCGATCGAAGTCCCGGACGCGGTCGCGGTCTCGGTCCCGGTCTCGTTCTCGGTCCCACACGAGGAGTCGAAGTCGCACCTACTCCGGCACCACACGTGCTCGGGGACTAAGTTATAGGGATCCCAGTTTCCTTGACGCTTTCAGAGTTTTGTATCTTACTCGTAAGTACTACTGAACTATGTTTCAAATCTATTGATACATTAAATGAGGGACCGGTAAAAGTAAATATCGTTTGGGATTAGAGTTCCACTGATAAGATTCAGATGGGAAAGAAAGTGATTACAATAGTTTTACAGGTTACAGGCACATTTGGAAATGACAACGAAATAAAAAATTTGATAGAATAAAAAATAAAACTGGATATAATTACAAAAAATAAATATATCCCGACATTTTCACACTGCATCATTTAGTTCCGAGATGAACAACCAAGTGTCTTGTGTTATGGACACTAGATGGTTGATAATCTCAGATGATCACACAAATGTTTGCCCTTGCTATGTTTCAAACAAGGGTTTAGCATTAATACGGAAAACAGATGTAATAGGTACCTCTGAGTTAATTTGGTCGTCAAAACTTCATATCCAAAAATATTTTTAAATTAATTCCTGAAATATTGGTTTCAATTTGGCTATTGAAATTTCAGAAATACATTTCAATTATCTGAATTCCAAGAATTTAAAATATGCACGTGACTTGTAAATATTCAAATCATTATTTAATCCGGACCAGATTTTTTAGACCAATCGAAATGCAAAGTCCAATTTTTTACGAGTGCTGACCGCGTACAGATATTTGCAGCGTGAGTAGGCCCCAAGGTGGATCGACGACTTGGGAAAGGTTGCTGAAATCTACCTAGCATAGTGGACTATAGCCTAATGTCTCTCAAACGAGAAGAGACCTGCGCCGAGCGATGGGACTATAATGGGGTAGATAATGATGATCTTTTGCTCTTAAAACTTGACAACATTAATCCATATATTCTATCTTATCAGCCAGTAAATACAAGAAGAACCCCTCAAAATACTTGGCAACGAAAAAACGACAGGATCGGATTCAGGAGATTCTTAAGAGCGATGGTCTTGGCTCCAAGAGATGGCTGTTTTATCCACGGGCCAAGAATCAGAGTGAACCAGGCACTGGTACCGTGGCGGGGACTAGGGACAACGTTGATCAGAGAATCAGGGTGAGGGTAGCATCTTATGATCATTAAGGTATTACGCATATCTCATGCACTTCTTAGGGTGTCCTCTGTGAACAACGCCCTAGCAAAAATATCATAGTGGTTCCTTTGGAAGTATATTTTCGAAATTTCGAAATATTTTTTGGAGTTATTCGGAATTCGGAAATTCTTAATTTTGAAAAATAGTAACAAACATTTTGTAATATAAAGATGTCGGTTAAGTACCTGCTACAATGATTGACCTAGGCATGATTTTCGATAATTTATCACATTTAGGGTTAAGGCAAAGTCCATATTTGTCATAATAAATTATGATGGACTGAATTTAAAGGTTTTGGCAAGAAGGAAACATGAAGTTATACCTTCCTGAAACCTTACGTGGACTTTAAAGATAATTCCAAAAGTTATGAGCCACTAAATATAAACAACAAATATTCTATATGTTTTCTTTTATCAATCAGGTCGATGCCGACTTCTTTAGGAAATACAAAAAAAGCAAGAAGATTGACAACGACGCACCCATAGCAAAACTCAAGCGGTGGGAGCTGATAATGTATAAGAAGCTTGGCTTTATACAAGCCACATGACTTATGTTTTTTAGTATTTTTAGTTGAATATACTTAGTTTTTGGTTCGTTATTTTGGTGTTTTTTTTTATTAGGTTTAATTACACATGTAGTTGTGACTGTTGAGAGCTGTGGTAGCCTAGTGGTGTGGGTCTCGAGTTCGAAGCAATGACTTTTCGAAAGTTGTGTGCGTATTTATCACATGCTCAAACGGTGAAGGGAAACCTCATGATTAAACCTGCATGCTTGAGAGCTTTGTCGATGGCCTTCTTGTTTTTTATTATTACACGGGTATTTTGATTTTTATATTAATTTATTTTCAATACATAAATGTTTATATCTCAATTGGAGGCTATAGAGAAGCCTCATCACCGAACTCCTCCATAAAGAACTACATACAACATAAGATGGGCCCGTTTTATCCTGTAGACCGTCAATTTTCCGCACGATAACTCCTCGATTCGCTTCTAATTTAAAACTTTCGCTGTGTTTTAGACGAACCATTACTTCCCCCACTCAACTTGTATCCAGTCGGATTATGGCAAAATTTATTAGTTCCTGCAATTGTTGGTTATTTATACATAAACGAACTTTATTCTTATAAGTTTTTCTTTTTTTTTATTGCGATAAGGGGGCAAACGAGCAGGCGGCTCACCTGATGTTAAGTAATCACCGCCGCCCATGGACATTTGCAATACCAGAAGGCTTGCAAATGCGTTCCCAACTCCTGCAGAAACCGTTTAGGTTTCCTATAAGAGGGAATTACTAAACTGACAACAAACGGAATGCCCATGCTGTCAGAATAGTTACTGCCCAACGAGCTCTGGTAACCTTACTCACTCACAGAAATACAACTATTGTTGAATGACTGCGGTGTTCTGTAAGGCGGAGGTACTTCCCCAGTCGGGCAGCACAATTTGAGCGCGGAATCTCGCTATGCCCTATCTCCAAACTTCTATCTTATGTAATCTTATAATAGGTACTACAAAACTGCGTCGTTGGTCTAGTAGTCGTAAGCGCAACTGCTGCAAAGTGTTTATCAGCTTCTGCGAAATTTTACAACTATACATCTCTGCATTCAAAAGATTTTTTAGGTCTCACGGAATAGGGGGCGAGCCTATTGCCATCAACCGGGCATGAATCCAAACTCCAAGCTGCTACTGAAAATTTCACAGGAAACCCAATAACAATTTCACTCGACCTTTACTAATATGCTACCTATAGTCATAATTTTACCATCTAATTTTGGAATGGCAAATAAAGAATATGAATATGAATACAACGATAGCCAGATATTATAAATAAATAAATATTCCTGGACATTATGACACAGCGCCATCTAGTTCCGTGGTAAGCAACGAGGCTTGTGTTACGGATACTAGTTGGTTGATATACTACATATATACTTTTTTTTTTGTAAATATATACATATTATACATAAATACATCCATGACTCGGAAACAAATGTTTATGCTCATCACACAAACATTTGTCCCTACCGGGATTCGAACCCAGGACCCATAGAACAGAAGGCAGCGCTAACTACCGCTGGACTAATTGGGTCGTCAAAAAATTATACAAACGAACGACTGAATCATGCATTCATTTTTACACCACACATTATTAATCGATTCTAATTGTGTTGTCGGCATAATAAAGTTTATACGCTTTTCCCCTCCCTACATTTAAAAAAATTATTGTTTCCGTTTATTATGTGCTTTCCGCTCTATTCACTATCAATCCTCAATATATTTCTGACACGCAAACTTTTTTTTTCTCCATTGAGGTATTATGTGACTTGGTAGGCACTTGGTTGGCGTGCTTAGTGTATTAAAAGGTAGGTACATTATTCTTTTTAAAAAAATATTAATAGTAAATTTCCTGGCGTTATGACACAGCGCCATCTAGTTTCGTTATAAGCAGCGAGGCTTGTGATTCCGATACTAGAATATTGATATACTACTTTTTTTTTGTAAATACATACTTATTATACATAGATACATCCATGACTCGGATACAAATGTTCATGCTCATCACACAAACATTTGACCCTACCGGTATGCGAACCGGGACGCGTAGCACAGAAGGCATCGTTAACTACCGCTGGATTAATCAGTTGTTACCGGTGTGGAAATCTTCAAGAAGTACATCCGTAAAAGAGTCTGGGAAGTATGAGATGTTTATTCAGTAACCTCGGTGGTCATCATGAGCTCATGAATGGAGATCCAGGATCCCCTTAAAAGACCAACTTTGGAACTTTTTGGGCACAACTTTAGGCGTTGCACCTTAGCTTTTAAAGAGTATCAATGGGGTTCACGTCAGCTATATCCATTAGACATGATTATTAGAACCGAGTAAACTCAAAATTACCTTAATATTGGTCTAATTAAAAAACAATTTCAATAAAACCGATAAAATTTAAATGACAGATTTCGCTTCTTGTATTAAGTCTACTATTTGTCTATTTTGTCGGCGTTAGCATTTCATTTGTTCAATGTAGATATTACTCCACAAGTTCTAGAGCATTTATTTTCTCTATCATATAATAACTCAGTGGTTCCCTCAATAAATGTTAGTTTTGGGGTGTGTTGACGTTTGTCCGTATATAACAGCTACATTAATTAGGTCCGTTTATTTGTGTTAACGAGCCCAATTTTTTAATGGAAAATAACGAGTTGGAATGCATGAAATATAACCTTTATCGTCATGTATTGAAGTACAAATGGAATTCGGATGCTATAAGTAAATGCCAGGAAGTATATAAGTTATACATAATTTGCTGTTTTATTAAGTAGATATTGCTAGCTTTTTAACTGTATTATTAATTGACCATAAAATATTTATGTACCTACCTATTTGATTGAACTATAATTCAATCTTTTTTTTTTCAAATTATAAAAAAAAGAATGCTTAATAGTGCATTAGACACACCCTAGTCTCTGCTGTGGTATAGCACATGGCAAGCGAGCTAAAATAGTAGAATACAAATATTTTTAATTTCAATTCCCTTCCTTGAATATTAAACATGAATATAAAACTATTAAACATCATAGAAAATTTAGTTAGAATTTTCAGTAATCAACAAAAATTTGGAGGAAAAGATTTTTATTTCAGTAGACACACAGACTGAAGTATTGTACTTCTAACTTCAGTGCGTCCGTTGGGTTTATAATAATATCAATATATGTACCGCAATAAAATCCGTAAAAACCCTCCTTCTGACGCAGTCGGGTAAACAGTAATTCTATTACAATATCTAAATGAATGCCCAGATAGTTCCTCATAAAAATACTTTACATAACATAAATAAATGAAACCACTCGTTATAATTTTTAATTCATCCCCCGTGTTTACCCCGGGGACGTGGAATCGGGGGTAAGAGGGTAAAACAGCTCCTTTTTACGTTTGCATTCAACTCCAGGGAACCAGACTTTCGTTTTAAAGTAATTGCTTGCATTCTATTTTGATGTAAATACACTAGAATTTTGTATGACTTGAACTTATCTAATGTACCTAACATGTAATTTGTTTTACAATTATTGTAATTTGTATTTTTTTGTTGTTTTAATAGTGTATTTAATTAAGAGGTTGTTGTTTTTTATTTTATCGTAATTACAAGTACGTATCGTAAGCACATAACTAATACAAGTTTCATTTTGTTTTAATTATGACAAGTATGTACGTCTTATATTTATTTAATGGAGAAAAAACATTATTTTGTTACACGAATACACTGTATATTATAATGATGACTAAAGTTATAAAAAAATGGTACAACATTTTGACGTAGGTACCTTTTTCATTTAATTAAAGTTGATGCACGTCTCAGTTTTTTTTTAATTCCTTCAAGTTATAGTTTGTCCACAGTCTCACCTGATGGTGACGTTAGGTCTGAGATACAAACCGTTTACCCAGAAGATACATATTAACTCGTTACTTGAAGACTCCTAAATAGTAACTAGTTACAGGTATGAAGGTGTTAACCTAAAATATTAAAAAAAAAACTAAGATTATTAATTATCTGCTAATATCAATTGAGTTTTCTACTGCATAACTAATTATGCAGTAGAAAACTCAATTCAATTAGGGTTGACATTTGAAACGCACCCCCACCGTTAGACTAACTGATTTATTGCCGAAACTTTGACAAAAAAACATAAAAAAAGTTATTTGTGCCGTAGTCTAATCAATTACTTTAGTGTTTTAAAGCTAGCATCTGCCAAAATGTCGCCAAAAAGATGGTCGATTTTGTCAAGTTAATGCCGAACGCTAGGGCCCCCGCTGTGGCCCTGGATTATAAAATCTGGATAGGGCTTTATTATTATTAAAATATCTTAGGACATTCTAACTACACTTCGAATTTTTTATAGTCTGCATAGTATTACATGCGCTTTTAAGTAATTTATTTTGTCGATGTACACAGATCTTCATTAAAGTCAGTATCGTATGTCATCGCTAATATGCCCATAAATTTAAAACTGGTATTGATACTTATATTTCTTTCATACAGTTGTCAACGTCCATAACATGTTGAATACTAATAAATAATAATAAATTGTTTGTTATAAATACTAATAAATTGTTTTTTGCTTGCTGTGTTTGCCGCTTAATATTGTACACTTAGTTTTAACCATAGTCTGTATAAATCATATGTATTAGTGTAACAATTGTAGGTAAACCAATAAATAAATAAATAAATAAAAATACACCGGTTCTCGTCCGATCTCCGAAGTTAAGAAACATCGGGCGCGGTCAGTACTTGGATGGGTGACCGCCTGGGAACACCGCGTGACGTTAACTTTTTACGCACTCATAAAATAATCATTATGTTTTCAAATAACTATTTTCTTTATATTTTGCAATTAACTATTTAATTGAACATTATTTTGAATAAAAGTTGTATAGAATATATATTAAATAACTTAATATATGTTAAATAATAAATATATAATATTAATATATGTTAAATAACTTATTATCTAATATGCTTAATTGTTTTATCGGTCATAATTTTTTTATCGGTCTGCTTAGTGGTATGCAGATTGATGAATAAGCAATTAGACAATAAGTGAGCCACACTAATTTCTTATTCTACGCAGAAATTATTGTTTAATTATACAATATTTTCTATAATCAAAATAATACTTAATAATTTATTTAATAATAAACGTCATATTATCTAGTATTAATAAATAAAATATATATTTTAAATATTATTTAAATCCCAGTCAAATACGGCTAACAATTCAAATGCTATTCCAGAGTTTTACATTCCAGGGGTGTGACCCCCCAAACGGCGCAAATAAAATCATTAGATATTTACACTTGATCAGTTCTGCGCCCTTTCGCTTAATGTATTTAGTTTAATGATCCTGAAAATGGTTAAAAAGGTCCACGGGACAAAGCGGTAGCCGTATTAATGTGTTTGTGCCAAATGAGGGAAATACCCACTGCGATGTGTGATTTTAAAGTTCTCCCACATCCTTGTTGAAATACCTTTGTATTTTTTTTTTAATTTTAAAAAGATCGACGTACTACATGCGTATTTTTAAACGGTTTTATTTAGCTTGCCCTGTTTATTTATTTATTTGGTTCAAATCTAGTAATTGAAAATTTACCCCCTTCGGGTTGACGGATTGATCTGAAATTTAGTATGCACCTTTGTTTTTGATGACCATACAATATTTTATGTTTAAAAGAACGTTTCTAACTTAACTATTGTAATTTACTGTAAGGTAATAAATAAACTTTTTAAATTTTTATTTTTATTCTCTTAGGAAAGTAATTTCATAATGTTACAGATATTCTAATCGCATACTATTTCTATAATCTATTTAGCCCTTAGTTGTTTGCGTTAAGACACAAACAATAATTAAACAGTAATACCAATACTTAAAATAAAAATGCGAAACATATTTTTAAAAAATATAGGAGATTTTAATTACAATGAAATTTTTATAGAGTACTGCGTACCGTAAAAATAAAAAAACTTTTCAGTTTTGTCGAGATACACAGATCTTTATTAAACTTATTATATGTATAGTATGTGACCGCTTATATAATTGTTATCCACTAATATAAGTATTATGGTATCTTTACTTACATTTCTCACCCACAGTCGTCAACGTCCATACCAACCGGTGTATTCAACAGAATACACCGGTTCTCGTCTGATCACCGAAGTTAAGCAACATCGGGCATTGTCAGTACTTGGATGGGAGACCGCCTGGGAACACCACGTGACGTTGACTTTTGCTTCTAATTTTTATACAAAATGCTGTTATAATTTAGATACAAAATGGTAGGCTTATGTTATATTGGTGTAGAGCGCCTAGAAATATTACAATAGCACATTTACACACAGAATAATTGCTATTCTTTTACCTGGTTACTCCAGTGGTATTATGACTGCTTTGGTAGACTGCTAGGGCCACGGGTTTCGCTCTTGGTAGGGGTCGTATTGGGTGATGAGCATAGGAATTTGTAACTGAGTATAAACTAGTAGGTACTGTATCAATCAACCACCTCGGTTACTTAGCGTAGGACTAGATGGCGCTGTGTAATTCTAATAACACTGTCTAAGGCGCTATTCTAAACAAAATAATTGTTACCTACGTATGAATTGAAAAGTGTATGTCGTTGGGTCTTTGTTCTCGTCAGAAGAATTATTTAAATTATAAATACATGCATACATAATTTACTGGATATGTCCAATTAACACGTGGTTATCATTTTAGTTCTAGGTATTCTTTATTTACAAATAAATAAAACGGCACATAAATTTACAATAAGTACATACATTTAAAGTGTCGTGCACAAAGTACTTTTACTAAGTACCTAGTATTATTAATAATAATTAATTATTAATATGAAAGCACATATAGGTACCTACAATGCGACTACGACTTCGTCTACATGCATTCATAATTTTGCTTTGGTAATAAATAGTTGTGCAGTACATTAATTTATTGAATAAAGTTACTAAGTTAGCACACCGAATGGACTGCGATCTTGATGAAATAAAACCTATAAATATAGAATATGCTTTATTGTACACCATGAAATTGAATCATACATTACATCATTGTTTATGAAATGAGGGTACAATGGCAATAAGACCATTGCTGGATAGCAATTTCTTCCAGACAACCTATGAATGGATAAGAAATAAGTGAAATTAAACGGCATACTAGACAAGCTAAATTTTCTAATTTAGCTTGTCTAGTATGCCATTTAATTAATATAATTATAAACAACACAACAAACAAATTAAAGCCTATATATTTCATCGTCTTCCACCGTAATTGGATTAGCAGTTTATAAGCCCATAATGATAGAAGACAAATATACTTTTATTTTAGGAGTTAGCTTGGTCGTTTCCATTCATCAGTGATCTTCAGGATACTTCTCTTTGTCATTCCCTCAGGTGATTTGGATGCAAACTAGCAGTAAGAAGTTGTGTGCATTGTAGGGGAACTATACCAAATGTTGTGTACGCCACTCGTGTACCTTAATAGCCGCCTTGAGGGCATAACACAGGGGTGGACAATCTTTTGGGGTGTGGAATAAAAATTTATAATACTCGTTTTTTTAGCTAACCGCTTTTGAACTACAAAAGATCTTTGGCTTAAAAAAGGTGAAGGAAATCATGAAGAAACCGACACGTCTTCATAATTTTGACTGTGAGCAAATGGAGATGAGGATGGAGAAATGGAGAGAGGGATGCTGTAAAGGAACCAGGATAAACAAAACCTATATAACGCGACAAAAAAATACATTTATTTCTATAAAAAGTTAGTTTTTGAGTGGACCATATTTGTTATGTAGATTAAGTTTTAATAATCTATAGCAGTAGGTATGTGTAAAATTATACATCAATATTTAAAATCTCATGTCACGCTTGCCTAGCGTTTAATAACCCTGACTTAAGATAAAGAGTAATTCTCAACGGAGGGGTGAACACTGAAATTAAAGATTTGCTCAAATTAGGGTATCGGAAGGGTCGCATTTGAATTTTCAAGGCTCTGTCGGAATGTCTTTGTGTATTAATTAACCGTTTTATTTACGTTTCGTTTGATAATCCTGTTTGTTACTTGAATGTAGGGAGACTATAATTTACGAGATAAATTTATGTAAATGTATTTAAATATTGTGATATTAACTAATGTGATATAAACTACATTTTCAATGAAAGACTCTATTGAAATTGTAGTTTTAATACATAAAAATCATATTCTCATTAGCAATCTTAACGTTTGAAAAGTGTTTGAAAGAGTTTATTTGAAATATTTAGTGACTTACTCATACATTTAAAAAGGTATAAAGTAATTAAATAAAACATGTATTAATACGCACGCTTTTAATCCATGTGAGCAGTCAGAAATTACAGAACGCCACGCATTATGAAAACCATTGCAAAACATTTTAGTTTAGTGCACATTTACACCAATGGGAATTCATTCTTTGAGTTCGAACTGCGTATATTGTTTTAACAGTTTGTGTAAACATAAATAATGATTAGTTATGTTTAATTTTAATGTATTTGTAACGTATATATTTTAGCATTTATTCTACATGTAAACTTTAACTACCTATATCAAATTTAATACTCATTTATTCCCGAAATATGCTTAAAAATGTTTTCTCTTCACATAATGAAAACATATAATTAGGTATGTATCTTTATACTCGAACTTTTAATTTAATTTTATTGCAAAATCAAAATCCCAAATAATCATATAATACTTCACCTATAGACAAAATTTAATCTAGAATTATTTCAATCGTTCCATTGATCAAAGTCTTTGATCGTACTTATTTTCTTTCATCGAAAATAAAAGATAAACTTTATGCAGATGAAAATATCACAAATAAGCGGATTCATTAGGATTCTCTTAGATTTATAGATTTCTCTTAGTATAAAACACAATTTTGAGCAAGATTTACAAGATTCCAGAACAAATTCAATTATTTTGATAATTTTACAAGTAAAACAATTAATTTCGAGGAATTATTCAAATTTATTAAACTAACTGCCAAAGAGGGTGAATTATATAGCGATATTACAGTAATTCAAACAATTATTTTGGTTGCGTAGTCTTGTTTATTTATTAATTATCTTAAACTTATCTTAGAATGGGCTAACCAAATCTGACAGGGATGTACTCGATAAAAATATACTTTTTTATAAAATAACATAATTTGTAATTTGAGAGCAAATTTTTTTTATGCCTTCAGATTTTCAGGTTTTTTTTTATGCTGATAAGGGGGCAAATGAGCAGGTGGCTCACCTGACGGTAAGTGATGACCGCCACCCATAGACATTTGCAAGCCTCTGGTGTTGCAAATGTCTATGGGCGGCGGTCATCACTTGTCATCATTTGCCCCCTTATCACCATAAAAAAACAAACAGACATTCTATCGACCCAATTAGTCCAGCGGTAGTTGACACTGCCTTCTGTGCTATGGGTCCCGGGTTCGAATCCCGGTAGGGACAAATGTTTGTGTGATGAGCATTAACATTTGTTTCCGAGTCATGGATGTATCTATGTATAATATGTATGTATTTACAAAAAAAAAGTATATATATAGTATATCAACCAACTAGTATCCGTAACACAAGCCTCGTTGCTTAGCTCGGAACTAGATGGCGCTGTGTCATAATGTCCGGGAATATTTATTATTTTATTTATTTATTTATTTATCAGCTTACTTAAAATTCAAACACTTTATTTGAAAAAAATACATTATTCAATCATTTAGAAACACTCAAATACATCCCTTGCGTTTGAACGTATGTGCCCGTAGCCAATTACCAACGAATAGAGAGAAAAATAGAAAAAAATCGCCGACGCACTCAATCACAAAAGGTCCCAGAAGATTTACCCCGTATTGGATTATATGGATAAAAAATATATTTGTAAGCTCTCCAATTGGTGTGCTGCCCTTAAAGTGTCCAGTGCAACTTATAGGGGCAATTCACGACAGATAACTCATAACGCAGGGACGTACTCGAGAAAAAAATGAGTGATACAAATGAGTCTATTATGAGTTGCAATATGAGTGGGGGATTTCGTTTTTGTTGTTGCTCTTGTTCACTTCAACAATTATATATATATATTTTTATCCATGCAAACGTAAGACTTAATAAAATCGTTTTTTTATCGATACTTTGACAGTTTTCACAATTTTTTTGCGATTAAAATCGAATCTTAATAACAAGGTCGAAGAAATTTTCTTCGTAATAGAATTTTTATATTTACCTTACAAAAGTGAGTGTAGACAATGACCTATTTATTATAGGCTGGATACAAAATCAGAAATATTCTTACATTACCATCAGCCACTAGGGGAGGCCTACGTCCAGCAGTGGTCGAATATGGCCGTCCACTAATAGGTACCTAGGGGTAAATCGGATGAAAGACAACAGGGATAAAGATAGATTTTTTTTTAACTAAATCGTTCAAAACTTTTAACGGACCTCTGAGAAGTCCGCGATTTAGAGAACTTGTTACATTAAATCCGTGTTCAATAATTTACCTTAACATCATTCTATTTATTATAATATCATGGTAGGTACCTTCAATAATAATCTATGGTGTTTATGGTATGGAAAAGGATCAGAAACTTCAAATTTGAATAATATAAACATAACGCGATAAAATCCTTTACATGTACTTAGGTATTTTTTTAATTATTTTCCATTGGAGTCCGGCCCATAGCAAAAAAAGACTTATCATCGCCTAGTTTTGAGTAACTCGTCAATAAAATCCCCTATTTGTAGATCCAGTGAGTTGGCATAAATGATTCGATCCGTATAATTCTGTCATAGTATACGGAAAAATATATAGAATGCGATGACACCAAACATTTTCAATAATTTATTTGAGTAGAAAATAATAAATCACGCATGTGAGTATCCTCGAAGGCAGGGGATTTAGTACAGATTTCAATGTGCATTTTGGAAGATAAGGTACCTACAGAGGATATGCTTTACTGTTATTTAGGTATTTGGTCACATGTAATGGAGGCCAATAGAGGCCAAGACGTTGGCCATTATCCGGACACACTATCAAACGAGCTGCTACTGGAAATTTCATTGTTTCATTTCACTCGGTTCGAGAAATTAACCTAAGAGTGAGGTCTTCAGAAACCTCTCATGAGACGACTAGAACAATGAGGCAGCTTATTAATATTTATTTATAACTAGTAGTTAATTAGAAAAACAAAAATACTCTTAAAAGTGTCCTTAAAAAGATAAATATCATTTTCATCTAACACTTTACACTTCTATTATGCTTTGAAATATCAACATAACTTGACATATTATATTATCATAATGAATGTTTTTATTCCGTGTATAGTTTTGTTATAAAAGTGGAGTTACTGGACCAAACTTTACTACAAACTTTGTAGTAAAGTATGAAGAAGTTTAACAGAAAAACAAAACAATGTTGTGGATGTTATCTATTTATGATTAAAGCAAGTTTTACTTCGCCCATTTACCAATATTACAATGTTTTTAAACGAAAACAAACGGCATTTACTCTATAACTTTTCTTTCCCAACCAATTTTAGGCTATTTTAACCTTTGTCCAACCTTTTTCCCACATGATGTAGGTATTCAATATGTTAAGATTTTATTAAAGACTATTTATATGATTCTCTGAGTTTGGTTCGACATTTCTTCTCAAAAGTCATCACTTAGGAAACGGCGCCATCTTGTATTAAAAGCTGTTTTCAAAAGACTCACACTCACACGCAAACGTCAAAGCCGTTACCAATTTGAAAAAGGAAAACGAACATGCCGTCTATATCATTTATGGATATCGTCCCAACATGTTTACAGTTCAAACAAAACTTCCCCTAACAATGGCAAACACAAACGATGCAAGAGTACAAGTTGCATACACCATGGCTCCCACGAGACCACATAAAGAGCTTCCCTTTGGAGAAAATTCGGGGGAAATTTCCTCACAGCACCAACTTACCCTAGCCTCCCCTCCCAACTTAACATTTGCAGTCATTGTACCTTTTATTCCTTCAGAATAAGGTTGAATATACAATGGCCTGCGTCTGCTAAGGTTGGTGAAATCTGTACATGTTCTGTTCCTCACAATAGGGGTAGGTAATTTAATTGATGACGTGTTCGATTTAGGAAAATGGATGGTGCGTTTCGGAATTAAAATATGGTGTCCCCTTTTGCAGACGTCTTTCAAATAAAATTAACAAGATCACGTCTATATTTTTTCGAAGATAGGAATGTATATAGTTAATGGAGTGTCGGAAATTTTCAAATTTATTCTTCTCTGACTCCTAGATTGGTTATAGTAAGTGTATAGCAAGTACTATTGAAGTGAGTGAGGTTTCGATTTCCATGTTGTAAAGTGTTAGTAATTGCTCGGAATTTGAAATGGGCTCCCGCCGTATTTGAGAGCTAATACACACTAATAGTACTGTACAGTTTCTTCCTTGCCTTTCAAGGATTAGAGGCTTGACGCTTTATTATGTAAATTGTACTTAGATAAAATATATCTAAGAATGCAAACAATAAGATCTTTTAACGTTGATGGATTTTATATAGCCACCAATAAAGATGTTATAAATATACCAATGATTTTTTGAAATAATTATGACTAATGACCCACCCCAGTGTTGCACGCGTAGAACCACATACCGAATCCAGATGTGAATCTAATTAATCCAAGCACTCACTAAAATACATAAAAAAAATATATCAAAATCGGTCAAACCATTAAGAAGGACTTCAGTGAGAGACACGTGCGTTATAAAGAAAAAAAATATATAATTTCGTCAATAAAAAAAAAATCTACGCAGCCCTTATAGTGTAACACACGCACAGTTGGAAAACACGGTGTGTGCAATAAACTTGTGCTATTTATCGTTCCCCAGGGCAATGGGCGAGCGCCCCAACTTACTGCCAGTCACGCAACAGTTTTACAACTGGTTGTAAACCGACGATGACTCATTGGGAATTTTAAATAATATGAATATTGAGAAGAATGGATATATATTTATGTAGAATTATAGATTTAATATAGTACTAGCTGTATTCTGCCACTAATTCTCCCAATGAGGCAGATTAATATTTAATATTTTTTCTCCGGACATTATTCCACAGCGCCATCTAGCTCTGTGGTAAGCAACGAGGCTTGTGTTACGGATACTAGATGGTTGATATACTACATATATACTTTTTTGTTGTTGTAAATATATACTTATTATACATAGATACGTCCTGACTCGAATACAAATATTGCATAGCACAGCAGGCAGCGTTAACTACCGCTGAGCTAAACGGGTTGTCAAATTGAATTAATTGTATATCATATTATACATAAAACTATATAGAGATCTCGATGACGTGTGACGTCTACCAATCCTCAATATGCTTACACGGTAAACTATACACTAAATAAAAATCAAATGTTATTTAATCAGAGGATGTTTAATTCAATTCGCGCTTTGTGAACGTCAACAATCAAGACGGTCCCCAGAAACGGTCGCCCTTCACTGCTTCCTAATGTAGTTTTCTAGGAAAAAGCGGCGGCGTAGCAAATCTCATCGCCACCAGCAACACATTTCTATATGTCTAATCTGTCTATTAAATACATTTTTATCATCATCAACCCTGAGGCTATAGTCAACCACGCTAGCCTACTGCGGGTTGGCAGACTTCACATGCTATCGAGAAAATCTCTCAAGCATGGAGGTTTCCTCACGATGTTTTCGTTCACCGTTTGAGCATGTGACAAGCATTTTTATTTTCAATATTATAATAGTATAATTAGTTAAGTATATTATAATTAGTTAATACTATTGGAGCTAGATTACACGAATCCATTTTAATAAACAGAAAAATAAAACTGATATTATATGCAATGTAAAAGCAATTACCTACAAAAGAAAATTGCAGTCTTAGCTTCAATTTTTTTTGTATGTGTCTGCTCACCAATAGAATTGGATAGTTAGCGGAGTCACACCGCAATAATTTATGTATTATTGTCACTGAAATAGAATTAAGAAAGGCTTATTATAGCCTTTTTAACGGTTCAAAAACATCATGACTGTATAAACATATCGTATAAACCTTTTTATTTTTTAAATTAATAATGTGCCTCATGTAAACTGTGACTGCGCAAAATTTTTGTTTATTTCATAGTGAAAATAAATTGCATGTTTTTGTTACTATTTTTACATATTTTTTATACATGTCTGACATTCAGGTATTTTTACGATGCTTAAGCATGTGACAATTATACGCAACCAACCTCGAATAGTCAGTGTGTGTGCCTTTGCCGACATTTGAGGTGCTATTAAACAAATATATTTAGAAGAATAGGTTAAAATATTTAAGAATAATATATTAAAATAGGAAGAATAGGTTATATTATAATATTATTATTATTTATTGACTGTAAATGTCTACAGGACCTTTCAGGTTACCCGTGATAAGTATAAACCACGGTCCATTCGTGATTGATCGAGTATAAAGTATTAAGATAAATACACGTATTATATTGCTTGGTATTGATAAACATCACTACCCCGCAATCAATCATATTGAACAAATAACACAAAACCGATAAAAACTGACGAAATACACAATTTTAGGACATTCAGTCCGCCATGTCATCCGTCATGTGACCCAACCCGTTAGCTTTCGCATTATAAAGGGTTAAAAATCACTTCGCATAAATCTGCGCTATCGGTCTAAATGACCCGCGGTGTTATTGCCCATATAAAGTTATCAAACACAAGGCCCAGTTAACGCGGCATTGCGTATCTATGTATGTATAATATGTATATATTTAAAAAAGTACTATGTAGTATATCAACCAACTAGTATCCGTAACACAAGCTTCGTTGTTTAACTCGGAACTAGATGGCACTGTGTCATAATGTCCAGAATTCCAGAATCGTTATTTGAATTTGTACCTACTTAATTAATGGTAATTAATAGTCTCAACACATGGGATCCTAAGCATACAGGTTTTTCAGCGCATCTCTGTCTAACAATGTATGTATAAAATTTAATTTCCAGATCTTTAATATAGTGACTATTCTGACAGCATTGGAATTCCATTTTCTGTCCGTTCTCCTATTTCAAGAACCCTTAAACGCCCCCTATATTTTGGAGTTCTTCGAAAAAGGGGCGAAACGGTTTTGCAGGATCGGCAACGCTTTCGGTGTTGCAAACGTCTATAGACTACGGTAACAACTTTCCATCAGGAGGGCCGTAAGTTTATCTCCCAACCTTGTGGTATGAAAAAGTATCCAGTATTGTAAGTTGAAAAATGCACTTTAATATTAGCGAGATAAGATAGACCTTCTGATGACACAAATGTTATGTGGCCAGACGTTATCACAACTGTCACGTGTAGTTTTTCATAGCTGACTAATAGATGGCGTTGTTTGCAACTCAGTTGTTGCCGGTTCCGGTATTTAACCACGTTTGTCAGGTGACGGATGCGGTGTTTTGGTCATTTACTCGGTTATATTTTCCGGGTTAAGTTATATTATTATTACTTACCTACTTAAACTTCACTGCACAGTTATGGTTCAACTGGTACAGTGGTCTAACAATGGTATTTTTTTATTGTATGATTCAGGGATTTTCAAAATATTCATAAACTATGTTTTTGAGTTTATAACCGTACTCACAACTCAATGGAAAATCCCAAATGAAGATGTTACCGTAATGTTGAAAGAAATTCACAGCAGATATATGTGTGAAAATGTGTTTATGTACATAACATACAAGCCTGTTTGTACTCCAAAAGGTTACAAAAAAACATTGCTTTGGTTATGACGGTATTCCAGCAAATGTTAAAATTTATGGCAGATAATATAGGCACACATCTTAAACCCAGTAATTATAAAACAAGGCTAGCTCCACTGTCTTTCCCAATAGCCTTGATTTGATTGAACTAACTTGATTTGATTCAAAAACTCATAGTAAAAATGTTCAATTACAAAAACACAAAAGGTCAAATCAACTAGTTTCCTATTCAAGTGTAGTCATCCGATTTAAACGGCGCCCTCTGTCGTAGCAAATAAAAAACTAATCCTCATTTGCATCTATTAAGAATTCATTTAAAATCACAATGCTCCGATCTCTTCACAGACGGGCGGCCATCTTGGTTTTCTGAAACAAATCGAGCCTGTCTCTCAACGGAAGTCGGCGGCTTTAATTTCCGACTTCGACTTTATTTTTTGCAGCCATTTTAAAGAGATTAGACTTTCGTTGTGTCTTGTTGAGATTTAACTGGAATTGAAAACCCGACAATAAAAATTTAAACGCCTTTGATTTGCGTTCTTTGTTACAATTTAAATGATTTGTTCGGAGATTGATTAAATATTTAGGTTATTTTGACAGGTATTATTTCGAGATGGCATGTTAATTCTGCTAGCCCACACGCGATGGTGGACAATAGCCCAATTTTTCTTAAATGGGAGCACATAGCCTACCTGTGGGACAGAAAATATTATATTGATGAAAGATTAGGTAGTTACAATTATTATTCAAAATTATTAATAATTATGTCTTTAAATGACTGAAGTCATCTCCTGAACATAGCAAATTACGACCCGTTCAGCTCAGCGGTAGTTAACGCTGCCTGCTGTGCTATGGGTCCCGGGTTCGAATCCGGGTAAGGACAAATATTTGTGTGATGAACATCAATATTTATGCCGAGTCATGGATGTATCTATGTATAATATGTGTGTATTTACAAAAAAAAGTAATATATCAACCATCTAGTATCCGTTGCCACCGTAACCATCCGTATCCACAAGCCTCGTTGCTTACCACGGAACTAGATGGCGCTGTGTAATAATGTCCGGAAATATTATTTATTTATTTATAATTGCTTGGCGATGGTAGAAAAGCTGAGTGGAAATATTTCCTTTGGCGAACTATTTCATTATGAGTCCTAGTTATTATAAAATGGTCTGAAACGCTTGCGCCTACTTGGTACAGTACAGTGTATAGTTATTTTGATTTTCCTTCTAATATAATGTAGAAATTCATTACAAAACTTAATTTAAAAAAGTCATTCACTATTTCGACGTCATAAAAAATACTTGATAGTTAAAACAATCAGAAGCCATACCATTAAAACGACCAATTAGCTAGACCCCCATCGAACCCCTGTTTCAGTACAAGCGATGGAACGTGCACAGGTCTTGCTAAACTGGTAAGTTAGCTATAACTTTCGTCGCTCGAAGCCATCAAGATAATTGATTAATTAAAGCGCTGCAGCGTCCTCAAGCGGATTTTTCTTTTTGTTATAAAAATGGCATTTTTATAGGAAAGACGCTTGATGTTGGTGGTACATTAATCATATTCTGTAGACTTGCTGGATTCGCTGCAACTATAGAGATTATATTTCTGCATTATATATTTTCTAGTTCTTTGCAGTAATTGCCACCGGTTTTTACTTAATTTTAAACTTCAGGATCAAACTTCTACATTTAGGTATCTGCTAAGTATTTTTATTTTAGTTTGTTTTCTAATGGTATAAAACGTAATTATTTCACTACCTATCACCCGCGGCTCCATCCACGTGATAAATAAACATTTATTATTATTGCAATAGTTGTATTACTGCCTAAGCTGTTCTGCCCAGCAGTGGGAGAGTTAATGGGATGATAATGTCAAAGATTAATATATTCCAAACTGTCTTATTCTCATATTTATGTAACAAACATTGTAAATTAACTTATTAAATTAATAAACATTTGTAATATTTATTTCTTTCGTATAAACATCATTTTTTACACCTTTATTTGGAATTGCAACAAATTTTGGTTTAATTGAAATAGAATATTGTTTTGATTCACATTAGTCCGTTTTTTAATTGTCTTTTCATTAATCAGTATTTGTATTATCTGAGTTTAAAAGAGCTTACTAATTCCACGTATTGCAGAATGAAGCTCATTCAAAAAATACAATTATTGGTTTTACAAGTTGAATTAGTAAAGAAACCAAATCAACCCCAACCAAATCTCGGTAACGAAACCATATCGCGATCTAATTTGACCCCAACGCCATCTATCGGGCGGAGGTGTAAACTTATTCACCCAAATTTTAATTAAATACTCCGAGTAGAATTTATAATGTATATTAAGTTGGTTAGATTTGTGTTAAACTCCGAGTGCTTTAAAAAATCAACTTCATAATGTTGGTAGTTTTATATATGCAAAATCAGTACATAGTATTAAATAAACTCACTACCTGTGTTTGTAAGTGTGTCCCACCGATTTTTATATAGTTTTCTCCATCACTTAGAGATTTTCTTACAGGTGATTTATATATATGTAACAGGTATATAACTTACAAATATGAGTTTATAATATAGGTATATACATTTATGTATTTTTTTTTTTTTTATAATGTATTTTTAATTTCATTAATTATGCAAATCATTTAAACATAGAAGGGAGAAGTCATTATTTTATAATCAAATAATACCTAGCACTAGAGGGATGATACTATTTGGTTATTTTGTATATTTATAAAAGAGGTATACCTACGTACTGCATACAACCTGAATCTATGTTTTATTTGAATGATCAAATATACATACTGGTAAATAGTTATTGTGATATCTTTTAAGTCGAAGTTGTTAAATGAAGTTGGAGGCAAATAAAAATTGATTAAAAGAAATATAATTGTTGTTACGTCATGTTACACTTGTATACTGAATGACGTGCCGCACACATGACGTCATAACATTTTTGCTATGTCATTGGTTATTCCTAATTTTAGTTCAATTTGGCACAAGCGAAAAGCGCAGCAGATTTGGCAAAAAATAATGTTATTAAAAGGATTTTATGAAAAGGGTGATTTGGTGGAAATGTAAAAAACAAAAAAATGTTGTACCTAAAATTATGTTATCAAACATTGTACCAGCAGAAGGCTGAAGGGCTTTCTTTTGACCTTCAAAAGGCCTTTGAAGAGTAGTCCCAGCAGAGTGGAAATCTTACTTCATCACAACTACCCCCATTGTCACCATCCGTACATGAAGTGTGACGTGATCCTACTATAAGACCAACTAGGAAACCTGTGCAACGCTGAAGAGGCACATATAGGTGGAGACTGTTACGGGGTCTCTTCCAAGTCGCTATACACTGTCTTTTCTAGGGTCACTAAGGAAGGTCTGGAATATTTAGTGTATATAAGTATATGAGCTAGCCTAGTGGTGTGACCAGTGGACTGACATGTCAAAGGTCTCAAGTTCAAATCCGGGCACTCACCACTGACTTTTCGGAAGTTACGTGCGTGTTTATCACATACTCAAACGATAAAGGAAAATATTGTGAGGAAACCTGCATTCTTGAGAGATTTTCTCGATGGCATGTGAAGTCTGCCAATCCGTAGTAGGACTAAAGCCTAATTCATCTCAAATGAGAGGAGACCCGTGCCCAGCAGTAGGATAATGATGGTTTCATGATGATGAAGATATTATGAAGGTATACAAGTCGACAGACTATCTAAAATATGTCAGTCTCAGCCATATCAGCATCTTCCGGGGAGTATTATTTCCAACCCGCCGTCACTTACATTTTTGGCGGGTGACCCCAACCTCACACCGTCCATAACTCAGTGTTCCAAGCGATTAACCGGACTCAAATGTAGTGAGAGAAGGTTAATGAAGTACGTGCGATCGGTTCCAATGGTACCAAGAACTGTGAACTGGATTGACCTATCGTGTTTGATATGTGAAGTGATTGTTTACGGGTCGGATGCTTCCAATATTTTAGTGCGAAAATCAGACACCTTGCAATTTTTTGAGAGGTTGCAAGAGGATGATTGGTTAATAGTTTGCTTGTGGAATATGCCCACGGGTAGTAAGACATTATTACACAGCATCATCTAGTTGGCTAAGCAACTAGGTCTGTGTTACGAATACTAAATGGTTGTAGATGTATTATAATGTATAGGAGCATCCGTAATTCTAGTATAAATGTCCATGATGTCTGTTCACAGTAATTTTTTTTCCCTACCGAGATTCGAACCCTTACTACAGAATGCCGCTTTCGTTATATCTTTTTCTTTATTTATTGCCTTGTCAGTTCCAAATGAATATTGCATATATTTAACTGTGTACCAAATTTTTCTACTTCGTTATAAATTTAGGTAACATTTATACCGAAATGTTCATCATCATCATCATCCACAGTCTTTCTGATCCCACTGCTGGGTATAGGCCTCTTTCTATGCATACCATTCGCTTCGGTCCTGTGCCAATCTCGTCCAGATTCGACCCGCAAACTGAGTGATATCGTCGACCGAAGTGTTTATGTTTGCAGAAAAAGTTCTATTATACACAAAAAGGCTTTTCTTTTTGTCACACCCGCCAATCTGGGTGGGTATGTCCACATTTCTATTAAAACATGAATTCCTGCATCAAAAACCCATTACCGGAATAATAATTATATCTTCTCTCTATAATGAAACAATTGAAATCCACTTAATCCTTTGTATCAAATTAAAATCGCAAATGTAAGCGCGACGTCAATTAAAACCAAAACAGTGTGGGACATCGTTTATTCGCCGAAAGCCGACTGCCGACTGCCGACAACCGACAACTCGCGATCCGATTAGTGCGTCCAATAAACAAAGAGCACAGGCCGTTATTAATTTTCGATTGGCGCAGACGTCGCGAACGTTCCACGATTTAAATTTGAATTGGGAATCGGGGATTATGATTGTTCGTATTCAGAGGTGTGAAGATTATTAACAGTTGTTTGCATTTATGGATTTTGGAACTAAAATAAAGGTGTTTTGTAGGCTAGTGGGCTATTTATTTGTAAATAATATGATTATTATTCCATCAAAATAAAACCAACTTTAAATGTCAGAACTGGACCAGATTGAAATGCTTTCAAATAAAATAAAAAAAAGAATCATCAAAATTGGTTTACCCAGTCGAAAGTTATGAGGTAGGTAAGTAACATAAAACAAAAAAACTTGTAATTTTTTGAAATGCAACATAATGAACGAACAAAGAAAATTTAATCCGTTTTTGTTAAATCCGATTCCAGTCAATTAGAAACCTTTCTGTAGGGGTAATTGTCAAGCCAAGACAAGGGTAGAGAGACACAATATTACTAATATTATAATAAATGTGAAAGTTTGTATGGATTTTTGTTACTCCATACCACCCTTTGTTACTGCAAAATATGTCAATCAATCCTTCAAAATAATATTTCTTCAACCTTTTTTGTTATAACAACGTTACTCTCTGGAAATGCACGAAATATAGTAACAAAAACAACAAGTTTAGTTTGTATTTTTTCGTAGTATTCCGTTGTTACATTTCTGTGTTTGTGTCCAACCAATTATTTGTTGTGTAGAAAAAATAAAAATAGCCTTTATCAGGACTATATTTTCTGTACTTGGATAAACCGCTGTGTTTTCCTAAATTCAAATATTTTCTTTTTTTACGGAAATAAAATTGTAGAATTAAAATTTTTGCTTTAGCTAGAAAATGTTGGTGAATCCTGACCAGGTGCGCTTCCTGCATGAGTCCGTGTGACGTAATTTCTTCTTTTATGCTTCGGTGTCACGTTTGCTTAGCTTCGCTTTTATTACTTGCGCATGCAGGGGTTAAATTGTCGGTACAACCTGTACACGCCACCAGCCTGTGCAGTGCATGAGGTAGAAACTGTGTTTTTACCATTTTAGAAAATATACCTACAGTACATAGTACCTACACATGTGTCTAGTTTGGTAGTAGAAGCGTTTTATGTCTATCCACATTTTAAGTGGAACTAGACTTATCACTTGCCTCTTATCTTAGGCATTCTAATGAATACATTAAAATGAAACTACTTTTTAAGGATTTTGTCGCGATATCTTGATTGTTTTAACCCGATGTTTTGGATCCTTTACAGCATCCATGGTCACGGGCAATACCTCAGGTATTAGTTGTCTTGAAGTTATAATTACTAACAGCTACCCTACATATTTATCTATATCTAGCTGATCCCCGCGAGTAAGACCGCGTGCAAATTAACTTGAAAAACGGCAAAGTTTCGTACTAACTTTGTACCCCTTTTTTACCCCTTTAGGGGGAGAATTTTCAAAAAAAAAAACTTTGTGCTCCCCTACGTTATGAAAGGAACCTCTGTGCAAAATGTCAAGTTTCGAATCCTATAGTTTAGGTCCTGCGTTGATATGACAGTCATTCAGTCAGTCAGCTTCTCCTTTTATATATATACCTATATACATATATCTACATAAAATGTCGCCTCTGAACAACAAGACATCGCGAAATGTGGATATATATGGTATCAAAACGTTAAAAGGATACTCCCCGAAGACATCGCGACTGCAAGCAACATGATTCGCTTTATCTAACGAACGCCGGAGGCTGCGTCCCGTAATTAAATAATATGACACAAGACAGAACACGCCTCAGGATCAGGACAACAGGAAAAGATTAGAAAAGAAACGTTGTATGTTACAGAAATTACATTATTACAGATGAAAGCTTATTTTCAAGACAGTAGATTTCATTTTTGATGTTAATGTAATTATTATTTTAACATGTGTTTATTAACTAATTTGTTTTCCTGTAAATTCATGCTGTGGTCTCCTATAATTGAGGGAATACACATACCTCATATCTCAATTATGTTTAAATGTATGCTCTGTGTATATCTCTTGTTGCGGGGCCTAAATAAACAAAAGAAATAAAATAAATAAATTCTTGTTCTAATTTTAACAGCTCAAATTGGATTGGATGAGCGGTGGTAATGCAAGAAAAAAGATCTCTTTTCTTCTTAAACAAGATAGGTAGAGGTAAATATAAACAAAAAACGATCTTTTATCTCTTAATGATTAAGTTCATTTTAAAATGTAAATGCAATTAATATGTACGTACTCTTTACACGTGCCTACACTCACTGTCTTTTACATGCACACACAAACACATTATTTATTACGTTTAGTTTTGCTGAGTCAACATAAGATTTGTATATAGAAATCTTTTTTTTTTATAGTGATGAATTATATTGTTATAATATAATTATTATCTTTATACCTTTATTTATGGTGAAGAAATGCGCTGTATGTATACAGCCACGTATGACTATGAGTAATAATAGTTTATCATCCTCTTGAAATTATTTACCGTCCCACTGTTGGGCCTGGATCTCCACTCAAACTCAAGAAGGTTGGACTATTATTTATGAGGACCTAGTGCGGGTTAGCTGACACATACCTACCATCGAGAAAATCTCTTAGAAATGTTCATCTCGATGTTTGTCTTCACCGTAGGTACCCAGCTAATGAAAATACATAAATAAATAAATATTCCTGGACATTATGGCACACAGTGCCATCTAGTTCCGTGCTAAGCAATGAGGCTTGTGTTACGGTTACTAGCTGGTTGATATACTACATATACTTTTTTTTTGTAAAATACATACATATTATACATAGATACATCCATGACTCGGATACAAATGTTCATGCTCATCACACAAACATTTGTCCCTACCGGGATTCGAACCCGGGACCCATAGCACAGAAGGCAGTGTTAACTACCGCTGGACTAGGTCGTACATACATACATACGTACGTCCATGATTTTCTAATGTTTAGAGGTTGCTTATACGACAACCGTCTGTGTCTCATTCTACCAGGCTATCATAGCCACACTACACTTATATCTCGCAGCTGTTAAGCAGTAATTTCAACTACATTTTGTTCTAAACACCGAAACGGTTTTAATGTTGCCATGTTGGTCTCAATTACAGAAGTATGCTAGCTGCAAGAGTGTTGCCAGCTATTATAAAAATCAACATTGGGTAATGTAGGTTAATGTTCTCGCAAACAGGCGACGACTGTTATTGTGAACTTTGCTTTGTATCGAGTTACTGTATTTGTGAAATACCTCATAACATAAATATACCATCACGCCTTTCATTCCCAAAGGGTTGGGCAGAGATGTACCAAGTAACTCACATAATAAATATAAATAAAATAAAATAAATAAATATTCCTGGACATTATGACACACAGCGTCATTTAGTTCCGTGCTAAACAACGAGGCTTGTGTTACGGACACTAGTTGGTTGATATACTAGATATATACTGTTTTTTTTTTGTAAATACATACATATGATACATAGATACATCCATGACTCGGATACAAATTTAATGATCATGCTCATCACACAAACATTTGTCCCTACCGGGATTCGAAGGAAGGCAGTTTTGACTACCGCTGGACTAATTGGGTCGTCGAATAATAATTATATATGTTTTAGGTGCCAAGCAACGGGAGGCAAGCCCATTGCTATCATCCGCGGACGTATCCAAACTCCGACCTGCCTCGGAGAATTACCTATAGACAAACTCAATTATCAGTCAAGAACTCTTTCAGCATATGAGTGTGCATCATCATCAACCCATTAACCTCCCACTGCTGGGCACGGGTCTCCTCTCATTTGAGAGGGATTAGGCTATAGTTCACCACGCTAGCCTACTGCGGGTTGGCAGACTTCACATGCCATAGACAACTCTCTCAAGCATGCAGGTTTCCTCACGATGTTTTCCTTCACCGTTTGAGCTTGTGATAAATACGCACATAACTTCCGAAAAGTTGAGTGCCCGACTGGGGAAGTACCTCCGCCTTACAGAAGCCCGCAGTGAATCAACAATATCTGTCTTTTTGCAAGTAAGTTAGGTGCGTGCCCGGGTTTGAACTCGAGACCTTTGACATCTCAGTCCACTGGTCACACCACTAGGCTACCACAACAATAACTACGAGCGTGCATCAGAACTGCACCATCAAATTTTGCCATCTCCCTTGTACCGTCTAACAAACCGCCAGACTGATAAGCGACACTGTTTCAAGGTGGAAATCCCTGAAACCCCAACAAAACGATTCGCTTCGTCTTTTCTTATCCACTCAGCGAGGGAATGAAATAAGCTGCCTCAGTTTGTACTTCCCGATTCCAATTAAGGAGTCTTAAATGTATAGGTAGGTATCTTCCAGGTAAGCGTGCTACATCTTAGACCACATCGTTACTTACCATCAGCCAAAATTGTGGAGAATGTTAAGGTCATCCATAACCCGCATTAGGTTTTTAGAGAAGGCAGCTAGGGCATAGCGAGATTCCTCGCTCAAATTGAGGTGCCCGACTGGGGAAGTACCTCCGCCTTACAGAAGCCCGCAGTGAATCAACAATATCTGTCTTTTTGCAAGTAAGTTAGGTTACCAGAGCTCGTTGGGGAGTGACTATTCTGACAGCATGGGCATTCCATTTGCTGTCAGTTTAGTAATTCCCTATTTGAAGAAACCAAAACGGTTTCTGCGGGCCTTCAGGTGTTGCAAATGTCCATGGGTGGCGGTGATCACTTACCATCAGGTGAGCCGCCTGCTCGTTTGCCCCTTATCGCAATAAAAAAAGGCTAGTGCGGTGGACTATAGCCTTATCCCTCTCAAATGAGAGGAGACCCGTGCCCAGCACTGGACCAATAATGGGTTGATGATGATTCATGGATAAAGGGTCCGACAAAGTAGTTTTATTGACATAACACAGTTGACGTTGGAAGTTATTCCCTTTTAAAACGAACGAGGAATGTTTAATGTAAGACAATTTCATTAATAAATGAGTATCATGCATCATTACATTGTATTATTACGCCTGTTTTAGTGTAAGTGTTGAACACTAAAGCAACACTGTCATTTTATTATCAATGCAACTGAACGTGCTCCTGAATAACTCACGGATTGCACATAAAAAGGCTGGTCGACACAGAATTTCTCATAAAAAACGTAATGATGGAAATAAACTGTGAAATTGAACATATTTTGACATTATTTGGATTCAGGTTATATTGATATAGGGTTCCATTAGTTCCATTTTGTTATGTTTGCTCATAAAGTAACTTGTTCGAGTTTGTTCTTTACAGTGATTCAAGAAAAGTGGTCAGCTATAATTACCATAATTAGATTGCTCTATTTGGTTTCTTTTAGATTCAATGTATACAACCACTTAATTTATGATATGAATGATGTGATATCATCATCATCTTGGTAATATCAATCGTTAGACGTCCACTGTTGGACATAGGTCTGCCCCAAGGATCGCTACAGCAACCGGTCATGCACCACCCGCATCCAGCGGATTTCAGTGACCTTTACTAAGTTGTCAATCCACCTTGCTGGGGGCCTATCCAAGCTAGGTCTTCCAGTACGTGGTCGCCACTCTAGTACCTTCAAGCCTCATCGAAGGTCCGTTCATCATCATCATCAACCCATTAGTGTCCCACTGCTGGGCACGGGTCTCCTTTCATTTGAGAGGGCTTAAGCTATAGTCCACCACGCTAGCCTACTGCGGGTTGGCAGACTTCACATGCCATCGAGAAAGTCTTTCAAGCATGCAGGTTTCCTCACGATGTTTTCCTTCACCGTTTGAGCTTGTGATAAATACGCACATAACTTCCGAGAAGTCAGTGGTGCGTGCCTTGGGTTTGAACGAGACCTCTGACATCTCAGTCCACTGGTCACTCCGCTAGGCTACCACAGCTCGAAGGTCCGTTATTCTAACGATATGATACATTTACTGCAGAATTTATACTATAATACGGCTTACCTCACTTAAATGTTCATTAATTCCTAGATAGTTAAATTAACGATTTTCTCTAGTTAAGAGTTAATAAAAGTTTAGCTTAATATGAACATTTAATATGCTAGTTCCGTACTTGTGTAGTTCAACTTCAAATTCCTTTTACCATGGACCGGAAAACTCAAAGGCGCATCCATTTCAACCACCTTCCGACTCAATTCCAACTGAAAGGGAAACAAGGAACAAACTCTGACAACTCCAAAAAGGATTCGTAATCAAATTCTTAGTTAGTATAATTGAGAATAGAGACAGTCTAACGACGCGCTGGGGCTGTTCCGAGGACACAATAGAGTGGCCACAGAAGGCTTATCACCATTAATCCATGTACTATTAATGGGCGTATTTAGGGGTTTCCTTTAGGGGGGGGGCTTAGCCCCCACTGCCAAGTGATAAAATGATTGAGGCCCAAAAGCTCATCCTATCTACATCACCAGAAACAGTCAAAAGTTTTTTTAGCCTCGGCATTCTCAATCTCCTTTCTACTATGTCACTTAATTCTAATAGATGTGTATAATACTGATCCTGGGGTGGGCACAGTCCGCGATATGAGAATTTCTAATCGGTAGCCCAACATCCCAGGGTGGTCAACCTTAAGCTGATTGGCAGAATTCACACGCCATCGAGAAATTCTCTCAGGCATGCGGGTTTACTCACGACGTTTAAACATGTGAATAATACCTATACAACTAAGAAAAGAGAAATGGATTCGGTTATAATAAATATTTTTGAGGATTACATTACATCCTTGGGGGAGACCTATGTCCAGCAGTGGTCGTCTAACGGTTGAAATGATGATGATGATGATGATGAGGATTACATCAATACCGAAAAACATATTGTCAATCTATCTCTATCTAAAAATAACAAAGAATGTATTCAGGTTTATTACTCAATACTTTATTCACTTGAATAGTCTGAATAAAACAAACTCTTTCATATTTTCCATTTACACAGAAAATATTTTACGCCAGACTGTGATATGAATGAAAATACATTAGATATTCACATACATGATGTCCTTAGAAACCTACTTGTATTTATGTATAATACATTATTATTTATTCATGGCTATTGATTTTACTAGTCCATCACAGCTACAAGAAGATACCTACATACACAGAAAGAAGGCTTACAGGAATCGAACTGCACTTCTGATGATGAAGAGTTGAATGAATTTAAAATACTTTTCTTACCTGATAGATAGCACAAAATGGAGTTGAACATGGAAGGTGAAAATTTAAATAAAAAGGCTTTTACGGATCTCAAATGTCGGGATTAAATAAAACCTATTAACAAATAGCAATAAAATCCATAAAAGAACTCTTTTATTTCAGTGTCTAGTACCTACTGGCGTACCAATAATATATCACTATGGTGGATGGAGTACCATCATACATCATACACATTTTCATTTTTGTTGAATCTTGACCATTACGTGAATAAATAGTTTCGTTAAAACATTTTCTTACAAATGGTCATTCTGTTGTATCTTATTATGTGTGGATGCTTTTCCATGTTTGTCTTATGTTTGTATCGAAACTCAAAACGGAGTTTAGGGTATGTAGTTAGAACCTAGCAACTTGGACGGTAGGCATGGTTGTCGAGAAGGATAGGAATTAAGGGTGTGGATTGCGATAGCGCATTATGTAATATGCAAGAAATTTGTAGGAGGTAGGGCATAGCGAGATTCCTCGCTCAAATTGAGCTGCCCGACTGGGGAAGTACCTCCGCCTTACAGAAGACCACAGTGAATCAACAACAGCTCTGGTAACCTTACTCACTCGCCGAAAAACATTCGGCGAGTGAGTAAGGTTACCAGAGCTCATTGGGGGAGTGACTATTCCGGTCGAACGGTTTCTAAGGGGTTTGGCAACGCATTTGCAAGCCTCTGGTGGTGCAAATGTCCATGGGCGGCGGTCATCAGTTACCATCAGGTGAGCCACCTGCTCATTTGCCCACTTATCACCATAAAAAAAACTGGCTTTCAACGTTTGAGAAACTGCTTAAACCTTTTTCGTCAGTAGTAGCAGAGAGCCTTGAAACAACATAAATAGAAATTTAATTTCTAACCATCTGTATTATCAATAAACAAGTATCTCAGTGTAATAAATTCTAATTACACTATGGTAATACCATCATATCAACAGAATTGTCGTACTGTTGGACACGGGTCTTGTCTAATATAGAGAAATTAAGCTATAGTCTACCTCACTAGCTTAGAGCGGGACCAGACTCCACAAGGCATCGACAAAAAGCATCTTAAAGGTGCAGGTTTCCTCAGAATGAAGCTTGTGATAAAATCGTACATAATTCCGATAAAGACATTTCGCTTTGGGATTTAACACGGCCTACCTTTAATCTTCCAGATCGTTGGTCACACTACCAGGAAATATCGTATTCATAAAAATAATCATATGTTTATTGTATTCATGCAGTAGAAAGGTGTGTTACAAAAATATAAATGTTTCATACATGACCCTGCTAGGGCACAACAATATGTACTTATTTATAATCTTTAATTTACAACATTATTTATTTCGTTCATTATATTATCTATTAGGTATATTATCTAATTATGGTATTCTTATAGTATGATGATCATATAGTATTTAATTATGGCGTTATTGTTTTATATAATATCTCTGGACATTATGACACAGCGCCCTGTAGTTCCGTGGTAAGCAACGAGGCTTGTGTTACGGATACTAGAAGGTTGATATACTACATATATACTCTTTTTTTTTTGTAAATATAAACATATTATACATAAATACATCCATGAGTCGGATGCAATTGTTTATGCTCATCACACAAACATTATATAATTTTCCATTTATATACTTTTTTTTACCTTCTATATACCTACCTACTGGTGACATAAGTAGTAGTAGCTTACATATATAAGTCGTACGTCAGTAATACAGCATAATAGGCACAATTGTACTGTATGTCCGGAGTTTTCGCTAATATCAAAACCATTGCAACTCAATTCGCTATCTCGTTTAAACTTAATACGGCCTTGCAGGCTGTACGTTCGTTAAGACAACTCGGAGTGAAGCTTTTAATTCAGTTAAAAAGGAAGTTGTCCTGAACACAACCGGAAGTGACGCCTTCGTTATTTATTCGCCACTCGCAACTCACTCGCTACCATGTCACCGTGTCGCGAATGCGATTTAAATGTTTAATTTGTTTAACCTGATTTGGAAGATTTTCGTTTTAAGTTTTCTAGTTGAAGATTATATTCATGTATTATAAACACGTTTGTTGTTTTATAAACCCCCTTAAATATGGTTTTTATTATATTTTTTGTATTTGTTGTTATATCGGCAAAAGAAATACATCATCTGTGGAAATTTCGACTGACTAGCTATTACGGTTCATGAGACAGCCTGCTGACAGACAGTTAGACAGACAGATAGACGGACGGACGGACAGCGGAGGCTTAGTAATGGGCCCTGAGGCTGGTCAAAATTCGCGTACTACAATGACGTCAAAGCTTGTCTAGTAATCACAGATTAATTATAAATTGCTCTTAAATTATGAAAAATGTTGCATCATTCCCCTAAATGACTGACTGAACGCTTTTTCCAAAAATACAAACTTATGTTGGCTTAGGAATCAGCATAGCAAGTAGGTACCTATTATACATTACATGTATTTTTGAGGGGCACTTATTAGTTTTTTACTCCTCTAGGATAGACTTATTTAGCCTCATGGGCTGCTATGGTTTACATGGCAGTCTTCGCCAACACCACATTTCGAAACCATCGATGCTAGTTTCGAAGTGTGGTCAATCACGACTTGTGACAATGCACCACGTTTCATAATCAGGTAGGGCATAACGAGATTTCTCGCTCAAATTGAGCTGCCCGACTGGGGAAGTACCTCCGCCTTACAGAAGACCGCATTGAATCCACAATAGTTGTCTTTCTGCGAGTGAGTAAGATTACCAGAGCTCGTTGGGGGAGTGACTATTCTGACAGCATGGGAATTTCGTTTGCTGTCAGTTCAGTGACTCCCTATTTTAAGAAATCTAAACGGTTTCTAATGGGTTTGGCAACGCATTTGCAAGCCTCTGGTGTAGCAAATGTCTATGGGCGGCAGTCATCACTTACCATCAGGTGAGCCGCCTGCTCGTTTACCGCCTTATCAACATAAAAAAAAACCAACTACTGATGTTTCGGCATCTTAATAAGATATTGGCCAAATCCCCTTACATCCCTTTCTAGTAATATTTATCATCGTAAAAGTCGTTCCGAGCTCGTGTCTTCGTCGTGCCAGTTAAGTCTGTTTTCGGATGAAAAATGACTCGGAAATATTAACTGGAGATGTGGTTATACGCGGTAAGTTGAGAAGTTAAACCATATAAGATTATTGTTCGTCAGGGTATCTACTTATTAACTTAGTGGAATTTCGTATACTATCTTTGTAAGTATATAAGATAAGTTTCGTTGATTTTGGATGATGGCGAATAAAACACAATTGAGTTTCTTATATTGTTAAAAAGAAACGACATTAAATGTCGTTTTCGCTGTCGCATTGATTTCCAAATCACAATCACATATAATATTTACAAATGGGCACAGACAATTCTTCTTGTGTTGTTTGCAGTTCAGTGCATTGAGGTTTCGCTTAGCGTAAAAATTAAAATTAAGGAAAATATATTTTTCTTTACAAGTATATATAATAAAAGCTTAGTGTCACGATGTTTGTCTGCGATGATAGTAAAAATGAATGAATCGATTTTAATGAAGCTTTGCACTCTGTGTGCAGTTCGTTCCATCTCAAAGATTGAATCCCGGGGAAGGACATGAATAGATGTGTCACGAAAATCATCCCTTATAGGTAGGTGGGTGGAAGTTAAAGCTGAATCGATAATTTCTTAAAAGAGGGTAGGAATAAATAAGCAATTTAATAAAAAAAGGTGATTGTATAAAATTACTAATTCCACATAGATAAACTCGCATCGCATGCAAAAGCTAGTAAAAAATAAAAGAAATGTAAGTAATTTTTACTTAAAACCTAATTCGTCGTTTATTTGGTACAAGCATAAGTAAGTTCTAACACCTCTTAACAATCCCCAATACTAAAAATAAGGCCATATACACACCGTCAAATAAAACGTTAACATCTAATACTCGACAACTTTAAAATCGTATCAGTACAAACGATTGTCTGCGAAGAGGTAATATGATAAAGCTTGTCCGCAGTTGCATGCGATTGGCAATTTGCCACAAGCCCGGCAACTGCACGCAGCTTGATTGTGTGTAAACACCCTAATTTGACGACTTTATACCCCATTTACATTAAAACGTGGGTATGATTTGACTGATGTAACTAAAAATTGGGTTGTTATCAGAGCTAAAGATGTGTACCAAATATAAGATCAATCAATCAATAGGAATGGGGTCGAATTTCAATTACCAAATAAACAATAAAAGTTTTTTTTTATTTTTTATTGCGATAAGGGGGCAAACGAGAAGGCGGCTCATCTGATGGTAAGTGATCACCGCCACCCATGGACATTTACAACACCTGAAGGCTTGCAAATGCGTTGCACTCCCCTGCAATAACCGTTTTGGTTTCTTACAATAGGGAATTACTAAACTGACAGCAAATGGAATGCCCTTGCTGTCAGAATAGTCACTCCCCCAACGAGCTCTGGTAGGTAACCTTACTAACTTGCAGAAAGACAACTATTGTTGATTCACTGCGGTCTTCTGTAAGGCGGAGGTATTTCCTCAGCCGGGCAGCTCAATTTGAGCGAGAAATCTCGCTATGCTCTTCCTCCTACAATGTTTTACATTAAACTGCGTTATTCTCACATTGATGTTACATAAAAATATTGTAAAGGTGACAAATTATTTTGTAATTTGCATTTTATTCAACTGCCTAGTTAGTGATGGTCGTCAGTGTGACTGCCGAAGAGATCTTGGGTTCGATTCCCAGGTCGAGCAAAGTGTAAATGGGTTTTTCTATAAAATTCTCGGTAGCAGCTGGGAGTTAAATATATCGCCGAAATGTGGATGTTCACTAGTACACCAGTGCCTTACCCTTCGGGGACGACAAGCGTGATGGTAAAAATAAATACAAATTCTACACTAACGACTCACGAATGAGTTAATTTATAATAAACATCGTAAAACTGTTCTCGTCACTTTAATTGCGCAAACTGCCAAACTGAACGCGTTAACTTTCGGCAAAGCTCGGAAAAGTTCGGCTGTTTACGGATGCAGTTTATTTTAGTTGTAAGTGCATTTATTTAATATTTTGTTTTATAGCATTTAGGCTGTCCACGGTAGACTAATTTGTTACTGACATATTACATTCAATTATCAAACTAGATATTATGAAAAAAAACGGAAAAGTACTGTTAGTTCACACTGCGACGCGACAAAGCATGCAGTTTTCAAGTTTAAGGACAATATTTAAGCGAGAAAGGGTTTGAGGGAATCAAACCTTTTTTTGTTTATAATAATTAACAAATCTGAACAGATCACACCAAAAACTCGGCACTATGGAAGATGAATAACAAGTTTACAACGTAAATGTTACAGAGACACCGCTATTTGCCTGCGTCTCTCTAACATTTAACGTAGGGACTGTAGGGACAGAAAAGCGACTTTAACCATATTTTTTTAGTTTAATATATATGTATTTAATAGTTTTTCTTACATACTTAATTAGGTAATTTATTCAATTAAATAATGTATTTAATACGTAAAACATCGTACATAATATGTGTATATGTACGATTCTGTAAAAAATATAGGTTGTTTTAAAAATATAGAGCCTTTTTACTTGTAAAAGAATATGAAAACTCCATTACTCCATTTATGTATGAAAAATGACACATTACGAGCTATTATTTCAAACATTTTTATTGTTATGTAATATTCTAACAAATAAACATGAAAGACTGGGGATGTCTGTTGGCTATGAAAATGCAATATTTTGTCTTATTCGCCGTTCGGGACATAACATTATTTGATGGGTAACACGGCCATTTTAAAAGGTAGTAAAATTTTTAACAGCTGTGTCTTGAAGGGTCATTTTTGCTTAACAAATTCGAAACACATGAATCGAAATATATATTTGATAAATTATTTTTATACTAGCTTCCACAGTTGTATAATTATGTAGATATAAAAGTAGCGTATGACAATGAGGTTCCATTCCTGGTATTATCTGTATGGCGAATTCCATCCAAATATGTTAAGCGGTTTTTGCCTGAAAGAGTAACAAATATTCACACACAACGTGAGTACAGCTTCCGCGTTTATGATATTAGTAAGAATAACGAATAACTGGTGACTTTTAAAAGCAATAATATTGAGTGAAAAATAAAAGACAATTAAATGTAGTTTGTTTTCCTAAAAATAAATTCTCTCTCAAAAGAGTGTTTCGTAAAAATGTGAGCGCGTCATCACTAGATCCAGTAAAACTTTTATTTATTCAAAAACTTGTTTAATTTTTCTTTGCGCACATTTCAAAGAATAAAGCCTGCTGCACAACGCAGATCCACATGAATAATACGGCAGAAGAAAATAACAGAAAAGATTTTCCTATATGGCCGGATGAATGGAAACTTCATATAAGTATATAATTATTATTGCATAGCTCGAAAACATCAGAAAAATATATAATTATGTAATTAAATACTAGATAAGTATAATACCATATACATATATAATACCATACTAGAAATCAGTCGATATACTCGTATTACGTAAGATTATTGATTTCTGTTCATTGATATTCGAGATCTAGATATCAGCATTAAATAAACTTTTTACTTAAAAACTCAACCTCTATTCTAAATCTCTTCTATATCTTTAAAAAACCTACATTTGAATTTAGAACAGTTACTTAAGAGTTAAAGGAAAAAAAACAAACTTTCAGAAATCTTTGTACGAAAAATTCAACTATTTCAATTAAGAGTCGCGTGGCGTTCCATTTTCGAAACTTTGTTTTAAATTGCAGCACCAGAAGTCGAGTTCCGAAGTCATTCCAAACGGTTCCATTCGACGTTCCGGTTCCTAATAAGGTTCCGACACGTCCCGACCTTTTACGATCTTTAACGAAGTAATCGCCTCTGATCGGCGATAGGAAAAGTGTGCAATTAACTTAAAATGCCTTCCGTTAGGTTTTAAAGCGACTCATTTTTAACTGAACAAAGAAATTAAATTAATTTAAATACAATTTTGGTATTCTAATGTGTTTTTAAATACTCAAATAAAGTTATTTCAACAGTAAATTATGATCTTCATAAGATTCTTGTTTCGAGATGCAAAAAACGAGTTAAGACAGTCATAAAACATATATTCTAGTTATCATGAAATCTTATTCTTATTTTCAAATAAAACCTAGGCATATAAAATAAAAATCTGTACACCAAAAGACAGACAACATAAAATATTTAAACAACATTGTAAACATATAAATACCCATTCTTTTTGATGGCCGACAGCTTTCACAAAAGTTATATTTTATGCAAAAACTTATTTCATATTTCTTATACAAAGTTTCGCGGTACAGAAGAAAAAAGTAGCTACGTACGATCATTATGAGGAGAGAGTATGTTAAGAGTATATGTTGAGAATGGGTAGTTGGTAAAAAAACCTATTAAAAGTCCGGGTTTGATCCACTTTTAGAACATCCCACTCTCGGTACGAGCCTTTTTAAATTATTTGATAAAAGAAGTTTAGCTAAAATATTTTGAAGAGTAAGGCGAATTTAAAAACAATCCAATTTCTATGTCTAAAAAAACTATGGACTTTATAAAATAGTGGCATCAACTTTAAGCCATTATCTGTACCCCTGTTGGGTTTGAAGATCCTCACAGAATGAGAGGGATTAATTAAGCTATAGTCTATCTCACTAGTCTAGTGCGGGTTTGTAGACTTGACACGCGATTGGGATGCGCACTGCCTCACGCGGTTCCCTCACGATATTTTCTTTACCGTTTCAATGAGAATATCTTACTAATTTACAAATTATTTGAAAAGTTCAAAAAATACAACTTCCATTGTTTTTTTTACCTATATTATAATGGTCCAACTTAGTCGTACGAGTATAATACAACAAACAATAGTGTGTGGTCTTTTCTCATTTCTTAATTATACTCTGATAGCTGCAGAACTGAAATCTAATGTTGTAAGAATAGGGTGACCAAAGGACACTGAAATCAAAGAAGACAGAAAATTAATTGCGTATTTATCAAAATATCAAATAGTGAAGAAAAAAGTCGTGATTAAACTTGCATGCCTGAGAGATCTTCTCAATGGCATGTGAAGCCGCTGTGGGCTAGCGAGTTTGCAGCCTAATCTCTCTTAAAATGAGATGAGACCCGTGCCCAGTTAATAATTAGGCTCATGATGGTGTGTAATATTACACATTTTTATTTTAATAAGTCAAAGTCAAATTCAAAGTCAAAATCAAAGTCAAAGTCAAAGTCAAAGTCAAAGTCAAAGTCAAAGTCAAAGTCAAAGTCAAAGTCAAAGTCAAAGTCAAAGTCAAAGTCAAAGTCAAAGTCAAAGTCAAAGTCAAAGTCAAAGTCAAAGTCAAAGTCAAAGTCAAAGTCAAAGTCAAAGTCAAAGTCAAAGTCAAAGTCAAAGTCAAAGTCAAAGTCAAAGTCAAAGTCAAAGTCAAAGTCAAAGTCAAAGTCAAAGTCAAAGTCAAAGTCAAAGTCAAAGTCAAAGTCAAAGTCAAAGTCAAAGTCAAAGTCAAAGTCAAAGTCAAAGTCAAAGTCAAAGTCAAAGTCAAAGTCAAAGTCAAAGTCAAAGTCAAAGTCAAAGTCAAAGTCAAAGTCAAAGTCAAAGTCAAAGTCAAAGTCAAAGTCAAAGTCAAAGTCAAAGTCAAAGTCAAAGTCAAAGTTAAAGTCAAATCGTTTATTTCAAATAGACAAATATTGCAGGTGCTTTTGAATAGTCGTAATTAGTTGAATTTAGTTGCACGGTGCCAAAAAGTAGGTCTTAAGCCCGGGTGACACGAGGCTAGTAAATCAAGCTAGTGAGCCAAGCTAGTGCTGCCAAGCTAGTAAGCTAGTGACACTAGCTTCGTGTAGACGGAACTAGTTTCGTTTACAAGCTAGTAAGCTAGTGTGGAAGCTAGCAAGCTAGTGCCTCAAGCCAGGATAGTTTTAATAGCTTGGGGTTCTATTTTTCAAGCTAGTAGGCGCCCCCCACCACCCGTTTTACTATCCTGGCTTCGTTACTAGCTTCGTGTCAACCGCGAAGCTAGCGAACCTAAGCTAGTGTGCAGTCGGAGAGCGTGGTGAGAGTGCGTGCAATTTGTTAAAATGCCGAAATTAGCGGACGAAATTAATTTAAAATTCGTTCAATTGTACAGAGAAGAGGAATGTTTGTGGAATGCAAGTATTCCATCTTACAAGGACAAGCAAATGCGAGACTCGTCACTAGAAAAAATACGCGACATACTAAATAAAGATGGAATAGAAATGTCGATAAAAGAGATTAAAAATAAAATTAAAAATCTAAGAGCTACATATTGTCAAGAATTAACAAAGATAGAAAAATCTGAGAGGTCTGGAGCAGGAACTGCAGAAGTCTATAAGCCAAAAATTATTTGGTTTGAGGAAATGCATAATTTCATAAAAAAGGTGCCAATGAAGAGAAAAACTTCGGTAAGTTATTTTAATATTATTTACTCTTTACAATTATTTACCTTAAAAGTACTTATTGAAATATTAATAATCGTCGGCATTTTTAATTTTTCTTGTAGTTTTGTCTGAATTAACGAATCATTCTTGCTTGCCATGGTACTGCTCCATCATTGTTGAAATATCTCTTAAATTTCTCCCTTTTTTCGATAGCTGACAGAGAAGAGTGGTTACTTCCCTGTCGACTGATACTGGGTAAACATAAATTTTCCATTCTCCATGAACCGGGAATAATGTTTCCCGCTTCAATGTCTTCTTGGTCGACATCACTACTAATGCAATAAGTGCTTTTTTGCTCTTTTCGTAACCAATTATGCAGAGCACATGATGCTAGTACAATTTTGTCTACTGTTTTTACGTCAACTGCGATTGGTCTTTGATAAACACGAAATCGGCTTGCCAATATGCCAAAGGCATTTTCTACAGTTCTTCTGGCTCTACTTAGCCGGTAGTTGTATACTTTTTCTTCATGTGTTAAATTGTCACCTGGGTACGGTTTCATAATATACGATTTTAATGGGAATGCAGCATCCGCCAAAATTACTCCGCCTTGTGGTATAAGGTTATTTTCTAGTTGATTATATATGGAGCAATTCCTAAAAACACTTCCATCAGATGCCATTCCACAGGCGCCGACGTCAATATAAATGAAATTATAATCGTAATCAACAATAGCCATAAGAACAATACTGAATGTTTTTTTGTAATTAAAAAACAAACTTCCACTGTTGCCAGGAGCTATGATTTGAACATGCTTCCCGTCGACGGCGCCATAACACGCTGGAAAGTTCCATTTCACTCTGAAACCATTTTCTATAGCTGCCCATTCTTCAGTTGTAGTTGGAATCTGTAACAATATTTTTAACAATTTTTTTATTTTCAGAACAATCAAGATTCTCCAAACAATAATAAAGATGACAACAGTGCAAGCAACAGTCAGTCATTAGAACCACCCGTAGCAGAAAATCTGTCAGAAAAGACAGTTGAAATGTCTCAACCTGCAAGCGAAATGTCGTCTATTCAAGATAAAACTTCTAAATTTATTTCCCCCGGAAGTAACATTCCGCAATTTAAGAAACGGAAGGTTTCGCAAGTGAGTTCATTGATAAATGAAATTAAGGTGATTAAGGAGGATTTAAACAGTTCACGAGAATTTCAGGAACCAGAGCTGGATGAACATGAGATATTTGCAAAATATGTAGCAAGTCAGTTGAAAAAGCTTTCACCCGGACAGGCCATTTTAGCTAGGGATCAGATCAACGCAACACTATCCCGCTGTCGGATGTATGATTTAAACTTCGGAAATACTACATTTTCGTACCAGTCACCTATCAATTCTTCAGACTCCAATATGTCAACCACATTTTCTTACAATAGTTCTGCAGCAAGTCCACTCTACACTAATCCACCATCACAACTACAACAGACTGAGCAACGTGATGAACCCATCATCCATCCGCCACCACAGCAAGAGTTGGAGCAAGATGAAGATCCCATCTATCAAGCATTTCAAAATGCTTGATACATTTCTCGCCATTTATGTAGCGTAAACGTACATTTTGTCGTCATTTATGATTTCTCATTTTGTAATTTAGAATTTAATCTCGCCATTTATGTAAGCGTAAAAGTACCTACTTTAATTTGAAATAAATAAAATTCTACATACCTGTATATCTTTCTTTAATGCCTTATAAATTTCACTGCAAACTTCTGGTATAAATCTAGATATAGTAGATCTTGAAACACGATACATGTGACTTAACTTCCTGTAATTGACACCAGATGATAGAAAATCCAGAGTTATTTCCAATTTTATTTTAGCCGGTATGGCTTCTCTCATATTAGTATTTAATTTTTGTATTTGTGGTCCCACTAGATTCAGTAAATTGTCAAAAATATTAGGTGTCATTCGCAAAATACTCTTGAATTCGCCGGAATCCTCAGATCGCAGTTCTTTTAAAAGTAATGCAGATGCTCCATGACTATGTCTTCTTAAGATCCAGGGTCTTGTCCAAGTACGCTTTTCTTCTAGCAGAGCTAATATTTCATCTAGCGCATGTTGACACAACTTCCGAATTAACTTTCTTAGTAGAATTGCTTTTCTCTTACGCACACTGTTCATTTTTACGTATACGTGTTATCAGGTTAAGCACAACTCACTACTGACTTGACTAGCTTGAAATTTCCTAGCTTCGTGTAGACAGCACTAGCTTGGTTACAATCCAGGCTAGTAGGTAAGCTAGAAACCAAGCTAGTGACCCCTTACTAGCTTACTATCCTAGCTTCAAAATACTAGCCTCGTGTCACCCGGGCTTTATGGAGAAGAGCCGGCAAGAAACTCCATTGATACTCTTTTATATAAATCCTTTACAATGTATGTATACAATATCAATATGAGAGTAATGCAGTTTGATGTGACATGCATGATCTTTCTACTTAAAGACAAATACGATTCTGAATGTCAGCAGATTTGAGCAATAGTCGCTAGCACTATGTCGTATCGTAGTCTTCGTCCGACTAACCCTATGTCATATTACTTCGCGCTAGTTTTCGAGGCACGCCTCCGAGTAGGGTGGCAAAACAAGTGTCTAATTTTACTGAGACTCCATAAGTTTGTTCATTAACTTTAACAAGATTTTGTTGCGTCACCCTTTGAGACAGCGCACTGCGCTGAAATATTAAGAGCAATTTTTTTAAAAAGGTACATCTTGACTACGTAATTGCTTGCGCTTCGAACATTATGTTTTTTTAGTAGATCCTTTTATAGTGCAGGGTTTTGTTACAGCTTTGTTACCGGTGTCGTGCGGTTTTTTTAAAAGGTTTGGAAGGTGCTAGTTGACAGTTTTTTTTTCGTATATTTTTTTGTAATTTTGTAATAATTATTTTTACTAATGTTTGTTTAAAAGTGTTATGTTTATAGGTAACTGCAAAAATAGTATTATTTAATAAAATAGATAAGAATATGTCAGCAAATAATAAGATAGACTAACAATTTTTACATCTAAGTTAAAAAATAAGTTATTTGGTGAAAATAAATACGTCTATTAAAATAATACAATACATTAATTTAAGTAGATATTAGGACTAACAATTAAACTACTAAATAAAGATGAAAAAAAAAAGCAAAGAGTACTAACTCAGCGAAAAAGCGTTCTATTTTTGAATTCCATGTCTGTGAGCTAACGAAATCACAAAGGCAGTAAATATAAAATTCAAACTATCGGCCGAACAATAACTTTGAGTCGGAACTCTTAAAAAATATTGAGAGCGGAAATATTTAATTGCATTATTTTACAAGAAAACTTTTGCGGGAAACGTCCTGCGAACGACACACTTTGTGGGCACCGTAAACGCTCAAAGAATGCGAAGAAAAGTTGTTTTCGAAAAAACATGTTTAAATTGTTGCAACTCGTAATTGGTGGCATTTTTATAATAAAAATACTTACTTTAATTTCTTCAAAAGAATTTTTAGCTTGCTTTCGCAAAATAATTTTCATATTTTTTCACAAAACTGAACCACGACTTAAGGTACCATGATATTATTTGATACTAGATGAATGAGAGTGAGTTTGCCCGTTTACTTTGAATGTAATTTGGAACGGGTATAGCCCGGATAAATGAGTATCACTAAGAACTTAAACTACATGCCTAATTGTACCGTTTCTTAATATTTTTTATTTATCTTTTCTTGTTATAATAATTTCATTCAAAAAAACATTGTCAAAGGGATTTTATTATTTTATATATAGAAAAAAAAACTCAAACTGCGGGCGTTTAAGTTTGTTTTTTTTTATGTTTTTTTTTTGTTTATTGACTCATTTTTCTAACACTAGTAGTTCCGTTAGAAGTCTAATAATAAATAAATATATTAAATATATTTATGTATTATTAGATAATAATATATTAATACATAAATACTAAAATAAATATACATAAAAAATATTATAATTATGTTCGAAATACAAATTTAGACTTCATGTTCTATAATAAATCCAACATTATATTAGACCTGGAATGAGCATCGTGAAGGCAGAGGTGTCTAGTTCGATTCCAAGGCTAACCACTGACATTACGAAGTTACATATTTGTCATTATTATGCTCAAACTTTGAAAAAAAAACATAGTGCACGCCTGAAAGACTTTCTCGATTGCGGACGGACTTTAAAAGATTGTACATTCACACTATGACTGTAAACTACCTGTAGTCTAATTCCTTTCAAGTTTTATGTCCAGCAGTGGGACATACAACTATAATAATAATAATAATAAAATTTATTTCCAGAAAAACATATTTTGAGATACATAACAGCAGTTTCTCGTACAGTAAGAAATGAACATTACAGAAAAAAAGTATCGCTGGTGCCTGTACTAATGAATTAATCATTGTATCACAGACACCAGGGCCTAACGAGATACGCAAGGCAGACTCACAAGGTGTAGTTTAGTGTAAAACTATCAATTAAAAGAACTTAGAATCCTCAAACTGACTTTATGATAGAATTAATTACCCTCCCAGATAAATCGAATAACCGATACACCAAAATATTATACAAAAAGTATCTTCAAATACGTACTTTATTATTGTTAATTAATACCAAGCCTCATAATTACAAAAAGGGATTGCATTTAAAACCACGCATACATTTTGCATCTGTCATTATAACCACTTCAAAACCATTTCAATGATGCGTATAATTATTTTAATACAATTTACTTTACATATCAGTTGCTATACATACTTTCATACTAATATATATACCGACGACCCAATTAGTCCAGCGGTAGTTAACACTGCCTTCTGTGCTAAGGGTACCGGGTTCGAATCCCGGTAGGGACAAATGTTTGTGTGATGAGCATAAACATTTGTATCCGAGTTATGGATGTATCTATGTATAATATGTATCTATTAACAAAAAAGTATATATGTAGTATATCAACCAATTAGTATCCGTAACACAAGCCTCGTTGCTTAGCTCGGGACTAGATGGCGCTGTGTGTCATAATGTCCAGGAATATTCATTATTTATTAATATTATGCTAAAGCATGTCTGTCTGTTACCTTTTCACATTTTATCTCAAAATTTTCCCAATCCCAATAGTTTATAAAGGATATAATATTATATGATAGTTTTTGCTCCGAAAATAATTCCATAAAAGTGCAAATAGACAGGTGGAAGTTTGTAGTCGAATATTTCTTAAAAGCGGATAAGTGATAAATGAGCGGATTGATTAAAATCCGACGAATTGAGGACCTCCATTCTTTTTGGAGTCAAAGATTAGACAAAACTATTCTTTTTACGCAGACGAAGTCGCGAGCAAAAGTAGTCGTAAATATTTTTGCAAGTTCAACGAGTTGAAAACGATTTCGAAATTCCCTTTAGTGAAAAATGTTATCCAATCTTATGATGTTGGTTAGTTAAGCGTAAAAAATTGCTCCATGGCAACCCTGTAATTACTCTCAACTATCCACACATGTCTGGGTAAAACTGCTTTTTAAATTCCAACACTCAATGCAATTTCAACTTTGTTAGTAACTATTTAGAGTTTGGTATTAATGTTTGCGGAGTTTCAACCAAAAATTGGTTTCGGTGAATGGACAATACATCGAGGCTGCGAATTGTTCGAATATTAAAAATCATTGGAGCATTATTGAATTGCTCTTTGCCATTAATTCGATGTTCGATTGCGGTAGGCGCACAGCTGAGCGGAGCGGAACGGAGCTGAGAGGCTGAAGCGAGTAATACATTGCTATTATTATCTTAGAATACCGTACTCAATTTAAAAAAAACATAAGAAATTGGATGACACTAGAATAGTATTCCACCTATGCAGAAGATTAAGCAACTGTCTAAGTATTTTATGGATCAGAAGAAAATAAATTAAGATTTTTAAGTGTACTGTCAATACATACATATTTTGTAACTAATATATGTATTGAAAAATATACTTAAATAAAAATACTTTAAGAAAAAAATTGACACACGTCGGTCAAGAGGAAATACACTGGACTATACAGTTCACCAGCGACCAACTGAAGAGAAGTAACTTGAATACGATATACGAAGAAAAAATGTGTCTAGCAATATTTGCGACCTCGCTACAAGTATGACCCCGCCGCTATAGCATTGTTTGCTGTGAAGTTTCGCATGGAGTGGCTCTGTTTGAACGATAATGGTTTTTAAAAAGGACTGCCGGTTTGTTTTGCCAAAGTTCTGCATCTCTTTTGTCCTGCTATACAACTTCGTATCGACATCTGTTTGAAGTAATTGTAGTTATTGATATTTGTTTAGTATATTTATGAAGAAACATATCGAGTTTTGAGGAAACCGAGATATTCTATAGATATTTTCCATGGGGAAAATTTGCAACCCTTCTCAAATAGAATGGAGACTCGTACTTATGACTCGGACATTAAATGATGTTCACGAAGCCTTATACAGCGTGCCCGTATGGTCACGGGCACGCTGTATAAGGACCGTGACCATACGGGCACGCTGTATAGTGCAATGTATATGCTAAAAAGGGTCTAAAATTAAATAATATCAATATACTGCGATAAAGATCGGTAAAAAGTAGTTTTATTTCAATGACTGATTCGCGATAGTAGCGGTACAAGCAGTATTCAAAGATTAGTAATTTAAACTAGCTGCAACCAACGATGGCATAAAAACAACACAGATTGCAATAAGACTTACATAACCATTAGTTTAATAACTAAACGCGTGATTTTTGTGCAGAATATGCACCGCACTTGTGACATTTATGTTGATGTGACGTTATACAGACCACTTGAGAAACCCTCGCTCATAATGGGACACCGCCAAACCGCATTAGATCAGTACCTATATTGCCAACTTTTTGACTACACTTAAATACCTAGAACAACATAAGACGATCCGTGATGTATACCTTTCATACACGTACGAATAACTGTGCGATAGTGTTGGCATAATTGTACAGTATAGTGCCTAAATGATTTTCATCTGTATCATGTGGAGTAAGTTCAATACCCAAGCGGAACAAATATTTCTCCATACACACACCCAAACTCGGAATAACAAAGAAATGTAAGTCATTTTACAAGTAGGAGTTCCGGAGTTCGATATTCAAAAAATATTTTCGATTAAGTAATTAAATTCTCAGGAGAATTTGAACAAAGCCAAGAAATTAAGTAATTCTTAGGGTCAGAATGCGCCTTAATTCAATAACGAATAAATATTTTTGAGAAACGAAATAGGTATGGTTTGCTTTTCAAAAATGTTTGGTATTATAAAACCTAAGTTTACCACTACCAAATAGGTAAACACAATAACATATAAAATTGGTATGGGTAATTGATATGGGTATCTCATTCTGAACTCTTTAATAAAATTGCATTTTTGGTTGAACCCTGCACAGGTGTACGCCGCGTTTTAATTGCAACGCTCATTATTAACTTTGTGCCACTGTGCGACGCGCCTTTACGACATTTACTAAATTGCACTTCAGCTATGTGGTTTATCTTTACTCTTGTACGTTTTGGGGTGAGCAGTCTCATATACGGTTATAGTTGTTTACTCCTTAAAATAAACGTAGTGGGGAAATTTTGAATGACCTGTACCTACCTGAAAATAACAAAGAAATGTTGGGTTAGTAAAATTAGAAAGTAATATTTTAGTGAAAAAATGGCGTTTTAAATTTAGTACTTACATAATTATAGAGCCACTAGGTCCTTTCTGCCTAATTTAGGTACCTGTATAGTGTCGTTCCTTCCTTTTTTAAATTTTGTAATATGGTGCTCTAAATTAGCATTATCTCATGTATTAAAAAGTACCAAGATCAATCAGCCTGTAGCTCAAATAAATATTTATTCTGTAGCGACATCTATCAAGCTACATTCGAACTACTAATCCTACATCGCGCAAGTGACATTTACACGCGAGATTGTATATATACAACCACCCAACATCAACCGTTGGGCAGTAGCCCGCCAGGCACAACACCACGCCTGGTCGGAGGATCCTCCTTTTCCAGTGGAGGGATTACCACCTCCTTCCCACCATACTGGTGACCCCGAGCTGAACATCAACGCAACCTTCGATGACCAGCAGCTTCGCCTTCATCACTCCTCACAGCACTCTCCAGCGCATCATCCTGCCAGCCAGCAACCCTCCGGCTTCAACCCTGACCACACGCCTGTAGCGGACGCACATGCCTGGTCAGGACCTTCAGCCGGCATCAGCAACTTGGCACAGCACACTGCACTTCGGCCGGTCATCTAGCAGAGCCACTCTCTCCTGGTCGACGCAGCAGCCAGCCACTACGCATCACTGCACCACCTCGACTCACTGAGGCATTCGCAGCATCACAGTCCCGACTCACCGTGGACTCACCGCAACACAGTCCCGACTCACTGCGGACTACGCGGCAACCTGTTCCGACTCACTGGAACATCACACCTGGCACTGGCAACAACCAAACAACGCTGACTCCATCATCTTCATCAGAAGATCATCATATCGACCTCCGGTCTCGGAGGGGAGTGATGTAGCGACATCTATCAAGCTACATTCGAACTACTAATCCTACATCGCGCAAGTGACATTTACACGCGAGATTGTATATATACAACCACCCAACATCAACCGTTGGGCAGTAGCCCGCCAGGCACAACACCTCGCCTGGTCGGAGGATCCTCCTTTACAAGTGGAGGGATTACCACCTCCTTCCCTCCATAATTCTGTATGGGAATTAAACCCGCGACCAGTAAGTACATATTACTTGAATCACAACAACAGTCCTGTCAACATAATATAACTTAACCAACAACAAAGCGATATGTACCTTTAAATAAACATTCCGTTACATAAAATCTATAGCAAAATGACTTCTATTAAAATATTCAAAGACTAATTTTGCAAGACAAATGTTTGAATTGAGTCTAGACTTCCAAGGTGTTACAGTAATTATATTTCTTTGAGAGGGTTGTTCCCTTTGTACATTCAATTGGTTTATCAACTTCGCGCGTCTTTGAAATTATTAAATGACTGGCGTTCTGACAATATGGCAGACAAGTAACAATTAAAGTATCTGAAGGAGGAAATTTGTTGGTATATTTATGCTACAATACTCGTTACTCGTCGTTAGTACGACTGCGACGAGCACTTAGATTCGATTCGATAATAGGGTTTTCTGTGGCATTCTCGTAGCAGCTCGAAATTTGGACCCGTGATCGGTTGATGACTAAAACTAAAAAAAAAAACTAACTAAAACCAACCGTTGTTGAGTATTAAACTTGTAGACTTTTTGGCGGGAAAGTGAAGCGTCATGTTTAGCAGTTTTGTTTTATTTTCTAAAATTGGTGTTTCGATGAATTTTAATGTATAATAATGGTGGATTATTAACCGTTAAGTGTTCGTGAACGTGCATGAATGTTAGCAAATGAAACAAAACAGTGTAACGTGACTTTCAAATTCTCCCAAGAATTCCGAGTTAGGTTTCAGTAAAAAACCACATCATTACTGAAACTAGGAAAAAAAAAACATTTATCATCCTTCATAACCCATTAATTTATCAAATCATCAACCATTATTCTGTATAATCCTGTCATCCATTATAAATATAACTATAATGAAAAAATCCTGAAGACTAGGCTGTATAGACTAGATTCATTTGCCTTCTTACCCCGAAAGGGAAGAAAAGAAAAAGAAAAAATACTCATACGTAGGTACTCGTGATATTTTATTTGAATAAAAAAATGACAATCCTTTCAATACATTACAATGGCCGTTTAGGTCGTTCTAAATACTCTATGTTATACATAAAATAAATTCAATGTAGGCCTTACATACATGTTAGATATCCAATTCTAAAAATCTACAAATAAATAATTATGGTAATTAAATGCATTTTCTCAATGGACATAAACATACTATGTTTATTTTCACTGAGAAAATGCACACACAAATCATGATACATCCCGCCCATTGCATAAAAAAAGTTAATGGTAGCGGGCACAAACAGCCACAAATGTCAAACATAAATTCTTTAAAAACATGCATTAATAAAGGTGAAACTATAAAAGGGATGTCACCCGCTGTTCCGTGTTTATTTTTTTTATTTAAAAATAATTTACGCTTTGGGAACATTCGTTATCTGTGGCAGGATCGGATTAGGATCGTGTAAATGTCAATAAAATATTTTAGACGTCGGAATTTAATTAGCTATTGATAATAATCAAGTATTTATTTGACGTGTGTTTTCGTGGAATTAATTAATTTTATAGACTATAAAATCTTTTGCCGTGTTGCGGAAAAACAATAGAAGTAATTAATTCTATGTGATTTCACCCGACTGTGTACAATTTTTACATATTATAACGGAGAGGTAGGGAAGGTGGAGCGGGCTCCTTTTTGTTGAAATAGTGTAAAAATACTTTCTCAGTGATTATTTAAGTCATGAAATGAACCTGTGTTATCACATTGGGCGTTAGATGGCGCTACCTTTGTCGTCCTTGAGCTGCGGTCTGCTCGCGGCAAAGTAAACTCGGTACCCCGGCAGGCGCAGGCGTCGCGTCGGTGTCATCGTAAATGACTTTATGACTCCCTTATCTGGAAGACAGAGCAAAACTGGGTATATTTCTGGCAAATAACTTGTGATGAAAGGCGCTGGATATGAGGGAAGACCAAATCAAAGCAAGGTAAGTTTTATTTTTTTATAAAGCTTATAGCAAATACAAAAACGATAAAGAGTTACGCATAATACCTAGAAATAGAGAAGACTTCATCGGAACATACTGCGGATTTTAATCTACAAGACAGCTGTAAGAGTGTGGTACAAGTCTTAAACATTTACAGGAGATGGTTGTCTGTGAAGTCGCTTTACAGACGATAATTTTACGTAATAACAAGCAGATACTGCCTCTCTATCGCTTGCTCCGCGCTCTAGCTGGCGTTCATCGATTTATAAGCCTTTATCATGTCAAAAATATATCTATGCAGTATATCAACCATCCAGTATTCAAAACACAAGCCTCGTTGCTTAGCTCGTGACTAGATCGCACTGTGTTAGAATGTCTGGATATAATATTATTAAATCTTCAGCAATAGTACACTAAATACTTTTTTTGAATGTCACTTTAGCAAGTGTCAAAAAGCCAATTGAATTCCTAACCGCTACCGCTTATGCCTTGCACAGATCCACACTAACGTTTCTATGTCGATAGACGATAAATCTTACCATTGTCACCGGCAGATGGCGCTTGTGTCCAGGTTTTTACCGCTATAAGTTGGTAACAAAGAGCGCCCGCTTTTTGTGACACCTGTATCTATGGTCTGGCTAGCCGATTTTAGTTTTTGGTTTTGGGTTTAAATATTGACGGAGTTAGTACTGTAGCTATTGTTTTGTAAAATTAATTTGAATTAAACCAACCGATTGAATAGTGCTTAGCTGAGTCTTCTCATGCAGTTTTTATTGCGGTTTTTTTAAATGGACGAATATACTAATTATATTCTCTATATTAAATAACAGCTAATATTTTTGTTGATATTAATAATATGACAATAAAGTTAAGAACCATTGTTCATTTACAAATACAGACGTAAAGGTTTATTTATTTGAAATAACACTATAATTTGCGATATGGATATATATATAAATAAATAAATAAATATTTCCGGACATTATTACACAGTGCCATCTAGTTCCGTGGTAAGCAACGAGGCTTGTGTTACGGATACTCGATGGTTGATATACTACATATATACTTTTTTTTTTGTAAATACATACATATTATACATAGATGTTACAAATGTTACAAATGTTAATGCTCATCACACAAACATTTGTCCCTACCGGGATTCGAACCCGGAACCCATAGCACAGCAGGCAGCGTCAACTACCGCTGAGCTAAACAGGTCGTCATATTAGTTTGATCCCGGTCTTTTGGATGAAATGAAGGAAGACCAAAAGACTATATGCCGCAGTATAGTTAAAAAAAATGTCTACGTAATATTCAAGTAAGTTTATGAATTCATTGGGCAGGTCTATCATCAAAATCAACTCGCCTCAAGTCCCGTTAGAAAATTCTAATAAAATAAACTTTTATTTTATCTTTTACACACATTCAGATTTATGTATATCCATTTGAATTAATCAAAAAAGTTTAATCTCGACTTCAAATAAGATAGTAATTAAGCGCGATATCAACGGGTGGTCCAATTAGTAACTATAAAATATTGTTATCTCTTTCTTTCTTTCATATACAAGAAAAGGACGGAGAAGTCCTGGGCCCAAAATGCCGGTAGCCTAAGTAATTGAGAGTCGTTCTGAACGCCATATCGGTTTTAGTGGAGATATAAATTAGATCTTTTATCTTTGTCAAGCTATTAATAATTAAAAAGTGAGTGTTTATCTTTACGATCGATTTCCTCTACAAGACTTTGTTCTAAGCTTTTATAACAGTTTACTAGGTACCTACATAATCAACTATTCTGATTGGTCCTTATTGTTGTATTTGGTCTTTGCCCCCCGGATCTCTTGTAGGTATTTCCATTTCCCCTATCAAAATATTTTGTATTAAAACATACAAATATTTTCCTTGAATCATGAAATTTTGGTTGGACCAAACTATACACTGTGTGTTAAGTTACATTAAAGTCGGTTTAGTAGTTCAGAAGTTCATCGCATCATAATATTTAATATCCCACTTTTGGGCATGGATCTCCTCTCATTAGAGAGAGATTAGGCAATAGTTCACAACGCTAGCCAGTAGTACCTAAGGGTTGGCAGTCTGCACTCATCATCATATCAACTGTTAGACGTCCACTGCTGGTCGTAGGTCTCCCCCAAGGATTGCCACGACGACCGGTCCTGCGCCACCCGCATCCACTGGATTCCAGCGACCTTAACCAGGTCGCCAGTCCACCTTGCCGGGGCCTGACTGCACTACTCTAGTCTGCACTCACCATCGATAAATTCTCCTAGGTCTGCAGGTTTTCTCACGATGTTTTCCTTCACTGTTTCAGCATGTCATATTTTTACAGTCAGAATTTGAAGGATACCATTTGTCATCATTTTGAAATTAACATTATAGATTATATTTATTTCTGTAAATAGATATTTTGAAGACGCTTTTACAAGTCATGTATGATATTATTTTAGGATCTAAATGGCATCGGCAATCATATTGTTTTTTATAACTCATTCTTACTATTAAATGGGATATCTTTTAAAGAAAAAACTCAGTTCAATAATAATAAATGATCATAAGAAGTACGAACCGCAAAAGCATTACCATGAAAAAAGTATTTTTCACGTTATATAAATAGGGGTGTCTGAACGGGGTTGCGAACCTTTTGAATGGATTCATTAGTGCTTTTACTGGAACTAGGTCTTGCCTGCCTTATAGCGGCGAAAATATACAGTTTTCTAAAAATGTTGCTTACCACTGACTAAATAAGAGTATACGAATTATGTTGAAGTTTGACTGAAGTAATTTTCAGTATTTTTTTACCTTTAAATCAACTGTTCATTGTTTGAAAAATTATGCGAGTATTGTATTAGTCTTTATTTAGGTATTAATAGTTTTATTTGTTTTGTGTTCGTATTAATTCATTTAATAATTCTTAATAAATCATAATAATTTAATAATCCTTAATTTAATAATCTAATAATTTAATAATCCTAATCAGTATGATAAATTTCATTAAATATATTAATTTTCTTGATTAAACTTACAGGCAAGATTAGGTGAAATTAATTCTTAGCCGACTTTAAAAAAGAAGGCGGAGCCACCTTTTTTTATGTTCCACTGTGTTTTGTTGTCTTATTAAATTACAGACGTTTATTATGCGCATCATTAATTTTCATTCACTAGAATTATCTAGGCGAGTAAATAAAAAAATAAAAATTAAACATGTCAAAAAGAGACGCCCCCGGGTGGGCTCGAACCACCAACCTTTCGGTTAACAGCCGAACGCGCTAGCCAATTGCGCCACGGAGGCGATGTTGGTGGTGGCGAAATAGTCGACACGTATCTATAGATGCCATATATACCTATATTCCTATGTTCATATCGCACCATGATGTCATAAAACACGTCTTTATTAAAAACATTGCGATAAGCAGCAAGGTTATGATAACGTGTTGATACAAGTGTGAGTTCTTAAGAATAGTACAAATGCCTCAGATTTGTGTTAGTGAATATCAGTAGGTATCATTTTATAGGTAGGTAACATAAAATATGTTATACCTATAAAATAATAACGAATAAAAAAATATATTCACAATAATTATTCAGCAATTTAGATGTAACAAATCTGTCCAACATATTTTGAGTTTATACATAATACTTAGTATAAAGGGGTTTGTAAAATTAAAAACCAAGCTTCATAGTACCTATACATAATAATAATAAATTACATACATATGTAGGTATATTTGAAATAGAATTAATTTGCTATGCAAAATATTTATTCTAAAATCGCGCTTTTATACAATTATGTAATTACCTACAATGTGACTATTTTAGAATAATGCGATGATGAATCACGTGATGAGCTATTGGAAACTAACGCCATCTAGCGGAAACTTCACTTACTTTTGTGCTACTACTATACTTTTGACAGTTAATGTGTAATTAACTGTCAAAAGTATCTTCTAATATTTAGGTATCTTCCAATAAAATATATATTTTTTAAATTTGTTTGTGATTCTTGCATGGTTATTTGTTAATTTTACCCTTTATAGTTTTTATTTCATACTGTATTTGCGTAAGTGTAAGAAATCAGTATAATAACAACCTCTTTAAATAAACTTCTCTTAATCAATATCTATACTTATATTATAAAGAGGAAAGATTTGTACTTTTGTATGTTTGTAACGAATAAACTCAAAGACGACTGCACCGATTTCAAATATTCTTTCTCCGTTCAATTGCTACATTATCCCTGAGTAACATAGGTCATATTTATTACTAGAAAAAAATATGTCTAAAAATCGCTAGTGTTTTTTTTAGTTGATGTCGTGAAAAGGCGTAACACAAATTTTGATTATCTTCAAAGTCATTGCTAAAAATTCACAGAGACCATCTAAATCGTGTAGCATGATTCCTGGTTAATTTAATTGAATAATCCAAAGACAACAGCTGGTTAGTATATTTAACGACTAAAATATTAGGCGGCATAGTGTTGCAAGCGCTAATTATGAAGTTTTAGTGTGTGGGGTAAAATTCAAAACCAGTACAGTCATTATAAATGTTACGTGCTTTGGAGGTATTTCGAATAATGTCATAATTATCTACTTAATTAAAATAAGCATGCAAATTATTGTAAAGTTACATTGATGACCCTGGTTGGTATTGAAGTGGCTCTTCAGCGATAATTTTGATTGATGTAGATTTAGGCAAATATCTAAACATATGCTATTTTGGTATGGTGCCAGGCGGGCTTGTTTTTGAGTACCCACTGTCTTTGTTGTCGATTAATAGTGGCGATAATTTTATAAATAAAAACATGGAAACATCCAGTAGTCAGACACAAGTACCAAAATTCAAACCTGAGTCGCAGACCACGGAAGCCAACCTTAATACCGCTGCACTAATCGCATTTAAGTCAAGTTCAAAGACTACAATATTTGTCAAGTTTTCGTCACTTTTCCTTGTGTATAGAATCATTTACAAAACATCCTGTTTCACCTACCTGTGCTGTGAGTAACCCATCATGATTTTTACGAATGCGCTAGTTCTTAGAACCATAAACGCCCAATGACTGTCCAGTTTATTTATAGCTTCGTGAATGAGCCTTTAAATCATCTGTGAGTAATTTCCGTAGAAGAATTCTTAGATTGTAAGAGCTGGATTGGTATTGAAATAAAACAAGTTTGTATGGATTTCATATTGTCATGTATATTTGAATAGCTGGGACTGAAAATTATTAATATACTGCGATAAAATCCGTGAAAACTAGCTAAGTTTAATTAACTGTTCGTTTTAAAAAATGATTGTAGTTTCAATAATAACTATTTAATCTAAAAATCAATGGATTTCTTATCCTGTTTCAAACAATCCAAGGTAAGCCCTTACCTTTGATTTGCGCAAATCATTCCCGGTTGATTTATTCGAGACACCCACGTTGATGTTTGATTCATATTAGTGTTTATTTAAACCTCTATGAATTGCATGTTTGTATGGGGAAGGAACTCGAGACGGATATCAATGAGAAATATTCTATTATGGTTAGGAATCATTACATACATTATCTAACTATTTATTATCCCACTGATGGACATGGATCTTCTCTCAGATTAAAAGAGTTGCAGTACTTACACTACAGTACCTACTGGGTATAGTGTAGATTTTTTTTTCTTGTGTTTCAGTCTACTGAACTTGTCGCAAATAATTGGAGACTTTTTTTTAACATTTCAGTTTGTTTTTTTCCAAAAGAATATACACCCAGGAACAAATCCAAATTTTCTGTTTGTAACTTAAAAAAAAATCCTAAATTCTTAACAGTACTTCCTTAAAACCAAATAAGATACTGACTATAGCTTAATTATATTAGAACTCACTTAAGACAAATAAAACTGCAAACGATAATTCAACAGCGAAAAACAATTACCATTCTCAATAGAATCCACACCATTCATCATTACAAATTTTAGCTACCGACCTACCAAGACCGCAAAAATATGTGTCCGAACAAATATTGCAAATTGAGCGAGAACCTTCGCAATCAAACAGGCTCCCAAGTTGGATTGGTCCCAACTTGCCTGAGTTATGGCAAGCTACCATTGGCCCCCAATAAAATAGTTTAAATCCCCTTCAAATCCGTTCACTTCCAGACCTAACTATATATGATTCTCCAGTTTTTGACGTTTCTATACGAACTTTGTGGAACTCTATCAAGTAAGTACGAGTTCGATTTCAATTCGACTTGCACTTTCTACTTATAGAAGCAGTTTAGAATTGATTTCTGATTGCGTACGGCACAGTTATACTTGCGGAGAAGTTTAAAACATAAGAACAAACTGTAGGTTTCTTTAGAAACAGTGATAATCTAGCGACATGCCTGTGAACTGCTACATTATAGGTCGATTCTAAGGTACAGATCTCTAACTTAAATATGGTACAGCACTTGCTCCAACGGTGATGGGACACATCGTTACCTTCCTCTATGGCTGAGGGATTATCTCGATGGCATGTGAAGTCAGATAACTTACAGAAGCCTATCGTAGTAAACTAACTTGACTTCTTTGAACTCAAGAAGAGATCCGCGTGTACAGTGCAGCTATTTCATCTATTTGTTACACGCTTTTGGGTTATCTACAGCAACGGTCTGATACAGAATTGATCACAGCTTTCCATATTAAAAGAAAAGGAATATTTTTTACCCTACAACAATTCCCAACTTGATACTCAAAGCCTTTAAATTTGATCTTATCATACATTACTCAAAACTAAACGTTGGACTGAAATGACATCCAAATATCCTAAAACCAGCTTTTAACATGTATCAACCACTTACAAAAAAAAAACAACTCCAAATCGACTCGACTTTCAATAAAGAAGATAGCTATTCCACTATAACAATATAGTATTCTTTAGTCGATTAAGGCCATTCTTTCTCCGACGTCCGATAAAATAAATACGAACAATAATAAAAAGGGGGAAATATATAACGGCCTTCGTTGAGGCCAATCGCGTTATGACAGGTGACGGGGCTCAAAGCCGAGAAACGGCCAGTCATCGCCAAATGATTGTCGGCCTCTTTCGGTTGTCAAATCACTTTTCGTTATTGGCCACGATTGAAAAAAGGAATTCTTTTTAACTTTTTTCTTTTCCCTTTTAGAAATATATCTATGAAGGTTTTGTGTTTTATGGTGAAGTTGGCGGATCCTTGAAATTTTTAAACATGACTGATTGTGGTTGTACCAAAGCCGGATATTGATATTTATTACAAAGTACCTAACAGCAAAAAATGCACATCATATTTAATTATTAACCTAAATGCATAATATTTTATCTGTTACAGTACACGCGTTGGTAAAAAAGAGAATCTTAATTTCTTGCACATACATACATATACATACACTTACGCCTTTTTCTTTTTCCATGGGGGTAGGCAGAAACTACAGAATGCCACGCGCTACGGTCCCTGCATACCACTTTTGCCTCGTCCACATTCATACATCTCGTCATGCACGCGCGCCGGTTATGAGTACTGCGTACCTGACCTTTTTGAAGGAGTTCACTAATTAGGTCGGTGTATGTCCTTCTAGGGCGCCCCCTCCCGGCGATTCCACTAACGTTTTTTAAATATCTTGCACCTACGCAAATATTGAAATAAAACTACTTTTTACGGATTTTATCGCGGTATATTGATATTATCCATTCCTCTGTCTCACTATTATACACGAGTCAATTCTCAAATTGATACAGGTTAGGCTATCGTCCACCACGCTAGCCTAGCAGGAGTCAGCAGGCTTGCAAGTTTCCTCAATATCGTTTGATTTCAACCCAAGACTTATTACACTGAATTATTACGCCACTATTCATAATTATGTAGCCTTTATATAATAAATCATTGAACGCAACATTAACAAAACAATTTAAGTTCAATGTTTCACAAAGAAACACAATTAAGTTAATGATCATAACTGATTAAAACAAAATGATTACGCTTAATTAAAATCCGTTGGCCTTTCAAAATTTCCTTTTGTACTCCTTATTTACACCTGAAGTCGACGATATTAAGGCGCCTCGTTCTCGCGATAAAAGCTTTGTACCAACCCCCTATTGTACTGCCAACCCCCTAAATCTTTAGAGGCGTAATAGAAAATATTGTTCGCGAAATTAAGTTCTTGCTCAGTTTAAATAATTTCGAGAAACTTTTCGGTGTTTTATTAAAATTAATGATTTTTGCCCAAAATTTAATATTGCAAGCCCGATAAAATAAATAGGGATCAAGATGAACTTTTTCCAAAAAGAACTTTATATTACAAAATTTTAGTTTTGTGTAACTTTTTTTTGTTAAATTATAAATTAAAGTCGTTTGCATGTATTAATGTAAATTTTATTCGTACAGTGTTTAGTTTTATTGTTTGATAAGCCAGAGTTTTTTGGGTTAAATATTTTTTATATGCTACGATAATGCTTTGTAACATTAAAAATCAGCATTAGTATTAGCTTTTTGGATATTTTTTGAGTAACCTTATACTCATATTTTCTTAAATATAAGTTATGTAGGCTTATCTATTACATATTAATACTAATAAAATAAACCATTTCACTCTCCCTCGGTTGGGCATGAATTCCCTCTAACTTTAGATGGATTACACAAATGGTGAGTACGCTCTAGTCCAGTGTGAGTTGGCAGAATCCATACTTAATTGATAAAATGTCTCAGGCAATCAAATTTCCTCACGATGTTTTCTTTCACCGTGAAATGTTAGTAATGCCTTATGTGGGTATGAACTCGAGACCCAAGACTTCACAGTCCACTGGTTTACACCACTAGGCTATTTTACAGCTTGCTACTGAGAATAACCTGGTAGAAATACACCGTAACATTTTATAAGAACTGAAACCAGGACTGTATGCCCAGTAATGCATGCGGCCACTAGAGATCATCGATATCAAAATTTCTCAAACAAAAGCCAAATTTTCTTACTAAAAAATCCAAAAACTCGAATGTACTTAATAAAGTTGTACTATTCGGTTCGGTCGGGAATCGGGATAGTTCGGACGATCCTTATTGGAAAAGTTTTCACTTTCCGATGTTATCCGAACGAATCAGATATAATAGTAATCGTTTGTCTTGAACGTACTTTGATTTTCCTTCAATATCGTCGTTTTAAGTTTAAGATATTTTGGTATTTCGGTAGTGCAGTGCTAATATTATGATATTAAGTATAGACCTAAGTCCTAATTCTTCAAATTAGGGCTTGTAAGATTGACGACCTGGTGAAGGTCTCTGGAATCCGCTGGATGCGGGCGGCGCATGAACGATCGTCGTGGCGATCCTTGGGGGAGACCTATGTCCAGCAGTGGACGCCTAACGGTTGATGCGATGAAGGTTTTATAAGTTAATGTAGTTCTGATAGGTTATTAGTTTGACCAGTGGCTAGTCAAGTCAAAGTCAAAATACCTTGGGATTGAATAAGAGGGCTCTTTTCGAAGTTATGTCCGTATATAACACATGCTCAAACGGCGAAAAAAAACTGTTTCCACCCCATTTACCATCCCACTGCAGGGCTCGGGTTTTAATTCAGAGGGATTAGGCTATATAGTCTACCACTCTAGCCTAGTCTGGGTTAGCAGACAAGGAAAAAATCTCAATGGCGTGTGAAATCTGCCAATTTGCACTAACTTAACTACACGAGAGGAGAGGAAAGTAAAGCATAGTCATATTTCAATAATGGATCATAAAAATATAAAACATTATACTTAATACAAATAAAAAATGGATTCGGCAATGTGTTTGTAAGACCTGCCCGCCCTTCGAAGAGTAACAGGGTAAAGATAAATGATATTATGATATTGAAAGTCATTATCATACCGGTGACATCTTGATACTCCGCTAGAGATGGGGTCGGCTGACGTTTTATTTTAATGGGGTTCCGTATGATTAATTTATTTAGGTAGATTTATGAATTCTACATTTGCATAATCATGAGTTGGAATGTGAAAGAAAAATACGGTGTTTAGAATATCAGCGAAGGGGGGCATTATGCAAACGACGGGGCTACTCGGAATTTAGGTATTGATAAAAATTAAGGCAAAATTTTGTTCAAATATACTTTTCATTATATTCTTTTTTTCGTGGCGACCGTAAAATGTTAGTAGTGCTTTAAAAACGTACTGGAAGACGCAGCGTGGGTGCCTACCCACGCTGCGTCTTCCAGTACGTGGTCGTGGCCGGGGGTCTCCCCGGCAAGGTGGACTGACGACCTGGTTAAGGTCGCTGGAATCCACTGAATGCGGGTGGCGCAGGACCGGTCGACGTGGCGATCCTTGGGGGAGACCTATGTCCATCAGTGGACGTCTAACGGTTGATATGATGATGATGATGATACTTTTCATGTTATAAAAGTACTTATTAAAATATATTTTGAATTACCAACTTGTGTTACGGATATTAAATGAGTAGATTACATCGTTGCGAAACTCAGAATAAGATGGCACTGTGTTATAATATCCTGGTACATTTATTTATTTATAATATTTTTTTAATATTCTGCGACATTAATTCACACAGCACCATCTAGTCCCAAACTAGAGCAGAGCTTGTTACTATGGGTACTAGACAATGGATATAATACTCTATACTTTTTTTTGTTCATCACATAAATATTTGTGTCCTGTCGGAATCGAACCCACGACCTCGTAATCAGCAGTCCGCGACTTGAACCACTAGACCACAGAGGTCGTCAAATTAATAGATTCTAAAATGTTATACCTAGATACCCTATAGGGTCCGTTTTTGTTCAGCGTCTTTCGGTCTGATAAAAATAGAAATTCGCCTATCTACAATCAAAATAACCTATGCGCATGCAAAAGCCAATTTAAACTAATCATAAATGTCATGTACAGGAATATCTACCCTAACTACACGAATCTTTCCACTTCATTCAACAAAATGCCTTAACCCCCAAAACAGTGAGTTGTTTTAGATCCCCTTAGAGTGATAAATAAGATACACTCACTGATAAGGTCCTGTACCCTACTGGACCTACTTAATTGAGTGCGTGAGTAGTCGATTTTTTTAACTGACTGACTGATGGCTTTAGTTTGATAGTGAGCCGTCCATTTATTAATAGAATTGTTTGATTAGGGTGACAGTTGTTAAATGAAAGAGAATTCGTTCTTCATTTGTATAAAAGCGTTTCTATAGTATGTTTAAAACGATAATGTTTAATAATGTATAGTAAAAATGCTTTAAGGAAGTGATAATTTAACGTATGCAAACAATATTATTTTAATACTTTGTATAATTAAACAAAACAGTTTCCAGCATGTCTAACCTCTAATGCACCATAAATAATTAAAATGTAAGAATTTTCTTCTAAATAGTGTGGGGCAAATTTAAAAAAAAACAATTTTAATTCGATTTTATAAAACTAGGTAACTCTGTATTTCTGTTAATACATTATTAGGTCACGTGTTCATTCATAAACTGAGAAAATCAAAAACGAGCTATGATTTAAAAATTATTTCATTTGTAGAAAGCTACATTATCTACTAGTGATTAACATAATAAGATCAAAAACTTAAAAAGTCAAATAATTATTTATCTTTCTATCAATGGGGCGGGTGACTAGTATAAAATAAAATAATACAATATTGATATAAGAAGTACCCTAACCAACCGCGGTATTTATTCAAGTCACCGCAAACAATGTTTAAATAAAACAAACATTGTCAATTGGTAAATATCTGGGCAACATCCCCATTGTCGCACGACGAAGCCACAATGTGACTTAAGCACTTGATGCTGCATAAGCCTCAATGAAAGCAGGCTTCCTACTAAGGTCTTTATTTTATTTGATACATTTACAGTACAATTGTAAATGTTAAAGAAACCTTTTATATTAGTGTATTTTGGTGGAGGATGTTTTGAAAATCGTCACCAATAAAGCTACATTTATAATTAGGTTTTGTACCCCCGATGCTATAGCATCGTAGCTCCCGAACGCATGAACAGATTTTGACTTTATTTATTTGTCGTTTGAAAGGTGAGTTAGTCGGTAGTGTTCTTATCAATGTTTGGTGGAAATCGGGCCAAGATGGCGGCCACAAAATGCGACGTGAGTTTAAAAAAAATAATAATCAGATATTTAAGTTATACTTACTGGCTTCGTACAATTACGTCAATATTACATACACACCATCAGACTTATCGTTTTTGAAGGATTAAGTAGAGGTACGCCCTTATTATGCCGGTATGTTTTAGGTCCCATGTAATACGGGGCGAGGCTATTGCCATCAACCAGGCACGAATCCAAACTCTGAGCTGCTACTGAGAATTTCACAGAAAAGTTAATATTAGGCATTGATGAGTATTTTCTTGTTTTAATTGATATTATTTAATTCCGACGTTTCGTCAGTCTGTCCGTGATGATGGATACATGTATCTAAATATCAGTATTAAATAGTATCAATATTAAAAGTAAATTTAATCCGGATTTGTTCGATTTGACGACTTGATTGGCGCAGCGATATTAAGTGATAAGTCCTGTATTAAAATTCCCGTAGGTGCAAATGTCTTGCAAGGGCCATAAAAGTGTATATGTCTATAACGTATATATTATGGTATGTGTAGTGCTTCGATGCTTAACTCGGTGCTAGATGGCGCTGTATAATAATATCCGAATATATTATAATAATATAATTACCAAGCATATGTCAAAAGCCAAACATCAATATATAAAGTTCTCTATTGTTCCGAGAGGCCCGTGGTCTACGTCGTTATTGCTCGTCAAAATCCACAATAGTGCTTTGAAAGCCCCGGCCTATTCTGAACCAATAGAGCGGTTCTATTAACGACAATCGAATAATATCGTTGACAGCGAAAACTAAACGCTTTTGATGTCTATACCGCGTTTGGTGGTCGTTGAAAGTTTTAATTGTTAAACATAACGCTCTACATTTCCAAATTTAAATTTTATTAAATTTTATCAATTTGTTTTATTTGATTGTGATAGCCTAGTGGGCTGTCATAGGTCCTGCGTTTGATTCCAAGGCCAACACAGATTTTTAAGAATTCGTAGTTTATCGAATTTAGAACATGCTCAAACGGTGAAGGAAAACATTGCGAGAAAACCTGCATGCTTGAGAAATTCTCTTGATGCCACGATTATGACATACTAGCTTTTGCCCGCGGCTTCGCTCGCGTTAAGAAGTATTATTATTAATTAGGTATAGTTTTCATACAATCTTTCACTCCTATTTTATCTCCTTGGGGGTAGAATTAATCAATAATAATAATAATAATAATAATAAAGTAAATATGCTGAATTAAAAGAGGAAGTCGCAAGAATATGGAGACAAAATAAAGTATACGTAGTACCCATAGTTCTTTCTACTACAGGCATTATTCCAAACCATCTCATCCACAGCCTAAAATTGATAGACCTGAGAGAGTCTGTTTATATCACTCTACAAAAAGCGGCCATTTTAAACACCTGCCGAATCGTCAGAAAGTTTATGCAACTTGACGAGCACGAATTCACGCCCCACTCATAACACTACACACTACACGCTACATTTACTTGACTAAGCCCGTAAATGTAGTTAAAACTAGCCAAAGAGCTAAGAAAAAAATAAACCTCAAAATAATAATAATATCTAATAATAAATATTTATTTGCGTAAAACATGGTATACAAAGGTGTTAAAATAATAATAAGAGCTTACATGTTTTGCCAGAGTTGTACTAGCATGCAAATTTTCACTTAAATACTAACACAAAAATTTCTTGTTCATAAATTCTTTAACATCATAGAAATTATTAGTATTCAAAAATTCAAACAATTTAATCTTAAACAATCTAGAGTTGAGGCTTTTTAAGCTGCTCGGTATCTTATTATATAAATATTCTAAATTTTTTTTAAATATTCCTGGACATTATGGCACACAGCGCCATCTAGTTCCGTGCTAAGCAACGAGGCTTGTGTTACGGATACTAGCTGGTTGATATACTACATATATACTTTTTTTTTTGTAAATACATACATATTATAGATAGATACATCCATGACTCGGATACAAATGTTCATGCTCATCACACAAACATTTGTCCCTACCGGGATTCGAACCCGGGACCCATAGCACAGAAGGCAGTGTTAACTACCGCTGGACTAACTGGGTCGTCAATTATATACGAATACAATTACATAAGCAGCTTTTATTATATTTACTGAGCTTAGCAAGATCGGGTACAATGAGTCTCAGTGGATCCCGCCTGCCCGATCCCGCCAAAATCCTTTCTTAGCGGATACTAAGTCATAGCATCTACCTGCATGCCAAATTTCAGCCCGATCCGTCCAGTGGTTTGGGCTGTGCGCTGGTAGATCACTATGTCAGTCAGTCACCTTTGAGTTATATATACTTAGATTACTTGAATTAATAAATTTAGAATTATTTACTGATTATGTATAATAGCAAAGATCTAGTTGGTATACCTAATTCTTATTCTCGTCACTAGTGTGCATTTGCAAACATACTACAATCCAGGGGGCTTTACTAAAGTTGAGAAATGTTAAAAAAAATGAGGGTTTTATCATACCAATATGGCATCTATCTCGCTAGAATTTCGCAGAATACGCGCTTAGGTTTCTGTTTAGGATCTGGCCCATGTCCGGCGTGTTGGCCCGAGGCATCGCTTTTGCGGACAACACGCCACACAACACAAAATAAATAGGTGCAGTAGATTAACTCCACACAGCAAACGATAACAGTGGCGTTACATACACACACACACACATATGTGTGTCTTTGACATTATCCACGTATGTATGTGCACAAGAACAGTAAGATTAATCTGTTTCTTTATAGTACAAGTTGAATTTTATGCGGAAATTTGTGCAGACACCACAGACAGAATGGGTGACTCATCTTTAAATATACAACCCTGGTCTGTGCTCGTTATTGAAGCAGGCTTTAATTAAGAGCACAGGTGCATTTGGCAGGTCAGTTAAGCTACTGGATACCTCACCGATATATTTATAGTACCATAAAATATCATCATACCATCATCCGAACTCCAACTTCCTACTGAATTCTCCTCATAAAACTTTTCTCACTCTCACTCAGTTGATAAAAGCTTTCTTCGGAACCTCAATAACAGGCTCAACAGCTGCGCCAAGGACAGTTGGACTTGTTAAGAAGTTTGTCCAGTGTTTGGTAGTAACCAACCTTCTGTACGTTTATCTGTTGAGTGTCGCCGTCAGTGTTGTTGTCGTCGTGTCGTTCCCGCAGATAATACAATACAGCTTAAAGGAATTTGTGTTGACGATGACCATCGATAAAATGTTCCACGTGAATATGCCGTTGTTAGGATTGTTTAGACTCCATGATTTACGAGCCTCGGCCTGGCCGCATTATGCATTCATTTGTGGTGGTTTAAGATAACTGGATATTTTATCGGAAATGTATTGATCAGTCTGCAGTTTGAATCTAAGGCACCTCTAATCCTTTTAATGTCCTAGTATTATATGTACAGAAATTCACCCTTTCTTCCCATATGGGTAGGCAGAAGCTACTGAGAGCCACGCGCAGTACAAAGTACAATTTTATTGCTCCGGAAAGGGAAGTTTATATAAGGTACTATTATGTCAAAATAAAGAGATTGAGTTGAAAGTGACGATTATATGATGTATAAGCCCAGCACACATTTGCGTCGTAGTACAGTGGCTGAGTGTATTTATTATAGGTTCTAGAGTTACGTATATAGAATTTTTGAGTGACACATCCATGATGCAGTATACACGGTTTATTAAATAATTAACAAATTGTCTTGTTGTTATTCAATTCGTATCGTCTCATGTTGCAGTGGAGTTAATGTCGACGATTCTGTAATAAATTCATTTTGTAAGACACGGCTGCTTCTGCCCAACAAGAACTAATGAGCGATAATTAAGTTGACAAGATGTCACCGACATTAACAATATAGCTCATACAAATAATTACAACTTGCTAATTAATAATTACGATGTTAATTAGCTTTCAATATTACAATCGCCGTAAATTTATTAACGGAAGTCAATTTACCGCCTATAAACATTGTTATAACCCTTTCGCCATGTTTACTCTTATTATAATTTACATCATGATAGACAGTTAATTTACTTTCAAGTTTCACTACAACATTTGCCGAAAATAATTATTTCCAACTTCGCGAAATAAGAAACAATTTATCATAAACAAAATACAGAGGAAACTTTTGCGAAGTTTCAATCGGAGTTGTAGCGAAAAAATAAAATGAAGAAAACTTAATAATTTCTACCTAAATGACTTTGCAGCAACAGTGGAAGGTTTTTTGTTTGTCCGTTTGTTTGTGTGTACCCGGAAAATAGATTAAAATGGCCTCGAGCTGAAAGGAGCCACGCTGTGAAGGCATGCAGATTAAAACACAGTGGGAAAAAGTTGTATTTTTTTGAACAGAACGAAAGTATACAATCTGGTACGGCACCTTTTAAGTCTGAACCATAGGCTTTATCCTTTGAAACGTATTTAATGAGAATGCATATTTTGTTATTCCTGTTTAAAAAGCTTTTCTTGTTATTTTGGAAATTAAAAGGGTGATGTTTCCTAATGAAATGGTTTCAGTATTGTTAATACAATGTACCTATTATTAAATGTAAAAGGTTGGGTTATATTAAAGGGATGAACCATTAAATTTGAAGGAGAAATTGACTACCTATAGATGACGAGGTACCTAGTCGGTAAAGCTACATATATAAAACTAGATACATAAAAAAAATCTTTTGCGTAGTTTAAAACTTTGCCGTTTTGTGTTACACTATTATTTTATTCAATATCATGGATCAGTTTATGAGCAAAAAATCTCACATACCAACTACCTACTACCTACTACCCTATTGACCATAAAATATTTGTTCAGAGCGGGGATTGAAGCCACGACGATGGCTTACGCAGTCGGTCAACCGCATCTCTATCGTCACACTTAACATCACGACTTCTCGTAACATCACCATAAAACCACCCAACAAAAATAATTTAAATATCTAACCGAGCATCGATTGCCTAACCATCTCGATGCTACCAAATTGTCCACTGGGGTCAAATAGGCCATCGATTTCGCACCATCGCAGGGTTAACACAAGGTTAACCGAAACGCTACGTGGGAACAGGCAGGCTGATCCTATTCTCACGACACTGCAGCACTACGGCATACGGTAATGCATTCATTTGCATTCACCAGAACAACAATAATATCGGACAATCTCCACTGTCTTAAGGATTATTCAAATTAATGCAACCGTTTCTGGTTTTACTCTAAAAGGATGGCCTGCTTCTGAAGCCGAAGGGTAATGAATTGGTGTCAGCTGATGTCGTGAAAGGAATATAGTTCAACGGAGTACTCCATTGGACTTTAAAACCGTAAATACGTATCATGAAGTGACAATTACCTGCATTTGGGTAATTTTGTCAGCATTGAACTGTTCGAGTACTGCATTAATAATAGGCACGAGCCTCTGTTTATATTCAATACTCAATACATATTATTTTTTAAGATTTTGCAACATTTTTCATTTGTGCTCAGCTCCTAATCGGTCGCAGCGTGATGTTACATAACCTTCCTCGATAAATGGACTATCCATCAAAAAAGAATTATTCAATTCCAACTAACAGTTTCTGAGATTAGCGCGTTCAAACAAACAAACTCTTCAGCTTTATAATATTAGTATAGATATGTACCCTATAGGTTAGATAGATATATAGGATACGTATAGCTTTTCTTGTTATGGTGTTAGTAATATATGGCTGCAGTCCACTAAACTAGTTGACAAAATCCTTCAAGCATACAAGGATTTTCATGACATTACCCTTCTATACTCGCAAGCTTAGTAGTGTGACCAGTGGACTGACATGTCATAGGCGTCGAGTTCAAACCCGGGCACGCACCACTGATTTTTCGGAAGTTATGTGCGTATTTATCACATGCGCAAACGGTGAAGGAAAATCATCGTGAGGAAACCTGCACGCTTGAGATATTGTCTCGATGGCATGTGAAGTCTACCAACCCGCAGTTGGCTAGCGTGGTGGACTATAGCCTAATCCCTCTCAAATGAGAGGAGACCCGTGCCCAGCAGTGGGACAATAATGGGTTGATGATGATGATGATGACTCGCGATGTGTTCGTGACTTATATTCTTACTAACGTGTTTCCTGACACAAAATTCTCCATACTTATTTCTAAGACAGCATTCGTATTACGAAAATAAATATTTTACCCACATATATCAAGAAAATCGTTTCATGTTTCTAGGCTTTTCCTTTCAAAGGAATCTCCATTAGTTTCCATTCTTAGTGGTAAAAAATCAAACTCGGCAACTGTCATCAGCCAGTGACCCGGGTAGGAGAGGGCATTTGGTATTCATCCCGCGGGTTTGGCCGTGTCACCTTCCCCAATATCCTGAATACGACAAAGAAAAGATTTATTGACTTAATCGCAGACAGGACAGCGGTATCATGTTAGTTTTTTATACTGTAGTAGAATGAAATTTCATATCATTTTTTAAAAATAAAATTACCTGTATGGATTTTCGCGCAAGTGTAAGAAAAAAACTTGTTTGATTTTCTCTTGTATGCGATTACAAACCAAAATGTTACTTAAATAATCATTTAACAGAATCAATTCGTGGTCTATTTTGCGGTTTTCGAAGAAGTCTGAGTTTTAAAATTTATGAGTAAGATTTTACCCAACGCCATATCTTTCCCCTGAAATCTTGCTCTCGTTGCGACACTTGATAAGTTTACGCCCTGAGGGCAAAGAAAGCCTTTTCTCAAACTTTCTTGCAAAATTATTTGAGCAAGACTTCCTACCCGACCTTCTAAACCGAACAAACTAAAATACACCCTCACACAAAACTAGCCCCAAGAGGATGGGAGTTAACGTTATACCGTATGATGAATTAGACACGATTGATAAAGTTGATTTTAGCGTGCATACAATTTAAAAATAGAAATAGACTCCTAATTACTCCTTAATACAAAAAGAACTGCCTGTACTTTTGTTTTTATTCATTAATTGAGAGAACGATTGATAACGGGTTGTTTATGACGTGCTCGGTAACAGCTTAAATGTAATACAAAATACCCCAGGAATGCGCTTAAATAGCTATTGTGATATGAATGTTACATTTCTTTTATAGTCCACCTTTGCCTAATTCTTATTGTACAGCTGTAATAAGTTAAAATGATGCCAGTAACTTCTAAGTTACACAAATTTCTCCATTAGAACACATTTATGACAATAGCAATTCTGCTTCTTCTTCTTCTAAATGGGTTTACAGTGTGATAAAATTATGCGTATCTTTGGTTCTTGAGCGTTTCTTTTAAAAAGACACGCGGTACTGCCCATGCGAAGCCGAGATAGATCAGATGGTAGGTTACTTAAATTAAATGGCACGTATTGCAGTTGTGGTCTCATTTACCTATGTTATGTTTTTAGATAATATTTGAATCGGTCTTATTTTCAAATTCAAACTCTTTATTGCGAACTAAGTGTACAGAATTATAAAGATGTTAACAATAAGTAGGTAAATATAATACAGAAATGTTGTTTTTTTAAAATAAATATCTATTGCAGTGGAAATTAGATTGGATAAGCTCAAAATAATGTGATATTTGTTATTACGTATTATTATATGCAAACCGAACTATAAGACGTGCAACAGACTGCAAAATCGTGCGTGAAATTTCGAGTAACTGTTGCATATGCATAGAATATGCAACAGTTAACAGTAACATGAACTCAGTCGTCTGTATTATTCTTAATAAAAAAATATGGTAAAGGAACAGGATATCAGTTATTATTCTATAGAAGCTAAATTGGTCTTTATAATTGAAGTCAAATTCTTGTATTCCAATCTAGTCCATCATAGACACATATCATAACGTCTTCTGTAGTAAATTTAGAATTAGACAGTTAATGTTCTCTTAATATCTCTCAAATACTGTAAACACTTGTATCATCATCAACCTATTTACTGTCCTACTGCTGAGCACGAGTCTCCTCCTATTTGAGAGGAATTGGATTGGATTAAAGTTCACCACACTAGCGTAGTGCGGGTTGGCAGACTCCCTGTCTGAGGCATGCAGGTTACCTCTCGATATTTTTCTTCAACGTCTGAGTATATGATAAGTAACGTCAAAAAGTCAGCGGTGCGTGTTTTGCGATTGAACTCGAGAATTTTTACATCTTAGTCCACTGATCACACCGCTAAGCTGCTGTAGCTTTTTTTACACTTAAGTATATATACATATATATATATATATACATTTTCATGTGAATTTGATTATAAGAAAACATACTCTTTAAAACTAAAACTTCACATCAAAATTCACCTTCCATAGCACCGACAATATTACAACGGTTTCAAAAATTATTTCACGTACAACTCGTTTATAAAATTCATTTGATTCAAGATTAAAATGGAGTGAGGTGCGGTATCATATACTTGACGCTCGTATTATATTACGTTAGACGTGTTGTTGAGAATTTGTCAAACGTGAGCTTTTTTGGGTGCCGACGATATACGGTGAGATTAATCTTGATAGTAGATGCAGTAGCTTTAAAGTATACGCTACACAGAATCCCGTTGGGGTCCTTAGGGGGACCAATGTTGATGAATACAGTTGTTCCATGATCGTTGCATGGTCTCCCCAGGTGAAGAAAGATCCAACAGGTTTTTCCGCAAGCAATAAAAATTTTCCACAGTGCGTGGACACAATGTAGGAGATACATACATTAATGTATAGTATGCATGTTGTATGTACCATTTTTGCTATGTCCGCCAAATTAATTTGACTACAGATACATGGAAGTTGTGCCTACTATGAACCTAAATATGTATTTTGAAAAAAAAAACCGGTTATCTCCATGATTTAATTTCTAAAGAGTCCTCTTCCTGCATTTCCACTTACATCACCTATGTATAATTTATTATTTTAATTTGATGAAACCATCTCAATACAATATTTTTAATTCCTGTCACTATATCTCTCTTATTTAGATACTGGATGTGAAATTGACTAAGTCATGTCACCAATTTGTCATATTATTGTGTACCATGCATATGCTTTCATAAATACCAGCTTCTTTTTTCTACATCGGTCCCACTCACGTGTAAACTAGCCTTAATATAAATGACAAGATTTTATACAAAGAAGTTTTGACGCATGTAGGAGGGTTAGGGCAATTTTGATTCGCTTTAATCAAAATATTTACATAATTCAGTTCTTTATTCAGAATATTTTAAATTTATTCTGAGATTATTTTTATTTGTATTATATGTCAGGCGATAATCAGTTATCTATAATCTAGATTTGAAGTTAATACTACCTTTTATAAAAGACAATAATATGAAACTTGAACTTCGAATAGTGGCTTGACCGCACAGTTATATCGATGGCCTATGAATAAACCAAAGATTTACTTCATATTTAAGTTATCTCATTTATATTTAAACATATTCCACCTAATCATATGCCAACAATCAATGATCATTGAGTTTAAAAATCTTATTACAAACCAAAAATATATCATAACACCAATATACAACACCAATTACAAACGCCCAAACATGGTTAACTAAATATCTGATTATCGCTTAAGCTTTCGATAACGTCGAGCATAAACAAAAAAGGACATACAGAAAACCTCAGTAACAAATTCATTATGAGCACAACACGATACCAATTCTATTCACAGCTGGGCTATAACGAGGCTATTTACGTGCGTATATGTAAAAAGTCCCGCCGTACGGTCCGGTGTCCCGCAGGGTTCTCTTCTCGGTCCCCTGTTTTTTAATGTGAAAATATGGAGTAATGACACATAATAAAATTCCTTTTAGACCGGACACGGGTCGGTCGGTTTTATAAATTGGTCTAAAATTTTAAGCATGCTCTCCATTCTTTTTTATTGTATGTAATTTGTACGTTTTATTTAAGTGTATTCTTGAATTAATTGAAATTGGTTTGTTTAATTTTGAGAAATGCCCCTTGTAATTAATTGTTGTACGTCAAGATTATTATAAACCTTGTACTAGCAAAAACATTTCAAATTTGATAAATATGGATATAGTTTGATATAAACATAAAATTAAAGATAATCAAGTATTACAACAATATTATTGCTTCATTATAATTAACCCATTGCTATGGCTGCTGACAAGTCTCCTGTCATTTAAGAGGGTTTAGGTCCAAAATGCTGCCCTAGGGCAATTTGAAAGCCTTCATTAGGTATTGAGAATCTGAGTCATACAGGTTTCCTCATGATGTTTTCCTTCAATGTTATAAGCACCTGATAAATATAAATGTAGGTACGTAACTTTAAATTGTCTGTGCCTTATAATTGAACAGTATACTTTTGACTTCACTGTCAACTGGCTACACCACTACGCTATAACAACTTCTTCCTCCTATTTTCCTAATTAATCTTAAAACAAAAAGTTGGTGATAATTATTCAAGTAGAACGTAGAACTAATCACGTAAATAGATATAGAATTATGAATGATGCTCCTCCTTTGTCGTGTTTGCTCCCATGTGGTGTTAATTAGGTGTCAGGCATAAAAACACCGGTAGAATGCGTGTGGGTACTTATACTAGTAATATTAATTCGTTCTACAAGCCAAAATATTGTATGCAATCATTTAAATATTATATATTAAATAATCTTGCAATCAGAATGTTTTGACAATTAAGATAGGATCTTTTTGTTTTTAAATTTTTCAGTTTTTAATTTCAATAGGATCCAGAATTACCTTTCGCATTATGTGTAACTTGTTTATAAATATCAATTTTTTTTAGGAATACCACTCGGATTGTAATCAAACTTACGGCTCGCCTGATGGTAAGTAGTTACCGTAGCCTATAGACATTTGACACACCAGAGAGGTAGCAGGTCGTTTTAAAATAAAATTATCCTCAATTTTATTTTCATAAACAAGAGGCATTATGCTTTAAACTTGAATAGTTACTTATCCACGCAGATAAAAAGTTTGTTTTTGAAATATTTTATAAAAATAATATGTAACATTAAATTTTGTTTATTGTATAATCTCGATTCAATTTACCTTAATGCATCAATTAGTACGTTATCAAAACCTTTTGTTGCAATTTTATATGTTGCCAGAATCACTATACCTGTTTGTATGTCAATCTAAAACAGTTCTTGTTGACAAAATGTCTCAAGCACAAACATCAATGTTTGTTACAACAATCTGTAGGCAAAACAAATATTTTCCCGTTTGTAAATCGCATTCGTACCTATGTAGATCCAGGCCAGAATTTAGATTTTGTCTGGTACCGTACAAATACGCTTAGCCATTATAACAAACAAAGTCATTCTAATTGAGATTAATCACGTGTTAGTTAAATAGGTTCCAGGTGTTTACCAAACTATGATGTTTTCCGCTTCCTAATTTAATTTTTTTATACCACGAAAGTGGAAATCAATAATATTTTTTTTTTCGGACATTATTACACAGAGCCATCTAGTTCCATGGTAAGCAACGAGGCTTGTGTTACGGACACTAGATGGTTGATATACTACATATATACTTTTTTTTTTGTAAATACATTTATATTATACATAGATACATCCATGACTCGGATACAAATGTTGATGCTCATCACACAAACATTTGTCCCTACCAGGATTCGAGCCCGGGACCAATAGCACAGCAGGCAGCGTTAACTACCGCTGAGCTAACCGGGTCGCGACTTACAAACAAAGCACGAAAGAAAACAAGCTTACAGCCTGACGAGAAGTGGTCACAGTAGCCTCTGGATATTTCCTGCACCAGAGACGTTGTTCACGCGTTGCCAATCCTGTTAAAACCTTTTTACTCCATTTTTGAAGAACCCCATGATGTAGTAATTGTGGTAAATGTCAACAGGCAGCTTATTCCACAGCCTGATTGTACGTGGAATTAAGTTCCACTGAAATGGCAATTTCTTGATCGCTATGAAATTGATAGGTGTGAGAATAACAGAGTTATAACCATCATCATCTAGTCTAATCAAGTGTGGCTTCCACACAATAATTAAATCGTACAAAATATTAAACAAAAATGTCAGAACTCCCCACAGTAAGTAGTCACCCAAAACTTGTCAACATCTCAAATTAGATACCGACAAATAGCGAGACGGGATATCTCCCGTCTCACTAATTAGCGCTGTAGTGTTGATCAAGACGAAAAATATTTAATGTACACTCTATAGTTTTAGACAAAGGATTTTCGTGTCGTTGCCTCTTATTTATCTTAGAAGACTCTCTCTTAAATATTTGTATTTTGAGGGAAATTTTAAACGAGTTGACAGTTTAAGTAAATAATTCATTAGGTACTGCGATTTTATTTGAAATACTTTTTGTGCTTAAATTAATTAATTAATCTTTATAAATGGTATTGTTGATCCTACGTGTGAAAACTTAGTTCTATAAACGCTTGTTTTTAAAAACTATATTTTTCTTACTGCAGACTTTTTTTGATAAACATACTTGTATATTTAGATACTGAAACAAGCAGCTTGACTTCGTTTTCCTTAAGAACAGTAACCTAAACCCTTTCCTATTAGTTTTCGTCTACATATTCGTCTACTTTTAAATAGAACATTATTTTATCATTACCAATTCCAAATCAAAACAGAGTCTGCCCGACTGGGGAAAGACCTCCACCTTATAGAAGACCGCAGTGAATCAACAATAGTTGTCTTTCTGCGAGTGAGTAAGGTCACCAGAGCTCATTGGGGGAGTGACTATTCTGACAGCATGGGAATTCCGTTTGCTGTCAGTTCAGTAATTCCCTATTTTAAGAAACCTGCCCTTAGAAACAGTTCTTCTAAGGGCAACGCTTTTGCAAGCCTCTGGTGATGCAAATGTCTATGGGCGGCGCTCGTTACTTACCATCAGGTGAGCCGCCTGCTCGTTTGCCCCTTATCATCATAAAAAAAATGTATTTTTACGTCACAGATAATCCACATATATTTTATTCTTCCCACATTATAACTTCCAACAATCCCCCATAAATAAATCATAGCTGTCTCCTCTAGTAACCGCTTGTCAACTAAGATAACTGTCTGAACAGTTTTAATTAGCTGGCGAAGGATTTACCACGTGACGTCCTGATATGTCCACTAGCCAGTTGTCTGGTTATATCGCATGATTAATGATCTTCGTGAGACTGTCTACTGGGTCAAGTCTCCGTGGAATTCATCAAGAGATTGAGGGATTGTGGAGCCAGATTGGTAGCAAAACCATCTAAATGACCGTTTTTTTATTATGCTTATTTTCATGAAAGTAATCTAATATATAAAATTCTCGTGTCACAGTTTTCGTTGCCATACTCCTCCGAAACGGCTTGACCGATTTTGATGAATTTTTTTGTGCTTATCCGGTATCTATGAGAATCGGCCAACATCTATTTTTCATCCCCCTAAAAGTTAGGGGTAGTCCACCAACCCCTATAATGTGGCAAAACAACGTTTGCTGGGTCAGCTAGTATATTGTATAATTTGTTGTACAGACAAAACTCAAACTCATAAACTCAACTCAAACTCAAATGATTTATTTCAATTAGACCAATATTACAGGTACTTTTGAATTGTCAAAAACTAGTTGCACGGTTTCAAAAGGTAGATCTTATGAAGAAGAACCGGCAAGAAACTCCATGGATACTATTTTTAAATTAAATACAGAATTACAAAATAGTTCATTACAGACTAGTTTCTCTTGTATCATGAATGCCTTTAAAATTAAGTTTTTTATATCCACCTATACCCAAAGGTCAAAGGAGGATCATACCCGCGTCCTGCAGTGCAGAATCGCTTATAGACTTTTGATAACTAGATTAGCGTAGTGGCATTAAAACTGCTTTGTATGGCAATTGTTTGTGTGATGAGCAGCATCTTGTCTTCCTATGTATGGATATTGCTATGTAAAATAAAGTAAATAAATAAAATATGCATGTATTTAACAAAAAATATGTAGTACCCATCTTAATAAATTCTTCATTGCTTAGCTTAAAACCAGATAACGTTGTATTATAATATTCACATATATTAAAAATCGCTGAATTCTTATTCGAAAAAAATATCCCAGTCCCGGTGAAAAAAATATTTATCAAAGTACAAATATTGTTCTACTATAATAATAAACAGACAAAAAATTCAACAAGTCTAATTTTAGAAGGGGTAGTTCGGTTCGTGGCAGCCGCGGCGCCCCGTTGTGCACCTCGCCTTATTTACGGCACATCACTCGACTACCAGATGTATATCTGTGAATAAATTAAGCCACGGACACATTGCCGAGATAACTTTTTAATGTGGAACTGATTGTTAGTGGAATGAGCCGAGTTGTTAGATACCTCCGTTTATCCGACAATTTGTAAATTTATGTATGAAGTAGTATTAGTAGTATTGTTTGTTGTTTATGAATATTCTGTTAAAGCTAATTTGATGTTTTTATTGTATAAAAAATGGCGACCACGTTCTGCAAGACGCAGCGTTGATAAACTCCCCGGCAGGTTAGACTGAGGACCTGATTATGGTCCCTGGAATCCACGGGATGAGGGTGGCGTTTATGGTGCAACCTTTCACAGAAGTCGTTAATAACTTTTTAAATTTTCGTAATTAGCTATTGCTTAGGAAAAGCTAAGCAAAGGGGATATGCAATTACGATTTTTTTTTGCGGAATCCGGTTGTTGCGGGCGGCGCATGACCGGTCGTCGTGGCGATCCTTGTGGGAGACATATGTCCAGCAGTGGACGTCTAATGACTGACATGATGATGATGTGGTAATACCAACTCTATAGTAATCTAACCATCCGCCATAGTTTGTCATACACTATCAATATCGTGTTAGCCGAAGAGCTATGATAATACACCGTGTATTAACAGGGACTATCATTTGTAAGCCGCATTAGTGAGCTCCACAAAAAAATATAATGAGAGAAATCGATAAAGGAATCGAGTATAAATCGAGTTGGATTATTTCTTCTTTTTTACTCTAGGTATAATATATATTGATATGGGAATCAAGGAGTGTCGTAATAATTGAAATGGAAGTACTTTTAACGGTATTTTGATATTGTTTAGTCCTGAAGGTTTGGAACGTTTCGATGGATGTTGTAAAGGATCTAAAACGTCGCTAAATGAAATTATGTTAAAAAACTTTTAATAATAAATGATTAATAAATATTCCTGGACATTACGCCACACAGCGCTAAGCAACGAGGCTTGTGTTACGGATACTAGTTGGTTGATATACTACATATATACTTTTTTTTGTAAATACATACATATTATACATAGATACACCCATGACTCGGAAACAAAATGTTGATGCTCATTACACAAACATTTGTCCCTACCGGGATTCGAACCCGGAACCCATAGCCCAGCAGGCAGCGTTAACTACCGCTGAGCTAAACGGGTCGTCGAATTAATGATTTATTAAGTAGCCAAAAGCCATTCTTCTTGTTATTGCATACCATACTATGTTTATACACCAACAGTATATTCTAGCTACCAGTTAGAGTTTTTTTACTACCCAATAAAACGTTAAGGAGGTGTTACACTTCCTCCACAACATTGAAGTGAGAGTAACATTGTAACAATTGTGTAACATAAAGTTACAATGTCGGCCATGTTAATGACTTTACGGCACTTAAAGGCGTTATGAAAAGATTGCTGACTGAGCGGCACTGGTTTTATTAGGAATTAACGTGTAATTGGACTTTAAGACGAGTCTAGAGAGTTGTGGTTTATGGTCGCCCGTTTTTCTTTTGTTAAAAAAATATTTTCTTGTTTTTTAAATGAGTCCCAACTTTTTGGTGAAATTTTGTTTGAAGTTCTTGATGGCTCAACTACAGCAAAAATATTAAGGGTACTTTGTGTGCCCAACCCGTTTGGTGCCCCACTGCTGCACATGGTTCTGGATTAATTTGAGCGAGATTAGGTTCTAGTTCACCATGCTAGCCTAGCGTGGGTTGGCAGACCTCATATTATTATGCCATCAAAAAATCTCTCAAGCAGATACCCTCACGGTCTATTACTTCACCTTTTGACTATATGGTCAAATGTTTATGATGACTTCGAAAAGTCAGTAGAACGTTGAGATCGAACTTGACACTTTCAACTTCACAGTCCATTAGTCACACCATCGGCATCGTCGTGTTTCAGGATAATAAATAAATATATTTATGAATATAACCCAGAGTAAGCTAGGCCAACCCGTTCTCAAATGAGAGGAGACCCGTGCCCAGCAATGGGACAATAATGGGTTGATGAACAATTTATTTCCAGAAATACATATTTTTAGTTACATAAAAGTAGTTTCCCATACAGTAAGAAATGAACATTACAGAAAAAAAAGTATCGTTGGTGCCCGTACAATGATTAATTCATTAATTAATGGTTGTATCGCAGACACCAGAGATAACCCAGAGACTTGTATTTGAAGGTATAACATCGCAATCTCTCCTTATAAACTTCTATATTCGACGTTTTAAAATAATATACTTGTAGTATAAACTCCAAAATAGTTTACATACCCTCAAACACGAACACGTTCTGATTCATTCGGGATATCGCTGCGTTTCGTTACCGCTTGCACAGAACACTTGATAGCAATTAAATTCAGAAAAAGTCCCGCTACCCAATCCTTTTTTATTTCCATCGAATGCGTGGACAAATATAAAGCAATCGAATAAAAAGCCATTTCACCATGCAACAAGAGAACGTATTTCGTTTCGTTTACCATTGAGTTAACTCTTCTCTGGAACAGTCACAAATCATTACCTACATATTACATTGTAGCATAGATGTAATTGTAGTTTACCATGCGAATGCGATCTGTTCTGTGAGTGTCAAAAATCCTAGTTTCTTCTCTAATCTCTTGTCGTAACTCATGTCTCCCCGAAATTATAGGCATACGCTCATGCAAGCATTCCCAAAGAGCAACAATTTTTCCATTAACAAAGCGAAACACCGATGTGTACTAAGACTTGTCTTGCTCGACCTGGGAATTGAAACCATAATGATAACACGCAGACGCATCCCAACTTAGGTCGAGTGACTTAGCTTTACAAATAGTGTAGTAGTGTAAAAAAATAAATTAAAAAAAACATCGTTTACGTGGTGAATGCATTTGCAAATACTGGGGTACTCGTAACTCAGGTAAGTCTGGCTGTACAAAGTACAGTTCACTGACACCAACGCGCGCGCAGTCAGCAGTTTCATGCTAACCCAAATCTTTACCTTTAATATTAAAATTATTATAAAGTTAGTTGACGAACAGCCACCAACCAAGCCGCGTTAACTCGAACTATTTTACCATTACCATTTTACTATTACCATTTTACCATTACCATTTTACTCTTACATTTACCAGTTTAATATACCATTGTGTTTTCTATACCATAGTGTTTTATTATTATTTGTTGGAGTTACGCCCAACACTAGCGTTGGCCGGAGTCTCTTAATATTCCACCATATATGAGATATTTTGACAAATCTGAGCTCTAGTACGGAGTAACATTTACTTCAAACTTAAACCTCCATTGCATTCACAAATTCAATGTTGAGTAAAAATGTGATTTTAGTTAAAAATCGATCTTGAAATTAATTCTATTGCGATTGTTAAATAGATTTGGACAGTAACAACTGTTTTCATTGTGTCTCTATGTGTGTATGTCTCTTTTGTTGATTGAAGTGGAAAATATATTTAACAGGATGAATTCATATTGATAAATCTATTATATTTTGGATATTCAATAGAATTGCAATGGAGTATGTTATTAAGCAATAAATATGTATTTTTTTTGTTCATCCCGATTATACAGTTAAAAGGCAGTATTTTAATGAAATACTGTTATGTGCGTATTATTTTATTCACAGCTCTTAACATTGTTTCTTATTACACAGTCTTAAATAACTTATTATATAACTATGTAATTACTGCATAAAGCTGCTTTTCCGCTCAGCTATTAAAAAAATAGGATACATATGAAGCCACAAAAATATTACTGTCTTGTTATATTTTTAAGGGGGAGGATACCACTAGTTCGACACCATACGAAAGCACACGCAACACAAACCCAACAAATTAAAAATTCAACCCTAAAAGTATACCCGGTTGAGTCCACATTAGAAATTCCAAACACAATAGAACTAAAGTCGTGGCGGATGACTCAATTAAACACAGTTGTCCCGTGTGCGCTGGCCCTAACCGCTGCCATTCGCTCGAAACGGATGGCTCCCCAGGGCCCAGGTCTATTTGCGTGGTGTGCGCTGCCCTTGTCGTGAGACGCAAGCCCAAATATAGTTAGTTATATAGTGCACGACACGCGATATTCTACTTGCCTAGTTTTTTTTAAAATTAATGTATTTTTATTATGACAACCCTATTTATACAGGCTGTTGGAGAAAGTAGTTGTACTGTGATGAATATTGTACGCTTTACCGTAAAAATAATAGTGATTATTTAATTTTTTTTGTGGGGTAGACAGTTTAATAGAATTCTGTTTTCTTACTAATTTTAACAACTACCAGTAGTTGTTAAAATTAGTTAATAAATTTGCATCAGAATTAACTTGCAACCTGGATTTGTGTAGTTTTTGTATGTTTCAGCTTTCTTTAGTCTTTGTTAAGTCCTAAAAAGACCAGTCAGTTAAGACAAATAACTTACTTTTAAATAATGAATCTTCAATAAGACTCAAATAACACAACATACCAACACGCACATCGTTTCCAAAGGGTAAGGCAGTGTACTAAATGGAAATCCACATTTTGCCGTTATGTATTAGATCCCATAGAATAGGCAGCGAGCCTATTGGTATCAACCGGGCACAAATCTTAACACTGACTAAACTAACTAACAAACTGCGACTGAGAATCTCGTAGAGCAACCCCACTAACTACTTTGCTCAACCTAGGAATCGGATCCAAGGCATCTAGCTTAACAGTCGCACTCACGACCATTAGGCCAACGAGGCAGTAATTAACTAGTGTATAGGTAAATATATTTTTATCAAGAGACTAATTTTATTATTAAAAAAAAAACTAGCAGGATAACCTAACCGTAATTACTTTTATTAGAAACTAATTCAGTAAACTAAATTAAGATCAATCAACAGTACATTAACACAATTTAAATCCACTTATATAAATTAATAATAATTAACAATATTAAATAATTCAACACAGCAAGTTAAGCAATAATGTGAACGTCCGTCCGTCCCGACTGCCTCAAAAGTAAGAGAGCCTTCCTCGTTGCGCAGGCGCGACCAGCCCGAACGCGCCCCTCTACCATCACGCCACCATTGACATTACGTAGATCACGCGACAGTTGACGTCACTTAGACCACGCCTCCAATATCTTCATTATCAGCTAATACGGCCTCTCCTGACGGCGGAGCGTCCTCGCCCGCGTTGACAGGATCATCCGTAGGTACTGTGACGTCATGGCGGTGCGATGGGCCAGCAACAATACCTTCATTAGAGCAATCCTCATCACCTACAAGTAAATTGTTTGTATTAATTATGAGAAACAGAATAACAATCTTGTTACGGCGATTGTATGTAATCGTCCAATAACAATAGTCGCTGCATGTCCTCTTACCAGGAACAAAGTATGTCAGAGCCCTCAGGATGACCGAGACAGTGACCGCAGTATATCTCAAAATAACATTTACAGTGGCAGAGCCCTCAGGATGCCCGAGACAGTGACCTCAGTTTATCTCAAAATAATATTTACAGTGGCAGAGCCCTCAGGATGCCCGAGACAGTGACCTCAGTTTATCTCAAAATAATATTTACAGTGGCAGAGCCCTCAGGATGCCCGAGACAGTGACCGCAGTATGTCTCAAAAATATATGTCAGAGCCCTCAGGATGACCAACAAGTAAACAAGTATTAGAGACCATTTCATTTATATCACTTAAATGATACAAAGGAAATAGACCCCATTGCCTGTTACAGCTATACTCACACTCAAAAAATGCGGCGCACACATCTGGCGTCCATTCTCCATGCCAAGCACTTATAAATTCTGCGGCAGCTTCAGTGCTCTTTCCAAGGGAACCAGAAATAAGCTTCAGTTCATAGCGACCGTGTGGCAGCGCACGCACTATTGTGTACGGGCCGCGCATGCCAGAATCCAGTTTTCCAACAGACTGACTGTTCTTGTGCACGAAGACCACATCGCCTTTGCTGAAACTTTTAGGGGGTTTGCGCCTTTCATTTACTCGAGTGTCCTGCTGTTTTCTATTCTCATCTAGCAGTTGGGAAGCTCTCTGTCGGGCCAGCTCACGTAAGGATTCTCTGTTACCGCTTGATCCTTCTAAGGCTACGTCGCGCACAACGGAACGAATAATAGGCGTCGTTATGTCGCTACCAATTAACATAAACAAAGGTGAATATTGAGTTGACTTTTGTTTCGTAACGTTCAGAGTGAGCTGGATTTTCCACAAAACATTCGACCAACTTTCGTGCCTATAATTTACTTCTACACGAATCATATTAAGAACCGTTCTGCAATATCGCTCAGCCTGACCGTTACTTTGGTGCATCTCAGGCGTTATAAAAAATAAACTACTACCCACGTTTAACACCCATTGTTTAAATAATCTATTTTCATACATCCTTCCCCTGTCAACTACTATCTGCCTGGGTGCACCAAATAAAGATACAGCGTTTTCAAATACTAATTTTAACTCTGTTACATCTTGTTTACGCATTGGATACAATAAACAAAACTTGCTATAAGCATCTACTATCAAGATAACATATTTGTAACCGTTCGACTCTGGAAGAGGGCCCAATACGTCACTATGTACTGTATCAAAGGGTATGTCGGGTTTCTTCCATGACTCGATCGGCTGCAATGGCTGACGTGGCACCTTTTTGTGTGAAAGACATACAATACAATGGCGTACATATTTAACAACAAATTGTCTTAGACCAGGAAACCAAAAATGATTTAAAATCAAATCAACTGTTTTGTCTGATCCTATATGATGGTGTTCATCGTGAAAGATGCGCAATAAACTGAGACGGTGGCCTCGAGGGATATAGCATAAAAATTTACTGGGCTGACCAACAGAATCAAATTTATAATATAAGACATCATTTTTAATTACATAACGAGTCCCATCCAGTTCACCGTCCTGTACTTTTTGCATTAAATTAAGTGTTTCTTGGTCGGCACGTTGAGCTATCTGTGCCCAATTATGAGGTCTTTCAATTTCACATACATTTACTGGGTTACGGCTAAGATAGTCGGCGTGGGACAACACAGCGCCTTTACGATATTCTAATACAAAATCATAGTCTTGTAAATAGATCCACCATCGAGCAACTCTCGGTAGTAGATCCTTTTTACGCTGTGTTAGCTTCAAGGCGTTACAATCTGTAACTACCTTGAAATGAATGCCTATAAGGTAGTGCCTAAAATGCTGAAGTGCCTTAACTACGGCGAGCGTCTCCAGCTCATAGGAATGATAGCGCGGTTCAGCACCTTGCGTAATTTTACTAAAGTATCCTACTACCCGCTTCCTATTATCCCCATGAGTCTGGAATAGGACAGCTCCATACCCGCGAGATGATGCATCAGTGTGCACCTCAGTTGAAAATGATGGATTAAAGATATCAAGAACGGGCTGACTGGTTAGTCGCGTAATTATGTACTGACGGACTTGTTCTTGATCATCCCCCCATTTAAACTCAACACCCTTGCGGAATAAATTAGAGATGCATGCTGTTTTCAATGAATACGCGGGTATGTAGCGCCGAAAATAACCGGCTAGACCTAAAAATTGTCTAGCTTGTTTAACATTACTGGGTTTCGGGGCTTTAGTCAATGCTTCTATTTTATGTATGCTCGGCCTAACCTGACCATTACTAACAGTTCTTCCCAAATACTCGATTTCGTTAGCAAGAAAATGGCATTTACTCAAATTAATCGAGAACCCCGACTTGGTCAGCGTTTCGAAGATCTGACTTAAAGTGTTTAATCCTTCATCAATTGTCTGACTAGGTATCAAAACATCATCAATATAGACTAAAGCCTTTCCTGTCTCGATAAACGATTTAAGGGTATTGGTGATGATACGTTGGTAAACGACTGGAGCATTAGCTAACCCATAAGGCATCTTGAGATATTCAAAGTGCCCTTCCGGTGTCACGAAGCCAGTTTTGTGAATGGAGTCGCTAGCCAAAGGGATCTGGTGGAACCCAGTAGCCATATCAAGACTGGTAAAGAATTTAGCACCACCTAATCGGTCAATGTGATCATCTATTAACGGCAATGGATAGCGATCCTTCACAGTATTCGCGTTGAGAGCCCGGAAATCTACGCACATCCTATCACTACCGTCTTTCTTTTTAACTAATAATATCGGACTAGAGAACTCCGATTCAGATTCCCTGATCACGCCTTTATCGAGGAGATCCTTAATAATGTCTCTAACGCGAAGTTTTTCGCTGTGTGATAATTTATAAGGCCGGTATACAATAGGCGTATCATTGCTGAGTCGAATTTGCATATATCCAGTAGTAACAGTACTGGTCGCGGTACCAGTAATAAGATATTTAGAAAATTTTTTAATTAAGGTATACAATTTATGCTTATTTACACCTTCTAAGGGGGTATTAATAGATGAAAAAATATTTGATTCAGACGTCTCAATAGTAAGCACCTTTTCTACCCGAGTCAAACGCTGCGCACCTCTTTTCCTGATGTATGTGACACCTTCTCGGTTCAAAACGTCAGTACCGATTATAACGGGGGTATTCATAAATTTATCATTAACAATTTGAAAATCAATTTCTAATGTTATTTCCGGAAATTCGACGGTTAAAGTAGAAAGATAGCTAGATTCAGTGTCACAGTCACCAATTCCACGCAATATGCAAAAAGAGGGTATTCGTTTGCATTGAAAATGTTTAATTACAGATTCGGACATAAGCGAGATCGTTGACCCACTGTCTATTAAAATATCAACTGGAACGCCCTGTATAACTGCTGTAGCTATATCATTTTTTCTATAATTACTTAAAATATTACGGCAAAAGTTAACATTCGATTTACTACGACCTTCAGAACGTTGTTTAGAAAAACAATCCTCTACTTTATGGCCTAACTTCTTACAAAAAGAACAAGGGTCCGGTTTTTGCTGAGAAAAGCTGGAATTTAGAATTGCAGATCTATTATTTACGTTAGGTGAATTTTGCATTTTTGCACGCTTAGGGCAATTCGCTTGTCTATGACCAAAGGCTCCGCATGAATAACACGCAGTTCTGGAACTATGCTCTCTTTTACGCGATGTGAATTGTGTATTATGATGACGGCCAGATACAGTGCGAAGATTATAATTTGCTTTTGTTTCAGACGGTTTGATATAAATAGAGAAAAACTCAACTAAATTGTCAGGTAATAATTTCGCGTTCGTAGCGGCGGCACGAATTTGTGGGTCAACGATACCTCGAATCACTATTGCCGAAATTAATTCGTCACTAAGCCCGTTTACAATACGAAGGCGTAACAAAGATCGCCTAGCATATTCCGCGTATGTAGGGTAGTTACTAGAATCGGTCTTCATGACATCAAAAAGAATATTGGCAACATCTACTTTACGAGGACATAGTGGCTTAAACTCGCGTTTAAAATTAGACCAGCTACGGTCGTTAGTGACCCACTCATTTAACCATACACGAGCATCCCCTTTAAGGCAATTGCCAATATGAGATAAACATTCTCTATCGCTCCACCGATATATAACACGCACATGATCAACTTCGTCACACCAAACATTAATATCATTGATAGCGGGATCAAAATTTGATATATAAATATGGTTCGGCCTTACCAGATTTAATCCATTTATTGCGCTTACAATTCTATCAGCTACCTCCACAGCGACACAATCCTGGGTGGAAGCCTGTGACGGAGGAGATGGCTCCCGGGGTGGGGTCGTGCGTGGCGTCGGCGCCAGCTGCCCCACACACGGTATCACAGGACCGCTCTCCGAAACAGTTGGAACCACCGCAGGCTGCTGCTCCGCAACGGTGGCTACACTTGACCTGGAATTGTCTTCCAACACGTTCAGGCGAGATACAATCGCTTGAAGTTGTTGGTACAGTCCATGGTCCGGAGAACGTTCACATGCTTCACTACGCGAGCTACGCTTTTTACTTCTAACCCTAGAAGAACTAGATTTAGGCATTTTAAGATTATAATTGTTTCAGGCGGTAGGACACTCACAAAGATATAAAAACTTTATGAGTATCCCACTTCTGATTTTATCAAGAGACTAATTTTATTATTAAAAAAAAAACTAGCAGGATAACCTAACCGTAATTACTTTTATTAGAAACTAATTCAGTAAACTAAATTAAGATCAATCAACAGTACATTAACACAATTTAAATCCACTTATATAAATTAATAATAATTAACAATATTAAATAATTCAACACAGCAAGTTAAGCAATAATGTGAACGTCCGTCCGTCCCGACTGCCTCAAAAGTAAGAGAGCCTTCCTCGTTGCGCAGGCGCGACCAGCCCGAACGCGCCCCTCTACCATCACGCCACCATTGACATTACGTAGATCACGCGACAGTTGACGTCACTTAGACCACGCCTCCAATATCTTCATTATCAGCTAATAATATGTATATTATATTAACGAAAATAGTGATAAGGATTTAACATTGTTTGTAATTAATTATTACGAAATGTTATTAATATGATAAATCCCGTTGTGAATTGACGCGACTGTTGTATAGCGATTGTCATTTAATTACCGCCCAATTATTGTATGTATGAAATGAATTAATTCAGAATTTCGATGCCATTTCGGTTTGGACAATTGATGGGATTATATTTATGGGCGATGCCCTCTTATTGGTTAAGTAGAAATTGATTTGTTTGAATATTACAATATTATAAAAGGTGTGGCTGGGCGTAAGACTATCTCTCATCCACCCACTTATAGGCCGACAGCTGGGCATGGGTCTCTTCTCATTTTTGAGAGGGATTGGGCTACAGCCCACCTCGCTAGCCTGCGGGTTGGCATACTCAGTCCAATCCTCAAAAACAACAGAGTCTGGGTTTGTGACACAAGAAGTGAACTTGACTTTTTATAACAGGAAAGCTTCATAATCATCACCCCATTATTGTCCCACTGCTGGGCACGGGTCTTATCTCATTTGAGAGGGATTAGGCTATAGTCCACCACGCTAGCCTACTGCGGGTTGGCAGACTTCACCTGCCATCGAGAAAATCTCTCAACCATGCAGTTTTCCTTACGATGTGAGAAATACGCACATAACTTCCGAAAAGTAAGCCTTTGTTCGAGACGTTTGATATCTCAGTCCACTGGTCTCACCACTAGGCTACCACAGCTAGGAAAGCTTACAGCTAAAAAAAATTATGAGTAGTCTAGAAGCAAAATGCTACGTACGTATGTACGTACGTAATATAATATAATTATACTACGTAAATATATGTATATTTACGTAGTATAGATTATATTATAATAATTTATAATACATATCTACATATACAACGATGTGTTAAATACAAATATTTAAATTTAAATATTATTTATCAGTTCAGTACCAGATAATATACTAGAAAAAGTAACAAATAGGTCTCAAAGTAATCTTGCTATATGAAATACTCTGTCAAACCTATCGAGATGAAGGTGTAACGGTGTTAATATTTTATTATACATTACATATTCTTTCCCCACCACCCCATTCTACTATATCCAGTACGACCGATCCAACATAGTATCGATTGTTTTGGAAATCTTTGGGGACTGTTTATGTCCACATGATGATAATAATGATGATTATGTTAGACGTGTATTATTATTGAACATGCATTCAGTTATTTTTTCAATTATCTATAATTTTAAATGGGTACCTACCGAAGTTTATTTCAAAAAAATGTTTCTCGTAAAACATTTTCGTCGCCCTCCAACGTCTGATATAAATAAAAGGTTATTTTATTTCATATCTTGTATAATTTACTGTAAATTACTTATGGTACAGTTGTAGGAATATGAGCGCACACTCCTCGCGGATGTCTTCTGAATACTAAATACACATTTTTGTCTGCTTCTTCTATGACTACGTTTTTATTGGTCGTAAATTTGTGACTGTACTTATATGATATGTATTTTTGAAGCGTATGATATCGTATATAGATATACTTAGGTTATTTCTCTATAGGGGTACAGAAGTCCGCGCGCTATGATCCCTGCAAACCCTATTTGGCTTCGATTAATTGCATGAGAGGTAAATCATAGCGAGATTCCTTGCGCAAATTAAGCTGCCCAACTGGGGAAGTACCTCCGACTTACTGAAGACTGCAGTGAAACACCAATAGTTGTGGTTCTGCGAGTGAGTAAGGTTACCAGAGCTCGTTAAGGAATTGACTATTCTGATACCATGCAAATTCCGTTTGCTATCAGTTTAGTAATTCCCCTGTTTTAAAAAACTTAAGTCCTAAATGGTTTCTAAAGAGCCGGCAACGCGCAAGCTATACCAAAAGGTGTTGCAAACGTCAATAGGGTACGGTAACTGCTTCCCATCAGGCGTGCTGCAAGCTTGTTTGACGCATAAAAACTCAAACAAATTAAATATTAGTCCCAAAAAGAGATAAATAAAGAAACATTTGGCTGCTTATGGGTAGAATAATGCAAAACAAATTTCAACGCATTGTGTCATAATAAGCATTACAAAATAAATCTTTAATATTAATAAAAAGCCACCCCTATCAATTAATTGTAACACATCGCCAAGTGCTTGTAATCAGGGGTCATATAAAATTTAAATTGACTGGCAACCCGAAAATGATACAGGACATTTTGCAAAGGGTTGAAACATTGTTCCTGAGGGTCGCAAATGTTTACTTTTTTAAATTAATATTTTTGTTTTATAATTGACTGGAATACAAAAAAGTGGAGTGAATGTAGAATAATATTATGATTTCTGCGTTTAACTTTATGTTTGATATAAAGCTAAAAGTTTAAACACAATGTTTGTCAAAGAGCAATGCAGACTTGTATTTTGGCAGATTAATGATTTTTTTACGTCTGCTGTTATGGTAAAGGTAAAGTTTAGGTCTTGTGCGGGTAAAGTTTATGGACCACCTGATGATAACCAGTTACCGCAGCTTATAGACGTTTCCAATATCAGTGATATCGCTCGCGTGTTGCCGACCCCGTAAAATAATATTCACTAAGAACTCCTAAAATAGGGAGTGTATTAGGTTACTTCAAATGGACTTCTTAAACGGATCACTCGGGTCTGCTTCTACATACACTACACTTAAAAATCAGGACCAATTCTATCAGTCACACTCAGGACGCTGTCAAGCTCAGTTGGACTTAGCCCGCTAGGTACGCTAAGTGCATCCCACACCAATGCAATGATAGGGGCATCCACGTAAACTGTGGCAGGATGGTCTGATGTGTTCCATCCAGACTAATACTACTGGTCTACAGACCGGCAGCAGACAGGTGAGAGCAGTCATTGTTCTATTCTGGAACATTTCGTTCTAAAAATCTAATTCATCTATCTATATTTTTCAAGGAAACCATCGTGAAATAACAAGGAAACCATAGAGAAAAATCTTCTTGAGAGATTTTTCTCTATGGCATATGAAGTTTGCTAATTCGTGAGCTAGCTAGCTCGGTGCACTAGTGCCTTATCCCTCTCAAAAGTGAGGAGACCTGTGCCCAGCAGTGGTACAATGATAAGGAATTTACAAGTAACGCTAATCGTGCGATGTTCGCGGTCATTCGATAGGATTAGGTCAGCTCAAAGTCGTTGTGAGGCTCATATCACAATATTTGACACTTTTATATCTGAACTTAAAAACAAGATTTTTTGTCTACTAAAACTGTTAAACGTTCACGTATAAAAGTGACATCTAAAATTCTATTTACAAAATAATATATAGCATCATTTATCATAATAATTAGTTTATTTGTCTGGTTTAAATTCTGTCTGACGTCTAAACATGCGTATAGTGGATTTTGTACGTGGATTTTATCACAGTATATTGATATTATTTTATCCCGAATTTTCGGATCCTTTACAGCATCTACTAGTCAAGGGCAGACTGACTGATATGTTATCATTACTAACAACTACGGACATTTTTGCTAAACGACCTCGTTTACCTGGGATATCGTAAAAAAAATTTTTTTTATCATGTATGGGCAAACGTTTCATCACAATCCCACTGGATCGTAAGTGACGATGTGGTCTTAGATGAAACACTCTTACCTACACAAGTTTTATTTTACTGTTTTATATATTTTATTAGGTTAGGTATATTTTATTTTATTTTCCGAAAACAGTTTTTTTCTAATTCATATAAAAAGTCACAAAAGTCTTCAAATGTTTTTTGCGTATCGTCAGCTGCCTTAACACAGCAATAATTTACAATGTAAGTACAATAAAATGAAATAACTGTAAAGGGTCTAGAACAATCTACTAAATAGCAGCTGAAACAAAGCGTCCGATGAGCAAAAACCATGTAATTGTGCCACCTCGCCATTGCAATTAAACTTTTTGCGCCGCCCACTGTGACGATTGCCGCCCATCTTCAGTAGAATGATTAAAAAAGTTTAAAGCGCAGAAGAAAATGTGGAAACACTGTTTATGTTCTTGTTACAAAGTATGAGTTTTAAAGGCTTTTTTTGGTGAATTTATCTCCGGTTTTTGTGTAGGACAATAAAGCCTTTTTTCTTGGAGGCAATTTTATTACCTAATAGTAACTTAATGAATATATTTTCTGATTATTAAACGTTATTCATTTAAATTTAAGCAAAAATTAAACCTTGATAGAATTTACCACCACCACATGAAAACAGTGCATCCTCCATCAAAAAAACTTGTTAACGCTATCATCGCATTTTCTATTCGTAATATATTTCTATTTACTCGTTAGTTTTACAAAAATCATAAATTAATTTTCTTTTTTAAATGGCTTCATAAATTTCCAGAAAAGTTGGGATACCTTAAGCAACTAGATTCAGTAATTTTAGAGGTCACATTGCTTTTAGCTTTGACGTACCACTTTATTTAATGGTAAAGCAATATGCATAATTTTTATAGCTACACTTCTTTCACAGTTTCCACAGATACAATAACAGTTATAACGTTATTGTGTTACGTTATTTCTGCAAGGGTACTTAGGTAACATTGCGAAGTTGCAACCTCATAAAATACTATTTATTCAATAAATTCAAATTCAAATATTTTTATTTCAAGTAGACCAATATTACAGGTTCTTTCGAAATGTCAACACTAGTTGCACGGTTCCAAAAAGTAGGTCTTATGGAGAAGAACCGGCAAGAAACTCCATAGATACTCTTTTAAATAATTCGTTATATTTACAATTTTCGTTTTTAATATTAATATGAGAATAATGCAGTCTGATGTGAAACGCATGAGTTATTCACTAGCACTAAAAAAATTAAATTAAATAATTATAATATAAAACCCGGATGCCATGACATGTATAAGCCGACCAGCCCCAACTGACAGCACCCGTTCACGAGCATGACGTGTGTATCAGCGTCGCCATGATATAGGGAATAAAGGGACCCGACACACAACGCCACCATCAGCAGGACATTTGAGAGAGCATGACAAGCCCAGACTGCCTGGCCAAAATGTCTACCAGTAGGTATGCATTTTTCATTTCGCAAAGCAACATCGAAGCCAACATTAATCTCATATTTTACAGGAAATTTTACAAAATCTAAAACAAAATTTTGAAATAAAATAAAACTATTGTAACTAAAGTTACATGCATGTCAGTTAAAAGTGTATAAATTAAAATAATAAAATGTCAAGATAATAAAATCATAATTGTTGCAAATTTCAAAATTATAAATGATAAAAATATAATGTCAAGAATATAATAATAATCATAAACATGTTTTGATAGCCCGGTTCATCAGAACTATTCAATCCCAAGCACTATTATCATCCATGTAGTCTTTCAACGTATAATAACCTTGAGAACAAAGTCTCCGTTTAATAATAGATTTAAATTTGTTTAGACTTAATTTTTGATAATGTGTTGGAATTTTGTTGTACAAGCGTATGCATTGACATTTAAATGATTTACTTATTTTTTGGAGCCTAGTTGCAGGAACAATAAATTTATTTTTATTCCTGGTATTAACATTATGAATATCACAACGTTTTTTAAAAAGATTGATACGCCTGTGTGCATACAACAAATTCTCATAAATGTATTGTGATGGAACAGTCATAATATCAATCTCCTTAAATTTATCCCTCAGCGAATACTTGGGACTTAATTTATAAATTGACCGAATAGCCCTTTTCTGCAGCACAAATATTGTTTGGATGTCAGCAGCATTCCCCCACAGTAGAATGCCGTATGACATCACGCTATGAAAATAACTAAAATACACTAACCGAGCTGTTTCTACATCAGTTAAACTACTGATTTTCTTTACAGCATAAGCTGCAGAACTGAGCTTTTTCGACAATTTTTCTATATGTGGGCCCCACTGAAGCTTAGCGTCTAAGGTAATTCCTAGAAACACTGTGGATTCTACAAGATCCAAATCTGTTCCGTTAATGTGTACACTGGTTTTTACTTGTCTAACGTTAGGTGTTGTAAATAACAAGGTAACAAATAATAAATTAACCGGTATTGACACAGCTGTGAAAGCCTTAAATCCACATCAATTACTGAAACAAAGTGAAAAGTAGCGGATACAAGGTTCTACGGCGATATATTCAGATAAATCAATATTTCGAGTTAATTTAAAATACTGTTAAAGGACTTGCGCTGAATCGTAATCTCAACCGTGTTGTGTACCGTTAGCAAAATAGTTTACAAGAAGAAATAAAACTGCTTTTTGCGGATTTAATCGCGTTAAATTGGTATTATTTTATACCGACATTTCGGATCATTTTCAGCGTAATTGGTTATTTTTTTGTTAAATCATAATGATTGATGCGTTTCACATATTATAATGTATGACCTAAGTCCAGCACTGGACGTCTATCGGTCGATTTGATGATGAGGTCGACACTTAGCATATGCTGGACGTGACGTGTACCGCAGAACAGCGCTGATTTTCAGTGACAACCTGGATGATGTAAGGAACAGGAAGCCAAGATAACAACAACATAGAAACATAAGATATATTACTACTATTTTTGTGCTGTCAATTTCTCTCCTTTGGGGTTTGAGGGAAATTTCAAATATGGTAGAAAACCTGAAACAATGTTTTCTCGTATCATGGACCACAGCCACACGCTCAACAGTCCCACTTGACAATACAGTAGAAACTTAAAATACATATTATCTTTTAAATATATTTTTGTCTTCTATCTCTACATATACACGTGCAAAACGTCGTAATTCAATTTTATCGTAGTGATATTAAGTGTCAAGACACCTCGACACTAGCTCTAGATAATATTCACAGCACGTCTTCGGTGTTTCTAAAAATTTTCTTCAGAGTTTAACAAAAAAAGATTTTTACAAAAAAAAAATGAACGTAATATGTCTCGTTGAATTAAAACTATAATGTCTGCTATACATAAATTTTGAATAAAAATATAATAGTTAAATTTTTGGGCCCAGATGTTGCTTGAGGGATTATTCATAATTGTTGATGTTTTATCAAAAACTTTTCGTTACATATTTATGGTCGTATTTACCAAAGTATTTGTTTTTTATTATATTTGTAAAAATAAATGCTTTCACTGTTTCATAAATAAAATGTCTGCATGAATTGATATAAGATATTTATTTTTTGCAATCTAATATGCAATACGCTGTTTAATAAATCATTACTCAATAACGTGCTTTTAATCATAATAGACCTTTTATAAATACGTTCATAAATTCTCAAACATATTTCGACAATTAGAATATAATATAAACTCAAAAATTTAAACCCTAATTAGTACTACGGCCACAGGTTAATTAATACTCAAAATGAGCACTCAAAAAACACAACTTAAAAGAGCGAGCCATTAACCCTATGACTGCTGTCTAGCTTTTAATTTGTACCACAAATGTTTAAACGTAGTTACGTTCTCCCTCGCAAACGATACAAATAAAAAAGTCCAGAGAAGAGGAATATACGACCAGGAGTAATTAAATTAATTAAAGTCGACGCGACTGACGGACGCACCGTGTGTCCTTTTCTTGTTTTAAGACGTCATTTTATTTAATTGGTGGAGACTTTTGACCCATGCCTGTGGGGGGTGGGTCATGTTGGCTAATTGGTTCTCGCAGGACGATTTTATCTGCTAATGTAATTAAATTGAATGTGTTCTCCTATTTACATGTTAGTCTCAGTTTTGAAAACGTCGTGTATAGAATTAGCCTTTATTTCTATAGAAAAAATCTGTTTTCGTATGTTTTCTTTATCTTTCGTGTCCGTCCGGCATAAATTGTAGTTGATTAGAGTGTAAAGTTGTTGATAATAAATAACTTAACACTTTAATAAAAGTGTTTTTTAAAAATACATACGTTCTCCTAAACTAGGAATTTCTCCTATATCACGGGTTTAAATTTTAAAAACGGCATTACAACAATCCAGTCTCGGAACAAATATCTGTAGGCCATATTATTATATATTTCTTTCATAGGGGCTCGAACTCACACAAGCGTTGAGTCCAAACCGATCGCTCGACGACTGCACTAACTATTCCGTTCACTGCTCATTGATATTCAGTGCTACCCATCCAAAGTCGAGCCGGATAAAGCTACTAAATCATATAACATTAAACAAGAGAAAATTAGCTATTACTTTTGCAAAAATAAAATTGTCAAACAGTTGTTCATTCTTAAAACATTGTAAATGTTAAAAAAAATGTATGTATATTTACATATTTATCTTTAACGAAACAGGTAGTTACACGACAAAACAGATTCAACTGCGGTTTGTGAAAAAAAAATCCTTAAAAAGGTATTTTTTGTTACATATCCGCAGTTTTTTTATTATAAAATAAAGCAATTTGAAGATACTGCAACAGATGTTGGTGCATTAAATTCAAATTTAAAGTCTCTAGGTAAGTACTGTCCCCTTTGCAATATTTCACGCTTCTCGAGCAGGGTACAATAATTTGCGGTTTTAAATCATTCGTAACCGAACAGATGCGTATGCGCACCTGTTGCATTGAGAGGGTTAATAATTTCAAAAGCGAAAGACTGTATTTAGTATTGTGCGAACGTACTTATTAGAGAAACTAAATGTAAATGTTTTAATAGTATTTTTGACAAGTTAAGAAGGGTTAAGAGATTTTAAATATGTTATTTGACTTAAAGAATTTTTTTTCACGTCCTTTTTTAATGCTATAATATGCAATTATTGAGATGCTATTTTTTTATTTTATGTTGAGTAATTCAGAAAAATATAGCAAGACACGAAAAAACCTCTTTAATTAAATTGTTAGGTATTAATCTATATCATTTCAATTCAATTTTTAGTATGTATGTTGTGAATCCATTACAAAAATATTCTAAAAGTGTAACGTGCACATAAGTTTATTTTTTAAGGATACTTTTCCACTATCAGGATATAAAATTTAGCTTCAGATGATTTCAAAGCTAAAATTTCTTATCATAATTATATACAAATCAAAAATTAACATTCAAGGATGATAATCTCTATCTAAAAATGTATCTTGATAATATCCAGACAGTGTATTTTGAAATAAAACAAACGTGCTCATCTATCTATTATTGTTGACATATCACGGATATTTCAAATGCTTCTTAAAAAATCTGCTCTAAATTTGCTTAACTTCAAATATAATATTCCTGTTGCGAGAAAAAACTCGCAAACGCTAACCATGTAACACAACCCTAACTCGAAGCGCCAACCATCTGTCCACCAAAAAAGTCACCAAGCGTTTTACAAATTTTGACGTCTAATTTGCATTAATATCAGCCTCTTTTATAATCGGCTCTCTTTGAATGAGTTATTTTGGTCCTGCGGTTTCGGAGTTGTTTTATTATGCTATTTTGGTAGCTCAAATAAGCAGTCCAGAATGCGAAAGATTCCTCTTTTACTTGTCTGTTACTTTATATTTGAGTCGTGCGTATTGCAAATTATATGACATTACTAAAAGTAAATCTGTATGATAAATAAATATCTTCGGGTTTTTAAATTGGGTTTACTTTTGAATAGATTTTACAAAGACATCGTGAGTGGTCTGTATCTTTGAAGTATTTCTCGACATGTGAAGTCTGTCAACACAAGCTGGGTCGGCGTTGAACTGTAGCCCATTGCACAGATATCCATGCCTAACTGTGGGCCAGCTGCAAGATACATTTACTGTCGTTATATTATATGAGATATTACAAACCGCGTCATAAAATATCTCTGCTTAATAGAGGTCGTTAAGGGATTCGCATGCGAATTCTGTTTGCTATCAGGTTAGAAATACTAAAAAAATCGAAACGGTTTCTATATGGTCGGTAACGAGAGAGTGACACCTCCGGCGATACAAACCGTATGATTGTTTGCCACCCAACATTCATCACCGGTCTAAAGCCTTTCGAACTCCTCAGAGAGTATATATTTTTTGGAGTTTCTTGTCGGTTCTTCTCCATAGGACCTACTTTTATGAATGAAATGAAAACTAGTTGCACCTGTAATATTAATCTACTTGAGATAACAATAATTTAATTTGAATTGAATTTTAATTTTGAAAGATTACATTTAACAGCATAATGGGGATTAACTATTTAGTAGAAAAATCTTGCTACAACCCAGAAAGTACTACTGACACACTTTTTTACCTCACCATGCTATAAATAGCGTCAAACCTTCAAATCCCCAACAACCACTACTTGTTTATGGCCATCCGAACTCCTTGAAGAGTCATTCCCTTACCTTAGACTTGCGTTACAGCACACAAGAGTGCTGTTTATTCAGTAAATAGTATGTGATTTTGAACGAAACTGTGATTTGTTTACAGTATTCTGTAGGTAGGTGATTGCTGTCAAAATAACGATGCAGTGTTTATTCTCTTGACCGAAACAAATATATGCTGTCAAGATTTATGAAGCACGTTTCTTTGACAAGACTTGTGAGTTAATATAGGATGATGATAATATACATCTGTAATAATACAACAAATAGTTTTTATGTATCCCTAAAATTCAACAAACTTTACGTTCATTACGTTTAGTGTTGCACTAAATGTAGTTTATAGTTTTATGGTTATACAGCCAGATTTGTGGTGTTACGTGGTCTTAATCGATTTTTATTACACTATGGTTTGATTAGAACGAAAGTTTTATAGCAAAAGGGTGGGATTATATAGCTTATATAATTGACTTGACATTTATTAGTTGGTAGAAAAAAAACTCATAAACGCAGGACTATTGGGGAAATATCAATCACTGTCAGGTCATTACGACCGGATTGGCGCAGAAGTATTATAGGCTGCTGATATTCTATGGTAAGGGTCCCAGGTTCGAATTCCAGTAGGGGCAAACGTTTGTGTGATGAGCATGGACATTTATACCTGAGTCATGGATGTTTCTATGTTTAATATGTATGTATTTACTTACTTAAGTTATTTCGATCTATAGAATCAAGTGGTTCTGAGCAATTGATATTCGGCTCAATGTTTATCATATACCTGACAAGGCAAGATAAAGAAAGAAAGAAAAAGTATTAAATTGTATTATAAATATTACGAAAATACGTATCTATGAGTATATTATAATCAGTCTATCTGCCAGTCCTTTATATTATTATGAAGGTTTGAAAATTCTTTTATGTTTTGGTAGGAATACTTCATAATAGAGATGTTTCATGATCCAATTTTGTAACAATATCAATATCGTTACAACATATTGTTGATTTAATTAGTACTTTGTACCGAAGAAAGGTTAAAAAAACAAAAACAGTTTAACAAAAACTAGAAACTGACGAAGAATGAAATCATAACGAAAATAAATTTGAGTCTGTCTGTCTATCTCATTACCAAGATGAGTAGTGCGTTTAGTAATTTGTTTATTTTGGCAATTTTCGTTAGTAATTTATTTTTGTTAATAGCTGGTAGTAGTATAAAAAATTGTAATTTATTACCAACATGCTATGCTAGCTACCAAAGCGTGAAATAAATCATCAGCTAATAATAACTGCCTTGCATGGCGTAGTGGATACGCCTAAGGAACGCAGGACGGCTCTAAGAATTGCCATAGGGCTTAAGGGGGAGTCGCCTCCTTGAGAATAGGAATTAATAACTTTTAACATTACTTTTTTCTTTTTTTTTGTTGGTGTGACACAGAGATCCACGAGAATTCCACATGACAACATCCACATGCCACCAAAAAGTCGACGCTTTCAATACTGTAGTAACCAATACCGACGTCACCCATACCGACGCCGCCCATACCGACGCTACAAATACCAACAACCAGCAAAATTGTTGCCATAAATACTGACGCCACAAATACCTACGCCAATAAATTGACCATTTCAATACTGACGCCACAAAAACCGACGCCACCCATACCGACGCCATCTGTACCGACGCCACCAGTACCGTAACCATCAAAACCGACGCCAACAATACCGACGCCATCAATACCGACGCGACAAGCAACAAAATCGGAACCATTAATACCGACGTCACAAATACCAAAGCCAACTAAATCGACGTCATAAATACCGTCGCCACAAATACCGAAGCCAACAAAAATTTCGTTTTCTATACTCACGCCACCAATACCGACGACATCCATATCAACGCCTTCAATACCGACGCCATTAATACCGACGCCATCAGTACCGACGCCACCAATACTGACGCTACCAATACCGACGACACTAATGCCGACGCCATCAATACTGACTCTATCATAACCGACGCCACTAATACCGACGCCACCCATACCAACGAATTCAATACCAACGCCATCGATACCGACGCCATCGATACCGACGCCAACAATTTCGACGCTTTCACTACTAACGCCAACAACGCACGACGACGCTTTCAGTTCTAACGCAACCAATACCGACGCCACTAAAATTGACACTTTCAATACCGACGCTAACAAAATCGACACCATCAATACCGACGCCACAAATACCGAAGCCAACAAAATCGACGCTTTCAATAATGACACCAACAATACCGACGCCACCAATAACGTGCCCATCAAAACCGACGCCTAAAATGCCGACGCCATCAAAATCGATGCCATTAATACCGACACCATAAATACCGACGGCACGAAAACCGACGCCAAAAAATCGACGCCATAAATACTGATGCCACAAATACCGACGCCACACTTACCGACTCCATCAATTACGTTGCCATCAAAACCGACGCCGAAAATGCCGCCGACGCCATCAAAATCGATGCCATTAATACCGAAACCATCAATACCGACGCCACAAATACCGACTTCCATCAATACCTACGCCACAAATACCGACATCCAACACAATCGACGCCATCAATACCGATACCACAAATACCGAAGTCAACAAAATCGACATTTTTAATACTGACGCCAACAACACTGACGCCACCCATTCCGACGCCATCTGTACCGACGCCACCAGTACCGTAGCCATCAAAACCGACGCCAACAACACCGACGCCATAAATACCGACGCCATCAATACCGACTTCACCAATTACGTGGCCATCAAAACCGCCGCCATCCATATCGAAGCAATCAATACCGACGTCATCAATACCGACGCCACAAATATCGACAAACAACGAAATCAATTCTATTAATACCGACGTCACAAATACCGACGCCTACAAAATCGACGCAATAAAAACCGACGCCACAAATACCGAAGCCAACAAACTTGTCACATACAATATTCACGCCACCAATACCGACGCCACCCATACCGACGCCTTCAAAACCGACGCCATCAATACCAACGCCATAAATAATGGCGACACAAATACCAAAGCCAAAAAATCGACGCTTTCAATACTGACTCCAACAATACCGACGCCACCCATACCAATGCCACAAATACCGACATCCAACACAATCAACGCCATAAATACCGATGCCACAAATACCAAAGCTAACAAAATCGACACTTTCAATACTGACGCCAACAACACCGAAGCCACCCATACGGACGTTCATCAATACCGACGCCACAAAAACCGACGCCAATAAAATCGACCCTTTCAATACTGACGCCATAAATACCGACGCCACACATACCGACGCCATCAATACCGACGCCACCAATTATGTGGCCGTCAAAACCGACGCCAACAATACCGACGACCTCAATATCAGCGCCTTCAGTACTGACGTCACCAATACAGACGACCTCAATATCAGCGCCTTCAGTACTGACGTCACCAATACAGACGCCATCAATATCGAAGCCATCAATACCGACGCCATCAATACCGACGCCATCAATACCGACGCCATCAATACCGACGCCATCAATAACGACGCCATCAATACCGACGCCACAAATATCGACAACCAACAAAATCGATACCATTAATACCGAAGCCGACAAACTTGTCGCATTCAATATTCACGCCACCAATACCGACGCCGCCCATACCGACGCCTTCAAAACCGACGCCATCGATACCTACGCCACAAATATCGACAACCAACAGAATCGATGCCATTAATACAGAGGCCACAAATACCAACGCCAACAAAATCGACGCCATAAATACCGACGCCACAAATACCGACGACACTAATGCCGACGCCATTAATACTGACTCTATAAATACCGACGTCATCAAAACCGACGCAATAAATACCGACGCCACATGTACCGACGCAATAAATATCGACGCCACATGTACCGACGCCTTGAATACCGTTGCCACCAATACTTACGTCACCAACACCGGGACCAACAATAACGACGCTTTCAGTACCGACGCTAACGATTCCTACGCATCTAATACCGACGCCATTAGAATTGTCTCTATTAATACCGATGAATACCGACGCCATCAATTCCGACGCCAACAAAATCTACCGATGCCACTAATACGGACGCTACCAATACCGACGTCATCCATACCGACGCCAACAATATTGACGCCAGCAATAGTGACGCCACATATACCGACACAAACAAATTCGACGCCTTCAATACTGATGCCACAAATACCGACAACCAAAAATTTCAGTGCCGTAATTACTGACGCCACAAATACCGACGCCATCAATACCAACGCCATTTATACCGACGCCACCAATAAGCCAACCAATAATACGGTGGCCATCAATACCGACGCCAACAATACTGACGCCATTAATATCGACGCCTTCAATACCGACTTCACTAATACCGACGCCATCAATACCAACGCCATTTATACCGACGCCTCCAATTCGGTGGTCATCAATACCGACGCCAACAATACAGACGCCATCAATACCGACGCCAACAATACTGACGTCATTAATATCGACGCCATCAATACTGAAGCTATCAATACTGACGCCACCAAACCGTAGCCACCAATACCGAGCCAACAAAACCGAGCCAACAAAACCGACGCCATCAATAGTGACGCTATCAATACAGACGCCACAAATACCGACGCCAACAAAATTGATGCCATAAATACCAACGCCAAAAATACCCACTCCAACAAAATTGACGCTTTCAATACTGACGCCACAAATACCAACGCCATCTATACCGATGCCACCAATATAGTAGCCATCAATACCGACGCCAACAAAATCAACGCTCTCAATACTGACGCCACCAATACCAATGCCATCGATACCGACGCCTTCAATACTGACGCCATCTGTACCGACGCCATTAATCCCCGACGCCATCAATATCCATTGCCATCAATACCGACGCCACCTATACCGACGCCACGCATACAGACGCCACGCATACCGACGCCACGCATACCGACGCCACGCATACCGACGCTTAAAGGACCAATTCTATACCGACGCCACCAATACTGACGTTACCAATACCGACGACACTAATGCCGACGCCACCAATACCGGGGCCAACAATACCGATGCCAACAATTCCTACGCATCCAATACCGACGCAAGTAGAATTGACTCTATCAATACTGATACCAGAAGTACCAAGGCCAACAAAATTGACGCCATCAATACCGACGCTACGAATACCGACGCCATCTCTAACGACGCTACAAATACCGACGCCATCAATACCGATGCCACCAATACTGACGTTACTAGTACCGAAGATACTAATGCCGACGCCACCAATACCGGTACCAACAATACCGACGCCTTCAGTACCGACGCCAACAATTCATATTTTGACGACCCAGTTAGTCCAGCGGTTGTTAACACTGCCTTCTGTGCTATGGGTCCCGGGTTCGAATCCCGGTAGGGACAAATGTTTGTGTGATGAGCATGAACATTTGTATCCGAGTCATGGATGTATCTATCTATAATATGTATGTATTTACAAAAAAAAAAAAAAAGTATATATGTGGTATAGCAACCAGCTAGTATCCGTAACACAAGCCTCGTTGCTTAGCACGGAACTAGATGGCGCTGTGTGTCATAATGTCCAGGAATATTTATTTATATGCTTCCAATACTGACGCCACTAGAATTGTCTCTATCAATACCGACGCCATCAATACTGACGCCAACAAAATCGACGCCATAAATACCGACGCCATATATACCGACGCCAGCAAAATCGACGCTTTTAATACTGACGCCACCAATACCGACGCCATCCATACCGACCCATCAATTCCTACGTCATCAATATCGAAGCCATCAATACCGACGCCACCAATACCGGCGCCACCAAAACCGACGCCAACAATGACGACGACGCCATCAATACCGACGACATCAACACCGATCCATCAACACCGACGCCAACAATACTTACGCATCCAATACCGACGTCATTAATATCGACTCTATCAATACCGACGCCACCAACGCTTTGAATACCAAAAACATCCGTAAAATACTAATTTTACGCAGACAAAGACGCGGGCAATAGCTAGTTATTAATAATTCTCACGATTTTACAGGTTCTAGGTTTGTAGTTACAGGGGTCCAAGTAGTTTTTTAATGGAGAAGAATTCAATAAGAAACTCCATATAATCTTTTAAAATAAATTCAATAGTGTTGTGTGTATATTATGGAGGAGATGCCAAACGGCTCCTTATAAGTAATTCTTCTGCTTCTTCTCCATTAAATGTATACAACATAACACTTGTACTAACTTCCTCTTAAAAGTACTCAGTTCTTCACCAAGTCGTCTGTGACCGCCATTGTCGTATTTATGGCACACGAATTAAGGGTAATTATCCCTTACACCAGTGGGAACGACCGACCACAAGTGATGCCACTTTTGTTTTTTCGCCACATTGTCGGCAATAATTGCCGATAATTATTATTATAACGATAATTGAATAGATACCTAACGATAATTGCTTTGATAATATATAGGTATATGAAGTTAGATTGTTTTATAATTATATCTCTTCATATCTTCACGCACATTTTTCTATCGTGTATATTTAAAAATATTATTTTTTTATATCTACAGTTTATTCTATAACTAAATGAACATTAAAAAAAATGTATATATTTTCGGTAAATAAACAGTGACAAATTAAAAGACACATTATATTATGTGGCAATTATCGAACTATTAATTACGTAATTAAAAATAGGTAAATTAGATGATATTATTAACATTAATTTTAAGTTAAGACATACGAAAATTGTGTTTTAAAAACGGTTCAGTTCATCGGTACATAATGGAAATTCTATTTTTGCTTCCAGCCAATTTCGGCAGCCGAATGAACTAAATTAAACGTTGAAGACTACCGACATCCGGGACTGAGCCTGATGATTGAGACTGACGTCCACCCACAGCCACTGCTGACCCGCCCATACGTCGTCGAGTTGAAGGTAATTGATTATTTATCGAAGATTCTCTGAATTTAAAATAAAAGCTTTTACTAAAGGCGTCATCATGGTCTACTCCAAAACTTACTGCCCATTGGCTTATGTACGCACAAACCGTTGAACGCTAAAAACTTGAATGAAAAGGAACTCTTAGGACTGTCTGCGTGTATGTAGAGAGGTCTTCATAATTCCCCAAGCTGTTATAGACGTTTTTTAATACATCTAACAATACCGCTTATATTGGCATTCCAATTCAGAACTTTATACACACGTTCCAAAGTATATGGTAATACAAACTACTTTTGCTGACTAAGAAACCTCAAGAACGCATATAATATGGAAACTCTTTATGTCACTGGATTAATATTTTGAGTAGGTTCATGATGCACCGTCAATGACCATGGTTCAAAACTAATAAAATAGTTTTTTGGGATCATCTTGAAGCTATTTTGGAATAGCATAACGCTTAATACAAAAATAATCATAAAACTGGTTAGCAATTACCACCTACAAACAAAAATACAGTCGAATAGTCATTACTAAATTAGATAAATTAATTGTCTATGACTAATTTATTACAAAAGATAAGATACTCATCACAAAAATCCCAAAACTAGCACAATACATCATTCAAATTAAAACTTCCACCGCAACCCGCAAAGATGGATCACCGTTCGTAATTCGAATTTCGAACGCTGATAAAAACAAAATGGCCGCTCGCAACCGGCATTTATTAACCCTACCAGATCCCGTGTCCACGGTGATAAATACGGGGTGGTGCTTCCCTTAACTTTTACCCGTGACTCATTATGGTATTTAAATAATTCCTGGCAGAGTTGGTTTTTGATTTATGATAGGGTAACACTGACATGGGTTTAATCTGTGCGTTAAGTTCTATGACAGTTGTGTGCGTAGATATTATCTTGATCGCAAATGCGCTTGAAGGGTTTGTTTTTGTCGCAAATTTTGATTTAAAACGGTATATAATATGAAAGGTGTTTAGTAAGGCGTATTTTATGATAGGGTGAGTTGTACTTAGTGATCATAATAATATCAAATCAAATAGAACATCAAATAGAACATAATACAACAATGTTAAAATAGGAATTGTTAAATTTTGTTGGTATCTGCGATACAAGCCTCGAGCTTAGTGCAGTAACCACCGCAAAACCATTCTGTATATTTTATTTGAAATAAATTTTGATTTGATTTGATCAATTTGAGATTGAGACATGAATATGGACAAAAAAGACATAATAGCATTTTCATCATTTATTTTTTTCTTTTATGACCGCCTCATTGGTTTAATGGGCTAAACTTGGGTTCGATTTCTAAATCGTGCAGTGTTTCTTTAAGAAATTCTCAATAGCAGGCAGCTCAGTGGCAGTAGGCTCGCTCCCTATAAAAAGGGCCCAAAGCATATTTGTAAACTGTGGAATTATATTAATCTTCTCTGCCTTTACCTTCAAATATAAAGGCGTGATAGTACGTTATTCTAGGTTTTCCAACGTTAATCTATTTCTGCGAGCATGTGTGTGGGTGATAAATATTCTGTGTAAATTAATGATCACACAGATTTATTTCGGTAACGCAAAAAATTACTTCAGGAGATGAATGTTCCTTGGAACAATGCTTAAATGAATGTGAATTGGTCTCAATAGAATTAAAACATTGAATTTAAAAGATTTAGAATGGACCCATTGATCCTAAAAGGCGCCTGATTAATAGCTACATTATATAATTATGCATTTGGTTCACAGACTATTATTATATACGAGTAAAACAAATGCCGAATACGGAGAGAAAGAAAATGCCATGACATTAAAATAAAACTAATCTTAATAGATTTTATCGTCATTATGATTTATAACGTCAGGATTCAAATTAAATTATTATTACAGAATCCTAAGTCAAGCATAAAACTGCAAAATCAAACGATAGAGTAAGATTATTTTAAATATCGTAAATCGGCTTCTTTAATTATGTCTTGCATTTGTTTAACATGGCCTGCCCAGTCGCACTTAAGTTTGGTAGATTTTTAACGGCATCGGTGATCCTTGAAGTTGGGTAGTCAATGGAAAAAAAAACTCTTAGAAACCGCCAAACAGTGTTAACTGCGTTCCGTCAAGTGTATGTGAGAGTTGGAGCCCGGGAGAGTATTTACTTGAACTAGCGGTCGTCAGTAGTATTTTGTTTTTTATTATTATTATTTCTTTATCTTTCTGTACATAGTTAAACTAGGATTGTTATATTTTATTATTTCAAACATCAGTCTCCTTGGTTCTCTTCCATAATGTTTAAATAGACAAGCAAAGTCTTCTCTTCACGTCTTTGTAGGCATAAAATAGTAAGTACTACATCTTAAATCGTGCAGTCCATTCTTAAAATTACTACACAGCTGTGATAGCCTTGTGGTATGACCAGTGGACAGTGAAAATCTTGAGTTCGAACTAAAGGCACGCACCACTGACTTTTTGGAAGTTACCATTTGAGCATATGATAAATAAGTTATCATATGCTCAAACGGTGAAGGAAAACATCGCGAGGAAACCTTCATGCTTCAGATTTTTTTTCGGTTGCGTGTGAAGTCTACCAACCCGCCGTATGATAGCGTGGTGGATAGTCTGATCCCTCTCAAATGAGAGGAGTCGATACTCGTGCCTAGCAGTGGGACAATAATTTGGTTCAATATACATACATATATGATGGTATAGTATAATTGAATATATTATATTTATGTGTATTATATCTAGCGTATTTTACAACATATATTTACTATGTACACCGCCAACTACTCGTGGCTCCCTTCTTTTAATTCTTGTCCATCCAATGGTTGTGTGGAAGAAATCGCTTTAAGCGATAAGACCGCCGATTGTACTTCATAACACTGTACCTATAATATTTTATATTGTTGTAACACAAAGAGCGCAAAACAATTACTACATTAGTACTTCGAGCAATAAATCGAAAGCATCATGGCAGATCATAAATAATAAAAACAGAATAACTGAACCAATTTCTCTAATTAAAACACAAGATACTGACATTACTGATCCTACAGAGATTGCAAATACCTTTAACAATTATTTCATCGACCAAGCTCAAAATAACATGACATCAATACCCGACACTAGCAATTTAATAAATAATCCTCATTCTATGTTCATGCATCCAGTCTTACCTCAAGATATTATGAGAGCAATAAAATCCTTAAAAAATAAAAATAGCACTGGTTTCGATGGCATATCAACTAAAGTAGTTAAATTTGTGTCAAATGCAATTGCTTTGCATCTCAGCCACATCCTAAACTTAAGTATAAGCTCTGGAGTATTTCCGGATAACTTAAAAACTGTGATAGTTAAGCCTTTGCATAAAAAGAATAATAAGGAAAATTTAGCAAACTATAGGCCAATTGCTTTAATACCCATTTTTTCTAAAGTCATGGAAAAACTTATTTATGATGCAATAAGTAGTTTTCTACATAAATATAATATTTTAAGTGAGAACCAAAAAGGTTTCAGGAAAAATATGGGTGTAAATTCAGCAGTTTACGATTTGATTAAGTTTATTATGGGTAATGTTGATAGTAAGGTACCAGTTTGTGCAATTTTTACCGACATGACAAGAGCTTTTGATAGTGTAGATCATGAAATTCTCATACGCAAGCTAAATATCATGGGTATCAGAGGAAACGTGCTTGATCTCTTAATATCGTACCTTAGTAACCGTAAACAATTAACTGAAATATCCAGAATATGTATAAAATCAAAGCGCGAGGTGAAACACTTGTCTGAACATAGAGTTATTAAGTACGGTATACCGCAAGGCAGTGTGCTAGGGCCTTTACTATTTTTGTTGTACATAAATGACTTGCCACAATGCACTGAGCATCCTATGGTCTTGTTCGCTGACGATAGCACTGCTTTAATTAAATGCACAGACATAAATACTTATGAACAAGATATAAATAACACTCTTAAAAACATTGTAGAATGGCTTGACAAAAATAATTTAATAATTAATATACCAAAGACAAACATAATGCATTTTTATCAGCGTTTGCCACCGCAAGCTTTAAACCTACACTATAACAGTAAATTAGTAAACCAAGTACAAGTTGTGAAATTCCTAGGCATACTCATAGATAGCCAACTAACATGGAATCCACAAGCAATAGAAATATGCAAAAAACTAAGTTCTGCTGCGTATGTACTTTTCAATTTGTCCAGGAAAGTGAACATGCAGACAAAATTATTAGCATATCATGGTCTGGTGGCATCGATTTTGAGATACGGGATAATATTCTGGGGTAATTGTCGCTTAAGGGAACAGGTTTTTAAGGCTCAAAAACGCTGTATAAGGTCAATGTGTAATATAAAAGTAACGAATAGCTGTGAACCTATATTTAAATCTCTAAAATTGTTAACGTTTCCATCGCTTTATATTTTAGAAATGGCTATGTTTGTAAAATTAAATATGCATCTTTTTAATACATGGTCAGAAAGTAGAAAAGGGCCAATAAGAAGACAATATAGAAATATGTTACGTGTTGGTGGTTATAAAACTGCACTGTTAGGAAAAAGTGTTTTATGCATGGGTCCGGTCATATTCAACAAAATACCAGATGTAATAAAAAATCAGACCAATATCCTTTTTAAAAAGAAGTTGACTATATTATTAATTAGTAAATGTTATTACTCAGTTTCCGAATTCTTAAATGATAAAATTTAATCTAATTCTGACGTCGATATATATTTCAATTTATTCTTTGACATTGTATTCGTAATGTAATGCTATTTTAATGCTTTAAAAAAAAAAAAAAAAAATTGTCACACCTATTTAATTGTTATCTTGCTGACATTGTTAAATCTATTATTCAATTTGTGACTAATCCCTGAAAAATAATAATATAAGTATGTTATTCTCTTATTGTTGGTGTACCCATTATTATTAATCGATTTGGGTTTCTAAAATTTGTAGATGCTTAGATTTGAAACGTGTGTTTTTGCATGCCTAATTTATGGTAGATTGTATAAGGGTCTTAATATAACATAACATCTGTAAAAAATGTACCTACTTTCTGTGCAAATAAAGAACTATTCTATTCTATTCTATTCTGTATTTTTGGTGTATGTCTCAGGTCTTCCCGAAAATATACCAAGCAGTATCGTATAAAGCAGATCAGTATGTACTTACCATTGCCTCTTTCCTCACGAAATCCACTAAACAGCTGGCTCCATTGAGGGCTCCTGATCATAAACATCCAGGTCACGTCGGTCAAGATGTGGTGCGGCACACCTTGCACTGTGCGACACTATTTTTACCTAACAGTTGGTAGTACATCGGCGGCATGTACTGAATCCATTCGCAATAGGGATGCGATCGTGTGCTCTGGGTATGAAGAGGCATGGAGTGGATGAGGTATTTATTTTTCGTGTTTTTTGATGCAATTTTGCAAAAAGGTGTCGTCTTAAAATATATTAGTAAGAGAATAATATAATAGAGATATATTGTTGATGATTGACAGTTAGGTATGTTTTTTTCTATACACAAGTATTGTCTCCTCTCTCAGGGTTACTGGAAGAGATTTTTTTAGAAATAAGGAATGCTTTTATTATATGTTTACAAAGGCATTAGTTATTTCGTTATCTATTAGTTTTTATATGTATATTGTAGTTAGGTACAAGAAATAAATGTATTCCAGTATATTCAATATATTTTTAATAGTTTTAAATTCGGAATGCACAAGAATTCAATGATAAATTGAGGCTAGTATTAAAAAAAGTTGGATCGTGACAATTAGTTAAATAACTTTTAATTGAATAATTAAAATTTAAAACCGAGTCTTCAGTCTCAGTATAAGTAGTGGAAGTACGATTTGTTAATTAGGGTTTTGAACTGCGGTGATATTTTCAATAAAAACGTTACTTCTATTTGGCAGTACCAATATTCAAAAAATATTGTACTATCAAAATTGTTCTGAGATAAACGTATCAACCAGACTCACTGTCAACTCCACAGTTTCGGCGTGCACTCGGATGCACTGCAAAGGACTGCGGCCGGACGTGACCGCCATGTCTATTGCACTTATTTACCCGATACCGATACTTCTCGATTCCGCTTCTCGATTATTGATGTTCGGCGAAAGTGGGCGTGGTACAACCCTAGAGGGCATCAGATTTATTTTGGGGAACTGGGAAACTGGATTTTGGAGTCAAATGCCTTAAATATCATATTAGGGCACACACCACTGACTGTTCAAAATGATGTGCGTGTTTATCATATGCTTGAACAGTGAAGGTGAAGTTGCTTGTTTTGATGGCGTGTGAAGTTTACCAACCCACTTTAGGTGAAAGGAATTAGGCTAAAGACAACCACCCTTAGTGGTTTACTGTCCTAATACGTTTCAAATGCGAGGAGACATGTGACGAGCAGTGGGACAGAGAATATTATGTTAATATTATATACACGATCAGAGTCGACATATATTATCCTTATCGCGGGCGCATTGACCGCTAGCAGAAGTCAATACATTTCCAATGGTCTGTAAGTTTTTATTTGACTTAAATTCATTTAAAAATGTTTGTACCGCACTTACTTCAAGTACGATCGTTAAGGTTACGACTTTTCTTGAGAAAGACAATTGCGTTCAGCTGTAAAAGTCTGTATTTTTTAAGTGACAGTTACAGAATCGGCACCAATCTTTAACTATTATATTATAATTCTTAAGTACGTAATTCAGTTTTATTGTCTCTAGCCAAAGAATAAGCGTAAAAAGTCTAGATCGTAACGAGATAGTTTTAAGTTAATGACCGCCGTTCTAGGCGCTATTACATAGATTTTATTTCAATAATGCGTAGCTCAAAAACTTTTTCACATAAAACCAAGGTGGCACGCAAGTAATGCACGAACTTTGCGCTTAAAAAAATTTGTTCACAGGCTGTGAACAGATAAATTTGGCTGACAAACACACACGACATTTTGTGGGTAGCATTAAAAATTTTATTCAACAAATAAACTTTACAACACGGCCTAACCAAACAGGACTCTAAACAAATTTATAAATCAAACACCCGACAATCGAATGGGTTCGCTTTAAAAAATCCTTAGAAAAAATATTCGTGGCTTTGAACTGGTTAGTAACCCTCAAACGGGCTTATTGAGATATCAAATAAAAATCAGCAGTCTCGCGCGTGCGGCTAACAAGGGCCCCCTCCCCAACAATGCTACTTGATTTAGCTCAAGTTTATTGTGCAACTTTATTTATACGTCTGTGTTCCATACTAGACGCTATCCGATATTACATTTCTAATAACCAAACCACCTATATCACAAGCACAAATCCAAGTAAATTTTATTCAACTGTTTTCAAAATACAGTCGACTTTGCTTTGGCTGTGTTGGAGGACTTGATCTAAAGTTTTTGCGAACTGAAATTTACCAACGCATTTTATTAAGAAACGTGAATGTGTATGTCGGTTTCTGTGCGGTTTGATTGGAAATATGCTTATGGTATTCGGTGAACGGCCATTGGATTACATCTGCAGCGGGTGATTGCAACCGAACATCGTTTAAGGAGTCGCTTTGAGGAGTGAGGAATGTATGAGAGCGGATTTTACGATATAAGTTTAATGCGATTGCTTGATTGTTTTATTTGTCAGTCAATATTTTTGATAGAATTATGCGATTGAGGGTCGGTTAAGCCTTATGCGATAAAAATAATAATGAAAATACCTACAGGGGAAATGAAATTTATGTTCCTCATTCGTATTAGAGAGGTTATTGTTTATAGATATTTAGGTATTAAAAATCTGACATAATTATGTAAACCTTTTTTCATTGGAGGATTTTATATTTAACTAGCTGACCCAGCAAACATTGTTTTGCCACATTATAGGGGTTGGTGGACAACCCTTATCACTAAGTGGTATGAAAAATAGATATTGGCCGATTCTCAGACCTACTCAATATGCTCACAAAATTTCATGAGAATCGGTCAAGCCGTTTCGGAGGAGTACGGGAACGAACATTGTGACACGAGAATTTTATATATAAGATTTAGTCGGGACATCTTCTGAATATATTTTATGCAATAATACACACCAAAAAAAAAGGTAACCCGTGAAACGATAGAATCGCTGAGTATTATCGCTCATCCACAGCGATAATAGTGCCCTTAAATTTTCTTATACATAACATGACAATAGTAAATATTGTTAATATGTCATACAATTTCTCCATTTCACATAACTATAAAGCAACGGTGTCCATCAATCAAACTGAAACAGTGGACAGCGGAGCGAAATCAAATTAACTGCTTTTATGATATTTAAAAGCAATGACTCTCAGGGGTTCTCGCATTGGTTCCATAAAATATTAAAAAATAATTTTGGACGTCATAAACAGTCATTTTAATCGTGTGTTTAATGCGTTTTTTTATACAGCTGTAACGTTTTGGAATGAATAAATCTCAAAACAAGTTTGATGTTTGTTTTTCTTTTAATAAATCAATGACATAGTTAATTATTAAATTAAATGACTACATAAAATAATAGATTATACATTTACTACTTTGGTAGTCTTGATTTTATTATAAATATTGTAGTAGCTGCAATTGAAGGAAAAAGAGGAATGGGAAGATCTAGACGAAATTTTGTGACAAGTGAAAGACAGAGTGGCAGTCAAATCGTATCAAGAGATAGAGAACAGTAGCGTATGCTTTCCTGGCAAGCGCAGAACTCTTAAATTAGTTTGGTCTTTATTCTCTCAACTTTAATAATCTCAGAAAAACACTTTTATACGAAACCACATTTATTTTTTTCTCATGGCAACCCTGAACTCAAAAGTTTGGCAAACAACACAGTCTGTATCTGTACTGTCACAAACAAAAGTGCTCGCTGGCTCTATATCTATTATTAATTAAAAACCAAAAACGTTTCAGTTAAGCCTGTGAGTGTACCAAATCGAATCAAAGGAGTAATTCGAATGGAATCGCTGAATGAATTTATCAAATCGACGGGCGGTAGTGCAACACTATTCATACGTACCCGATTTTACACACTATGACTTAGTATTTAGAGTTTCTTTTAGGTTATGTTAGATTGCTATGCAAATTTCAGAGCTGAGGTAATGAAGTTTGTTCTTTGCTACGGTGGTATAGAGTTCAATTTTGTTTGATTTGCTTTTGTTATAAAATTTTAAGGTACCGTAACGTAGTTATTGTATATAAAAGATTCGTGTTCGCAGAATCGTCACTCAATAAATACGTTTAATAGACGTTATGCTATAAAATAATGGATATATCTTAGATATACATAACATCACGACTTTCTTTACGGAAGTCCCAAACAGTTGGGCTGAGTTGTATGGTGCATACCTTCAGTCAGCTGGCGTATTTTTTTAATTCTAAGAAATGTAACTGCGAGCATGCATACCGTTACTAACTGGGACGAATCCAAATATTTTTCTGCTATTGAAAATTTCAAATTGAAATACCCACTAAGATACAATATAATTATTATTTCTATGAATTGTCGTATGTAATTTATATAAATGAAGGAATTATAACCGTTTACTGTGGAGACTACTTCTAGTGATCACCGTGGAACTCCTTCAGCAAATCTCATTCGGTCACTGCCCGCTGCTTTTTCCAAGCACATAACTGGTATACGTTTAATTTAAATCGGTAACTATTTTGTATTTTGTCTGAGTTACAAGCTCAGATAAAATACAAAATAGTTAATTAAATTAGTAATATAAAAAAAAAAATACAAGAGTCAATAATATTTACAAATACCACAGTTCCGTGTTCTTAAGGACGCTGTTACATTTTCGACTTACTCAAATTTAGGTATTTAGAGTCGCACACAGCAACATTACGGACACGCACACATTGAAACCACTGAGCGCTCGATTTTATACATCGCTTAAATAATCTTGATCCTTGTTATTATTTCTTATTTTTATTTGAATTGATTCAGAAAGTTTAGTGATCGTACTATTTTCGTGATAATTAAGTTATTTGCTACCTGGTGACCTATTGTACATTCGATACGAATTACTTTACGTTTGGTCTGCAGATATCCCTAAGTAAAATATCTTAAAGATTAATTTATTTCGTTATATGTGAATTCAATGCGCTGTAATGCATTCACAATAGACCGAGTCATTCATGACTAGGTCTATTTTGCTATATCTCATTAATTATGATTAATATGTATTTATGTTTTTAAAAGTAAAAAAAAACATAATGGAAAAATATTCGTTTACCTTTATTAATGAAAACTAGAACTACAATAAGAAAACTAAATTTAGTTAAAAAGCCACGAAAAACTTAGTCCGCCATAATATTGGATTTAGAGTGATGTTTCAAATCCATATTGAAATCCATATTGTAGGAAAGCATAAAAATGTAGAAATTTTATTTAGAGAGACGTCATTTTATTTTTTGGGTTATTTTTAGTAAGTTTTTGATCCCCATGTTGTAAAGTGCATCACAAATAACTAGTCCGCCATGGGTGTTCCGGAATGACGTGCCACAACTAAACATCCAAACATGTCTATACAAAATTTCAGCTCAATCGGTTGAAGATTCAAAATTGACTTGCATAAATCCACCTGAACAAACATAATTAAGTAGTTAAATATATACATTGCAAATTAATAAAAATATTGTCAAAAGTTTACGGTCAGAGATAGGCTTGTATAGTTCACGTACTAAGTACTAATAAGAATTAATCCCGACACGGACAAGAACAAACTATTCCTTTTCCTTATTATTACATCATTATTTTAGTACTACGTCGTTCGTTCGAGATGTCAGTATTCTTAGTTTCTGGTTCTGAACGAGTAGTCGTAAGCTACAAGCTAGTAAATTTAAAATTTTAAAATTTTAAACAACAGTCTGCGGTAAAAACTACACATACTTATACCAAAAAATACTTAACAATAAAATTTACAATAACATGATACCTATATTTCATTTTAAATTTAACTCAGAATATATTTTCAAATAAAAATAATAACATTCTACAAGGCTTAATAAAATTGAAAATATCTAGATTATTATAATTTATAATTTAAAAAAATATATAAAAACGTGCAATAAATAAAATAAAATAAAAATACATAAACATATCTAAAACAAATATAGAAATACTTATTATAAAATAATTATATTATACGATACTATAATCATACATATTTTAATGATACAATTTAATTTAATATATAGTTTTTATCTTATTTGACAAAGAGCGCCTTCATCCTCTCTCCTATTAAAAATATCTTTTGCTGTGCCCGACAGGGTCCATAATTGATCCAATGTTTAACATGCCTACCAACTAATGTACACATTATGAAATGCAATAAAGAATTGAGTAATTGAGTAACTGTAGGACTGTAGATACTTGAAATACTCGAAATGCGACTAAACGAGCGGGAGCGATATAAAATCAGTGTATGAATAAGTGGGATGCATGATAATATTTCATATAAAGAATAATCGGGTATTGTAAGAATTATAGGCAAAACCTGCAAAGTATAAAGGAATATAAAATGTAATTCACTATATACTGTACTATGGTACTGTTGTAGGTGGTACTAATAGTACCAGAAGACAGAACTAGTGCATCTGAAAGTTTTACCTACTAGTACAGTCATTCAGTGGCCGAGTAAGAACAAGCCCACCCATCAAGTCTCGACCTCACTAGCAAATGCGTAACCCTACCCATCCTTTTCTTGGACTCACCTACAGACTCGTAATCCCAATTATTCTCGCCTTGTTTTAGTAAAATTTGATCTCACCCATCCATTTCTTCACCTGTCCAACAGTTGCTTAATCTCACCCATCTATTTGTTAACTTGCCCAACAGCAGCTTAACCCTACCCATCTACTTTCAGGCCTAATCTAAATCACAGGTTTAAAATGACTTAACCCCACCCATCCATTTCTCAACCTTGTCAACGACTGCTTAGCCGTTAGTATGCAAATCCCGATCTTATTCATCAATCCCTAAATAACATTCTGATAATAAATTTAATAATATTATTAAAGTCGTATTTACTTTTATTTAGGTTTGAAAAAGTATCAACATCATCCGGTCACGATAAACGACTATATGAGTGTATGACACAGACTTTTTCGTAATTTATTTTTTGCGACAGAGCGATACGCACATGCTTCCACAAGCGCGTCTGAGCGCGGAATGAAAGTCCGCGAGTGAAAAATGTATGAAGAAATTTGCAAGCGTTCATATTTTTGCTGTTTATTGAAAAATGTAATGATTTAGGTACAAAATAATTAGTCGAACGTATAGAGGACTATATATGCCGTAATTTTATATAATTTTGATGATAAACTATGCTCTAAGTTTACTTTAAAATGGTACGTAATCTGACCCTATTTTTATACATTTTCTGTGATTATTGTGATGGTGAAAACGGATTTATGGAAAAAAATTGTATGATGTCATAAAATTTTTGTGATGCCAATCTAAAGATGAATAGATTACCTTTAAATTGAGACCATAATATCTTCACATATATGATTGCTTATACATTAAAATTGTACCTGAAAAACACCGTTATTTGTAGAAAATTGTAATAGCGTCCTTAAAACCAAAATGCAATACAAACTTTTCTCCCGACCAATTCATAACAAATACTTTTTGGATAAAAACTCCTTTGTTTTTTTTTCCACTCGACGCAATGTTATCATGGTGTCTGTTGAGTTTCCGATTGGTATTCATGAACAGCAAATCTGTGAAGATACGTTCAGAATCTTATTTCGGCATCGGATTTTTGTATAAAATCTACGAGAGATACGAGAAAATATTATGCGCATCTCTATAGTTTTGTCTTTTTATTGTTTTTGGGCGGAGAGAATGGATGTTACCCGAAAGTGGGAACACTCTTGTGAAAATATGATGAAAATTGTACGAAAAGGTTTGAACAAACAAGTGTGGATTTGTTCTTGCATTCCTTATTACTCCTAAGAAAATATTCTCGAACTATTAAGATGACTTTTGTGATATTTTATGGACCCAAATTTTTGCATGAAGATGCGGTACTACTTATTTATGATACAACAAACTTCACAATGCAAGAATAATATTTACTTAAAATATTGTATTGGACAAAGCAAAAGTGGTATGCAGGGATTGTAGCGTGTAGTGTTCTTGGGTTTTTGCCTACCCCCAGAAAAAGTTATCAGTGTGTGCAGTCTGTTGTAAAGCTTTTTCAATAAACATGTAATGGACACCAATTGGTTTCTATTCTTAAATTTAGATAATATTTCCTTTTGATGAAAATCGTTTAGTTTGTTCGTGTTACCTTTTTTATTAATTCTTGGATCTTGGTAAATTTATATTCTTCGATATTTATTGATGTAATAAAATCTGCCTCGTTAGTCTGGTGATCGAACAGTGCAACTGCCGAGCAAGAGGTCTTGGGTTAGATTCCCAGGTCGAGCAAAGTGTTATTGGGTTTTTCTATGAAATTCTCAGTAGCAGCTCGGAGTTTGGGTTTGTGCCCGGTTAATAGCAATAGGCTCGCCCCGTATTACATGGGACCAAAAATATACCTACAAAACGTGGGTGTACATTAGTAAAGCTAACTCAGCCGTTTGCATGTTTCAAAATAATTATTCTCTATCAAATAATGGAGAGGCCACTCATCCACACTCAGATGAGGAGAAATGGATATTTGGAAGTTTAAACTTACAGTGAGGAAATGATGGCGCGTGGAATAGCCGCGAGCAACAATTAATTAATGAATATAACAATATTATATCCAACAAGTTAATACTATACATACAAAGAACCAGCACCTGAGGCTGACCGTGATCATAGATGATGTAAATAATCCTAAATGCCGAAATAAAATAGTAACAATATACGGTGACAAAATCTGTATTTGTTTTTCAATATTTAGTTATAATAACTAAAAAGATCAAACAATTACAACTAATCATATTGAAATCTATGACAAGAATAATAAGGGTTAAATTAAGTTATTCTGTATTGAAGTACCGACATACATCAAACTTTAATTTCATTAAGAATCCCTGAATAATTCTGTCAAACAAACCAACTTCAAAAGACAGAACTAGACCAAATTAAAAACCAGCTTTCAAATATAAAAAGAACCATCGATTCACCCAATCGAAAGTTCTGAGGTAGGAAACATACAATTGAGAGAACCTCCTCCTTTTTTGAAGTCGGCTAAAATATTCAACTAGTATCGATTGAACACACTTACTAGTACAATGTAGTTATAGTAGAACGATGTTCGTTTACATTAACATTCGCATTTCGAAACTAAGTTGTTTATCCAAAGGATCCCAAGTGTTGTAAGTTAAGGGAAGTTGTCGGAAAGCATCCCAGTTCAAACTTCGGTGCCCACTTCGTTCAATTAACATTCAACAGATTCATTACGTCAAATGTTAAGTTATTATTTACTGTACTTGTCTGTAGTACCGCTTTAGTAGAGCTATGGTGACTTAGTAATAGTAGAACGGACTTTTTAAATATTGGTATTCTGATTGAATTTTGTGTATGTTTTTTGATACTGCTTCATCAGCCGGAGTGGGTATATAACTAAGACATATATACATACAAATAAAGGAAATTTAGTTTGGTTCCTCTCGTAGAATCATTCATTTGTTTCATAATAAGGTTGCCATACAATATTGCAAAGAAAGAAACGTTATCTATAGGTATATATAAAAATCAATGCCACTTTTCGTTGTAATTTTGTAACTCAAGATCGGGCTCACCTATCCAAACCAAATGTTCAGGCTTTGTTCGGACTATTTAGTAGATGGTTTATGTGAAGTTTGCACAAAATCGGTCGAGTGGTTCTTCATTTATCACATTTTTTGTAACAAATGAATTCAATAAATGGCGGATCATTTTGTTAATGGGAATTTTGCTGTGAAATTGAAACTTTTTTCAGTGTTGACAGTACAAGCATGTTGTTATATCATTCATGCGGTCATTTCATTTTGGACGTGTTCTAAAATGTGGCAATATGACGTTTGCTGAGTCCGCTAGTTCTTTATAAATACACACTTTATTACTCTTACCAAGCATGTCCATCTAAAGCTCATCTAAAATTGGGGACTTTGGAAAATCCCATTCGTTTTTTTCCGCAACATATTCGGGCTATACAGCGTTAGTTGGATGTATAAATAGCGTGAAGATGTATTTCATGGAGCAGGAAACGAGGCATGTTCCTGCCACACCGTGCCGCCCACAAGACTTGGTATGTTCTGCTTATAGCCCTAGGAAACAATCCAGTTAATATAACACACCACAACCACGCCTGTCATTCCCGAAGAATTAAACAGAAGTGTACTAATGTAAACTATAACAAGCTAATTGGTTTACATCCACACAATGACATGGATCGGTCGATAGTTGCATGTATACCAATTAGGTTGTTAGACTGTACCTACATTTTGCCGGTATTTTTTAGATTTAGGGTTTTGTAAGCAAGAAGTTTATAAATGACCAAACGCTAATCATTTTAATTGGTGGTCAAGCGTACTATTATCAACAATAATAAAAAAAATCGCTCTTAAATAATTAAAGTGTTGCTTTTACTCTCCTGCTTAAATAGAAAGAAGTAACACTATCTATTATATCTATTTAAGAGCTAGATAATATAAATAGCGTTTGAGTATTTGGCCATAAGCGAGTGATCATTTACTATTTATCTAGTAAGTAGTCGACAAGAAGCTATCATTTAAACTATAATTAACACGTGAGAGAAGATCACAGTTTTCTATTTACTTATGAACTTAGTTATAATATATAGTTTATACTTTTAAAAACATCGGGCCATTTCGGTGCATCTGGAGCAATTCTCCGTAAGTCGTAAGTGGACAACACCAAAGAATCTTGGTGCGGCAAGCTTTTAAATATTTCCCCGTCCTTGATTTATCGTTCGCCTTATAAAAGCCTCCCGCAGGGCGATATAGCCTTCCACGGCGCGCTTTTCGGCATTTTTTGCTTTAATAAAAATCGCGTCTTCAGCTCGCTACAGGGGAATTTTAATTTTTTTGTCTAATATTCTTGTTAGAACATTTTCATTTGGAAGTTCGGCCAGTGTGAAATTAAGGCGACGGAACAGCCATGATGGTTGTAAGTGGTGATTTATTAGAAATTTGGTTCTTTGTTCACCTGCATCGTTATTGCTTGGTCTTAGTTCTTCTGCTTTTTCAAATTAGCTATATAAACCTATCAATTTAAATTACTGCCTCGATCAGCGTGAGATCTAGCCCATCCCTGATTAGGGGGTAATTGAGTTTTTACGAAAATTTCAGAAGCAACAGTCTTCAAACCCTATCTATACCTATGGAAATATGTAGGTTAATTTCCTATTATGTGATAGTTAATAACATACCGCATTTTTGACGGTGTACATCAGTACACCTCATTAGTTTGACATTTGTATCAAAAGCTAAAACCTTGGAGCTAGAATGGTAAAGGACAACTAGTTTTCTTACAAGGAAATCTTAGATATTTTCCCAACGATATGGTGTTCAGTCTGCCTATGAATCATTCATATTATTATTGTTACTAGTGGTCGCCCAATGGTCAAAATACGACCATAATGAAATTATTAGTTCTTTTTATACATCATTAAAAAAAATATTAACATTCAGCACTCATTCTCTATTTGAACTATAAGTGTGGGAAAAAATGGGTACAAAGTCTTTACTTCACGTATTAATACTTATATATATTAATTCCAAAGAAGACTTCTCCCTTCCACTACATCCTCATTCCTCCACACTTAATGAATATCATTAAAATAGACTGTAAGGCGACCAAAGACAAAGAGTTGTCGCGATATAGCTGTCGGCCGTACTGAACGACCCTCGTCTCACGGTACACTATATATCACTGTCAGTTTAGTTTTACACGGAGCTGTAGTTTGGTGGATGTGGTAATAACTGGTACTCGCCAAGAAATCTAGAAAAAAGAAATTAAAAAAAACATGCTTTTGAAATAAATCAAACAACTTTTCAAAAGATCCAGAAACAGGAAATAAGAAATATTGCACTTTACAAAATTATCTTATATATAAAATTCTCGTGTCACAATGTTCGTTCCCCTCCGAAACGGCTTGACCGATTCTCATGAAATTTTGTGAGCATATTGAGTAGGTCTGAGAATCGGCCAACATCTATTTTTCATACTGTTTAGTGATAAGGGTTGTCCACCAACCCCTATAATGTGGCAAAACAACGTTTGCTGGGTCAGCTAGTTATTTATAGATTTTAAAATATGTTTGAATTTGGAAAAAGTTTTCGAAGTCTTCAGGGTGGTTACAAATAATATTAGAACTCGACACTAGAATATCCTGTGTAATGTGTACAAAACTCGACTAATGAAAAACAAGTGCATTTTAGCAGACTTCACACGCCTCTAAAAAAATCTTTCGCATGCAGGTTTTCTTACGATGTTTTTTCTTCACCGTGATAAATACGCACGTAATTTCAAAATAGCAGTGTTCCTTTGATATTAAACTCGAGACTTTAAAGGTTGAACACATAGCGACCAGCCAAATACATATATTACCTTCTCCAAATGATTTAATTAGTAACTCTACGGCAAGAACAAACTTAAAGGTACTTAAACACTTATTTAAGTTACTTAACACTCAGTGAATTACGAGTTGACTACACATTTATAGAAATTGAGCCCTTTGTAACTTGCCTAATCCTATTTCGGTTGTCGGTAAATAATTGTTATTTAAACTTCGTCTTATATATAAATCAATTTTTCGATTGGGTGTTTTAAATGTTAATTTCATACAAGTATAATTATTAATATATGTAGAGTGTGTAGAGCTGTGGTAGCCTAGCGGTGTGACCAGTGGACTGAGACGTCAAAGGTCTCGAGTTCGAACCCAAGGCACGCACCACTGACTTTTCGGAAGTTATGTGCGTATTTATCACAAGCTCAAACGGTGAAGGAAAACATCGTGAGGAAACCTGCATGCTTGAGAGATTTGTCTTCATGGCATGTGAAGTCTGCCAACACACAGTAGGCTAGCGTGGTGGACTATAGCCATATATGCTCAGCAGTGGGACGTTAATGGGTTGATGATGATGATAATTATTAATTCTAAATCGCAATGACTCTTTGACGATCAATCAAGTTATCTATTTAGTTAAAGTGTTTTATGTCTTATTATTTTTAACAAACGATGCAAAAACGACGGAGTGTTTTAAGTTAGATGTGTGTGTGTGTCTGTCTGTTTGTGGCATCATAGCTCCCGATCGGAGAACCCGATTATGATTGTATTTAAAAGGTCAGTTAGTCGAGAATGTTCTTAGCTATGTTTGATAAGACAAAATGTGTCTGGGGTTTTTTAAATTTTTAATGTATATAGAAACTCGCTCTTAAACACTTAACCACGAAATCTTAAATACTTGACTTATGAGGTTAAAATTTGTCATATAAGTAGTTTATGTAGGATAGCAGACGTCAACAAAGACTGTATTGGATAGGTGGAAAATATCAGCTAAGAACGGAAGCATGGTTCATGTGAAGCCGCGGGTATTACCTATTTAACTGAAATAAAAATGGACGGATTTTTGGATTCTTGAGGAGCGGAGTGAACGTTGGGTAGCCAACAGCTAGTATTTAAATAAGTGAGAAATTGTTAGTATTATGAAGATGTATTCCCCATCTCTTCCTTAACTTAAGGGGCGCATGATTTAAGTTGAAATGACTTACCCGTATATCATCTATTCGAATGGTTTTAAGAATTTTGTTTTTAATTTTGTGGAAATAAATTTCTTGTGCTACATTTGAACTTGCGATTCGGTACACCAGCGCTGACCGTACTATTTATGAAGCTGTCCAAGAAACTAAAAGAAATCTTCTATTCTGTGAGTCACCAGGATTTGGTTAAATACCAGCACCAGTTATTCTGCCTGGCATATGCTGAACCAGAACCTTTTCAGTGCAGTCATGTCACAGAAATTCTCAGAAACCGATTGCGTTGCCTAGAAAATTATTATTATTACATGAACGTTACTCACAGTGCCTGAATAAATCTTCTTCTTTTCTATTTCCCATTAATTGTGTTTGCTAATCGTATTCAGGTTGCTACAGAGAACCTTTCTTAGAACCAATTCTATCTAGTCCCTCCGCTATTTACATAACAGTAAATAAATACAAACTTATTCATGTACATGTATTATCTAGGAAGAGTGCAAATGAAGTACGTTATCCGAACATAAATCTTGGAAAAGGATTCAAGTATAGGTACTTTGTCGACACGATTGAAAGAACCTAGGTATCCGAATTGATCAGATGCTCTTACTCAGTTTGCAGATTCCATTCCCACATGTGAATAATAACCTTTTGTTGTACCTTGTTTTTCTGGGTTCTCTTCAGTATGTTTTTTTGGGACCTTCACACTCAGTTTCTGCTACCGCAACGCCTGTAAGCCAGAATCAACAATAGTTACCACTCCAAAAATTGTCAAAACAATGAAGTCCTATGTTTCACAGGGGAATGATTTGAATTGACTTGGTACCCGCAACCTAAATTAATCAAACTGGAGTATACAATTCCTACTTTTATTAGATGCTACTCTGCGAGATTCAGTTAACAGACTTTAAATTTTATGTAATGACGATTTAAGTTTAAAATTTCATGATAAGAAACCTTAAACACTTCCTCTCCAGCCTCTGAAAACAGAAAATCACGAAACTTTTAATAAATATAATCAATAAAGGGTAACAATGATTTGAAGCTCAATTAATTTTGAATTCAGGAACCCATGAGCAATTCCCACATAAGCTTATTGTACCCGGATAATGTGCGTCGCTTGAGTCTGTTTACGTCACCGTTAAGGCGAGCCATTCACGCTGCGACCGTGCGGCGTGTCGTGCGGTCTAAGATCAACCACACAATGACGTCACCACAGCCATGTTCAGGCTTGTACAATTAGACAATCCTGCCATGTATATGTGTATATAGTTGTATATTAGTGTAGTGTATTTATTTATGTGATTTAGGTATTTGTTTGGAATACAATGTTGAGATAGGATATGGCATGTAGCAAGTCTTGTCTCTTGTCTATGTAGTCTAAGCTCTTATTTTTATTAGCGGTGTGCGGTTATTGTTTCTGTCATTAGTCACGTGTCTTCTATTTGACGATTCTCAAATTATAGTTTTGTAAAATATGACTTATAAAGAATAAACAGTAGCGATATTGATTTCTTGCAATTACATATAAATCTGACCTAACAAAACGTCCAAATAATATAATATAAATATACAGATATAATATCCGTAACATTAATATGTATAGAGATATATATCAGTAAAATATATTTATATATACTTAAATACTAACGAGTTTAAAACATGACAAGTTTTTATTTAATTGTTCAGTACGTATTGAAACATTTTTTTGTTTGTCTATTACGTCATAGAAACGTCATTCAACATCTACGACACTTGTATTCTACCACTGGTTTTTTTTTAGATTAAAATATCGTGTCATTTTTATTTAATAGTACAGTCGCCAGCAGGTCAACCTGCCAAAATTTCCCACCTGAACATGAACCTTATTGGTTTCTTATAAAATTGAAAATCTATCAAAGAAATTTGACAAATTGTGGTAGCTTAACGTACTGGCCACCGTACATAGTAAAATTGAATAGTCGTATCACGAATGGGCTCCGAAACTGAATATTTTATAAACCTTTGAATTTCTAAACACGAACTTTGATAGTTGCTTTGTATTTATGAAGGCTTATTAGAGTTTCATTAAAATTTCGCCATCATGGAAGTTGTGCGTAATGAAGACTAGAAATGATATTAGTATCGCCATGTGACTTTGTCTGTGCATATTTGATGCTAATGTTTGTTTTCACGCTTCCTCCCGCCTTTGAGGGAACTGCTTCTGTTACGGTAGTAGTTACTTCTGAAGCAATTACGAATATGATGCCAAGCAAATTTCAGTTATTGCGAGTGGAGTTATATGAAAGAATACCTAATAGGTTTGATGCCTACATAAACATAAAATAAAGGTCAAAATACTTTATGAGTGTAGATCGTAAAATTGTAGTTCTGGGCTAAAAAGGTTAAATATATTTAGAGTTATCGAAGTAGCTCTATTGAGTCATGGTCAAGGTTAAAATCTATGTAACACAAATGTCATCCTAAAAGAGCCTTACTTCCCATTAAATCCAATTCATATTTTGAAAAAACTATAACTAGTGTTTCTTCTATCCAATATCTTGGTAATTTAACAAATTATATATCTTTAAATAAAGGTCAAATGTGGAAATAAAAGTTATTTAATTACCAAACAGTAGTTTTTTCCCGCCGAATAGCATCGTCAAAAGAAGCAAACTTAAAAAGAAATAACGTTAGCCCATAACGATAACCATAAAAATCATAGCGTCTACGTTAATGACGTCATAGCTAATATAATTTTCGGAAGTCGCGCCCAAACAATTAAAAACCGATATTAGGTTGTAAATAACATGATTTTAAAAGTCCATAAAAATCTTTTTGTTAGAACATAAAGATGTTTGAAGTCGTGAAAAATTTTAATTCTCTGCGTTTTTGATGATGTATGGGCTAATTAGTGGGCGGGGCGTTATTTATGGCTGCCTTTGAGATGCCGCTGACGAGAGCGGACCAAGTGTCCTGAGATGGGTAGATATTTTTACTATGCCAGTGATATTCAAAGTTTTTTCTTCGGCTACTTATGATGTCGCCACATTGTCCCATTTGGACGCTAATTTTTGTAATTTTTTTTGTTTATGTCAATCCATCATAATTATTACGCGTTGTAATTAACATTGAGGTAATGAGTATACAAATCGAAATGTTCCCAATGAACATACACCTACACCCGGAAAAACTACCTGTACAAGTGTACATATCCCACTCCTGTACTCTATTTCCTGTACTCCTGATTACTCGACCAGTTGGTGGTGTGATTGGCTTCTGCCGGATTCTGTGATTTTGGTCAACTGAGCATACAAAATATTAAATATCCCAGTTAACCTAAAGTAAAATAAGTCAATAAGTTTATTTTATTAACCCATTGGGAACTATAATAGAAACGAAATTTTATCTCATTTGGTTTTTAGTAGATTTGAACCAAACACATACTTATATGCAAGTAAAATAGAATCTTGTAATACAACGATATTTGAGAATCATTGCCCAACTAAACAAGGATAAATGAGCATCAAAACACTATGATAGAAAAGGACAGATAATATCAGTCGCCCAGTGTTTATCGGTTGTGACGCGGCGCAGATTAGGCTTAGGGCAGACAGGAGGCGATGCTTAAATTAGATCACGTTCTTCCTTACATGTAAACGCGGTTTAGTAACGATGAAATATTACTTTATTTTCTGTTATGTTTCGGTATTCGTGAAGAATAGGGTTCAAGAAAAAGATATGAAACGTTTACGTGTGGTATAAAGTGTTTATTTTTTCATGTTGTGGAGATATTGGCGATCGAAAAGATTTTTGATCCTTAAATAGTAGTTTATTCAACTCAAAGATATGAAAATGGTAATGACTATTAAGCTATCCCGCCCTGTGTTTTAAATATCTGTTTATTATCAACCCCTTTACTGATATGTTATTAAATACATCACTCTGGTTAAATGGGGGTTGTCTAAAGAAAAAAAAGTCAAGAATATCCTCTAAATAGCCATGTAGAAACCTACATGACTTTTTGGAGATTATTCTTTTCGCTACTTGAATACAAAATAACTTGTAAAGTTTATTTTCCTTACATTTGCGTTTAATACAAAAAGGAGAATATTAAGCTCCACAAACTTCTTGCTGATGCTTTGTAATATTATCTTTGTATATTATTATCTTCAGTTGACACTTGACAGATGACAGATTAGAATGACGTCGCCGCCGGCTGCCCTTCTGTCAAATGTCAGATGTTTTGTTGGCGTGAATGTATCACAGACTAAGATAATAGCATAATACGCTGTTTTGGAAAGCGAATTAAATTGAACGAAGAGTGACTACATTCATATCTTACACTTACGGCAAATACGAATAAAAAATATAAAAAATAAAAAACTTTTTACAGATTTCATAGCGGTATATTTTTGTTGTGTAAATCGGATTGTCAATAACTATTAAACATGTAGAGCTATAAGTATCTTGTAACTTTAGGACAACCGACACCTCTATCTATTCGTGATCATGGATGCTCTAAAGGCTCTGAAATTAAATTAAATAAACATAACCAACAAACTGTCGATATACACCAGCACATCTTAGCCAAACCCTTCAGATATAGAAGAGTGATAGTATATTCTTCTTCTTAATACTTCTTCATCAATATCACCCCTAAATAATACATGAACCAATATAATATGACGTCAGTATATTCATAACTTATCATTTCCTCGTCATATGATGCAGCAGACATAATAAGAAATACCGCAACCGTTTGATACAATATCTTATTCGAATTCGTGTGTCATACTGGCTATTTCTCCATGTCGTCCACAGATTTATGTGTTTCGTTTCTGTTCTGTGTGTGGAAATGTCTGTGTCATGTTGTGTGTTTGTTCAAATGAATATGTATAAACAGGTGATCTAGAAAAACAGTATTTAATCAGCAGTGTCAGTCATTTTATCTTCTCAATTGTGATATTATTCTCTATAGATTAAATTCCCAGTAGTAGATCGGAGATTGAATTCGTGTCCGGTTGATGGCAATAGGTTCGCCCCCTATTTGGTACATAATGAAACGTGGGTGTACATTAGATTTCTGCTTTTCCCCTGAGGATTGACAGGCGTGATGGTATGTTATGTTATGACTTTATTTTTGAAGTTAGGTACACTATCATATTTCGCCGGAAAGTTTATAAACTGGGACTTATAATAATCCTATAATCTACATTATCATGGGGGATACCGAGGATGAAGAAGGTGGATAGAGCACAGTGTGCGGATCAGGTCAGGACTACACTGATACAAGAACGAAGCAAGCAGGATTCCTAACAATGTGATGTAATGAATGACTTCACATACATTTTTATACAAAATGCTCCTATTCTGGTTTAGTTTTAATGCGCATTCTGTATGACCCACATTTTTACTGTTATATATTTTAAAGAAACTGATGATTAAAACAGCCGTATTTAGTATACCCATATCGTTTTCATAAAAAAAAAATTATGATGATAAGGGGGCAAACGAGCAGGCGGCTCACCTGATGGTAAGTGATGACCGCTGCCCATAGACATTTGCAACACCAGAAGCTTGCAAATGCGTTGCCAAACCCCTTAGAAACCGTTCAGGTTTCTTAAAATAGGGAGTTACTAAACTGACGGCAAACGGAATTCCCATACTGTCAGAATAGTCACTCCCCCAATGAGCTCTGGTAACCTTACTCAGTCGCAGAAAGACAACTATTGTTGATTCACTGCGGTCTTCTGTAAGGCGGAGGTACTGCCCCAGTCGGGCAGCTCAATTTCAGCGAGAAATCTTGCTATGCCCTACCTCCTACAGTCATTATAAGATTATATTAAGATATTATAAGACTCGAAAGAAACAAGTCTCTGATGTCAAAATAATACATTAAAATGGTCTAGAACTAGTACTCAGTGAAAGCCGCACCAAATTTTGCTGAAGCTTTCAGTGGCTATAGTTATGAGACTCGAGATGCTAGACGTATGAAACATGTCTGCGAAGAATTTAATATCCAACGTTTGCCGTACATACCGAGTATCGATTTTGTGAAATTGTACATTCTCATTTTTGAAATGCTATAAACATGTTGCGGGTTTTGTTGAAACGTTTTCAGTTGTTTGACAACAGTCTAAAAATTAGTAACATAAAGAAGGCAAAATTCAACACATCAGGCGGATGCCTCGGTGGCTCAGTTGGCAGAGCGTCTGGAGTACTTATCCAGAAGACGCGGGTTCGAATCCCGCGTGAGGTTGAATTTTTCTTTCTTAATAAAAATTTAAAAGTCTAAAAATTGCTTTCGGAAACAAATCATAATTTTCATCATCATTTTGTTTATCGTATTAAACCTGTACATCTACTGGGCACAGGTCTCAGTCAAAAGGGATTACCACGCTAGCCTGGTACGGTTGTGCAGACTTCACTAGGGATCTCGATGGCGTTTGAAAAAAAGCTAATACGCATGTAACTCCGAGAAGTCACTACTATCCACTTTTCCTTCACTCACCTTCTGACATCTTATCACACATGATGTGTACCGGGTCCAAGTGCTACTCATAGTTTCCCCTTAACAAATTAATCTTGAATGATCAAGCCTCAAGCACCTAGTCCTGTAAAATGCAAATCCCTTTGTGCCTATCTAACAAATGACTGCCTGTATTTTATTTAAAATGTTCGCCATAAATACTGCCTACCCAGATGAAAAGACGAAGGTGCATTAAGATAAGATATACGCACATTCGTTTGGTATCGACAAGCAGGACTGATTAGAATCACCTGTTTGTGGTTTGTGGGTTGTGAGATAAAACGTCCTTGGGAAGTCGGGAGACTGGTAAACTCGTTCATAGTAAAAATAGCTGGAACAATATTGGTTTAGCATTCAACTAGAAACTGTGATAACCAAGTGGTATGAACAGAGGATTTAGAAATCAAAGGTCGCAAGTTTGAACCCAAGGCACGCATTACTGACTTTTTGGTTGTTATGTGCGTATTTATCATATGCTCAAACGGTGAAGGAAAACGTCGTGGAGAAACCTGCATGCTTGACAGACTTTCTCTGTAGCGTGTGAAGTTTGTCAGCCCGCACTAGGCTAGCGTGGTCGATTGTAGTTGAGGGATTAGGCTGTGGCCTAATTCTATTGTACATTTTAAAATAAACAATTTAAATAATAACATTTTCATTCAAGGAATGTTCAAACAAACCCCAAATTGCCCGTCAACCATCCAAAATCATTTATATAACCTATAATTTTCTATTAAAATACAATCGAAAACTACTGAATGCCTACATTAACAACTGGGGTAAGCGAACGAACCTGACGTATATCTCTTAGCAAAACTTTTTTCGGCGCCATTCTTTCCCGGTCTTTTTTCTTTCTTTCATTCATTCCTTTGAACGGCTGGTGACAGGTCACTAATGGAACGATACTGCGGATCCGCTCGTACCTACTTACGTTCACAAATGAAATAGTGGAGTTCTTTTGTTTTTTTGTTTTTGTATTCTGTGTTTATTCAGAATGGAAGTATTTTGTTAGTTGGAAAACAATTAAGACTCTTTTGCACACTATTTGAGTGAGGACCCAGTAATGTGATAATAGATTGCTATACCTATTTTAGATTTTAACTTTGGGTCTAATAACCTCTTCATCAACTTCGGAACCATATGCGTTTTAATTCTAACCAGCTGAAAAGGTAAAGTTAAACATTGTGAAAAAACCTACTCGCTTGAAACATTTTCTCAGCGATGTATGAAGTCTGCCAATCCACATTAGGCTAATGTGTGTAGATACTAGGTAGGCTTAACTATGTCAGCGTGAGAAGCCACGGGACACGTGTCTAGTGGGACATTAAATAAGGAGATATTATTATGTTGAAGACAGATCTGAAATCATTCAAATAAAAATGTAGCTGATTTTCTTTGTCTATTTTTTTAATAATATTCTCATTAAAATGTTCTCTTAGAAGAACCTATAATATTGTAATTACGATTTTTATATAGAAGAACAAAATTACATTTTGCTTGAGTTTAGTTTAGTTAGTTTATTTATATCTAGGATTCCACTCTCTCAGCAGCCACATTTGCGATATAATTTTTCATTAGCTTTTGAATGCTAACGAATAACCCCGCCAAAGTAGCACGTATCTCACCCTCCTAACTTGATATACATAACATACCATCCTGCCTGTCATCCCCGAAGGGTTAGGCAGAGGTGTACTAAAGTACACCCACATTTCTCCAGTATACTTTAGGTCTCGAGCGTGCGAGCGAACCCAAGACCCATAGCTTAGCAGTCGCACTTCACGAACACTAGACCAACGAGGCAGTTCATCCTTCTATTTACCCAATGTTACTCAGTGGTCATAATTCGACGACCCGTTTAGCTCAGCGGTAGTTAACACTGCCTGCTGTGCTATGGGTCCCGGGTTCGAATCCTGGTAGGGACATATGTTGTTGTTATGTAGGGAGGTATGTTTGTGTGATGAACATCAACATTTGTTTCCGAGTCATGGATGTATCTATGTATAATATGTATGTATTTACAAAAAAAAAAAAAAAAATGTAGTATATCAACCATCTAGTATCCGTAACACAAGCCTCGTTGCTTACCACAGAGCTAGATGGCGCTGTGTAATAAATGTCCGGAAAAATATTTTATTTATATTTAATTATGTGGATCAATATTAACAGGTGGATATTAGTCACTAAGTTATTACCTACAAAAAAACAAGAGAGAGGAAAAATAATAATAAACTTTCAATAACACGTCAAAATTCTTAGCAATCTAATCATAATTTTATCAAAGATCGGTTGACGTCAAACGAATCTAATATATATTAATCAAAATTTCATTACTGTTAATTAGTTACCTTAATTTAGAGTGTCGACAAAATCTGTCACTAGATGGCAGTGAAGTAGAACGTTGGTGCGTAATTAAAATTTTATTGAAAAATATTTCTGACGTTAAGAAGGGTCGGAATGTGGCCGCTGTGTCCTTGATAAGTAGGAACTATTAATAAAATTACTCAGTGATGAAGCTATTGTTACTAAGTACAGTACCAATTTGTTTTACCGATGTATGTATACACGAGAACACATGTCAAAAATTCAATAATCCAGATTTGAGTCTACGTAATGTAATTAATCAAAATATTCTGCATGAAAAAAAGATGTTTTTTTTTCCTTTTCCTCGCCCAGTACTTTTACTGTCTGTCATTGTTCGACTAGTTTTTAATTCAATAATATAAAATTTACATTTATATACCTGCCTGTATCTACTTGCAACTGTACTTATCACTTACTTATTATAACTAACCCAGCAATTGTATCTAACCTACACACAACTATATTTGTATGTTTATAAGGCAAAACATAGCGCACTATTTTTTACAAATAAACAATTCTGATTCTGATTCTGATTCTGATTATGTGTGAGCCAATAAGACTCAATTATTACAGCTGAAGTAAAGGATGCCTTCTGTGGGTTCAATCCCGGTAGGGTAAAATTATTGTGTGATGTATAATATCTATATAATGTAACCATCTACTATCCGTAACACAAGCCTCGTTGCTTAAGTTGGAACTAGATGACACTGTGTCATAAAGTCCGGATATATTTATTATCAAATTTATTTATTAACTAGCTGAGTCCCGCGACTTCGTCCGCGTGCAATTTAACTAAAAATATAAGGGTTACTACTAACTAACTAACTACTACTAACTTTGCGCCCCCGTTTTACCCCCTTAGGGGATGAATTTTCCAAAATCCTTTCTTAGCGGATGCTTACGTCATAACCTCTACCTGCATGCCAAATTTCAGCTCGATCCGTCCAGTGGTTTGGGCTGTGCGTTAATAGATCACTATGTCAGTCAGTCAGTCACCATTGAGTTACATATATTTAGATACATGATAATATTGTTCACGATATTATAATATGTACATATTATTAATACATTAGAGTAATATTATAACAGACTTCTGCTTGACAAAATGTTAGGCAACGCGATAGTACTCCTACAGACAAACTTAGTCCAGTCCTGCCACTGTATCTTTACAGAAACTTCGTAACACAAGTTAACAGCAGTGGTTTATCAGATAACCAGCTGTCTGTCAGTCCAGTAATCCAATTACCAACGCCAATGTCCAATGATTGGCCCCAAGGGTGACGTTCACACTTCCAGCGGCCTCTGAATCCATCCGAATTCCACTTTGAGGGAAACGGTATGAGATTTTTATGGAGATTTCAACTCAAATCGCAATTATTATTTGGCGATGTGATAGCGTGTAAAAAAAGATATGTATTTTGGGGTAAACATTTGACTTTAAAAAAAACTCGTTACACATGAATTAATATTTTTAGGAATTTTATAAAGTTTGTTAGTCCTGAGTGTTCTGACACACGTAGTATTGTTTAAAGATTCTTTATACTTACGCGAATATTGAAACATACATAACGCAGCACTGCGATTTCGAAATTACGTGTGAATTTATTACAAGCTCAACAGTGAAGGAAATCATCATGAGGAACTTGAGTGCTTGAGATATTTTCTCCATGACGTATGAAGTCTGCCCAGCCACAATAAGCTAGTGTGGTAGAGTATAGCCTGATTATTATCAAATGTTGGGAGACCCGTGCCCAGCAGTAGAACAATAAATTGTTGTTGTAAATTACATGATATAGTTTCTTGAAAAAGTTTATTGACGGTGTATTCAAATTTCAATAAGTGATGGTAGCGGATGGATGCGAGCTGCCCAAGACCGGGATAGTTGGCGCTCTTTGGGGGAGGCCTACGTTCAGCAGTGGACGGCTGTAGGCTGATGATATAAGTGATGAGTGGTTCTAAAATCCTAGGAATTTGTCATGATTATAATAATGTGTTGGTGCTATAGATTTTCTGAGAGGTATATTAAATACATTTTACAGAGTGTTATGGAAGAGTCTATGTCCATCAGTGGACTTCGATAGGCTGAGTTGGTAGTTGATATTTTTACTCTACCTTCTCTGATCTCTAGTCAAAATTAACCAGATATAACGACTTCGAAGTTACATAAAAAACAAGCCTGAATGAATTTGTTAGAATAATAACGATATTACGCAATTATTATTAAACGGAGTCCAAACATCATTATAAGAAAATCTAATCTTTAGCAATAAATATCAAGTTTTTTAATTATTGATGTAAACAATATTTTCCTATTGACCTCAAAGAACGAATTTCGTTTTAAGTTTGATGTACACTGCATGGCGATAATATGCATTAATAAGATTTTTGTTTTTTTTTTTGACAGTATAAAAATATCTAGGTAGGTACTTATGTAATTTATCAACCATCTAACACAAATCTTGTTGCTTGGTTCAGGACTAGAAGACGCTGCGTAATATCTATAATTATTATATTATTATTATACCATACTTAAATATTAAGTATATGTATATACAAAAACGGCTCAGAAGATGACATCGACGGTCGATTATTTGGTTCTTAAATGTCTTATCAGCCAGCTATTCTAGACTCAATATACAACAAATTTCCTATTCTATTATTTGTAGCATAGGTCTCACTTCAGAATAAATTATCTTAGCTTTTGATAGAGTGCAAGTTCTACATTTGTAGAATTGACGTAACAACGTTTGGAAACTGTCTTCGTGAACACGCTCCGGTCGTAACTTATTTGTATTTATTACACAGCTATTGAGTAAAATTATACCTTATAGCAGTAGTAAGAAAGTATAATATGTGTAGATGATAACACGAAAATAAATTAAACCCAGTATACCTAATGATATTCTAAGTCCTATATATACCTAATACGTAAAATCAATCAAATATACCCAGTAGTTTAGACACAGGACATTATTTCCATTTTTAAATTTTCAACATGGTGTATTGTTTACTAGGCTATCACAGATAAGGTTAAAGACCTGCAACATGTTGCCAACTCGCCACTTAAAAGACCTTCGCCAATATTAAAAACTCCTTACGCAAAAGTAATTTCTTTTGCATATTCGTGCTATTTAGTTTTTTTTTTTTAATGTTTAATATCGATGTTACGACTTATTTAATAGAGTCAAAATACTCTCTTGAACTAGTATGGCTCGTCTTTTCATTTATTGTGTGTTATCATCTCCACATTGTATAATAATCTCATTGAGCTATTTACTATCCCACTGGTGGACTTGGGAAACATTTGAGTGGCTATTCAGCATGCAGAAGAGAAAATCTCAGGTTACCTCACTAGGATTTCCTTCACCGTTGATGCAAGGGATAAAATACGGCCCTTACTTCTGAAAAATTGTCCGTACCTTAGGATCGAATTCAAGACTTTTAACTTTGGAGTCCATTAGTCATTCCATAACATAAGCATACCATCGCGCCTGTTGTCCCCGACGGGTTAAGCAGAGGTGTCCTAATGTCCACCGATATTTCGCCGGTATGTTTTAGGTCCCCTGTAATAAGGGCTCGAATCCGAACCTCGAGCTGGTACTGAAAATTTCATGGAATAACTCAATTATATAATACTTACTTCTTTACTCTGCCATAGACCAACGAGTTTTTTCGTACGTAATAGGGTCTTTTTATTCCTAAGTAGGTACTTCAATAGGTGATAGTTTGGTTATTTCGCTTACCACTCATAAAAAAAGTCCACCAATACTAAGATTCAAGCCACAACCAGCCAGTTAGCGTATTACAAGGTATATGCACCAGTTGACATGTAACGCCATATTGGCACGGCGGCGGTGGCGTTCGTCAAACGTCAAATTTGATGTATGAGCCGAATAAAATATACGCGGAGGGTGTGACGGTAGAGGTGACGTCATTCGTCAATGGACTGTCAGTTTTTGTGGCCGCTACCCTAGCTGTTCCATTTTCAAAATTGTTTTTTGAACCATATATGTACGTTCTTTTTTTCGTTTGTTTCCGTGCAGTTTTTCGGTTATTGGTTGATTGTAGACTTTTTTTATTTGAATATTGACAAGTTGGTAGTTTGACATTGACAGCTCGAGTTTGGCGAATTTCGCGCCAATTATATTAGATGTAATGCAATTTGTCAATTGTTCTAACGCGAAAATGTTCTACAAACCACTGTCTATCAATATTAAGGGAGAATTTTACGATACTTGTATAGGCATTATCTACATGATGTGTTAAATGTAACAAAATATGTACGTATTTATGTATCGGATAAGTTATCTGGGTATATCAGAAGATGATGAAACATCTCTAACCTTGCCATAAAATTACTAGACCAGTTTAAAATAATAGTTAGAAAATTTATTGCTTTAGATGATCAATTTGTGTCAATGTCATAATTGTTAACCTCTTATTGTCTTACAAGACATCAATATAAAATGATTAATTCTGTAGTTTCTGCCTAACCCCATAGAAAAAAGGCAGAGTGTATATGTAATAAATAAATTCTGAATAAATAAAAAGTATCAAAACGCTAAATTAAATTCTTGCTTAACTATCCACCAACCCTTTCTTACGGCATGGGGTCTAAATTACCCCAACCTTAATAAAACGTTAATCCGCCGAGTTTAATCACGGTGATAAAAAAAATATATTTACCGGCTCTTTTTACGCGTTCTGTCATCATAATGGTCGCATGAAAAAATATTGTTGCTCATTAATAATTAGGGGAACAAGATTTTATGACCTAATTGTAGTTATAAATTAGACCTGTTTCCCAACCAGGGCTATTTTTTTTCATTCCTTTGTTCTGTAATTATATTTTGGGTAAAACCAAATACCGGAAGTTGGATATTTTGCAAAAAGAAAAGTAAGGTGTATTTTACAACGTGACTATTCCGGTGTAAAACTAAAACCAATATTATAATTTTGCCTGTAAGTAATTAGCCCAAAACAAACGTGTGGACAAAACAATGATGAGTGACAAAGACAAAGCTCTACGAAGAACTTACTCGATTTTTCCTTCGCTCGATTTGCATACTTACTGCCGAGTGCTGTATTGCCACTCATATTGAAAAATACCATCACGCCTGTCGTCCCCAAAGGTTTAAGTAGAGGTGTACTGCTATACACCCACCCATTTCACCGGTATCTTTTTAGGTCCTATGTAATAGGGGGCGATCTGATTGGCATCTACTGGCACGAATGCAAACTCTGAGCTGCTAATGAGAACTTCATAGCAATAACACTTTGCCCGACCTGGGGAATTATTGAAACCTAGACCTCTTGCTACGCAATTGTCCCTTATCGTCACGAGACAAACGAGTTAGCTAAAAGTAAAATTAAAGAACACAGAATTAATTAGGTGTTTGTAGGTATAACAGGATATAAAGAGACCAAATGTAATGAAAGAGTTTTCCATCACCACAATCTAACTAGTTACTGCTACAGTATTCGCTGCAAGGGCGACATTTTATTACATTGCCTTTATTGTAACTCTATTCCCGTGTTAGTTAAACTTAATCTAATGTTCGTAATTGGTTTATCCCGCATTTAAGGGTTGTATTTGTGTGTACCTGTCTGTTCTGCGTATCGGTTGTTCATAGATGGCGACATGAATATATAGTATGAAGCTGAAATAAAGGTAATATAATATATTCAAAGTAGGTACGCCAAATTTTGAACGGAGGCAATAAAGGTAGCCTCCAAAATCGCTAGGCTATCACTGCTTACTAGTGTTTTGCTGGAAAGTAAAAAGGCGCATCAAACTCCCCAGATTTTACCCATTAAAGGTAAACCTATGATTTTTGAGTATTATGCCTGTCTTGGAGGATCATATACAGATTTATGTAAAGGTTGCTTTTTAACGTACTTAGTGAAAATTTATCAGAATATCAATACATCTTTGATTATTATATTCATACTGAAGGTTAACTTTTCGTAATTACTATACCTAAAAATATAACTTAATCTACAAAAGTTAATATAAACACAGGTATATAGCACAGTTAATCAGCTCTTCCACTTAATAAAAAGAAAATCTAAAAATAACTCGATTAAAACGTTATGAAAACACGCTTCAATTACCCTCCTGGTATTCCGTGGGGTAATCGAAACACTTTGAAATACCAACCTAATATTAATAGAAATAAGGTTTTGTATTGTATAAATATTTATACTTTAAAAAGGGGTAAATAATGAGTCACTTTAGTTTCAAATTGACTTCAGCGGGGAGCAACGGTAACGTTACCCATTTGTTTTTAAATGAACGAAATTTTTGATTGGATTTTTTGATTAATTAGTTGTTTCAATGCATGGAAGGAACTATTGTTGTGGTGATTCATTCTTAATCTCACCATTTAGAGTTTTGTGGTTTATTTTTAGGGTATGTCTTTAAGAAGAAGAAGGTGGCTGGCAGCGGATGGATGCCAGCTGCCCAAGACCGGGATGGTTGGCGCTCTTTGAGGGAGGCATACGTTCAGCAGTGGACGGCAATAGGCCAATATATTGAAGGCCTACGAGGCATATTTTGCTTGACCTGAGAATTGAAAAAGAGACTTTGTGGTTTCGAGTCTTTATGTTTACGACTATTAGACCTACGAGGTAGGTGGTTAGTATTATACTTGGGTATCTATCAATAAAGTTATAAAATCAGTTGTCCTGAGTGATCTATAAAGTTTTCAACGCACACCCAAAACTACTAAGTTTAGAAAGCTAAAACTTTGAAAACATATTTAATGCAGAACGTAAGCAACCGCTAAGAAAGTTTATTAGAAATTTCAATGTAAAGAGGAGAGATTGGAGCTGTTTTAAACTACATGCAACATTTAATAAGTAATTAAATACTAAAGAAAACTTTACAGACATTACTTTTGATTTGACCTTTTTAATTCTTTTTTAATTTATTTGTATGTTTTTGAAGTGAAACTTCTTTATCGGGGTTGGAAAAAAATATTGTGTAACATTTTTGCGTTACGCGCCATCTTTATTTGAATAGGTAACCATAGCAACATGATGTTTGTTTGACAACTAAAAACTATACCTTTTCCAATACACCAATACCATTTGTTTTTCTATTGAGAACTTGCTATTGGTTGAGACATCGACGTTTTGATAAATAGAAGATTATGATTGGTTCCCACTATTATTTGGAACTGACAGAGCTACAAATCGAAGACTATTAATTCAAACGCTCTTTTTAAATTCAATGTTATTCGAGTAGATACCATAATTACCTATATCAATAATCATAAAATACAGTTGGAAAACAACTAGTTTAACCAATGCATGTCTATTATAATAAAAGCCTTTTGCATAAACTTTATCTAATTTAGCTTTATTCAACCAATTTCTGTGAAGTTATAAATAGTAAATCATTTTTCGAAAAATGATGTCATAAAACAGTTTCACTTCTTACGTGTGTACACTAATACACACAATTTTTTTTTTGAGTTTTGTCCACCTGTAGTCTTTGAACTATATCATAATTACGTACATACCACCACGCCTGTCGTCCCCGAAGGGTTAGTCAGAGGTGTACTAATTCGCACATTTCACCGGTATGTTTTAGGGCACAAATCCAAACTCCGAGCTGTTACTGAGAATTTCATAGAAAAAATCAATAACACTACCCGACCCGGGAATTGAACCCAAGACCTCTTGCTCGGCAGTCACACTGTACGACCGCTAGACCAACGAGACAGTCTTGTAATGCAATATCATAATTAAGTATTCTTAACACACGTTAACGTAATTGAATTTTTCAACACCCCTCTCATTTATTTAAACAAACACATTGCACTCAAACAAAACCCATGTAGGGTACTAATTTTGGACTCAATCCATCCATTAACCATTTATATTTACAAAGAGTAGCCGAAACAATAAAGGTCCACTTAGAGTCCCCTCGCGGGTCCAGTCCAACTTGTCGATATAAAGGGTACGGAATAATTTTCGGAAATCTACATAAGATAAAACAAAGGCAAGCCGTAAATGATAACGGAAAACGGCTATTTCCTATTAGACGGAGGGACGCGGCCGCAAAATTTTGAAACGGACCAATTTGCATGTTAACACGGCCCTCGACAATGCGGTAATTGAATGCCTCTAGGACTGTAGGTACTTGGGCTTTCAATGTAATTTATTTTCGTGTACCAATCCTTTCTGTTTTTAATTTTGTTTAAGTACCTACCTACCTACTTGTACAGTCGTGTGGGCCCCTTAAGATGTGAAAAATATAAACGATCGTATAAAAGACAAGGCAAAAGAAAATCTGTTTCTAGTTTATTATATCAGTAGCACTGAACTTAACAAAAATAAATCGGTTCACAGACAGAGGAGAGAATGATACGGTGCCATTGTTCAATTCAAGATCCTGTACCCCAATTGCAATAGCATGAAATTAAAATACATGATATTTCGCCTATCAGCTGATCTTGCGACCTATCAATAAGGCTCAAGTTATATACTTGTGATTGACTTTTCTAAGTAGTTGGGCGTATTTATTACATAATTAAAACAGTGTGAAGAAAAATATAAAGAAAACCGAGATGCCTGAGAGATTTTCTCCATAGTATATATTTGCGGACTACATATACTGGGTCATTTAAGAGCCTAGCCTAGCCTTAAATGAGGGGGACCCGGTGTCCAGCAGTGGGATAGTAATAATAAAGTCAAAGTATGGATTATAACTAAGTGTAAATTTAGGTGTTTTTGCAATGTTTTCGAGCATACAACTTAGTGCTTTTTTAAAGCGTTGCAATTTAATTCCATAATAATGGAAACTGAGCTCGTAAATCTTACTAGCACAAATATTTGTTTTCAAATAATAGCTCAGTGTATTTCTAGTCAAAATAACTTACAAAACAAATACCAAAATCAAATCTACATATTATATGTATGACCCATTAACGTAGACTGTAAAACACAAAACGCACAGTACCGATACCAGAGTTAATTCAATTAATTAAACAACCTGTGTCGAACTCCGTTGTTTGAGTTGGGGTAGGATTATGTGGATATCGGACGGAATCTCGTTAGGGTCCCTATTTTGTGATGACACAGATTTCGAAAAGCTACGTTTCGAGTGAATGTATAAAATAATGAACAGTAGATATTAACGCTTAGAAAAGTGAAATTTTAGACGCTTTTGCAATCGTCAAATAAAAGTATATAAGTATGTATATTTATTTGAGGATTTCTATGACTATAAGTATTCAAGATCATGTAAATCTATGAGTAGTATGAGACTGAAATACAGGACCTTTTCTTCAGATTCTGATCATTCAACTAAATACAAGGCATAAATAAAAAATAAGTTTAATAGCGTCAATACATCGTCAAATAACAGTTTGTACGATACTTTGATTTAACGCTGTGAGCAAATAGATAAATTAATCTGGATTTTTCTTTATATCCAGACTAGGGCTGGCTGAGCATATTTGCTAAATCAGTTTAATCCCGAGATACGGCCCTTTTTTAGCGTAGTACTATCTTGTTTGGTGTAATGTTGTGTTTTAAAATGCTCTGTTAAGGTATATTTTACTATAATTTCATCTTCAAGACCAAAATTAATATTTGCCATTCTATCTTTCTGTCCTCTAGATAAACTAGTAACTTTATCTGGAATCTTCTCCATATTACCGATATTACAACCTTCTTGAATTCATGTAGAGTCTAGGCATTTAAATAATAATTGAAATATCTTATTTGAAATAAATGCCATTAGATTTGACTCTATACCCCTTGGATGGATGGCAAAAAATCCAAAGCATGACTATAAGTAACTTACTTCGTATTTCAAATACAAAAGTATTTAAAAAGGAATATATCAATAGCAACTGTATTGCAAGCAGAGCTTTATGATTTTGTTCTTAAACTTTCTTTTCCCGTGTCACAAAAGAATGCTTAAGCACAAAATCATAACCTTCCGTATAATCTACCATAATCAAAGTGAAAACACGTAAACTCAAAATATACTTCTCCAAGTTCGGACGTGTCGAGGAATGTTCTCAAGCTGTGCTCTGATTTATTGGCGCTCGCAGACGTTGCGAGGGACGCCGAGGGTTGTAGCCGGGAATTCATTATAGAAAAGTGTTCTGATCTGGGGATGTGTTTGAAGGTGGTATATTACGACGGCATCCTCTGAGGGAAGGAATGTACACCCAAAGTTCGCTGGTATATTTTTATTGCCAATAACCGGGAGAAATTCAAACTGCATTGCTTTTACAATTAGTTTAGGTTCGTATTGAAAATCAAATGACACTGTTCGACCTGAGAATAAGATCCAGAATGTTTAGCACCAATGTACCTTATATTATACTGATATCATCAACCGAATTACCGTCTTAATGGGGACAGGTCTCTATTCTGAAGGATTAGGCTATATTCCACCATCCTACCGCCTAACTTGCTAGTGTGTGGTACTCGCTTGGCAGACTTCAAACGAAATCGAGAAAATCTCTTAGGCATACAGGTTTAAATTCAATATATATACAATAGTAAATAATAATTTAGAGAGCTGTGGTAGCCTAGTGGTGTGACCAGTGGACTGAGATGTCAAAGGCAGGGCTGCCAGTAAGCAACGACGAAATTATGCCATTTAGCATCTGAAATTATACCAAATGTGATGGTGTTATACTGCCCACTCTATGTCGGATGAGCTTTTTTTTTTTTTTAGCTCCAATCTCTCGATTATTCTATTATCCTTTGCAGAATTAGCGGACACCTTCTTGGCATGACCTTTTTTTTGTGATCGTCTTGCTTTTGTATCGAATTATACCAAATGATCATGGATACAATACATTGTCCAATTATACCAATTTGGTATCAAAAGATACAATCTGGCAGCCCTGGTCAAAGGTCTCGAGTTTTAACCCAGGGCACGCACCTATGACTGAATGGAATTGTATGTGTATACACACTATTCCATGTTACACCAGCCTATGGTTGATTGGCATAAAAAGCCTAAGGCCCTTAAACAACCCACTCTTACACAGACAAATCAAAATCAAAAAGTTTACTTATATAACCACCTTCTGAAGTATTTAAACTAATTAAATGGTCCTGAAAAAGTGACTATTATGATAGAGGTTTTATCTTGGTCAACCTCTCTTCCTATAATTGTAACTACTTTTAAACCACTATCTCTTTTCCCCATTGAATAACTTATCAGAATGTATTCAGATGTTTATTCGCTTACAAAATATTTGCCAGTATTTTTCCGTTGTAAATACACAAGGAAAGTATTCATAAATTTATCTGGGAGATTTAAGTCGGTATTTATTTTACGTATAGTAACAGTAACAGTGACAAACAACGCATATAGTTTGCTCAATAATATATAATTAGAGCAGCTTTTAGAAGCTGGTAAACACAGTACTCCAGTTTCTAGTTTAATAATTTTATATAGCGGAATATTAGTATTTTATACAAAACAACTACTATTAGACTTATATAAGCTACTCACTTACTTGAGAAAATAATAATTTATTGTACATCTTAATTTCTTGCACTTACGCGAATATTCTTTGACATTGAAATAAGAATACTTTTTACTAAATGTAGGGTAGCTGCTTGTAATTATAACTTCAAGACGACCAACACCTCAGCCTGTCTGTGGCCATGGATGCTGGAAAGAATCCGAAACATCGGGGTAAAATAGTATCAACACACCGCGATAAAATCCGTAAAAGTAGTTTTATTTTAACGTCATTGTACATCTGTTAGGGTCTTTGACTAACACTAACAATTGTTATAGATATTTGTATCACAACTGGGATCGATATTTTAACGCAACTTAATGTGCACGGAGTGTCGACGATTTAAGAAACTACCCCGGCAAGCGCCGCTAAACCTTACAAATTAATTGATATTTCAATAATGATAAACAATATTTTCAATACATTACATGTCATTTTATTTCCTACTTGCTATCATACAACCTTAAACAACCGAATCCTTTTATCGTCTCCAACAAATCGGAGAGCAATATCTCTACATACTTAAACTAGATAGAGGTGCGAAATTCTGGCACGTCCCTCTACCTGCTCTATGGTAGAGTATAAAAGTCAGTGCGGAGAGGGGTCGACGTGCATAATTCTCTTTGGAAGACAAACTACCCGTGTTTAAGGGGATGTTACGATTTGGTTATGGGAAATGTGCTTAGAATTATTATGAGAAAATTTGTATAAAAGAAAATAGTTTTGTAAATTTTCTTTTACGGTAACTTTACTATAATTTTGTGTATGTATTTATTTATTAATAAAAACGATGCCCCACTATTAATTATTAATTATAGACAAACATCCAGACCCGGAACAGGTACCTGTAAAATATGTATATATTTATTTCGTGAGGGGTTTGAATACGCGACACGAGGCACAGAAACCGATCGCTCGCTCACTGCACCAACCCTGTCGTCGAAATAATATTCATAAGTGGCAAAGACCACTGAGCATGAAGTACCTACCTGATTTCGATTAAGAGCTACAAAGTTTGGTCCAGGACATAACATTATAATATCTCATTTAGTATACTTATTATTAGGTAACAGGCACAAATGTATTTAAAGTAGTAAATAACATTATTATTTATCTGTAACACTCAATCAGCAATTCTATTCTTACCTTCAACTGTTTTGAGTTCATTGGAGGGATTTAGTGTGGATAATTTTCGATTATGTACTTAGGTTGCCGGGATTTGAAACAGCTGAGCGAGCTACCTGCATGCCTAATAGAATTCCTCGATGGCGTGTGAAGTCTGCCCACCCGTACTAGTAGTAGGCCTAGGGTAAAGCATAATCCCACACAATTGAGAGAACACCAGCCACCAGAGAAGCCCAGCAGTGGGACAGTAAATGGGTTAATGAGACAACGATCCTTAACAGTTGTAGAGCAACCACATTTCTCGATAACTGGACAGTCCCATTTAATGGCTGGCTAGGTAAACACCTACCATTTATCAAGTATCGAAGGTTCTAACCGAGAATTTCCAACCGAAATCGAGAATCTCCAATAACTTTGAACAATCTGATTCAAACAGTTCCGTATTCCATTTTATTTCTGTATTCAAATCGATGCAAACGCACAATTCTAATTCATATTTAAAGAAATTAAAATAGTAGGACGGAATACGGCACAGCCTGTTTAAAACAATTGACGATATTCTGGATTACAATTCCAAATACAAACACTTAGCTCACCCTTAAACGAAGAATTTTAGAGCTCCTAAACTATGCCTTGATAAGGGCCTGTGGGCTGATTAATTTCCTAACACATAGGTATATGTAAGCTGTCAACAAAATGCCCTCTCGTAATATTAATTTGAATTTCTCGAAGGTTCTCGAAGCTTCTCTGCAATAATATGAAATTTCTCCGCAACCAAGTTACATAGATTTGCAATTAGTCCTGTTATTTCTGGAAGCAGTCCCTGTTATTTTTCTAGATTCTTGTGATTGAATTGCGTAAGGTCCTTTTGGCGATTCCGTTTTTATTTTTCCTAGAAGTAAAAAGGGGCTTGGGTAATTGAGGCGCCATTTTTTGCTTTGGTATGATTGGAAGAATAATGTAGAACTTAATGGAATATTTATTCGTGGACTATTCGCGTGGCATTAGACTAAATTGCCGACTAGAATCTCCAAAAATGGGAACTGTTATGTCGAGAATGGAACTTGAAGACCATTCGGATTTATGACTGCCTCCCGTTAACGTGTAAACTGTGGTATATATACCCTGCGGCAGTATTCCCAAACCAGTGCAACAAGGTAATCTCTAAACCCGGTAACGCATCGGTACCATATACGATACCGCTGATGTCTATGCGCGGTGATAGTCACTCATCCTCATATGACCATCACATCACATCATATGTGCGTTCTTCTCTCACCCTCACAAAATGTCCTCATCTAAACAAAGAAAGGAATATCCTATAGATTTCTACAAATACTGCCTCTATACGAACAAAAACCACTATCAATAGCGAATTCAATACTCTTTGATGTTTACCTTTGAAAACTTTAGTGGAAGACGGAAAATTACTATTCTTTATGTAGTACTGTAACTAATTATTCTATTATTACAGTGAGACAAACTAGTCCGGTTTGTCTCAAGCTGAGATTAATAGATAATAATAATAAATATTCCTGGGCATTATGACACAACGCTATCTAGTTCCGTGGTAAGCAACGAGGCTTGTGTTACAGATACTAGTTGGTTGATATACTACATATACATATAATTTTTATATTGTAAATACATACATATTATACATAGATACATCCATGACGCGGAAACAAATGTCGATGCTCATCACACAAACATTTGTCCCTACCGGGATTCGAACCCGGGACCCATAGCACAGCAGGTAGCGTTAACTACCGCTGAGCTAAACGGGTCGTCAATTAAAATATACATAGAACCTACAACAACAGTATTTTTTTTTCATGAAACAATTACGTCTGCATTACACAAGTATTTCACGCGGCTTCCTCCATTCAGTATTCGGTGGAAGTCTACGTTCGTTTGCGCGATCCCGAGGGCGCACTACATCACTACAGACTCTGCTGATCCCGTCTCTTATTAGCATTTAAATTAATTTTATTTCATTTTAATATCACCGTTGTTCACAAGTAAAATATTTCTTACGGAAGATAGGGAAGTCGTGTTTAACTTCGATATTTGGTGTCTGAATTCTTAAAATGTTAATAATATTGCGTTTGTGAAATCTATTTTATTCTTTTAAGTAATCATTTTGTTTCAAATTTATTGTGTAGTAACATTTTGTGGAACATTTGTATTTATATAAGTTAAAGATAAGTTTTTAAATCTAACTGCTTATTTTTCTAAAAACGTTTTGATTTATTTGATAAAATTAATGTTAGCTTCGAGCACATCAGAAGTGTACCTATTTAAAGCGTTGTGTACGAAATTGAAAGCTGCAGATTCAAATCCTGCCGGAGGAATCGAAACGAATATTTTTCACAAAATATTTACTTCAACAAGTTTATTTATTGAAATAAATTGTACACCGCCAAAATACACTCTGTCATGGATGACTAAAGCTTCATTTAATATCAAAAGATAACATAAAAATGAAAGACATACCATTTTCTTTCAACGTTCATTTTTATTTTCTAATATCAAATCCAATTTCTCTCCAATTCACAAATCTGACCTTATCTTAAAAGAATATAACGTAGGTACGCAACGAGACCACAATCCAAAAAAATATTGGTAAAAATAAGAAGTTTATATCTTATAATTTAAGGGCACATGCTAATTCCGCAAAAGATACCCAAACTTTGGCGAATGAAATGAATGAAATATAACTTAAGCTTCATTCGCCGATAAAGGACGAAAGATAGGATGAAATTACTTTGTTTTATTCCCTAAATTTTAATAGAACTGTTACTGCTTATTTCGTAGATAGAGTTATAACTTAATATCCTGTTGTACCCTACAGTGGTGATTAATCTGTGAACCAAGATAAAGAGGCTCAAGATAATCTTTTAGCAAATATTAATATAGATGCTGACAGTAACTGAGATATTGTGTATGACAGTGAAATATTAAAGGCTTAGGTACTCGGCACTCATGTAGATGGTTGAACATTTGGGCCAAAAGTAATAAGGAATGGTTGATTTAATTTCTTCGGACTTGTCGATGGTGAACTATTTCTTATTTCGGTGTTTTCTTCGAAATTTATTTGACCTGATTTTGATATGCATTCTAATAGCATACTGATTAAACTTTAAAGACCATCAGTTGATACATAATTCATTTAATTTATAAGATACATCATTAAGTAATCATCAACTCAGCCTATCTCCTCCCCACTGCTGGACATAGGCCTCTCCGAAACTGCGCCATAACACTCTGTCCTCCGCCTTCCTCATCTAGTCTATCCCCGCTACCTATTTGAGGTCGTCGCTCAATCTATTAAGTACTGTTGTATAAAATATCAATTCACTCGGATGAACCTTGAAAGTGATAAAATAATATTTAAAAAAAAATGATTTGCTTGTGCATTAAAAAACCCTAATAGGATTTACTTAATTTACAATTTTCACGCAAACCATTCTCTGTAGGTGAAACACTACAAAGTCAGGTAAGTTTCAACAAGATACAACATGATACAATGTGAAACTAAAGTTTACCTATACTTAATTGGAAAATGTCGTCTTAGTCAAAATGAACCTATTATAACACAAAAACAAGACTTGCAGAAAACGAGTAATGATTATTTGAAAATAAAATGCATGAATAAAGACGAGGTACTTAAAATATTTTTGGCAGAAATTTTATCGAGATCGTAAACGATATAAAATGTAATTTCAGTAAAAAACCGAACTTTAAAACACAATGCACTTGTCGAAAATAGATACAGTCTACATAAAACCAGTTAATTAGATCCCCGCAGTGTCTTTTATAAAACGTATAGAATCAGAAACGGAGATCTAATAACACTGGTGCCAACGAACTTTAAGATACCATCGCCTTTAGAATATGCAAACAATGAGTACTTGAGAGACCCGTTCAATAAACTGAAACCTCGCCTGTTTTGAATACACTGCTGATTAAATGGCAACGCTTGAATTATAATGCATAATAAAACGGGCAATGGTATTAATGTATGTTAAATTGATGAGAGAGATAATGATCCTTGATTATACGTAGTACAGGGAGAAATAGTAAATTTAAAATAATTGGACAATAGTGTGAAATGGCGTGTCAGAGTCACTAAAGGAAATCACGCGGCGATTTTATTATTGCTGCTACATTATTTGGCCCATCTACTTTTATATAATATGATAGTTTGAATGGCCATTTAAATATCATTATTTCCAAGAAAGGAACGGCAAGAGACGATGCTTATTTTGTTGTGGATTTAAAAGACCATTGAATTTATTAAGTGGAGAGGCTTATCGTTATCCATTGACAATGTTAGGCTGCTGCTATCGCGATACCAGTAGTTTCGATCGCCATTTTCAACACATTGAAAGCCTCTGTGCATTAAAACATCAAAGCCTTCTCTTGAATCACCAGTTCCGGTTTTAAACGAATTTAAGAGACAATTTGTATTAAGTCAATCTCGCTTAAACTGAGAAAAGATTTGTGCCCGACTTTACAGTTCAATAGTGGTTTGAAATTGTTTAAACAATATCTAATACAATCAATTTAGTGTTTTTCTTGCACAGTGGGCAATAAATATTGAATTGAGTATTCAATGAGGGCTCTATAATTTCCTAGGGCGTAACACAAAACCAATTGACCTACTTTGAAAGTGTTTCGTCGGTACTTGCCGGTAATATTTCACGTTTTTACATACAAGTGGTACGTGAGCCGTATAGAAAGTAATTGCGCGGTAAGTACTCCTCGATACTTTAGTTTAACTTTTGAAATGAAATTTGGTAGAGCAAAGTTGTTACGTACGCAAATATTTTTTTGCTGTGCGTGTATTTTTATATAGTATAATATTATTATTATTATTAAGATAGAATATACTTTATTGTAAACCAATAATTAAAATATATATCACATTAATCTATGAAATAAGGGTACAGTGGCGGTCTTATCGCTATATAGCGATATCTACTAGGCAACAATATAAATGTACGATACGATGTACGACATTAACGATTCGAGTTCGAGTACTTTAGAAAATGCACGTAACTTAGAAAACTCAGTGATATATACTTGGATTTAACTCAAGATCTTTAACTTTACAGTCCACTAATCACTCTACCAGGCTGTCACAACTTTTGATCCTATATAAATTTCAATATGCATTCTACAACATGGAACAACATTCCTTATTCATACACATACACTCAAACACAAGCAACATAACGCACGTATAGTCTATTATTTACTGAAGCTGATATGAAATACACAATAAACAATTTGATTTCGATTTCCACGTTCACATCAGGCACAAACTGCACAAGTAACTCGAAAGCTTATTTCGAACTGTCAAAGAAAACCGTCGAACTATATTGTGTACGTCTTTAAACTAAAACCAATTTTGAAAGATTCCTTTATTTCCTGTTTGTGTACACTAACTAGAACTTAAAGCGCTGTCAAACCAAAGCCTAAGAATAGGAATGCAGAATGTGAAGTGTTGTATAAGAGTGTTTATTAAGTCAACAATTAAAAAGCTGTTTTCTTTTCGTTGATTATATCAAAATTCAATAAAAGTAAACTATATTTTGAGAGAAGTCTATGTCCTACAGTGGACTTAGGCCAAGTTTATTGATTGCTGCATTTTATAACTATGACTGGCCCGTTCTAAATTGAAATAAGACTACGAATGTATTTGCTCCCCTATTTTTCGGGCAGTTATTTAACTGGATATAAATGGATTTATAATCTGAAATAAAATATATTCTATTCTATTCTATTCTTAACCCCTTATCCAGAATCTTAGTACTATTATCTAATGATCTAAGGATTGAGTGCGTGAAAGCATAGTTAGTAGTGAATAATAGAACCATGTTTAGTACTTTAAATCAAATCATTTTTAGGTTACACTATAAACTATTTTCTTCTCAAACAATCTTAAATTAACGTATAGTCTAGATGCATGCCTTTTCTGCCATATCTGTTAAAAAATAATGTACATTTCCATACTAGTCTCGCCATTAACATACTCTATAAGTCTTCGTACCTACCTAGTTCCTATGCTAGATTTCCGATGCGTGTACAAGCGGCCTAAGACCTCAAGAATACCTACACACATGTCCTCAGTCACGTCTCATGACGCACAGAGCCCGAACGATGACATTAATGACCATTGAGCCTATCGAGACACGTCTGCTCGTGTGACGTATAGCATGCGCTGACAGCTGCATTGCAAACCAGCTCGGGAATAATCTGGGGACTACAGGCATAGAGGCTTTAATCGCTTGAAGTAAATGCCTCTTGGTAGCGACTTGATTGGTTATACTTCAAATGGTTTGTAATTAGAATGTTTTTAGTTAGATGCTCTAGGGTCTTGTTAGAAATTGGATTCGATAAGTGCTTTTTAAAGAAATACAGTCTGAATGTGTGAAACGGTTTAATAGTTTTGAACAAACAACATTCCTTAGGAAATTTAGATAGACGGATACTAATTATTCAGGAGTTGTCTGATATTGATCCATTTTATAACACTCACAGACACACAAAAGTTGTAAAGGCCTAAATAATTTTCCATTAAATCTAACATATTATTACTGTCCTTTGTATTTTGTGTATTTGTACAAGAAATAAATAAATAATTACCATGCATATATTATACTCACGCCTTTTTCCACTGGGGCAAGCAAAAACAACAGAAAGTCACGCGCTACGATCCCTGCATACCACTTTTATATATAACTAGCTGATTCCCGCGACTTCGGCCGCGTGCAATTTAACTAAAAAAATAAAAGTTTAATATTAACTTTGCACCCCCGTATGTAAATTCACCCCCCTTAGGGGGTGAATTTAGAAAGATCCTTTCTGAACGGATGCTTACGTCATAACATCAACCTGCATGCCAAATTTCAGCCAGATCCGTCCAGTGGTTTGGGCTGTGCGTTGATAGATCACTATGTCAGTCCGTCAGTCACCTTTGAGTTGTATATATTTAGATATGTAATACAATAATTTAAAAACGTACATGTGTCCACAAGAACGAATTCCCAATTCCCCTATTACAGTAATTTATTCAAGTCAAATATTTTGAAAGCAACTATATATTGCCTGCAGCCAGAAATCGTGAAACTATGCTCATAGCGCAAACAGATAAGGTGTAATCATCGCTCGTTGTAAATTATGGGTGCAGATTTGATACCCGGCTGTGCAAGCAGTTGTAATGCTTGTACTTTTCACACAGGCTTCGATACTATCTTAAATAAATAAATACGAAGATAGATGATGAATATTAAGAAGCTGGTTCCAAGAGCTCGTTGGGGGAGCGACCATTCTGACAACATGGGAATTCCGTTTGCTTTCAGTTTAGTAATTGACATCTAAACGGTTTCTACAGGGTCGGCAACGCGCGTGCGTTACCTCTGGTGTTGCAAACGTCTGTAGGCTACGGTAACCGCTTACCATCATGCGGGCTGTTGGCATTGGGCGTGCTCGTTTGCCTCCCTTGTGACATAAAAACCAGGACATTCCGTGATATTCTCGTGTATACCTATCGTGTCTACCTGAATACCTATAAGCGACTCTGATCTTGATTTAGTGAAAAATAGAATTCAGGAATATTGATTTCTTATACTTCCGCGAATATTAGACATTTAAATAAAACTGCCTCTTCGGTCTAGTGGTGCAAGAGGTCTTTGGTTCGATTCCCAGAACGTAACATAAAGCCTATATATGTAGCCTTTGTGTTAAGCTGTACGTATGTACGTACGAGTATATTTATGCTTAAAAATTGTGTAAATTATAAAACTATAATGCATTTCTCCATCAGTTCGGCTGGGATCGTTGCAAGGTGCAACCGATGATATGGCTACAGGGGCAACTAACCCACGATTAGTAAGGTGTGGTCCAAGTATTTAGCTTGAGCGATAACAAATATTATTTTTTATTCATTTAGAAGATCACGAAGGTGTTTGTACTCAAACATATATCAATATATTTGAGTACAAACACATTCGTTAAGATAAAATATATATTAATAATGATGACTACATATTATATCAAGAGCATAGTACCGCATACAAAAGGATAAAATAATAATCTTTTAGGGTAGCTAGGCGATTATTTGTATCAAATAAGTTTAAAAAGTATATCGCAATTTCTCTTAAAGCCCGTTTTATTACGTTTTATTATGATAGAGAAATTATATGAATATTACTGCATTTCAAAAAAAGATTCTTCTGTATTAGATAGCTGTCTCTTCTGTCATAGTTTTCTTTGAGATGAAATACCTTTCTTAGAATTTAAAGCAGCATAAAGTGTAGTTATATTATTTGCTGCTAGTAATGCGTGTATTCTAAAACTAGGCTCTTTTTTCTTATCCACTCGGGCGTCCGGAGCGCAACGATTTTTAACGCGCCCGCGTCCGGTCGCACGCGCTGTATTTAATTGCGTCGCGCGCTTGTGTCGTGACCGATATAAAACGGTCACGGCACAAACTACTCATGTTACGGCAAATTAAAAAATACCCGTATAAGCTGACATTATAAGGAATCCATATATCTAAAAATTTAATTACAAAGCTTAATGTAAAATGTACAAAAAAAATATGAAGTTGACAATATGGGTTTAATTCAAGTAAAATATTTATTATTTATCGAAATATTTTGTAACATATCTCAATGTTACTTACTTATTATAAAACTAGACTATATAACTTTTTTTTTATACCAGTACATAATAACAAGGAACATACAGTGTAGCACAATAAATCAAAACAAAAAACCCTTCGTTGTAGAAATTTGACACCGTCTCGGACGACGAATTTAAAAACCGTGAACATCAAATTGTTGTCGTCATGTTCATTTCAGCTTTAGTCTACTTAAATATTTATAATGAACTATATTTCTAATTAAAATATGTATTTAACTAAAATATACAATATATCATGCGAAAACTTATCGAAAACCGGCACACAATGGCGGAGTTTTAGCTTGTTGATTTTAACACGTTTAAAAACAATAACATACTGTGGATGTTTAGAATGTGTATATATTTTGAAAGAATGAATCTTCAGCTTTTTTTTAATATATAACACATAAACATTGGGATAAAAACAAAGAGCTCACAAACACTTCAAAACCACCTGACGATAATATTCGAAAACTAAAATAAACATTTTTTATTAATATTCATTCGGACACCCAGATTTTTTGTCTCATCGACAATATTCGCATTATTTAATAAAGAGCCATCTAGTATATGGTTCCTAAAGCTAGTTGAACAATTTCAAGAAGAAAAATCGGTTCTGAGTGCGCGGGTCGAGGCTGCTTTAGTCGCCCTAACGCTTTACTTCAAAAAAATTTGGGCTACCATGGCCACCCGGACGCGCGAGTGGTTATGGCCAACAGTTTCATATTAATATTTTGACAATCAACCCAATCATTGACCCACTGCTAACCACTTTTATCTTCTCATTTAAGAGAGATTAGGCTATAGTTCACCACGCTAGCCAGGTGCAAATTGGCAAGATGTCTCAGGCGTGCAGGTTTCCTCGCGATGTTCTTGCATGGATGAATATACTTATATATTTAGACCAAAAAACTACAAAGTATACATGTATACTCGGTTGAAGTAGTACACAGGAAGGCACGTTGCACTGGCATGAATCGACAATAGAAGCGGAAAGTAGCTGGCCAGAGGTGAATACGCCAGTGGTACAAGTGACAAGCTGACAGCGAGTAATTATAATAATACCCGAAGCCTGAAGCAATTTATTTAAAAACCACTATAATGGATACACTGGTTACTGCTAAATTAAGTGTATGTTATTTAATATGGGTCTATAAAAATAATGTCATCATCATTTCAACGTCCACTGCTGGATATAGGTCTCCCCCAAGGATCGCCACGATGACCGGTCATATGCCGCCCGCATCCAGTGGATTCCAGCGACCTTTACCGAGTCGTCAGTCCACCTTTGCCGGGGGCCTGCCCACACTGCGTCTTCCAGTACGTGGTCGCCACTCTAGAACCTTCAAGCCTCATCGGCCATCCGTTCTTCGAGCAATGTGCCCTGCCCTGCTGCAAAATAATGTATAAATTGGCAATAATAAATATATTTATTATCATTATCATCACATTAACCGTTGTACGTCCACTGCTGGACATGTATGTATATTCAAACATTATTCTATCATCATCCATGGCCATTGGATGCCCCTACCGGGATTCGAACCAAAATCCTAGCAATTGCAGCCTTAAAACTTGAGCTAATCAGGTCTTCAGATTGTCCTAAAGTATTTTCTCAATCGTAATGGTCCATTATGTTTATATTTACGTCGAAAATAAAATAAAACTTAAACTCTTCCAATTTTTTTTGACTGTCTGATAATAATTTCACGAAACTGAAACTGTAGAAATATATCCGTACAATAACGCGGCTTTTAGAAAAAAATTAAGCTACATTTACAGACAAAATAATACATTAAATGTTGTAGGATTTCCCCCAAAGCAATTATTACACCAATTTGAGTTATACGTGGAGCTGTGGTAGCCTAGCGGTGTGACCAGTGGACTGAAATGTCAGAGGTCTCGAGTTCAAACCCAAGGCACGCACCACTGACTTTTCGGAAGTTATGTGCGTATTTATCACATACTCAAACGGTGAAGGAAAACATCGTGAGGAAACCTGCATATTTGAGAGATTTTCTCGATGGCATGTAATGTCTGCCAACCCGCAGTAGGCTAGCGTGGTGGACTATAGCCTAATCCCTCTCAAATGAGAGGAGACCCGAGCCCAGCAGTGGGACAATAATGGGTTTGATGAAGATGATGATGATGAGTTATACGTAATCTTTTTTTACAAACAATAAGTACAAACTTTAAGTCTCAGCAGATTTAAATCCTTTATCAAACAGAGACTTTGTGCTAAAGGCATACGTTAAAAGATTACATGGACGATAAAACTGCTTGGGATTGAATAGTTCTAATGAACCGGGCTATCGAACGTCTTTTATTGTAATTTATTATAATTTTGACATTGCTTTTTTTTCCGTGACATTGACGTTAATATTTTTTTTTTTTTTTTTTGACATTATTTTATTTCCTGACATGAATTGTATAGGTGTACCTATAGATTTTCAATTATTATTATTATTTGAATTTATTTATTTTATATTTTTGACATTATGTTAATGTTATGTTTTTGACATAATTATTTTATATTTGACATTATGTTGATTTTTATGCAATGAGATTATTATTTTATTGTTACATACATATCTATGTGAATGTGAGCACTTTGTAGGTAGTTAAACATACGCTTATAAACTAATGTCTGGCGGCTTTGGGTTTTTGAAATGGCCTACGCAAATGTCCCGCTGATCTTGCATAGACGTGCGTCGGGTCGTTAAGCTCCCTCAATAATGGTTGAGCTAAACGATGGCTGGCGCATGCGTGCTGTCAGTATGGACAGGTCAACTCAAAGCTGCACTGGCGCTTTCTTCAAAAGGCCATCTCAGACTTTAACCTACATAGTCAGGCTCACATATTGTATCCAAAATGTTTGGACTTTAAAAGAGACCATGATTCTCTGAGTTTGTTTCGGCATTTCTTCTCAGAGGTCGTCAGTTAGGAAATGCCGATGTCAACTAGATACTAAAAAAAATGTACATGACTTGTAACAGTGTCTTTAAAAAGATCTATTTACAGAAATAAACAATCATTCAATCATTTATTCATTCATTCAATCATTCATTCATTCAATAACCTGCCTCTCTTGTGACTTGCACCGATCACCCAAGTAGCCTCCGGAGGCCAAGATAACCATTTAGCAGTTGCAACAAACCTGCCTATTACGCCCGTACACTCGCCATTGTTTCCCAGCTAAAATAATAACCCAGTAAAAATTGCCCGCGTGTGCTTCGAGCACAAAAAACAAAGACTTTATGAAACGAATTATGAATTAAGAGGCTTGCTCTCTTGAATTTAAAGTATGTTATTTATTTTACGTCTGTGTTTAATTTATTTTTTACTTGTGCTTTTAATGAAAACTGTGCTTTTGGTATTTAATAGCTGCCGTGTTTTTATTTAGAGTTTTATAATAACTCACAATGCTTTATTGCTGGATTATATCCGATTAAGGTCCGAAACGTCAGAATTAAATTATATAAATATAGGTTTTTTTTATTGCGATAAGGGGCAGACGAGCAGGCTTCTCACTTGATGGTAAGTGATCACCGCCGCCCATGGACATTTGCAACACCTGAAGGCTTGTAAATGCGTTGCACACCCCTACAGAAACTGTTTTGGTTTCTTAAAATAGGGAATTATTAACTGACAGCAAATAGAATGCCCATGCTGTCAGAATAGTCACTCCCCAACGAGCTCTGGTAACCTTACTCACTCGCAGAAAGACAACTATTGTTGATACACTGCGGTATTCTGTAAGGCGGAGGTACTTCCCCAGTCGGGCAGCTCAATTTGAGCGAGGGATCTCGCTATGCTTACCTCCAAAAACCGCGATAACGTCCGTGAAAAGTAGTTTTATTTCACTACATAGTATTCGCGTAAATGTAGTGAATTTTTATATCCATTCTATGGTTATGTTATTAATTTTATAATGTTTATAAGTGGTTGAACTAGTTATTTCAGTTTACTTGTAATGGATAAAGGATTCAAACCGTGTGTCGGCCTTAAAATAATAACGCAATATAATCAGCAAAAAGTAGATTCCAATGTCTATTTCAATAAATGTAATAAATCAGTGTGTGCCACGACTTGGTGGCGCAGTGGCTGAGCGATCGGTTTGTGCGTCACGGGTTGCGGGTTCGATCCTGGAGCAAATATTTGTACGTTCTACAGGCAGTTGTTCCGGGTCTGGGCGTGTATGTGAACATTTGTGTTTGTAAACGCACCCACGACACAGGAGAAAATCCTAGTTCCCATGCTCTAATCCTAATTTAAAGTAAAAAAAGCCAATCAAGCAATAAACAGCTACAAAAAACACCAACCAGTTTCCCACAAAATAATCTCGCCGCGAACTTTGAAAAGCCAAGCATAATTCTAAGCGAGGGCATCGCAGTGCCACGGGAACAATTGAAGTCAATAACTTTACCTTCAACTGTAGACCAACTATCTTCAACTTCTGGAGCTCACAAAGCCAGCAAAATCGAATACAGTACAGGCATTCAAGTGTTCTTGTTTCGGTAACGATTTATTAGTTAAGTATTCTTGATGTTGTGATTTATCTGCTGTAATTGTGGAGGTTGGGACTAATTCTATAGATCAATAAAGACAATATTGTAACTTTTATTAGAAACGTCAACGTTTTGTACGCGATAGTACGTTACACTGCTATACGCACACATCCACACTAATATTCTAAATTTCATATCATTAATATTCAAAAAAATCTGTCTATCTGTTACCTCTTCATGCTGAAACCATTGAACTGATTGAGATAAAATTTGATATGGAGATGGTTTGAATCCTAACAAAATGACATTATTTATATTATACCTATTATTATTATCGGATGTTTTTAAAATCATCCTTTAAGGAGGCCAAAAGTTAGGAAGGAAGTTTGTGTGGGAAATTCTTACTTACAAATTCTATAATACTTTAATAATTTAACTTTTCATCATCATCATGACATGCCTCCCCCAAGGATTTCTACGACAAACTAACATTTCGTAGAAAATAAAAACGCGTCAAGTCAATAATAGCCAAAGCTCATTGGGGACTGACTATTCTGACAGCATGGGTATTCCTTTGCTGTCAGTTTAGTAATTACCTATTATAAGAAACCTAAACGGTTTCTGCAGGTGAGCCGCCAGCTCGTTTGCCCCCTTATCACCATAAAAAAATAAATAAGAAAAATCTACAATGCAATCTGCTATAATGTTCCGTAATACCTATGTTCTTAAAGCCCAGTTATGTCCTGTTAAACGGTGTCACAGCGTTTCCAAAGACCAAAGTGTTCTTGTATCGAAACAATTTATTAACAACGGCATCTCGTGAGCAGTTGTTTAAAGATCCATGTCCCAAGTTGTGCTGGCCGCAGGAATATATCGAAGTTTCTAGTACCTATCGGACATGGTTCGTGAACTGTTAAGTGCCGGGTGGTCAGCAGCTTTGATCAAATAAAAGCGACAAGAGTAGAATCGATGGTAGCCAGTGATTGGGTGGAGACGATTCGTGGTTTAGAGGTTTTATGCATGTTGCTTTAGATTTAACGGTGGAAAATCTATTTTGAATTGTGGACGGTGGCCGATGAACTGTGATAGTCTAGAAGTTAAAGGTCTCGAAGTAATCCCAAGGCACACAACTGTCTTTTTAACTTAAAAAAAAAACTGCGTTAAAAAAAACCGACTTCAAAACTAAAAAGTTAAAAATAACTTAATACAGTTTTAACTTCTTTTTAGTTTTAAAGGTATGAAGACGGTGCCAAGCCAAATGTAAAGGTATGTAAACCCATCGCGCAGTGTACAACCAGGCACTGGCACCGACTTTCTACGTATGTAAAAAAATTTCTACGTATGTAGAAAAAATTTTCTACGTATGTAGAAAATTTTAGGGTTTCTCTCGATTTCCCAAGGATCCACTCATCAGATCCTCAACATTCTTTATGGGACCACACGGAAAGCATCAGCTTTCATAAAAAATCAAGAATTTTCAATATCGGTTCACCGAATCCACAGTTATGAAGTAACAAACATAAAAAAAAAAATACAGTCGAATTGATAACCTCCTCCTTTTGGAAGTCGGTTAAAAAAGGAGGAGGTTATCAATTCGACCGTATTTTTTTGTTCTATGTTTGTCACCTCATAACTTTTGACTGGGTGAACCGATTTTGATGATTCTTTTTTTATTTAGAAGCTGGTGCTTCCCGTGTGGTCCCATTTTATTTGGTCCAGTTCTAACATTTGAAGTCGGTTTTTTACAGAATTATTATGGATTTCCAAGTAATATAGGTATGTATGGAAATCTACCAACTGCCAACCCGCACTACACGAGCGCCTTATTCTTCTAAAGAAGAGACCGTGTTCAATGCACAATTAAATGCACATGGAACTGAAAACGTGGCTTGGTTTGTCTATTTTGACGTATTCCTTTTTAATGTGATATAACAACGCTTGCAAAAAAAAACATAAAACCACATTTGGCCGGATAAGAAACTACATCCCCATAACATATTGGAAATAAACAATTTCATGAGTGAAAACTGAACATTGAAAGAAAAACAATATGACAGTTACATTTCAAGCTAATTTAGCAAACTAGTAATAATTATATGCACACATAAGAATAGAAAAAACATTTGTATGTGATTCCACAAAACAAAGAAACTATACACACATAAATATATCTCACCAATATATTATTAACGACACAAGCAAACTATGGCAGCGCATTCAAAATCTCCAGGCGTTTCCGGTCGGAGTTCTGCCTAGATATAGGTCCAAAGTCTTTAGTCTAACATCGTCGGCTGCTTTTGAAAGGGGAGCACAACCTCTGTATTTAGTTATTTAAACTTGGGTTAGTTGGTGTAGTTCGCCTGTCTTTGCTCTGGAAGCGGAAGATCGGATATATTACCTAGGTGCTATATCTGGTTGAGATGTTGAATTTAATTTGTAGATATTTATTATAATTACATACTTATACATATATATTTGAAAAATATTACAGTGTATGCACTACACGAATGGCTGAATTTTAAACCCAGTTTGTACCCCGATTTATTGATAGATTTTATTATTGTAACCCAAATTTATTTTAGATGTAAGAGAGGAATGGCGCTTTAGGTGTGGAATAGCGCCATCCCTCTCATATGAACTGCTTAAAAAGACTTTTATTTCAAATAAACTTTTTAAGCCCTTATGAAACCTTAAGATTCTTTACAGTTACAAGTTTCCAAAAAGATTTTAGTTGTCATATATTCGTATTGTTATTGTTTACTTTGGACGTGTGCTATAGGTACTAATTCTAACTGCCACAATATATTATGTATGTAGGTGTAAATATGTATTATATGGGTGAGTACGTCACAGGCGTTAAGATGAGAGATTACAGCGGCCATGTCGTAATTCATTTAGTCAAGATTTATGGCCGGTGGCGGTGACGTGTGTGGTTCTTGGGATATAGGTAGCAATACAAGTGAGCTGAATTGTTCGGAACATATTTTTGTTATTGGGAGACCACTAACCACCCAATTAAATTAAACCCAAAAAATCAATTTACACACATATAATTATATAATTATTACGAAGCGGCATCCAGATTTTGGAAAACATACCTACTTACCCACTTTTAAGATAAGCTCTATATAGCATAAGGCAAGTCAAATATTTTGCTAAGTAAAAGCTCGGATACATCGCAGTCTGTTTGCGCTAAGAGATTGCCAGCGGAATGTGTTTCAAATAACACACGGGTTCGGTGCTCGGCGTAGGTTTCTTTACATCTCGTAAATATGAGATGCTATATCAATAGACGTAGAGTATTTTAGTTTATCGTGCAATACTTATGTCGATGTTAGTTTTCACAGGTCACTGTTAAGAGAAAGATGGCGCTTTACAATTTGGATAGCGCCGTCCCTCTTTTACAAGCTGAGTAATACTACACAATAATCTAAAACAAATGATAGGGAGACAATTTTAATGAATAATGTATTTGAGTCATGTACAGTGTAAGTAAATTTTGAAGGTTTTGTTTGAAATAAAACTACTTTTTACCATTTATGGATTATCTCTCTTAAATGACAGGAGACCCTTGTCCAACAGTGGGATATATAATAATTGGGTTGATGACTATGATGATAGGCCACGTGACGTCACCCGTCTGCAAATCGGACTAGTACCCCTACATACTCCGTAATATTTGGACACCCTAACAGTGAAATTAATTTGAATAGTATTTTACGCTTCACGCACACACGCTTACAGACATCAGATAACAACGTCGTATACATGTTGTATTTTAAGGCGTGTGCTCACGGTTAGAGGGCACGACTTGCACACGCGATGCGTTAGCCGTAACTGCTGCAAATTAGTAGCCCTACCAGGACTTAATATTAAAATTTACATTACTAGAGCACGAAATCCAGTTAATTATTTGTTTCTTACTGATTAACAATTATGATATGCGATGAACTTGAAAACTAATAAACCGATCTTAATAAAACTTTGTACACTGCTTCGACAAATTTGAGAGAAAGGGTACCTTTTATCTCGATTTATAATTAAGATATGTATATTTTATTTCAAAGTAACGAATAACTTTAAGTAATAGCGTGACTATTACATTCATTTCGAAGATTATGGTTGAGGTAATGATCAGAGTATTTGTGTGTACATTTGGTTCTACTAAACGCACCCACGATACGTACATGAAAAGGTCGATACAGAAAAAGTTTTAAGGTGGATTTACCCCAATACCTACACGCGCTTGTACCGTGCACGCAACGTGCCACGAGCACAAATAAACGTCATGAACGTCGCACTAGCGTGCTCACGAACCAAACTGTTTATGCACGCGCGTGTCTGTCCTGGTCTTTAGCTTGTGGCAAAATTCCTTTTTTTTAAGTATTATCCATAGGAACAAATGTGTAATAAACCACCCAAGTAAAACCTGCCCTAGCTCTTAGCTATCGGGGCGAACCCCAGACTCCAGATAAGCCGATACGCATGACTGACCACTTCGTTATGTTAATACCCTTTATATCTGTGAATAAATCTCCCCCGTTTTAATAAAACCCTGTCGTATGTTATGATTAATTACTTTAGTTTATTAGATAGAGTCCACCGTTTAGTTCCTAAAATAAGAATAGGGTGTATTGTAACTTTCCACCTCATTGACCTAGATACAAATTGCTGTAGCTAAATGTGAAGTCGTCGGTTCTATTCCCAGGTCAAGCTGTGTTATTGGATTGAGAAGCCAGGCTATTAGATGTGTCGTCACCACTGCGTGGGCTGCCCTGAGGACACGGCGCAGCACACACTGCAAGTCTGCCCGGCCTGGGCAGAGCAGCGCCATGACTCATAGTATACTCATTTTGCGAATCCCAATCCCAATCACTCGGCGGTTTTTTAGTCGGTAAACGCTCAAGCGGAGTCCGACACACCCTGTCGCCACATCAGGCGACGGGAAGGTCCGTAAAGGCCATAATAGCCGCAGTCCGTAATAGCCCATTTTTTCGCACTTAAAAAAAAGGCTATTAGATGTACTAATCAAAACGTTTGCTTGAACATAGGTACTTATTTACATATTATGAATATTAAAATTCTGTAATTTTACAGTGTATGTTACATATGTAAAATGAAAAAAATAAATTAAATTCAACCTCAAAATTAACCCTGTGTGCCACAGCAAAGTAAGATATTTCAATAATTGCATTACATATCTAACATATACTCTCAATTTATTTTAAAGTATACTAGCTATGTTATTTATTTTTAAGAATTTTAATTAAATAACGTATATAGGGGCTTAGTGGTGAATTCACACCGCGGTCAGAACCTCTCGTGGCGCGAAACGCCGAAATAGGTAACTTAGACTAAATTCAAATTGAATTAAGCTCCAAATTACTTCAAAATACAGTGTGATAACAAACAGAGAAACCAATTCTAGTGGCGAATGACGTCAGCTGATGGTTCTCAAAGGCTGGGCGGACAAACACGGGGACAGGACTAGTGTTGTCGACGTGAGGACCATTTCACTAAGACAACATGCTGATTGTCGGTACGTTGCCACGTCTCCAATTTATGGCACAATGTGATAATTCAAATTCAAGTTCTTTATTGCACTCCATAAACATGTTAGATATTTTTTGTCACATATAGTACATTATGGACACTGCAGGGCACGGCAATTTAAAAGAGAGGAGGATACTATGACTATTACGTTATCGCACATTTGTATCAATGTATTTTTATCTAAAAAGATATAGAAGATATATCTATGTATATGCAATATAATATAATATTTGTGTAAGTTAGAAGTTTATTTTATAAAACTATTTAGTGTAATTAAATTATTTATGTAAATATTATATAGAATTTGGAATCCGATTCATGTTGTAAATATGGAAGTAAATTACTGTATTTTTGGTCCGTTTTTACAGCTATGCTGCAGCAATCTCGGCTGCAGCAATTTCGATGTTTTTTTGTGAAAATATTAAATAATACGTTGTTGAAATAATGCTATATAAATGATGTTTGTACCTACTGTATGTGTATGTGTGGGCTAATCAGTAACCATAGCAACACATTGTTTTCTTAAGAGACCTTACATTCCTAGCCAGAAATCTAACACAACATCAATTTGATTGTCATCTTAAAAAAAGTAAAGGAAAAAAAACAAATGCCATGTTATTAATACGCAACTTCGCGAGAATTTCTAAAATACCAATGCAAATTGTGCGTCCCTACACTTCTTTATAGGAACAGTACACACGTCAGTGACATGCTGTATCTATGTGAGACCGCAGGCCGCATACCTGCATGCATGTCATCCCCAGCACGCCAATTGTAACCTCAGCTTTATGTTGTGAATATAAAAAAAACTGCGGGTATTTGTGTAAAATAAGGCTTATTAAAGACAGGGTTTTTTTATGATTTAACAAAAATACGACAGCGCAAAAGTATTTTTTAACTTAAAATAACAGTTTCTACAGATTAACATAACATAACTGTCGTCCCCGAAGGGTTAGGCAGAGGTGTACTAATGTACACCCACGTTTCGCCGGTATGTTTTAGGTCCCATGTAATAGGAGGCGAGAATTTCACAGAAAAACCCAATAACACTTTGCTCGAACTGGGAATCGAACCCAGGACCTCCTGCTCGGCAGTCGCACTGTACGACCACAAGACCAACGAGGCAGTTCTACAGATTAGTGGCCCGTTTGTAGTATAATAATATATATAGCTGTGGTAGCCTAGCGGTGTGACCAGGGGACTGAGATGTCAGAGGTCTCGAGTTCGAACCCAAGGCACGCACCACTGACTTTTCGGAAGTTATGTGCGTATTTATCACATGCTCAAACGGTGAAGGAAAACATCGTGAGGAAACCTGCATGCTTGAGAGAATTCTAGTGTGGGGCATGAGCATAAATATTTGTATATTTATTGTATTGATAAACATTTGTATCCGAGTCATGGATGTATCTATATATCTAAGTATATATCATCATTTCATCCGTTAGACGTCCACTGCTGGACATAGGTCTCCCCCAAGGATCGCCACGACGACCGGTCATATGCCGCCCGCATCCAGTGGATTCCAGCGACCTTCACCAGGTCGTCAGTCCACCTTGCCGGGGGCCTGCCCACACTGCGTCTTCCAGTACGTGGTCGCCACTCTAGAACCTTCAAGCCCCATCGGCCATCCGTTCTTCGAGCGATGTGCCCTGCCCACTCCCACTTGAGTTTGGCGATTCTTCGGGCTATGTTAGCGACCCGGGTTCTTCTACGGATCTCCTCATTTCTGATTCGATCACGTAGTGAAACTCCTAACATAGCCCTCTCCATCGCTCTCTGAGTGACAGTGAGCTTCCTTATAAGGCCCATTGTAAGCGGCCACATTTCGGTGCCATAAGTCATCACTGGCAACACACACTGGTCAAAGACTTTCGTCTTGAGACACTGCGCTATTTGGGACGAAAAGATTTGGCGTAGCTTCCCGAACGCTGCCCAGCCGAGTTGGATTCGACGATTAACCTCTTTCTCTAGGTTGGACTTACCTAACCGGACATTTTGTCCCAGGTAAACATAATCGTCGACAACTTCGAGAACAGAGCTTCCGACCTTCACCGGAGTCGGCACAACATGGACATTTGACATGACTTTCGTCTTGTCTATGTTCATTTTAAGACCGACACGTTCAGAAGCTCTGCTGAGGTCATTGAGCATAGTACTAAGCTGTTCAGCGGTCTCAGCCATGACTACTATATCGTCGGCAAATCGAAGGTGAGTGAGGTACTCGCCGTTTATGTTGATGCTAAGCCCTTTCCAGTCCAGAACCTTAAAGACATCCTCTAATGCAGCGGTGAACAGTTTCGGGGAAATAACATCACCCTGTCTCACACCGCGCTGCAAGAGGATAGGTTTTGAGGTCTGATCCTGTAATCGGACTGACATAGTGGCGTTTTCGTACAAACATTTCAACGCTTCGATGTACCGATAGTCAATTTGGCACCGCTGTAAGGCCTGTAGTACCGCCCAAGTTTCGATCGAATCGAAGGCCTTCTCATAGTCCACAAACGCTAAACAAAGGGGCAAGTTATACTCCTCAGTTTTCTGTATAACCTGCCGTAGCGTATGTATGCCGTAGCCGTACCGGCTTGTTCGGGAGGCTGGAAGTCGTCAAACCTGCGTGCGATTCTGTTTGTGATGACTCTCGAAAACAACTTATAGACATGGCTCAGGAGCGATATAGGACGATAGTTCTTCAAAAGAGTCTTATCGCCTTTCTTGAAGAACAATACGACCACGCTTCTGCTCCATGCCTGCGGCGTTTTCCCATCGAGGATGACAGAATTAAAGAGCTTTTGAAGGGCCATAAGGATCGGTTTACCACCCGCCTTCAGCAGCTCTGCTGTAATTCCGTCATCACCCGGTGCCTTGTTGTTCTTAAGCTGTTTGAGAGCCATATGAATCTCATACAGGCTGACGTCCGGGATATCTTCGGTATAGTGCCGGGTTAATCTAGCTCTTTCGTCGTTCGCTAGATTCACGACAGGTTCGTGTGTCGAGGTGTATAGCTGCCCGTAAAACCGCTCGATTTCACTCAGCAGCTCAGGTTTGGATGACACGATTCTATCATCGTCGGTCTTCAGCTTCGTCAACTGGCTTCGGCCAACAGCCAGATCTCTGGCAAAAACCTTACAGCCTCTGTTACGGTCTATCGCCTCTTTAATACAGTTTGTATTAAATTGGCGTATATCCCGCTTCAGAGACTTTGAGATCTGTCTGTTTGCTCGCCGGTACTCAGTTAGATCAGCCGAAGACTGCAGAATCATCCTGCGTCTATCCTCCATGAGCTGCAGAGTTGTGTCGGAAATCTTTTTGGTTCCACCAGTGCGTCGGGGTCTGAGGTGGTTTGACCCGACTGTATGGACAGCTTCCACAAACTTGTCGCTGATATCGTCAACATCGCTTCCCAGGGAATCAAAACGGTTGTGTAGTTGGAGCCGAAAGTTTTCGAGGTTTTGGATTTCGGTTGGTAATGGACGGAGCGTAGACTTCATCAGTCGACGTCTTTCCAGCTTTACATTTAGATTCAATGTGCCTCTGACCATTCGGTGATCACTGCCTGTTTTCACAGAGTTGATCACTGAGACGTCATTGAATATCTGCTTCCTCGTCGACATAATGAAGTCAATCTCATTTTTAGTCGTACCATCGGGACTCATCCAGGTCCATTTCCTATGTTCGCGCTTCCTGAAGAAGGAGTTCATCATAAAGAGACCTTCCTTCTCCATGAAACCCGCCAATAGGTGGCCCCGGTGATTCCGTCGCCCAAATCCAAATTGCCCCACTCGCAGCTCATCACCGTTTCTCTTGCCCAACTTCGCGTTGAAGTCTCCCATTACAACGGTGAAGTGAGATTTCGAACTATGCATGGCTTTGGAAATGTCCTCATACATAGTCTCAACCTCATCGTCGGAATGTGCCGAAGTCGGGGCGTAAACCTGTATGACCTTCAACGAATACCTTTCGGTGATTCTGAGTATAAGGTACGCCACCCTGGTTGACACACTCTCGATCTTCAACACGTTGTTGACGAGAGACTTGTTGACGATAAACCCGACACCACCCTGGGACTGTTGATGACCCTCCCGGAAGTATAAGAGGTTACCGGATTTCAGGATTATCGTGTCCTCCCCCTGTCTTCGGACTTCAGATAATCCCACGATATCCCATCGAACCTTGCTTAACTCTTCCTCAAGTTCCGCCATCTTATCGTCCGTCCGCAGTGTACGTGTTGTATGTTGCCAGGTCAATCCGTCGTCGTCTGTGGTAGCCGGATCTCTGCCGGAGATTCTTCGCACCCCCTGCCCCGCCGTTACCTCGACCGCTACCACAATGGCCATGAGGGATAGCGGGGCCGCCGGGGACTAGGGGCCGTTGCCGTCTTGGTCCAATCATTTTGGGGGGTATTTGCCATAATCACCACGCTTGGCAAGCGGGTTGGCGATCGCAGAAGGTGGGCGTGATACATATACTCGGAGGGAGCTGCTGCCCCCCCTCCGGGTATCCCTTAGTCGCCTCTTACGACACCCACGGGAAGATATGGGGTGGTGCTATTCTAAGCCGGCACCACGCCGGATTCTAAGCCGGCACCACGCGGGATAGTATATATGTAGGGAAGTATATATGTAGTATACCAACCTACTAGTGTCCGAAACACAAGCCTCGTTGCTTAGCTCGGAACTAAATGGCGTTATGTCATAATTTCCAGTTTTTTTTTTATTAATTGTTAAACTTTTTTGATTGATTGAAAAAATCCAGCATTTTACAGGCACGAGCAAAAGGCAAAAGGCATTGCAGGAGATAAATCCATTAATTTACCGGGTACAGTCGGGCAGAGTCGATAACATCGGGACGGGGACATCACGGGGAAAATTAAAAGTCAGTTGTGAGCGACTGCACCACTCTGTCACTTGATGGGCGCGTATTCTCGTAGGAGTCGATATAAATTGTAGTATTTAAAAAAAATAAAGAAAGAAAAACATTTATTCAGGCATACAGGTGGCCACATAAAAAACTAAAATAAGTAAAACAGTCGATTGTTGTGTGCCCCACGACTGCGCTGAAAAGACCCTGGTTCAGCATATGCCAGACAGATTGCCTGGCGCTGGTTTTCAACCAGACCTGCGTGACTCACGGGATTTAGTGAAGTAACTAGTTTTTATAATCAATACTAATATTATACCTAAAGAATCAAAAAAATATTAGTTAGTAAGGTTGTAGCGAGTAATCTCTGGATCTACTGAACCGATTTGAACATTATTTCAGTCTTAGAAAGGTACATTAGGTATCCCTGAGTGCCATGGACTACTTTTTAACCGACTTAAAAAAAGGAGGAGGTTCATTCGATCAATTCGACTGCATTTTTTTATACGATTCTTACCTCAACTTTCGACTAGGTGAACCGATTTTGGTCCAGTTCTTACCTTGCAGTCGGTTTTTTTACAAAAAAAAAACATTATAATAGTACCCGAAGTTTTTGAAAATGAATGAGAGCTTCATCTAAGCTCTCTGATGATAGTTTTTCGAATTAAAACAGATGCCAAATAATAGCTCAGAGTTAATCACATGTCTGATATATTAAAAACTATAAGCTTACTAGTACACATGATAGATACGTCAATATAAGCCTTTAAAATGATTCATGTAATATCATCAATAACATTAAATATCGTGTGCTCTCAGAATACTTCGTTTTGACGGACAGCGCCATCTCGTGGCGACCCTTGTAAGCTGTGACAACAGTAATTAATGTGATATGCCCGCCACGGTAGTCACCACCCTGCTTTTCTGAAAGAGAATCATCAAATTGGGTAACTTTAATTGAATTACTACCACACAAAATCGGACGCGATTCACAAATTATCAGGATTTGAGTAATAAGAATATAGTGGTAATAATAATTATTTATAATAAGATTCATTAAGACTACATGGGGTTCTTTAAATAGGAGTGAAAAGGTTAATATAAAAAAGTTTTTCACATACTTAAACTGAAACTCGAAAAGTAAATTATTCAAAGTAGGCTAAAATTAACTTGGCTCTTTTTAAATGTCGATAGTAAAGACAGCCCGCGTAACAACATCATAATAACATAAACGCCCGCAGTTCACCGCTTCCTAGAAGCGGTGAACTGCGGGCGGTTATGTTATTACTACAATGATTATTTGATCTAGTCATCATCAACCCATTACTGTCCCACTGCTGGGCACGGGTCTCCTCTCATTTGAGAGGGATTAGGTCCAAGTCCACCACGCTAGCCTACTGCGGGTTGGCAGACTTCACATGCCATCAAGAAGATCTCTCAAGCATGTAGTTTTCCTCACGATGTTTTCGTTCACCGTTTCAGCTTGTGATAAATACGCACATAACTTCCGAAAAGTCAGTGGTGTGTGCCTTGGGTTCGAACTCGAGACCCCTGATATCTCAGTCCATTGGTCACACCGCTAGGCTACCTCAGCATCTAGTACCTATACACAAATCCAAGCAGTAAAATGTGACTTTATACCATTGATTTTATATATTAATACAAAAGCAATTACATAAAAAACATGTAAATGAATAATACTTTCATGGCAATAAACCTACCTATATAATATGCCAATAAATAAACTTTAACGCTTAAGTAAACTTTTCAGGGGTTCTAATATATTAACTATTACAAGGTCAATAATTCAACCCATCGATCCCTCAGGGCAGGCAAACCTTATAAATTCTCAAAACAATAGTCAACTATAGTCATAAACTACAAACTTCAGACTAAAGCAGAAGGCAATTGCTCACTAACTTTGTAGTTAACTAAAACGCTGTCACGTTCACTATATATCAGTTATTGGAGACATTCATTTGAGATGCTAGAGCAATGCTCCGCTTTGGGAGATCAGATATTTATTTATACTGATTGCCCAGAGATGTAAGTTGGACCATCATTATTTATACATAAATAAATAAAAATATTAGTTCAGCAGTGGACGGCAGTAGGCTGATAAGAGAGATAAATAAAAATAGGCATAGTGTTCAAAAAAATAATAGCATTATGTACTTCTTGTCTATATAAATTATAAGTTTGAGAAATTTCATACTCCTCCGTCGAATGTTTGTTAAAAGAGGTACAATGATTTTGTTTTACAAGTCAAGTTTTTTATGGATTTCGAGGCGACATGTAAGTATTCGTTTGATGCTAAGCATCAACTGAAAGGACTCACATCAACTCGATTAGTTACCGTTATCGTCCTAATACAAAACAAGGTTCACGTCTCATTTTGAAAAGGATTGGACACTACTGCTTATGATCCATGACGCTAGCTTAGTACAGGTTGGCAATTTACACGCGAGAATAACGAGAAAATCTCTCAGGCATGCAGGTTTCCTCACGATATTTTTCTTCACACATATTTTTTTAATTCTAGTGGACCGAACTCAAAAAAGATGACTGAAGAAATTCGTAGCCTACTGGCCACAAAATTAGGCTTTAAGCTCCATCTGAGTTCTACAGAGTCTAGAAAAAAACCGCTTAAAGCTTATAACTTCCGTATTTATGAAAGGCTGGAAGATTAAAATTTCTGTGTACATTGTTTCATAAGTGAAGCGGCTCAGCAGCATCTGTGACTTGACAAGGGTACGGGGTCAAAAGCGCTGACGGATGGCGTTGTCCTATTTTTGTATGTAAATCTATTATATTATAGTTCTAGTATTAAATTTGTTACCCTCCTCCGTATTCCATTTCACCGGTTTTTTATTTAGGTAGACATAAAAATGCATCAAATGGCGTAGGCTTGGGTTTTGTGTGTTTGATTTTTCTGGAGAGGAAGTTCACTTAGAACTTGAGAGAAAATGCTATGTTGTAATGCCCATTTGCTGAAAAGTAAATAATATCACACAAATATACGAATGTTTTTTGTTTAATAGTGTCAGCTTAAAACATAACTCCCTAACTGTGAGGTTTTCCAAGCAAGACACTCTTGAATTGCAATAAAAGACGGGACATATTATATTAAAGGAGAATTTTCGTACATTTTTCAGTTTACTTTTTGAATCAGTAAACAATACTTATATGTAATACTAGTATATTAAATATATCAAGCAATTTACTGTGCCACTAATAGGCACAGGTCTCCTCTCATTTAAGAGAGTAATACTGATTGGTATATTTCACACATCTGATAAAACTTCACAAGATTTTCCTTCACAATTTAAGCGTGTGATAAATAAACGTGTACCTTCCAAAAGTCAGGGGAGTAACTATAGACGAACCTGAAGTATTTTGCCTCACAACTGCATAATTATATTAGACAATAGAAACTCAATCTTCATAATTAACTAATAAAGCTCTAATTTAACTATAGTCAGGCGACACTACTAGATTCGGGTACTATTCAAAAGCTCATAAAACATAAATCAAGTATTCTACTAACACCAATTTCAACCCTCACCAAATGAGCCCAACTGTCATTACGGCATGACCCCAAAAACTTGAATTTAAAACGATGGAGTGCATAAAACCTCTTTTATATCTTTTTGCCGTTTCTGTCGCGGAGTTGTGAACCCGTTAACCCTTCTAACAGCTAATGGTTAGTGGCCAGCCCCAAGTGTTTCCGCCGACCTTTTAGGGACTGAGAGTTCACGACGAAATCCGAGGGGTTACGATTGCTTGAGTTGTTATATACCCAGTTGATGTCTCCTTTTGTCACATAACGGATGGTTACAATATTGCGTTCAACTGTGATGATTTATTGGACTCCCTAAGATTATTGTGAACAAAATCTTCAGGAGTGATAGAGAAAATGTAGGTAGTCATATATTGTAATAAGGAGGAGATTCTTCGTAAGATTTTAAAGTTAAAGGTCTTCAGTTTGATTTCACAGCTACCACTGAGTTTGGGTGTAATCATATATTGATTGGTGGTTTAAATAATTCATTTCAATTCATATTCACTGTTATCTGTTTTGTCTAACCTCACGTCAAAGCGTGACTAAGAATAATCATTTACACGGCCCTTGATTTCTCTTTAAGAAAGATTAGCAGCCTTTTAATATTGCTGACGATCTCTCAGAAAGTACTCGGGTAGCCGAAGTAGGTACTTAGTCCTTGATGTGACTCAGTGTGTCCTGCATCTAGTATTACAAGATGTGTGAACTGTATTTATATTGTTGCAGTTTGTTGTCAATAAAATGAAGGTAGTTTTCAAAATACCCTTGGACCAATAAAATGACAATAATTATATAAGTTAGGGGAGGCCTACGTCCAGCAGTAGACGAGTATAGGCTGATTATGATGATGATGATGATAAATTATATGTATAAGTAAGCATCAAAGTTAAACTATAACTATTATCATTTACCAAAACAGCTGTTTAAACTAAATCCAGTAGATTGATTCAGTGCCGCCTAGTGACTTAACCGATGGATTAATGGCATAATGGCGACTGGCTGTGTCTATTGTTGGTTACAATACGCATTCAGCGGAGCGGACTCCGGCTTGTGGGAGGATCTCGTGGCGCAATGTATGAGCGGGAGCGGTAATTGTCGTGATTAAAATAATTATTTGCCATTTTTATTTACAGGAGGTAGGGCATAGCGAGATTTCTCGCTCAAATTGAGCTGCCCGACTGGGGAAGTACCTCCGCCTTACAGAAGACCGCAGTGAATCAACAATAGTTGTCTTTGTGCGAGTGAGTAAGGTTACCAGAGCTCATTGGGGGAGTTCGATTCTGACAGCATGGGAATTCCGTTTGCTGTCAGTTAAGTAACTCCCTATTTTAAGAAACCTGAACGGTTTCTAAGGGGTTTAGCAACGCATTTGCAAGCCTCTGGTGTTGCAAATGTCCATGGGTGCCGGTCATCACTTACCATCAGGTGAGCCGCCTGCTCGTTTGCCCCCTTATCACCATAAAAAAAGAAGAAGATTTGGTCATTTTGGTATTTTATTCTCATTCCACAAAATTGTGCTAAGTTGAAATCCTAGTGGTGTAACCAGACAACTGTGAAGTTAAAGGTCTTCAGTTTGATTTCACAGCTACCACTGAGTTTGGGTGTAATCATATATTTATTGGTGGTGATGAGTGATCAGATGCTCAAATGTTAAACGAAAACATCGTAATGAGAACAGCTGCATGATCAATATATTTTCTGGATGACGTATTTTTTGTAAAACAGCGATATCCCTCTCAAATGACATAACATTGCGATAGCACAGCAAACGGGCTAATGAGATTTGTCAAATAATATTAATATGTCACGGATTTTCACGTAGTATATTGACATTGTTTCAATCCAGACTTTTCGGATCCTAAGGTGTCTTGATATAATTACCCTATATTTTGTTTTATTTACGCAGACTAAGTTTTTGATTTCACACTTTCGAACAGACGCGTAACATCTTTTGCTTTGCGCCAGATCTAGCTTAATGGTCTACCGTCCATACTTTCCAGTTTCCAGTGTGTCCTCACTGTTCAATAAACACATTTAGATAAATTTACGTTTAGGTAACATTATGATAGTACTGCTCCAGTAATCATTAATTAATTGTAGGTACATTTACATACATATTCTGTGTCAATATTCGCGTATGCGACAGTGTGTGTTTGTTTCTATGTATATTGTACGCTGACGAAATTGCGGGTAATAGCTACTGGAAAAATTAAGTTTGAATATCGCAATCTATGATTAATTGTCATCATTGGGTTATTTGTTGTCCTGCTTTCTCCCTTCTCATCAGAAGCAATAGGCTATAGTCCACCACGTTTAGCGCATCCAGCGCCGAACCTAGTGCGGGCTGGTACTCCACAGGCAGTTGAGAAATTCTCTCAGATATGAAGAATGTAATTTAACTTAAATTAACCGTTAACTAATACTATCCTGAAAGTATATTTTGAAATGTTTATATATGGATTTTTGTTTTTTCATGGTGTGCCAAGATATTCTCATAAATAAATAATGTACGACAGCTAGTAATCAATGTTTTTATGAAACTTTAGCAACAAGAACAGCAAACTCATATATAACATTATCAATGCTTTGCATGATCGGAGAAATCGCAAACACAACAAGATCGTGAACTTTTACTGATTAAAAAGCCATCTTTTAGCCACGCCAAAGAAACTTATTTCAATGTTGATACTATACTGTGGAAAAAAAACTTATGAAGGTATACTTTACACAATTTGATAATTTAAGTTGAAATTTAAAAAAAATAATGTAGCGCAATTTGTGTCCAAATAATTTTATTACAATTTTGATTGTAAGTAAATAATGATACGAAATGTAATATAGGTATTTGCGTAAAATCTAGCTATGTATCCATAGCTAGATTTGTTTGCATACTGCATTTATTGGGCATGGGTCTCTTCTCATATATCCCACTGTTGGGCATGGGTCTCCTCTCATCTGAAGAGACCACGTGGTCGTGAATTGTTCCTGAAGTCATAATTGTCATCAAAAATCCATTTAATGACTCTCTGCTGGTGACGGATTTCCGTTCATTGGTGTGTGTTTAGGCAATAAATAAATAATAAATTAATATTCCTGGACATTATGATACAACGCCATCTAGTCCCGAGCTAAGCAACGAGGCTTGTGTTACGGATACTAGTTGGTTGGTTGATATACTACATATATATATATTTTTGTATATACATACATATTATACATAGATACATCCATGACTCGGATACAAATGTTTATGCTCATCACACAAACATTTGACCCTAGCGGGATTCGAACCCGAAACCCATAGCACATAAGGCAGTGTTAACTACCGCTGGACTCATTGGGTCGTCAAAATATACATATATATATATATATATATATATACCTAGCCATGCTAACCTAGTAATATACATAAATTCAATCATACTATTCTAATAAAAACAATAATAAAGACTATAATTGTATAATTCATATTAAACTCGATACACAAAAGATTTATTAGAATAATAAATGCAACAAACCAAAAGTAACTCATTGAATAATCCAAAAACGCCCCTTTTATTTGGCAATAGTACCCCAAAAATTAACACTGTGCAGTGACGCTTATACAATGTTATCCTTTTAAGTTTTGACGGTATCAAAAGCCATAATCATTGCACAGTGCGACGTTGCGACGATACAATATCTCCACGGGAGTTCAATAAATTTGAGTGAGTCCTTATATAGGGGTCGTCTAATGGTGCATTTAGGTAATGAGTAGAAAAAAGTCGTAGAAAAAATTGCACAGTGGGTACTTATTGTATGCATAATATTTTAAGCCGTATATAAGACGTGTAATTTTGCTAATAAGAGTTCATAGCTTTATTCGAACTCCGCCTTCCACTTCTATGAGTCGACGTGTTGATTCGAGCAGCAGTATTAAGATAATATAAGACTGTATTTCGAAGTAAGGGTTCAAATCTAAATAGGAGCAATTATATTATTTGTGTGATATTTGTGCCTAATATATCGCGTGCTGGACAATGTCTATAATATTATTTAAAAAGAAAAGATTGTTTTACTTAATATAATGTCCTATAATGTAAGTGGATTATCAAATTGATCAAACCAAATTCCAGTTTTTTTTTCGATAGGGTGGGTCCCACTTCTGAATGTATATACTTCTCTTGGATTAATACCGAAAACTCAGTGACGAATTACAATTAGGTACGCGAAAAGATCTGAGTACATCTGAAAACGTTTTGTTTAAATAGAGACACATGTGGTAGAGCGACAGAAATGAATAATATTATCTTGTGCTAATTTAATATAATATATTGGGTTTTGATCGCAATTTCATCTGCGTAGAAGGTTTTATACCCTTTTTCGCTCTTTCAAGGATTGATTTTCGAGAAAAATACACCCTACTACTGTCCTTTTTTACTTTCTGTATATTCCATATTGTTGTCTCATTGGTATACAATAATAATTATCTATCAAACTATCTGATTCAGTGGTTTAGACTTTATATTATATCTTGGGTTGGATTCCCAGGTTGAGCAAAAACTGTTATTTTTTGCTCAACCTGGGTTTTTTTTATTAAATTCTCAGTAGCAGTTCGGAGTTTGCTCAAATGGTGAAGGAAAACCTCTCGAGGAGACTTACATGCCTGAAACATTTTCTCGACGACATGTGAAGTCTGCCAACCCGCATTGGGCTAGCGTGGTGGACAGTAGCCCCATTCAAATGAGAGGAGAATAATCTTTAATAACGGGACAGTGACTAAGTTGAAAATGATAACACCGCCGACAAGAAATACTCTTTAAAATTAAAACAAAATGAAGAATAAATTGATACGTCGGGTACTATCATATCTTATCTTTTAAAGAATAAACATCTTCCTGCACTATGTCATAAAAATTACATGAAACTATCTCCCTTGGTAACAAAGAGATCCCGCGGGCCGCTCGTTCACAAAGTAACAAGTTTATCAATAAATAATGTTACGTCGAACGCGAGGAAACAACACTGTCAATATTTGCGTTTAGTGACCACGACTTGAAAGTCGCTTCGCAGTCGTGTGGCGTGGAGTAAAAAATAAGAAGTATACTTTTACTATAAAATACGGACTAACTTATAATATTAATATAATTCAGCAATGAATAATATATAATCGATCAGTATTCGTTTTTTTTAAGTTACTGTCTAGTTTTTAACCACCATTCGTAAGTGTATTCTTAGTGGTAAAAACTCTTTGGATAAAATAACGATATTTTTATACCTCAATAAAATCCGTAATTTGTAATATTCGTATAAGATTAAGAAATCAATAGTTATTCGTATATTGTAGTTTTGGGTACTGGCATAGCAATCGACGCTACGATCACGGATTTGATTCCCGCACAACATATATAATTATGGAGAGTTGGAGACTTATATTATCAAAAGATAAGACGTGAGACATTTGTGTGTGTGCGCAAATCGGTGTTTACAAATGTATGTGTGATACAGGAGAGAAAAAAGAGTTATATTTTCTGTTGAAACGACACATAATTAGATGGCGCTGTGTCACAAGGCCAGAAATATAAAATTATTTCTGCTATTCAGTACTCAATAATTGATGGTATAGTAGGTATATTGATAGATTCGGACAGCAAAACACAACCGTACCGAGCCGGAACTGAATCGTAACCCTACCACCGCTTATAAAAGCAACATCCAGATCCATCTGTACCGTTTATGCTAATTCCAATACATTTATGTGTTTCGGATCGTTTTATTACCGATCCGTATATTTTGCAAGTGTTATACCGCATCCGTTTGCATCGCCGGAATGGGGCTATGTCGGTCAGTATCTGTTTATATGAATATTAGAATATTAAAGTTTAGTCAATATTTTCTCAAATTGCGAGACTGTTAAAAAAATTATGACTGACATGAAATTTAGATTTTTAAATAAGGTGAATGGATTACTCCCCTGGGGTTCTCGCCATGGTTTTTATATGTCACAACAGTGGAAACAAGAATACGGCCCGCATGACGGGAAGCGGTTACCGTGGCCTATAGACGTTTCCAAAACTAGAGGTGTCGTGAAATAAGTGTTCTTAAAATAAGGGAGTTCCTAGATTGACAGCAAACGGAATTCCGTGCTGTCAGAATAGTCTCTCCCCCAACGAGATCTGGTAACCTCTCGAGATAGCTAAGTGGAACCAGCGCTGCTTGGGCACTTCTGCTAACGCAGCATAATGCTGAGATAGCGACCGTTTTGGTCTCGCGCAGGGCATTTTCAGTTTTTGTTTTATGTTCTGAATTTGTCATGTGCCAGTCTAAAATAATCATTTTTTCTTCTTTTCTTTCTTTAACCACCAGGAAGGTTTGCCCCAACAGGCTTCACACAGAAAAGAGTGTTGTTGGAAAACGGCCATTGCAGGCTCCTGAAGATGGTATGGTCTGGCAGGTGGCCTCGATAGCCCTGTCCTTTTAGTGTTCAATGTATGAAACCAGCCTGTCTACTTTATTTTGTGCCTTGTGATAGCACTGTGGCCAATTGACTGTGATGTCAAAGGCCCTAAGACCGATCCCAAGGCATCGACTTTTCGAATTTACGTGAACATTTATTGTCAGGAAACCTGCATACTTGAGAAATTCTCTCAATGGCATGTCAATTAGGCTAGTGTGGTGGATTATATAGCCTAATTTCTTTAAAAGAGGAGACCCTATTATTGGTACAATAATTGGGTTGATGATGACTTTATATTCAAAAATAAATTTAATTAATCTTAATTTTTCTCATAATCCAATTCAGGTATTAATAAATCTAAGCTAATTAATAAAATTCAAGTCACAATTTGTCGGTGGCAACATTCTTTGTTCCCATCAGCTTTTAAGCCAATATTTACGACGTCGAACAAATACCACAATTTATAGCCTTTTATAAAAAAAAGATACTTTATATACTAAAGAGACTGTGACTAAGTTTTTAGCATACGACTAATAAATAGTTGGTATTTAGCCCATATATCTTTATCACTTTGATATATTAGGGTTAAAACTACGGCTCAGCACACAAGAATTAATGGTGTCTGACTCACTGATTAACTTTTTGTTTTAAGTTACTCTGAAGTTCTAAATTGCACAGTGATCAATGTTTGTTTCATCGTTGAAAAAAACATGATTCATGGGATGCTTTATAACTTTATACAGCGTTTTTTGTACCTTAACAGTAATAAGTCTTCCTTTAATTACTCAAAATTTTCATACTATTTTTTTCATATATAGGTACCACCAATTCTCGCCACTGGTATCTACTCGAATAACTACGTCTATGAATTGTTTGATTTTAAAAGAATAGTTAATTGGTTTAAACCTGTACTTTTTGATAAATTGAAATAAATTAATAAATACAAAATTATCATAAATAAATTTAAAAAAAACTTCATACAAATACAATATATTGCTGTAAAAAATGGTTCCCAAACAACATCATAATAACTTAATTATTATATCGACCAAACAAACAATTTGTAAAGTAAAATGATTGGTACTTAGTAGGTTAAAGGCATACACGAAGTTCATAAATTTTTCATGGTGTCATACATATTTCAATATCACCTACTGCACAGTGAGCTAAAGTTCTTCGAAGTGGAAAAAGTAGAACAGAAAATTATAGTTTGTCAAATGGAAACGCCTCGAGCCCAATAATTATAGTTTGATGTCTGTAATAGTGTATCACAGGTTAAAACGTCTACTTTTATTTATAAATAATACTGTATTTCTGGTTAAAGGGTGCGGCTCCACCTTCAAAGTTGGTTTGTTTATTTATTAAGTAAAATATTTAAATGAATACATATCAAATAAATAAATATTTTTCAGATATGCTCTTTTTCACGTTTTTACTTCATAAAGAAAAACTTGACGCACCTATAAACTTAATTTTTTTCATGATAATTTAAACTAACTTAACTCGCGGAATCAGTATCTTTAAAAGTCGTTTGTTTGAAAGTAGTATTGTGTTGTTGACGATTTTTATTTGCAATGAAATAAAGATTATTAGATTTATATTGTAAGGTATTTTCCCTATTGTAGAATTTAACGTTACCAATAGCAAATCAATCCTCCAGTCATCCACGAAATTTTTTTAAGCATATATTTGATAAAATTACCTCATTGCTCTGCTTACTTACGCAACTCTTTCACTGTGACCCTACCGTACCTGCCACAAGTCGACTCAGTTATTAAGTTGTCTTTCCTGACAGATCATATGTACGTACGACTGAATGCAGTTTTAATTCAAAATGACCGTATTTTACCTATATTTATCATATTCCTGAGAAATAATCCACCATTTGTAAATATAAATCAGTTTTATGGAAATGATACCTGTCTAAATAGTATATGAAAACTTCATCTTTAATTTGATGTTGGACTACGTTAGTATTATTTTATTATTAAAATCAATGAGAAAAGGATAGGCGATTGACGAAAATAATTTATCACCCTAGAAGGATTGATTTGACCAAATATAACCCAACCCAATATTTACTATAACCCAATTATTATCCCGCTGCTGGGCACAGGTTTCCTCTTAACTGAGCGAGTTTAGGCCGTAGTCCAGTACGCTAGCCCAATGTAAGTAGGTAGAATCCACACGTCATCGAGGAATGTTCCTTCACCATATGAGCATAAGACAAATAAGCATGTAACATTAAGTCAGTGGTCATGCCATGGATTTAAACTCGATACATTTAAACATTTTGAAATAACTTTTACAACAAATAAAATCGAGCAAAGAGGAACCCGCGTTGTGTTCAAATCCTATTTTTCACTTTCTGTGTGCCATTATTAGATAGTATAGTTGGAAAATTCGAGAATTCGGTAGCAAACAAAAACAATAGCGTCTTAAGAGATTGTCTGGTCCTTCGGTTGTTCCGAGAGCAACACTTTTACAGGTATCTCTGAAAACTTGTAGAGTTCCTGTTCCTTTTGTTATATTTCGTGTAGTATTGCAATAGTTTGGATGTTTTAACAGTCATTGCTGGTGAAACTTTTGCCGGATTCTTTTGTTCTAAACAGGAGATATCTTCAACAAATAGCTTGCTATTTGCATAGGAAATTCTTTACAAGTTATCTCTGTTGAAATGTGTGAATTCTTTTTTGTGGAAAATTTTCGCCTTTGTCCATTTCACACTTTTGTTTAATATCAGTTAGTATCGTTTAAAGTTGTATACTTTAATATGACTTACTTGTATAAACATCGTAGGTATTACATTTATAATATTTTTAAAACAAAACTCTAGGTAATACATCGAATTATGACATTATAATTATTCTAAAGTAAATAGATATTTCTATGCAATTAATTATACTTTTAATTTGGTTGCCAATTTTGATGTCCACCAAGCGCAATTTAGAGTGCAATAATTTTTTACAGTAAATTAGTCAGTAATTATTAATTGAACCTAGCTATCCAGCAGAGGTTCAGTTAATGACTACCCTTAAAGTAACATCAACGGTCAGACAGAATTCATATTTTATCAAAAATTTGTTGTTAGTATAACATTTTCCAAATAAAACAAACAATAACAAAATAGCGTGAACAATCAAAACGGTTCTGTAAAAGCAAAATGTTGTTTTTTAACTAAACCGATTTGCAGTCGTTTTCGCTTTCACATTTTTTTGTTATAGCGAGAGCTTTGGCAATAAATTTTGTATAGCTTTTAGCAAGGTTGCAACCATTTTTTGATCATAAAACTTTCAAAATGATTATTTTTGAAAATATAGAACCTATGTATCTGTACACTATAAGCTCTTTTAAAATCTTTATGCAATGAGTCGGTAGGCGTTAATTATCATTACCTATTATAAATTTAATTGAAACAACTAAATTATTATCTTAAAAATAAGTTTAGAATATATTTTTTTGACTAAATATATTTTCATTAATGTTTTACCGGAACTTATCTTACCTCTTGTCATGCTTTATTTAAACTAGGTACTAGGTATCATAATAACTATTTTATTTTACGTCACCACTCCTTTACGCTATCGTATATAAATATAAACCAACTGAAAATAATTAATAGATACATTAAAAAAACGCAATGAAAAAACGCCAACGTTTCCTCTTTGAGATTCCGGTAATTGTCATTTAATTACCAACTGGGAGGAGGGGGGGGTAAAAAATAAAGCTTAGAGCCTCTTAATGGCCCCCAATTTTCCGGTCTGTGGTCCCGAACCCGTTTTAGTCTGGGACATTGTTTTAGCGATTCGTTTGAAAAGTGAAAATAAAAATATTTTTTTTTTCCACGCGAATAATATTTGCGAGCACTGTGTTGTGAGCCGGTTTCAAAATTGTAAATTTATTTTCGCCGATTTTGTTCAATGGTTTGCGTTGTGAGATAATTAAAGATTTCTTTTTAAGGAATTCTTGAGAAGAATGTACTGAGATGGTTTGGGCATAAAAGGATGAATGATAGGCGATTGACGAAAGGAATTTATAAGACGGATGTTAGTGGAAACGCCGGGAGGGGGCGTCCTAGAAGGACATATACCGACCTAATTGGTGAACTCCTTCAAAAAGGTCAGGTACGAATGTGGACGAGGCAAAAGTGGTATGCAGGGACCGTAGCGCGTGGCATTCCGTAGTTTCTACCTAGCCCCATGGGCAAAAGGCGTGAGTCTATGTATGTATGTATGTATGATATAACCTTGGGCTCGTAGATCATAGATCTAAATATTTTTATTCCAAATATTCTCTGAATTTTTGAAATTGTGTCCGTATATTTTTCTCCCACGCGTCTTAATTCGGAAAATTTATAGAAACCGATCCTGCGACCAATCGTTCAGCCAACGTACTTATCGTGACGTGACCTATAAGCATAATTAGTACTTTGCTTCTAATGTTAAGCTCCAACCTCAATATCCCGACAGTATAATATATTTAATTAACTATCGCATAAAACAATATGGGCTTTATAGAACTGACCATAAAAATAAAGTACAGTCATTAAGGTTAGTATTGAGTTTCTCGAAAAATTAAAACATTTCAATATGGCGCATTTTGATGGCTCACAAGCGCTTTAAATGCCGTAATAAACTGCAAACGAATTCAACTTTATGGAGTATTTTGCTAGAGTTATTATCTATGTTTAAAGTCTTTACTGAAGTTAGAAAATTCACTTTATTTTTACGAATATACACTTTACCTATATACGAAACTAGAGGCCCGCTTCGGGTACATATACATACATATAATACATAGGTAGTCAATCCACTATAACTATACTATACACTATAATAACTGCCTCGTTGGTATAGTGGTCGTACAGTGCGACTGCCGAGCAAGAGGTCCTGGGTTCGATTCCCAGGTCAAGCAAAGTGTTATTGGGTTTTTCTGTGAAATTCTCAGTAGCAGCTCGGAGGAATTCATGCCCAGTTAATGGCAACATAATTTTAGTGTTTTTAAAAAATCATCTTACAAATCAGTTTGGCTATTACATAGTCATTAGCCATTCAATATACGGATATGGGTAAGAATATTTTACTTTTATAGAACGATATTATAATACTAGCATTATTTTCACTGCTGTACCGAACAGAGTATTTTTGACCTCTGTATAACTGACACAGCGGTTGGTATTTCTTAAATGAGTTAGTATTAGACTAGGTGGAAACTATTCCGGAAAAAATAGAAAAGGTTGTGGTTGGTTCAAATTAGCCTGTAAACTAATTTTCGTACATACAAACACACAAGCCACAAATCAGATTACCATTAACCCAAAAATACTTTGACATAATGCAACAAAAACTTTGACCAATGCGTTTTTTTTTTCTTAACCCCTGCATCCCAAACTCCGGGAAATGAAAAAGGTTGACGATATCTGCGCGTTTTAACCCGAACGCTGCGAGTGATGGGTTGAAACACGAAATAAATTCAAAATAATAAGTTGGAAATGTAAATCGTTGAGCAGATGTTTGTGGCAGTTTGTGAGTTGATTTTTAAGCTTTTTACTTAGAATTTTTTTTTGTGTAATTATTATGTTATATCTAGAGGGGAAATTTATTTATATTAACCAGAAAGAGTTTTCTTACTTGTTTGGTAAGAAGATAAAAATGTAGGTAACGCATTTAGATTGCTCTATCTCGTTGGTCAAGTGGTCGTAATTGCGACTACTAAGCAAGAAGTCTTGGGTTCGATTCTTAGGTCGAGCAGTGTTATTGGGTTTTGAAATTCTTGGTAGCGGCTTGCAGTTTCGATTCGCGCCCAGGTAAAGGCAATAGGCTCACCCCCTAGTACATGAAAACCCAAAACATGTCGGCAAAATGTAGGTGTACATTAGCACACCTCTGCATAACCCTTCAAAGACGACTGGCGTGATGGTATATACGAGTATCTATCTGTTGTCAGCACTTGATTTAAATTAACAGAAAAAATGATCTTGCTAATAAAATCTCTTGGTCTCTGTCTATTGTCTGTTGGTGTTACTTAGTGCGTCGGCAGTGTAGTATATGAGAATCGTACCGACAACTGCACTTCCTTGTCTTAAACCCTGACGTCATACCCATGGGAATAGTGAAGATATTCAGGACAACGCGAAAACCCTAGCTTTACATCCCACTTGCTTCCCTGTATACGAACTCAACAACAAAAAGAAAATGTTATTCAAAATATTCAGTAGAAAGTGAAAGAGACAAAACATTTTAATTAAATTGTTACACGTAATTTGTATCGATATGATAATTTATAAAAGATTAATAGATTTCTTAAACTTACGAGAATCTGAAGCATTGAAATAAATCTACTTTTTACGGTTTTAGAATCAGTCTCCTTATGTAGTTTCATTTCAACTATACATAATAATAATAGACGCTCATATTAAAAAGAAAGCTTATTTTATCACATTTGAACTTCTATGTACATAATCCCGTAGAATATTAATTTTGACGACCCAATTAGTCCAACGGTAGTTAACACTGCCGTCTGTGCTATGGGTCCCGGGTTCGAATCCCGGTAGGGACAAATGTTTGTGTGATGAGCATGAACATTTGTATCCGAGTCATGGATGTTTCTATGTATAATATGTATGTATTTACAAAAAAAAAGTATATATGTAGTATATCAACCAACTAGTATCCGTAACACAAGCCTCGTTGCTTAGCTCGGAACTAGATGGCGCTGTGTCATAATGTCCAGAAATATTTAAATTTATTTAATTCTCGCTCTACTAAAAGCTCCTATTTCGTGAATAAAATGTATTGTTATTATTATTATATTAATAGTTAATTATAACTTTCGATTGGTCATTCAAAATGTAATATATGTATATTAATATCATATATAAAAATATACTTTATATTCATTGTTAATGAATGTTTTTAAGTATTTTACTTGACGCTATACTGCAAAGTAAATACAAAATTTTCCACACATTCCTTCGAGCACGCTACGTGTAAAACAATATGGGTGCCTGTGACGTCACAGGCGAGTGCTTGAGCTAATGACGGGGTAAGCAGACAAAGCAATGTAACACAAAACTCGACAACTGTTTACAAATGAGTCACTTACGTTATTTTTCGCAAGAAAACTGTCTAGCATGAAGTAGGTACGTTATTTGGGTTTAGCAAGCTGCTAATTATTTGTTTGACATTTTAATAATAGACGAAATATATATTTTTTTACATTAATAATCTCCTATAATTTATAAGAGGGACTAGAATTTCGCTAGCCTAATGTAAAGCCATGGGCTTACCTAGATTCGTGCCCACCCTAGAATGGTCCAGTGCCCACCCTAGGTTGTTGGGCTACCGATTAGAAATTCTCATATGACCTGTGCCCACCCCAGAAAGGGCCAAGCCCTCCCTAAAGCCTATGTGTTAACATAGGTTTTTTAGCGACACGTTAAGACGGAAGAACCGACGAACGAGAACTAATACATACGAAGAAATATCTACATAAGATACGAATATAAATGTTTCATCATCATCATCATCAGCCTATATTCGTCCACTGCTGGACGTAGGCCTCCCACAGTGAACGCCACATAGGTCTATCTTCGGCTCTTTTCCTCCAGTCACTGCCAGCTGCCTTGCGCAAGTCTTATAAATGTTTACTGACTTAAATTTATTTTATTTCCAGAACTCACTAATATTTTCCCATACATCGCGCTTCCTTATTTCAAGGGGGTTGGCCAGAGAGCTATGAATTTGCCGTATGGATCTGATAAATTCAGTTCACAATGCGAGGCGGCCGTGACCGACTACAGACGATAGGGTTAAACAATATGCAATAAACTTTACCAGGAATTGATTCAAATTATAGATTGTATTATCTGTTCCCCTTTTGGAATGTAGTAGTTTAAATTCTTTGTTTCTTTCCTTTTAGTTCATTCCGTTTTCATTCTGTTTTGTATTCTTCTCAAAGTAAAGGGCATGTGGTCAGTCGGTTTCTGTTAGTTTTGATATTCAGTGCAATCTTAAAACTTATATGATACCAATAAAAACCGATACCAGTATAAGAGTCTAGGAAGGAAATGATTCTTCTTAACGACCCACCACATTAATTTATATTTATATATTAAATATGTAAGTACGTATTTATAAAAAACGAACAGTATTAGAAACACAAAGTTCGTTACCATTTCATTGGGTATGACATACCCCTGACCAGTAAATCGTCCGAAAAGTAGTTTTGTTTCTATAAATATAATTTTGCCCGAACTTGGAATCGAAATCAAGACCTTCACTTGCTCCTATATATACCATTAAACATATTACATGTTATACATATAAGTAGTTACATATACATTATTATATAAAACAGAATAAATCTAACGGACAAGATGCCAAGACCTGCAATTACAGCAATATCCTGCTTTATCTGCATTTTCCATTCGCAGGACGTCATGCTGATACATACATTAGTTTTTGTCTTATTCCCTATGTACCTTCCTACAACGATTACGGGTAAAACAATCTATCGTCGGCAATCAACTGAGATGCAAATGCGTAATCATTACTACACAATGTATTACAGTTGTTAAAATTTTATATAATTCTTATTTTCTTCTGGAAAAAGTTCATAATCGTGTGGAATTTATTCATATGGACCGCATACGTATATTGGTTTTCGAATAATCAGAATGCAAACTCAAGAAAAAACACACAGTTCTTATTTTAAATGGGATAAGGATGAAAATGTAAACATGTAGTTGTTTTAAGGTTGCAAACATAAGTTTGTCTGTTCGTTTGTCCTTAGGGCGAATTAGTAGTCGAGTGTTCATAGTGCATGCTTTGAAATAAGACTGTCTGTATAGAAAATGCAAATTTCCCTAAGTTTATGCACTGTTGCGTAGGAACAGCCGCGAGCTAAAGCAAGCTTGATTACGCTGTGAATGTTCTAAAGGCACCCAGTATTAAGTATAAATAAATTACTTATTTGATATTCCTTATACCGGAGGCTCTTATGTCAGTTTATTTTAAAAATCGAATCCTAAGTACTGTTTGTTGCGTTCAGTTTATTGGTTGAAATGCTTGAAACTAGCTAATCGTAGCGGCAAACGCGGTTAACCTGATTTAGATATGTAACTTTATAATTAGATAAGTAAGATTTTAAAATAGTGTGAATGTAAATACACTATACAATCATAAATTCAATCATTTCAATAAAAATATTTCTGTTTCTATATTTCTATATCAAATTGACTACCCAATTAGTCCAGCGGTAGTTAACACTGCCTTCTGTATTATGGGTCCCGGGTTCGAATCCCGGTAGGGACAATGTATTTGTGATGAGCTTTAACCTTTGTTTCCGATTCATGAATCTATCTATGTATAATATGTATGTATTTACCAAAAGAAGTAGGTATATATGTAGTATATCAACCAACTAGTATCCGTAACACAAGCCTCGTTGCTTAGCTCGGAACTAGATGGTGCTGTGTCATAATTTCCAGGAGTTTTTAAATTTAAATTTATTTAATTTATTTTTAATTTAAATTTTAATATCATTAGGCGTTAAACTGACTAATACTTAACATTATCAGCTAGTTACACATAATTTAAGATGAAATACAGAATATAGTATTAAAGGATACCTACTGAGTTTTTTGTTTATTCGGGAAGTCTGGCAACCCGCATTAGGCATGGTAAGCTATTGTTTACCTTCTAATATGAGAAGGATTATGCTATAGCCTAATCCTACGCTGAATCCTTCTCAATTAAGAGGAAGTACGTTCGTGCACTACTATGGGACACTGAATAGATTGATAAAAACGAGTCGAAGCGTTATTAACGCAAGTGGGAATAAACAAATAATTCTTAACAATATTTCCATTAGTTTCTGCCTAGTCTCATGGGAAAAAGGCGTGAATATATGTCTGTGTTTCCATTAACATCTTTATCAATGTTTCATACACAAGTGGGCAGAGAAGTCTTGTCTCTGCAGGAATCGGAGATAGGTGCATATTCTTCACACAATAAAAAAAACGTATGTGCCTCATTGCTGTAGTGATCCAAAGCGTGACTGCTAAACCCAATTCTTTAGTTCGATTCCCAGACTTTGAATTTCGGCAAAGAAAAAAAGGTTATTACCTACATTCTGTAATATATTATCAAATAGACAATTTATGAATGCATGACAATAGTCCACAATCCAAGGCTACCGACAACCAACGTAGTCTACCTCTAGACATACAGTACAAGTTTTATTTTAACTATAAAATTCACTGAGGAGAGGAAGCCGTTGTATTAAGCCGTGACATATGTACGTGGAGAAGCGAAAAACCCCTACTATTTGTTCATGAGAGTCGTGGAATATGGAAGAGAGTATTTCCGATGCACTGCTTCGTTGATCGCAAGTCCGACTACTGAGCAAGAGGTCCTGAGTTCGATTCCCAGGTCAAGCAAAGTATTACTGTTTTTTTTCAACTCTGAGCTGTCTTATAAATATTGTTTAATAGTCTTTTTCCTTTGCATACATACATATATACCATCACGCCTTTCGTCCCCGAAAGATCAGGCAGAGGTGTACTAATGTACACCCACGTTTCGCCGGTATGTTTAAGGTTCCATGTAATAGGGGGCACGGATCCAAACTCCGAGCTGCTACTGAGAATTTCACAGAAAAACCCAACAACACTTTGCACGACTTAGGAATCGAACCCAAGACCTCTTGCTCGGCAGTCGAACTGTACGACCACTAGACCAACGAGGCAGTTAAGCTGTTTTTTCTTTGCATTTAATACATTTGACTTATTATACTTATGCGAATGTAATACATTGAAATATAACTACATTTACTAGATGGCGCTGTGTAATAATGTAAAGAAATATTTTTTATTTTTATTATTATTTAGTGTGGTGTATTGATATTGCTTTAACCCTTACATTTTGGATCCATTTTAACGATCGGATTTACTCAAAACGACCTTACCGTAATGCATGTTCATATTTTTTATATTTAGGAGCATTAAATATCAACAATATTTCATAACTTTATGGATAGAGTTAACTAAAACGCTAATAATTTAGCGTGAGAACGCGAATGTATTCTTTTAACAGACAGTTTTATTGCTAATATTTTAAAACCCTAACAAACAAACTAGCAAAGGGACGAAATTGCCCCTACAGTAACTCTTTAACTCTATTCTCTCAAGTCTTCACCATGAATATAATAGTAGTTACTCATAGTACTACCTCGGCAATACGTTAGAAATATCATCATTTCATCTCCAAACTAGCTGGTAAGAGCTCCCCACACCTGCAATACGGAGCTCTCTGGGGAGCACCGCATGTACAACTAAATTTAAGAACTTCTATCTATACGACTACATTTTAGACTCAAATAAGTTCTTTGTTGAGCCCCGCCGCCGCCGCCTTCGCTGCGCTGTGTATTTTCTGAAAATGGCTGGGTTTTGTTATAATTTTCCCAGTTTATAATGTATGTACACCTCTATTTTTTACTGTTACTTCATTTTGTAATACTTCATTTGGAACAAAACTTAGTTTTGATTGATGGATTTATCGCGGTATATCAGCACCTGATGTTGCAAACGTCCATAGGCTTCGGTAACCGCTGACTATCAGGCGGGCCGTAAATTTGATTGCCACCACCGTAGTATAAGTAAAAAATCACTGCCACAGGTAGACAAGCCTGTTTCATAGATGTTGGCCGAATCGTCGGAATTAAATACTGTCAATATACAGATTTTTTTGAATAATAGTTTTATCCCATAAATTTTATGAAATCTGGAAAATCATTTCAACTACCTACCAGAAAAGAAGCCATAGCTTTGTTTCAGAAAAAAAATGTCAGAACTCGGATCGGAAAACTGTCTTTCTGATAAGGTCCTTCTACCTCCAAATTGCGTCAGTATTAATTATTCTCACTCACCAAAACGGTAAAGGAAAACTTCATGAAAAAATGTCCTGAGGTATTTTGCGACGGCCATATCTGCACTAAGCAAGTTATTTTATTTGTAAATATTTTTTCGAAACCATTCATTCCCGTTCAATTCTAATCTAAGAGCCATTATCATAATAAAACCACCACCAAACATACTTTAAGAGCTATCAACAATAACACACCAATTTCCACGACCAAATGCAGGACATTGCCAAGTTTTCAAATGTACAAAAAGCGTAATCTGCGACCTGCCAAACCACACTAACCGTTCCCGGCAGCTGCCGCGACGCCAATTCTTTTGTGCGAATGTACCAGTGTATTAAACTTCTGTATTAAGTTCTGAAGTATTTTCTGAAGTAATCGAGACGCGAGAAATAGTGAGGGACCCTGGTTACGTGCCGGTGGATTGTTGAAACGTAAGTTTACGCCTCAGAAACTGTTGACAAGACCGTTTTTACAAATTCGTTGTCGGGTGCACTTTTGTTTATAAATAAATAAATAAATAATAATTTATTTCCCAAAAAATTGCACGATTGCTGAAACCATTTAGTAGCTGTAGATTTGCATCTATAACTGCACATAGGATATATTTAACATATGTGTTATAGAGGTGACCTCCGATAATCCGATAGGCTATAATGTGTAATTAATTATTTTTTAAGTTTACACCTCATTCACTCACAAAACTGTTTACGAGATCATTTTTACCGGATGTGGACCATGTAGATTTGACGAAATCCATAATATTAACTAAAGTTTATACCAACCCGCTCATTCTGCTAAACTAATTAAGATCCGCAACCTTTGTTTGGCGTAATTACAAGTAATGATAATTTGTGTAAGCTGTTTGTCAACGCAATAGAGCCAGGTACACAGGCAGTCGTATTAAATCCAGTATCTTGAAATCCGCTTAGCCGAGCATTTCGCCTGCGCCGCTATGGGCAGTCATTAAACACTAAATTCCTTTCGATGTACTGTGTCCATGGTTTTTGGGATCCGGGATTTCTTTTCTTTTAAAATAAAGGACTCATATTTCACAAAAAAAAGTACTTATGCAGTTCATATTTTGGATAAATGTACAGGAAAGAAAAGAATAAAAATAAAAGGGATAAAAACTTTCAATGCTTAACGAACCGTTTCTGGTGTATTATAAAATAAATCTAGATAGGCCTGAAAAAATCGGATTTAAGTTTGGCACATCTAAAAATCCACGCGTTAACATTTATAGAAAGGCTCTACGACAAATTTCGAATGTAAAACTTATCCTGAAAATCCGTAACTCATGGCCAACCTACCCAAGGCCTCGCCAGCTCCAGAGAGGCCCTTTGAGTCCGTCTCACGGATGCACTGAATACCCTATACCCACCTCGAGACTCCTTAAAACGCTCTTGCAATGCTTCAAGTAATAAACTTTGAGTAAAAGGCATTTCAGAACGACTGTGTTTTTTTACAAAATTTAGACTGCAAAAAAATACCGGATCGAGTTTGAAATTTCAATAAGGGGCATTAAACAATTTTTTTGTTCACTTTTTGAGCTATGAAGGGTTTAGTATGTTTAGGTAGTTTGATCACACACTAGAAATAGGTTGAGACTTAGGAAAGTAATAATGATATTTTTGGTCCTGGATCTCATTCTCATCTGCCTCGTTGGTCTAGTGGTCATACAGTGCGACTGCTAAGCAAGAGGTCTTAGGTTCGATTCCCAGATCGAGCAAAGTGTTATTGGGTTTTTCTATGAAATTCTCAGTAGCAGCTCGGAGTTTGGATTTGTGCCCGGTTAATGGCAATAGGCTCGCCCCCTATTACATGGGAGCTAATTCATACCGGCAAACCGTGGTTGCACAATGGTACACCTCTGCCTAACCCTTCGGGGACGACTAAGAACCGGCTGGTAGACCAACTAGGCAGCTACCTAACATATAACAACAGTAACCCACCTATAACAATATATTATGAGATATCATACACCGAATTCCAAGACATCAAACACTATACATCTTTGATTGCCCAATTATGAACTTGAGACCGACCGGTCCACACAATGCACAATAACACTATGACATATCACTGGCTTTGTCACGCATTCTGAAAGTACTGCGATAACGATTAAAAGCTCATATTAGAGATTTAGAGATCCGTTAGAATACACAACATCCATACTTAATATAAAGGCGAAAGTGTGTCTGTCTGTTACCTCTTAATGCTTTAACCGCAGGATCAATTTAGATGAAATTTGGTATGGAGATAGATTGAGTCCCGGGGAAGGACATAGTTTTTGTCACGAGAATGATCCCTTAAAAAGGCGAAGTCCGTATGCGGAAACGATAATTTATTAAAAGAAAGTGGAAATAAATAAGCAGATTGGATAAAATTACTTATTGTGCGCAGATGAAGTCGGGGGCAGACGCTAGTCTATATCTATACATATACATATATTATAAAAGGTCTGACTGATCGACTTACTGACTGGCAGACATACCAACGCAGTGCCTAAACTATAAGGGTTAATAACTTGAAATTTTTCACAGGGTTTCTTTTATAACGTAGGGTAGCACGAAGAAAGAAACTCAGAGAATCATGGTCTCTTTTAAAGTCCAAACAAATGTTTGGACTTTAAAAGAGACCATGATTCTCTGAGTTTGTTTCGGTATTTCTTCTCAGAGGTCGTCAGTTAGGAAATGCCGATGCCACTAGATATTTAAAAAAATATATATATTTTTACATGACTTGTAAAAGTGTCTTTAAAAAGATCTATTTACAGAAATATACAATCATTTCATTTTATTTCACAAAGGATTTTTGAAAATTCACCCCCTATGGGGGTAAGACGGGGGTGCAAAGTTAGTATGAAACATTTCTCTTTCGTTAAATTGCACGCGGACGAAGTCGCGGGAATCAGCTAGTTATCTTTATAATATACGGAACCGAGTAACAGGCACGGTAAAAGCACATACATCTTACGAAACACAATATACTTCATTGTCACAGCTTCGACATGACGTATTACGCTGATAAACAATGTATTGAGAATTTTACTGTCGCCGTTTGAACTCTATAGTACTGTAATATGCCTGGTGTGTGCACGGTAGCATTGACAAATAGGTGCATACATCTACTTTACGTGTGGGTAAAAGGTTTCATAATATCGCATATTTTATAGTGATTTATCACATGATTCTCCTGTCAAAGATTTAAGCAGGGGTGAATTGGTGTTAAGTCACAGCTCCCCATGTTTTTAAGCTACAAGTCTTAGGTTTAAGGGGCATAGCTAGATTCTTCGCTCAAACTGAGCTGCCCGACTGGGGAAGTACCTCCATCTTACAGAAGACGAAAATGAAATAACAATAGTTGTGTTTCTGCGGGTGAGTAAGGTTACCAGAGCTCGTTAGGGGAGTGACTATTCTGACAACACGGGAATTCTGTGTGCTGTCAGATTAATAACACTCTTATTTTTAGAAATCTAGACGATTTATGGATTGTCGTCAACGCGCGAGCGACGCTTTTGGTGTTGCAAACGTCTATAGGCTACGGTTACCGCTTACCATCAGGCGGACTATATGCTTAATTGGATTTTAATAAAGTAAATTTCATCATTTTCATATTGGTATATCGAAAACTGTAAACGACGCTAATTAATTTTGTTTATTTGTTTAAAAGATTGTCCATTGAGTTCTTTGCTAACTCAAAATACCTACTTCTTAGAACCACGCGCAACTAGTTTAGACAATTCAAAAGTAATATTAGACTAATCGAAACAAAACATTTCACTTTGACTTTACTGTTAATTCTAATTTTGAAACTAATTGTAGTTTGGCCACAGGAACTTATATAATGTAGGTCTATCGAAATACTTTTAGGTACTTTCAAGTTTATTATTTTATTCCAAACTAAGGTAATAAATACTTTTCATTGACTTTATACCTAAATAATATCAATATCAATATTGGCCTGCTTCCAGGTTTCAATATCAAGATTTCAAGATATACTTATTATGACAACGGAACAAACAAAAACAAAAAAAAAGATACAAACTACAAACTAAATCAACTCTTATCGTAATGATGAAAGAGTATGTTTATGAAGTAATGGCTTAAAAACAAAAGCATACGTACTCTCGAAACCGTAAGGTCTAAATGAAAAACCAGTATAAGACACCAGTGTCTTGGCTTATAGCTAGACTTAGATTTATTTCGTGTAGCAATAAAGGGTAGACCTTTGTCTACCTCATGATATATTGTTCCTTAATTGCTGTATTTACATTTTCATGAACTGAAAATAAATGTGAAACTCAGATTTTATCTTAGAGAAGTGATTATTAGAACTATATTCGCGTGTTCTTTTATTCTATGGCTATCGGCAGTCGTAATTCAGTAGCCCATCTTACCCACTTGCCTGCAAATTTAGAGAGGCAGCAATAGTATATTTGAAGCCAAATGAAATAGATTTGCTATTGTGTATTTGGGTAAACTGCTGGTGGAGAAATCTAAAAGCAGAAATATAAATGGACGTACCAACACAACAAAAAACTTCAACCTATTTATTGACCTACTGTTAGGCATGGGTCTCATCACATCTGACAGAATTAATTGGAGGCTTTTAGTCTACCATGCTAGCCTAGTGCAGATTGACTTAGCCTCACACGTCCTTGAGAAAATTCTTCAGTGAGAACACCATACTTATGAAAATACTGTTGAAAAAACAAAAATACGCACTCAACTTTGAAAAGACAATCGGATCGAATTTGACCTCTTCGCGTTCGACTGGTCACACCGCCAGTGTATACGGCACACAGCTCCCCACTCATAACACAAACAAACTAAATCAAATAAAATACACGTGTTTATCGCCACGATAAGCCGTTTTTATCTATCTTTGGATAAAAAATGCGTGTCCCGGTAATTCTTTTGGACGAAAACAAAAAGGGATGTGTTTTTTGTGGTGCTACCCTCGCCAGGTAACGGTCGAACGATTTTGAATTAAAACACGATAATTTGCTTAACGTTTGGATACCGACTGAATTTTTTGTTACCTTTGTTTCCAGTTACGATAATATTTAGGGACGCTAATAGCGGCCATTAGACTTGACCGATGTTTTGATTAAGGGTTGTAAGACGTTGTATTTTTATTAATGATAGTTTAAAGAAATGGTGTTTTTTGAAGTGTTTTAGACGTTGATTTATTCAAATTTGTTTTATTAAATTGGATTTAGTTATATCTGAGTTAACTCGAGCAGCATAGTATTAGCAAAATCAATTTATCGATAAAAAAAGGTTTCATTAAACTTCAATAAAAATTCTGAAAGTATTACTACGTGACAAGTTTGTACAGCTAAGAATAATGACGTGAAAAGCTTTTAAGTTTAATAAGAACTTTTTATTTATACATCAGTAGGTAAGTATATTTAAAAAACGTAATCAAACAACTCTTGTCCATCTAATGGTTGTCTGGAAGAAATTGCTCTTAGCAATAAGACCGCCAATTGTACTTTTTTTTTACTGTATGTATTTCATATTTTTATCTTTTTTTTGGTTATGTACAATAAAAAATATTCTATCTATCTATCTAATTAGAAAATTCTATAATTATCATAATAATGGCTTTCACGTGTATTCTTCCGTTGTTACTGTAAAAGGTACCTGTAAAGGGCCATGAAATGAGCGAGTTAGGCGCTACCGAGTATCCCATGCACCATCCCATTACAGGCATGAGTTTCAGCTCACTTAGATTAGGAGATTAAGCCGTTCTGGTGTTAGTATTTCTTCGGTTAAATAAACGCTAGTGGCCTACGCAAATTTTCTACTGATCCGATATCGTCGTGCCAGGGATCCTTAAGCTCCTACCACCTATAATGGGTATTATACCCATAATATAAGGTGGTAGTAGCTTAAGGAGGTTGAGGCATACGAATTATCGAAAGGGACAGGTCAGGTTTTAGGTTGTACTACAATGAGGCATATTTATTATAATGTTTGTACTTTAAAAGAAACCATGTATCTCTCAGTTTGATTCGGCATTTCCTCTCACAAGCTGTCAGAAAGAAAATCTTAAACATTACCATGTAAAACTATATTTAAAAGATCTATTTACACAAATTAATTGCCTGAGTCATCAGTTGCCTGAGTCTGATTCCTGTATTTCCCGATGAGTACAATTTGGGGGTCTTCAAGTCACCAGTGAATAGGTACCTTCTAGGTAAACATGCTTCATCTTAGACCACATCGTCAAACACCATCAGGTGAGATAGTGGTCAAACGCTTACCTATAAATGATAAAAAAAATATAATAATACATTTACTATTATTTTACCCTACTAATTATGTCTTGGTTGAAATAATGGTGATTCTCATAGCCCCAACCGAAAAGTGTGTCGCCCACCGACGCAAAGCTTTTCTGCAAGATTACTTTCAGCGATATCTTGATACTGCGTACAAACAGCCAGCGACGCAGTAGGGGTGTCGCGTGCCCCACATATTAAACACAATAGATACTGCAAACTCAAAAGAGATCCAATGCATTTGTAGATTTTAGACACTCATTTTCTGATAAACGATTTTGATAAAAACTATTAGCTCAGTGGTATTAAGGCGCGCATTTGCATAGTGAAAGTTCCAATCCCAGTAAGCGCTAATACTAATAATATTTATGTACTAATAAAAAACTTATTTCCTAAGAGAAAAAGAAATAAAGAAATACACTGCAGGTGACTACATGCTGTCATCATCATCATATCTGCCAAAGGCCTTTCACATACTTTTCCACACTTTTGCAATATACATAATGTCTGCAATTTGAAATTAAAATAAAACAAAGTTGTCTCTTTTTTATTTTTATTTTTTCGCTTTCCATACACAGGTTGGTAGCCCTGCGTATAAACGTATGATGAGGAATAGCCTATAAGCAAGCTAAGGGAAAAATGTAAGCTACTTGGCTCATAAAGATTTTAGTGATATAAGACAAAACGAGGCCGATCCATTTTTTACCTGATTGAATCTTGGGAGCTAGGCCTGAAAAAAATATGTTTCATAATAATTCTAGGCTATCTTTTCCGAAAAAAACTGCAACTGTATCTGTGTACGAACAATATGACTATTTTCTACCTGGATTTTCCTGGATGTTGTGTCATAGAATTAATTTTTCAAGGTTTAATAAGGAATTTATCGCGGTATTAATAATAATATGTATTATAATGTTTACCGGCGTTTCAGAACCTTTACATCATGCTAGGTTACTTTATTCCAATCTAAATATATATAACTCAAAAGTGACTGACTGACATAGTTGATTGTTTGCACGATTGTTTGCACTTCAATAAGTACAGACGTGTTGAATAATATTAAAATAAATTAATAATCACTTGCTGAATTGTGACCTACATTTACCAACTACCGGTAGTAAAATAAACTGTGTCGTGTATAATGTAATGTAATGCATTTTACGGACATGTTCAGTGTTTGATAATTTTCTAATCTAATAAAATGGACAATAGCCCCTTCAACCGAAGCGGCAGGACTGCTCGCACCCCGCCACCTACGCCTTCACCTGCTCCCTCCACTGGCCCTAATGCACGAAGTCAAAGAGATGATGTCCTTGAAATTATTTCTACCCCAGAAATACAAAACTGGATGTCATCAATTGAACATTGCTTGAGTGAGGTATGTAACACCGCAGCAGAGGGTAAATTGAACTCCGAACAAAAACTGCGTATCAATTCTTTGTGCCGGAAAATCAGCCACGGAACATCGCAAATGGCAGTGCAGTACCAATCCCTCAAGCTGAAGACCGTCCAAGCCCATTCCTCCATACAAACACTCCAAGACCAACAAGATCTGTCACAGAGACTACAGGATCTTAAGCTAAGCATTGAAGAGTCGACCAAACCTGCCAAGGAAATTTCATTTGCTGACATGGTAAAAAAAGGTACCAACAACTATTTGCAGCCGATAAATTTTAGCTCAGTGGCCATTTATCCTAATGATAAATTAAAAACAAGTGAAGAGACAAAATCCCTTGTCCAAAAAATTATCTGCCCTGAACAAATGAAGCTACATGTGAGAGGTCTGCGTAAAACGAGGAACGGGGGGGTCATAATTAGCACAGATACCAAGGATGACATCGAGAAGCTTAAACAATCAGTGCAACTCACGAACTCGGGTCTTACAGTTGATGAGCCCCATAAGCGTAAGCCGAGGATAGTTATCATCGGGGTGCCCTCTGTTATGCAAGAGAAGGAAGTTTTGACCTGCTTGTACCAACAAAATTTGGCTGACAAGCTGCAGAATTTTACACTTGAGACGTTCTTGGCCTCAATTAAATTAAGCCATAAGTCCGGTAAAAAAGATGCAGAGAGTTGTAATTATATAATTGAAACACCTGCAGCCATACGCAAAGCCCTTATAATAAGAGACAGAGTATTTGTGAACTGGTCATCTTGTCCAGTGAGAGATTTTACTTTGGTGACGCGATGTTATAAATGCCAGCAGTATGGTCACGCCGCTAAGTCATGTCGGCAGTCAGTTTATACCTGCGGGCACTGTGGTGACCAAGGCCACTCCATAAAGGATTGCCCAAAGAAAGCAGAGGAGCCAAAATGTGCTACTTGTTCGTATTTCAAGAAGCCTAATAATCATAGCACTGGCGCTGCTGACTGCCCGGCGAAAACCATGGCAGAAAAGAGGTACATCGGTTCGATTAACTATGAATGCGCCTGAAAGCGCATATAGGATTTTATTGTTATTTTATTGGTCTCTTTTCTTGTTACTCACTTTTAGATTGTATGTTCAATAATTTCATTAACGATTAAATATAATTAAACTGGTATTAGAAGATTTACACAACATCGACTTTGACCCCGTTTACATTTCTGCTGCTCAACAGTTTTGTTTGTACTACATAATAAAAGTGTTAACAATGCAATATTTGATACAGAGAAATTGTTGGTTGTATTGAAGTTATTATTATATTGCTATTTTTTAATTATATTCTGAACATTCTTTTTTATTAATAACTATAATAGTTTGATAGTTGTACCTAGGATTAGATTAGTGATTATTTTATTTTAGACTTTTTTCTATTAATGTATTAGCTTTTTCCTATAGCCTGAAACACAGGATTACCTAGTTCAGGCATAATGTTAATTAGATACCTAAGTAAGACTTTGTATTTTTAAGTATACCATGTACTGAAGAAGTTTGAATAAATGAATTTGAAATTTGAATTTGAAATAGTGATCTATGAACCCACAGCCCAAACCACTGGGCGGATCGGGCTGAAATTTGGCATGCAGGTAGATGTTATAACGTAGGCATCCGCTAAGAAAGAATTTTTGAAAATTCACTCCCTAAGGGGGTAAAACGGGGGTGAAAAGTTAATATTATTTTTTTTATTTTTTTTTGTAAAATTGCACGTGGACGAAGTTGCGGGAATCAGCTAATAACACATAATTTAAAATATTTTTAAGACAAATAACTATAAAAACATGCCTCTAACGGTAATATTCAAACCTTTGTTAAGTTCAGACCAATCAAAGTAATGGTTAATCGCGTTCCATATATCATAGCGACGTAATATTTGCCATTGAGCGTAGGGTTGCGCCAAGCAAAAAACATGTTAGTATATTGTTACTGCTAATAGAGGCTTCAAGGGCACGTCGTTAGGGGAGCTGTGAGGGTGAGGAAGAGCACCTGAGCCCCTTAAGTGGATGTATTGAAAAAACAATGATCTGAAGGGAAAATACGGTGTATCAAATGTTTTGGTAAATTGTTTTACAGTATTTAGATAGTTTATGTCATTTAGGAAGGCAGACGACAGAGACGCCTATGCAGCTAGCAGTAGACTGCGATTGGGTAAGTCCATTTCATTTAGTTTTAATTTCTTTGGCTTAGAATGGAAATTGGAATTGTTTAGTTGAAAAGTTTGATGAGTTTTTGTGAGTGATAATATCATGAATGAAGCAGTAATAGCCCAGTGACCATTAATCTGAAAAGAAAAAGGTTTTAAATCGATCCCAAGGCACACACCACCGAGTTTTCAAATCAATTTGCGTGATGAAGGAAACCATCGTGAAGAAAGGTTTTTAAGGCATGCAGGCACATGCTTAGGAGATTCTCTCGATGGCCACACTAAAAGGCTATCACCGGGACGATAGTCTAATTCCTCTCAAGTGAGAGAAGACCCATGTCCAGCAGCAGATAGTAAATTGGTTGATGACAGATGGGAAAATGAAATTAGAAAATCAGAAAAGCTTTAACCTGAAACCACAATCTAACAGTTCATTTTTGTTCCCTGCAAACCGTCTCTGCCGCTCTGTATTTACGGTGCTACGGCATATTTTTGGTATTCCACCTTCACCCACGTTTTCTAACGCATTTTCTCGTATAATGGCATTTCAATAAGAACCCAAACAGCCAGCTATAAAAAAACTGCAAACGTATAATATCCAACGCAAGATAACACTTCAGGGAAAAAATTCTAAAGTTTAATGACGTCATTTTTCGTCACCCCAACGTGGTTTATCGGCTTATTAAAGCAAAACGCGGCTATTAAATAAATATCGCGCCGTCTACGCTCGCGGTTAAGTGTGAGCGTAACTTTATAATGCGGGTCTAGCAGATCATCGTAAAAAGAATATAGCATAACATACCATAGAGGTGTACTTAATATGTACATCTATATTGCACCGGTGTTTTAGATACCATGTAAGGGGCGAGTCTATTGTCGGTCTCAGAACTAGATAAAATATAAATATTCTGCGACATTTTTACACAGCACCATCTAGTCCCAGACTAAGCAGAGCTTGTACTATGGGTAGTAGACAATGGATATAATACTTATATACTTTTTTTTGTAAATACATACTTATAATACATAGAAAACACCCAGACGAACACAAACACTTATATTCATCACATAAATATTTGTGTCCCGAGGGTATCGAACCCACCACCTCGCGATCAGCAGTCTGGTATTCGAACCACTAGACCACAGAGGTCATCAAAGATATCGTTCAAGATATCGTTGTGGTATAATTTCCAGATATTATATTTATTTATAAGATTTCAAGGCAATGGTGAAAATAATATAGCATCGTGAAGACACCTAAATAATAAATTTTCTTAAAGGAGTATGAAGTCTGCCCACTGCACTGCACCAGACCATTGTCGTGAACTTCAGGCTTACTCTCACTAACCGGAGAAAAAACCCAGTATCGTGAAATTTAATTGGCTAGTGATGTATTGATTTCTTACATGTACGCGAATATTAGACATTGAAATGAAACTACTTTTAACGGATTTTATCGCGGTATATTGATATTATTTTAACCCGACGTTTCGGATCCTTTACAGCATCCATGGGCACGGGCCGACTGAGGTGATGGTCGTCTTGAAGTTATAATTACTAATAGCTACCCTACATTTTTAATTATTATTGACAATTCGATTTACACAGAACGAGCTCACCATGGATGCTGTAATGGATCCGCAACGTCGGGTAAAAATAATATCAGTATACCGCGATAAAATCCGTTAAAAGTAGTTTTATTTCAATGGCTGACGATGATTAAAAGAAAAATTACAAATTTATAAAATAATCTAAGAGACCTAAGTTTTTCTAAATATATGTAACTCAAAGGTAGCTGACTGGCTGACTGACTGACATAGTGATCTATCAACGCACAGCCCAAACCACTGGACGGGTCGGGCTGAAATTTGGCATTCAGGTAGATGTTATGACGTCCGCTAAGAAAGGATTTATTAAAATTCACCCCCCAAGGGGGTAAAATAATATGAAACTTTTATTTTTTTAGTTAAATTGCACGCGGATGAAGTCGCGTGTATCAGCTAGTTTTATATAAAATGTAGTCTCGATTACTGTCGTACCGTGAACTTATAATGTATGTAACACACACCTTCAGCTCAAAATCACTTCCAAAATCTAGTACACTTATATAATTAACGACACTTACAAAACTAAGTTAAATTAACCAGTTAAGCATTCAAGCGAGTAGTGACGAAGGTCGAGTTACTTGCGCATGAGGTGTTCCCGATTGTAAGGAAATTTGCCAATAAATCATTCCGTTGAATCGGGCCTCGCATAGCCTGACACACTGACTTATATTGTGATATGCTTATGAACTCTATGTCTATTGAAATAAAACATTATTTTTACGGATTTTATCTCCGTATATTTCTGATCTATTATTTTTTGATCCTTTTCTACATATGAATGGAGTTAGATCGTCAGGATTAATATACCGCTACAACATCTTGAAAAATTAGTTTTTATCACATCTATTCAAAAAGAGCTAGTTTATTCCTCGTAAACAGGGACCAAAATAGCTCATTAATCCCTAGGAACAAAAATTGATTTGAATTTGGAATGTGGATATTGTTAGTAAATGTTTCAATCAGCAAAGAGGTGAATCACAAACCATGCGGGAACAATGTATTGAATAATTGACTGGCTGAAGAACAGCGAGCGCGCCAAATTTAAAAAAAGTCTTATGGTTCTTAATTGTACGTAAATAAATTCTTGTTCATAAGTTGCACTTACTTATTTTCTCATAGAGGGTGATAAAAAGTAGAGTGTCCACCTCGGGAACAACACTATTTTAAGCTCGAGTGACATACTTTTAATCCCTTGCTGCGCTCTGGATTAAAAAAAACACTCTCGCCTTTAAAATAGTTGTTTGCTCCCTAGATAAACAATCTACTATTTTATTTAAATTTTGCTGTAAAACGGACACATCACATATTAATGCGTTGACAGTTAAATAATTGACAATATCTGTCAAAAACGGGGTCCTCTAGAGGCACAAAATGGCAACTTTGTTGCTCTCCAATAGGTCGAGGCCCGTACCGTAGATTATGAGTAAACAGTCATGCACTATCTTTTGTAGACGGTCTAAATAAGACTACATTAAATAATTTGTGGTACAATCCCCTAAATATCTCAACTCGCTTCAGTTTGTTGGAATATAGTTTTTTGTTTCATAAAGAAACTTCCGATACATGACGCACATATTTGTACTTACAAACGTCATCTTGCGTATGTAGTTATAGTAGGTTCCCACCATCAAAAATAACCCTCACTTGCTGACCTTAGATTAGTTAAATGTTTTATACGCCGCTGGACATTCGTACCCGTCATTAAGCATGTAACGGTTATGCGGGGTCAGTTCAACCCGATGTTGATTACACGTCGTCACATTTTAGGGTTAGTTTGGTAATGGGATTCTGTGATGATTAGGTTAATGGTGATAGTTTATGGTGGGTACTATGGTAGGGTGAATATTTAGGTCATTTGGATGATGGTCTGATTAGCATTCACTGCTAAGGTCTTGTTCTGATAGTGCGATATGGGTATTTTAAGGTTAGGTCAATCGGGACGTTCCGTAACGGTAACATAGTGGCCCAAGTGGAAAACGCTACCCAGAGGAAAACCGCTTTCGAAATGGGCGAAAGACATTATAAAAACGGCTGGCTCAAGCTAGACACAAACAGCCCAAGATAGAGAAATCTAAAGTTTCTTTGCCAAGGCCTCCAACTGTGGGTTGGTTCTTGCAAATAAAAAAAATAATGTAATAGGACTAATATTAGTTTAACTACTTTGTAATAAAATAAGTATTTTTATTTAAACGGCGCGTAATAACACAAGATGAGCTAGGCTTAGTTTGAGATGCTCTATGCCACGCGCCGTGCAAAAAGTCAGGCTTAGTTTAATTAGGCTCACCGCTTATCGGTTTTAAGAGACACGGACGGTCGTCTGCCCGTCCGCGTAAAATGACATTATAGAACGTGCGTAGTTCCATCGCCCGTTTTGTGTTTTATACGGTTGTTTGGTTTGTGGTGCGGTGTAGGCATAGTACGCGTTGTAGTGCTCTACGTTCGGTATAAACGAGTAGGCTTGCGTTCGGATTAAATCGAGCCTGTGCGGCACTAGGGGACTAGTACTGGCATGGTACTGCATTTAACCCCATCTATAATAGTAAATAGATGGCGTTATATGGCACCCTATTTATTGATGTAACTTTGATTACTTTTTCTTCGATATGAATTTTGTCTATAAAATATGAAAAAAAACTTTTTTATAAGATAGTTTTTTTTTATAAGGTGTTTTCTAAAGACTTGCCAAAATAAAATCCTAAATTATAATAATAGCAACTTTACAGAAGTGTAACTAGAATGTTTTTTTTAAGTAACGTATGCAAGAGTGTAATACTAACTTTGAATGTGTTGCAAGTCAATAAATAAAATAGCATATGCTCCTATTGGGGAAGGATTCGGGGAGTCTGGGATTCTAACCTCACTAAAACCACTAACACATGAAGGGAGGCATTTATGTGCTGATGGCAACCATTGGAATAGCCCTGGGTCTTCAGAAAAGACCAAACTGAACTGAACTGAACTGCTACTGCTACTACTGAACCCCCTGTGAAGCGCATGAAATGCACATCCTTGGGCTATAACTATACCTACAATACAGCTAAAAATATGAGGAACCAAAAATGTTTAAAAAAATATACAAATTTACAGCTTCTTCACCGGCTAAAGTCGCAACATCTAGTTACCAAAACGTTAACCTGTGGCGTTTATTCAATGTTTACTTCTAATTATGAAAATAATAGTACATAGTGTACATTATGGGGTCGCAGGACTCGCAGGTAAAGGTCGAATAATGCTTTTAACCTTACGACCGGTTAACCCGTACATTGTAAATTTGTAATGGGTTTATAAGGTATTTTAGTAGAATGTATATAAATATTATACGTATACTAATAATAAGTTAAGAACATCTTAAGGGCAAGTTCTATACATTATTTAACGCACAACTTTTACTATTCAGTTTTTTGAAAATAATAACTAAATAAATATTCCTGGACATTATGACACACAGCGCCATCTAGTCCCGAGCTAAGCAACGAGGCTTGTGTTACGGATACTAGTTGGTTGATATACTACATATATATCCTTCTTTTTTTTTCATATTATACTTAGATACATCCATGACTCGGGATACAAATGTTTATGTTCATCACACAACCATTTGTCCCTACCGGGATTCGAACCCGGGACCCATAGCACAGAAGGCAGTGTTAACTACCGCTGGACTAATTGGGTCGTCAAAATAGCCTTCACTTATAAAATGAATTGTTAGATTATAGGTTTATTTCTGCTGATATAACTTTAATTTAAATAGTGCCAACATGATAATATTTATCTTGTTATATTGCATTATTTTTAACAAATATGTTTATGGAGTGCAATAAATAATTGAAAGTCATGAAAAAAAGACTAGTATTTGCATTTTTAGATTGGCCACTACTAGCTCTCTATCTTATATGTATAACAGTTACTCACTGACTAAACACTATTAAACAAAGGAAGGTGAGCGAAGGTCAGGCTTCGAAAACGAGAAATACTAATGTATTTTTTTGTATTAACCGAATGACATCATTTTGTCAAAATAGATGTTAATAACATTGTTCGATTTTGTCCGTCAACATATTAGCATATTATTTTAGACACTACTAGATTGTTCGATAGCTTCGTTAGTTACCTGTTAGATAAACACACGGATACGCTATTTGAGATCTATGTATAGATAAGAGGCGTTTCATATAGGTATTCATGGATGTTCGCCGCCATGTGCTTTGTGAATATTAAATCTCACCAAAAACACCGCAGTGAATCAACAATAGTTGTCTTTCTGCGAGTGAGTAAGGTTTTCCAGGGCTCATTGGGGAAGTGACTATTCTGACAGAATGGGAATTCCGTATGCTGTCAGTTCAGTAACTCCCTATTTTAAGAAACCTGAACGGTTTCTAAAGAGTTTGGCAACGCATTTGCAAGCCTCTGGTGTTGCAAATGTCTATGAGCAGCGGTCATCACTTACCATCAGGTGAGCCGGCTGCTCGTTTGCCCCCTTATCACCATAAAAACAAAACATTTTTATGTAAATTGACGCCAAGACTAGTACTGTCATAAAGTTATCAGATCTCATATAGAGCGAAGCTTCTGACTAACACTACATAAAAGGCCTAACATCATAAATTATAAATACGTTAGTGAAAATATGTGTCTTGGCCGTGTCGTTAAAAGAACTATTGTATAATAATAAATAGTGAATACATTTCTCACATGTAAATGTAGCGAAATGGCGAAGCCAATTTTAAATTTAAGAAAATGTATTTTTGTTTAATATATCCTCTATGGACAAATCTGTTAAGTGGCTTTTGCGTGAAAGAGTAACAAACATCCATCCATACAGCCATATATACAAACTTTCGTGTTTATAATATTAGTAGGATAATAGTCTGTAAAGTAAGTCCAAACTATCTTAAATTTCCTTACCTACAAACCTCATAAATGAAAGTTCATTAAATACTTAATTTCCCTTATACGGCGTATAAAATACAGGTTAAAAGCAATATCATGATAATTTTCTGTTTTCAACAAAGTTGAGGTAAACCATTCATAATAGAATCAGATTTCAATTTACACAATGCTGCTAAACAAAGCATCTGTAAGTCTAAATACTTTTTAACTGCCTACATTTCAATTTCAATCTTAAATACTCGACTTTAAGGTTTAATATTGAAACTGAATAATGTTAATTTAGAACAAAAACATGCAAGTTTATTTTTGCAGTTGGTAAATTGTCACACAGTTGCCATGATCCTTATTCTGTGAAATATAAAGCTTATTTTCTTTAACTTCCTCAACGGTGTATCAGAAAATATAAGGTTGTAATTACAACAGGTGCGTCCGGTGACTGAGGCACAATAAGTAACTTGATTCTTTTTTTATTTCGCAGGAGGCGAAGGTATTTCTGTAAAGTCGCCATAATAAGAGAGAGAAAGTCGCCGTTTTATTCAATTTTTGCAATTCAGCTATCCAAATGGTTCTCTTCAACATTCTAAAATCCACCTGTTTTTGTAAAATAATAACAAACATAGTTCAACGGACTGAGTAGTCAAAGGTCTTAAATTCGATCCCTAATTACCACTGTCTCAATCACATGTTCAAACGGTGAAGGAACACATCGAGAGGAATCCCACATACATACACGAATACCCATACCGCATAAAGACCTGATAGATCTTCTTGGCCTTTTATGTCTGCAAACTGGCACCAGATTAGAGTGGTGGATCTAATATTTATCCCTCCAAGATGAGAGGACACCCATGATTCAGACAATTTATTTATTAATAGAGTTTTTTTGCCTCAAGATTTGAAAGCGACGCAAGTTCTTGGCACCACCTTGTATATGGGATTGAAAGTGCACGAACGTAATGCAGTAGTACATACATTAGTACTTATCTGCTTCCCTGCCCAGAGTTACTGGCGTGACAGTATGTAAACATTATACAAACATCGGCAATATTGTTACCTAGGTTAGGTAAACACATCTCTGCCAAACCCTTCAGTTATAAGCATGATAGTATACTGTATCAAATATACATATAGTATCTAACTGAGCTGAAAAAATAAATGGGACGCCACACTACTTACTCAAATAGGCACTTACGTCTTTCCACCGCTCACCTCAGACTCGAAACTCTACCCAACACACAAGAACGTTCTCTGGGGAAGCCGTATAGTACCCTATCAAACTAGGACGTGTGATGCACGTAGCAGTCAGTTTGTAACAAACGGCTTCTTTGTGACTGTCGGCCATTGTAAAATATTATGACGGTTGGTGGTCAGGAAATGCTGAGCTGAATCCGAGATAAAATCTGTTTGAACGACCATGTAGATCGCATTTGTTCTTATGGAAGTTATTAATGAAAGATAAGAAAGGATCTTACTGTGTAATGCTACAGTGTTATCGCTGGGACTGTGAGCTTAGGATTTTAGGGTCTTTTCTAGTATACTGTTTTCTTATATCTTCGTGAATATTTGAACGTAAAGTACTTTTTACGGTATACTGATGTTATAATATTCGTGGTCATTGTTACTCTATTAATATTAAAATGTTCTTATCGCGAATAAGTATAATACAATATCTACCTAATATCTAAATACCGCTCTAAAATCCTCTGTAAGTAAGTATTTCAATGAGTATCGGAATGATTGAAAAGTATTTATTTCTATCAAATATACGTTGCCCTATTTTCTTCCTTACTAAACAGACTATAACGTGTACAGTAGTCAACTTGTCTGCATAGGGGGCAGTGGCAATTATGTGCTTTTTATTTTAAAGGATATTTTTTTAAATTTAGATCTTAAACAATATCCATAGTTCGAATCGAACTTAAGACTTCTTGCTCTGCTGTCGCTCTTACGACCAGTAGACCAACGAGTTGTTATGACATTGTTGTATATTTCAGGAAAATATCCTAAATAAATAGGTATGTAGTTTGGACATATCCATCAAAGTACATTTATTATCTAACTCCAATATCAACAACGTTGCAGTGCGCGCTAGAATTTATTGGCAACGTAACACGTTGCAGATTAAATTCCAAAATATATAACTTTCAATCAACGTCTCATGTTCAGGCATCAGAGTGAACTTTAAAAATTTTTAAATATTACTCAGCTCTGCGAAATGGAGGGCGTTTTGAGTGAGAAGAGGTGGCGGAAAATTTGACGGTGAAAAAAACCGACTTCAAATGTCAAAACTGGACCAAATTGAAATAGGACCATGAGGAAACCACCACCTTTCGATTTGTTTTTAAAAACAGCATAGAAAAAACGTCAACAAACCTGCTTTGGTTACCCTGAACCCAACATGATTTAGAATTAGAGAGGTAGGGCATAGCGAGATGTGGTTCTGTACTAACCATTCTGCCTACTGTTGATCAAATTGCGCCACCTGAGGTCAGTGAGTGAGATGAATGTCTGTAGAACACGCTGTATTTTTCTCTTTAAGATATCCGCATTGTTCAGTACCTAACCGAGTTGAGGAAGTCAGTGGTAGTCCCTTTGAATATATTAATACATTATATACATTCATATTTTTAACCGACTTCAAAAAGGAGGAGGCTCTCAATTCGGATGAGGCTGTTCTGCTTTAAGATGAGAGTAAAAACGTATTTGACTGGAATACGCAGCGTGGTTAGGCTCCCGACAAGGTGGACCGACGACCGGGTAAAGGTTACTGGAATTCGCTGAATGCGGGCGGCACAGGACCGGTTTTCATGGAAATCCTTGAAGGTTACGACAATCAGTGCTGAATTGGTGATTCAGTTACCTAAATTAATAATTTAATTTAATTGAAAAAAAATGTTCATTGATACACGTGATAAACTAGTACATATACCGCCTGTTGGTAAGTAGCAACTGTAACCTGTCATCATCATCATCATGTCAGCTGCAGGACGTCCACTGCTGGGCATAGGCCTCCCCCAAATATTTCCACAACGACCGGTCTGTAACCTATTGAGGTTGGCAACTCCAGTGAAATTATCGATATCAGTTTTTCAATAGCCACTAATGAACATAGACTCTGTTATATATTGACGACCCAATTAGTCCAGCGGTAGTTAACACTGCCTTCTGTGCCTGCTGTCCCGGGTTCGAATCCCGGTAGGGACAAATGTTTGTGTGATGAGGATAAACATTTGTATCCGAGTCATAGATTTATCTATGTATAATATGTAGATATGTATTTACAAAAAAAATGTGTATATGTAGTATATCAACCAACTAGTATCCGTAACACAAGCCTCATTGCTTAGCTCGGAACTAGATGGCGCTGTGTCATAATGTCCAGGAATATTTATTTATATCCTCTTACATCTTCCACCAAACCAAAAGCTGGGATCGCGGAATCTCATATCGAGGCGCAGCATCGATGGCCACGGATCATCCCGATTTTTACGAGCGTCCGAAGTAGTATATGGAACGCAAAAACCCGAAAATATTCGGAAAATAATTTCGGGAAATACGAGTGAACCGATGAATTAAACCCGCGGCGCCGCGGATACGGGAAAGTGTGTTTTTATTTCGTTCTACTTGTGTTTGTGTTTTTAAGTTGAAGGTGGAACTTGGAATAAAGAGTGCTCCGTCATTTCTGTGTACGTGGGTACTTACTTGAAAGTTATAATAAGTTTTTAAGCGTATTTTTTTACAAAGTAACGGCAATATATCTGTTTATTGAAATCCAATATGGATTGGATCATTATGGATATATTAGGTTTTAAGAAATTTGCCGTTAAAGTATGAATATGAGAGGCTACCTTATCACTTTCCTTTTAAGTTTATGACAATCTAATCGAAGTTATTGTTTATCATGTTTGATCACTTGTCTTCTGATTCTGAGCAATCAGTCCCTAACTCGATTCCCGTATGACCATCAAGATTTTCCTGCTATTTGGTATTTGTAAACGCATCCTCAAAGTTCAAATATTGGCCGTACCATAATATGATAGAGCAGTCTCTTTCATGTTGAAAGAGAGAGATAGCGCCATTCAAACTATAAAGTGCCATTCCTGTCTTATAACCAAAATAATGATTTTTAAGCTATTCATATTTGGCCCAGCGATAAGAGAGCAGATACTCCTTCCATTTTTTTAATTTACAAAAAACAAAATAGGCATTTAATAGAGATTTTTGTTTTTGCAAATATAATTTTATATCAGTAAAAAAGTAGTTTAGTTCAAATGCGTAGTTCTCACAATTCAGTAAACATTTTAAAAAAAATACTAAAATCTGAGTAAATAAATATTGCTCACATACACGCAACTCAGGAATATTATTATTACTAGTTGACGCATATGTAAGCATGATGAATAAGCCATATTTAAATCCCTCAAAAAGCTTTATTTCTTTTCCAAGTACTGTTAGCAACACAGTCATCAATTCAACAATAAGGTCCGCAAAAAGTTTACACTTAAGTGCCTTCAAATACAGGACCAAGTTTCAATTTAATGCCTACTTGAAAGCTTGTGAAGAAGGTTTTATACCTTTATTTTATTATGTATGAAACATCATAATCTTACAGCCTAAAATGAGCCTTATTTTTATACAGATAAGGTATGTACTGTTGAAATTAATGCTGTAGGTATGGTCGCAAGTTTACCATTTGAACGTGTCTGGAAATTTGTAAGACAAATGAATTTGCATCTTATTTTTCGGTTATAAAATCTGGATATTGCTTAAACGAGTGCTGTAATCATGCAAAGGCATGTCCACAGGAAATGTTTATTTCGACATCAAACTTCTGCAATTGCAAAAACAAAATATTGTTCAAAAACTATTTACCAAAGTATAGGTTTTGATGATAATATATTATATCGATGTATTTTATCATTTTCTTATATGAGATAAACTATTGTGATTTGATAATTGTTGTTCGAATTAGAATTTGACGATAGGTACGGAACGTGAAGTTGCCCAGCGAACGGCTTTTGCGCAGCGAGTCGAGGGTTCAATCCCCTTACGGAACAAATATACGTATGGCCTACAAGCAGTCGTTCTGGACCTTGGTGTAGTGGTCACTATCACGAAAAGGAGAATTAACTATTATCTTGGATTCACTGGCTCACTACTACACCAGCTCCGAGCGCAGACGCACGTCCAACTCCCGCCGTGTCTAGCGGTAGATTGACAGCTACCCTCTCTACTGGTGTACATGAGACAATGTATTATATCTATTGTATAGATACAAACACTAAACTGGGTATTTCTACATTGTTAATATTTGTGATTGTAAATACACCAATGTTAAATAAATAATTTGTCTCATTTCTTTTCCGGGCAACTCTGCACATTCAAAAGTAATTATTTATTTTCAGACAGACCACCAAAACGGTTCACAAATAAAAAAAAAACTGTATAGGAACTCCTCCACAGGCTGATTTTTTTGTCATATTCTCGTAACTAACACGGTTATCCAGACTCCAGTTCAGATTAACAATTTTATTGGAAAATGTTCAGATATTCCCACCAAACGTCCTTTTTTTAAGAGCCCGCCATATTCGCTTTTTCATACGAATGCTATGACAATTCAATTCAACTTTAAAAAACGTCATGTCCCGCGACCAATATAATTGGAGCAAATGTTTTTTATTGTTTTTTTTTATGATGCATGTCACAATGGCAATGGTAAAAAGGTTTTGCAACCAATATACCATTTATATGACCTACATATTGTCTAATTTAAAATAAAACCAGGCTTTTTTTGGATATTGGTCTCATAACTAGATATTTATAATCCCGACGATAGATGCTGTAAAGTATCCGAAACATTGAGATTAAAATAATATAAAAATAGTACATATTAAAATTTTGACATTTACGTAAATTAATTATAATATTTTTTTAACAGCAGTCATAAGCAGCTTTTTTGAAGTCGGGTTTTTTCATTGGTAAACGATTTTTATGAGGCCTAATGAGGTAGTTACCGGCAAACCATAGTTACTCCTCTGCCCAAACCTTCAAGGATACAGGCATCGTTGTATGTGATTTTATTGTATAAAGAAACAAGATGAATACATTTTGGCACCAGCTTCTCAGATATTATCACAGCAGATCAAAGTAAGTAGGTAGATCGAAGTACACACTACTTCGATATTTGTATTCCGTTATTCTGTTATTATCTATTGTCATAAACCATCCATGAGAATACAAACAAATCAAAATATTAATATTATGTTCCGGAAGAATCCTCTAAATCTCCGAGACAGCTTCAAGTTAATATTTATCAACCTATCCGAACAGCAAAGAACCACTCTTATTACGCATTAATAAGGCTTAAATTACAACAAATTATCATATAACAACACTGCAACTGTGTCGAGCAATTGACACCTCAAAAGCCCATGAGATTCGGCCATGCAAAAAACGAACGTAACTTTGCGGTCACCGAACTGATCAATAACACTTATTACCTCATTGATAAGGTTGAAATCGAAGTACGTTGAAACATACCAGCTTTGTTGTCATGTTGGTAGTTATCTGTATGAATTTAACTTTGACAACTTAAACCTCCTCAGCTGATACATGGAGTGGGTACATAAGTAGGAGCTTGTTTGACCCACTTCTCAAGGAATTACGGTGAGAATTTTAGTAGAAGGAATAGGCCACATTTTCCTTCAATACCTAACATATTTGTACCATCAACCGGTCACTCCCTGAATATCTATAGGTATACGTATGTATAGTTTGGAAAGAAAAGGTCACTGACCTATCCAGAAATTTGGTTGGTAGGAAATAGGTAGTACGAGACGTTAGCGGGTGCGGGTCGACGTCTTTTTTATCAACAACCCATTTACTGTGCCATGAGACCCAGGGGTTAGGCAAACTACTACGCAAGCCTAGAGCCGACTTCACACGCTATGGAGAAAATCTCTCAGGCATAAGAGTTAGCAGCAGTCATATAAGTTTCCCCACGTAAGCATGCCTTGGGATCAGATTGGGTAGAGGATAGTCAGTTCGCTATTTTTAGAATATCATCAACCCATTAACTGTTCCGCTGAGCTTGAGGCTTCTATTAGATTGTGTCAACAATCTGGTCAAATGCAGATTGCCAGACTTATCATGGCGATCTCTCCGTTACATATATTATACTGATTTCCTCAAGATGGTTGATGTCAACGTTTAATCTTACGATAAATTATAAATATCAACATGTGTTTTCGAACTTAAGGTCTATGATTTGATTTATGGTCTTATCAGTAGACTATATATATTTTTAGGATAAATTTGTGTTTAGATATTAAAGTTCAAAAAGGTCAGGTACGCAGTACTCATAACCGGCGCGCGTGCATGACGAGATGTATGAATGTGGACGAGGCAAAAGTGGTATGCAGGGACCGTAGCGCGTGGCATTCTGTAGTTTCTGCCTACCCCCATGGAAAAAGGCGTGAGTGTATGTATGTATGTATGTATGTATATTAAAGTTAGTCTCTAATACTGTCATCTCGTCCATCGATACTGAACTAAAACTTTTTTTAACCGAATTAAAATTATTAACATTTAAAAAAGTACAAGGATGCAATGGTTTCATATCAATTCTAAAAACACTTTGAGCAGAATCTAAAAGGCTGAATTACTACGCGAATCCTTCCAATTCGCGTACACAGTAGTTTTGTTGAAAAACTTAAATTGCTTCTTAGTTGCTTTTATCTTTGGAAGTTAAAACATACGCTCTAAGCCGGCTCCAACTAGGACGCAGTTTCCAAACTTGTCGGTAAAACTCGTATATATTTGGCGAATCCGAAAAGCGTATTGATTCGCGCAGTTTGATTTTGAAATTTAAAAGGTATGTAGAGACCGATACATGCATACAAACAAGAAAAAAATTAACGAATAGAACGAAATAACTTGTGATGGTTGTGAATTCTTGTATGTATGCACGGGATTTAATTATTTTTTTAAATAATGACAAATTGTGGAAGCCGAGTTGGCTTTGTGCTACTAGAAAATAACAAACCATCTTGCCTGTATCCGAAAAGGGTAAAGTAGAGTTATACTGATATATACACGGTTCAGCAATATCTTTTTTACTATTGGGTTTCTATGAAATTCTCAGTAGCAGCTCGGAGGTTGGATTCGTGCTCGGTTGATGATGCAAAGGGTTCACTTCGGACCTAAAACATACGGCAAAATGTGGGTGTACATTAGTACAACTCTGCCTAACCTTTCGGGGACGACAGGCGTGGTGATATGTATGTACTTAAATAATTCAGTGCGCAATAAATACCTCAATTTCTTTACAGAATGTTAACACGCCGCTGCCGGTAAAATTAAAAGCCATCGCAATACAAACACGAAATTAATGAAATATGAAATTGCTGAGTGCGGTCATAACATAAATATTTAAATCGATTCAAACATAATACACAAATCGATTCATACAACACACAACACTGATATAAATTCGCTCTACCATTTAACTAGAGACCACAATATTTGAGATTTCAATTAATATTGATTGTCAACTCTGTTTGTGTACCTATAGTAATTAAGTGTTTATTCAGAACAAACAAACGTACATATACGTATTGACGTAACAAAATAATTTATTATAATGTTTGTAACTTAAGTATTTGAACGCATACGACTTGTTCTTTAGTCAAATCTTTTTAATCCACTTGTAAGTGGTAGGGTCGGCAACGCGCAAGTGACACCTCTCGTGTTGCAAACGCCCATCTACGGTAACCGACTAGGCTTGTTTTTCGCGCCTGTGGTATATAAATAAATAGCATTTGCCAGCGATTTCCTCTGCATAAAATTAGTACCTAACTTTATGCAGATTTCTGGGATGTAAAACCTATCCTATCCTATAGCCTTCCCCGGGACTCAAACTATCTCTATACTAAATTTCATCTCAATCGGTTCAGCGGTTATAGCATGAAGAAGTACCAGACAGACAGACAGACTTTCCCATTACAATATTAGTATGGATATATAAGTAGTTTTAAAATCTTAAAGTATGTAGTTATGTTTATAGCAATATTTATTATTTTCTATATTTAATATTTAAGGACCAATACTAGTTCAAACAAGTAATACTTTAGAAATAATAGTTCAAACATAAGTCATTGCCTAAGTCGGACACGTACGCTTCGCTTTTCAGTTGACCCTACTATATCTAGAATTCTAGACACCAGTATCTCCAGAAGAACTTGGCAGTGTTCGGCTATGACAGCCGGATTTATATCCTCGCCGATTTTATATGGACTTATTTCGAGTTAAAATAGTCTTCGACTGAGTTGGGAAGGATTGTGAATTATTGAGAATCGACGTGTGTGATTCGAATTGTTAGAAAGTTTGTATTTCGTAAGAATGCTGGATGAAGCTTGTGGCTAAGTATTGGTAATACTGATTGATTAAAATTGTTATTGCTAGCTATGCGTATGTATCATATCCTCAGACTAAGGAGGGGAGGATACTCAGTGAGGAAACCTGCATGCCTGAGAAATTTTGTCGACGGCATGTGAAGTCTGCCAACCCGCAATAGACTAGCGACTAGAACCTTTAACCCGTAAACATGCCGCTAGCTCAGCCACTGCACACACAGGTAGTCAGATAACTGAAATTAGTCGCCAAAATATGGTAAACTAAAATCTGGGTAAAGGTCCAAACAAAGAAGATCAATCAATCTACAAGTGCACTTGCCGCGGATATTCTATAGATTAGTCAAAAGTACGATATAAAATTCTACAGACTATTTAAATGAACGATCATACGCCAGGTAATCACTTTGGTCTAATCATCAGTCAGTAATTTGCTCCTGATGCTGTAATGGATTGTGACTAAAACGTCATAATTAAAATAATAGAAATATATCGCGATATAGGTATCATATAAACCGTAAAAAAAACGTTTCGTCAATTTTGTCTTAAATTCGCATTAGTAGAAGAGCGAAGAGCGTTAGTATTAAAGCGAAGTTACAGCAGAAGCTAATTCCTGAATTAAATATAAATGCGATTATTGCATCTTAACTAATCTCAAATATTGTAGGGATTTCACACTTCAAATCCGAAGGAGGAGTGGGAAGGTTACATACGTATATGAATTCAATCGAAACTGCAAAGCCAGACGATCATGCAGGTGCTGTAGGAAATGAAAAGCAAACTCCGGCGCCTCCGCACCTCATTATCACCACCTAATCCTGCAGACGAGAGAGTAAAATATTCATTTATTCCAAGCACAGATCGAATAGAAATAGATACGTCAAAATTGAATTTCTGTATGATCGCCTTCGAAGTTTTGAGGGAAAAGTTTTGCCTTAGTTCATTAGATGAATGCCAAGTAATGGTCGCAACTATTAAATAGATTACTTTTACAATAATTTATATCGTTTTTGCTAAATATCACCTTGACTTAAGGTTCTTTTTGTTACTAATTTCGAATGCTTTGGCTGCATTTGCTTGCTGGATGGTTCATCTTCAACCAATTAGGTACTGTCCCACTGCTGGGCACGGGTTTCCCCTCATTTTAGAGGGATTGTTTAGAGTGTTGAGTGTTGAGAGTATTATAGTCCACCACGCTAGCCTACTGCGGGTTGGCAGACATTACATGCCATCGAGAAAATCTCTCAAGCATGCAGGTTTCCTCACGATGTTTTCCTTCACCGTTTGAGCATATGATAAATACGCACATAACTTCCGAAAAGTCAGTGCCTTGGGTTTGAACTCGAGACCTCTGATCCCAGTCCACTGGTCACACCGCTAGGCTACCACAGCTCTTTATAGTTTAAATGACATTATTTCATTCCCCAATGGAATGATTCAGTAGTGTTACAAGCAGCAAACCTTGAATGAAATGAATAAATTCTATTAAAGTCCTGCAAGAAACTTACAATTATAACGCCATCACTCCAAATCCTTAACAAAGACTCGCAGACTGCGGCGGTCGATAGCGCATAAAGTTTAATTACAATTTCACCGCAATTAATACTAGTGCGATTCAATAATAGAAACTTCTCATGTTGCCTCCGAACTCCCTCTGCAATTTATAAATCTTTGGCGGATTCAACTTCTTGGGAATGGGAATTTCCCACTCGCTTCCCACTCGCCCCCGACCCTATTGTATTGCTAATGAAGATGTGATTCCACCGACGTTTTATGCACAAATTGAAAATGTTCAGAATCGCTTACTCGGAACTCGATTAGTAAGATTAATTGAACTGGATCATTCGATTAGTCTGAAGCTTTTTATTTAATTCTCGAGATTTTATGATTTGATTATACGTTTGCATAAATTATTTATTTTCTTAATGGGATTCTTTAATGTGATGGAATAAGTTTTTGAATTTTCATGTTAATGAATGAATTCTGAAGACAAGTAGTGCCAATGTTCAAAGGGTTTTTCAACTATCAGATGTGCTGATACTCAAACCGCAGTTGGCAGTGCCTTATTAGTTTTTTACCTCTGACTTTAGTGCACGTAGTTACTTTTATAACTAACTAAATGATACTCGCCACTTCATCCTCAGCTTAAAATACGTCTCTTATCGTTTACCGTACAGAAAATACAAACCGCTTCATAACAGCACTTTCAATCTAAGTTTAAAACAAGAAATCTTAACTCACGACTATCAAGTGTACCCCGGGGCGACCAGGGGAATTAGTTTCGATGTTTCATAAATCTCATAGTTTTGTGTCTAGCAGTTTTCAAGATGTGAAGTCGTGATGAACAAATGCGCGACTTCAAGGGACGATGCAGGGCGTTATTGGGGCTACACGATCGCCGCGGGCTAGAACGAGAGATGGAAAACTGTGTCCATTGTTATCAGAGAAATTTTTTTTTTTTAGGCGGTGGTCATTATTGTATTTTTTTATTGTTATCAATAAAAACTTCATATTTATAAGCCCGAGCGCTTCTTCAGTACTAAATAATGAAATTTATGTAAGAGATAATTTTATTCATTTATGTATTTGAGCAAAAGTTGCTACCGAAAAATAACTTTTTAATTATGTTATACAAATACTAATTATTCAGTGAATGTACTATCATAACAAACGTAGCATATACTCACAGTTTTAAGTGATATGTAGACGCGTGAATATCTACGAACAGCTACTGGAAATTTCTAATCTCGTTCAAGAATGGAATCAAAAATCATAACATTCAACCGACAGACCTTGATTTAGTATTTTCGAATGGGTAACGCTAGATCACTTAGGCAGTCATCAGTCACGTTGCAAATATGACCTTTACCTAAAATATCGTGCAACAATGGACACAGCCGCTACCCATAGTGGGTAGCGTCACATCGCGGTGTCGCCGGCGGCGGAACCCGCGTCCCGAGGCCCCCACGCCTGCCCTATGCAAATATGCGACCCCTAAATTGATGATAATCCAGCCCGTAACATATTGTGACCTTTCGCAATTGGATGTGGACAAAAACCTGATGTTATACCGTAATTCCGATGCCTAAGAACGCCTTAGTTATTATCCTTTTTTGTGACGTTCTGGAAACTGTTGTTTTCGGTAAAATCTCAACAAAGTTGACATTCGGCGGATTTGTTCGAAGAGTCTACAAGAAGTTATTTAAGTTCTGGACGTTTGTTTCAGAGGATTGGGTTTGTAAACGCACCCACGTAATAAATGATAAATTATTTCTATAAATAAATATTTTGAGACGACTTTTATAAGTCATATTTACAATGTTTTGAACTAAATGGCGTTGAACTTTCCTACCTGACGACTTAGAAATGCCCGAACAAACTCAGAGAATCATGGTCTCTTCAAAGTCCAGACGTTTTGGTTTACAATATACATATAGCTATATACAGGTGAATGTCTGCAATCCTTTAGAAGAAAGCCACATAGCAGTTCTGAGTTGACCTGTCTCTGCTGTCACGAACATTAGTGTAGTTATTGTGTAGTCTAATCATTATTTAGGGAGCTCTAGGATCTGACGCATTGTAGTCCGTCCATACCAAATCGTTTGTCGGCAATTTGCGTAGAACCATTTCAAAATCTCAAAGCCACCAGAAATTAAAAGTTTGTGTTCGTACGTGTACCTATCTATCAGCAAAGTACTCACATTTACAATACCTGGGACCTAAAACATAGCGGCGGAATGTGGTTGTGCATTAGTAATCCTCTACCTAACCTTTCGGGGATGATATGCTTGATGGTATGTTATTTTGATAGCTTATATCGTTTTCGTATTGTTTTGATTCAAAAGATACGTTGCAATTTGTCTAGGTGACTTATAGAAGATAAACATTTCAGCGGAATTTATAAGCTAAATTTATCTTCAGAAGGATTAATTTCGCAACTATAATTATCATCAAAGGGTTAAATTCTCAGAAATGTTGTAAGCGGCCGTCAATCCTAAATTAGCATGTGAGATTTGAGTTACTAAACTTACTAATTTCAACTTAGGCGAAGCTAAAATTAGGTATAATATGCATTTATAAGGTGGCGTGTCACTTAAGTATAAAATCCAATAAAACTTATTTATTTATTACTACTATTCAATTATAAGAGGAAGTTAGTCCTTCAGAGGCTACAAATTATGCAACTCATAGAATTTCATTAACCATCTTAATTGTACATTAATTGAATTCGAAAAGGTAAGCCCTTGCTGTTTCAACAAATTCAGGAAGTAATAAATGAAATATACATAGTTAAGTTTTATGTAGTTACATACCTTGATAAGATTATTAAATGTATAAATAAATAAATATCTCCGGACATTATGACACAGCGCCATCTAGTTCCGAGCTAAGCAACGAGGCTTGTGTTACGGATACTAGTTGGTTGATATACTACATCTATACTTTTTTTTGTAAATACGTACATATTATATATACATAGATACATCCATAACTCGGATACAAATGTTTATGCTCATCACACAAACATTTGTCTACCGGGTTTTGAACCCGGGACCC